>CM037876.1:125414925-126904091 GCA_021292165.1 Shinisaurus crocodilurus
TGATCTTCAGCTCCCTGTCCTCCCACCCTGCATATTTCGCTAGACAAGCTTTTTAGCCTGCTTAGTGACAGCGCTTCAGAGGGGGAGCAAAAGAGGCTGGAGGAGGCTCAGGATAGCTCATATCCTGGCCTCTCCATTTTCCTCCCCTCCCCGACCAATGGAACACCCCCCTTTCCCCCTCTCCAAGGTTGCTTTTCTTGACCTTGGAGGGTAGGCGGCATGATTCTTTTTGCACCGGCTGTCAGGAGTCGGGGAAGGGGGGGGTCAGATCTCTGACTTCCCGTTCCGAGGTCGGAGCACTATCTCCAACCACGGCCCTTCAGACAATGTCTAGAAGCATAGGATTGCACCCTTAAAAATGGATTTTTCAGAGAGCAGACCTTTCAGACTTGAGTCAATCTTGTTGTATCCGCCACTACTGAAACCTGTTTGTCCCTACTACTGGAGTCTGAAGTGGCTTCCCTGTGTACGGTTAAAACTTTGTGATTATTTTTCATTGGGTAGTTATTTATTTACATTTTTCAGTAAAAATCCACTATTTTACATATAACACATATCCCTCTAATTTTCTACTTAACCTGTCTTCCTGCCTCCCTGTTTGCTGATGGTGTGTTGGGAACAATACGACATAAGCAACATTCTGGTTTGGGAGATATGACCATGAGATGGATCTCTTCATAAAATCAGAGCTATGTATCACCATCTTTCAGAATTTGATCCAGATGTTTGTATCCAAATTGATGTTTAGTACTAGTAGAAAAATCAAGTCTGACTGTTTGACAAAGTGGTGCTTGCTGACTCACACCTTTGCACATTCAAATATACCGCTCATATCCCTGAAAACCTGTAATGTGGAAAAGATATCCCATTCTGTTGAATATGATGGAGTACAAAAGCCCCATAAGAATAGAACTGCGTTATAAGCCTTAGAATCCAGGCTCTCTGTGCTACCAAGATTCTCAGCCTTGTGCTGTATATTGCTGCCTTCTTCTCTTCCTTTCCCTTCTTTATTTTGTACAAATAGCTTAATTGGTGTCTGCTACTGAGATACATCTGTCACCATCCATCACTTTGAACCTCATAACATCAAAGGAATCGACTGCTTTCATGACGTGATGTGAAGGGGTTGTAGAAATAATAGGTCTTGTAAAATAAAGCATGCAGCAGGAAGAAGGTGCAAGGTGAGGGGTGGTGTTGTACAGTTTAACCCGTCTGGTAAGGGGAGGACACAGCAACCACGACAGCTGTGTCTAACGGGAGATGACGTTGCACTGTTTTTGCATGTCTCTCTTCTTAGGTTTGTCATTTTGTAATTCTCTCAGCTACACAGACTGTTGTGTGCATTATGCCATGTGACCCAGGTCAAAAATGTGTTGTCAAGGAAATAGAGGGCAAGTACGAATCAAGTGGGAAGTGAATGGCTATACTGCATGAGAACAGGTTTAGCAGAAATTACTTCCTTGGGAGAGGTCATAGGGGAAAGAGGAGGAATATAGACTTCTTGGGGAAGGGAGAACCAGGGCAGTCTGCTACCTTCACAATTGCATATATGCAGAGGACCCTCAGCCTATTCAACAGCACAGTGGTAGGCAACTTGGTGTTGTTTTGGACTACAACTCGCATCAGCCCCAGGTAGCATGGCCAATGGTCCGGGATTATGGGAGTTGTGGTCCAAAACATCTCGTGAGCACTGGTTTGACTACCCTGCAACAGTTTATAAAAATAGGGTAGACAGCTTGTATTTTGTATTCGGATAACATGGAGTGTCATACAAGCAATTATCAAAAGTGGCTTACTTACTCCAACCCTATAATTACTTTGAGCTGCAATTGTTCTCTTTTGGAAGCTAAATAAATAAATCTGTAAACCAGCTTTCCCCAACCTGATGCCTTCCAGATATGTTAGACTACAATTCCCATCAGTGCTGGCTGGTGATACTGGGAATTGTAGTCCAGCACATTTGGAAGGCAGCAGATTGGAGAAGGCTGCTGTAAACCCTCTTGTTACTAAAAGCGCAGGTAAGTGTGGTTATGGAGATTTGCTTTGAATGTAGTTAAGAACTCTGCGCTTTAAAGCGGTCTTCCCTTTTTCTCTATTGGCAGGTTGTCAGCGCTCCATAGGCCTATCCAATGGCAAAGCAAAGGTGTGCAGCTACAGTGGATGGTACTATTGCAACACCTGTCATGTGGATGACAACTTTCTAATTCCTGCACGGCTGGTTCATAACTGGGACACTTCAAAGTACAAGGTATAGAGTAAATTCGTGATTATTATAGTATCAAGAGCCCCTTCTCCCTGCTCTTAGTGATGAATACAGATATTTTTATTTATTATATTTATACCCCGCCTTTTTTCCTGCAAGGAACCCAAGGCGGCTTACATAATCCTCCTCCTCCTCTCCATTTTATCCTCACAACAACCCCTCACACCCCCAAAATTGCCTCTGGGAACAACACTACATTGTGCTGTAGCATCGTTCTCATGGGGCATCCTGTCCCACAACAGAAGGGAACGCTGCCAGGTTGCTGAAGGGAGCCTAGCTGCTGCTTGAAGTGACACTGAGCCTTTTTTACTGTCAGAAAGAGAAAGGGGGGTGGGGAGGGGAAAAAAACCCTTGTCCACCTTGTCTTTAAAAGTAAGCTCACCCCCCCCCCACACACACACACCTGAAAATGTTGAGACATTGGCCCCACCCTGGGTTAATCCAATCTTAGAGAGGACATTCCCCCCCCTTTCCCCCCACCAAATGCTGGAAAAGGTCTGGCCTGAGTACTTTGGCCCAGCTCTGGTAGGGTGAATATACTCCCATGTTCTTCCAGTGTTAATGCTTTGGCTGTCACTTGGATTCACCATTATTGCAAGATAGCTTGCTTGCTTTATTTATCTTTTTGTAGCATTTTTATCTCACCCTGCAGCCAACTGAGTCTCCCAGAGTGGCTTTCATAAGGTCAATAAAAAACAATAATATGTCATTAAAACAGTAAACTATTTAAAGAGATGGTGATAATGGCAGTGCCTTGTGTCTTCTCCTAGGGCAGTTAGTTCTAATGGCCTCTGTGGTGGTGGTGGGCAGCCCCAGGTCGGGGAAACAGCAGCAGGTAGAGAAGGCGATGATGGCAGTTTGTCTTGCTGGCTTCTTCTTCCTCTCCTTCCCACCAGGCAGCTTAATAAGATATTGTTACGCCTGTTATAACAGACAGAATTCTGAAAGGTCTTTGAGCTGAGATCCACCAAGTAGCACTTCCAAAATAAGGTTTGATGTCAACTTGCTCCCAGATAGGCAGCACTGACCAACTTTTACAGCCAGAAACTTGTTTGCTAATTGTAGCTTTTCCAGTTTTCACGCCAAAATATAAAGTGTACAGCACATTCCCAATTAAGCCCGATAGAGGCCCGCACGTAGGATTCCAAACCTTTCTACATGCTTCTCAATTTCAAATTCCAGTGGCTCTAGAAATTATCTTCGAATCTTTGGCAATCTCTTGAGCACAGAATGAATTGAATGAAGCAGGTAAGAGCCCTCTCCTCCCATTCTTATTGCTGCACTCAGATAGAAATTAAAACCTGTTATTTCTCTCTCCAGCAATTCTGAGTGTATGGGAATCAATGTATGTGCCATAGCATGAACCTTATTTGGTAATGTTGATTCAACTAGGCATGTGTTTTCATTTGTTCCCTTGGAATTCACTGTGCATGTGTAATATCAACAGTGTTTTATGTGTCATCCCATTCATTGGCTGCATGTCTGCTTCACGTTCAGAGGGCTAAATCTAGCAAAGTACTAAAGGCAGTGATTCAGCATTGGACTGTGTTAGGAATTCAGTGTAGTCTACAAGTATAGGACTTAGAATGCAGATGGTATTGCACTGACTAGCGTTGGACTTAACAGGCCTGGGTTCTCTGGCTGAGCTTCTATAACACATATGGAGGGTAAATTTCCCCACTGTTTTACTGTCTAGCTGCATATCATGGGAAATAGCATAGAGAAGATGTATAATGCAGCATCCTTCCCTTCGTGTGCATTTAATGTTGGGAAAAGGCAACAAAGGCCTCTCTTGGTCTTTATCTGATAAGATTAAGTGCATTGGGACCATGAAACCATTGTCCAGATCTGCACGCCTTGACTGGGTTCTCATGACACGCGAAACCTCAGTAGGTTAACCCATACTGGGGTTTAGCGTGTCATCTGACCCACGCGGGGTGCTTTAGAAGCCAACCTGGTGTGGCTTCTAAACCACCCTGCTATGCCATGTTTTGCACTAGGGTTACACTAACCCTAGTAGGTTTAGCGTGTTGTCCGAACCCGGACAACACGTTAACCTACCCGCAAACCAAAAAGGCACAGAGCCCATTGCCCAGAGCAGGAAAAAGGGTTCCCGCTCTGGGCAGGTGACTCCGGCCAATGACAACCAGCCAAGTGCCCAAGCGGGACTTGGCCCAGCTGTCAGCAGCTTCCCCGCGAGTTCCTGCCGGTGTCCTACATTGACAGAAGCGCACAGGGAAGCTGCTGGGGTCCGCCACGTACCTCTTCCCCCTCCCCCCGGGCCTCACTTACCGCTGCCGTCTGCCACTGCCGCTGGCTGGCCCCTTCCCAAGGAGGAAGAGGCCGTGTGGGAGACCCTTCCACTGCTGCCGCGGTCACACCGCGGCTTGGGTATCACCGGGTGTGATGGGGGGGTTGGCACATGCGTGCCAAACTCCTGTTACACCCGACAATGCCCAAGCTGTGGCGCAATTGCCACAGAGGCTCCCTCGCAAGGGGTGAGAGGGGGGCTGGGAGGAGTCGATCCTGTCTGGCTGGGCCGCACACATGTGCAGCAGTGTCAGAGAGGATCAGTGCCCGCCCACCCAGGGACTACCAAGACCATCTCATTAGTCCCCGGGTGGGTGGGCACTGATTCACCCTATCAGCGGGGTGCACGTGTGTCCACTGATGGGGGATCCGTGTCCCCCCCCAAGTCTACTGAAATGGTTTCGGTAGGTTGGGGGGGGCACCGACTCTCACGGTGGTGATTGGGATCACCGCTGTGGCTGTGCCGCTGTGAGAGTCAGTGCCCCCACCCTGCAGGAGCAGTGGACCTCGCTGCCCCTGCAGGGTGGGGCCTCTGACTCTTGTGGCAGCGCGGCGGTAGAGGTGGCAGCGGGCGGTGAGTGGGGAGTGGGACTCAGGGGAGGAGGGAGTGGGGGAGCAAGCCGGGGAGGGGAAGTAAGCTTTCTTGGCACAGCCACTGCCCAGCAGCAGCCGCAACAAGAATGGGACGGGCATGGCTCTCGTTGTCCTTGCATGGCGGGACGCAACTGAGCTGAGTAGTGCCCCACCATGCAAGGGCGAGGAGCCTCTGACAGCTGGGGAAAAGTGCCGATTGGGCACTTCTTGCCAGCTGTCATTTCAACTCCTCTCCCCCCTACTGCTCCCACGGTGTCCCCTGAGATACCGACCGGAGGACTGAGGGGAGAGACGGTGCCTCTGGAACCCCACTATGCCTGACCATTAGTCGGGCGCAGCCGGGGCTTGGGGCAGCTTTAAACCCACAGAGGTTTCAGAACCTCTGTGGGTTTAAAGTGACGTGTGAACCCGGCCCTTTTAACTCACCAGGCAGTACTCAGTCAACCAGCCATGTATAGTGACCTAGCAGAGATTTAATAAAACTCCTGCTTTTGCTCTCTGCGCCTGAGACTGCAAAGAAATAGGAGGAGGGCTTATTGAGCACCTTAGCAGGCCAAAATATTGGCCTGGTAGGCTATGTTTAGTTTGATGGATTACGATTGAAATTCAGTTGCCCCTGTTGCTTTGTCCACACTTAACAGATACTATGCAGCTGCCTGTGTAGCCGTTTGCTCTAGCTGAACCAGCAACAACTTGATTGATAACTTAGGAAACACACAAGGTTTTTTAGATGAGAAGTGCTTCATTGAGTCCTTAGTAAATGTTGGACTCTGTTTCCCGTATAAAATGATGATTTACCTGACAAGGAATTCGTGAGGATCCATATGGTTCTTTTATTATTGCACTCTTCCTCCAAGGAGTGGCAGGCATAGTTCCCCCCACCCCATTTTATCCTCACAACAAGCCTTTGAGGTAGGTACGGCTGAGAGAAAATGATGGACCCAAGTTATCAGTGAGCTTTGTTGCTAAGTGAGACTGGAACCTGGTACTCTCTGGTTCTGTGGTCCAAACTCAAATCATTACACCTGGTTCACATATCGTGGCCAATTCTTGGGTTGTTTAACCAAGGAATTGGTGAGGGTGCACAGGAGCAAGTGAGTGCACCGTTCACCACTTTCATTTTTGATTAACAACCCAGGAACGCCATGGTCCTGGGTTGTTTCATGACATCCAAACCCAGAACTCTAGGTTGTTTAGGGATTAACCCAACAATTGCCCATGGTTTGTTGTTGGGTTAACTCTGAGATGTTTAACCCATAGACAAGCCAGAGTTTCCAGGTTTGGACGTCACGAAACAACTGAAGAACGGGGCATTCTTGGGTTGTTAATTGAGAACAGAAGTGGGGCAGGAAGCAGCATACTAGTTTGCTCCTGCATGCCCCCACCAATTCCTGGATTAAACAACCCACTTCACTGTGAAGTGTGAACCAGGTCTGCCTATGTGTACAAACATTTATGGAAAAGTTCCTGATCATAATTGGCTTATTTTGTGACTGACTTTATTAATAATGGTGCATGCCATTCTCTCTCCAGAAGTACCGGTAATTCTTTATTGCTACAATAACTGTTTTGTCTGTGAGCTGTTCTTACTCCTCAAATAACTGCTTCCCACTTTCATGAAAAACTTGCTCAAACATTCTGCATATACAAATCAGCATTGTAGAAAGGCCTTAATATGCTTCCCTCCCTCTCTTTTTAGAAGGATTTTGCACGTTTGTGATTTTTTTTGGCTTTGTACATTTATTGTGTCCCATGTTCTTAACTCTTGACAATTGTATTTCTTGTTTACTTTAAAAACAACTATTAATAACAGCTGAAAAATAGATGGAGTATTTATTGCAGTGTATGGATCTTGGCCACCTGGAGAATGCTAGCCTTCCATTCATTTTACAGCCTCACCTGTATTTCAGAATGTGCATCTGTACAATTGAAATCCTATGTAAGCTTTTGGTGGTATTTTATGTTAAAATTATTATTCATTCTGTTTACACTTGAGATCAGTTCTCGCTATTAATCAGGAATTTCTTTCCTGATCTGCCCAAAGTAATACAATTTCCGCATGGCACCTGTAAGCAATTTTTTGGCCTTTTCTTAGATTTGTTCTTTAATGAGAAAAAGGAACTACCGTACTGTATGTGGAGCACGTTGAGCACAAAGGAAAAGATTTCTGTTAGTGTCTTCCCATTACTTAAGCATTAGTTCTGGGAATTGCATAAAATAATTCAGTTGTGTGATATTGGGCTTTTCGCATGTTCAGTCACTTGATGACATGCATTGTGTGAACAACACCATTAGTTGACTTTTCATTTTGCCTCGTATTACCTTCCGCTTGATGCTTTTCAATGGAATCAGTTCAAATATTCAAATGCCAGTCAGCAAGTGACTCAAATGGCATTAAATGAAAGCTGGTGTAGCTGAGTGGCCACCGGGACTCCAGTTCACAGTGATTCTTGAACTGGTGACCTGAGGGATATTCAGCCTGTCTGTGTGTGCCACCACTCAAGTTCAGTTAAAGGAGGGAACTACAAGGAGCTTTGCTAGAGCTGGACCATTTAGGAAGCCTCTTAGCAACAATAGGCCACAGTGTGTCAAATGATATGTACTTTGTGGTCTGATGACTCATTAGACTTGCTCTTGTTCTATACAGATTGCCTTCGCCTGGGCTTCCTCTACCTTTGCATTGTCTCTCCTTCAGCTGCCCAGGCGTGACACTGGGCTTGTCTGTACGACATGGCAACCCACCGTGGGTTATTTAACCCGTGGGGAGGCTGCGGCACGTGCAGGTGTGTGTGTGCATCCGCCATTTTGAATATTCAACCTCCACTCGGGGGTTGTCGTGTCGTGCGAATCTGGCAAATTTGAGTTATACGAGGGTTAAAAACCCTCACATAACCCAAGGTCTGTTTTAGGGTTATGCGGACCCTCACATAACCCACGCTCACTGGGTTCACATGACACAACCCCCAAGCAGGAGTGGCATATTCGGTTTGGCGCTGGTGGACACCACAGCTCATCGTGGGTTAAATAATGCACGATGAGCTGTGGTGTGTCGTCTGAACCCGGTCACTGTCTAAGAATGTGGGCTTGGGAAGTCATTATTTCAGCATCTCATCTCATCTTTCAAGATACTTAGTGGCTTGTCTATTCTCTTAGCCTTGGTACTCCCCCCCCCCCATCCCTCCGGCTGCGCAAATCCTTTTCTGCATCCCGCATTATCTGCTTGCATTTCTTTTGTGCAAGTTTTGGGGGTATTTTTTTGTTTTGGCAAGACTTTGATTTTTTGAAGGAAGTCTTCTTTTCTCGAATAGTTTCCTTGATACTGCTCGTTAACCATGGTGCTGACCTCCTGTACTTTGTGGAATCTTTCCAGATCTGCGATATCGATCTACGGTATATTATAGATTATAGTTCCAGTTATTTGGATCTATCACACAACTTCATTTTGAGTCGCATTGAGCACTTAAGGGTCTTTGGTAGATGGAAAAAGGAGGATATAAGAGAAATAAATCAGGGGGAAAAGAAAAGTTTTTAAGAACACCAGGGATGCTTAAGTGCTTGGGTATCATATGTGTCTTGGCAAAGTCTTCCATAGTAACATATGCATCCAAAAGGAAAGGGGGTGGGAAGGGTGGAGGGAGACTCCAAAGTGATCAAAACTTACAAACCCCACCAAGCACTTGCTGCATGCCTACAATTACACAGCTGTACATTTTAAAACACAGATGGGGCTGTAAAATGAATGAAAAGATCATGACTTTCCAGATGTCCAAGGGCCACAAACTGCATGGAAATACCTCATTCATGTCAGCTGCTACAATTAAAGTAAACTGCAAAAAGCGCCCCAGTTATTTTAATGCTACTATCTTCAATGTTTATAACAGAATGTAAAAACACATCTACAGCAATTTTCCTGCATGCAGTTACTTGCACATAATTTCCAAGTTTACTGCTTATTAAGTCAGATGTATAAATAAATCTAGTAACTCCACACAGGATCAGAGGCCAGAAATGTGTAGCATTGATTTAAAAGATCAGAACTGCCTCTACAAACATGGCTCTCTTTTTACTGAACTATTGTTTGAAATGCACAGGTTTCATAGGTTTCATAGATCATAGAGTTGGAAGGGGCCTACAAGGCTATCGAGTCCAACCCTCTGCTCAATGCAGGAAACTAGAGGAGGGGTCTCCCATCCAAGTAATAACCAGGCCTGACCCTACTTAGCTTTCCACGCTCAGACAAGCTGAGCCAGCATAAGCCACAGGCCTTCCTTAACTCCCTTTTGTTTTGTACTTGTGTCACACTATCATCTGGTCATGGAGGGTTTTCTGTAGAGTAGGGGTGGGCAACACCCTGAGGTCTGGGGGCCATTTTTGACCCCCAGGCCCCTGGTGCAGACTGCAGCCCAAGCAGCGCTGCAGGGCGCCAAAACCAAAGAACCCCCAGGATTGCCAGTTTGCTGCTGAATTTTGGTAGCAAACTGCCCTGTAGCTCTACAGTGCTCTACAGAGGTTAAATTTAGCTTATTTTCAAGCTAGATTTCACCCTTTTAATGCTTCATGGTGGCTATGGTTTGGCCAAGTGGCCAAATTTAGCTTGCAAACAAGATAAATTTGGCTGTTTTGGCACTCCATATCTGCTACAGGCACCATTTGTTGTTGTTGTAGTAGTAGTAGTAGTAATTGGGGGGGATGGGGGCAGTGGGGGTGACGGGGGCCACATGTTGCCCACCTCTGATATAGAGTGTAGCTGTGAGGTACAACAGTAAAGATCGATTATGGCCTCATGATTTCATTTTTATTTTTTTTAAGTGCAGCACCTTAAGTTTTAAAAGCAATCTCTCCTACCTGCTCAGATGATTGCCAAAAATTATTGAACTACAGTAATCCTAAGAATAAGAGCCAATTTTCTTAACTCCGTTTTAGAAGCAAAAAAAGGGGGGTGAAGCCAATGGGAGAACTTCCCTCATTCTTGATTTCAGCCTTTTATCCTTTGTAAGTGTGTGTATGGGGTGTGTGGCTGTGTGAGATGCTTAGGATTGACCTCATCAGTGGAAGAACGGTTGGTCATCTTCAGAATTGAGGATGTGCATCTTTTTAGTTTTATGGTTCTTTTTATGCCATTGTATTTTATGTTCACTACTTTGATACTTTTGTGGAAAGTGGTATATAAATCCGAATAAATAATAATAATAATAATAATAATAATAATAATAATAATAATAATAATAATAGATGCATATTGTGCATTTTTTTAGATGCATATTGTCCAGAAACATCCATTGTGATTTATGGGCTCTCTGCTCTCTCCCCGCTCTATTAATGAATACAATTAATTCATAAAGGTGAAGGGAGGAGCTTGTAAAGAAGAATAGGAAAAAAGGTTATTTTGCAAGAAGATCACTAGCTAGAGTAGATAGAGATGAGCTAGATGGGCCAATAAGCTGACTCAGTGTAAGGCAGCTTCATGGGTTTGTATGGTTACTGTGAACCAGGAAGTGAAGGAGGGAGTGCATGAGACTGCAGCGAGTTGAACATAGTCAAACTTTGGTTTGGACATGCAGAGAAGTGCTGTTTCCTGATAACAATTCACATAAGCAGAGTGGCTCTTCTTTCTTTTCTTTTACTTGCCAGACTTGTCCAAGTTGCTACTGTGGCGTGGTTGCACTGGGTCAGATATTACTTCTTGCATGCAGCTGTGTCCAACGGGATGCTCTGTGGAACATTTGAATGTCTTAATACCATAAATGGCCTCTCAATCCCCAAGCCTATAAAATAATAGGACCTACTTTGCAGGGTTACTTTGAGATGAAATGAAGTAAGGAAATGTTATCTGACCTGAGCTTGGGGTGTGGGCAGCTTGCTAATAAAGATATTATTTATTTATTTATTTATTTATTGTATTTCTAGATCGCCCATCTAGCCGGTAACCCGGCTACTCTGGGCGATGTACAATATAAAATGAAACAAAACATAATAAAATACACTTAAAACAGTATAAATTTTAAAATCCTAACCCACCCCATATTCCTGCCTGAAAAGCCATGTTTTTAATGAACAGCGGATGCTGATCAAGAAAGGGGCATGGCGGAGGTCACTGGGGAGAGAGTTCCACAGTTTGGGGGCTGCCACAGAAAAGGCCCTCTTCCTAGTCCCCACCATCCTGGTTTCTCTGGCTGATGGAACAAGGAGAAGGCCGTCCGTGGCAGATCTTGTTGAGTGGCCTACTTAATGTTGCTGGAGACGCTCCTTGAGATAAACTGGACCGGAGCCATATAGGATTTTAAAGGTCCAAACCAACACCTTGAATTCGGCTCGGCAAGCAACTGGGAGCCAGTGCAGCTCCTTGAGCACTGGAGTGATGTGATCATGCTGGCGGCTGCCTTTAACAAGGTGAGCCACCGCGTTCTGTACCAGCTGTAACTTCCGAACCGTCTTCCAGGGTAACCCCACATAGAGTGCATTACAGTAGTCTAGGCGAAAGGAGACACCCCCCCCAGTTGGAGTTTACTTCACTTGTTTGGTTAGTTTTGGGACTGGAATGCTTCAAAACATATGCGAGTCTCTTACTTCACATTCATTCACATAGAAGCATTTATAGGTGATAGTCAAATATTAATAACCTAGGCAGTGTGAGTATGATTCGCATGACCTATAGAACCTTCCAGTAATTGAATCTTGATTATTTGACTATCTCAGTGATCTGAATCCATTTCGTATTGCCCTTGTAGCTTCTGTGTCTTCATAATGCTATCTTAAATAACACTTCAAGCATTCAAATAGCATTCCAAGTGTTATCCAAGCATCCAGTAATGCAGATGCGTAAAGACCTCCCTTAAGCAATTTGGATAAATTAGGTTGTATTACAACTTCAGAACACTTAAGTGGAACTAGGAGAACACCACTAAGGAGCGAGTATTGATTGCCTGTGAGCATTTAAAGGTTTTATTAGAAGCTGAGCTCCGCTTAATGGGTTTCTCCCCTTTTTAGGTATCAAAGCAAGCCAAAGAGTTCCTGGAATATGTTTATGAAGAGCCCCTGATTGACATCCAGCAGGAAAACCCTATGCTGTACAGACACGTTGAGCCACTGGCAACTGTGGTCCGTCTGAGACAGCAACTGAAATCCCTCCGAGCCTATTTATTCAGCTGCAGAGCCGCAGTGGCCGAAGACCTGCGAAGGAGGTAGGAAGAAGGGGTAGCAGGCAAGAACAAGCTTCCTTGGGGCTCTCTTCCTCTGCTTGTCCATCTCTCACTTCCTTTTCTTGGTTCCCATGACCCAGCAATTAAAGTGCTGCCCGTTGTGTCTGCCTAGTCGTTGTTGTAACTGGACACTTTCAGTGCAGTCGGATGGTGCGCTGCCTTAAGAGAGCTTTGATTCGTCAGTGCATCACTGGGGGATTTTAGGAAGAGAATGGCTAAACAAACTGGCAACTGTACAGGAGTAATGATTTTAAAGTGTATGTGGCAACGTATGCACTCATCACATGCCAACTGTGAACATGCAAAGTTTGGAACAAGTTATATATAAGACCTATGAAGCGGACTTGCTCTGTATCAGAGTAGTAATCCATCTAGTACAGCAGTGTTTATTCTAACTCGCAGTAACTCTCCAAGATCACAAACTTTTCCCATCCTACAACCCAAGATCCTTTTATTTAGCCTGGAGATGCTGGGGATTGATCTTGGGGCCTTCTGTATGCAAAGCATGTGCACTGAACTATGGGAAAGTGCTACACTTTGAGCCCATTTACATGAGTGTTCTTAAGACTAGACCAGGGCTCTCCAACCTTGGGTCCCCACATGTTGCTGGACTACAGCTCCCAGAATCCCTTGCCATTAGCCATGCTGGCTGGGTATGCTGGGAGCTGTAGGCCAGCAACATCTGGGGACCCAAGGTTGGAGAGCCCTGTGCTAGAACTACTGCTGGAAGAGCTCCCGCTCTTAATTGTGTTTGTGCATCTGCAGAGATGTTTCAGTGTTAAATCTAACTTAATTACCACTGGAAGACCTGGCAGTAGTTCTTACCACCTCAGAGGAATTGCATTTAAAATGCTGGGGGTTAGAGTCACCTACTCCTTTTCTTTTCCTCCCCTAGCCTGAGGAAAGCAAGGATCAGGGCCAGGCCTGCTTTCAAAAGGCAGCCCTGCCTTCATTCAGAATTGAACATGGCTTTAAGACCCTGAAAAGGAGAGAAGGAAAGTGTTTGGGGTTTCCTTTGTCCCATGAGATTCAATGGAAATAATTGATGACAAAGCCAGACCCTTATCTGCACGGTCCTATCAGAGTTCTGTTGGGTGAGTGGGCCAGAATACTGTGAATTAACTTTTATATAGAGAGATGATACCCCCAATCTCGTCATTGCTAAACTGTGTCCTGGTGGGGGAAGGAAGAAACCGTTGTGTAAAAATAGATACCCAGATGTCTTTTGCCTTGGCATCTTTATCCCAGTAACCAAAGGGAGGTGATCTTTGCTATTCAGGAGATAACCTATGTCAGTGCCTTGATTAATAATGTCAAGAACAACTAAAGAAAGATATTTATGTCAGCAAGGTGCTACATGTTAGTAACCACATTTCCTGTTTTAAATGTGCCTGTGTGTATATGTGTGTGTGGAGGGAGTGTGTGTGTGTGTGTTTGAAGATGTAATTCAAAAAATCTGCAACTTTCTGAAGAGGGCACATGTAATCTTTTATTAATAATTGCCTTGCTCCTGCACATACATTGGAGGGGACATAGGCAACATTATCTTTTTTGGATCTCCTTCATTTGTAATACAGGTAATAGTGTCTCCTTCAATTAGCATGAAACTAAAGGCAGTGTGGTTTATGGAGGGTACAGTTCAGAAAAGGCTCAGAGAAAGAAATTACCGCTTTTGATTAACACCAAAGAAAAAAGAATGTTCTGATTAAAATAAAGAGGCAGGGAGGGCCAAACCAAGTCAGTGAAGAGTAGAAGAAAAGAGATCAAAGGAAGCAGAGAGAGAAAAGCAACTGGGCTCGAAGACATGGGGCAAAGGGGGGAAAGTGAGGATACTAGCTGAGGCATGAAGAGCCAGAGCTGATGGAAAAAGGTGACAGAGAAGGGTCCAGAGGAAGCTGTGAAGAGGCATTCAAGGCAGCACAGGAACAAAAGCAAACCTGAAAAAATAAGAACCATTGGAAGCTACAAAGGAAGATTAGAAACTAAAGAAGCAGTCGAGTGGACAAGGTGTAGAAGACAGAAAGTGTAAAGTTAGGATGTAGATTTTTGGGGACACAGTGAGTTAAAAATATCAAATTGTTATCAAAGTTAAAATAAAGTTATGTTAAACCATAGCTCTAGGGGAAAGGCTTGGGTGGCACATGGACAGGTGCACCTGTACATGGTGATGAGAAATGTAACAGTGGAAACAAAGGATTTAAAATGAGACTTTTTATGGATTAAATACAAATACCCATAAAAGGTGTATGTTTGGGTAACAGTACATAATTTAATTTTTATCTTTAATGGTCAGGGAAGCTGTAATTAACCTTGGGCTTATGAAAACCACCTCTGTTGCTACACCTGATTTGCATATGTAGTGCTTTCAAACCCCATAAGGAAGTCAGGGTTGCACCCCCTCCACCCCTGACTTCCCCATAACGCAGAGCAAAACACCAGATGCAGTTCAGCCAAACACGGTTACCATCTCTCTTCAGACTTTCCCTGTCAACATAGGGAGGTCACGGGTGGAGGGAGCAGAGTGCGCATCCCTGTCTCCTCCATGCTTTGTATTTCCAAATGCCTGAATAGGCCTACTGTTTTTGCAGAATCGCTTTCCCCCATCTCTGTTCATCATGGTGTATTTCCCAGACCTGTGGGCCTTATTGTGTTTCTTTTTTACTTTATGGCCTTTGTGCAAGATTTTATTACATTTCCCTATTTTCTATTCTGCAAACAAGAACATAACTCTTATTTACCATATTATTTATCATTTTGTATTCCTTAAACTGTAATGCAATTACTGTTTCAAAAGAATGTGAGGTAACTTAAGGGTTCACTTTTTCTTGATGGAATTCTTCCCCCCCCCCCCCGCTTGTTCTTCATCTCAGTTATGTGAATAGCCAACGTTTCTGAGAACAGCATCTTGAAGTCCTGTCAGAATTATATAAACAAGCTGAATCAAACTGTTAATAGTGCCGTCTAGAGAGAACTAAGAGCAGACTGATTAATCATGATGGCACCCTGTTGCTTTTACAGCATGGATAGCCTTTCTTATGAGGAAAAGAGAAAAGTGTGCTGTGTTCTTTCTTCTAGTTTTCATTACCATCCATGCTGGTGTTTCAAAATGTACAAGGGTGTTTCTGAAAGCATGGCAAAATGGCTGCCCATGCGGTGTGTTGAAATTGCTGTTACTTTCGAAGAACTTCCATATATCTGCGTGTATATTGCCCTTCAGCCTGCATGTCAAGTGATGGAAATCGGTCTTAGGGTTCTTGGTATGTATTCAATCGGAACAAAAATGGTTTACAACTCTGATAAGTCACTTTTCCCAAAGGCTTTCAGATGCTTGTTGTACTGGCTATTTAAACAAGGACCTAGATAATTACAGCATAGTGGCCATTTCTGAGGAGCAGAGTTGCTTTGCAGAAGTGTGAATAACTTGAGGTTGATCCAGAGTTTGAAGTCTAAAGTGATCAGTACTCTGTCACTGGAGTGCTCAGGATCAGCATTTGAGACCAGAATGCATCACAACCAGTAACGTTTTGCCTGTAGCTACATCTGGCCCTAGGGAGGCCAAAGTATTTGTCAACCTGGATAGATTGGTGATTTCTCTCTTTGCCTTAACCAGCATATTAAGGCTGCCTGGAAGTATAGTGCTTCTAGGAGTATGACCGATGACAACCCCTTTTGATACGCAATGGACCTATTCTCTCTGTAGTTCCTCCATGAAAACTGGCACAACACTACAGTGGTCTCAATAGAAGCTCTGTGTGTGTGTGTGGGGGGGGTTGTTGTCTGGTATGAATTGTATTTTATTTATTTAAAATATTTCTTGGCCGCCTTTCAGGGCAGGAGCCCTCCCAAGGCAGCTTACAAAAATAAAATTCATATAATAAAAACTGATATGGTAATAAAAGAGCAGACATTCATAAAAACAACAAATACCAGCATAATACAAAGCGTACAACACAGCTGCAGCTACAGTCCAGGGCAGAGCTGTAGGATTCTGCTCCACGTACAAGGAATAGGGTGCCATTTTAACTATGGCAGTACAAGTACATCTATCAGACCCTCTTGACAGCTGCTGGAGCTGAATCACATATTGTCTGTGTGCCTTCGTCTGCTTTCATTATATCAAACATACTTCAGAGATAATTTTTGAATATCAGATGATATACATTTTCAACCTGGAGCAAAACAAGTGTCCTTCTGTCCATTCTCTGGAA
The DNA here is from genome assembly GCA_021292165.1 of Shinisaurus crocodilurus. Classification (NCBI taxonomy): domain Eukaryota; kingdom Metazoa; phylum Chordata; class Lepidosauria; order Squamata; family Shinisauridae; genus Shinisaurus; species Shinisaurus crocodilurus. Next base: position 125,431,500 of record CM037876.1, read on the forward strand.
GTAATAATTTTAGTGGCTGTAGAAAGTCAACCCAGATTATAGCTCTTCCTAGCAATTGTTCATTTGTTAAACAAAAAGATACAAGAATAAAAAAAAACTCCTTACATGTTTTTTAAACATGAATATTTCTCTAGCTCTCATGATAGTGAAGAAAGCAAGCTTGAAAATGTTAAACTTCTTTAAAAAGTCACCAAATGGATGGTAACTTTTCTTAAAAACAACAACAACAACCATAACCTCAACTTTGTTGTTTTAATAATAACCTAAAGCCCTTAAATAATTGTAATTTCATTACCAGTCACCAATTCTGGATGAAATACATGAGCTGGAAGGACCCAAGTGAGAAAAAGAGAGCTTTTCGCACGAGATTTAAGTGTCACAGGATTGAGGCTTCCACTCTTGGTCACTGCACCTCATATACAGCTTGGCTTGCATAAGTGGGGCTGTAAATAGTGAGTGTGAAGGACAACCAGCATAGGGCACCTTCCTTGTGAAATCTAGCCCAAGGAGAAAGGGTTGCAGCCGGGAAGCAGTGGCGTATGTGCTCCCTCTCTGTTATCACTGCAGGGCAAGGAAAGGGGGAAGGCCCCATTAATAAATAATACAAACATGCAAAGTAAACTCATTAGGCATGACATTTCAAGGAAGGAACTGCAAATTCTATAGCGTAAGTATTGGGAAATGCCTGTCTCTTTTTGTATATTCTCTCTTCCTGACTCACGGAGAGGGGAGAGAATGTAGTCTCTCTCTCCCTCTCCCTCTCTCTCTTATTATTACTGTATTATTAATTTTGTTTTCCTAATGAACTTATTGCCATTTTAACAGAGACTTGGTTAGGACTCTTGTGCTTTCAGCACTTACTTTGCCACCTTTCTTCTGTAAACAGTCCCTGCCTTCCAAAAAGAAAGGGAAAGTAGAGCAAAGTTTTGCATCCGACTGTGCTCTCTGCAGGCAGGCAAACTTCTGCCCAGAACAGTATCGCACATATTGCAGTTGAGGAAATATCAGCACTGCTTAATCTGCCTGATGTATATTAGCGAGATGGAGAGAGTAAGAAAAAGGTTGTTCCTGCTGGAAGTTGAGCAAACTAAAAGCACCATTGCTCTTTCATCAATCCACTGTGAGGTCGGAGACTACAAGTTAACTGAAAAAAACAAGGACTGTTTTTCATCTCCCCCACCCCACCCCCTCCCAGGACCTGAGGTAACTGTATCACACAATTTCCAGAGGGGAAGCCTTGTTAGTCAACAAAGAGTTTTGTGGCACCTTAAGGACTAACAATTTTATTATGCTATAATAAATGTGTTTGTCTTTAGGGCACCACAGGACTGTCGTTTTTGGATCACTCACATCTTTCCTGGGTCTGCACACATGCACAAGCATGTTATGTGAATGAGTAATGCATCACAGTTGAATTTATCCTATTTGACAGTAATGTATTGTACATGGGCAAGTTGGCTGGCTGGCTTCCTTACAGACCCATGAACTGCCAACTTGGTACCTGGCGTTTCACAACCCACACCTCTGTCAGGGAACAAACTGCCCATGTTACTAATTTGCGTAAAGTATTTTCAAGTTCATACACCTCACAGGAGCAGCTCATGGAAAACGGTCATCCCAGGTTTCCAAAACAACAAATTTGAAAGAATAAACTATATTGAATATCACAAGACTTTAGAAATGCTGTATTTGATGCTGAACTAAAGTAACATCGCTTTCAAAAAGCCAATGTTAAAGTGTTACTAAAAATCATACACAATTTTCAAAATATTTACATTTGCTTCTAAGGAACCTGCTCAAATTGCTGCATTTCAGTCGCTCCAAAGGGAGATAATGCAATCGGTCACTCGTTGGAAAAGAGATTAGAAAACACTGGACATTATAAATTGACAGGTGTCCATTTTTTCTATTGTGAGATATTGGCTTTTTAAAAAATCCCACTGAGATTCAAAATTGTTTTCACTTTCAAAAAGCATTACTTGAAAAATTGGCTCTACCCGCATCCAACATACATTTATCACTTTAGGAAATGCTTGCAGCAATCTTTAAAAGTGCACCTGCAAAAACAGCAACCACCTCTGTGCCGCTGCAGTTGATGAAAAGTTAGCCATTTAAATGCTTCCTGCCCTGTGCTACATTTCAGGTATGAATAAACAAGATTGCTAGTAAATGTTTCTAAACAATTAATTATGTTCTGAACTGGAATATCACAGAATGTAAAATATTACGGTTACTACAATATTAAAACACAAATGTGTAGGAACAGTTCCAGAACAGAACAGACCAGCTCAATATAATTCTTTGTTCTTGTATTGACATAACTACCTTAGCCAGCCTTCCTCCAGATGTGTTAGACTACAACATTTATCATGCCCAGCCAGTATGGCTAATAGCCATGTTGTCTGGGGATGGTGGGAGTTGAAGTCCATCACATCTTAAGGGTACCAGGTTGGGGGAGGCTGATTTCACCTTTAGTTGAACAAGACCAGAACCTTCACACTTGTTGATTAAGGACAGGAAAGTTCTATTCCAACTTCTCTGAAACAACTAGAAAATTAAAATGAATAAAGACAAAATGGAATAAATTATGAGAAGTGTATCCTCTGAAGTCTGGTGAAGAATAGACATTATAGTCTTTGGAATGGCACAGATGAAAAATTGTTAAGGCAAAATAAAGCGGGAATTTATAATAGGTAAGTTTTCAGTACAGGCAGTCCCCAAGTTAAGAACGTCCTGACTTACGGACAACTTATACTTAAGAACGGACTGCCATATATGTAAAAATCTGAGTTAAATACAATGGTTCGTACTTAAGAATGCACACACTATACTTTGTGACACTTCGCAACACTTTGAAAACATTGCATGGCTTCTGTTCCAATTTATGTACAAATTCGACTTAGGAACGGATCTCGTTCGTAATCCGGGAACTGCCTATACTTTTATTAGGCAAATCTATATAAGCCTATACTTTATCTAGAGTTAATCTATTGGGCATTTTTGTGTAGCTAGTTTGTTTTGGGGGTTAATTTTGTTGATGTGTTCTGGTTTGCAGGATCAAAATAAGCCAGGTGGCGGGCACAATTTCTATAATCACTGCCCGGGGGGCAGCTTGTCATGTCACCTGAACCCGGGCGGCATGGCTTGTTAGAGGGGGAAACAACTCTGCAATAACCCATGGGCTGTTGTAGGGTTTTTGAAGGATTGTTTCCCCCTGCAACAAGCCATGTCCTCCGGGTTCGGACACCATGACATGCTGCGCCCGGGCAGTGATTATGGAAATCACACCCCGCACATGACTTTTAAATAAGCCACTGTAGCTTATTTTGGTCATGCGAACCAGGTCATTGCATATTTGTGGAGATGTCTTCAAGTTATTTGAATTCCCCACCCCACCCCACCCCTGCAATTTTTTTTTTTAAAAGGCAAGAAGAAGTAGGGTGCATAGATGGGGTTAGGAACGGGCTGCCAACACTGACATCTTAAGAACCTTTTGATCATCCCAAGAGCAGTTCATCAGCCCAGTGCTCTGCCTCTTTTTCACTAGTAAGTGGTTTGTCTGGCAAGGGGGAGACAGATGGACTGCTCTGTCTTGGTTGCCTGGCACTGAAATCAAGTCACACTTTTCATTACTGCAAGGCAACCCAGTCCACAGGTTTGGACATCAGAATTTTTATTTTTAAAAAGGTCTAGGCTTAAATGTACTATGTTCATAAAGTTCTAAAAAGTGGTTAGATGGGACAGTATTGCTATTTGTCACCTAAAGAGAATGGTGCTTGGTCAAACTGTGTTTATGCATACTTAAAACTGTTACTTATATATATATCCTTCATTGGCATAAGAGCACTTGATTGATTTATGCCCACCTGCCTTGATTTCTTTGAGCTGCTATGTGAACTGCAGAATTTACTCTGTGCTTATCACATTTGTACTTTGGCTTTTAGCACAGGACTTCGGCTGGTCTATTTGTGGTCGTTTTAGCCTAGCTGTCACGGTGTTTAATTCAGCGGAGAAAAATTACTCCTAGCCGATGACAAACCGTCTCTTAAATGCCTTCAGAGAGTATTTATTGCTAACAAAGGAACATAGCTACAAACCCTGCAACTTCGCCTCAAACACAGAAAACAAAACCTTATCTATGGTTCTCTTTGCAGGAGAAACGTAAGCGATAACCTTTTGTTTGTGCAGATACATACCTAATAAGGCTGAGAGGTGAGGATGGATGAAGTGTCTGGTTCTATCTTTCATGACTGTTATGCTTCAAACTAATTGGCAGTGGAAAAGATATAAAAACACATGGCAAGCTCCCCGTAGGCCCAAGTTCCTTACTCTAGTTCAGGGCTCTCCAACCTTGGGTCCCCAGATGTTGCTTGACTACAGCTCCCAGAATCCCTTGCCATTAGCCATGCTGGCCGGGTATGCTGGGAGTTGTAGGCCAGCAACATCTGGGGACCCACGGTTGGAGAGCCCTGCTCTAGTTAGATGTAATATCTCCATATCCTCCCTGATCCAATAGACAAAAGCCCTGGATTGCTTGCTTGCTACCATTTTTAAGGTGGTTCATCCAGAAGAGAGAGAGAGAACCCCTACGGTAGCCGTGTTGACCATAAGAAAAATCCCAAAATCCGTATTAATGTAAAACCTTTATTAGGCCAACCAAAAGATCACCAAAAATGTGCAAGCTTTTGAGATCTCCAGATCTCTTCGTCAGGCAAGATGTTACAAAAAGTAGGTTTGGTGGGGAGGGAGGGGGAATGGGGAAGGCAAAAACCTGGCTTAATGGTGAAGTCATGGTGTCTGCATGGGCAGAACCCAAGATGAATTAGGGGAGAAGGGGTCTGCAGAAACCCTTTCTTTCTTTTTTGTTTTTGTTTTTTTATATTTATGTCCCACGGTTCCATCTAATAGTAAGATTTTCAATGTCTCAAACAACAACAAAACTTTTTTTTAACACCCCCCCCACTATACAATCATTTTTTAAACCCTTTTTCTTTTAAATAAACAAAAACAAAACAACAACCCCGCCACAATACCAACACTTAACATAGCAGCAGAACAAAAATCAAGACCACAAACCCAGAGAAACTGCTTAAGGCTGCAATCCTATACACACTTACCTGGGAGTAAGTCCCATGGAATTCAGTGTAGACATGTTTTATAGGGTTGCATTGTAAGTCAGTCTTCCCCCAACCTGGTGCCATGTTGGACTGCAACGCCTAAAGATGGGAGTTATATAATCAGGGTGGGGAAGACTGGCTTAAAAGCTAGCCAAGCTAGCCAACTCTTCGCAAGAATTACTTCTGAACAATAGTTTTCCATGTCCAGAAAAAATGAACATCACTTCAGTGTTTTGACCAGTTTCAGGACTTTCTAAACATGAATGCTTAATGGTGAGTCAGTCTGAGACCCAATGCTGTCTTGTAGCAGTTTCTCCATTTTCTACCTTGGGGAATCCTTTCCATGTTGATTTATTTCTTGGCAAAACCTTGCAGATGCAAAAGTTGCCTAGGCACTTAGGTCAGTGGAAATTTTAGGAATTTATATGAACTGCAAGTCTGGGAGTTTGCCAATTTTAAACAACCACTCACATATTTTTTTTAAAGATATAGGCCAGTGGCTCATGCTGGCTCAGCTTGTCTGAGCGTGGAAAGCTAAGCAGGGTCAGGCCTGGTTATTACTTGGTATGGGAGACCCCTCCTCTAGTTTCCCGCGTTGAGCAGGGGGTTGGACTCGATAGCCTTGTAGGCCCCTTCCAACTCTATGATCCTATGTAACAAGCTTTCTATGGTTCCCAGGGGGGTAGCCGTGATAGTCTGTTAAAGCAAAAACAAGGGGTCTCGAGGCAACTTAAGGACTAAAACATTTATTATAGCATAAACTTTCGTGGACATTGTCCATTTCATCAGATGCATGAAGCGTTAGCCTCCAATTGGCAGATTTATATACACATACTGGAAGGGTGGGAACAGGGGCTGGGAAGATGTGAACTGTTGTCAGAGGGAATTGAAATGCAGAAACTACAGGCACCTTAATCCTTGCCATTCACAAAATGTTGTTGGGTGATAACACAGACATCATTGCAATGGTGAGCCAATTAACATATGGAGTGTGATTAAAAAAGAGAAGAAAAACCCTTTGTCCTTATTCAAACTACAGGAAATTCTACCTTAAGTCCAATGGCCTTAAGGTGGCCATTCTTGAACAAAGGAATTTTAAAGAAAGATAAACAAGAAATGGCCAGTACAATTCATGAATATATTCAACTCTATTTCTACCTTATATCAGAAACCTATAGCCACTACACATACTTAAATGCTTCCAGCTTTCACCCAGAACACACCACAAAATCTACTGCCTACAGCCAAGCCCTGCGATACAGCCGCATCTGCTCAGATTCATCAGACAGAAACTGACAGATTAAGGATCTAAATCAGGCATTTCTCAGACTACAGTACCCACCCATGAAGTGAAAATACAGATCAACAGGGCCAGGCTGGTACACACAAATAATCTACTATGGGGTAGACCCAGAAGAGAAAACAACAGAACACCACTTGTCACCAGCTGTTAACTATTACAGGCCTGTGGCTCACGCTGGCTCAGCTTGTCTGAGCATGGAAAACTAAGCAGGGTCAGGCCTGGTAATTACTTGGATGGGAGATTTATTTATTTATTTATTTATTTATTTATTATATTTATACCCCACCTTTTTTTCCTGCAAGGAACCCAAGGCGGCTTACATAATCCTCCTCCTCTCCATTTTATCCTCACAACAACCCTGTGAGGTAGGGTAGGCTGCGAGTCAGTGACTGGCCCAAAGTCACCCAGTGAGTTTCATGGCCGAGCGGGGACTAGAACCTGGATCTCCTGAGTCCCAGTCCAACACTCTAACCACTACGCCACACTGGATCTCTCCTCTAGTTTCCTGCACTGAGCAGGGGGTTGGACTCGATGGCCTTGTAGGCTCCTTCCAACTCTATGATCTATGAATCTATGAACTCCAAACCTTCCAAACTAGTATCTCCACCGAACCTATCCCAAAGTTTTGTGCCACAAACCCCAGGTCTTGTGCCACGAACCCCAAGTTTTGTGCCACCTCCCACAACTCTGTATTGATACATGCGGGTTCGTAGTTAACACACAAAAACCCCAAAATTGTCATATCACCTCCAAATTTGTGCCAAAGTTTTGTGCTACATTTGTGCTACATATCCTGAGTTTTGTGCCACCAACAAAGGCATGAAAATGACAGACCCTTAGGTGGGGCCTGGCAAAGGCAAAAGATCCACATTCTCATGTCACCTCTGAACTATGCCAGAGTTTTTTGCTAGTTTGAGCTCTTTTGTGCCAGAAATCCCAAATGTAGTGCCGCCACCAAAAGAATGAAAATGACATACCCTTTGGTGGTGTAAGAAATTAGAATTAAGAGGAGATTTTATTTCCCATCTACTAGAATTTGATATGGGCTGGGAGATAAGAATGTTGTGACACAATGAAGTGCTGAATTCATATACCAATGTATAATTTACACATACAACCAGTTAGAGTGAAATTAAGTACTTTTAAAAATACAGATTCATACACACACACACACACACACACACACACACCTTTCATACTTAACACAGAAATAGAAAGGAAAGAGTTTGACATACAACAGTTCTGCTGGCAGAGGCTCCGTCTTCTCTCCCACCAAAAAGAAGTAGTTATTTTAGAGTTGGGACAGAAGGCAGGAACCTCGACTATCAGGTAAAACTTTCTTTTATGCCCATAAGTCTTATGCCAATCTTTTATCTAATTAGCTGATAACAAAGGAGAATCACGGAAATATAAGTATATCAAAGAAAGTGTGAAAACACCACCGTGATAGAACTTTCTTTTATCTATTTTTAAAAATTTATAACAACTTTTTAACAATACATGTTCAATCATTATATTTAAACTTTCTTTTATCTATTTTTGGAATTTAACAATTTTTTACAACACATATCGATTTAATTATATAAACTTTAAACTGTGAACAGTTTGTAAAGTTTGATTATTGAAAAGTTTAAAGTTTATATAAATATTAAATCGATATGTGTTGTAATGTATTGTTAAAAAGTTGTTATACATTTTAAAAAATAGATAAAAGAAAGTTCTATCACAGTGGTGTTTTCACACTTTCTTTGATAACCTTTTATCTAATAACATTCTTGGTATCCGTTATGCTATAAGGTTTACTGATTAGTTATTATAAAGGTGCTCAAGCTTCATTTAAGCCCCCTCTAAATCTAAGAGCCTCCCTTTTGAAAATGTCATTGCTGATGTTCTAATTCCAGAGAAGCTCGAAAAGTCCCTAATCTTCTCCTTAAGCTTTCTGTCTTTGTACCTTGTAGTTTGTTTATTTATTTATTATATTTATACCCCACCCTTTTTCCTGAAAGGAACCCAAGGCAGCTTACATAATCCTCCTCCTCCTCCTCTTCACTTTATCCTCACAACAACTCTGTGAGGTAGGTTAGGCGGAGAGTCAGTGACTGGCCCAAAGTCACCCAGTGAATTTCATGGCCGAGCGGGGACTAGAACCCAGATCTCCCAAGTCCCAGTCCAACACTCTTAACCACTACGCCACACTGGCTCACTGGTTGGCAATATATCTTTTTTAAAAGGTACATTGGCTGCAACCTGTTCTCTTAAACTTCTCTCTTTTTCAAAATACAAATGACTCCTCTACTCCATACAAGTACTTCCTGAAATTTTACTCTAACACAAACTAGACCTATTGAACTGATATTTTACCAAGCCTATATTAATCATTGGTTCTTCTAGCTATCCCATCCTATACCTATTTTATACTATCTATGCTGCTCTTATATGTAAGCAAAAACCTTGTGGCAGGTTCATATAGCTGTTTGCCTTAAAATAAGCTCAATTACAATGCCTTATAAGCATTGGGGCCCTGGCAAATGCTAAAAAAAAATCCACTTTCTCATGTCTCCTCCAAACCTACTGTATGTCAGAGTTTTGTGCTAGAGATTTGTGCTATCCCCCAACAAGCTTTTGTGAATGGCAACCATTAAGGTCATCATCACTGTATGCATTTTTTGCATGTCCATTCCCTCTGTCAGCACAGTTTACATCCGGCCCCCACCCTTGCCCCTAGGGCATGTGTATATAAATCTGCCAATTTGAGGTTAACACTTCATGCATCTGATTAAGTGAATAGTGTCCACAAAAGTTTATGCCAGAATACATTTGTTAGTCTTTAAGGTGCCACAAGATTCTTTGTCATTTTTTAATGATTAGTTCTCTTACTAGTACTGTTGTAATGCTGGCTCTTAGTTTTATTATGTCTGTTTTGTTATGATTTCATTTGTATTGTTATTTTTTATTTGTACCCTGCTTTGGGAATCTGTCAGTTTGAAAAGCAAGCTATAAATTGCCTAAATAAACCATCTGTTATCTCCTTAAACCTGACAGCTGGGAACACCAGGATCCTTTAATAAGCATCAGCTTGTACCATACTGGGTTTTTCTTTTTATTGTTGTGCTTGATCTATTGGTGTTACCTTCCAACATTATTTCAGGCAATATTTCTTCCCACTGACTCCCAACCCACTGAAGATTTACTCCTTAGGCTGAAATCCTATACACATTTATCTGTGGGTAAGACCTATTGAAATCAGTGGAGCTTACTTCTGAGAAGACATGTGTAGGATTGTACTGCAAATCCACTAATGAGAATCACCTTCTTTCCACCCCAACTTCATTAGAGCAGCCTGCCCCTCCCTGTTGTTGTGATTTAAGAACATACGAAGAGCCATGCTGGATCAGACCAAGGGTCCATCTAGTCCAGCATTCTGTCCACACAGTGGCCAACCAGCTGCCCACAGGATCCTGCAAGGAGGACATGAGTACAACAGTACCCTCCTGCCCATATTCCCCAGCAACTGGAGTACATTGGCATACTGCCTCTGATAGTGGAGGAAGCACATAGCCAATCAGGACTAGTAGCCACTGATAGCCTTCTCCATGGATTTGTCCCATCCCCTTTTAAAGCCATCTAAATTGGTGGCCATCACTACATCTTGTGGAAGTGAATTCCATAGTTTAGCTATGTGCTGTGTGAAGAAGTACTTCCTTTTATCTGTCCTGGCCCTCCCACCACTCAGCTTCATGGGATGAGCCCAGGTTCTAGTATTTTGAGAGAGGGAGAAAAATGTCTCCCTATCCACTTTCTGTGTTGTTTGTTTCAAATTTCCTTTGTATTTTTCAAAGAATTTCAAAATCTGTGCCAGTACAGTAGCAAAGGAGCACTGTTTTTGTGTGCCAGGTTTTCTTCTATACGAAACCATTTTGCAATGCAGTTTCTCAAGATCTAAACTAATTACATAATGTGAACGAATGATAGTGGTTGCCAGTGCTCCTTGACGAAAAGTACTGCATTGAACTGAAATGTCATGCCTGTATTGACCTCCATTCTGACCTTGGACATGCTCATAATGTTACCTTTCAAGCACTCAGCCCCTGGATGCAACTGGTTCTGTCCATTAGGCACATGATCTTCATGGCACTGAGTGTCCTCTGCTTCCTTTGATTTTGATGAGTGGAGCTTTGTAATGCACTTGGAGTGCTATTGTCAGTCGTAGGCTCTGGCTATTCTGTTGTTTGCTTCCATCACAAGTGAACAAGGCATGTTTCCACAGTAAATAGGGGTTCCATAAAAATAAGAAATACGTTTTTTAAAAAACAACAGAATTGGACAGGCCTTAGTTTTTAAAGCTCTGTCCCTGTCCCAGTTTCCATGATAATGGGAGTAGGTATGCTTTTCTTACTGTTATTCTCTTGGTGATCATGTGCTTTATTGTAGCTTACGGTACATATATTTGTTGCATTTCAACAGAGAGAGAGAGAGCTTTCTTTCAGAAGTAAATTGTAGGAAATGTTGAGATATCTTGGCACATGTGTCATTTGTTGCAAATTACACTGATGAAAATAAGACACATGGTTCCAAATTATCAGTGAGTTAATGATAAATCTATCTTGTTGTTGTCTGCCTCTTCATATGCCAATATAATTGGCAGGTTTAGACACAACTGCAATTTCCCAAACTTTTGAATGCCAGTCTTTGGAGCATATTTCTTCTTCCAATAACATACTGCAATTTTTTTTGGCAGTGTTTAACAAATATATGATGAATTTTACACACACACCCCACCTTTCTCATTGGGAGGAGAAAACTCTGGATCCAACCTATAGTTAGTACACTATGGTTTATCTAGAAACTAATCAAAAAAGATGAGGCAAAACCTACAGGCGTTGGCAAATGCAAACCAAAAGTTCAGTTGAAATGCCATGATTACACCCAAATTTAGAATGAGATCATTTGGATTTTATGTTAAAGCAGTAGAATTTTGTGAATGGATATATAACTCTTGTATCTGGGAAGTTTCAAATTTTGTATTAGTATTTCTCAACACTGAGAGAAAATGGAAATAACAGAGTTCTACGAAGATGTTCTGTATTTATTTACTGGTAGAATCACCACTAGAGGCGCCACTTCTTTTGTAGTTTCATATTGGACCAGTGATAGTTCTGTATATTAATCTGTTTCAAAGAAAAATTATTTATTTATGTATTTATTTTATTATATTTATACCCCGCCTTTTTTCCTGCAAGGAACCCAAGGCGGCTTACATAATCCTCCTCCTCTCCATTTTATCCTCACAACAACCCTGTGAGGTAGGTTAGGCTGAGAGTCAGTGACTGGCCCAAAGTCACCCAGTGAGTTTCATGGCCGAGCGGAAACTAGAACCTGGATCTCCCGAGTCCCAGTCTAACACTCTAACCACTACGCCACACTGGCTGCATCCCTCAGTATTCTTTTAAAGAAGATCCAGCAGTATCTTCTGTTCCAAGGAAGAGAGCTCATGTCTTAGGGCAGTGTTCTCCAACCTTGGGTCCCCAGATGTTTTTGGCCTACAACTCCCAGCATGCCCCAGCCAGGAGTTGTAAGCCAAAAACATCTGGGGACCCAAGGTTGGAGAACAGTGTCTTAGGGGCAGTGGGTGCAGTTCTGTGATTCAAAGTAACTTCTTCCAATAGGAAATTGTTGAGTGAAGTGTAGCTTATAGAGAGCTAGTATTCTAAGAATGCTTGAAGAATTCGGTTTTTGTGCACTGTAATACAAACTGACCTCATTTGCACCTCCTTGACTAATGTGTAGATCACATTAGAAATCCTTTGCACACTTACCTGGGAGTAAGTCCCATTAGACATGTACAGTATTGCATTGCACATCCACTAATGAAGAACACCTTCTTTCCACCCACACTTCATTAGAGTAGTCTGCCCCCTACCTCCCTGCTGTTGTGATTTTGTCTCCATATGTCATTAGTTATCCACTAGCTTTTGCACTTCCTGAATCTTCCAATGCAATTCTCAGCTCAAAGAACACGCCAAATGTATCTAAACATGTATATTTTGAGAGAAAATGTATTGAAACACATGTATTGATTTTTTAAAAATGTATTGATTTTTTAAAATCACAGATTAATGCAGAACTGGGGTGGAATGGAGTTATAAATGTACACCTGCAAAAGTGGCACAGACCAAAAATAGATTGATTCATCCATCACTAGTATAGTAGTTGTAGAAACATGTTTAAGAGTTGCTGACTCAAATTTCAGCCCTGCCATGAACTTTGTTCAGCTGTGGCGTGAACAAAGCAGACATTCAATTTTTTTAGCCATGATCTAACTTCATCTCTAATGTAGGGATTATGCTTTCCACCTTACAGGAGCATTGTAAGAAGTAATAGGCCTGGTTCACACACACGATCTCAGGGTGGCTAACAAGCCACCGTGGCTTGTTAACCACCCTGAGCATGCCATCAGATTTGCATGATTATCCTTCCCGACTTGGCTTCTTGTGTGATGCGAACCTGGCAAGGGTCACTTGTTGGAGTGAGTAACAAAACTCCCTACAACAGCCCATAGGTTCTGGCTTGTTTGTTACCAACAAGCCACCCTTGCCCAGGTTCTCACAACACAAGAAGCGGCGCCAGAGAGGGTAATTATGCAGATCTGGCCAGCACACTCTGAGTGGCTAACAAGCCCCCATGGCTTGTTAACCACTCTGCGATCATGTGAATTGTGTCACTGGGCGAGTTTGCAAGTAGCGACAAGCCACTGTGGGAGTGCATTTCTGAGGTCGGAGCTGGGACTCCAACCTTTCCTCTATGGCCATCTAGACTCTGTCCAGCAGCCATAGGATTGCTCCTGTACAGGATTTTCCTGAGTGGTAGGTGTGTTAGTCTGGTGCAGCAAAAACAATGAAGAGTCTTATGGCACCGTAAAGACTAACAAATTTGATTAGGGTATAAGTTTTTGTGAACTAGAATCCATTTCATCAGATACTTCAGTTTGTTTCAGATACTGTGGGTGGGTGTATCTCCAGCTCAGCTCTTTTCTTAGATATAGACATGAGTGTAAAGGGGGGAGGATGTAAAGGTTGGAGTTGCATGACAATTGAATGCAAAAAGTATTGTGCGAGACATTCAATTACAACTTCATTTTATGCAAAATGCTCCTCACAGCAGCAATAATTGGTGATAACACAATCATTTTAGCATGCCTGAATAAATTAACACCTGTAGAGGGACAGGAAACTATTGTCTCCATTCAGATCCAACTGAATAGAATTGAACTTTTTGATAAGTTCCTATTCAGCAGTTTCACAATGGAGTTTTCCTTTGAAGCTCCTTTGCTCAATATAGCCACCTTAAGATTAGTAACAGAGTGTCCTGGTAGGTTGAAATAACTGCGGTCACACTCCATCCATCCGATCAAGTGGACTCTAGTCCATGAAAGCTTATGCTATAGTAAAATTTGTTAGTCTTTAAGGTGGCACAGGATGTTTTGTTATCTTACAAAAGCTTCCAAAGAAGATTTTGTACTTCAAATACCATGCAAATACTTACTGCTACTTCTATGCAAATTCTATGCAAATACTTACTACTACTTTTTCTTTTTTCAAAGAATTTTTCCCAGGGAGTACCTTTTTCAGCAGATCCACCTGTATTCCTTGGCAGACCTCCAGCAGGTAAGTGACTTCAGTTTGTCCAGATACTGTGGGTGTGTATATCTCCAGCTCAGATTTTCTCAAGGTATGTCTTGGTGAGCTTGCCCAGGCTGAGAAGAGAACATTTCAAGCCTTCCCCAAATAATAGCTAAGAGAATATCTTAATCATAGCTTGCTTATTTATAACCAGTCATGACAAAGAGATTACGTAAATTTCTCGATGCCCTAAACGGCTGTGCCCTAGAACAGTTCATGGAACTGAACAGAGGGTAGGTGACCCTGGATTTAATCCCAAGTGGTGTTGCCCAGAGCCTAGTATGAGTTGTAAATGTTGTTGAACCAACTGGAAAAAGTGACCATAGTGCTATTAGATTTAATATATATTTAAGTGGAAAATTGACAAGGAAGTCCAACACAGTCACGTTTGACTTCAAAAGAGGAAACTTCTCTAAAATGAGGAAACTGGTAAAAAAAAAAAAAAAAGTTGAAAAGGGGAGTTAAGAGGGTTAAATCCCCTCAAAATGCTTGGTGGTTATTCAAAACCACAATAATAGAAGCTCAGATAGAATGTATACCACAGGTTAGGGAAGGTAGCACCAAGTCCAAGAGATCACCAGCATGGTTAACGAACAGTGGTCAAGGAAGCTATTAGAGAAAAGAAAGCTTCCTTCAGAAAATGGAAGTGTTGCCCAAATGAGGAAAACAAAAGGGAGCACCACCTTGCACAAAGGAGATGCAAGCAGACAATGTGAGATGCAAAAAAGCATTTTGAGGAGTATATCACTAACAACATCAAAGCAAACAATAAATAATTTTTATTGTTTAAATATATCAGAAGCAGGAAACCAGCTAGGGAGGCAGTTGGACCTTTTGGATGATAATGGAGTTAATGGAGTACTAAAGGGGGATGAGATTGTGGAGAAGCTGAATGAATTATTTTCATCTGTCTTCACTGCAGAAGATATGACAGATACCTGTGTCTGCAGTGATGTTTTCAAGACAGAGAAGTCTGAGGAATTGAGGCAAATAGTGGTGACACAAGATGAAGTTCTCAGCCTTATTGACAAATTGAAAGTTAATTAATCACCAGGCCCAGATGGTATCCATCCTAGAATTCTTAAAGAATTCAAATGAAATTGCTGAATTTCTATCAAAAATATTTAAGTGCAGTGGACTGGAGAATGGCCAATGTAACACCAGTTTTTAAAAAGGCATCCAGAAAATTACAGTCTGAGAAAATCTGTTCCGAGTAAATTGGTTGAAAGCATTATTAAAGATAAAATTAGTAAGCATATAGAAGGATAAGCCCTGCTGAGAAAGCATCAGCATGGCTTCCACAAAGTTACATCCTGTCTCACTGACCGTTTAGAGTTCTTTGAGAGTGTCAATAAACATGTGGACAGGGGTGATACGGTAGACCTTATTTACTTGGACTTCCAAAAGGCTTTTAACAAAGCCTTTCACCAAAGACTCCTGAGCAAACTCAGCAGTCATGGAAGAAGAGGAGAGATCCTCTTATGGATCAGTAACTGGTAAAAGAATGGAATGCAAAGGGTAGGAATAAATGGTGAATTTTCCCAATGGAGGGATGTAAACAGTGGGGTTCCACAGGGATCTGTATTGGGATCAGTGCTTTTCAGCTTATTCATAAATGACCTGGAATTAGGAATGAGCAGCAAAGTGGCCAATTTTTGCTGACAATACCAAATTATTTAGGGAGCTTAAAACAAAAAGGGACTTTGAGGAGCTCCACAAGGATCTCTCCAAAGTGGGACAATGGGCATCAAAATGGCAAATGCAGCTCAATGTAAGCAAATGTAAAGTGATGCACATTGGCGCAAAAAAATAATAATTCCCAACTTCGTGTACATGCTAATGGGATCTGAACTATTGGTGACTGACCAAGAAAGAGATCTTGGGGTTGTTGTGGACAGCTCGATGAAAATGTCAAGCTAGTGTGCAGTTGCTGTGAAAAAGGCAAAAACCCTATGTTAGGCATGATTAGGAAAGGAATTGAAAATAAAACTGCCAAGATTATACTCCCTTTATACAAATCTATGGTGCGACCACATTTAGAATACTGTGTACAGTTCTGGTCACCGCACCTAAAAAAGGATATTGTAGATATTCTGAAAAAGTGCAGAAAAGGGCAACTAAAATTCTCAAGGGGCTGGAGCAACTCCCCTATGAGGAAAAGTTACAAAAGGTTGTGTCGCTTAAAGGGAGACATGGTAGAGGTGTAGGAAATTATGCATGGAATGGAGAAAGTGGATAGGGGGACATTTTTCTCCCTCCCTTATAATACTAGAACCCGGCTGGGGTCATCCCATGAAGCTGAGTGGTGGGAGATTCAGGACAGGTAAAAGGAAGTCCTTCACACAGCACATAGCTAAACTATGGAATTCACTTCCACAAGATGTAGTGATGACCACAAATTTGGAGGGCTTTAAAAGGGGATGGGACAAATTCATGGTGGATAAGGCTATCAATGGCTACTAGTCCAGATGGCTATATGCTACCTCTGGTATCAGAGGCAGTATGCCTACATACACCATTGCTGGGGAACATGGGCAGGAGGGTGCTGTCCTGCTTATGGGCTCCTGTGGGCAGCTGCTTGGCCACTGTGTGAACAAAATGCTGTACTTGATGGACCCATGGCCTGATCCAGCATGGCTCTTCTTATTTTCTTACGTTCTTAACCATTTCTCATAATTATTTATTACCATTAACATGGGTGTTCACTGGAATAATCCTGTGGTGGGGGTGGGAGAAAGGTCTGTGACTTGTAACTACAGGTTGTTGACTCGGCTCTTTGCAGTCTTTACACAACTCAACCCTACACACCATTACATGGTGCTGCAGAGAAGCAATGAGAAACAGTTGGTGGGCCGTGATTTACTGTATTGTATGGTTAAACATATGTATGGTTATCTGTCTCCTTTGACAGATACAATAACTTCCAACAAATTGCTTTATTTGTCCATTTAACAATAACAGAGCAAGACAGTAGAAAGGCATACAGCTTCAGTTCATTCATTGAACGACAATACTGTAGGTCTCTAAACCAAATTTAAAACTCCAAGGCTGAATTTCACACCTTTTACACAGAATCTGCCTTGACTGGGGTGAATGCCAGACATAAGGTCAGAAACTAGTCAGACATTTTTTGTTAATGCGTCTGTCTATAACATAAAGGAAGTGCCCCCCTTGCTTCTCCTGCGGACAGCCATGATATAATTTTTGAAAATTAGAAGAAAATGTGGAATGAGCTGAAGCCTTGTTGTTGTTGTTGTTGTCGTCGTCCTTAAGCGGAGTAAGACCTAAGAGGATAAGTGTCTGTTGGGCAAATGTGCTGGCACACTTGATAAGAGTCTTACAAATGAGAGCTGATAAAAGAGAGTGAGCTGTGAACCCGGAAGAGCCCAGTTCAAATCTCATCTATGAATTCCATAACGTGCCTTAGGCATGGCAATCATTTTCTCAGACTCAGCCCTTCCCCTGTCATTTGGCCTATCGTACAAGGCTGTTGCAAAGGTTTCTGAAACCATGTGTGTGAATTGATCTGATTGCTCAAAAAGCATTATATAAAATGCTGTAAGTGCTTATTAAATATTGTAGCGTCCATATTGTGGAAGTGGCTTGTGTTGGCCTCCTCTCCGCATGGGTTGTGATGTATGAAGCACTCTGTAGGGAAGGGACGGGCAATGTCCAGGGCCTGAAGGGCCCCATCCGGGTGCCTCTGAGCACATTCTGAGCTAAGGAATTTGTTTTCAATACCGGAACTGAACTGAGCTCACAGCCCTTTCACACTCCTGGTAGTGGTTACCCCAGGCTTTCTTCATCGCAGCAGCCTAATTTAGGTTGGGGGGGGAACATTTTCTTGTTGCTGTTGTCAAGCAGTTGGGAGTCAGTCCTACTTCAAATCACCCAGAGACCTACCAGTAGATCCCAGTCAACCTTTTGCCCAGTCCTTTTGTAAATAATCAAGCTGCGGAATAGGAAGTGGCTTAAGTTGGGAATGTCTGTCACCCCAGCTGCCTGTGTGTTAACCTCCAATGCCTTGTGAGCTGCTTAGTTCCAAATATTGATAGTGAAGTTTAAGAAGCAATCAGCAGCTTTGCAGATTGTCCTTGGGAGGGGCCCAGGAGGTGGCAGTGGGGGTATGGGGTGGCAAGAGTCATATTACATTCATTTATTTAGCCCTGCTCCTTTGACAGATTTCAATGTGTTGATATACATTTACATTATTTCCCTCCCTCCCTGCGCCCCAAACCTTTCATCATGTAATTCAATTACTTTAGCTGCTGCTGGGGTGAGGTTAAATTGGATTTTGCTTTTAATCTAGCCGGATCCTTATTATCAGCCTAGAGAGTCTTCCACTCCCCCCCCCCCCAATCTCATTTCATTACTTCTTAAGTTTAAAATGGGATTGGGTATTTTCTGTCAAAATGAAGGTATATTAGAAAAGAAGGATCGTAGGGTTGAAAAAACAAGATTAGGAGCTCCTAGATTCCCCCAGCCAGGCCCTTGTTCAGGAAGTGTGGAATTCTACAATTGAGAAAGAAAATACATTTCAATAAATCCTAATTTTAAAAAAGGTATGCAAGAACAGTTTTGTGTGATGTTTTTGTAGAATTTGGAAACATCTTTCCTTTTTAGGACACACTTTAGGAGAAGTAGGGCAAGAACTCATAAAATGTGGGTGGGTCAATTCCTACATAAAGTGAAAGGGACAGGAGACTATTGGGTGAGACTGTGGCCAGCTCTGCGCTGGAGAAGTGCCATTCCCTAACTACGAGAAAGCCCATAGGATGCTATACTGTCACTCAGGATCAAGGGTGACAAGTGTTTTTCAGCCCAAGGGCCAAATTCCATATCGGAGAAGCTCTCAGGGGCCATATTCCAGTGATGGGCACGCCAAAGGTAAAAGTGGGGTGGAAAAATCTGTTTATATTCCTAATATTTATAGTAGGACACATATCTACTCAGAAGTAAGCATGAGCAGCATGTTCGTTTACAAATAAGTACAAGTATCTGCATGCCTATTCAGAAGTAAGCAGGACTGAATCACTCAGTAGCACTATCAAATTACATGTCACTTCTTTTTCCTAGCCTCTTCCTGACTATGTTTTATTGGACTATTCTGGGTTTTAGCTGCAGTTGTGTTTTAGATTTTTATTATTTTCTAGGCTACATGCTTTATTGCTGGCATTTGCTGATTTTATTAATTATTCCTGCTTTTACTGTATGGAAATTGATGGTGTAAGCTGCCTTGGGAGGGTCCTTGCCCTGAAAACCAGCTGAGAAATATCAAGCCTTTGCATGTCTACTCAGAAGTAAGCATAGCAGCATGTCTACTCAAAAGTAAGCAGGACAAGCCTTTGCATGTCTACTCAGAAGTAAGCAGGGCAGACTCAGAAGGAAGCAGGGCTGAATCACTCAGGAGCTTCCCCCTTTGCTGTGCCACTGATAGAAAAGGTCTTATCTCTGATCAGCAACTGACTGGAGATACTGTAAGTGCTTTCCCCTGCTAAGCACTGAGAGAAAGGGAGCCTTTTTTCAGTGCTAAGCAGAGGAAAGCACTTATCTCAAGTCAGCTGCTGATTAGAGATGAGAGCTTTTTCCTCTGTGGTGGAGGGGGTTTGGCAATGGCGAACCCGCACAGGCCTTATCTGACTTGTGGACTGGAGTTTCCCCATCTCTGCCCTAGCTTGTAAATGTGCCCCCCCCCCACAAGCCAAGATGCCTAGAAACTTGCTGTTTCTTTAGGATTCCATGGTAGCTGCCAGCTTCTATCTTTGCAGCCAGTTTTGGCCCTCAGAATTACAGTCAGTATCATGCAGGCATCCAGGCCTATTTGACATTGGTCATGAATGTCTTCTGCTATTATGTAATGTTAGTATTTTATGATGCTGAATGGCTAAAACCTACCTTAGGTTGCCTTTACAATAAATGAAAGGAATATTAGTCACAATGGGCAGCACAATCCTATGGCCTCTAGACAGCGTCTCGATGGTCATAGGATTATTCAGAGTCCCAGCTCTGACCTCGGAAACTCGCTCCGACATCAGAGGTGGGAATCCAAGCTTGGAGCACACACACACCCTGCAGCTAACACGGAAAGAACCGTGTCTGCTGCTTCCCCGAGGTTGCAAGAGTGACCTTGGAGATGGGGTTTTGTGGGCATTCCAGGAGGTGGGGGAGGATACACCACACATGACGTATCCTAGCGGCGCCTCAGCCTCCTTCCCTTGCAATTTGCGGTGCCACACTTAGCTGAAATTGGCCGTCAAAGTGTTCTGCAGGGCGGGAGGAGCGCAGGGGCAACCTTCACCTCCATGTTCCTCCCACCTTGCATAGGATGCCCGTATTCCTCCAAATTCGGAGGGCTATAAGCATCTGGAATGGATTGTGCCCTAATGCATTTTTTTTAAAAAAATGGAACAGCACTTAGTCAATAACTTGTCTCATCAGTTTCAGTTGGACTTAAACATAGCTGACTATTACTAGTTTGGGACCCTTGTCTTTGTTGTAATTTTCTATTAGCCCTCTTGCATGAATACTGTTTATCTTTTTAATTTCCTTTCCTTTTTTTAAAACAAAAATTCAAATATTTATATTATGTTGATGCCTGTTGATGCCAGTGTGGCGTAGTGGTGAGAGTGTTGGACTGGGACTCAGGAGCTCCAGGTTCTAGTCCCCGCTTGGTCATGAAACTCACTGGGTGACTTTGGGCCAGTCACTGACTCTCAGGCTAACCTACCTCACAGGGTTGTTGTGAGGATAAAATGGAGAGGAGGATTATGTAAGCCGCCTTGGGTTCCTTGCAGGAAAAAAGGCGGGGTATAAATATAATAAATAAATAAAATAATAGTATAACAATCTGCTTTCAATATAAACCTTGGATATATCTACACAGTTCCTTCCACTTGATCTTGGTTCTGCAGATCAATGGATTACTAAAGTATTTTATTTTTTAATTTTTAAACCTTTAATTTTTAAGTGATCATATATATATCCATTATATGTTCAGGCTTTACACACACAGAGATAAAGTAATGGTCCATAATCTATCAAGTATAGAATTTTAAAAAGTTACAACATTTTATTAAACAGCTTTTCATCTTAGGAAATTATAGCATATGCACCTCAAGTATCTTTTAAATCATGACAATGCATCCAATAATTTAGTGGAGAACACCATAACAGATCATGTTTATCTTTTTTACAAGGGATGTTTCCAATTATTCACACAATTTAGTTAATTTAACCAGCTTTCCTATAGACTATAGCTTGCAGAGCCATTATTGTTCAGAAGCACTTACGGTACTGACTTCCATTTGGAGGCTGATAATGTGTTCTCAGTTAGCTCGTGACTTTCAGTTCTTACACGGTCTTTAAACTTAGAATGATTTCTGAATTTAAAGGTAAGGCACAGCCTGCTATGCTAGCAAAATACCTACCAATTTCTATACTGTTTATTTTGAGGCATAAAGTGCTTTGAAGAGCATGGGCAGTATCCAACTGTGTCATTCCACTAATGTGAATGACATTGCAGTAGCAGAAACTAGGTTCTGAACTGTGCACAAGAGGGGAAGCCAACTAAATATACGGTAAGTTTGTGCAAGCGGTTGTGTATTATACTTGCACAGTCACTTGCGCAACCAGTTAGACATTATGCTTGTTCAACTGGTTGGGCATTGCACTTGTGCAATCACTTAGTGAAGCGTAAGGTGCAACTGCTTGCGCAACAGAAAGATTTGGTGGAGTTCTGCTAGCTCTATTTGAGTTTTCGGAATGACACCTTTGGATACTGTCCCATATATCTGGGTCCTGTTATGGTTTATAGGTTTAGGCCGCTTACCTGGGAGTAAGCCCCATTGAACTCAAAGGAACACTTCCAAGTAGACATG
Source organism: Shinisaurus crocodilurus (assembly GCA_021292165.1). NCBI lineage: Eukaryota > Metazoa > Chordata > Lepidosauria > Squamata > Shinisauridae > Shinisaurus > Shinisaurus crocodilurus. Next base: position 125,453,476 of record CM037876.1, read on the forward strand.
TTACATAGGATAGCATTGCTAATAAATAAACTATCAATGACTGGTAATATTATAGGTACCACTTTCTGTAAGTTTGAATGTGTGTTTGAATAAGCTTTATATAGTTGGTTATATGTCACACGTTTCTTCTATTTTAATACCCAGGAAACCAACCTTTCCTTGTGTTAGTGAAACTGTGTGAATGTGATATGCAAGTTGAATTTAAAAGCTGCTCTGTGAACAGATGTTTTGCTCTAGGTGCTAGTTTTTGCAGCGTAATTATAGGACAGTCCAACCATACTACATAATCCACTACATAATAGCCTTTAATGCTCCTATGTTCCATGAAGAGAATAGTATGGTACAAAAGAGAAGGTGTGAAGGAAGAGGAACTTAATTTCGGTAAAGCTGTCCAATTACTCCTAATACCGTTTATTCCTCTTGTGATTTAGAAAGCACTGTGGGTGCAGATGGGAGTGCCTCAGCAGGTCTGAGCTTTAACCAAAGAAACAACTGGTTGATTTCATTGATCATAGAGTTGGAAGGAGCCTACAAGGCTATCGAGTCCAACCCCCTGCTCAATGCAGGAAACTAGAGGAGGGGTCTCCCATCCAAGTAATAACCAGGCTTGACCCTGCTTATCTTTCCACGCTCAGACAAGCTGAGCCAGTGTAAGCCACAGGCCTGTATGCCCTCCTTTCTTGCCGATGTCTGGTAGTTCCTTCCCCTCCCCACTCCCCAGTCACACAAAGATACTTTAATAATAATAAAAACGAAATAAAACAGGTTCTCCCAGCATACTGCCTAATGAGTGCAACTAAGGTTACAGCTGGTCCAACTATACCATTGTTCTCCAACCTTGGGTCCCCAGATGTTTTTGGCCTACAACTCCCAGCATGCCCCAGCCAGCATAGCTGGCTGAGGCATGTTGGGAGTTGTAGGCCAAAAACATCTGGGGACCCAAGGTTGGAGAATACTGAGCTATACAATCCTGCCAGGTTGCTAATGCATAGAGTTCTCCCGTCCCCTCATTGCTCCCTTATTTGTTCACATATGAAGATAACAAAGTAGCAGCATTCAGACTTAACAAGCATTAGAACAAAGTTATGGTAATAGGGGATCTCTTTTCCTCATTGGCCACATGTTCACTGTAACCGTTTCTCATTGCATAACCCCCTGGGTGAGGAGAGTCTTTATTTCTTTGGGCTATTCCAGTCTCTTGTGAGATGCAAATCATTATTTATTTAAAATTATTGTAAGGGTAGAATCCCCTCCTTCATTGTGTAGGAAATAAGTACTGAGGCTGCAATCCTATACACACTTACCTCAGAGTAAGTCCCATGGAACTCAGTGGATTGCACTATTTATTTATTTGAGACATTTTTATGCCGTTCCTCAGCCAAAAAGGCTCCCAGAGCAGCTTACATAAAATCAATTAACAAAAGACAGTCCCTGCCCGCAGGCTTACAATCTAAAAAGGCACGACACACAAGGAAAAAGGAATGGGGAGGGAAGAAGGGGGAAAATTAATTAATACTTCTGGCAGGGCTGGTGGAATGGCCCTGCGCTCCCTCTCTTCTCCCTCTGCACAGCCCACTGGAAAGCTTGTATAATAGTTTCAGCAAATTAAATTATTCTAGGAATTACTGGATAGGGACAGAGAAGAGCCCAGCCTTGCAAATGCATTCAGTGAAGTTATTAGCTCGCGGAAACTTTTACTTGCCTTATATATATAAGTAATTTCTGGCCCAGAGGGGCGGGGGGGGGGGAGAAAAACACCTTCTGTAAATTGTTGCACTTTCATGTTTAATCTTCTGCAGAGATACTTTCTCATCACAACTAACACAGCAAGTGACTGTTTACGCAGGTATAGTAAATTGCGATATTTGGTTTCCCAGTTTAGATTACTTGACTATATCGCTAAAGGATGTGAGTTTGAGTGTTAAACGTAGCGGGCACAAGCTCACCCAGCTGTAAAAAGGACACCTGGTCCATATAGTTAGTGAAGTCAAAAGAGGTCAGATGTGCATGGGGCCCTGTCACTCTTGTATGTACTTTGTAGCATTGCAATTGCCATGCCAGCCTAATGAGCCTTAGGCTGCAATCCTGTCCCCACTTACCTAGGAGTAAGCCCCATTGAACTCAGTGGGACTAACTTTTAAGTAGACACACAGGCCTGTGGCTTACGCTGGCTCAGCTTGTCTGAGTGTGGAAAGCTAAGCAGGGTCAGGCCTGGTTATTACTTGGATGGGAGACCCCTCCTCTAGTTTCCTGCATTGAGCAGGGGGTTGGATTCGATAGCCTTGTAGGCTCCTTCCAACTCTATCTATGAAATCTACATCTAGGATTGCACTGTTCAACTCTCTGGTATTATAGGTCACTACTGTGGTTTGCTTCTACTTTGCAAACTGGCCATTTTTTAAAATGTTGCAGCAGCCTCAAAGGATGCTGGTTTGAAAGGCTCCTGAACTGAGACTCTGTACAGCTGTATCAGTGCAGATTAATCTGAGTGCCAGTGAGATCCTACGATCCAGGCCAAATGCTGCTCCTTTCATTTATCCTGGAAGTTTAGGATATCCAGAGAACAGTAGTAGTAATTTTATATTTTTAATATTCATTTTTCCAACTTTCTTCTTTTAAAACTAACAAAACAAAGAAACCTGCACCAGCAAACATAATTGCTATAAAATTCAGGTGGTTTCTCCCTGTGGAAGGGGCCTCGCTGCTCTTGGATTTCTTTCTTCTTTTTTTAAAAAAATATTTCTATCCTGCCTTTCCCAGTACGCATGTCCTCAACATGTCTTACATCAAAATTAAAATCACAATAATAAATAAAATGAAAAGAAACCATACTAAACTAAAATAAAACTGTAATGCAGATCCAGACTAATACAATGATCAAAATACAAAATCTGCACGCCTCTCTGATATGCAACCATGGGGCTGTCTCAACATGTTGTTGGCCCAACACATGTAACGGGACACACACACCCTCGACCTGACAGGAAGATGGTGATCTGGAAGTGGGGGTGCTAACATTAACCCCCTTGTCATGGTCAGATCACTTCCTTCTGAGGTTTAGGCTTTCGGCTCCTTTTCCCTCCGCAAAGGTGGGGGACCTATTAGAATGGTCCGCCCCCGGAGTCTAATGGATCCGGATGGTTTCCAGAGGGCTCTTGGGGGAGTTTCCAGCTGATGTAGCTGGCTCTGTGGAATGCAGAGACGGCCCCGGGTGGTTGACACGATCACACCCAAACGCCCTCTTCCTCTGAACAGAGTCTGGCCAGATCTTTGGTATACAAAGGGTATACACCAGAGGTGAGGGCAATGAGGCGGGAGGGAAGATGGCTAGAGCGCAGGTGGAGAAAAACTCATGCTGAATCCGACCGAACACTGGTTAGAGCCCATTATCGGGCCTATTCCGTGGTGGTGAGGGTGGCAAAGAGGCAGTTCTTCCCCACTAGCATCACATCCTCTCAGTGCCATCCAGCAGAGCTTTTCCAAGTGATTCACAGCCTTTTAGGACAAAATTGCTTGGATTCGCCATGAATTGGACTCCACAGTTAATGCAGAGCACCATCTGATCCTATTTTGTTGGATGAATTTCAGTTATTGAGGCCTGAGGATGTGGACAAGGTACTTGGGCAGGTTCGACCCACCACCTGTATGCTTGACCCTTGCCCATCATGGCTGATTACTAAAACTAAGGAAGGGATTCACACCTGGGTCGAGGAGGCTGTGAATGCCTTCCTTGAAGGAGGGCATGGTGCCAGCCTCTTTAAAAGAGGCTGTGATTAAGTTGCTCCTTAAAAAGCCGAATTGGACCCGGAGGATGTGAATAACTATTGACCTGTCGCTAACATCCCGTTCCTGGGCAAGGTGTTTGAGCAGGTGGTGGTCAAGCAACTCAAAGTTCTCCTGGATGAAACGGATTATCTAGATCCATTTCAATCGGGTTTCAGGCCTGGTTTTGGAGCAGAAACTGCCTTGGTCGCCCTGTGGGATGACCTTTACCGGGAGAGAGGCAGGGGGAGTGCAACCCTGTTGATTCTTCTGGATCTCTCAGCGGTTTTCGACACCATTGACCATGATATCCTTCTGGATAGGCTGTTGGGTTTGGGAGTTGGAGGCACTGCTTTGCAGTGGTTCCGCTCTTACTTGGCTGGCCAATTCCAGAGGGTGGTGCTGGGGATTATTCCTCTGCACCATGGCAATTACTCCATGGAGCACCGCAGGGCTCCATTTTATCCCCCATGCTTTTTAACATCTACATGAAACCGCTGGGAGAGGTCATCCAGAGGTTTGTGCTGAAGTGTCACCAATATGCGGGGACACTCAGCTCTACCTCTCCTTTTCCTCAAATCCAGGTGAGGCAGTGGCTGTTCTGAATCAGTTCCTGGGCTTGGTAATGGACTGGATGAGGGCCAATAAACTGAGACTCAAGACGGAGGTGCTGCTGGTAGGTGGGTCGTCTGTCCGGTGGGGAGATACTCAACCTGCCCTGGACAGGGTTGCACTCCCCCTAAAGGACAGGGTTCGTAGTTTGGGGGTGCTCCTGGATCCTGAACTGTCGCAGGAGTCACAAGTGGACTCAGTGACAAGGAGCACCTTTTATCAGCTTAGGCTCATTTACCAACTACGACCCTATCTGGACAGGCAGAGCCTAGCAACAGTGATCCATGCTCTGGTAACCTCTTGTTTGGACTATTGTAATGTGCTCTATGTGGGGCTGCCTTTGAAAATGGTCTAGAGACTTCAATTGGTTCAAAATAGAGCAGCGAGGCTGCTAATGGGGACTGGCCGACAAGAACACATTACGCCAGTCCTCTATCAATTACACTGGTTACCGACTGAAGTCCGGGCCTGATTCAAAGTGCTAACATTAACATTTAAAGCCCTAAACGGTTTGGGGCCAGGTTATCTGAAGGAATGACTCTTCCCATATGTGCCTACCCGAACCCTGAGATCTTCATTAGAGGTCCTTTTCAGAGAGCCCCCTCTAAAGGAAGCGAAGAGAGTGGCTACTAGGGGAAGGGCCTTCTCAGCTGTGGCACCCCAGTTGTACAATCAGCTTCCCAAAGAGGTGTGCCTGGGGCCCACTCTTTATTCTTTCAGGCACCAAGTAAAACCCTTTTTATTTTCCCAATATTTTAATAGTTAGATTTTTACTTCCATTTTTTTTACTGTATTTTACTACTGTACCTCCGGATTGATTTATTTAGCTGTTCTATTGTACTAGTGTATTTTATATTACTGGTAATATTGTGATTTTATGATGATTGTTTATATTGATTGTGAACCACCCAGGGAGCCTTCTGGCTGATGGGCGTTGTAGAAATTAAAGAAAGGAAGAAAGAAAGAAAGAAAGAACACCATAAATACTTTTAAGTTAAGGAAAATTATCCTCCTTTCTCTGCCATGCAGGATCCTGACATTTTCAAAACTTGTTTGACTAATGCAGCTTTTCGTCTCCCCCCCCCCCCGCCACTTTTTTTAATGCTCTGAGAAACATCTATAATTTAGCCTTCTAACAAGTTTGGCAGTACACCAGAGGATGACAGAAATTACACATCAGGCTGCCAGCATGAGCCTAGAAATCTTGAGGGACAGAAGAAAGGGAGCCACAGGGTTTGAAAAGGTGGCTGTGAAAGCAGAGGATTTGGCACAGCAATTGCATTGTGGGGCTTATTGTGGCGTTGCTGGCAACCACTGTTTCAAGCCACATTCTTTATACTGAACTTAGGGTTAAAGGGGGAGGCTCCTTCATTTGTTTTAATTTGACCTTCAGGTGCACCTGAATTTTCAGTGGATACTGGGACATGCTGCTTGGGTCTCTTCTCTCCCCCCGCTCCTTGCCATGCACAATATATCCTTTCAAATTACAATGGAGGAGCTGGTTTTGCGCTATCTCTTGTCAAATTCCAAAAAGTAGAGCGAGTTGAGTTTCATACATAGAATACTTTGGTTCCTGTGCTAGCCTGTTTTCTAGAGGAAAATGCATCTCATTCGACAGAAGGACATAACATAATATGAAGTGCTTAGAAAAGATTCCTGAGAGTGATGTATAGAACAAATAGCAAGTGGATCTTTACAGAATACTGCAAGTGAGTATAAAGACTTATGTTTAATAAATCCGCTTTTAATTTCTCCTCTTAAAAATTTTCATCACTTCTCTAAAACCTATTGTATAACTAAGTTGAAGAGCAATATGAAATTATCTGTAATAAATATATTGGCTGCATTCTCACAGCAGGGGTGTTGAACCTGTTTCAGCTCGAGGAGCCGAGTTCAATTTAGGAGAAGCTCCCACAGGCACATTCCAGTGGTGGTTGGGGCCAAAGGAAAAATGGATGGGGCTGAAGAGGTGGGCCAAAATACCATAAATACCAGCCCATCATCATCATCATCATCATCATCATCATCATCATCATCATCATCATCATCATCATCATCATCATCATTTTTAGCTTAAAGCTCTTGTTGCCAGTATCTACGCTTTCAGAGGTGGATTCCAACCGTTTAGAATGGGGGAAATGCATCAAAAGTCAGGAAAGCACCAAATGATTGTTGATCATGGGGAAAGGGGGTGGTCTTCTGGGAAACCCCGGCGGGCCAGATTTGGCCCACAGGCCTGGAGTTCAACACGCCTCCTTTGTAGACTCCCAGGTGTATTGTGAGAGGCGGGAAGCCTCTTTAGCATCCACCTTCCTGCACCATCTTTCAGAGAGAGAGGGAGGGAGAAGCTGCTTAGGAAGAAACTACCCTCCTCCCTTACTTCAGGCAGCAGAGCCAAGGCCGGGCAAAAAGAGGAGGGCCTGGCTGCAACTGAACCCACTCTGTATTTGAGGCATAGACTAAGAGGGCGGGGGCAGACAGGCAGAAAACACTGCTACAGGGTACAATATGTACCGTATTTTTCCGTGTATAAGACAATACTTTTTCCTTAAATTGATAGTCGAAAAATTGAGGGTCGTCTTATACACGGAAGTATGGTATGCCGAGGAGAGAAGCCGCAGTTGCAAAACTACCCATACCTTCCCCCCCCTTTTTTTTGCGTCTCCTGCGGGGGAAGGGGAGGAGGGGCGGCTGAGCCGGCTTGCACCTGCATGCACACACGCATAGATATACATACACACTCATTCACACTCTCTCACATTCACTCATTCACAAACATACACTCTCTCCTCTCTCTCTCTCTCTCTCTCTCTCACACACGCACAGAGAGAGAGAGAGAGAGAGAGAGATTTCCTTTGCCAGGGCTAGCGAGCTTATCTTTTGTCTCTCCTGAGAGATCAGAGGTAAGGAAAGGGTTTCCCTTGCTGGCACTGGCAAGAGAAATCCCAGGGTTCCCCTAGCAAAACTGAGCCGGCGTGAGCCGCCCGGAGCCCTGCAGGGCGGGCGGCAGTCCTGTGGCCAGCGTCTCCTGCGGGGGGAGGGGAGGAGGGGTGGCTGAGCTGGCGGTGGGCCGCAGGCCGCCCGCCCGGAGCCCTGCAGGGTGGGCAGCGGTCCTGTGTGGTGCGGACCGCCGTGGAGGCTGTGCGCGTGCTCGGTGGCATCGAGGGCCGCTGTGCAGGCCGCCTGCGGGAGCCTATGCCTCGCCTGCCCCCTCCCGGCCTCTCACTGACAGCTCCTGCTTGCGTTCAACGAGCTCGGCGCGTGTCGGGGATCTGCGGCGGGACGCCGGCCATGGTGGCCGCCTGTGAAGCACCGCCATCCCCGCCCCGCGGCGCACAGAGAGTGCAGGGCCTTGAGCAGGAGCGAGTGCCATGCTGCCGTGAGGGGGTGGGCACGTGGAGAAGCCAGCGAGGCCGAGCGGACCTTCGAGGGGAGCGGCTCGGGCACGCCCGCCGCCCGGCCCAGTCCTGCCGCAGATCCCCAACAGCCGTGTGGATCTGGACCAACAGGCTGGCCCGAGCAGCCCTCTGGGAAACCGAACATGGGCTGAGTTGCCCGTTCACAAACACCCCACCCAAAATATTGATTTCTGAATTTTGGGTAAGAAAAGTGGGGGTCGTCTTATACATGGGGTCATCTTATACACGGAAAAATATGGTAAGCATTGTATCTTTGATTCTTTTAACAGTTGGAGTTAAGACCATGATCTAAAGCAGGGCTCTCCAACCTTGGGTCCCCAGATGTTGCTGGACTACAGCTCCCAGAATCCCTTGCCATTAGCCATGCTGGCTGGGTATGCTGGGAGCTGTAGGCCAGCAACATCTGGGGACCCAAAGTTGGAGAGCCCTGCTCTAAATATTGTAAGAAGACACCAAGCCCAGGAAAGCAATCAATCTTTGCTCTGATATCTTGGACCTGATGCACAATTGTGAGCAGCCTGACAGCTTGCATACTATTTTAAACTACAGTTGGTTTAGCACACTGCAGTGCCGTGTATTTAGTGCCATACGTTTCTTATCTCGTTTTATCCTTGCAACTGTTCTTTTATGAGGTAGGTGAGGGTGCAACATAGTGACTTGCTCCAAGACTAACAAAGAAGCTTTGTAGTTCTGAAATGGAATACTGATGCTCCGCCTCCCATATTCAGACCCATCCATTGTACCACAGTGATGTAAGACAGATGGGCGGTGGTATTGCTAGCGTTTTCTTTATTAAATCTTTGTCTCTTGTTGTTTTCACTCTCAAGTTGCCAATAGGTCAAGGGAAGTCCTGTATAGGCCTTGGCTGTACACCACCACCTCTCCTCATGATGTTCCACACACTGCCTCAGTTCTTCCACTTCTACCTTTGCTCGGCTGCCCATACTCCACACTGTTCTGTCTCTTATGGTCACTGACCCCAGCTCCAGTCTTGGGAAAGTGGCAGAATATCTGGTAGGCTACCACAATCCATGCTGCTGTTTCTCCTGGGCCTAGCAAAATGTCAGCTCTGGCTGTGGCGGTTGCTTAACGTCCACTGGCAGGACTAGTCCTCAGGGTAACCCTACTCAGCTATGCGGTAAATAGTAGTCCCGTGCAGGTGTTCAGTCTTCTCTCACAAGGGTTAAAAGTGTGGTGGTGGGTGCACATGGAAGCCCCGCCCCAACATCCCAGGTGCCTTTGCATGTTTAGCACTAAGGTCTGAAGAGGGTTTGTAAGGGTATTTGACTGAATGCACTTACAAACATCCCCATGTTTGGGACCCCTGCCTTATCAAATGTGCAAAGGTCTTTGGAGGAACTTGCACCCCTGGGGATGTGGGGCTTATGTGGACACCCGGCCCTCCCTACACTGTTATAGCCCTTGTATGTGCATGCCAACACCTGCATAAGGCTATTGTCAAGCCTGTTCCCACATCTGACTCTACCATGATGTAAAAAGGCATTAACAAGCGAACCAGTATTTTTGAAGGGACCTGTTTCTTAATAAATGTTATCTTCACGGAAATAATTCAGATCGTGAATGGACGGTTGAAATTACAGCCTCTGTGTTGACTTATAAAGAGCCTTATCGTCAATATGATGATAATGATTAACATGCTGATTTACAAGGGTAGGGTCACAAGATATTTGTAGTCTCGCTTGCACCGTCTTCCCTGTGGCAATAGCACCTTGGTGTGTAGGCTTTGTTGCGTCTTTGGCTTCAATTATTAACCCTAGCCTGGAACCACACACAGTACAGTGCAGCCTCATTAAAATTAAAGAGGGTAAATGCAGGCTTAACCCCTGTCTGTTAAACTACATTTGCCTTTTCTGGGAGATAACTACCTCAAGGTTAGCTGCCTTGAAGTGAAATCTTTAGTAAAGACAAGTATATGTATGAGCTAGCAAATCAGTGCCAATCTAAGAACCAAAGATTTGTGAAATTTGGTATTCTATCTCTTAAGCATATTTTATTCTATTTATTCTGTCTGCCTATTTATCTTTCAATGGCAGGCCTTGGATTGGTTACTTTTCTGAGGCATTTTTTAAAGCTTCTGTATTTTTTAAACAAGTTCTGTGTGTGTGAGAGAGAGGTAGCTGGTAGTTGAAACATTAGTTCAAGGTAACTTGGGTTAAAGCTCTGTCATGAAATTACTGAGTAGCTTTGTGCTAGTTACTTATCTCTTGCCTTCACATCACCCTTCAAGAAGAGTTGTCAAACAAAGGCCAGGTCAAACATGACGGAATCCATGCAGGGTTCACTGGAAGTGCCTCTGTGTGGTGGTGACTCCAGGCAGTGGCCTGAGATTTGAAAGCTGATCGCCACATCAGTTGCTTGATGCTATAGAGCGATAGGCTCCTTCCATCTACAGAGAGCATGATTTTTCAGGGCTGCACATATTCCTGCTGGCTGCTGGTGCTGGTGTGGAGACTTTCTATGCAACTGGGCTGATTTGTGTGCCTCAGAGTGACTTTCAAGCAATGTGGTGCCCATGTGGAGCTGTCACAACATGGAAACATTTCTCTGCCTGTGGCAGCTATACAATTTTGATTGGCCATGTGATTATTCAAATAATGATTGTAGCATTTAACATATTCTAAACACATTGCTGTGGTTGATTATGATGAAGAAAACTGATGGGTTAGTAAACTTATTTAAGATACATTTCTGCCCACAGTTATGCTTCTGACTTCCTTGCTATGTCACACACACACACACACACACACACACACACCGAAGTTCTCACCTGTATTGATTTAGCTCTCTAGTTGTACTCTGACTATATTAGGCATATGCCTAATACATTGCGAAAATTCAGAGATAATGTTCTTTGCATAGTATAGCTTTCAGCGAGACTTCCAAGGCCTTTCCTAATGTGGCCATTTGATCTGATTCTTCCAGTGCACTATATTTGTAAATAGTAGTTCTAGGTGTGTTTCTAAGCAGTAAATAGTACCTCTGCCCTACAGGAGTTATAAGATTACTGCCTTGCTAGTTGCAGTACATTATGGTAACTAGTAGGAAAGTAGTAAATCCCACATTATACTTGAGAGCTAGGGTACAGAATTCTGCAAAACAGGTTTAATGAAAATCACAGCATCCTATTAAAATGTCTTTACCATGTAAAACGTATATTAAATACTTTATTGCAGATCATTACATATCCATAAAACTAGAACTGTTTGACAGTTCAACCCTAAGCATGCTTTTTCAAAAGTAAATCCTATTGAGCTCAATGGAGTGTGCTCTCTAGTAAGTGTGTTTAGGATTACAGATTTCAGTTACCCACTTGAAGCCTTAATAATGTAGAAGAATTTTAATTTATTTACGTCATATATTTCTATTCCTCTTTTCTGTCTAAAACATTTCCAGAAAGTAATAAAAGTTCACATATGCCATTTTAGGAACACACATAGGTAAAATTACTAATGTACAACTCTCATCATCAACAGGTTTGTTTAAAAAAAAAAACACCCCAGAAACACTTCAGTTGCTAGACATGTTCTGACTTGCTAGTCATCTTCACTAATCCAAGTAGAACACATCATCCATCTTCCAGACTCAAAAAATTGCTGTCAAAATACCTCCACATTCTCTCTCCCTGAATTTAAAAAACAAACAAAAACACCCATTAAACACATGGGGCAGTAGCCAGTACCTCCACTGTGCTAGCAGGAATGACCTAGCACAACAGGAAAGTAGTGCTTGTTAGTGCAACCATAAACTGCCGCTTCCAGAATGGGACACGTCAGTGTAGGTGGTAGAAGGGAGTTCCACTGATTTGTCCCAATCCAGAAGTGGTAGTTTTTGGTACTTTCTTGGGTTGTGCTAGCGCCAGCAGTCGTTCTGCTAGTGCAATGTGTCTAGAGCTGGCAAATCCCATCAGCTGGACTATTTTGAATCTTCCCAGTGCATTCCATTTTTTTTATTCTGTCCACATCTACATCACTGTAGGTGGTGATGCAGTAAGCGGCCCTGTGCCCACACACTGCTTGCAAGGCCAAGAGGTAGCTGCTGCATTTATCTTTAGGTACCAGCAAGCAGCCCCTAGCTAGAGGCAACAGGCTGCAAATATACAAGTGCTTAAAAAATCTCTTCTGTCCACTGGTCAGAATTTTCATAAACTGCTTGGCAAGCAGTCCCTCCCTCACTGACTGTGACGTTACGGTAGCCATGCTTCTCTGCTGCCACTTCTCTTTCTTCCTGCTGCCAATCTTCCTTTCCAAACAAATCCAGACCCTGCAAAACCTTCAATGCTGCATTCTTAATAACGTATGCAAATAGTGCATGTTTATGCAAATATGTGAGCTGCTGCTGCTTTTTATTTGTTTGTTTGTTGCGGCCTATTGGCTATACAGTAAGCCTGAACGTGAACAATGTAGCGCTGGACTTGACTGTTCTTGGTGTGCAGTTCAGGTCTCCTTGGTTCAGGTCTTGATTTCTTTGTTTATATCAGTCCACAAGTGTATGTCCCAGCACTAACATATCTGCTGTTCCTTGTTTGCTCATTTATGTGGAACATCATTTCCCCTTAACCAGTTTAGACTTTTGACCCTCGTTGCCAAAATTAATTAAGGAAGAGATTTTTTTAAACTACTCACAGTCCTGACTGGTTCAGCCTATCATAAGAGTAGCAGAGTCCTGGCCTTGAACCACACCTTCACGGAGTGACCTTTATGAATTGTTTAAGATCCAGTGTAAGGGAACTCTTCCTAGAGCAGGACATAATAAGAGCATCACCTTTCCCTACAGCACAAACGGATGTCCAATCTGCACAGCTAGCAATAACATTTCTGCTTCCTGCTGCCACAGATGTTCTTACAAGAATGAACGCTTTTCAGCATTTCCATTCCGTGGCAGCCACCCAAGCAATTCCCATGAACTTCCTTTCCTGCCTGCATTTTTCCATTTCACATCTGTGCAGTAGTTAGGCTGTAGCCTGCAGAAATACATATAGTATAATTGAGGTAAACATTCTAATGGAATTTGTGTTTCTAGGTTTTGCTTTGAGGTTTACCATTATTGCACTGGTTACTGGACACTCAAAATATTGGGTATGGTAGCATATACCTTGAATGAAAAATAATGCTAGTGCATTATTTGGGAGTGGAGATGGAAATCTGACATATTTAAGCAAACATTAAAATACAGCTTTCCATGTACTGGGGTCATTGCATATCCCTTAACTTACTGAATTAAAAAATATGGACAGTATATTATCTCACTGTATAGTTCTACTTGAAATCAGTCAGTTATTCTGAGTAAAGTTTGGTGAGCAGATGATGTCTACATTTTTACAATAATACTAAAACTGTTAATCTGGGCTGGCGATCTATAATAGGTCAACTTTTTTTTTTAGACAATAATTTTTATTAAATTTTTCCAAAACAAAAACAAATCATATTTGATGTCTGCCTCTTTGTCTGACAAATATTACCAATCCATATCCAATCTAAATTTTCTCTGTTTTCACAGAGAATATTTCTACCACCTTTACTAATATTCAAAATTCAAAACCCAAAATTATTAATTCATTTTCCCTCCTCTTCAAGAAGTCCACAAGGAGTTTCCAGTCTTTCATAAATGATATTTTTTCTCTCTGATTGAGCAAGTCAGTTTCGCCATCTCTGCTAAGTCCAAAATTTTCAACAGTCAATCTTCTATGGTAGTTATTGCTGCATCTTTCCATTTTTGAGCATAGATTAATCTTGCTGCTGTTATCATATATTGTAGTAATATTCCATTATCTATAATAGTTCAGCTTTGAATGCTGTCCGGCTAGTGTTCAATTGACCTAACTTGGGAAAACTTGGGATCAATTCAATTTGTGTTGAATAATGTGCTTATTTAGCCAGCTAAGAGGGCAAGTTCTTCCAGTCTTTAGCCAACCTCCCTTGATGTTTCACGTAGCTTGACAATGTGTGCCTTAATGTGTGCCTGAACTACAGTGGCCATGTAGTATGTTTTTCTGTATCCTTATGCCTGCAGTGTTCTTTGTAGCCCTGGGACAAGTAGCTTAGTCCAATGCTCAGTGTGCAACAGAAGAAGAGTGTTAGGTGTTACTGGGAGGATGACTCATCCCATCCTGAGAGCAGGCTGTGTCCACTGTCATTTTCTTCAATATTTTGCTTCCTGTCCCATTGAGTTGTCGAACTGAATAAGCATAACTTCTATCCATGTAATAAAATTAACCTCTTTAAGTCAAGACATTGTAGCCATTCTTAAGAGAAGAATATCCTCAAATGTGTGAAAAGCCAACTATATAAAAAGAGTACATTTGAGCTGAAGAGTTGACTACACATTTAAAGTGAAAGGATGAACTAAGGTATCTTTTTAATGTCCCAGGTATTTATCTAATCTAATTCTACCTATCTTCGGATAGGTGTAAGATGACCTCTTTATGTTCTGTGATCTTGCTATATGGTTTGATTTCCTCCCCCATGCATCTCAACACTGTTTAGGATCTGCATGAGTTACTTTAATCAACTCTGAATACTTCTTTCAGTTTGTTAATGAAACACACGAATATCCTGTCATTTCTGTGATGATTCTTCAGAATTTTGGTTTTCCCCCCCTGTTCTCTTGCAGGTTATTGAAGGGAAGCTGGCCCCTTTTCTTGGGAAGGTAATCAAATTTGCCACCTCCCATGTCTACAGCTGCAGCCTTTGTAGTCAAAAGGGATTCGTCTGCGAGATCTGCAATAATGGCGAGATCCTGTACCCCTTTGAGGACAGTTCTACAAGCAGGTGAAGAACTATGATTCATGTGCTTGTATGCATGTGTTGCCTTTATAGTTGCATAGGAAAAGGTAACAGGGTTGACCCCAATCATGGGCAAGAGACCACCTCAGTTTTCCTCTTCTCTACATACAGCCCTCTTTTGAGGGACAAGCCAGATACGGTGTTAGATGCGTATTTGCGCCGGTGGGGGATTTCCTCCCAATGCACATAGCAGCTTCCAATTTCATTAGGATTGCAGTAGGGGAGGAAAGGGTTAAAAAAAACACCTATAATTTTCAGCCCACCCCCGTGCCACGGCTACTATTTTTATTTAAAAGTGCATGTTACATGCAAAAACGCATTTAAAGAACATGTCCAGTTTGGTCCCGAGTCCCCAAGAACCACTTCTTGACTTTTTATCTGGCCAGAGAAGGGTTATCATGATTCAGCCAGATATTTTGCTCAGTAACTACCTGTAATTCCTTCTGAGGAAATGATTTGCCAGTAGATAGAGTGATTCTTGTATTAATTTTTGGCTGCATTTCTGTTAGAGTACTAAGTTGGAAGTCGTTTTTCTACACAGTTAGAAGATTTCTGCACCAGTGTAGCCAGGGCCAGCCTTCCTTGAGATTTCTGACTAACATATCTTTCAGTGCTATGATTTGCCCAGCCTTTTCCTCGGTTTGTTCCAGTTCTTTTTGTTTTGTTTTAATGTGAAGTCAAAGCCCTGAACATAGATTAAATGAGGTGTGCAGCACAACTATGTAAATATTACAAGAGACTGATGAGGATAATGCAAGAGGCGAGATAATTCATATAAGAGTGCTTACCACCAGTGGTCCTGTCAGGGCACAATGGCCTCTAAATATAAGAGGGCTGCTTGCCACATTTGTATAATGCACATTCCATCTAAAGACAGGGGTGGGGTGGGGGGCTGTAAGACCGTTGACGGGGTTTGGAGAGCCCACTGCGGCTCGTCATGGGCGATTTAACCCACAACGAGCTGCAGTGCCTGCTGGCGCCAGTTTGTACGTGCAGCCCTCCCCTCGGGGGTTGTCATGCCGTGCGAACCCAGCAAGCATGGGTTATGTGAGGTTTAAACAACCCTCACGTAACCCTAAAACAGACCAGGGTTGCACAACCCTCACGTAACTCACACTCGCCAAATTCACTCGACACAACAGCCCCGAGTGGGGGTTGCGTATTCAGAATGGCAAGCCGCATGCACCCTGCACGTGCTGTGACCTCACCGTGGGTTGAATAATCCATGGTGAGCTGTTGCGTCATGCGAACAGCCCCACTGAATGCCGATTCCAATATTACCTCACTTCACTGCTGCTTACCAGTACTGTGTACATGTAGTTTGTCTGCAGAATATTTGATTAGTTACTCTGGGTGTTTACTGTGGATTGAAATCCATAGGCTAAATACCGCAGTGTCATCTGAAACCTTAAACGTTTTCAGAGAACTTGTAGTACTTCTCAGATCAGCGATACCTGAGCATAAAAACTTGTTTTGGTATTTGCATTGTCAGCCAGAAACATATAGCTCTATACATACACAGTGCAAGCGGTGTTTAATAATATTGATATAACTACATCATTTACAAAATAATGGTTAATATTACTGTACCCAATGGAGTAGTAGTTCAGTAATATAATAAATTAGCTTGATCAATTGCCTTTTTAAAAAACAAAATTGCAAATGTATTGGAATATCACCAATTATACTGATAATTCATTTCTTTTTAAAACAGGCTTCCCAGCTAAGATTGCCACAGGGCAAGATGTTGAATTTGTGTGTGTTAAAGAAATCAGTGTATGTAAACTAGCAGCGACTTGTCTTTTAATGCCAAGACAGGTTATGGTAGCCCTGCTCATTGCAGATTTGTACATTTCATACTGGAACGAATTACTAGAGTGTAAGCATGTTTGTCCATTACATTCAGAGGCAGGGAGAATTTCCTGGCATGAATCTGGTGCGCATGTGCACACCACCACAGAAAAACTAACAAAAGTGTCTCCTCAAAGGTCACTATATGAATAGGATTTCTGTTACCTCCAGTATCAGAGGCAGTATGCCTCTTGATACCAGGTGCTGGGGAACAGAAGCGGGAGGGAGCTGTTGCGCTCCTGTCCTTCTTGTGGGCTTTCCCTAGGCATCGGGTTGGCCTCTTGTGTGTTGGCCTAGATAGGCCTTAAGTCTTATCCATACATTCTTATGTTCTGCTAGCAAGGTCTCATTAACATACTTTGGGGATAGTTTTTTTAAAATTCAGTGCCACTTACCTGGCTTTCAGATGTCCTGCTCTTGTATTACTCTGTGTCTAGCCTTATGCATAGCAATGTGTACTCCAAGCTCTTGCTACTATGGCAGAGTTACAAATAAGGGGCAATATGCTATACTGCAGCTGTGCCTCTGCTAGTTCCGTTGCGCCTGCAGGACTCACTGGTAGCACAACTGGAACTAGCAGTTCCAAAAGCAACCCCGCAGAGGAGCAGAAATGCTTGTTTCTGGATCAGGACATCAGAACACTCCCTTCCGCAAGCTCTGCTGATCTGCCCCATTCCGGAAATGAGCATTTCTGTTCTTTCTAGATCAGGGCTCTCCAACCTTGGGTCCCCACATGTTGCTGGACTACAGCTCCCAGAATCCCTTGGCACTAGCCATGCTGGCTGGGTATGCTGGGAGCTGTAGGCCAGCAATATCTGGGGACCCAAGGTTGGAGAGCCCTGCTCTAGATGCTTGAATCCTGTGAGCACACAGGCGGCATAGGATACTGTCCAAGGTGGAGCAGTTTCGATCTCTGGTGCCTGGTTTTGTATATCCACTTTTGAGCAGGTAAGAACACCATACACTGGTTCCATTTCCAGGTATTTTGTAGTTTTCTGCAAAGGGCTATCCCTTTGGGGAATCAACACCAGTGCAAAAGCTCAGTTTGTTAATCTTTAAGCTGCCACACAAGAATATTTACTGTTTTTACTTCTACAACAGACTAACACAGCTTAATGCAAACACAAGCACTGGTGTTAAATTCCAGAGGTGTAGTGGTGTTAGTCTGTTGTAATAGCAAAAACAGTAAATATTCTTGTGTGGCAGCTTAAAGATTAACAAACTGAGTTTTTGCATTGGTTTTGGTTCCCTAAAGGGACTGAGAAGGTGAGTTCCTTCAACCAAACATGTTGTCTGTGGGAGAAGCTAGACTTTGTTATAGCTAAGCAGTTCTCATTAATATTACTCATTTTTCCTGTGTCGGAAAAGGATGGGCTCATTAAATCTGAAGTGTTAAGCAGGTTTCACTTATATACATATACACATTTACAGTTTTGTGAATGTTCTCGGTCCATTACAAAGTTAATTTTCTAAGAATTTGCCTCTGAATCAAGATGAAAATAAATATTAACACATCTGCCTTGTGGTGAACTTACTGGTGCCCTGTTAGCTTTGTTTCTGTTCACCCACATGCCTATATTCAGTTACACTAAACTTAACTTAAAGGAATGGGGCTCTGCTTGTGTTTAAATGAGTGCAAAACTGAACTCTTAATTGATCTTTAGCCTCCATTAAAAAAAAGGTATAATAAAAACAACCCAGCAGTAAAGTGCTGATAAAAAGTTGTTTGTACTGTGCAAACAAATCCCCTTCCATTCACAGCATTCTTGAATCACTAGACATTTCTGTACCACCTAGCCTGATGAAGAGTTCTGGAGAACTCAAAAGCTTGCACTTTTGTGGCATTTTGGTTGCTCCTAATAAAGGTACGGATTTTTGAAATTCAAGCGTGTTTGTGCCTTAGGGTGGCCAGATGCAAAGAGGACAGGGCTCCAATTCCTTTAATAGTTGTGTAGAGGAGTGAATTTCAGCAGGTACAACTATTAAAGGAGCAGGACCCATGTCGTGCGTGTCCTCTTTTGCATCTGGCCACCCTGTCTGTGCCTTGGTTTGTGTATGTTGTCACTTGTGCCAGTGCCTTGAACTTTCTGCTTGCCATAGCAAGCAGGGGTTGCTGTTAGAGAAAAAGGCAAAGCGATGAGTCTCAGGTGGCCTTGCTAAAACATATCTGCACTTGAGTTTTAAACCCACCCACCCCCGGTATCATAGAATCTTCCTAAGGGTTGGCAAAGAGGACCATTGCTGTTAGAGAAGTGGCTTTTCTGTGGATTCATTTCCAGATGCAATTTCTCAAGGCTTGACTCTTTCTGAGACAGATAAATCTCAGGGCAGGAGGACACCCCTCCTAAAAGAGCTGGAGTTTCCATTTGCACTGGCCTGTTTGCTCAGCATTCATTTTTTTGTCAGTCCTTGAGCAAACAGAGCAAATACCTGGATAATGCATTCATCTGGCTTTGAATACACATATATTACATACCCTTTTCTTACTAATCAGCATGACACATTCCTTTGTTGGCCAAATGGTTCCAAAACAAACACAATCATTTCACTTAATTAGTAGGGCTTTGTGGGCTGTGCCTGGCAGGCTCCTTACATCCTGTCCAACAATACACAACCCCCAAGTTTGCTGTCTTAACACTGTTGTAGAATGCTCACAATTCTTTGGTTTGGTTCTGTATTTTTTAGTTGAAGTATTCCCCTCCTTTGGATTTCCTGGGTGTTAGGCCTGTCAGTAGTTTGATATGAAAATAGAAGGCTAAAAATAGAAAGAATATACAGGTTGAAGTGGAGTTATTATAATAAATGGGTCTTCTGATTTTTATAATCTATATTAGGGCAATACCTTTATTAAACCAACCAAAAAGAGACGTATGCAAGCCTGCTGGAAATAGTGTTCTCTGTATTAGTAAAGCCTCATCCCCCACCTTGCCCCAATCCAGAGTGAAGATGTAGTTAAGTGGCGTAGAGTGCACTGTTTAATGGTGTGTTGAAAAGTATAGGAAGGATATATGCTGGCCCAGTCTAAATGAGTGGCTTTCACAAAGGTCATGGACTTGAGAAGCAGTGCAGGTCGTGCTAAGCAAAGGCGTCAAATAATGAATTTTATCTGTACCTGTGTCCCTGTGGAGCTGTGTGATAGAATTGGCCTCACAGTCACTTACTGTAGAGACCAATCTTTTTGAATTCTCCTTTTATCGGAGAATTTATCGTCAGTGATCGCCGATGATATATCCTTCCTATCTCACGTTAGTGAGATCAGCAGAGTAGAGTCCCTTTCCAGCTTAAAAGAAGCTTAGATTTGGCTAGTGTTTAGCCATTAGCATTTGGTAATCAGGATGCTTTAAGGCAGACTGGATTCCCTGGTTGCCCCCTTTTCTCTCCCTCAGAACAATAATCAGAGACACAGTCTTGTAAAAATTAAAAGTAACATTTACTCACTCAGATTATGCAGTTTCATTCAGGCAGACTTAAAAGCGTTTCTTACAGTTGGTTACAAGTTCATTTGGAAATACTTGGGGTCTGAACTTGTGGAGTTCAGACCAGCAACTCTGGCTACATGCTGCTACAAGGACCACGTGGAGACAACAACCTGGTGGTGCCACGCTCACTAGAGTCTGAACAGAAAGAGGAAGAAGCTGGGAGCAACGCCCACTTCCTGTTCAGGCTGTTAATAATTCACTGAGTACCTTCTAGGAAAACCACCCTAGAAGGTATCAGTGATCTTAACCATTTCACCCAATTACCTGGTGAAACATGAGCCATAGGTTTTGACTGCAATTTTAGTTATCCAACAAATGGTATCACATTGTAATTTTGCACCACTTACAGGGCTGAGCCCTGCCACTGACATCTGCTTCTCATTTTACAGCAAAGACTTTCTACAGGCAGTTCTTCCTTGACAATGCAGATGTAGATAAATGTTCAGTCATTCCAGTCTGTGCTGCCTGTCAGTGTTGGGAAACGTTTGGTTTCTGGGTTCTTGGTGATCTGGTTTCTCCTATTAACTACTGGGATGTGATATAAGGCACCAAGGGGGGGGTCTTGAACTGGGACTCCCGGCAGCCAGGCTCCAATGCCTTCCCCTCCTGCACCAACAAGGGAACCGCCAAACAACCCATGAGGATATATTTAAATTGTCCAGTTTAGAGCCTTGCAGGTACCATGGTCCAGTCCTGCAGTGTCCTCACCCTGAAAGAGATCAACAGGTTAAGGCACTAGTACTCTAATTTTCCCGTTGTGTTGCCATACAGAGTATGGTCTGCTACCTGCATGCCCCACCTCTGTAAAAGATCCCTATTGTTCCAGGTCTGTCAGAGACACATACATACCAATTGGCATGAGTGCAAACAAGGTCTTCTTGTAACAGTGTATTCAAGATTATTCATTAGTATGGTAGTCAGTGGGTCGCATGAGCAAGTTATTTCATTGTTAGAGAAGTGGCCAGTACAGCTTCAAGGTGTGGTCTTGGCAAGATAGGGTGGGCAGACCAGAAGTGAACATTTGATTATTTGGTTGAAATTCTGGGTGGTTCTGCAGCCACAGTAAGAATGCACACCTTTGTGATTCTCTGTGGAGGTTCTGTTATAAAGTAGGCTGCAGCTAGAACTCTCTTCAGCTTTAAGTTATCTCAAGTTCACGTTTCTCTCCTTGACTGCCATTGTGCCATAGTAAATTCTGCAACACAAAATTAACAAACTGCTTAAGTGTCATATTCTTCTCCCCAGTTATAGTTGCTACTTCTGTTGCCAGGGCTGGGGAGACTGAATGTTACCTCACACATTAAGAACATAAGAAGAGTCCTGTTGGATCAGGCCAAAGGCCCATCTAGTCCAGCATTCTGTTCCCACACTGGCCAACCAGTTGCCCGCGGGAAGCCCACAAGCAGGACTTGAGGACAATAGCACCCTCCCACTTGTGCTCCCCAGCAACTGGTATTCAGAGGCACGGTGCCTCTGTTCCAGGAGGTGGAGTATAGTCACTATGACTAGTGTCCATGGATAGCCTTGTACTCCATGAATTTGTCTTAATTTCCTTGTAAAGCCATCCAAGTTGGTGGCCATCACTACATCTTGTGAATTTCATAGTTTTAACTGTGCACTGTATTTTGTTTTATCTGTCCTTAATCTCCCACAATTCAGCTTCATTGAGTGACTCTATGCATTTTCTCCTCACCATGCATAAATTTATACTCCTGTATTAGGTCCCCCTCACCCCTTTTCTAAGCTAAAAAGCTCCAAACCTTTCTTCATAGGCCCTTGATCATTTTAGTTGTCCTTTTCTGCACCTTTTCCAACTCTACAATAAAGTGTAGAAATTATTCCAAGTGTGGTCACATCATAGATTTGTATGAAGACATTATGATATTGGCAATTTTATTTTCAGTTTTCAGTTCTTTTCCTGATCATCCACAACACTGAATCTGCCTTTTTCACAGCAACCACAAACTGGGTTGACAATTTCATCAAGCTGTCCACCACGACACCCAAATCCCTTTCCTGATCAGTCACTGGCCCCTCAGTCCCCATCAACATAGATGTGAAGTTGGGGGGGGGGAGTTACCCCAAGATGCCTCACTTTATACTTGCTGACATTTGCCACTTTAATGCCTATTCCCCCAGTTGGAGAATATGGCTTTCCCTGAACAAGGTCACTCTACAATGAATCAGTCTGTAATGTGCTACTAATGAAGGCCACAGTCCTTATTGGGAACAAGTCCCGATAAACTCAAGAGTTCTTTCTGAGTAAACGTTCATAGAAGGATAGGGCTGCTATATATACTAATCCATCTACTCTTCTGGGATAACTAACCTTATTTACAATATAAGCACTCTGCATATCTTTAAGAGTTTATTTGGAAGTGAGAAAACAGTAATTGGACCTAAAGTGTGGGATAACTGTGAGTGGAAGAAGCTTATTTGTGGAATGTTTTGGGAGCCTGAACAATGGGTGTTGGTGGGCTTTCAAGTGAAGCCTGTTTTTCCCAGTAGCGTTGGTTACAATCATCCCTTCCCTCTCCTCCTTCTATCAAGGAATAAGCTGATTCTTGATGATACAAAGGGGTTATTTTTCCTGCTGCTTTGCAAATTGTTTGAATGATGTATTTGCTCTTAATTTCAAAATCATTAATCTTCTCTTCCCCCTCCCTGCCCCCCTGATTTAATGCATCTGGGTAGCAACGGCAGGTGTGCTTCACTCTTCCATAATCCTGCAGGCGTCCCGTTTCAACAGAAATTCCTGATAAGCTTTTACATTCTCCAGTTGACGGAGAAGAGTGATCAAAAGAGGGAAAGGGAGAGGCCATGAATGAACGCAAAATGACACACTCATCAATCATTAGTCCCCAGCAATTCTCTAGGAATTGTAAATCACTAAGGAAAGGGGAATTAGCTTGATAAAGTCAGCATTAGTGTCAGATGTGGATGATTTAAAATTTTAAAGTCACAACTGTTTTCTTTGGATGTCATCTAGGCGCTCATGTGGGTTGCCTGCTGGAGTCCCAACCCAGTAAAGAATGGAGAACATGCTTAAGTTAAGCTTGTAGAAACTACAAGAGATTTCAAGGTTAAACACATGCTAAAAGCTGCACTTCTGCATAGAGTTAGGCTGCTTAAGTCTCATTGACTTCAGTGACCATATTCAGGATTGCTGCCTAACTGCCCTGCTGAACCGCCAGCATATTATACAGACAAATGTACAAGCAGTCATTTTTCTCTCTCCCTTCCCATAGGGACTCAACAGTGTCTGTGCATCTTCTGTATGCAAGTTCCTCTGTGTGGCTGGCTTTCAGGGGTCGGGATCAAGTTGGCATGGGGGGGGTACATTTAAGTTAAAGCTTTATTCTCATCTGATTTTGTGCTCACAGATGTGAGAGCTGTGGTGCCGTCTTCCACTCGGAATGCAAGGTGAAGGCTGTACCATGCCCCAGGTGTGTGCGGAGAGAACTTCAGATGAAGCAGAAGTCTTTCTGGAGAAGACTCAACATGGATGAGAGCCTGGGAGAAGCCTGCAACATGTTTGAACTGTCCTATCAGAACACATGACTCGCAGGAAAAAGCTGGCAACCTGCAGCGATCCCTTTCCTACTGCGGCATGAATGTTTGCAAGGCAACTTTGTGCTGCCGGGCAGAATCCTTAGATTGGCTGATATTCACCTTTCAGTTATACTGAATAGCTGGGGCTATTCAAGAAAACCGAAGGCTAAATTGTAGTCATGAAGTCTAAGTGAACCAGCTGGTCTCAAGCCAAATGTAGTTTACTTGAAATATTTCTGATTTTCTTTGCCTTTATTGTCAGAAACATCTTATTTCTGTGTATTTATTGTTCAGCTTTCAAGTGATCCCCCCCCCCCGAAATAGCAACGGTGGCACTGCTATTTAAAATTCATAGACAAGGTGCCTATGAATTAGTATTTGTGGGGCTTTTCCCCGCTTAGGAAGATGTTTTAGTGAACAGCACTTAAGAATACTTTCCTCCCCCACTCCCAAAAAGTCAACTCAGTTACAGATCCACATCCAGATGATTATATAAATGTATAGTAATCCTTGCACTTTATATAAGCAAAGTGCTAAATGCTGTTCAAGTCTTGCATTAGTATTCCTGACTACTGGAGAAGCAGCTCTCATTTAGGACATTTGCAGCTTTATACTTGCACAACATTCCAATTTCCTAATAAGTCAATAATTTAAATTCCTGTTCTTTTCTCACATGTAGCACGCTAAGACACCCAAATTGATATAGTTCAATGTGAAACAATATACATTGCTTTGCTCTTACTTAGTGGTGGAAGAAGACATTTCTTTTTCTAAGAAACCTTCTGCCATCTTCATACGGTAATGATGAAATGGTGAACTACCGGTACATCCTTTTGAGGATTTCACAGGGCTGGAGTCTGTCTTTCTGCTCTCTTATCCTTTGGCTTCTACTTGATATGTACATATACAGAGACTTAATAGCAGGATGAACAGCTTTGGGGAACAAAACAAGGGAGAGCCACATCCTGAATACTTGTAACCAGAAATTGGGACTTCTTGAGCAGTTTCTAGTTCTGGATTATGAAGCATATGTTCAGCACTCAGTACATGGTGACTGCAGATTAGATGTGGATGCTCACCTGACAGTGTGCTCCCCAGTGGCACTGCAGACTGTGGATGGAGGTGTGCCTTCCCATAGGTCTTATAATATGGATAGTAATGTGCTTCCTTATCCTCTGAGCCCACTGCATGGCTTTTACCCCATGTGCAACTATAACACATAACACCTTGTCCTCACATTCTTCTGTCTCTGGATGAATCCTGTTCTATGTATCTGGTACATAATGATGCATTAAAAACTTACGGTAGCTCTACTTATTGTCCTGATTCAAAGCAATCTTGTGCACTCAGATCCGCACGTTGATCTCTCATGCATGCTTTCGCCATCAGATCAATGAAGAATTGGGCCTCTCCATTAGAACAGGGAAGTCACAGAAGGCGGGGAACCTCCCATGCTTTAAGGAATTGCTCGGTCAAGGCCACTGTCTAAGCACAAAGAAATAGCATATTTAACTTACTGGGAGCTATAAATGTTCTGTATGGAATTTCTTGAGCCTGTTTTAATTTTTTTTATTTTTTACCATGTTGTTTTTTTAACCAGATGTAATGATAAACTACAGCTTGTCATTATGGGAATGAGCCTAGACAAGCCTTAGACTCACTCACTTCCCCTCCTCCGACTGAAAAGGAGGAAGAGATTGGAAACTTTAACTTCCATGTTTGGTAACTGCAATTTAGTGTTTTGTCCAAACCCAGACAAACTAAGGTTAGTCTTAACTTTGGTTATTGAAGCTGGCTTGTTTCAATAAACTATAGTTAAAATTAACCACAGTTTAAGGATTTGGACATAACACTAAACTATGGTTAATCGAAAATGGAAGCAAAAGCTTTTAATTTAATAGTTGCACTGGAGTAGTGGAGAAGAGTGGGGAGCATGCCAGCCCAAGGCTTCTTCCTATAACAATAAACCATAGTGTATAGTCACATCCAAATGCATCCACACTCTGTCCTCTATTATCCAATGCAGCCTTCCCCAACCTGATACCCTGCAGATGTTTTGGACTACAACTCCCAGAATTCCTGACCATTGGCCATGCTGGCTGGGGCTGATAAGGGTTGAAATCCAAAACAACTGGAGGTTGAGGAAGGCTGATCCAGTGCATTCAGTATCAACATACTTTCTGTTTCCCCCCAAATGCATATATATTGATACCACACATTTATAGGAAGCAAGTATATAGTGCTGTAAAAATAATGCATATATGCATGTATACCTATCTGTTAACCCAAATAGATTTACTTTGTTGCTATTCTTCCCTCTATGCATGTTGGTCTGACATCAACATCTTATAATTGTATTTAAAACGAAATACAACATTTGAAATGGAGAATCAAACCCTAATGTGCCTTTTAAACATGAACTAAACTAAAAGCATCTACGGTAACTAAAACTGGAGTTTTATAAACCAGAGGTGTGGGAAGGCTGGTACATAACAAATACAAGTGATAGGAGAAATATAAATAGATACCCACACACACACACACTCTGAAATATTAGTATTCCTGTAGCTAATGCTTTAAAGAAAAGAACAGCAGGATCTAAGAGCTGCTCCTCACATTACATTTGTATAAGTCACTCCTGTGGCTGCATAAGTGCACATGTATGAAATTCTAATCTGCGAAACTTGCGCTACAACAAACCTGTGTGAACTATAGAGTCATATCTGGATTGTCACAATTCACAGGACTGTAAGGCTATCCATTGTATGTTTACTCATGTGTTTAGGAGCTTTGCAAATTATTCAGATACAGGTGTGCTATGTGAGGAACATAGGAGGTTGCCTTGTACTAAGTCAGTCCATGGGTCCATCTAGCCCAGTACTGTCGACACTGACTGGAACTGCTCCAGATTTTGTAGCAAGAGTTTTTCCTAGCCCTACCTGCTGGAGATGCCCGGGATTAAACCTGGGACCTTCTGCATGCAAAGCAGGTGCTCTACCACTGAGCCACAGGCCCTCCCAAATCCCCCCCCCATTTGAAATATCTACCTTGAGAAGCTAACATAACTTATGCTATGTGGGTGGGAGGGGAGAGAGAAAGAGAGATCTGGTTCGCACATAACGAAGCCACAGTGGGTGAATGGAGCAGTTACTGCAGGTGTGCAAATTTCCCCTCCATTTACTTCCCAGTCATTAAATATTTATATTTAGGAGTATATTTCTGCGGGGCATATTTTTGCCAGGGGGGTGAGTGGGTTAGAACTGTCATGGAACCACAGCAACCACAGCAGTGAGTGCTCTAAAAAGGAGCCACGAAAAGAGGGTGGGGAGTTAATATCTCGCCTTTCTGGAGTAGCTGGAGAGTCGGGGAAGTGTTGAAAAAGTGGAGGACACTGAGAAGTGTCAGTTCAACACTTTAAAAGCCAGAGAATCACATCGTCAAGGGGGAGAGATTGTCCACCCCTTTTTGGTGCACTTACTCCTTTGGTTCCCCCCCCCATTGCGCTACCAGGACCCTCCTTTTTCTTACTGTCATTTCTCCCCACCCACCCCCACCCCGGTCCTGCGCAAATGAGCTGATAGGCAACCTCATCTTCTCAATACTGATATCAGATAGCTGTAAATGCACACTTGTGCAAGACTGACAAAATAATAATAAAATTATGACAAATTTTAAGGCCCTGAAAAAGCCCCAGGGAAAGTGATGGTCCTTTCAGCATCCCATGGGAGAAATCCCATGGACTTGGAGAAATCGTGTTGAAATAATTATGTTGTGCAGATACCATGAAAGTAATGTTTACAAATGGCCAGGTCACCAATACTGTTAAAACTTGCCAGGCACTGGTGAAAGTGATCTGAAATGGACAGGTATGTGCCTACGTGTGCAATTCTATGCATGTTTAGATAGTTTGCTGTCTAAACCTGCATAGGATTGCGCCCTACTAGAATTGAATTCTGACTGGGATCTTCACACAGTGCAAATTTATGGAATTTGCTGTCACAAGATGAGGAGATGGCCACTAGTTTAGAGGGCTTTAAAAGGAGGTCAGACAATGCAGGATCAATGGCTACTAGTCCTGATGCCTAGATGCTACCTCATTATCAAAGACTGCCTATGTGCATCAGTTGCTGGGGAGCATGGGCGGGATGGTGCTGTTGCACTCATGTCCTGCTTGTGGGCTTCTCAGGGGAATCTGGTTGGCCACTGTGGGAAACAGGATGCTGGACCAGACAGACAGGCCTTTGGTCTAATCCAACAGGGTTATTCTTATGCTTTATTGTTTAATGTCTGTCTGACAGCCTCACACAGGCTTTCATACACCTCACAAAGCCATAAATTAACTCTGGGAATCCTTAAAAAAGAATAATAAACTGGGAATCCTAAAAAGAAGAAGAAAGAAACTGAAAAGCAGTGTAGTTGATAATTAGTTTGTGACTCTTTAGGAAAGATGAGCATTAGGTGACATCCTGTATCCACATATACTATGGATTAACCAAAGATACAGTTTTAAAAGCAGTCTAGTCAAAGCAATGTGATTCACTCTGGATATGGACCATTTCCATATGGATTTAGCTTCATTTATATGAATTTTAGCATATTTCATTTTTTGAGTCAATTTGATTCCATTCAATATTTTTTAAAAGGGTGTTTTTAGGATTCAGTAATAACCACAACAATTAAAACAGTAATAATTTCTGCAGTTATCACAAAGTACAAAAAACAAGTCATTGGGTTGGATGCAGACTGTGACGCCTCACCCCCACCTTGTGACTCGAACTCTCAGCTTTATTATGGTCAAATCCCCCCTCCACACCCTCCCAATCTCCTTCGCTGCCACCAACCCCCTCCAGGGTAACCAACTCCGACCACTCCTTTTAGATTTTTAAAAAGGAAACAAGTTTATTTATTTACAATCAAGGGTAGGGAAATAGATACGGTTAAAGGATTCTAAACTTTGTAAACTCTCTCTCTCTCTCACTCTCTCTCTGTTTCTCTCAGACAGCACTACCCAATACTCCCCGGTCTCCCCCTCTCTCCCTAGACTCCACTCAGACCTCCCTCCCTCCCTCTCTCTCTCTCTCTCTCTCTCTCTCTCTCCTCCCTCCCTCCCTCCAGACTCCACACACCACTCCCTCTTCTCCCTCTCCCCACCAGCCCTCCCTGAACAGCCCCGCCCACTGTTTATATAACAGGCTTCACCCCTCCTCCTCACTCTCTCAGCCAATCAGCAGTCAACATCAGCAATCAACATCTCAACATTCTACACTCCTTTCACACTCCCCCCCCTCACATACTAACCGCTAAAACATTTTGCCCATGGGCAGGGGCATGACACCGACTTTCATAGACCCTTCAAAATTATACATTCTTGTTTCCCCAAACATGTTAGGAAGAATTCATTTGTTACTAGAGAAATAAGCTATTCTGAAATCTACTCTAAAGGGTTGTACACTGTTAAGTTCCAAATCATGGTACAAGAAAGGAACCATACTGAAATTTACCTTTTCTGTATTTTAATGATCAGTTAGAACTGTTAATTACAATGAACTGAACTGCACCGGTGGAATTTTCTCACGTATACGCACTATCAGGAGGTAGCGTGTGCTTTCCTTTGCTTTGAGTAAGTCCAACCCCTGCCTATGATTTTGACTTAATATTCAGCAACCTTATCTATGAATCTGGAAAGTTTAGACCTTTTACTCCACAAATTTCTATGAGGGAAGTTTTGAAACAATATTTTCTGACTGCTAAGCTAAAACTGAGCATTACTTCTTTATTTGGGGAGGTAATTTGTTTGTGTTTGTTTTAGTCTGTCATAAGTGTGTTCAACATGTTTTTTAAAACTGCAGTGGAGCCAGTGTGTTTAATTTATTAATACATGTATTGTTTTAAATTGAATGTTTAAATTATTTGCTCCTAAGTCAATGTGCTTTGTTTCTTATCAATATTAATAAGACATGCTGCATTTTTAGTTCCGCTTGAGTTAGATTATACTGATGATGTATCTGGGTATGAGTCTTCTTACAGTGCAATCCTGTACATATTACTCAGAAGTAAGACACATTGACCCAGTTCACATGTAACAGTGGCAAATCGTTGGTTAATTAACTACAGTTAGTAGTTAGATTAACTGTGGGTTGTTCAACCCACAATTAACCTATAGTGTCCAGGTTCAGACATCACCTAGCAAACTGATTGGCCTGATTGGAAGTTGAATATTAAAAATGGCTGCAGAACATGCCCAGCATGCCCTGTTGCAAATCCTGGGTTAATTAACCCAAATTTTGCCACTGTTACGTGCCACTGAACAGACCCACTGAGTTCAATGGGGCTTACTCCTAGGTAAATGGGTATAGGATAGTGGCCTAAGTTATCCATGATGCTCAGGGCGGCTAGTCCCTACTGTATAAAAGGCTACTCTCAATAAACAGTAGAATATCAACTTGTCATCTCCAGAATACTCTTTATTGAAACACTAATAGGGTTGCTGTATAAAGAAAGGGCATGATCCAAAGTCCATTGATTTTAATGGGAGAGATGTAAGCATGTGCTAAAATTTCCCACTGAAAATAGGATTTTAAAGTGGTTCACTTTGCCTGGATCATGCCCCAGTGACTTGATTCAAGCCTTGTGTCGACCTGTCTTCTATGCAATTTTGCCTGCCAGTGGAAGCTCTCAAAGACAATGGGCTGGATCCAGATTTAGTCATACTTAGAGAAGACCCACTGAAACAAATGGAACGTAACAGCACAATCCTATGTCCACTAGACAGTGGTAGGAATTTTTGGATTCCCAGCTACAAGGTTGGAAAATCACTCCAACCTCGTAGCTGGGAATCTGTGCTTGGATCCCCCCCACACACACCGCAGCCGGCATGGAAAGAACTACGCCAGCTGTTTCTCCGAGGTCGTAAGAGTGACCTTTAAGAAAGGCTTTTGGGGGCATTCTGGGGGGGGGGAGACCAACACCGCCAAAATACGACGTAACCTCATGGTGCCTCAGTTTCCTTCCTTCCCGCTCTGAAGCGCTGCACTTAGACGGCCGAAATCAGCTGTCCAAGGGCTTGGCAGAGCAGGAGGGTTACAGGCACCCCGATTGGATTGCGTCCTAAGTTACTCATGACTAAACTAAGTCCTGTTTATTTCAATGGATCTGTGTCCTCACTGTGGGAAGCTGTGTGGATCTAGAATTGGCCTCCACAGTCACTTACGGACCCATCGCTAGAGTCCACACAATTTTCTTTAGAATTTTCCTCCTTTTAAAATCTCCTTTTTGTAAATTTTCTTTTTTTTTTTTATCCTGGAAGACAATCTTACTCGGTCACGAGTGATCGCCTGACTGACTGACTCTTACTATGAGTAAATCTAGATCCAACCCAGTGATTTGTCCAAGTCTACTCAGTTACAGTGTCATTTTTCATAGTGGGTTTATTCCTCCAGTAAACAGTATCTTGGATGCAGCTTAACATGCCTTGTTGAGTTCTGGGATTTTTTAATATTTTTCAAATCCATGTTCTCCAGATTATATGAGCATGCCAATTTCATGCCAATGCCGAATCTCTGCTGTGAAGGACCAGCATATATGTGGAGCAATTATGAAGCTACTGTGGCCATGGATTAAAACAGTGTTCCGCTGGCTGGGGCATGCTGGGAGTTGTAGGCCAAAAACATCTGAGAACCCAAGGTTGGAGAACACTGGATTAAAATAAAGAACACATAAGACTGGCATGTAGATGAATGGATTTTTATAGCAGGATTTTTATGTTTAAATGTATGTGGGGGGGGGGGGAGAAACACTGGACAGCATTGTATCATAGCTAGCACTCCCAGCTTCAAGATCTAATGCGCTTCATTTCCTACATCTCTCTTAAAACCCTTGAAAATAATTAGATCCATAAAGGCCACTTAACACGTGGATCAGATGTTAGACGTGTTCATATTTGTTCTAAGATGTTGACTTAAAAGGGGCAACAAGACTGCCTAAACAGTATGAGCAGACCAGTTGAAAAATAGTCTTCTACAACCCTACCATTAGGTAGGATGAGGAGACCCCAGTTCAGATGGTAGATTTGGGGATATATTTATCTTTTGATTGCATTCTTAATCCCACCCTTCTTCCAAGGAGCTCAGAATGGCATGCATGGTTTCCCTGGTTCCCAATTATTTTATATCAGTACAACCGTGTGAGATAGGCTAGGCTAAAAGAGAGTGACTGAGCCAAGGTCACCCAATGAACTTCACTCCTGAGTCTCCCGGGTCTAATTAAACTGCACTATATAAGGGCAGCAAATTCTCCATTATTTCTCTAGTGTTATAATGCTCACCATCATGGAGGGTGGGGTGCCATTTAGACTTTGCTTCAGGCTCCAAAAGGTCACAGGCTGCTTCTGTTCCTCTTGTCAGTTCAGGTATTTGCGTTCAACTGCTGGATCCATTTTTGTTCTCTCTTCTGTGGCTATTCCCGTGTGGAATAAATAACAGCTGATAATTCATAAATTCAACAGATTATGCTACAAATAGATTGGCCCTATCCATTAGAACAGGGCTCTCCAGCCGTGGGTCCCCAGATGTTGCTGGACTACAGCTCCCAGAATCCCTTGCTATTAGCCATGCTGGCTGGGTATGCTGGGAGCTGTAGGCCAGCAACATCTGGGGACCCAAGGTTGGAGAGCCCTGCATTAGAAGGAGCAGCTGGAGGGCACAGCGTTTCCTCTCCACCTGCTCCCATCAGCAAGAACACTGCTACAGCTATCAGTTGCCCTGGGACTGTGGAGCTGATGAGTGGCATATTCTGGCCTCTGCCACCAGCCAGGGGACCTAGCATGCACTCCTAGCCTCCCAGGAAGAACATCATGGTGAGGTGGAGGCCAACTTGGCTTCATCCATTGCCCAGTGACAGTGCAGCTGCTCCAGTGCCTACTTTCTTCTTCCCTCATTCCTCCTTTTGTATCATGTCTATTCACTTGTGAGCCTGCAGGCAGAGATTGTTTTTTATCTTATAATGTTTGTACAGTGCTTAGAGAATTTTAGATGCTTTATAAGTGATAAAGAATTATTATTATTATTATTATTATTATTATTATTATTATTATTATTATGAATTTAAAAAGTGGAGGACCGCTGCGGGTCCTATGCGTGAGTCCGGGATCGAACGGGTTAACCCGGGCTGGGAGAACCCTTCTTACGTGGCTCCTGTGTGCTTTAATCAAGACCGCGACTGAAATTGACAATGGAACGAGTGAATGAAAATACTCCACTGTTTATAGTTAGTAAACAGGTTTAATGAGGCGTATCAAAATAAACAGAGAGGTGTTACTATTTACAAGAGCAGAGTGGAAACAGAGTATTACAGAGGTTACCTTCTAGCAATCAGAGTTCCTCGAAAGCTGCATCTTGCTGGCAACCGAGCCTCCGGAGCCCTGGACATCCATGCAGCTTTGCACCAACCAGAGAACAACCAACTGGGGCTTGGTGGCTCACGCTCACCTTTACCTTCTGCCTCCTCCCCCCTCCCTCCTCATTGCCCCCTCTCCTCCTGTCTTCAGGCAAAACAGGCTTCTTTGGCTTCCCTTGGCCCATGGTATTTGGGGGTGCTTGGCAGTTCTTTGAGACTGCCCCGTGTCTTGATAACCCTCATGCCCGAGGGCATTCATCTTGCTTGGAACTCAGAAGGAAGGACTACTGGGGGGGGGGGATATGCAGAGGACCCATGGAGGTGAATGAGGCCAATCCCCTCCTGTTCCAATCCAGGCCCCTGTGGATTGGAACAGGAGGGGGGCTGTCTGGACCAGCTTTCTCTTCAAAATAATAATAATAATAATAATAATAATAATAATAATAATAATAATAGCAGCAGCAGCAGCATTTGTAATTTTTTAAATGTTTTTTTCAAACATCCAGCTGATCTCCTACTTTAGACTGAGGAAGAGGGTGGGCTTTACAGGTTTCTGAATGTCAGGTTTCAGTTTGGGGATTATCAGGAAGAGACTGGATGAATGGCAGGCAGGGGGACAGGGCACTGAAATAGTAGTTTGTGCAGTTTGTTTATATGCAGTCCTAGTTGGTACCGGTACTTGGGACAGTCTAAAATTCCTACCACCTGATGAGTGTTGATTGACTCTACTGTGAAAGGAAGTCCTGGTTTTGTTCTGGTTCTTAATAAAAATCCCATTACAATTGGCATTAAATGAATCCATTGTTTTCAGCAGCTGAGGTTTTTCAAAGGCTTAAAGGATTTGCCAACTGCCTGGTTTTGCATTGGTAGAAAAACTATGCACCTCTTCCCACATAGCCACTGTTCTACAGATGTGAGCTCTTGCAGTTTTGCAACTGGATAATTTCATCATCATCTAACACAGTCTTCCCTTACCTGGGTGCCCTCCAGATGTGTTGGAACTTCAACTCAATTCACCCGTTCACACAATCAAATGAACCACCATGGCTTAGGCCACAGTGAACTGCAGTGTGGGCAGGTGGCCATTTGGAATACTCAAGTCACAGCTGCGACTTATCGCATCATCCGAACCCAGGGACTGTGGGCTATGCGAGAGTTGAACCACAGTTTCTGTGAGGGTTGTTTAACCCTTGCATGACCCACGGTCCCCAGGTTACAAGACTCAGCTGTGACTTGAACACTGAGGATGGCACCCATCAGCACTGCAGCTCATCGTGGCTGATTATGCAAACCCAGTCTGTATATCTAAAATTATTTCTAGGCTAGCTTTAAGGATGGAACCATTATGGGAGTTGTAGTCCAGGACATCCAGAGGGACACCAGGTTGGAGAAGGCCAATCTAACCTGTCTCTTTTCACAAAATAAGGTTTTTTGCGTGGAACTGCAGGTTTTTGATCCCCTAAATTCAAACTATGTGAGCGAAGCGGTTGCATGAAACTATAACCGTGGATCTCCTCGACACAAAATAATGTGACCCCCAAACTGGAAGACCAAAGCCCGTTACACACTCCCAAGAGGAGTTGAGTGTGTAGTCAGTGAAACAGTCCAAAATAAGATGAAAACTGGACAGTTTTCCATAAAATAGTGATGAGGAAAATGGTGCCTGAAGAGTGGGCCATCAAGAAAATATCGGTCTTGTTCCAAAGAACCACATTGATTAGCTTTTTACTTCTGGGCAACCTCTAAAGGAGGGCTCTCCAACCTTGGGTCCCCAGATGTTGCTGGACTACAGCTCCCAGAATCCCTTGCCATTAGCCATGCTGGCTGGGTATGCTGGGAACTGTAGGCCAGCAACATCTGGGGACCCAAGGTTGGAGAGCCCTGCTCTAAAGTCTTATGAAATCTTAGGAAGCCTTCTTTCAAATCTTGCCATTCTATTATTTAATATCTGCAAGGGTAAGGGCAGGGCCTTCATGCTCAGGGACCCAGTCTGACAGAACAAAGAGGCCTCCCAAACTCAGATTTTGCATGTTTTTAGAAAGCACCCAAAGCTTTTTAATGTTAGTGTTTTAATCAGGTGTTCCAAGATTTCCTATAGTTAAAAAAAAAAAAACCTAGGGGTTTACTGTTTTACTGTATGATGAGGTAGAAATGGTCTCAATTGTATTATAATTTAAGACACCTTGATTTTTTTTTTCCATAAGAAAGACAAAATGGAGGAATGTTAAATCCACCATTATTTGTCTTCATACCAAAGCTACCACAGAGAGAATTACATTTCAATGAGGAAAGGAGCCTCAATAGAAAGAAATGTAAGAAGAGCCCTGCTGGATCGGACCAAAGGCCTACCTAGCGCAGCATTCTGTTCTCACAGTGGCCAATCTGATGCCCATGGGAAGCTCACAAGCAGGACATGAGGGCAATAGCAGCACCCCACCTGCTTATGTAGCAACTGGTATTGTCATACTGCCTCTGATATTGGAGGTAATATACAGCCATCATGACTAGTAGCCCTTGATCCGCGAGGAATTTGTCTAATCCTCTTTTAAAGCTATCCATGTTGCTGGCCATCACTACACCATATGGTAGCAAATTCCATAGTTTGACTATTTGCTGCCTGAAGTAGTACTTCCTTTTATCTGTCCTGACTCTCCCAGAATCTCCTCTGACAGGAGAGGAGGGCATTTGATTAGAGAAAAAACCTCAGGCAGAAAGATTCAGGGGGGGGGGGTAGCAGGAGGCGAAGCACTCCAGAGATTTGGGGCTCCAGCCCTAGTGGGCCACCCCCTAATATCACCTCTGGCTAGGAAGAGGAAACTGAAACCACCAAACAAGAAACAAACAGAATCCAAACAGCTCCCAATACACCAATCAGCCTCAGTCAAAAAGCCACAAACTCACCCACCTTCTTGGCCTCTTCCCCACACCCATGTAAAACTCCGTTTGCTGGGATTTTGTTAATGTTTGACTAGAACACAATGAGCCATGCGCGATACCCATGCGCAGCTACCTGCTTATATGCTTTACCCAGACTGCCTTCTCTATTGCAACACTTTGCTTCCCTTCTTCCATTACTTAATAACAAGTTAGGCTTGGAGCAAAAAGTTGGAGCAAGCCTAATTGATTGCCAATTAGAACTTCATACAATGTGACTCCTGGAATTCATTATACCTCCACAAGATGCAGCAGTAGCCTCTAGGGGAGATGGCTTTTTTAAAGTATGAAGATGAATTCATGGAAGATAGGTCCATCAACTACAATTAGCTGTAATAGCTTAATGTCTGTGTTCAGAGACATTGCCTCTGGCTCCCCAATGCTGTGAGCAGACAATAGAGCAAGGCAGTTGCCTTCATGTCCTGCTTGTGAGACAACTGTTGGAAACAGATTGACGGGCCCTCAATGAATCCAGCAAGGCAATTCTGTGTTCTTATCAGGGGTTCTAATAACAGATGACTTCTTCTAGATGGAAAGTCTTGCTTTCCGGTTGCCTCGTTTTTAAAAATCATTTCCATAGGGGTAGCAGTTTTAAGTCTGTTGCAGCAAAAATGACAGTTTTGTGGCACCTTAAAGACAAATTTATTGTGGCATAAATGTCCATGGACACTGTCCACTTCATCAGATGCATTTTTATTTTTATATTTTAAATGGCCATCCTGTACATCTTTGTGTTGTTTCTGCAGGAACAGCATGCTTTTCAGAAATCACCTCCTGGTGTGTCTGCAGTTGAAAATCCATTACAATGAGTAATACCTGCAGATGGCTCTAGAACATTGCCATGAATG
Organism: Shinisaurus crocodilurus; assembly: GCA_021292165.1. Lineage (NCBI taxonomy): Eukaryota > Metazoa > Chordata > Lepidosauria > Squamata > Shinisauridae > Shinisaurus > Shinisaurus crocodilurus. The sequence goes on from CM037876.1 coordinate 125,490,129, forward strand.
GCAGAATCTTTACATTCATGGTCCTCTGGGGAGCAAAGTAGCTTGTCTTCTTGATGCAAGGCGTGAGTGTATATGTGCTTGTCTAACTTGCATGAGCTCTTTGCATCCAAAATTGTGATGTTAAAAGAAATCCCCCAATAGATTTATGTATTTATTATATTTATACCCCACCTTTTTTTCTTCGAGGAACCCAAGGCGGTTTACATAATCCTAATCCTCCTCTCCATTTTATCCTCACAACAACCCTGTGAGGTAGGTTAGGTTGAGAGTCAGTGGCTGGCCCAAAGTCACCCAGTGAATCTCATGGCTGAGCGGAGACTAGCTAAAAAAAATGTAGTCCTCTCCATTGCTAAAATATTTCATATCAACAGTATTGGAAAGACCAGTATGCACCCTTGATATACAGATTGAAGATCAGACTGCATTTTTGGTGCTTGAGCACCCTTTTACTGAAGACTTCAATGTATGGATACATTTCTGAAGATCTGGTCAGCTTATGTAGAGAATTTTGGCCAACATTTGGGCTGAGGGATCTCAACTGTACTAATCTTGCATATAGACTTGCCTGTATATGTGCTTCATCTCCTCTCTTATTTAGTTATTGGTGCATTTATGTTAAATATTGTGAAAGTTGTTATAAAACTTGAAAACTTATTCAATAAAAAGTATAAGAAGTATAAATAAATAAATTTACCTCAACAGCCTTTTCACAACAGGAAAAGCAACTGTCTGGTCTGGTATGACACTTGGGATTGAAGAAGTTGCAGGGGGTACTTAATTCTTTTCCTGCCCACCGTTTTCATATTTCCGATTGCTTTCTGAAGCAGCTTTTCCTGCCTGGAACATATGTGCATTCACATTGGCTGCATGTGCAAAAGCCAAAGTAGACTGCAGTCCTTGAAAGCTTATGCCATAATAGCTTTGTTCATCTTGAAGGCACTACAAGAGTCTTTGTTGCCTGTGGATCTACCTTGATATATCAAGAGACAACTGGCTCTTCCAAAGATGAGCAGGAGCCTGCAAAACTGAGGAATATACATCTCTGAGAAGCGTGAAAAGAAGTGTACCCAAAACATGGCATATTAACTGTGCCATGTCACTTTCGGCTGGTACAACAGGTAGTATAGAGCATGACCGAATTGGATTATTGCATAGTTTGATTACGTGCCTTAAGACAGATAAAACCATAAACTGGAGGCAATTTAGAAAATTACAACAAAGGCGAGGCAGGCTAGTATCTGAGGGCTGGCTTTATCATGATCATGCTCGATCTCTTTATTGAGATCTCTTTACCATCTTATCCTTAAGAAAGAAAAGGTTCTATCCTTCCTTTATCCTCATGGCTTTGTGATATACCAGAAAGAGGCTGCAATCCTACACATACTTACCTGGGAGTAAGCTACACTGAAGACAATGGGACTTACTTCTGCTTAAACATGCACAAGATTGTGCTGTGAGGCACACTGACTTCCTGATCATCATCTATGGAACTTCATGCCTATAGAGGGTGTTGAACTTGAGTTGTTCAGGTTCAGTACCTTACATCAGTCTTCCCCAACCTGGTGCCCTCCAGATGTTTTGGACATCAACTCCCATCAACCCATGCCAGCATGGCCAATGGTCAGGAATCCTGGGAGTTGTAGTCCAAAACATTTGGAGCGCACCAGTTTGAGTGAAGGCTGCCGTATATACTACTGACTACATCTTTGCTTTAGAAAAGGAGAGGGTACACTTAAACATTATTTTACCTCTTAAAAACAGTTTTTCAAGGCAATCAGTTACTGCTCCTACACCAGGGTCCCAACTGCAATTAAACCCGTGCAAGAAAAGCCAATACCCTGCCAGACAGTTGGGGTTTCTAGTGACCCTGGATGTTGTGCAATCGCAGAAGATTTAACAGCAGTTACAAAAGAGAATCTGCACTGTCCTCATGCCCACTGAACTGGCCACATATTCCAGGATAAGGTTTGATCCAATACCTTTGGAGTTCGTATGGTTGGGAAATCAGAAGATATCAGATCAAACCCCACCATGTGCAAACAAGGCCTGGGTATATTAAACTTAAGGGCATATTTACACTACAGACTTAAACTAGTTCAGCAGTTATTCCTTCTTCTAAGGGAAACCTTGGAGTTGCCCGGGTGGGGCTGAGGGGTGGTGCACAAGAGAACAGACTTCTTAGCACCTCACTGAACTACAATACCTAGGATTTTATTTTGTTTGTTTGATACATTTATTTCCTGCCTTTCCTCCAAGGAGCCCAGGGCAGCATGCATGATCTTTGTCCCCTCCATTTTATCCTCACAACAACTCTGTGAGGTAGGTTCTTTCTATAATTTCTGCCCCAACTTTCCAAAAGAATGGTGCCCAAGGCGGCTAACAATGAAGTTTAGATTAACAAAATCTTAATTAAAACATAGCATAAAACATACATTTAAAACACAACAATGAAAGGAAGGAACAGCACCAACCAACCTTCAGTAACAGACCAGTTTATATGACAAAGGCCTGCCTGAATAAACATGTCTTTGCAGAAGGTCAACAGAGAGGAGGCCGGGGAGTTCCAGAGCCTCTGAGCAGCCACTGAGAAGGCCCCCCTCTCAGGTTCTCGAACTCTCTGCCGAGGGAGGCCAGGTTGTTCCCCTTTGTTGTCCTTCTGCCGGCAAAAAAATACATTTTTATTCAGGCAAGTCTATGCCATAAAAGCTGGTTTGGATCTGACAGGAGGAGAAGATACATGACAGTTGAAGTGAGGTAAAACTGCTTCATGTTTAGCGCAGAGATGCCCTTAGATTAGGACAAAATCATCAATGCAGGCAGGGCCATTATACAGGCCTGTGGCTCACGCAGGCTCAGCTTGTCTGAGCGTGGAAAGCTAAGCAGGGTCAAGCCTGGTTGTTACTTGGATGGGAGACCCCCTCCTCTAGTCTCCTGCATTGAGCAGGGGGTCAGACTCGATGGCCTTGTAGGCCCCCTCCAACTCTATGAATCTATGAATAGTCTTCAGAAACTTAATGGATTGTTACATTTTATTTATTTTATTTATTTATTATATTTATACTCTGCCTTTTTTCCTGCAAGGAACCCAAGGCGGCTTACATAATCCTCCTCCTCCTCTCCATTTTATCCTCACAACAACCCTGTGAGGTAGGTTAGGCTGAGAGTCAGTGACTGGCCCAAAAGAATATGCATCAAGGTGGGCTTACATAAAGAATAACTTAGTAATTTCTAACTATAGGTGCTTCTAGTTGGAAGTTTCCTAGTGCTACCAATTAGAAAGCATCGTGCAGCTATTTTGTCTTTTCCTCCTTAACGGATTTTCTGCAGTAAGAGAAAAGACAGAAGAAGCAGCAGGAAACCACGGGAGGGTTTCGAGTGGAAGACGACATTGGGTAGAACCGCAGTAAAATTCTGTGAATGTGGCAATTGCACAATACAAGCCACATTCAGAAGCACCCTAAGTCTTGTGAAGCAACTGGGTGAGCTTCATGTAAGAAGGTGCAGAGGACAGCTGGATTAAGATTCACTGAGGATAGCATGGTTGTGAGAACTCCTGTATTAGATTTGCCCAAAAGAAAAACTCAAAATTACCCCCCTACATGTGTTCATTTTTAAAATAAAAATGACACCAAGAGATGGAGGCAGAAAAACGGCATCCCTCCAGAATCTGCCTCCTGAACTTTGTGGTAAGACCAGCCCAGGCTGATGCTTTGTGGTGCAAGCCTCAACATTTCAGAAAGCTTACCCAGAACCCTTCAGTTCAGGGGCACGGACAGGAGTGTAAGAAGCTTTTGTTATACAATTAATGTACGTGCACCGTGATATTTAACCATTTATTTTAATACAATTCTATACCGCCTTTCTGCCCAGGCAGGCACCCAAGGCTGTTGACCATTATTTAATACTAAAACATGCAAACGTTACTAGTCCCCTCCTCCTCAACAAACACCAGAATATAGTCTCTCAGGCCAATGGCAGGTCCCTTCAGCAGTTGTTGTCCTGAGCTTCCTGGCCTGAGCTTCCCCATTCTGCCTTCCTTCAGGGCACACAGCACTTAAGTGGCCCCAGGGAAGGTGGGGGAGAGGTAGTCCCAGTAGTCCTCTTAAGCTGTTGGTGGCCCCCTCCGGAGCTGATGGCCTGAGCTCTCTGGCCAAGCTTCTCCTCTTCTGCCTTCCCTCAGGGCACTCTCTGTGACAAGGACCTACATTGTATAAAGAATGCATTTTGTTTGGTTGTTCTTGTGCAAAATGGAAAAGCTTCCTTCAGTTTTCTGCATGGTGGTATCTGCAATCCAGTGGGGGTCAATCCCCTCGCCGGATCGTCACCTTGAAGTGGTGAGTGGATCCTAAATAGGGCTGCTCAGTCATGGATACAGCTGCCGAGCTGCTCGACTACCTCGTTCCTTGAACAGGGCGACTGAGTCTGCATCCACCGCCCATGTGCTGGTCCATGACTAGGGGCTTCTGGATTATGTAATTGTCCGTGTTAGAGATCGCCGCGATGTACTTCTTACTAGGGCCATGGTGAGTGCCGACGACTGCTGGACAGACCACCGACTAATCCGGTCCACAATGGTTATCAACATTGCTCCCCAACGTAGGCTTCAAGGAAGGAAACCAAGGCGTAAAATGAACATCCAAGTCCTTCAAGATCCTATTAAGCAAACTCGTCTTCAATCACTTCTTAAGGAACATCTACCTACGGAACCTCCTGACAACATTGAGGACCATTGGTCTAAGCTGAAAACCTCCATTACTGCAGCTTGTGAACAAACTATTGGATATGAAACTAAGAAACATCAGGATTGGTTTGATGAAAATGACAATGAGATTAAATATATAATTGACCAAAAAAGGAAAGCCTTCCAAATATGGCAAAATGATATTAACTGCGCTGCCAAGAAAAAAACCTACGCTAGCGCAAAGGCTGAGGTCCAAAGAAGAACAAGAGAACTTAAGAACACTTGGTGGAAAAAGAAAGCTGAAGAAATTCAACAACTTGCAGAATCTCATGATGCACGGGGCTTTTTTAAGGCCACAAGGGCCATTTATGGACCAAAAACCTATGGTACAAACCCTTTACAATCAAAAGATGGCACCAAACTCTTCAAAGACAAAGAGTCTATTGCACTGCGTTGGAAAGAGCATTATTATGACCTTTTAAATCGTAAATCTAAGGTGGATAATGAGATCTTTTCGCAAATCCCGCAAAAACAAATTAAAGAGGAACTTGCAATACTCCCCACTTTGGATGAAGTAAAAAAAGCCATTAATCAAATGAAGAACAACAAAGCTAGTGGACCAGATGGGATTCCTGCTGAAATCTTTAAAGAAGGGGGCCCCGAACTTGTACAACATCTTCATAAACTCATTGAAAAAATCTGGATAAGAGAAGAGATCCCAGAAGACTTCAGGGATGCCATAATTATCACCCTCTTTAAGAAGGGTGATAGAACAGACTGTGGAAACTATCGGGGCATTTCTCTCTTAGCAACCGCAGGTAAAATATTTGCTAGGATTCTCGCAAACCGTCTTCTATCTATTTCAGAAGAGATCCTCCCTGAAACTCAATATGGTTTCCGCCCCTCTAGAGGGACAGTAGACATGATTTTTACTGCACGTCAGCTCCAAGAAAAATGCCGGGAGCAAAATCAACCCCTTTATATGGCATTTATCGATTTGGCTAAGGCCTTTGATACTGTAGACCGTACAGCTCTCTGGACTATCCTTATGAAAATTGGATGCCCCAATAAATTTGTGAATATCTTGCGACTTCTCCATGACAACATGACGGCAACGGTTTTGGACAACAACGGCTCTCATGGTGCTCCATTTAAAGTGGGATCAGGTGTTAAACAGGGATGTGTTATCGCCCCAACATTATTTGCCATTTTCATCGCCATGGTTTTACATCTTGTCGAGGGGAAACTTCCCACCGGTGTGGGAATTATATATCGAACAGATGGAAAGCTTTTTAATCTCAGCAGGCTGAAAGCAAAAAGTAAGGTAATTACAACCTCCGTTGTGGAACTTCAGTATGCTGATGATAATGTGGTCTCCGCACATTCAGAGGATGATCTCCAAACTATCCTAAATGCTTTTGCAGAAGCATACGAAAAACTTGGTCTCTCACTTAACATCAAAAAACCCAAAGTGCTTCATCAGCAAGTGCAAGCCAATCCTTTGGTGATGCCATCTATCCAGCTTGGCGGGACAATACTGGAAAATGTCGATCATTTTCTCTATCTTGGCAGCTATCTTTCTGTTACAGCTAACATCGACAGTGAAATCCAGCATCGTCTGAGCTCCGCAAGTGCCGCATTTTCTCGAATGAAACATAGAGTGTTCGAGGATCGGGATATTTGTAAGAAGACCAAAACACTGGTTTATGAAGCCATTGTATTACCAACTTTATTGTATGCCTGCGAAACATGGACTATCTATAAACGTCACTTCCACCTCCTTGAAAGGTTTCATCAACGTTGCCTCCGGAAAATCCTGCAAATTACTTGGGAAGATAGGCGAACAAATGTCAGTGTACTGGAAGAAGCAAAGACTACTAGCATTGAAAAAATGATCCTTCAACGCCAACTTCAGTGGACCGGTCATGTTGTTCGAATGCCTGACTGCCGTCTCCCAAAGCAGTTACTTTACTCCCAACTCAAGGATGGAAAGCGGAATATCGGTGGTCAATTAAAGATGTTCATAAGGCTAATCTAAAAAAATGCAATATAAACATCGAAAACTGGGAAGCTCTGGCCCATGAACGATCTAAATGGAGGTTGGCCTTTCACAAAGGTTCCATGGACTTTGAAGAAGCCCGAGTGCAAGGTGAAAGGGAGAAACGTGCTAAGCGAAAAGCACGTCAAATGAATCCTTTACAGGACCATCTTCTATCTGGTAACCTGTGTCCTCACTGTGGGAAGCTGTGTGGATCTAGAATTGGCCTCCACAGTCACTTACGGACCCATCGCTAGAGCCTACACAATCTTCTTTAGAACTTCCTCCTTTTATCCCGGAAGACAATCTTACTCGGTCAGGAGTGATCGCCTGATGATGATGATGATGACTGGTCAATAGGTGATCAGTGGGTAAAAGAAATCCTTTGTCCTAAGCTAATTTAAAGGAATGTGCCTGGGTGTCCACCTGAAAATAGTTTTTGAGATTTGAGATTTTCTTTTTCCTGTGCTGAGAGCTAATTGGTTTTTAATGGGAGCCAACAGGGTGCTGCTTGAGGAGTAGAGCTGCCCACATACGCTGTGCACTTCACAATTTTGTAATGGCTTCTCAACCTGTAAGCTTGTAAATTAAAATACAAACTATTACCAAGGCACCATAAGCCTTCAAAAGAAAATGACCTTGTAAAGTCTGCCCTGGACTTCACACTGGGTGGGAATGGGAGAGAAAGAAGCCACACAATACAAACATTAACACCCATGTCAAGAGCAAATTACATGAAAGTAAGGGCCACGTCACACATTACTTTGTAAATGGGCACCCACGGAATTGCTACATGTGCACCTGCAAAAATGAAATGTAAGCAATGGGCAAATGTCTGGGTATGATTCAGGAAAAGTGAAGCACATTTATATTCCACTGATTTCTACGCAGAATTAGGTACATGCTTAAATCATTCTCTTTGTATTTGGCGGGACTTAAAAGTGCCTGGATTTGCACCTTGTTTGCAAACCTGTGTATCTCAGACAGCAATACACACACCAGGGAGTTGGGACTGGTTGTGGCTGTCTGCTGCACATGGATGGGCTAGCATAGGTCTCCACTGCCTTAAAATGTGAGAGTCCTAGTGAATTAAGTGGGAATCGCTTCCATGTAGCGTGCAAAGGCTAGGTACATTCCAGCACAGGTTCTTCCTTTCCTACACGTTCCTGCAGCAGGCCAACAAGCACATCAGCACATCGGTGCCAAAGGTTCACGTGAGAAGCAACCAAAGCGCATCACCGTCTACACCTGCACATACAAGCTCCTCCCCTCAAGTTCCGTCTGCTTCGTCCAGCAAGGGAGTAATTCTCCTGTGTAGAAAGCAGAGAATTTTCACGGCTGTTGCATTCAACACTGCCAAAGCAATGGGGTGCTGTGGCCACTATTACTCCGCATTTGTGTGCACCTCCTTTTCCCATGAGCATATAAGCAGCTCACCCCTCACCTACATTCTTCATCTGCTGAGATCCTGAGAGCAGCTGTGTGTCTCCTCTCCCCTTAGGTTGCCCTCACACAAAATTTGTTTTATCCTTGTTATTAATTTTCTTGAAGTTGCCTGACCCAAACAAAATGACTTCATGGTTTGCAAAGTGCCTCCTCCTCTATTGCTCTCCCTCCAACCTAAACCTCTCTCTCTCTCTCTCTCCTTCGTTCCTTCCTTCGTTCCTTTCTTCTTCTTTTTTCTTAGTGGGCTTGCTGATTAGAAAAGAACCAAGCCCCCCTCCCACCCTTTTCCTCCCCAACAGCAGGATTGTCACCGCCAATTAGTGCATTGTTAGGGTGCACAATGGAGCCATGGCTGGGGGAATGGACTGCTTTTGTGCTTCTCCAGTCGGCCGTGGGGGCAGTCAAGATTCATTTAGGGCCCTTGCACAACATGGACCAAAAAAATGCTACCAGAAAAGTAAAGAAGGGGGGGGGAGGAGAAGAGGCATCTGAAGAAAATGGGGAAAAGGGGGGGAAGAAAAGAGGAGGGGAGGTGGAACAACAACTGATATGGGAAAAGAAGTGGGGGAGAAGTCTGCTATTCAAGGGTTAGGCCAACCTCCTGAAAGACCCAAGAGGCAGCATCTCATTGAAGACTCCCCATTGGAACACAAAAGGGAACTAGAGCTTAATAGTAATTAGTGGGCTAACTGTGCAAAGAACATTGTGCCCCTTTAGCAGATTGTTCCAACTTTTCCTCCCATCTCCGATTTGCTAGAATGGGGTGGGGGAGGAGGTGACAGTGAAAAGAAATGAAATGCTCTGTTCCCCACCCCATTTTGCACTGGCCTATTCAGTCCTTTTTTGACAGGTAAATTGGATTTTATTCTCTTGGAAAGCTTGTGGCCAATTACGACAGTGGAGTTTCCAGCCAGATTGGAAACACGCGGGTCCAGTTTTTGGAAGTTGACGTTTTCCTTGTTTCAGGAATCTTTAAAAGAAAAAAGGCCCCTTTCTCCTTTTTGCAGCCAGAGCGTAAACACTTTTCTTTCTTTCTTTCTTTTTCACAAGGCTACTCTTATTAATATATACTGTGTAATCTGGACAAAGCTAAACAGTCCCTTAGGTCCCATTGGTTTCACTGGGAAAGTCAACCAGCACATGCACAGCAATCTCCCATCAATGGAAACTCACCAGCGCTGAACTTTGGCTGGATCCTGATGCATTTTTTAAAGAAAATGTCGATGATCTGGATCTTAAAACAAAACAAAACAGGATGGGGGGGGGATCTTTCCTACCAGCCAGGTGTAATTAAGAGATAAAGAAATACATGTGTTAACTCCACTCTGCTCAGACCTTGGCATTGACTCCAGCATGACTCTTGGTCTTTCAGGAGGGGACTCATTTGGGGACCGGATAATGGAGGACCCCTTTGGGCCTCCAATGCTCCTCGCGACCATTCCAGATGGGCTATGGCAAGATACAACTATACTCCCAAAAAAGCACCAATATCCTTTGAAGATCAGGGAGTCTGCTTTATTACGCACTATGGAGGGATGGTACAAGGTGGGAAGCTTTGGGGTACAGAGATGTCGTGATTAATTCCATTCACCTGCCTTGTCAAAAGTAAACGTCTGAGGGCACGTACACTTATACAACTTATATGTGCTGACAGGGGATGATGGGAGATGTGGTCCAACACATCTGGAGGGTGCCAGGTTGAGGAAGGCTGTTATCCATCATAGAATAATTATTGCCATTGAATGAAAATATAAACAGAATTGTACCAGGCAACCAAAAGGGCCCCTAAATCATGTATTTCACTATGCTTTTCAGAAACTAAATTGTTTCACGTTCCCCACTTCCCAGAGCAGCTTTATGAAGGGTCAAGTCCCTTGTGAGGAGTATTGGAGACTTAGAGGTGTTTTTTTGTGATATTGTATTATATATGATTATGTAAGGAGCGGATGGAAGCAGACAAGTCCATACGCTGTCTTTAAGGCCGCATCAGTTCCCCCAAAAGCAAACAGCATGCAGCCTGCCAGCTGCAAGAACTCAAGCCTTCTCTCTCCTGTGTTGGCTACCTTCCAACTACCAAAGTGTTTCTCTCTAGCTCCCACACAAGCAAGGCAAGTGTTTCCAGCAGCACTTAGTAGGCACCAGTCATTAAAATCCGTCAATGCTCATTTATGCAAGTATCCGCTCCTCACCAGTGCTTATTAAGGAAGCATCTTTAGCTACTATCTATAGAAGAATCAAGACAAAAAGACGTCTCCGCACTGGACTGCCATAACACAGTGTATTTAAACAGTCACGCTGCAATCCTAAATGGTATTTGTACTAACAGAGAACCTCTTGAATATCAGCTTATTTTAAGTAAATAATGCATGTTCCATTAAAGCATGTTCTAAAATACACAACAGCTTCTAACACAATGGGCCCTAATTGATTTGAAGGACCCATTTAGATTCTGTTGAATAAATGTGGGGGACAGAAGAAAGTTACTCCACATGTGCTTGTATAATTCATAGATTCATAGTCTGTAATAGATAGGTATTTACACAACAAAGACTGGATGACTTTCCTTGACCCAAAACCATTTATCATTGCAGCTTCTCAAATGAGACTCCACTTTACTCTTTTAGAGAAACTGTGCTTAAACAAACATATACATGCCCACACAGGCACACACACACCCCTGGCATTTTAAAGTTAAATTTCATCAAATTTAAATCTGATCGTCCAAAAGTGTATGAGAAAAGTTCCACGACTGAAAACAAAACTGATGCATTGTTTCGATGACAAACTTGCCACAGCCTTCCCCAACAGGCTGAACTTCCAGAAGTGCTGAACTACGCCTGCCATGCCCAGCCTGCATGGCCACACCGGCTGAGGATGGTGAGAGTTGCAGTCCACAACACATCTAGAGGGCACCAGGTTGGGCAAGGTTGACTTGCAACAAAGGGCTGGATTCTGTTCCACAAAGCATTGCCTTAATTTCCTGGGTAAATTAGTGACTTGGGGTGCAATCCTGTGGCATCCCAACCTTCTCTGGGCGGGCCATAGGATAGGTTGGAGTCCCCGCTCGGACCTCGGAAATGCCTTCTGAGGCTGTAGCGGGGACTCTGCCCGCAGAGTGCCCTTCCCCTCCCGCCGCCCTCACAGCCAGCGCAATTCTTTCCGTGCCAGCTGGGCTCCGAAGATGGTCTCCGTCTTCAGAGCTGGCATGAGGGTGGGCGTTCCTGGGGGCAGGGAGGAGCAAGGCACTGCTATCCTCTGCGGAATACAGGCAGTGCCCCAGCCTCTCCTCCTCGCGAGGAGGGGGAAAACATTTAGATGGCTGAAGTCGGCCATCTACATGTTTTGGAGGGCGAGGGGAGCATGGCACCAATCCTAGCCGCCACGCTGCTCCCACCTCCCATTGGATACCCATAACCCCCCCCCCCCATGTTTGGAGGGTTACAGGCACCCACACTGGATGGGGCTGCCCAGGCACGATCCTATGCATGTTCAGACAGAAAAAAAGTCTTACAACTCCCAGCATTCCCAAGCCTGGGGAATGCTAGGAGTTGTAGGACTTTTTCCTATCTGAACTTACATAGGATTGCGCCCTTGCCCTTAGTAATTCAAGATTTAAAAGTTCTGAATAATTAGAGGCTCTTTTGTCACATGGGTTCACTGTGTCAAGGACAGGCTCACTCCCAATCACCCTCGAGGAACAGCTTTTCAGGTGAAAATAAAATGAAAGCACTGAGCTAAAGCTTATGGCAGCCTGCCCAACCTGGTGGCCCTCCAAATGCATGGGATTACAACTCCCAGCATTCCTGACATTGGTCCTGCTGGCTGGGCAGATGGGAGCTAAAGTTCAAAACAGCTGAGGGCATCCGGCTGGGCACGGCTGGCCCGTGCTAAAGCCCCCGGCTAAGGCTAGCCCTTTCCCCCCACAGTGCTCTTTTAATCCGCCCCATGGCGGGTTTGCAGATTCCCGGCTTCCTACACGGTTCACGAAAAGGTAAATGACTACGTAAACCAGGCTTTCCTACAGTTTACCGCAGGTAAAATATTTGCTAGGATTCTCGCAAACCGTCTTCTATCTATTTCAGAAGAGATCCTCCCTGAAACTCAATATGGTTTCCGCCCCTCTAGAGGGACAGTAGACATGATTTTTACTGCACGTCAGCTCCAAGAAAAATGCCGGGAGCAAAATCAACCCCTTTATATGGCATTTATCGATTTGGCTAAGGCCTTTGATACTGTAGACCGTACAGCTCTCTGGACTATCCTTATGAAAATTGGATGCCCCAATAAATTTGTGAATATCTTGCGACTTCTCCATGACAACATGACGGCAACGGTTTTGGACAACAACGGCTCTCATGGTGCTCCATTTAAAGTGGGATCAGGTGTTAAACAGGGATGTGTTATCGCCCCAACATTATTTGCCATTTTCATCGCCATGGTTTTACATCTTGTCGAGGGGAAACTTCCCACCGGTGTGGGAATTATATATCGAACAGATGGAAAGCTTTTTAATCTCAGCAGGCTGAAAGCAAAAAGTAAGGTAATTACAACCTCCGTTGTGGAACTTCAGTATGCTGATGATAATGTGGTCTCCGCACATTCAGAGGATGATCTCCAAACTATCCTAAATGCTTTTGCAGAAGCATACGAAAAACTTGGTCTCTCACTTAACATCAAAAAACCCAAAGTGCTTCATCAGCAAGTGCAAGCCAATCCTTTGGTGATGCCATCTATCCAGCTTGGCGGGACAATACTGGAAAATGTCGATCATTTTCTCTATCTTGGCAGCTATCTTTCTGTTACAGCTAACATCGACAGTGAAATCCAGCATCGTCTGAGCTCCGCAAGTGCCGCATTTTCTCGAATGAAACATAGAGTGTTCGAGGATCGGGATATTTGTAAGAAGACCAAAACACTGGTTTATGAAGCCATTGTATTACCAACTTTATTGTATGCCTGCGAAACATGGACTATCTATAAACGTCACTTCCACCTCCTTGAAAGGTTTCATCAATGTTGCCTCCGGAAAATCCTGCAAATTACTTGGGAAGATAGGCGAACAAATGTCAGTGTACTGGAAGAAGCAAAGACTACTAGCATTGAAAAAATGATCCTTCAACGCCAACTTCAGTGGACCGGTCATGTTGTTCGAATGCCTGACTGCCGTCTCCCAAAGCAGTTACTTTACTCCCAACTCAAGGATGGAAAGCGGAATATCGGTGGTCAATATAAGAGGTTTAAGGATGTTCATAAGGCTAATCTAAAAAAATGCAATATAAACATCGAAAACTGGGAAGCTCTGGCCCATGAACGATCTAAATGGAGGTTGGCCTTTCACAAAGGTTCCATGGACTTTGAAGAAGCCCGAGTGCAAGGTGAAAGGGAGAAACGTGCTAAGCGAAAAGCACGTCAAATGAATCCTTTACAGGACCATCTTCTATCTGGTAACCTGTGTCCTCACTGTGGGAAGCTGTGTGGATCTAGAATTGGCCTCCACAGTCACTTACGGACCCATCGCTAGAGTCTACACAATCTTCTTTAGAATCTCCTCCTTTTATCCCGGAAGACAATCTTACTCGGTCACGAGTGATCGCCTGATGATGACAGTGAAATAATAAGTGCCATTCTACAGTCGGCTATATTTGGCATGGAATAGTGGTGAGAGTGTTGGACTGGGGCTCGGGAGATCCGGGTTCTAGTCCCCGCTCAGCCCTGAAACTCACTGGGTGACTTTGGGCCAGTCACAGACTCTCAGCCTAACCTCCCTCGCAGGGTTGTTGGGAGGATAAAACGGAGAGGAGGAGGAGGATTATGTAAGCCGCCTTGGGTTCCTTGCAGGAAAAAAGGCGGGGTATAAATATAATAAATAAATAAATAAGTAAGTAAGTAAATCCAGGTGGTGGGGAAGCCATAGCACAGGCTCTACCTGTGCCACCATCAGCCTGGCTAAAAGTATATGGATGGGACAGTCAGGAGTAACAGAGAGGGTAGTGATCCTCACTAGACAGGCAGAGTCCGTAGCAGTATCTGGTGTTGGAGGTGGCCCCTTATTAGAGTTGGGAAAACCTCTCCCCGCTATCAAGGCTCTTTAGCAAAATGGGCACTTTTGTTCTGAACAGCACTCGGACTCAGTACCTCAAGAAGGCAGAACTGGGTGGAGTTCAGAGTCTGCTACAAATCCATACATATGAACTTCATGGTGCAGTCCTAAGCAGATCTACTCAGAAGTAAGTCCCTTTGCGTTCAAAGGGACTTACTCCCAGGTAAATGTGTACGGGATTGCAGCCTCAGTTGATATATGAGAACACAAGCTTTTGAGTCACTTGGGACCCTTCAACAGGTAGAATGGAAAAGTTGCTAACTTTCAGTGACAGAATTATTTCAGATAGAGAATGGTCCAATCTGGAAAGTTTTTAAACCTCAGACAAATATAATACGATTTCCACATTTGCACGGTACGGTCATCTAGGATTCTGTTGAATCCTGGCTAACTGTGGAAAAGCTGTGCACTCGTGTATGCTGTCCATTCATTCCTGTTTGGCTCCTAAACAAACGAGAAATGGTTTGCTTAGTGTGTTGTCCAAACCTGGCTTGTTGGTCCCTTTGCAGGCCAGGATTATAAACCAGGTTTTGATCTTGGCTTACGAATTCTGGGCTTTTGGGGAGCAACAAGCCAAGATCTTGTGTTCAGAGAACACACCATTTCTGGTTTGTTTAGCTCTTTGTGCCAGTGTGGTGTAGCGGTGAGATTGTTGGACTGGGACTCGGGAGATCCGGGTTCTAGTCCCCGCTCAGCCCTGAAACTCACTGGGTGACTTTGGGCCAGTCACTGACTCTCAGCCTAACCTACCTCACAGGGTTGTTGGGAGGATTAAGTGCAGAGGAGGAGGAGGAGGATTATGTAAGCCGCCTTGGGTTCCTTGCAGGAAAAAAGGTGGGGGTATAAATATAATATAATAAATAAATATAATAAATAGTAGGAGGAGCCAGCAGGAACAAATAGGCTGTATGCTCATTTATGGTAAGCCAGGATTCACCAGAATCTTGGTTTACTATTCTGTGCGATCATGTCCATCTGCATAGTTGCAGATTATTGTAATGACTCAAAATCTCAAGTAATCAGAAATGAAATACTTTTATTTTAAATGTGACTTTACCCTCTATATTGATGTAAACATTACAGTCTAGTCTGCCTAATTAAAGGTCTGGTATAATCTGAAAGTTTGTCTAATTCATCAACAGAAGTTGATCTGATAAAGCTAACATCACCTTACTATTACACTAACCTCTTAGTATCCTTACTGAGCAACTGGTAATATCTTACTACTTCAGATGAGGTCAGATATAATGTTGCTGCTTGAGAGACATGAATTAGCAGATTTCTGTAAAAGCTTCCTTACCATAGATAAGGATAGATAAGAATAATGACTGAGACCTTCACAGACCTTAGATAACTAAGGGCACAAGTTTAGACAGAAAAGGGTGCAATCCTATTATGTATGTGGATTGTAAGCCCCCAAACTCAGAGGCTTCAGAAGGATGGGAAAGAAAAGGGTTCTTTTTCCTTTCCCCATCCTGAATCCATTTCATTTGTGAGCCCTGAAGAGCACCACAAGGCTCCTTTTCCAGGCTGACTGGAGCCCTGAGCAAGAGCACTCCTCTTAGGTCAGTGTTCTCCAACCTTGGGTCCCCAGATGTTTTTGGCCTACAACTCCCAGCATGCCCCAGCCAGCATAGCGGGCTGGGGAATGCTGGGAGTTGTAGGCCAAAGACATCTGGGGACCCAAGGTTGGAGAACACTGTCTTAGGTGCTGAAGATATATTGCAACATTTTGTTGCAGACCCTCACTTATTGTAGCGCTAGCCTCTAAAAAGCTGCACATTAGCACACTTTCGAGAAGAGTCTAACACCAACCACAGGATCCACCCATTTCTAGCTGCTAAAAGGTCTTCGTCGTAGTCATCATCATCATCATCATCATCATCATCATAATCATCATTCTATAACCAGCTGGTGGGCTGGAATCCACAACTTGCCTTGGGCCATGGCCTGAGGTAAGGTGGCTTGCACCAGCAGCACTAATTACCACCACACAGGTATGTGGTCAAGAATTACAGTGTGCTCCCATAATGCATGTTGGGCCAAAAGTGGGTCCCAGATCTGAAAATGTTGAAGACTACTGGTTTGTACTATGCCTATTGTTAAATTGCACAATGGGAAAAAAATAAAAGTACGGTAATTCTACCCTCAGAATTACAATCTAATAAGAAACATACAAAGAAGGAGAATTGGGAGGGGAGGTAACATTTTTAAAATGCTGATTAGGAAAAGACATTTTCAGTTTAATGGCTCAGTATGAGTTAGAACATTAATCTATCTACAGCTTCAATCTTATGCACACTTAGCTGGGAGTAAGTCCCATTAGACACAGTTGGACTTACTTCTGAGTGAAGATGAATAGGATTGTGCTATAAGTCCAGTAGTGCCTACTCTGGATAGCAGTATCTCTCCAAGATCTCAGGAAGAGGGAAACTACCTGAGCATTTTTAATTTAGAGATTCCAAAGAACCATCCTTTGGCCTTACGAATGGCTTTGCCACAAACACAGAAGATGAGAATCTCTGCTAATGAGTTGGCATCTTTGATGAGAAGCGGATGACAATTCAGGTGCTCCTCTAATTTCTTGCAAGGGCCCAGGAAGCCTTTCTCCGCACTCTGGAAGTGTCCACGCCAGTAACTGAATGTGGATTCTCCCCTTCCCTCCAAAACAAAGGCTTGGGATTGGTATGTACAAAGTGGAATCTGCAACAAAACACTGGTCCTCACCTCCTAGCACAGGAGTGAGCAACTTCTGACCCTCCAGATGTTGCTGGCCTACAACTCCCATCAGCTCTCCCAATGGTGAAGGACCCTGGGAGTTGTAAGTAGGGACATCAGAGAAATCTGCAACAGATTCCAATGAGTTCAGATTTCTATGAAGCTGACCTGTGGATTCTGCGGCAAATTGGCTTTCCCCGAGTCACACGGATTTGAGGACTGGTGGTTTGTTTTTTTAATTTCCATAATTTTACGCAAACTTAGTTGTAGAAAATTAAAAAAAAAAAACACCGACCGGAAATGCACATTTCCCCCCATAGACTAAAGTGTGAAAATGCACATGAGAGGGGGATTTGCGCATTTTCGGAAGTGTGGATTTGTGCAAATGTGCACGAACGCATTTGTGCAAAATCTGATTCCATCAATGAGCGGATGATGGAATGAAAGGCACCAGACAATCCGCGGATGAAACGCAGACGGAACAGATTTAACAAAGTCTGCACATCCCTAGATAAGCCAGAACATCTGGAGGGACCCTTTCATGGGTCAGAAACCCCTTTCATGTGGAAAGGAAACTTTGGGGAAATTGGAGGATAGATTTTGGCACAGCACTAGCTCCATCTCTTTGCCAGAGCTGGGCATTCAGGGAAGGAATGGTATTGTAAATATCTGCATTAGAGAGATTTTTCTGAGAAAATGTGTGAGATTTTTCTTTTTTTAACCTTTCTAGACACCAGAAGGCCACGATGGGTTGTCGTGTTGTGTGAACCTCACTTCAGGGTGTGCTTGTGGGTAAAAGATGAATTATGGCAAGAGTGAAGAAATACCGTAAGTCATAGCACACGGTTCCTTCCTTCCCCCACCCCAGGTGTGGTTTCGTTTTCTCAAGTCTAAGGGACACTGTCAAAGGCTGCTGGTGGTGGCATGATCCCTCCCTCCCCTGCCATATATGGGGTTGGCCACAGTAGGGGAATAGGAGGCATTGCCCTGAACTTTGGACTAAACCTGTGCAGAGACAGCAGCTGCAAGGTAAACAGTGACCACTGCTGACTTCACCCTTACTTCACCCTCAGCCTACGCACCATCCAGTGCTTCCTCTGAAATGATTTGATCACAAAGACATTCAATTTTGGACTGGGTGTGGGAATTAAAATACATTTGACATGTATTTTATGGCATGGTATTTCCATTCACCAAGGGCAATGGGGTTTGAGATTTTCATCCCAAATAGCTGAACCTGAGCTTGATTACAGTAAGAAAACACAGCAGCAACAGTGGGAGAAGCATTTTGCTGCCCTTTCCCCCACAGAAGAAACAAATGCTGGTGGCAGGGGGGGGGGGGATGCTCGAAAGTATGCTGAACAGGCAAAACTTCAGGAGCAGAAAGGGACTGAGTTGGCTGCCTAGAGGAGTCGTGGGCTTGCCATATCCATCTCTTACCTTGACAGAAATTTCTTACACTGTAAAATTCCCTGGCTGTCTCCCTCAACCCTCCAAAAAAATTTCTTTCCTTTTGTGCAGCTTGCACTTGACCTGTCTCTTCACTTGGCCAGCCCCCTGCAAATACATACACACTCGCATGCATGCATAATCACATTCTGCCACACAAAGAAAACTGATCAATGTTATGCTCCTTTGTAATTATACTGGGTGTTTATGTAGCATTTTTTTAAAAAAATCTTAAATCGCTTCACACATTTTACTTTAACAATCTCTACGACAACCCAGTAAAGAAGGCACATATTATTTTTTTATGTACCGGTATCTAAAAATATTTATGTCCCATCTTTCTATCAAATGAGCACAAGGTGTTAACGAAATAATTGAGAACAAGTTTGTCCACCTGCTGAATTTCTGTCTCTCATGCAGCTCTTATAGATTCATAGAATAGAGTTGGAAGGAGGCCTACGAGGTCATCAAGAGTCCAACCCCCTGCTCGATGCAGGAAACTAGAGGAGGGGTCTCCCATCCAAGTAATCACCAGGCCTGACCCTGCTTAGAGTTCCACGTTCAGACAAGCTGAGTCACAACCTTTTTGCCCCCAATATTTATTTATTCATTTAATTTATACCCCGTCTTTTTTCCTGCAAGGAACCCAAGATGGCTTACATAATCCTCCTCCTCCTCCTCTCCATTTTATCCTCACAACAACCCTGTGAGGTAGGTTAGGCTGAGAGTCAGTGACTGGCCCAAAGTCACCCAGTGAGTTTCATGTCTCCCTGCCTGCTGAGAACTAGGGATTGCAATTTCCAGTGAGATTGCATTAGTAGTGGTGGGAAAACTGCAACCTCAGAGGCAAGTCACTGGGGATTGGAGAAGGTTTGGCCTCTCCTATCCCCCAGTAACCTCACCTCTGATGGTGGCGGGGATTTTTTTTGCAGTGGTAGGAATGGCGGTTGCTGGGTGCCTTGAGGGGGTGCACTGCAGGGCTTGGGGGGTTGCCTGCGGCCCATGGGCTGTGCAACACCTGTCTTATAGGCACAGAAAACTTGCCAGGAAAAAAATAATGCACGACTCTAGTGATCCACCAGTACAGCGATGAATCAGGAAACCTGTTTCCACAGTATAAGATATCGAAGTGTAGTAGCAGAACCAGAGGGTGAAACAGAAGCAAACACATGAGAAAAGGTCTCTGGAAGCATCTGGCTGGCTACTGTGCTGGTCTAGGCAGCCCTTTGGTCAGATCCAGCCAGGTTCTTCTTATGTTCTCAATTCAATACACTGTTTCCAGCTCTTGGGCTTGGTCCTTGGATACAGAGAGTCTGCTATCAGAGCAGCCACGGACTACTTTCTTCCATCTGTAAAATGGGAATAATTGCAATGCTATTGTTCTGGCTGGGCTCCTGTGCCTTTAAAAGGGATGTGACAAGTAGAAATTCAATAGGAAGAGCCCTCCTCACAAAAGCAAGGCCATGCCTGAGGAAGGAGGAAGCAGAACATGCCAACTTGGCATCACACACACTCTTTGAGGCACAGATCAGTGGGGCGGGAGGGAGAGAAGAGGTGATGATATAACCTGTTTTACCAGGTTTTTGTGACGTTAACAGAAGTGAAATAAAATGTTACCTGTTCTGAGCTCTAGGCATCATGTGGGCTATTAGAAACAAGCCTATGAATGATAGATAAATAAACTCTCTTTCCTGCTGAAAATTGGATCAGTACCACGTATGTGCAAGCAAGCCAAAGAATGGATCGTTTATGTCTAGGGCAAGTGATGATCCAACGGCAAGGGGGGAAACGGGGAAAGAGTTAACATTCTTAGAACAGACTGGGAAGGACAAAGGCACATGTTGAAAGGTTAATAGGTTATACAGTACCTTAACCTTTCCACTTCACTAGCTTGATGTGTTCCTTCTCTCCCATTCAGGCTGCTTTAAGCCAGCCTCCGAGCATAATAGACAGCATGTTTATAAAAAGCAGATTGATGTAGCATTAAGCCTTTCTCAAGCTGTTTACACACTGGAGGCGAATTAGGACTGGCATTTCTTCTTCTTCTAGAGTAACACGGTGGTTTCATACAGAATGCACCAAGCGGGTCCATCTTTGTAAAGGTACTTTTGCGTCTCGGTGCGCCGTGCGGTGTGGTGTTAAGGATATATTTTTTTAAAAAAATCTGTTTACAGGCTGGGAAAACAAAAGGGCTCCGCTCTAATCTTCCTTTGTGAAGGCATGTTGCAAAGTGTGCCTGCGTGCTGCTCCGTGTACTGTGAGGGAGCTCCCCTTGGTCCCATGAGAGCTGTGCTCCAACCCTAGCTCAGCCATGCCACTCGATGGGTGGCCCTGAGCGAGTCAGCCTCGGTTACCCTCCTGTAAAATGGGAATAGTAATGACAGTCATTGCAGGGCTGCTGTGAGGATTAAGATAAGGAAATGTCACTACTCACCCCAAGCCTCAGTGGCAGGGCAACCTGCAAATCAAAGTTGATAAATAAACCAGGCAATATGCAGCGTCTGTCAAGGCATGATACATACATCCTGCTTACAGTGATGCAGTAATTCCTAACCTGTATGCCTGGGTGGACTATGAGAGAACGGCTAACGTGCCCTGAGAATTAAGGGCATAATCCTACGCATATTTAGACAGAAAGAAGTCCTACAACTCCCAGCATTCTCTAAGCCAACTGGCTAGGGAATGCTGGGAGTTGTAGGACATTTTTCTGTCTAAACATGCATAGGATTGTGCCCTAAATAGTGAAAGATTCCAAGGAGCTCAAAGTATATACCCACAGATGGGGTTGCCCACTGTGTCTCTGCATGATGAACAACTGCACTGGCCTTATTACCTTTGACTGAGCCACTGCTCCTAATTCTGCCATGTCTGCGTCCAACCACTCCTGATACAGCAGAATTTCCTGACCTCAGCGGAGGGTCACATTGCATCTCTGCGCGAGTTGCTGCTCTGGCCTTTACCTCTTCCTGATTGAGAGGCACATCTCCAGAACAGTAACTCATGCAGACCAGTTGGGGGGGGGGGGTCTGGAGGTTCCTCTATGGGCAGGTACATCTTCCTCATGCGCATACTGAAAGTAAACCTTTTTAGTCCCAGCAGTGAAATGTGACTCTTAATTTGAGCTCAGAAAAATAGCCTCAGGTACTGGGGAAACATTCATGGATGACAAGAAGCATATCCTTGCTCTAGGTTAGTAGCCATTAACTTTGGCAAGGTGATGTACAGTATTTTTCCATGTATAAGACTATACTTTTTCCTAAAATCGTTAGACTAAAAATTGAGGGTCGTCTTATACACGGAAGTAAGCCGAGGAGAGAACCGTGCAGCTGTGAAACTGCCCAGTGGGGGGCGTCTTATACATGGTGGTGTCTTATACATGGAAAAATACGGGTAGTTGTACTAGTGGTAAGTTAAGAGCCAAATTCACTGAATACGGGTTAGATCTGGCCTGTGGCTCACGCTGGCTCAGCTTGTCTGAGCGTGGAAAGCTAAGCAGGGTCAGGCCTGGTTATTACTTGGATGGGAGACCCCTCCTCTACTTTCCTGCATCGAGCAGGGGGTTGGACCTGATGGCCTTGTAGGCCCCTTCCAACTCTATGATCTATGAAATCTATGATCCCATTTTAAGGCCTGCTCCATGTTGGCCACTGCAGTGAAGAAAATACACTTCTCTGCCACCCTGTATCAGCACAGAGTTGTCCAGAGGAGTTGTTTTTCTGCGGGGTGAAGGAGCTGCTGCATTCTAGACCCCGGAGGAGGGAACGGGAACCCTTGGCAACATGCTGTGCCATGTTTGCAAAACACTTTGGGCGGTACAGAAATGTAATGGATGAACGAATAAATGTATAGCGCTGATGCTGGGATCAGAAAATAGCCGCTGGACTGGGGCACAGATATACCTCCTCAAATGAATATTCCAAGAGCCTTTGGGAAAGGTCTGTGCCTATAACATCAATAAACAAATGGTTTGATGGCATCTAAGGTCAGGCTAGGGCCACCTGCGGCCTAAAGGGGTGAACCTGGCTTGTAAGTTATTTGCTTGCCTACCTGCAATACCAATTCTTGGCCTGTGTTACTCAGCGTGGCTGGAGCCCAAGTATATATAAAGGATTATCAGTGTATATAAAGGATATAGAGGTGCGTATTCAGTATACAAAAGGGATAGAAAGGGCAAGTTGGGACCAGCTACTGACAACTTGCCAAATAGGTAAATGGGGAGCAAGTGCCAGTGCGCCCAGGAAAGCCCATGTGAATATGCACGCATTAGGGAGTCAACAGGGGAACCCCACTGTAACCGCAAGTCCTCCATCACCCGTGCGTGAACTCACATGTGTACATGTGTGAACGACAGACCCGGAACTATAGGGATCTTTTACAGAGGCAGGGTGCGCCTGCCGCAGACCGTGCGTGGCACGCCAACAAAATGGGCCAAATTAGCTCAAGAAAAGCCATCAAAGGGTTTTACCGCAAATATTTCAGAGAAGGCTGCTCAATTAGCACACCAACCCCCTGGCGCTTGGACTGACACACTATTTCTAGCAGCAATAACAGAGATCATTGATGGAGGTCCGGAGAGTTAGCCAAGTAAGCAGAAGTGAGGGTGCCAGGGAGATGGCCAGGCAAGGCTGTGGAGGCTATGCACGCACGGCAGGGGGCTTTGAACTGCAACAGCCCAGGATGGGCCACATGAGGAACAGCAGGAGAAAGAGAAGGACAGTCAAGGCTATTTACCGTACCTTCTTTCAGAGTAAGGGCTGTGGCCCAAATGGAAGCGAAGCCAGCTGCAACACGCCACACAACACATGAAGCTCACCAGGGGGGTGACGCTCTATCTGGGTATACAAAGTAATGGGTAAGTCTGGGCATGGAAGGCAGCGAGGCGGTTTCAAGCAGGAGGGAGAATAAGAGGATCTCTGGCCCCATGGGCTAGGCACCAGAGTAGGAGAGGGAGAGGGCTAGGAAAGATCACGAGGGAAGGGCCAATGAGCCAGGTGAACCCCAGGAGATACTTGGCACGACAGAGTGTGCATCCATGTGAGCCACACGATCACATAGCACCGGGTGGTGCCCAAACTCAAGGACAGTGCCAGGCTTCAAACGAGGGGGCAATGACTTCGGATGATGGGGTAAAACTAAGGGGCCAATAGCCAGCCCGGGGGGAATCAACGGGAACTTCAAGGAGGTTCTTGGCTATCCGACTGAATTAAAACTACCGTAGCTGACTAAACACTGCAAAAGCCATGCTCCTGGGAGACAGCTAGATACAGGTATACAGAAGAA
Organism: Shinisaurus crocodilurus; assembly: GCA_021292165.1. Lineage (NCBI taxonomy): Eukaryota > Metazoa > Chordata > Lepidosauria > Squamata > Shinisauridae > Shinisaurus > Shinisaurus crocodilurus. Next base: position 125,513,841 of record CM037876.1, read on the forward strand.
AAGGGGCACCACAAGGGTGATGCCTAACCCTTGATCTCTTTCAGGGTGAAGACACTGCAGGACTGGAACATGTTTCCCACTAAGACTGGCCAACTGAGAGACACCCTTGTAGATGGTCTGGCTGGGGTGGCGACTTGGCAGCCTTCAGGCCTCCTGTTCTTGCAGCATTTTCCGGAATAAAATGGATACTTTAGCCAAGGTTATAGGGTGATGTCAACAAAAAAGGTGCAAGACACAAACTACACACATACAAAAAGCCATCTGTGGCAGAAATTCTCCACAACACCACCCTTATCTGAACTTATCCAATCCCTTCTTAGGAATCTCCATAAGCTTGTAGATTGTTGATCAATTTATTAGGAGTAAATATTTCTACTTAAGTAACTTATTTGTGCCTACTTTTATGGAGTGTTTATGGAGAGCTCTGCTAAGGGGCCAGATAAGCCCAGATATGGAGCTCTGATAAGGACTCAGACAAGCCCGATTAAGAAAGGTTTACCTGTTTGCTCCCTAATGAGCACTTATCAACTGGGTGCCCGAGAGGCCCTGGCAAGTAGATAATCATGACATATGTATAGTAATATGGCCATGGTTGGATTTCTGTCCTGGGTGAATGCCCAACCAGGAGACGAAGGTATTTTTAAAAATAGATCTGGAGTATAATTCTTTGCAGAAGGGCCACCATCAATAGAGTTTGCCTCCCTCTTCCCCAGGGAAACCTCTTGGACTGTCCACTTTGACATGTGAATCTGGTTGTGAACTTTGCAGTGGAAAAGATTTCTCTAGAGTGTGTGTAGTGTGCTTAGAGTAGCAAAACCCATTAGGAAAGGTAAATGTAACTTTCTAAAGACAGCATGAGAGTGGCTATAGAGAGGAACCTGCCCTAGGCAGGAGCATGCGAGCCAATGGAATTGCTCCTCTGTGACTGTCAGCCCTCCCTGCTAGGCAAAGATATTAGAGAGTGTGTATTAAGATAAGGAAAGGCATGATCTGCTGTGGCAGCATCCTCAGTTTGTATCAGAGAAATAGTGTATGTGTTTTAAATTCCAATTTTAAAAGAGCCTCTAGGTCATAGGGCATGCTTTCCAGGCAGGTTTGAAACCAGGAATTTGTTACAAAGCACTGGTGATTATATTATATTAAACAAATTCCAGAGGGCTAGCCTGTGTTTATCATAGAATCATAGAAAAGTAGAGTTGGAAAGGGCCTATAAGTCCATCGAGTCCAACCCCCTGTGCAACACAGGAATCCAAGTCAAAGCATCCCTGACAGATGGCTGTCCAGCTGCACCTTGAATACCTCCAGAGTGGGAGAGACCACCACCTCCCTAGGTAGTTGGTTCCATTGTCTTATTGCTCTAACAGTCAGGAAATTTTTCCTGATGTTTAGGTAGAATCTGGGTTCCTGTAACTTGAGCCCATTATTCCGTGACCTGCAAACTGGGAGGATCAAGAAGATCCTGGCCCTCCTCTTTGTGACAACTCTTCAAGTACTGGAAGAGTGCTATCATATCTCCGCTCAGCCTCCTCTTCTGAAGGCTAAACATGCCCAGTTCTTTCAGTCTCATAGGGCCTTGTTTCCAGTCCCTTTATCATCTTTGTTGCCCTCCTCTGAACCCTCTCCAGTTTGTCTATATCCTTCTTAAAGTGTGGTGCCCAGAACAACAAATAGGCCTGCTCTTCCTTGATCCCGTTCATATATGTGTGTGTGTGTGTGTGTGTGTGCACGTGTGTGTATTCACTCTAACTCTGATTAAGCATTTAGGAGAACTTGAAAACTTGCACAATCTTTTGTGGCATTTTGGTTGGTCCTAATACAGGTATTGCTCAACCGTGAATTTGAATGTTTTTCCCCTCATGGATCAGCATGGCTATCTGATCCACAGGTGACCAGGTGACATAAGATTATGTGGGCTAGAGGCCATTTGGCCTGACACATGAAATATTTACATTAGAAGTTCATGTAAATACTTAAAAGTTCATAAATGTTAGTAATAACTAAAAAAAAAGAAAAAAAAGAAGACAGATAAAATTCAAGCACTGGCTAGTGCAAAAATAATACAGGGTGAGGGGATAAAATCATAGCAAGTTTAATTTCCATAATGAGGGGCTCTAAACTGTCCCCAGTCAGGTGGTTGTTGTTTTTTTAAATAATTGAATTACTGTGGCCACTTTCCAGAAAAATATGAACTCAATGTGCCATTGTGCCTCAGCAAATATTGGCAAATCCTCACCAGTGTTCAGCGAGCAGCAGCAAAGGAACCAGAATCCCCAGCACAGGATCCATGCCTCCAAATTAGTTGAAAGCTATCAGGCTGCAGTGATGCTTTAAAATGTGTCAAGGAGCTCTTCTTTACATAACTTGTATGGCGATCCACTCTGGAGGGCCATTTTTAGGGCCAGAAAGTGGGATGCACATGATTTTATAAAAAGAAAAAGAACGGTTGCAATGTTTAAAAAGAATGAAGATATGCCTAGTCCACTAAAAGCTGGAGCTGCGGTCACCTTCCACGCACCTTGCTTATTTTAGGAGAGGACCCGGGCTTTTGTGGAGCCCCACTTGCCACTCTCACGCAGACCAAGGGCTCTATGGTGGCTCAGACGACATATCTCACGATTCTCACAAACGCTCTGGACTTTGGAGGCCTGCGCCCTCTGGGGCAGCTAGCAAAGGTTCTCTGGTGCCAGCACAGAAGGTGGAGCAATGCCAGCACCATTAATCTCTCCCTTTCTTCTGCCATCACTGTGTTAACCATGCCAACTTTCACTGCTGCAGGGCAAGGGACTTTTCAGGTCAACCTGGGTGAATAAGTAACTGAAGCCTTGATCTCTGGAAAGAAAAGTGCACCACAAGTTCAATAAGTGAGCATCAGTGTGTGCATTACAACACTGTGCAAACAGTGCTGGAAATTGTGAATTCTCCACCCCGCTGCCACCCCTTAATCTCTTTATTATGATGGTGAATCCTATTTCAAGTCAGGCTGTACACATATTTCCATTGTACAGTTGTTCATATTATTTGTATTGCCTTATAACTTTACATAGCCTTTCCTCCTTACAATGTTCCCAATGAATCACAGGGTTGAACTTGTCCTGCACTTTATTATTCCAGAACATAACAAAAATAGGCCATTTTATTAAGTAATAATTAATTAATTTCATTTCATTTCTATACCACCCCACAGCCGAAGCTCTCTGGGCGGTTCACAACAGTCCATACAATAAAATCAAGATAAAACCAACAATAAAAACAACATTGTAATTAAATTTTTTTAAAACCAAAGTTAAAAACGCAGTTTAAAATATACAATACTAAAGGTTAATACAACTAAGTCTACAGGTCACCCCCTCCCCCTCCCATGTGCTATTTTGAACAGATTAAATATAGGATATGACTGTGGCTCACGCTGGCTCAGCTTGTCTGAGTGTGGAAAGCTAAGCCGGGTCAGGCCTGGTGATTACTTGGATGGGAGACCCCTCCTCTAGTTTCCTGCATGGAGCAGAGGGTTGGACTCGATAGCCTTGTAGGCTCCTTCCAACTCTATGATCTATGAATGCCTTGGCATAGAGGGAAGTCTTAACCTGGCGCCGAAAAGATAGTAAGGTTGGCACCAGGACGGCCTCAGTGGGGAGCTTATTCCAAAATTGGGGGGCTACCACTGAAAAGGCCCTCCTCCTTGTTGCCACCAACTGAGCCTCCCTTGGAGGTGGCAGTCGGAGGAGAGCCCCATATGTTGAGCGCAGTGTCCGGGTAGATTGTGGTTGGGAGAGGCGTTCCATCAGGTATTGTGGTCCTAAGCCGTGTAGGGCTTTATAGGTAGAACCAGCAAAATTTTAATCAAACATTTGTTTCTCAGTCCACCTTCCCTAAGTCTAACCATGTTTGTGAGTTTCAACATAAATACCAGTTCCCAGAGCCTCATTGACCATTCTCTTTGCTTCCATTTATAACTGATGGCAATTCTAGCATCTGTTAGCAAATTAACGATCATTTCCCAATCGGAAATTGTGAATTCTGGCAAGAATTAAGAACTGTTAGGAAAAGAGGTAGCTGATGCCTTCAGAAGATTCTGCCTGCAGTTTGTGTGGCTCTCACTTTCCAGTTGCTCAAAACTAGGGCTACAGTGCTACACAGAGGTAAACACCCCCGTTGATGAACCTGTGCTGGATTGTGGCCCTAGTGTCAGGGTTGTGGCATTCTCCATGACTAATTCGCATTGATTTTCTAGGTACAAAATGGGAAGTACTAGCAAGGCACTATAGAAATGATGTATAATAAAATTGTTATTATTGTTATTAGTATTACTAAGCAATAACTCATCCCCGTCCTCAGATATCATCTGTATTGGCCACTATGGCAGAGAGGATGACAAACGAATATGACAAACGAGTATTAGTCTTCAAGCTGGCACAAGACTTTGCTGTTTTTGCTGCAACAGACTAGCACGCAGCCCCTCAGGAAACTAATATGGCAATTTATGGGTTGTCTTCTGGCCTCTATGGTATTGTCTGTAAAGGAAAGCACTCCCAGATCGCTTCTGTGCATCTCAATGTATTCCACAGATAAGTCTGTTTCCAAACCCCACTTTAATTAACAGCACTTTGCACCTTCCCAAGAGGTGCTAAGTGCTGCAAGCAGAAGCCGATTAGCACCTCTTCCCAGGTCTTGATTGTGCAGAACAATGCAGGGACACTCCCCACTGTTGCTCCAAAAAGCCCCACGAGGAAACTCTTCCCATATATACGTCGCTGGCAGCTGTCCAGGTTTGCTACCTAGATTTTCAAAGTTCCAGTACTTTATCCTTCAATTATCCTAGCAGGCTTTTCCTACCATTTTCCAAAGTACACGTAAGGCCAGATATATGCAGAGTACAGTACACTCACTGAATTCTCTGCACTGTCCAGAGGACTGCAGTGGCTTGGCTGCAGCTCCGTCAGACTCCAAAAGTGACGCTTACCGTATTTGGGAGATTTTGTTTTTCCTGTGAAATCAAGGAACTGGAAAAATCTCTCTCTCTCTCTCTCTCTAATGATGTTTCCCCAGTCCCTGCTGTTCCATTCTATGAAATAGATGGGCAGAATATTGAGGACAGACAAAAAGGAAGTGCATTGTTCTTACAAGGCATAATGAACGCAAGGAATTTTCTGCAAGCAGATGTGGTGATGATCAGTGGCTAAATGAACCTGGAAGGGGAGAAGACATATTAGGGGAGTAAGGCTGGGTCTCTCAACTGCAACAGGGAGCCTGCAGGCAATAAGCCAGTGAATAATGCAGGAAGGCCCTAGATGGTCTCATCCAGCAGGGCTCCTGTTATGTGCTTCTGCTTTTATCAGGAGAGACATGTGGAGGCACTCACACAAGTTGTTCTTTCCAGATCAGAACCACACATAACATTCAAAGGACCATTTTGCTCAAAGGACTGGGAGAAGCAGAACGAGGGGTAGACAGGTTAGGGCAGATGGAAGAACTTGCTGGGTAGGGGAATAAATTCTGGGGGAAATCCTTCCCGCCAATGGCCATTTCGGAGCCCCAATCCCCCCCTCTTCTCTAGTATGCAGTGTCACAGAAGTGCTCTGGTTCAAGTTTTTTTTTAAAAAAACCATTCCTGAGTTGAATTAGAAAAGGCTTCCCCAAGCTGGTGCCCTCCAGATATTTATTTATTTATTTATTATATTTATACCCCACCTTTTTTCCTGCAAGGAAAACAAGGCAGCTCACACGATCCTCCTCCTCCTCTTCATTTTATCCTCACAACAACCCTGTGAATGTGTTGGACTACATCTCCCATTATTCCCATCCAGTATGGAACCCGCTTGAGCCTGTGTGCTGCAGAGCAGGGGGATCCTGGACCTCAGCAGTACAGTGTGTGTGTGTGTGTGTGTGTGTGGATTTAACACCCCTCCCTGCACAATATGGAGAGGGGATTGGGGTTGGGGGGGATATATGGCACACACACCCAAACCCTGCCCCAGTATCAAAGCTGTTAAGGGCTCTGAGCCCCACCCCACTCCCACCTAGTCCTTTGGGGAAATTAATTTGGGTTGGAGGAAGGACGCACTTTCACCCTGGTCCCCATTAATCACCCCCAAAGGAATCTTTACCACTCAGCCTTCCCAGATTATTTGCACTACATTTCCCAGCATTCCTGACTATTGGCTATGCTGGCCAGGGCTGATGGGAGTTGAAGTCTAAAACATCGACCAGGTTGGGGAGGGCTGCTTTAAGTTACAAAGGGGCAGACCAGGCCCAATAGCTTTGCAGGCCCCTTCCAACTCTATGATCTATGAAGCAAGTGGCACGCTGCTCAGCCTAGGGCCACCCAGCACATGGAAGGCTTTTGTGCCTTCCTGCCTTCAGGGTTCCAAGATATGAGAGCCAGTGTGGCGTAGTGGTGGGTGTTGGACTGGGACTCGGGAGATCCGGGTGCTAGTCGCTGCTTGGCCAGGAAACTCACTGGGTGACTTTGGGCCAGTCACTGACTGTCAGCCTAACCTACCTCACAGGGTTGTTGTGAGGATAAAATGGAGAGGAGGAGGATCATGTAAGCCACCTTGGGTTCCTTGCAGGAAAAAAGGTGGGGTATAAATATAATAAATAAATAAATGTTGCTCTGGAAGTGCTTTATGGGCCCTGACCACAATGACACAGACATAATAACCACCATCACACCATTTGAAGGATGCAGGGAAGGAAGGAAGCTAGGCGGGTGGCTACAAGAGAGAGGGCCTTCTCAGTGGTGGCACCCCACTTCTGGAATGAACTCCCCAAAGAGGTTCGCCTGACGCCTACATGGTTATCTTTTTGGCACCAGGCAAAGACCTTTCTTTTCTCCCAGGCATTTTAGAGACCTAGTCCTAGATTTTTATGGTTGCTTTATTGATTTCTGGGCTGTTTGTTGTTTTGTATTGTGTTGTATTGTATTCTTTTAAACATTTGTATTGCATTTTATGTTTTTAACGGTTTGTATGGCATCTTAAGTCTTTTAAGCGTTTGGAATCCGCCCAGGGAGCAGATTGAAAATAAAATAAATACATACATAAATAAGGGGGAGATGGCTAGCCCTGGAAACTTACATTTTAAACGTCAGAACGAGTGAAAACGACTCCATCAAAGGAGTTCTTCCGCTCATGGCAAGGGCACTGCCCAGATCAGCCTCTAGTCCTGACTGAGCAGGGCAGGATCAGGCCAACGCCAAAGGTCCATCCAGTCAGTCCGGCCTCCAATTCCCAACAGTGGTCAGCCAAGTCCTTCTGGGAAGCCCCCCAATCAGGGTGCGAAGGAAACAGCTGCCCCCAACAGCCCCGCCCCGCAACTGGTGTTCAGGGGTACACTGCCTCTGACCCGGGAGGCTCCATGGAGCCATGAAGGCGGACAGGCACTGACGCGCCTCTCCTCCAGGAGTGCTTCCAGTCCGAAGCCTTGCAGCAGCGAGTTCCCGACGTCCCCTCCGCGGGGCGGCTCCGCGCTCAGCCAGGGCTGCGGGCCCCCAGCCCGGCGGCTCCTTCTCTCCGCGGGGAAGGCGAGGAGGGGGCGGGCCCGCGGCCGATCTCCAGCACGGGTGGGCGGGCCCGGGGGGCGGACTCGGCGGCCGCGCATTAGAGCGCAGGTGGCTCCGGCTGGGCGCCCCATTCGCCGGCGGTGGCGCGTCTCGGGCTGCGGGCGTCGCGACTGCGGAGCGGGACAGCGCGAGCCTTGGCTGCAGCCACGCGGGGCCGGCTTTCCCGGGCGCCCCTGACTCGCAGCGTCCCGGCGGCGGCGGCGGCGGCGACTCCTTCGATCTGCTGCGGGTTCACGCGTCGTCCCGGCCGTGGAGCCGGCAGGAGCCCGCCGGGTGCTCGCCCCAGCGGGACGCGGCTGACTGAAGCCAAATCGCCATGGAGGCTCCTCTCCGTCTCCACGCGGCCGGCACCCTAGCGCGGCCGGCCGGCTCCGCGGCGCGCCGAGCCGCGCGCAGCCCGCCCCGTTGACCAACTTTCTCGTAGGAAAGTCAAGGGGGATCGGGCCGAGGCGAGGACGACGCGCACCGGCTCTCCTTCCAATCGGCGCCCGGCGCTTGCATGGCTCTTCCGCCCGGGATGACTCCGACGGGACTTTTGGACCCTGCAGCCTGGCGAGTTTAAAAAAACAAACTTTTCCTGCTGCGATCTTTGGAGCGGCGGCGGCGGCGGCGGCGGATCCAGCCCTTGTTCCTGCCTCTGCGCTGAGCTGCCGGGCAGAGCGAGAGCCAGCCTGACATGGGGGAGCGGCGCCTCCGAGCTGGTTTGTTATGGAGTTCGTCTTTTTTTGTTTTGTTGGGTTTTTTCCCCCCTGAGGCACCTGCCCTGCGAGAGAACAGACGCTTCTTCCAGGGCGTTTTGAACGACTGCGCTCGCGTTTGAGGACCTGGGTTCCCAAGGAAGGGACGCGACTAGTTGGGGGATGCCCGTTCACGTGTGCCTTGAAAGTGATCTCGGGCGACTCGTCTTCCTTCCCTGGAATCGAGCGTGAGAATTAACCAGGCAAAGCAAAAGCGCCGACCGGCCCGAAGAGGACGCCAGCCGTGACCCTTGGCCTTTCGCTGGTGTTGCTCGTGCTGCTGCGCCTCGCCATGGCCAGCCTGAGAGACGCTTTGTTGGGCCTTCTGCTGTTCGTGCTGAAGGCTCCCACTCCCGTGGAGGCTGCGTCCAAAGCCATCGTCTGCCAGGAGATCACCGTGCCCATGTGCAAGGGCATCGGCTACAATTTGACTTACATGCCGAACCAGTTCAACCACGACACGCAGGACGAGGCTGGGCTGGAAGTCCACCAGTTCTGGCCCCTGGTGGAGATCCAGTGCTCTCCGGACCTGAAGTTCTTCCTGTGCAGCATGTACACCCCCATCTGCTTGCTGGACTACGCCAAGCCTCTGCCTCCCTGCAGATCCGTGTGCGAGAGGGCCAAGGCCGGCTGCTCCCCCCTGATGAGGCAGTACGGCTTTGCGTGGCCCGAGAGGATGAACTGCGACAAGCTGCCGCTGCTGGGAGATGCGGAGATGCTGTGCATGGATTACAACCGGACTGAGGCCGCCGCCACCACCTTGCCCCCGTTTTTCACCAAGCCCACTCGCTCCTCCAAGGGGCCCCACAGAAACCTCACCCCGCTAAGCAGGGGTGACTGCAAGAGAGTGTGCGAGTGCAAAGAGCCCTTGGTCTTCATCTCCAAAGAAGCCCACCCCCTCTACAACAAGATTGAGACGGGCCACGTACGCAACTGCGCTATCCCTTGCTTCCAGCCCTACTTCACCCAGCACGAGAAGACCTTTGCCACCTTCTGGATAGGCCTGTGGTCCGTCCTCTGTTTCATCTCCACCTTCACCACAGTGGCCACCTTTCTGATTGACATGGAGAGGTTCCGGTACCCTGAGCGCCCCATCATCTTCTTGTCCGCCTGCTATCTCTTTGTGTCCGTAGGCTACATCATCCGGCTGGTCGTGGGCCATGCCAGTGTGGCCTGCAACAAAGATTACAACCACATACACTACGAGACCACGGGACCCGCGCTCTGCACCGTGGTCTTCCTCCTGATCTACTTCTTTGGCATGGCCAGCTCCATCTGGTGGGTCATCTTGTCTCTCACCTGGTTCCTGGCCGCTGGCATGAAATGGGGGAATGAGGCCATTGCTGGCTATTCGCAGTATTTTCACATGGCGGCCTGGCTCATTCCGAGTGTCAAGTCCATCGCTGTGCTGGCCCTGAGCTCGGTGGATGGAGACCCAGTGGCTGGCATCTGTTACGTGGGCAATCAGAACCTAGACAAGCTGCGGGGCTTTGTGCTGGCCCCCTTGGTGGTGTACCTCTTCACTGGGACCATGTTTCTGCTGGCCGGTTTCGTGTCCCTCTTCAGGATCCGGAGCGTCATCAAGCAAGGGGGCACAAAAACGGACAAGCTGGAGAAGCTGATGATCCGCATCGGCATCTTCACCGTCCTTTACACCGTCCCGGCCACCATTGTGGTGTCCTGCTATATCTATGAACAGCATTACAGGGAGATCTGGGAGGTGGCTCAGAACTGCTCGTGCCCCGGGGACAAGAACAAGCCCAAGCCCGACTACGCGGTCTTCATGTTGAAGTACTTCATGTGTCTGGTGGTGGGGATAACATCCGGGGTCTGGATTTGGTCTGGCAAGACTCTCGAATCTTGGAAGCGGTTCACAGGGAGATGTTGCCAGCGGGGGAAGCCCACGAACACGGCCATGTACAGTGAAGCAGTGAACACCGCTCTGACGGCCAGGACTGGGCTGCCCAGTTCTGCTTCATACCACAAACAAGTCCCACTGTCTCATGTATGACATTGAAAAAAAGCACCTTGCTTGGTCACAGTTGGGAGCAGGTAAGCGGGTGGCTTAGCTCCAGACCCGCAAAGGTTTGGGAACAACCCTGGAGCTTTCTGTCTGTCTATTGTGAAACTCTTTGCTTCATCTCTAGTTTTGAAAGGAGGTGGGTGTGGGTGTGGTGTGGTACACACATCCTTGGCCCATATTTCAAGATTGTGGTGTTTACTAATGGCACAATGCACCCTTGTGTGCGAGTTCATTCTCCCTTGGAGAACATGGAATGCAGCTTTCCCCAACCTTGTGTTCTCCAGGTGTGTTGGCTTACAACTCCCATCATCCCCTGGCCAGCAGAGTCGTGCTGCCCAGGGATGATGGGAGTTGTGTCCCAACACACAACACACACACAACAGGCCTGTGGCTTACGCTGGCTCAGCTTGTCTGAGTGTGGAAAGCTAAGCAGGGTCAGGCCTGGTGATTACTTGGATGGGAGACCCCTCCTCTAGTTTCCTGCATTGAACAGGGGGTTGGACTCGATAGGCTCCTTCCAACTCTATGATCTATGAAATCTATGAAACACACCTGGAGGGCACCAAGTTTGGGAAGGCTGGTGTCATGAGTGCTTAGGGCCAAAATATGTGTTAGATGGGAGATGGGTGGATCAGTCTCCAGGCCGTGTTTTGCTTTTTAAATGAAAAACAGCCTTGGATGCTGCAGCTGTGAATGGAAGGAGGAGAGGCTGCTTAACCCTTTCCCTTCCTGCTACTTAACTACTCGAAATGATACCCCAGCTGTTTTTCTCCCTCTGTCTTTTCTCATATTGTTGGGAAAGCAGTTCATGGTGGGCAATTGTCAGCAGACACATGGCCTGAAGGGAAAGGATTAAGCAGCCCCTCTCCATTGTTCCTTTGCACCTGCCCTTTTCAGGAGACTGACAGTGCCATCCTCTAGATGTCTGCTCAGAAGTAAGTCCTGTTGAGTTCAGTGGGGCTTCTTGCCAAGGTAGTGGACGCTAGAGTTGCAACCTAATAGTCCATGTCTCCCGTGTAATGTTCAGTTTGGCCTTCAGAATGCGTTTACTATTTTGTTTGAGACTGTTTAGGGTCCTTTCCACTAGGCTGAACTGGGATACTGTGCGGTCAGGCATATTTTATTCACTGTTTTCTGGTAGCAGTTCTCTGCAATGCTGCCTTGTCTATTTCATTCCACACACGCTGCTGATGTTTAAAATATAAAGAGAACCAATTTGGAGGGAGGATCTACTTTAAAATGGGTGGGTTGTGGAGTTACGACTGACTGAGCAGAGTCCAGTTTCAGGTTTTATTTTTGGATGGCAGAACTCCACCATCATCACTTTTTACACACACCTCTGCCAAACTGAATGCCAGGCAGTCTCATCAAGGCATTGGTGTGAGTATATTAGTTTCTCTCCGCTGCCGCTGCAAGGGATGAGTTTCAAATGAAAAGTAGCAAGGGCAGCACTGATGTTTCGATGGGTGCTGCGTGCACAAAGTCCTTCTTAACTGCAGAAACTGCATTTTGACACGTGCAGTTCTCTCTCTGTCTTTGCAAACGGGAGCTGTGCATTGCTTTAGCGTTTTTACTTTACTGCCTGGGAGCTGCTTTTAAAGGTAGTCATCGGCTTCTCCCAACCTGGTGCCCAACAGGTGTGTTGGTACAACAACTCACATCAGCCCTGTGCTGGATGGGGACAATGGGAGTTGTAGTCCCAACACATCTGGAGGGCACCAGGTTGGGGAAGGCTGATGCACTGGCCCTTCCCAACGCGCACCCCCCACCCCCCATGCACACACACCAAAAGAGGGGTGGGGGGTGATCGCTTACTAGTTAATGGCAACAAAGGCTGCAGTTCTGTACTCACTCACCTGGGGCTGGGAGTAAGACTCCTTGAACTCCGTGGGACTAGAGTATGCATGTCTAGGATTGCGCTGCAAGTCTTGTAAAACTGAGAACAGGTTTTCTCGCAGTTCATTCGAGTGCCAGTTCCTCCTGACATCAGGGATCCGAACAGCAACAGTCACAGGAGGAAAGGAAGCTGCTGTGTCTCTGGGCGTGCTCGCTAGCAGTGCGAGTTCACTCAGAAATGCGTCTTGCAGAGTGCAGTGGGGCTCACTCCCAAGCACGTGCATTGGGTTACAACCCTAGAAGGCTCTGGGCACATTTTACTGTCCTGACACAACTTCCCCTTTCCACTCTCCTGCCCTTGTCTGTTCACCCTGCTACCTTCCCTTTCTTGGACCAGTGGTTCTTGAGTGCGCCGGGGGGGGGGGGGTCTTCATGTCTGGCTGCTATCTTTAATGGGAGCGTGCATGTGAGAGTGTGCATTTCTTCATGCCTTCCCCATCCCAACCTTAGAAAGTAGGACTCCGCTGCTGGTCCAGTCTTCTAAGGCTGAATTAGTTTTGTAAAAAAACCAAAAAAACTAGGCAAGGACAATCAGTTACCCGGCCCCCCTTCCAGAAGAGGCTGGACACATGCTACGCCCCAGCTGCTTTGAGGAAAGCCGCTCAGCCCGCACCTCCCAACCAACATGAAACAGGACTGACTATGGCAGTAGGTCACCAACTCCGGGTGGCACTCCCCTTCCAATGCAAAATGTTTGCACTTTAATTCTACATGGGGAAAATGTATGTTGGATCTGCTTTGCCAAGAGGACGGGGTGCATGCTTCTCCTGCTCTCTAGCCAGATGCTCGAAAGGGCTGCTCTGTCTGTGAGAGGTTGGCTGGAGGAGAGTCCGGCCTCTTCTGGCTCTCATGCAAGCATGCGTGGAGAGAAGCAGATCCAGCCACCCACTTAAGTAAGACTTTGGGATCACCTTGTGCACCTACCTGCCCACTGGCCCTGTCTGGGGAAGGAACCAGCTGGGGTGGGTGGGAGGTGTAGTCCAACACATGAGCCAGGATCTGATGGGTTGCTTTTCTAAGGGCCAGACCACACATGCCACACCTATAGCTTGATAATCATGTGCAACCATCACCGCTCAATTGTTACAGGTAGCCTTTTCTTATATTCTCACACAGTGCTTTTCAATAGATTTGATTTCTCCACTGCATTCAGTAGGGAAGTTGCATGTGCCTCTCTCTCTCTCTCTCTTTCACTCGCTCTTTCTCACTCCATTCAAAATCAACAGGACTTATCCTGCAATCCTGTACATGCTTACTTGGGATTTACTGAGGTTTACCTCTGAGAAGACATGCATAAGCTTACTTAACGTTGGCGTTTACACACAGTTCTTGAGAGAAAGGTAAAAACCCAGCATCTTTCTCTACAGTTGCTAATGTATTTCCTTTGAGAAGGTAGCTACTTTTTTATTTTTATTGTTTAGCTTTATCCATTACCCTGCACTTTAAAACTTACCGGCAACACACACCACACCTTCAGCTTCTTGCTTCGGCATTTCTAGAAGTCTGCTTTCCCCAACCTGGCACCTTCCAGATGTGTTGGACTACACCTCCCACCCACCCCAGCCAGCATGGCCAATGCTGGCTGGGGATGCTGGGAGTCATACTCCAGCACATGTGGGGGGGGCACAAAGGCTGAGGGAGGCTGCTGCCCTGCCATTGCAGCACTCGTCCGGCAGCCCACGGGACTTCTCTTTTCATGGAGAGGGAAAAGTATGGATGGACTTGACTGGGTTGCTTCAGGAGCTCAGCAGCAGCAGCAGGGCTCGTTCCTGTGCTGCTGGAGTAACATTGGCTGGAGGCTGTCAAGATGATGCAAGAATCCAGTCTTTGTCTGCTGCTCCGATCCCACATCTGCTGCTGATGCCGGGGCTAGCTAAACAGAGCGTGCGACTCGGGAAAGGTCGTGTCCAGTTCCTGGACCGGATGGCCGTGGCACTCGTGGTGTCAAATGTTAAACATACACATGATGTAGAGGAAGGCTAAATGGAGGGTCATGGAAACTTGGCCAAAGGTATTTGGGCCTGGAGGGCAATTAGCAACACTCCCCCCCCCCCTTGCCTCTCCACTGAAGGGAGAGGACAGGAGTCTGGAACCATTTGCCCATATTTCTGCAGGTTGTCATTGTCAGTTTTGGAGTATTTTATGGAATAGCTCCAGCCAGCTCCTCCCAACTGCAAACAGGAACTTCATCCATTGAAACAATTTCCAGAAGGGTGTGTGTGTGTTTGGTTTTGCTGCAATGCAGAAGAAGAGTCTTGTGGCACCCTAAAGACTAACCAATTTATTCTGGCATAGCTTTTGTGGTCTAGAGTCCACTTCATCAGATACATGAAGTGTAATCCTCAGCTGCAGCTAGCAACTGGCTGGGTGGTATACATATATATATACACATGCAACTGAGGATAAAACTTCATGCATCTGATAAAGTGGGCCCCAGACCAGAAAAGCTTATGCCAGAATAAGCTGGTTAGTGTTTAAGACACAAGACTCTTCATTGTTTTTACTTCATATATTGCTAGAATTTTTTTTTAAAATCCAAAATGCTAGTAAAATAAAGCACAGGGTTTGAAAATTGAAATCTTAAAGACTACTATGACTAGAGCTCAGGATGCTGAGTGAGGTGGAATTGTGGCCCGGATCTCCCTCTGGAAGTGTCTTAACATTGAGTGCAATGTTCTACTGGCAAGGCTAGGTAGTGAGGGTTTTTTGCTGGATTTGTATCCCATCCTCCTTTTCTCTCAAAAACCATGACATGGAGCAAATATCATTTTATCCTCAAATCAGCCCTGTGAGGTATGTTAAATTGAACTATAGTGACTGGCCCATAGTTACCTAGTAAGCTTCATACCTGAGGGAGGATCTGAATCAAATCAACCCCTCCCATTGGTTATATTGCACATATACCTTGTTGCTTGCATGCTGCTGTGCTCTCTTTCACTCCTTTGTTACAATGTAGTTTGGAGTATGTGGGTTATGTGGAAGGTACTGCTTTGAAGGCAGAGAGCAGATTAGATGACCTTGTGACTTCTTCTAGCCCCGTAAGTCTGCAGATGTGGTACCTACCCACCCCTCACGTACCGCAGAAGAGAGAGACTAGAGTGACACATGGCATGGACTGAATTGAAAGCTGCTGTTGGCCATGATGCATTGTGGGCAAAGAGGTGTCACTCTACCTCTGCATCTCTATGGTACAAGCCCTGTTTGTCTGGCAATCAGGAGTGGCAACCTCATTCCATTTAATATTGGAAGTGCCAACTAGGACAATATTGCAACTGGAGCCTCTTGGGGGCCACTGTCTCCAGTTCCGATTTTGAGGGGTATCTATTGCATGCTGCTTTTCTAAGAAAGTTTCGTTGAAAGATGCTGCAGAGCATTGCCACTGATTATAGATTTCATCCCCTGCTCAATGCAGGAAACTAGAGGAGGGGTCTCCCATCCAAGTAATAACCAGGCCTGACCCTGCTTAGCTTTCCACACTCAGACAAAGCTGAGCCAACATGAGCCACAGGCCAATTAGAACAACTTGGCTGTTCGCATCTTAGGTATTACTGTCCAATCTTCTGTTATAGCTTTTTCTTCACAAGGAAACCATCAACTGTCATGCAACAATGAGACTTTTTCCTGTAGTGTGTTCTTAACCATGCAGACCAGCTGTAAGGACTTTCTCACCCTGCTTAAATCCATTGAAATCAATGGACTTAAGTGCACTGCACTCCATTGGATTACGTTTTTAAAATTTATGGCTCGAGATACTTTGATCAGCCTTCCCAACCCAGTAGGATTTATTTCCTAATGGAAAAGTATAGGGGAGAAGATGCTGTTAAACTGTTGAGGTCTGGTATCTTCACAAGAAGATATGGCTCCAGTTGAGCAAAGCATGAAGGCAACTTTAATAAGACAGACACAGAAGTACCATTTTTTCGAACTGATTCCACTTTCCTGGCAAGAGTTTCAGCTGCAGGAGAAAGTACTTTGTTTGAATTTACCAACTCTATGCTTTCCCCCGCCCAGCTATATAGTGCACTAACCAGAATTCAAACTCTTGAGAAATTCATATTTACCCCTCAAAGGACTTTTTCACAGTTACGACAATGGAAACCCAGTACTTGTGCTGGTGGCAGCTTCCTACATTCCAAACTCCGTGGAAAGATGGGAAAGTTACCATGGGGACAGACTTTATACATCAGCCTTCCCCAACCTGGCACCTTCCAGTTGAGTTGGACTAGGATGCCCATCATCCCCAGCCAGCAGGGGCCAATTACCGTATTTTTCCGTGTATAAGACGCCCCCATGTATAAGATGCCCCCCCACTGGGCAGTTTCGCAACCGCGCGGTACTCTCCTCGGCTTACTTCCGTGTATAAGACGACCCTCAATTTTTAGTCTAACGATTTTAGGAAAAAGTATAGTCTTATACATGGAAAAATACTGTATTCCCAGCTGGCTGGGGACAATGAGAGCTGTAGTCCAACACTTTGGGAGGGCGCCAGGTTGGGGAAGGCCATCCTTACATGGTCTGTCCAGTTTCCCCCTCTACTGTGTGGCAGCACATCAGCATTAGCAATCCTGTGGCTTTTTTGGGGGGGTATGCCTGATGAAAGTTGTCTTTTGTATGTAATAGAGGTGTGTGTGTGTGTGTGTGTGTGTCTTTCTGTCTTGTGTCTAGTGAGAGCTCTGAAAACCCTGCTCTCACTTATGTCTGTTTATTTTAACTTCCCACTATGTGCTGTGACAAATAGAATGGTGGTATAGAGGAAAGAAAAACTCTGCTTAACACAGCTTCCAAAGAAGGTAGAAAAGACACCTTCTGCTTAAGGTATAGAATAAGTTACCTTGGGTCAAGTGGTTGGACTAGATCAGGCACAGTTTGTGAAATACTCAGCCCAGACCCTACATTTTATGGCCTGTCAAGTACCTAACAATCCCCTTGCGCCACATGAACAGCAAAAGTAGGTTTATGAAAGTCTTGTTAAGCTGCAGTGGATTGCTAAAGGACAGAGCTGGATAAAACACTGGCTCTTCTCAGTTCTGAATCTTAAGTGTTGTGCTTGCTTGATGAAACAACCAACCTTACCTGTTCATAGTCTAATACAGTTGGGGCAATAACTCAATCAAAAAAGTTATGCTTGGTGTGTTTTATAAACATGACTACTTGCTGCTTATCGTAAGAAAATGGAAAAGGTGTTACCGGATGGTAAAAATGAAAAGTAACAAGCAGCACATAAGTATGGTGATTGAAATTGTATTCCAAAGGCAGAAAACTGAAAAGTACAAATTCTTGTTAGTTTTGACAGGGTCTTTTAATCAAGGCATTGTGTGTACACTTAATATGTTTCAAGACAGAATTGCACCATGTAGTTATAGTATGTAAATAGTTGTATTAAAAGAATTAAGTTTGTATATACTGAATCTCTAGTGAACTTTTGATACGGGTTGGAAGCAGGTTGTAATTTCTCGTGAACAGTGGGACAGCTTCGGGTACAGATAACAGGACAGACGCCCAGGGCATTAAATGGCCATACTTGATGTTGGATTCGTGCTTAGGTCATGCTGCTCTTTCAATTGTGCCTTGTGGAGATGAAGCTTTTACATACTACTTGCAATATGATTAACAATGCCATGCCAAAAGAGGGTTAAAAAAGAGAGAAGACATGGTTGATTCTGTAAAAAGCTTTAAGAAAAAAATAAACCAACTTCAAACTGTCACCTTAATAAATGTTTAAACATGCTTATTGCAATCACGGTTAGGAGATAATTCTCTGGTACAAGAAAGTGAACTGGTTTATGTCTTAAAAATACACCATTTGTAGGCCATTGTCTACAAAATGAAGGGGTGTTTTAAAGAAAATGCAGAATGTAACATCTAGATTTTTAAAACATTCTGTACCAAAACCTCATCTTCTGTATGAAATTACACATGGACAGCGTAACGGAACCACAAACCACAGCAACTCAGTCAGAAGTGGTTTGTAAAAAAAATATCATTGTGTCCATTTTAAGGACAACAGTTAAGACCATCACATGTTTTTAAGCTTAGCAGCACATTCTACGTTTTGTAAAAATGTGAAAGAAATCTGGGATTGTATTTAGAGACCGCACTGAGCAGAGTTAGAAAACAAAGACAGGCATAATTCTATTTTCTAGCGAGTGATAATGGTGAATAGAAAACAAGTTACAAGAATGTATCCCTTCTAGAAAAGAATTAGTACACAAACAAGTGAAGAAGTTCTAAGAAGTTATAGGCTTTTGGCTTGGGAGGTGGTGGATGGCCTAGAACAGCCTTCCTAAACCTGACGCCCACCAGATGGTTTGGACTACAACTCCCATCATCCCCAGCCAGGACAGCCACCCTTGAGGGGTGATGGGAGCTGTAGTCTAAAACACCTGGGTGGGGCAGGGTTTGGGTAAGGCAGGCCGAGAAACTTTCAGTGACTGCATCTATAGTGTTGATGACACAAATGTTCCTTCTTCAACCCTACCCTTTCTAGGGGATTAACACCTGCATTGCCAGGTATTGAGCACCTAAAGCAGTGTTCTCCAACCTTGGGTCCCCAGATGTTTTTAGCCTACAACTCCAAAAAAACATCTGGGAACCCAAGGTTGGAGAACACTGACCTAAAGCAATCTTAACAGGAAGCATATCTCTCTTCCCCCTTTTCACAGATTCGGTTTTTCAGTTCTATCAGGAAACATGGGTTAACTTTATTGCTAAGCTTGTCAATTACAAAACAAGCTCTCCCCACCCCCACCAAAAAAAAACACTGCCTAAAATGAATCCCAAGATTTTTTGATCCAAGAACCCCCCCCCCCCCCGCAGTACACAAAAGTTTCTCAACTCAAGAATACCAGCACGTGTTTGGTCCTGAAACCACCATATGCACCAGCAGAGGAAAGGCTTCAGACAGAGACCGCTGCTTTTGAATATCAGACCCCCCCCCCCCAGTAGATCCGTGCTGCATTGCCATTGAAGCACAACCCTTTTGTTTGTTGTCATGCAATTGGCATATGGCACAGCTGCACTTACCTGCTGCATTCACACATTATAGAAATCACTTCTCTTTTTATTGAACCACTATAATCCAAAAGACTGAAAATGGTTCCACTTCAAGCCACGCATTTGACTAGAAGCACAGTGTGAAGGCTAGAAAGGTACTCCAGGTGCTTTCCAAAGATAACCCATGATTATACTAACAAAACAGGGCCTGCCATAGGTGATGCAAGCAGCCCCTGCTACTGTTGTGCACAGACTGCTACTAAGCATTTTATATAGCACTTTGGGAGGCTCAAAAGGCTTTAGATATTGCTGTATTATCCTAACAACAACCCACCAAGGTAGGTATCCCCCCATACTACAGATGGGGAGCCGAGGCGGAGAAGTTGTGGCATGCCTGAAGCCACTTGGGAAACACCTGGTGGGATTCAGCCAGCCACTTCTTGGTTCACAGCTCAGTCTCTTAACCCCAATGGCTAAATCAGCTCCCAGGTATGTTTGTCTTCTGCAAGGTCTCAAAGGTCTAAAAGCGCTTAACATTGTGAAGCAGGGGCTCATCAAAATGTTTTGCTCCCTCCTACTTTTGAGGGAGTTATGCCTCCTGTAAGCATCCATAAACCCCTACTCGGGGGAAGAGTGTGAATAGATTATATATATTGCAGCAGAACTGGAAATTCCAAAGGCAGGCCTGCTTCTGGCATTTACCCCAACCGGCTCTCTCCCAAGATCAGATGCTCCATTTCAGGGAACCAAAAGGCAATACTGAAGGACAACAGCTGAGAAATTAAAAGGCCAAAACAGACATTACTTTATATCTGCAGCTATGTCTGTTTCCCCGCCCCCATTTTTACTCTAGAGTAGGCAGAGGGCCAATCCGGATCAGGACCCTAGTGTGGGGGTAAGGGGCTTTTAAGATCCAGACCTTGCCCGACCTCTGCACCTACTATAGAGTAAAAATGAAAAAAGACACAGTTGCTAGATACCAAGTAATGGCTTCTTTTGGCCCTTAATATGTCAGCCATAACATGCATCATTTGTCCACACCCCAGAAAGCCAGACACAGAACTGTTGTGCAGGTCCTAAAACGGCTTCTTACTGTAGTGTTGCATAAAAGGGGAAATTCCATGAGATGTGGCTTGTCCTCTCATTGCAGCACTTTTGATGGGGGAAAAAAGGCGAATACAATTCTGCCTTCTGTGTAGGAACCAGCTCAGAAGAGGTCTATGGCAGTGGGGAGGCATGGGCTGAGATGGCCACACACATCATGGCCACCTGTCAATGCCTGTGTTTCTCCCATACTGTCTTTAAATCAGAAGGTGCCACTCTCACATAGTTTAACCTTGAATATCATTGACAGGAGACAGGAAAACGGATTTACTTTGTCTGAATAATAAAAGTTGAGCCCATTCCTCTATTTTTTTTATTTATTACATTTTTCCCCCTCTTGCAAGGGACCCAACATCAAAATGTGTAGCTTTGATGTTTTTACTGCCTTTAAATGTTGTTTTTACTGTTGCAGGGTTTTATTGTTTAAAATTGTTATACACCGCCTTATAGATTTCATAGATCATAGAGTTGGAAGGAGCCTACAAGGCTATTGAGTCCAACCCCCTGCTGAATGCAGGAAACTAGTGGTGGCTTTTTTTCTTTTTTCTTTAGCAGATAAGGCAGTATATAAATGTTAATAATAAATAACATTACCTGTGAAGCCCATTTAGCACCCAGCGCTGATGCTCGTAAGGCATCGGGAAAGCAGTATCTGTGCTGCAAGACCACACAAAATAAACTGGACATTTTCCTCTATAGAAGGAAATCCCTCTTTGGGTCGTAAATCTTTCGGAGGCGCTCAGGAAGCGCCTTCAAATACAAGGAAGGAAGGAAAGGGTTAGTATGTTCACTTTTAGGAGATAATACGTAGCACTTGTGCAGACAGATGTAACTCTGCATGAAAGACTTGGAATAGTTCAGGGAGATCTTGATGCTTTACAGCTTGTAAGATATTTTAGAATGAGAAATGCAGCTGCAGGGTAGTGATCTGGACATGCCCAGCCAGCATACTCCTCTATTTCCCTGTGCCCATTTCAAACGACAGAGCTTACAGCCAGCCATGTGTGATCCTATCCCAGAACAGGGTATCTAGATTAGGAGGCAAAGAAGGATTTGAGCTGGGCTTTAGTCTTCCTCCAAAAAAGAAATGGCAGCTATATACTGATAAGGGAGAAAGGAGTGGGGGGTCAGGCTCACCGACAGTAGCAACCCCCCCCCCCAATGTCTGTGGTGAGGGACAGGTTTTGCTCCTGCTCGGTTGTGTCCCAGATCACAGCTTGTTCACTTTGTCCCATTGAACAGGAACCAAAGTCATGCTTATTCTTTCTTTCATTTGGTACCCCACTTTTCCCTCCAAAAGGTAGGCCAAAGCCACTAACGTCATACAAAAATACATTCGTTTCAAAAGATAAAGCAATACGAAAAATTATCCAATGATAAAAATGCTACAATAAACCTATAAACTCTGAATTCAATATTTAAGAAAACATGAACTCAGTTAGAAAACAATACACTCTGCTTCATTCATCAGAATAGGCCCATTCTAGAATAACTTTCTTGATAACATGGAAGCAAGATTATACGAAGAGGATTTTCAACACTCTAGGAACTCCATACTCGGCAAGTGCCCAGAGAACACAACAATCCTATTGAAGTCAATGTTTTTGATAAGGGAGGGAACCAGCCTAGTAGTTAACATCTAAACACACCTCTCTCTCCATCAAAATACCAAGCTCCAAAACTAATTTAGTACTAGGAGCATGCTATCATCTCCCAGACCAGAACACTCAGATCCTGAGATGGAAAACAAAATCAGTGAGGCCTCCAAACAAGGAAGTGTTATAATAATGTGTGGCTTCAATTACCCCCACATTGACTGGATAAATGTATGTTCCAGTCACAAAAAAGAGGTTCAATTTCTCGATGCCCTAAACAACTGTGCTCTAGAATATTTGGTCATGGAACCAACCAGAGGGGAGGCAACCCTGGATTTAATCCTAAGTGGTATCACCCACTTAAATGTTGTTGAACCAATTGGAAACAGTGAGCACAGTGCAATCAGATTTAATAAATATTTAAGTGGAAAATTGACAAGGAAGTCCAACATAGTCATATTTGACTTCAAAAGAGGAAATGTCGATAAAATAAGAGACCTGGTAAAAAGGAAGTTGAAAGGGGGAGTCAAGGGGGTTAAATCCCATTAAAGTGCTTGGAGGTTACTCAGAACCACAATAATAGAAGCTCAGCTGGAATGTATACCACCGGTTAGGAAATGTAGCACCAAGACAAGAGGTCACCAGCATGGTTAACGAGCAAGGTCAAGGAAGCTGTTAGAGAAAAGAAGGCTTCCTTCAGAAAATGGAAGTGTCGCCCAAATGAGGAAAACAAAAGGGAGCACCACCTTGCACAAAGGAGATGCAAGCAGACAATAAGAGATGAAAAAAACGCATTTTGAGGAGCATATCACTAACAACATTAAGGCCAACAATAAAGGATTCTTTAAATATATCCGAAGGAGGAAACCAGCCAGGAAGGCAACTGGACTGTTGGATGACAATGGAGTTAATGGAGTACTAAAGGAGGCTAAGGAGACTGCAGAGAAGCTGAACGAATTATTTTAATCTATTTTCACTGCAGAAGATTGAGAACAGATACCTGTGCCTAAACTGATGTTTTCAGGACAGGAGTCTGAGGAACTGTGGCAAATACTGGTGACAAAAGATGACGTTCTCAGCTTTATTGACAAATTGGAAGCTAATAAATCACCAGGCCCAGATGGTAACCATCCTAGAGTTCTTAAGGAACTCAAAAACAAAATTGCTGATCTTCTAACAAAAATATGTAACATGTCCCTAAAATCAGCCTCTATACCAGAGGACTGGAGAATAGCCAATGTAACAGCAATTTTTTAAAAAGGCATCCAGGGAGGATCCAGGAAATTATAGGCCAGTTAGCTTAATGTCTATTCTGGGTAAATTGGTTGAAAGCAGTATTAAATATAAAATTAGTAAGCATATAGAAGGACAAGCCCTGCTGAAAAAGAATCATCATGGCTTCCACAAAGGTAAGTCCTGTCTCACTAACCTTTTAGAGTTCTTTGAGTGCCAATAAATGTGTGGACAGGGGTGATCCAGAAAACACTGTTTACTTGGATTTCTAAAAGGCTTTTGACAATGTCCCTCACCAAAGACTCCTGAGCAAATGTAGCAGTCGTGGAATAAGAAGAGAGGTCCTCTTATGGATCAGTATTTAAGCAGAGAGTAGGAGTAAATGGCAAATTCTCCCAATGGAGGGATGTAAACAGTGGGGTCCCACGGGGATCTGTATTGGGACCAATGCTTTTCAACTTCTTCATAGATGATCTGGAATTAGGAGTGAGCAGTGGTGGCCAAGTTTGCTGACAACACCAAATTATTTAGGGTAGTTAAAACAAGGCAAATGCAGTTCAATTTAAGCAAGTGTAAAGTGATGCACGTTGGGGTGAAAAATCCCAACTTCAAGTATAATCTGATGGGATCTGAGCTAGCAGTGACTGACCAAGAAAGAGATCTTGGGGTGTGTGGTGGACAGCTCAATGAAAATGTCAACCCAGTGTGTGGCAGCTGTGAAAAAGGAAAATTCCATGTTGGGCATAATTAGGAAAGGAATTGAAAATAAAACTGCCAAGATTATACTCCCTTTATACAAATCTATGGTGTGACCACATTTAGAATACTGTGTACAGTTCTGGTGACCGCATCTAAAAAAGGATATTGTAGTGTTGGAAAAAGGACAGAAAAGGGCAACTAAAATGCTCAAGGGGCTGAACTAAATCCTTTCCCTATTACCAGTTTGCCTCTCAAGCCCCTCTTAACATGCCAAAGTGCTCCCTTGGCCAGTCAGCTCTGTCCTCAAAAGTAGTCTTCTCACTGCCCTCGGGTTACCACCACCATTTCCTCTACAATGTAAATGCTAGCAAATTGCAAGTTTCATACTACATTCTGTTTGGTCCTTTCACACCGATTTAAAGGGAAGGTGGAGAGACTGCTCAACATCAAGTAACCACCTCTTGTTCCTCAGTGGTAGAGCACATGCTTTGCATACAGAGGTCCAAAGTTCAATCTATCATCTCCAAGTAGGGCGAAGACAGACTCTGGAAATCCATTGCTAGTCAGTGGAGAAGGCAAATCCTGAGCTAGCTGGAGCAATGGTTTGACTCAGTATTCCTAAGGCAGGCTCCTGCTCCTACATTACAGGCACCAGTTCTTAGATGGTTTGTTAATTAATGTTGTATAGTAGGGTTGTTGCAAGTTATACTACCAACCAGAAATGGCCTTATAATTCCCCCCTCTAGAAGAATGACAATCTGAAGACAGATTGTGGACTTGTCTTCCCATCTCAGTTCCAGGAAGAAGTGAATCCAAGGGAAGAGGGCTGCAGGGCAAGCATAGAGGACACAATGAGAGACTTGGGAAGCCCAGGTTGAAGATGCCCATCACTAATGCCATGGAGCTTGCTGGATGACCTTAAGACCGTCCCTCATTCAACATACCTCACGATAATTCTCATATACGTGGCTCAGCGCTTCCTGGAGAAATGTAATTAACATACATGTATGTACAAGTGCCTTAAGGTAATAGAAATACATGAAAAATTCAATGACCCACAAAAACTGTGATGGGGGAACATTCCAGCTGTTCCTTGAATGTTTGATGGAGAGTCAGTCTTGCACATTAGGAATTTTAAGGATTTTTTATTTGCCATCTTTTCATGCTTTACATACATTACCAGGCTGTCCTAGTGTGTCAGGAAATAGCATCACTCACAATTTGAAATCCTGGCTCCTGCCGCTTTTGAGCATCCTTTTCTCTGGCAGCAACCACATCAGTACAAAGAGCAACAACTGCACCATTTAGACCAGTGTTCTCCAACCTTGGGTCCCTATGCTGGCTGGGGCATGCTGGGAGTTGTAGGCCAAAAACATCTGGGGACCCAAGGTTGGAGAACATTGATTTAGAACATGGGCTTTTAGCATGTACTCCTCCACCTGCACTTGAACACTACTCATCTCTCCCCTTTTACTTGCTTGACGCCTTCTTGCTTACTCAGCAACAGGTAGCTCTGAACATTTATCCCATTGCTCAAGTGCATGTCCACTCCTTGCCAAATCCACTTTAAGAAGTTTCAATGTATCATTGCCTTGGAGACAAAACAAACTAACTCATATACAGAGGCAATATGGCAGCACTCAAGTGAGTTGGCACGCTACTGAATCTTGACCAGTTACTGAACATCCAACTAAGCACATATGAATGAATGAGGTTGGGCTCCTTCTAAAAATTATCTTTATGTGGCTAAGTGAGCATATTAGAAACGTCTTGCACTGAAACTAGCACGTACATGGCTGGTTCACCACTAGCTCTTTCAAGAGCTCTCTTATGCATCAGAAGGCTGTTATCACATAATCATAGAGACACTAACCAAATTGGAATGCCACTTGGCACTTTGAGAACATAGCTGAATTTGGCAGGGTGCAATATATTCATCTACTGCTCTGTTTCTCACATTTTCCAAGTATGTTCTCTTTTCAACTATGCAACATCTCAACCTCCCCAATTCTAGTAGCAGCCATCTTATTTGTAGGTAAAAATGCACAGGTCCTCACATGCACCTGTGTGTATCCTGTCATTTTGTACAAAAGATGGACCGCAGCAAACGATTTTAGTAGGAGTGACCCTTTCCCTTCAAACCGTAATTCCTCACCTGGCTTCAGTCCTACTCATCCAGCCACTGAGCCAGCACTTTTTGCAAGAAATGGGTTAGATCCAGACTTACACTGGATCAATTGCACTGATGGAAACGGTCTTTTCTGCCCCCTCCTTCCCCCTGAAAATGCTAGAGTCAGGAGACCTGGCTGAATGGGGTGAGATCCACAAAATCAGACAGAGGCACCTTCTGTGGGTGGAGTCCTTCCTCTTGTGGAAGACAGATTCTGGATCCAATCTCATGTCACTCAAGTCCAATTCCCTGCTGAATGATCATTGGATATGAATACATAGTGAACTCCCAATGGTAAGAAAACCTTGCAGTTATATTACCTGAACTTGTACTCCTCTCAGCTTAAAGAGCTCTGAGAAAGCTTGCATTTGTCCTAATGAACACAAATGAGTTTAATAAAATGCACTATAGTTGTTAGTGCACATACAATTGCAAAATTGCAAGACTATCCACCAAAAATATCACTTTGGAGAAATTATGTTTCTCTTTTTCCTGATTCTCCTCTTGCTCAAGTAGCAAGGTGATGAATGACAACATTAAAACGGTACAGTAATTCTCAGAGATGCCTCTCCACCTACCCTTGCCTTCAGGGGAGAGGCAGGTAGTGAACAGGTATACAGCCTTTTTACTCTGCACTTATGGAATGCCCTCCACAGAACAGCTAACCTGGTGTTGAGTTTGAAGTGGTTTTGATGCCAGGTGAAGGTGATCTTGTTCTTCAATCTTCTGGCTGTTTATATTGGAAGGTGTTTTTTATTGTTTCGTGCTGAGGCTGCTGTGCATTGTTATTAATTTTGTACCATTTTTATTGTTATATTTTTAATTACTGTAAGCTGCTCTGAAAGTCTTTGGACTGAAGATTGGAGCAGTAAACTTTTGCAAACAAACATTAAATGTACTGGGTGCAACCTAGCAGACACTGCTGCATACTGTTTCAGTGAAGCTTTGTTCAGGGCACTCATACATGCCCCACTGATGTGAGTGGAGGATACACAGCAACAATGCTTTCTGGGCTGTGCCCATGTTGGGAGTCCATTCTACACTTTAATCCAGTTGGAACAAATACCTTGGGAAAGAAATACAAAGCAAAACTAACCACACCTTATCTTAATTAAAATAGAGTTTATTATTAGCTTCTCTTTTAATACAAACATGAGAAAGGAAAGCCACCTGAAGATGTAGCATTTGTTTCAAAATTGAATTGTAATCAATACCTGAAGCCACAGACTCTGTAGGTTGCCTGCCTGGAGCTGGTAGATTAAAATACTGCACGAGACTAACAGTCTGAGTGCCACTGAACACTCAAGAAGCAAGTGGGGCTCGATATTAAATATAACTAAAGGAATCAGACTGGTAAGAGGGGCTGCATATGATTTTGTGCTACACCAGATGTGGGATGTTGTAAAATACAAACCGTTTAGATATTTTGACCTGGAGCTGTGAAGGTCTGTAATCCAGAAAGTCTATTTATGCTTCCTATCTTTAGGAGCAGAAAACTTAATTCATCCCAGATTCCCATTCTGGAAGCGCAAACTTAATTTACAGGGAAAGCTAAGATTTAGAAGTTCAATTCCAGAATAAGGGGCATTAAATACTGGGCTTTTAAGGAAAAAAAGTGTTTTTTTCCCAAAGCAATTATATGAATTGGAAATCATCATACCTCCCTCATCAACAAGTCCAGGACCTTCAAAATACGTTCCCATTGTGAATTTAAAGCTTTTTGGAAGCATAGGACAAAAGCAAGACTTGCTCCATATCCACTATTTGCAGTGGGTTTAGCAGATCAGCCTTATTGTCTGTTCATCACCAAGTCAGTATGTTTGTTCAGGCTAAGCTTTCAACGCAGCCCTATTCAGTGCTTCAGGCAAAAAAAAGGGTGTTATGGACTGTCTCTCTCCCAGGACTTGACCAGAAGTACAAGAACATGAGAAGCACCATAGTTGACAAGAAGTGGACCCTGATCAACTTGTTTTCATATCAGTGAACACAGAATATCATTTCTCTGCTCCTATCCCAAACATTTCCAATCCCGTGACAATCTCAAATGGAGAGATTATGTTTACACAGTTAGCACAGCCTGCTGCTCAGCAGCTCCTTGCTCGTTAACTGAATGCCAGTGTACCAATAACAGTCTTGGTAGTAAATGTGTAGTGTGAGTGTGTGTGTGGGGAGACGGGGAAGAGAAGAACCACCTTTCACTTGTCAATGCAACAGCATCAGTTCCAGAGTGGTTTTATACTGTGTTAACATGAACACTGCACTGACTCTGAAAGGCAATTACAGCCAGGGTCCTGGATGACTGAGGGGGAAAGAACGTTGTGACTATTGTTGTGTTAATGTTCCAATTCTAACATTTAAAACTAGTCATTATTAAAAACTCACATAGTTCACAGCTATAGGCCTACACAGTAAGCAAACATCTGTGGATTGTAGTGGGGGGGGGGGGTGAGGAGAAATGGGGAAAGGCTCTTTTTAAAAGTTTTTGCACCTCTGGATTTTTAAAGGAGTGTGTCCATTTGACAAGGTCCCATCTTTTCCCCCCATGGAATTATGCTCCTCTGGCTCTGGGCTTCCTTGGCTTGATTTGCTCACTGTCCTCTGGCTGGAAGACACCATCACTGCTGACTTGTGAGCTTGGAGTGGAGGTGGTGTTCCCGTCCATAGGAATGCTGGTGCCACAACGTCGCAGCTTTCCATCTTGCTCAAGAGAGGATGGCGTTAGAACGGCGAATGCCAACTAAGTTATCGGCACTGAACGATCGCCTCATAGCAGCTTTTGACAAATCTTTGTATTTGTCCTCACACAGCCTGGATATAGCCTATAAAACATGTTCAAGCCAGATGCATGTTTTCAGTATTATTGGAGCCAGGAATATTTAAAATCAACACCTGTTTAGCTGCTTTACTTTTCACTTTGCTGAAAAATGTATTGGGTATTTCTATATTAAACGATGCGTACATTAACTTCAATGATTCTTATGTAGGAACCAGACAAATCAAGGTTTTTAAAACCTCAAAGGGGAGCAAATAAAGTTTTTGAGCTGCACCCCCTTTATCAAAACTAAGGCATAGAAGGAGCAGCATGCTATTGTATGTCAATGTCACAATGTACACATTTCCCCATGAAACGTAACTGATTAAGGTTTCAGATCCTCATAGCAAAAAGCTCCGCCGTCCCTTAAGAGAAGCATGCATTCAATATACATCCAAAGCTTGATGTGCTTACCACATTTGAACCAATTCCCAGACTCCCTGTGGAACATTTGCTTGACCAGTATAGGAGATTTTTAATATCCAAACCAACACCAGACCTGCTCACCAAGTTCATTACTCATGTGAAGAGAGAGCTGCTCACATGCACTTAGTATACCCTCAGGAGAATGAAGAGACATTCAGCTATGGAGGGAGGGACTAGGTGGGTGAGACACTTGTATGGAACACATTTCAGCATCCCTTTCAACAGTTTTGTTTGTTTGTTTGTTTAGTTTGGTTTTTAGTTTCAAGAACACATCCAAGTTGTTCATATCAATTAAATAGGACATATTAGACTCACTTGAAACACATAATGTGTATGACGAGTGAATAAATGCATTTGTAAAGCCACATTAATAAAATACAAACATCTTAATACACAGGGTACCTAAGAACTCACATCAGCTCATCTCGTCCCATTTACTCCGGTATTTACTCACACATTTGCCTGGATAGCTAAAGGGATTGCCTCGTTCACTACATCCTCCATGTAGGAATAGGCAAGTCTCCCTAGGTTCTCTGTGTCTTTGCAGCTGGGAAAAGCACTTGTGGTGCAGTTCAGCCATTATGGGTCATGCATTTCTTCTTATGCTGAATTTGGTAATAATACTAAAATACATGAAGTAGCTGGGACAGAGGAACTATAAGGAAATACAGAAGCACTCTCAACAACTTTCCAAAACTGGTTGACCCTTTTTCCTTGGAGGCTTATAGCCAAAGCAATTTATGAAAGCAGGTAAACAAAGTTTACTGAGGCTACAATCCTACACTTGGTTACCTGGAAGTAACAGGATTGAACTGTATAAGTATTGGAAACTCCGTAGAGATTAACAGGGCCATTGCATGGTTGTGAGCTATGGAATCTGGTGGCAGATGTGATGTCGGGTAAGTCACATGTCCTTTTCTTTCCCAACATACTAAATGATATATCAAGAATAGACACAGTCCCCTCTTCTTTAGATACTAGGTCAGTGTTCTCCAACCTCCTCTTAGGTCAGTGTTCTCCAGCACTCCTCTTAGGTCAGTGTTCTCCAACCTTGGGTCCCCAGATGTTTTTGGCCTACAACTCCCAGCATGCCCCAGCCAGCTACACTGTACTAGGGATTACAGCCTCAAAGGTGATGTGGTAAAGCCAGTGTTTATAAGCATGGAGAGATGTAACTGTCTGAATCTACACCTTCTTGTTTCTAGACCTTTCCATCTTCCTTCCTGCCCACCACTCCTCAGAAAGGATCATCTTTACATCAAGGATTTCTGTAACTAAGAGGTTAAGCCTTCCAATAAAACCAAGCCCGAAACTCCGCAAGCCACACTAATGTGATTAGCAGCAACAGAAGCTGCTGTTACACAAACAAAGTGCCCGGCACACCAAGTCTAGGACTATTACCTCCAGTTTCTGTGCTCGTTCTTTACTAAGGGGCTCCAGCAGAAAGCTCAGGTTGTTGTCATCTGCTAAGGAGCGAAGGTCAAAGTAGTATTTGGCGTAAACACTGGCGGGAACATTGATATTGAACTGCAGCAGCTCCAAGAAGTGTCTTTCCATCTCATTCCTGGAAGAAAATAAAAGGGCTTGTTAGCAGAAACACACAAAATAATGGCTTATTATTCAGAGTCAAAAGCAAAACATACACATACTTTAGAAAATTAATGCTGATTGCAGCCAAAGGTTTTTTTTTTAAAGGAACAAAATTAATGTGTTAATTTTAGAGGCAAGATACAGTTTGAATTCTGGGACCTTGGGCTTGGGGAAAAAGGTGATGTTCTGTCATGCACTCACTCTGCTGACTTGGAAGCGGTGTTCTTTAGAGTTCCATTAGCCCAGCTGTACACAATTCATACTCCATTTTCATTCTTACAAGCCCTGCGCTATAGTGATCAGATGAAAAGAATGATGTGTGCTGTTGATTAGTTCTGAAGAACTTGCAGGCATTTTCGCCAGGTTGATAACAGGAAGGGGGTTTGTTGAAGTAGAGGAGGACCAACAAAAGAAGTACGCATATCACCACGGCAACAAATGGATCTCTGAAGAGCTGCTGCTATTATCTCGGAGTAAAAAGCCTCTTGAGGCAACATGGATTCATCTCCAGCAATAAATAAATAAGCAAGCAAGCAAGCAGCACTGGGTAGACTAAGGGGTTCTCTGCCCTGAAACTGCTGAGAGGATATTTGATCAGCAAAAGGTGGGAGGAGGAATTCTTTTAAGGCTGCCTCCGACATTACTTTAGCAAAATCCATCCCATGGATTCAGGTGCAGGTCAGCATCTCTGCAGAATGGGTACAAGAGCACTGAGGAAAACCCAGAAGCTGGAAGGGGTCTAAAAAAGGTAACTCACTACCTATATTCCAAACAAGATCTTAAGGCCAGTAAGTAATAACATAGATAGATAGATTTCATAGAGTTGGAAGGAGCCTACAAGGCTATCGAGTCCAACCCCCTGCTCAAATCAGGAAACTAGAGGAGGGGTCTCCCATCCAAGTAATAACCAGGCCTGACCCTGCTTAGTTTTCCACGCTCAGACAAGCTGAGCCAGCATAAGCCACAGGCCTTTTCTGATTCAGCCCATATGCCCTCAAACTCTGAAATGCTGTATGTTAAAATGCATTGTTCCACTTTTGATTTTACACACACACACACACACACACACACTTTACAATGTTCAGTATTTTATATTTATTATTTGAAGTTTTAGTCCATGCATTGCCATTTAAAAGCAGCTGAATTCAAGACACACACGCATCCACTAAGCTGAAAATAAAATCTTCCACTATAATACATTTAAAATACAATAGGAGCAGTAAGAACCCATTAGCACACTAACCCCATTAGCTCATGTCTTATTAGGATAAAGTCATGTCTCAACCCAAATTAGCATAATCACCAGGATAGGATGCAATATGTTCAAACCTGAACTTGAAATGTCAAAAAATCACAAGCGTGTTAGTAACAAATAAAACAAAGCCAAATTTGCCCCTACCCAGCTGCCCACACTTGCCACATGCCATCACTCACAAACTATCAAGGAGGTTTTTTAAAACACTTTTCATATCACTGACAAAACATCTTAAAAATGTGCCCAAAGTGTTGTCTGCTGCAGAAGAAACCAAGAAGGTTGCACTGCATTTTCTAGTCATACTGCACATAGACTGTAGCGACACAGGCGAGTACCCCTGGAGGTGCAGACATGGTAGGGAGTACAAAGCTTAGCAGCAGCCAGCAGAAGCATAAGGAGCACCTACGGTGGGAAGAGAAGAGGCTGAACTTGAGGCCTGCGCACACATCCTAGGGACAAAAGCTGCCATCCTGTATCATTACCGACTGCCCAGCCAGTCCGTATTTACTGCAGCCTGTGTTCACACAAAGCAGTTTCAAGCAGATCTGCAACATTTCCCCAATTTATTCTGAGGAAAGGAAAAGACTGATCTATTGATCCCATAAACAATAGAGCTTTATTCCTAGAAAAAGTGGCTGCTTAACTCACAATTGCATACTAGGGGTCTACATCAAAACTTCAATTTCTTGCTAACCCTTAGGAGGATTTTGTGTGTGTGTGTGTGTGTGTGTGTGTGTGTGTGTGAATCCTTCCCTTTTTATATATGAACATTTTACTTGCAGAAACTGAAAACAAAGAGGAATCAATCATCTAGATGGCTAGTCTCAATGAGAATAGCTTTGTGTGGTTTGTTTCTAGTAGGATAGACTGGAGTCCCATTAAATCTACTGCCAGAATTAATTTCCTGCTCATATGGTCATAAACCTTATAGAAATGCAAATCAGATAATGTTTTGATGATCAGCTGATTGGGGCTTTATTTACCTCTTTTGTACAGGCATTGCTAATACATTTTAATTGTGTAAAAAATACAATACTTTGCCAGATTAATGTCTATTAATATGGGTTTAGAGCCTTGGAAAAGCAAAAAGGCCCCATGTATTTGTGTTGCTTTATTTACTATCACATGTAGCCCAAGAATGAACAGCATGTCCTCTCTTTTATGCACACTGTAATCTACAAGATTAGCAGCTGCATGGTTAGGGTTTTTCCCCACTCTGATTAAGACACTTTGTTAAAGCAGGTATTTATATGGCAAAGGGTTTAACTAATTAAGTGTTTCGGTTTTCTCTTGTTTCAGAGTTCCTGTCACAGAATCAGAAATACAGTGAAAGGTGAATTCTTAAGCATTATTCCTCCCCCTCTCAAAATTACAAGCCAGATCTTTAAAAAAAATTCAACTAACTCCCACCCCACTTACCATATTTCTCTTTTTCGTTAAGCACCTTACCTTAATTAAAAGTCATGTTTCTGAATGTACCCTCCTGTACAGCAGGGGTGGGCAACTTGTGTCCTACAACTCCCATGATCTCTCACAATTGGCTAGAGCTGTTGGGAATTGCAGGCCAAACAGCTGGAGGTCACAAGTTGCTCAACCCTGCTCTAGAGCACAGATGGGGAACCAGTTGATAGGCCAGATTCAATCCATGGTGTCTTTGGATCCACCCTACTGTTGGAACCTTCTAAATAACGGAAACTGAGCTTATTTTAAGGCAGGACAGCTATATGAACTTGCCACAAACTTTTTGCTCATATATAGTATAAGGTAGGGATAGGATGGGATAGCTGAGAGAACCAAAGATTAGTAGGCCTAGTAAAAGACTGGTTCTGTGGGCCTAGTCTGAGCCAGAGTGAATTTTTGGAAGTGCTTATTTGGATAGCAGAATCATCTTTCGATTTTGAAAGAGAGGTTTATGGGGAAAAACTTGTGGTCAATGCACCTTGTTTAGATATGTTGCCAACCACAGGGTGTAGAGACAGGATGCTTAAGGAGAAGTTGGGAATTTTTGTGTTTCTCTGGAATTAGCTAAGGCATCAGTAATGACATTTATAAGGAGGTGGTACTTAGATTTAAAGTAAGGGGCTTAAATGAAGCCAGACCATTGGAATTAAGGGTATAAAAGGCCGTTTTATCTGATGGGTGGGGCCCTGCCTTCTATCGGATTCTAAGAATACTTCTTCTTGGAGATAAGCGTGGGGGACAGACCCTCTGCCAGCAGATTTGATTTACAGTAAGTCTAACTCTTTTCTTTTTCATACTTAAGACAGAAAGAGAGATGTGTGTGCATGTTACTTTTTCCTAATAAAAACATTCTATTTTATTTTAAACTGTTGTCTCTATGTGTGGAAATCAGCACATCTCAGCATCAAAGCAGCCACTTCTCCTAGCCTGCACCAAATGTTAGTAGACAGGAAATGGGAACCAGTCATAAATTCTAAACTGAAGGTTTGTAAACAAAAATCTTCAGTAAATTCAAATTTCCCTACACTATGTCCTGCCCTTCTCAGTCCTGCCACCATGCAGCAGTTAGGCTTCAGAAAACAATTGCCATTGTTGCCAATGGAAGATTTTTTTTCTAAGCCTAACTGGGGGTGGTGTAGGGGAGGATTTTCAGGAGGGTCATAGCTGGGGAGGAAAGTGTTAGGCCGCCCCCATCCCATGCAGCCACTAGGTTTACCATTATATTCAAACATGGCTATTGAAATTCTACACTGTTAAGCTTAAGTTAATGAACAGCAAATACATCCGTTCTTTCTTTCTTCACATTCAATGAACTGAAATCCAAAGAAATTTAGATTTCTGTTCCCCCCACCCCCCCAGGCATTTAAGAGAAACATAATACTAGGCTCCAATCAAATCACACACTGCTAACTTATAGCATTAGATACAAATTGCACTCAAGTAATGAGCTACATATGTGTCACACAGAGAAACACCACCAGAAGTCACATGTACAGCTGTTTGCAGTCTGACTTAAATCACTTGAAACCACAATTTGAAGTGCGCTGATCCAAATATGCAAAGATTCAGGTTTGAGATAGCCAAAAAAAAAAAAAAGCTTCAGCTCCATTGATTTCTTGCAACAGAGTAGTCCTATATGGTTCGCTCAAAGTGTGGCACTGAGCCTGGGGTGGCAGGGCGGGGTAGAAGGTCAGACATTTGTGGGAAAGCAGAACTGTGCCTTCCGGAAGGCTACAGATTCCACTTGAGATATTGTCAGAGTGTGTGGTGGGAGGTATGAGACAGTGAATTTCTGCATGGAGAGATGGCAACATGTGTATAGAGCTATTTGCGCTGGAGTCATGCTTCAGATGAGTCATCATGGCTGCTCCATCTACTCAAATGATATCTAGGTATCCTACCATTGTGCCTTTTAGGAAAATCAGACTTTATTGCAGTGAATCTCTCAGTTAGGACCCTGCTGCCTTTAATACATCTGTTCCTCCCTTCACACCTTTACAAAGCAACTGAACACTCATTTAGATGTGCAAAGAGTCCACTATCTCCCCCCCCCCTTTTAAAAGGGATGAATCAATGTTTAATGTATGATATGATGTTATTGCAGCCTTCCCCAACAAGGTGCCTTCCAAATATTTTGCAGTACAACTCCAAGCATTCCTGACCATTGGCCATGCTGGCTGGGGCTGATGTCCAGAACATCTGGAGGGCACCAGGTTGGGGAAGGCTGTTTTATTGTATTACTTCAAATGCCAGCGTATAAAGTGTTGGCATTTGAAGACATAGGACTGTTGCAAGGGTGAGGAATGCAGTGATTGGGTAGCAGAGCAAGTCCTGGCTAGGGAAGCAGGGAGGGGCTTATGAGATTTTTGGGATGCCTGAGGATTTCTAAAAACATTAAGGAAATGTTAGTGTGCTCTTGTAATACAAGGGGGTAGAGACAGCTGCAAAAACCAAACACACAATTCTCTGTTAAACTGTGAGATACTTATGCACCAACACCAGAAGGCAACAAACTCCACTGTTTTGCCATTTACTAAGCACAGAGGGCTAAAGATGTCACAGATGTGTTAGTAATTTTAATGTACATTTTTGATACTGGGTGCATTGGCCCTGGTCCACTGAACCTCAACGTTCACAGGTGAAGTGTGAGAAAGAATGCACACTATTAGAGAAATACAGAATTATTAGTAATGAGCAGGGAAAAGGATTCCAAAATGCTTTTAGAGAGCAAAATACATTAAATGAAAAACTGCAAAAAACTGTACTAAGTATATACAATGGAGAGTAATGATACTTTTCAAACACAATCTGGATCAGACAAAGAGGAGCAGACTTAATTAAACCTTGCAACTTACATGTCTTCAATGGTAATATCCTTCAGTATTTGGCAGTAATCCACATTCCACACAGCCTGATCATCCCACACTTTAGAGGCCAGAAGTATAGCACCTAGAACTATTCTCTTCCAGTTACTTGGGCAGATGTCAATCTCTGCATAGGTTAATAGCCTTTCCAAGTAAACCTGCAGAGAAAGAAGAATATTTTTGGATTTACACAACTCACACTTCCTTTGTACAACACAGATTTTTAACACAGATTTTTGTCAGATTTCTTTCAACATCATTGGTCTACATCAGTGTTCATCAAGTTTGGTGGATGTAGACCAGTGTTCTCCAACCTTGGGTTCCCAGATGCTTTTGGTCTACAACTCCCAGCATGCCTAAGTCAGCTATGTTGGCTGGGGCATGCTGGGAGTTGTAGGCCAAAAACATCTGGGGACCCAAGGTTGGAGAACACTGGTCTACATCCACCAAACTTGATTTTGTTTTAAAGCAGACCAAACATAAAACACCGACTCTGAAGACTAGACACTGTAAACAGAACTAATTTTCAAACGTTTAAGATTTCAAGCTCTATTGTGCTTAGTTTCTCAATAATCTAGGGGTGCTTGCTCCACTGAAAGGTAAGATGTCAAAACGAAGGCTGCACTCCCAAGCACACATAGTAGGGAGTAAGCCCTACTGAGCTCAGTGGGACTTACTTCTTTTTTTAAAAAGAATTATTTAGTTATTATAAACTACATACAACACTGTAAAACAAAAACATACAACTACAGTAAAGCATAAGGTGCACCCCCCACCCGCCTAGGGACCAACTAATGTACTTCCATGCCCTTCATCAACTGAATTCCACATTCCAAAAATATAACATGTCCTGACGAGGCATACTCCCCTTCCCCTTTATTAATACACAGTCTAATAATTGATTCCATATATCCATACAATTATTCTTCTTTAACTGTCCCCTTTTGCATTTGATATTACAAGTTAGTTTATCGTTTAGGGCAATATCCCAAACTTCCTTATACCAATCAGTTATTAGAAAAACATGTTGTACTTTCCATTTCCTCGCTAACATTAACCTAGCCACAGTTAACAAGTTTACAATTAGTTCCTTCGTATTTTGGGCACAAGTGACTGGGACTTACTTCTGTGTAAACTTACTTAGGATTGCACTGTTAAAAAGTTCCTCTTAGCTCCAACAAGACATATTTTTCTTCATCAATTTAAAAAGAAGCTCACTAGTTATAAGGCATTACAATCGCACCCCACATTGCAGCAACACATTTTTGTTATGTTTCCAAATTCAACATCATGCATATCAGGGAAAATATAACCCCCCCCCAACTAACTGAAATATTAAAGCTGTATAAGGCAAGCCTCAACTTAAATAAAAAGCAGTTTCCAAATTGCAGGGTGTATTAAGCTTTCCACTTACACATCACCTTTGCTTGTAGTTCAGCTTTGCTCCTTTCTGTGGTAAAACATTGCCAACTAGTGGCAGAAGTACTTTTCAGTGTTTCACAGAAAATCTTTCCTACAGTCCAATTTTCTATGTAATGAAATGCTTTTAGAAGAATCCGATGGAAGTTTGGGCAGTCGCTCCCCCACCTTTCCTGGGACTATGTAAGACCTGTGTGCCCTGAGGGAAGGCAGAAGAGAAGCCCAGGGGGGGGGGGGAGCAGATGCCATCAGCTCCTGAGAGTGCTCTTGGGGCAGCCCCTCCCCTGCCTTCCCTGGGGCTACAGAGGGAAGGCAGAAGAAAAGCCCAGGCCAGGGAAATTGTACCAGCAGCTCCAGAAGAAACCTTCAGTTGGCCTGAGAGAACTGGTGTATGTTTGGTGGTGGTGGTGGTAATGTTTGTTTGTTTGAGTATTTAAACATTGTAAACCGCTTTGGGTACCTTAGCAGAAAGGCGGCATAGACATGTAATAAATAAATAAATAAATAAATAAATAAGTGCACACAGCAAGTGTGAAGGTGGCCTCTGGTCCACAAAAACTTATACCATAATAAATGTGTTAGTCCTTAAGGTGCCCACAAGACTTCGCTGTTCTTGCGGCAACATTTTCCCCTTTGCTAACACTCTGGATATTATCAGAATTTGTCAGCCATGCTGATATTACATAACTGTGAGCTGGATACTTGATTCCTGGTAAATCCAGCTTCTAAATCATTCCTGAAAATCATGTGGAATTTTCCACCTGTACGCCTTCATAGGAATCCTTCCAAAAGCACAGCAGTGGAATCAATTATTAAACTAAAAGAGGGCCATAATTCCTAGTAATGACAAGGTTGCTCACTACAAGGTATCTGCTTGTCTGCACAACTATTCCAACATTGGAAGATAGTCTAATGTATTTATCCTCAACTTCTGTAACACAATTATTTACCTAGTTCCTGTAATTGATTCCTGTGACATATATTGAACAGGTAGCGACACTACAAACTTCATGAAGCTGCTGTATTTTCTACATAAAATTCTGTCTGCTACAAGGTAAAAATGCCAACTGACAGTTCCCTGGGGCGGCAGACTCTGGCCTCATCCGTTGGCCAGAGAACCAAGGGCCACTGGGAGGCTGCACCCCATGCCTCCCAGGACTAACATCACAGCAAGGGGGAGACCAGCCTGGCCCCATATATCGGCTGGAGAGGGAGCAGCTGCAGGGAGCTCGTGTCACCCCTCCCTGCTGGAAGGAACCCACGGCTCCAACTGACAGTTCCCTGGGGCGGCAGACTCTGGCCTCATCCATCGGCCAGAGAGCCACTGGGAGGCTGCACCCCCTGCCTCCCAGGAGTAACATCACAGCAAGGGGGAGACCAACCTGGCCCCATACATCAGCCAAAGAAGGAACAGCTGCAGGGAGCTTGTTTTGCCTTTCCCTGCCCCCCCCCAAAAGAAAAAAGAAAGAAAACTTATAAGAACCTTTTAAACTACTAAGAACTGGTGCCTGAGTTTTGCATTCTTCCTCCTCCCTCCCAATCCCTTTCCCTTTTGTATCATGTCTTTTAGATTGTAAGCCTGAGGGCAGGGACTGTCTTATTATTAATCTTTGTAAGCCACTCTGAGAGCCTTTTCTGGCCAAAGAGCGGGGTATAAATGCAATAAATAAATAAATATAAATGACTTCATGCAGCAGAAATATTCTTAATGTTCAGAATGGAACCAGACCGTAGATATTATTGATGAAGTAGTCATTTAGTGCAATCTGCTTAATCATAATACATGAAGTGCAGATTGTACAAGACTTCATTTTATTTTTTATTAAACACAGGGTGGCAGTATGATTAAGCAAGCCTTACCAGTGTCACTATTGCACATTCAGCGGTCAGCTGTGCTGCACTAAAAAGGGTACGTACGAAGCGATAGATGTGCTTGTGATCAGGGTCATGCTTACAGTAGTCATCTGGAACCTCTTCTCGCTGAAACAGGACATAGTTTGGAAGTATTTTAAAAGCGTCATTGAACACATTGGAACTTACTTCTGAGTAAACATGCATAGAATAATACTATTAGTCCTGTGAAAGCATCCAGTATGAACAGATTGTAACAGGTAACATACAAGGGCTGAGTGCAAATGGGGGCTTTTAAATCCCCCCTTTCTATTGCAGCAATGGGTGTGGGGGGCACTTCAGAGCTGCATTCTGCAAAGATTTCAAGGGACTGCCATCAGAAGGGAAACACTGGCAAACCCCTTGATATGCATGAGTAAGCATTTTACATGAACACCCTTCTTTGGATTCCAACCAAAACCTATAGACATACAGCACAGTTCTTCCAACATGACTAAATCCTACACGAGCTGCCTTCTGTAAGAGGAATACAGCCAGAATTAAGCATGGAACCAAATGCCCAAGGATAGCACTCTACAGTATTAGTTTTTAAAGCCCAGTAAGCCAAAAGTCAATCCGGATAGGTAAAGACTGAAATGCTTCTTTGTACATCAGGAGAAGAGAAGCTAAGAGTCAAGAACCTTCTCTTAATTTTCCCTGCAATCCTGGCTTACCTTACAAGCAAACTAAAAATAGATAAGCATTTAGTTCCAAGGTATAAAAACCTAACTGCTCACTCAAGAAATCAAGTCAAATGAAGAAAATAATCAGATTTACCGTGAGTGGATGCGATTTCTCATCAAAAATATCCAGTGATCTATCTGAATCCCTACAACACAAGAAGATGCATGCTATTGGTATTAGCAAAGTTGTCCTTAAGATATACCGGTACATCTGCATTCCTTTAAGAAGCATCTTGATCAATCATAGGCTGAGGAAGACTATGACTGGTCATAGGCCAAAACTCTTGCTCCCTGCCCCCTTTCTTTTAAATCTCCCCCGCCGTATTGTACAGTTTTAAATGTTTAACACAAAAATGATAAAAGTATAATAAAAAGCAGCATTACACTATGCTTCAGTAGTTTTCAGAATTTGCCGCTAAGCTTTGCTGCATTTCAAGAGATGACAGCCCACATGGTGCCATGGCTACAGTGTTAGTTTTAAAAATGAAGTCCAAGTGTGGCCCCTGCTGACCTTTAAAGCTGATGGAGCGGCCCTGGACAATCTCTATTCCACTAGGTTGTTGTGTGATAAAACGTCATGCTGACTTTAAGGAATGTGTTGAATGCATTTATATACTGTTTTGCTGTTAAGGCAAGATTGACCATTGCTTTCATTTTGACACTGGTATTTCAGCAGGGGTGGGGAAACATGTGGCCCTCCAGTAGCTGTTGAACTGCAACTCCCATCAGCATAGCCAATCGTATGAGATGATGGGAGAAAGTAGTGCGGGAACACCCAAGGGCCACACATTCCCATCCTTGTATTTCAGGCATATAAATAGTCATTCACCCAGTGGCAACTATCACCCCCAGACTAGCAAGGGAAGCTTTTGTAAATTGGAAGAATTGGCTCCTTCCACCCCCCATATTTTTTTAGACCTGTATAAAAATTTTAATTGTGTTTTACACTCTGTTTTTTTCTTCTTCTTGTATTTTGTTGGACTGTACATCGCTCAGAGTGGCCGGATGACTGGCCAGATGGGTGATTCAAAAATATAATAAATAAATAAAATATAAATATATATGCTATAAGTGACTAACCATGCTACCTATGAACAGACAAGCTTGTAAATATTTTTGTGGGTTTGTAACTTTCGTAGACCTATTTGCAAAGCTATTTAATGTGAGTCAGATATGGAGTTTTTAACAAGCACTCGTGTAGAGGGCAAGACAAAGGACATAGGCAAAGGAAGAATAGTAAGCATAAGGCGGTCAGGAGGAAAAAAACAGGGGGTTGGATCCCGAGTAGCGCAAGAAGGCGGTCACTTGCCCAAAGCATTCCTACACACTCCTCCCCACCAGTTTCCTGTACCCCAGGCCAGTCAGGGGACCCCTGAGAACAGGACGGGATGTGGTGTGGGGGGCTGCAGTGAGAGGGGGGAATAGGCAGAGACTGGGTGAGGGCACTTTGCATGAGCAGACTTCCACTCCGACCCAGACTGTAAAAGTCACCATAAAGCCATTTCCATAAACGAGGGACGCAAAAACTCACAGAAGCCAGTACATAGCCAGAGGTGTAACTCACGGGTGCTGGCATGGTGGCTCCTGTTGTTTAGTGTGCTGGAGCGCAGATCTCACCTCTGCCTCGTACTCAGTCTTATGGGCAGGTTACTCATCCTTTGTCATACCTCCCAAGGCAGCTGCTTTGTGG
Organism: Shinisaurus crocodilurus; assembly: GCA_021292165.1. Taxonomy (NCBI): domain Eukaryota; kingdom Metazoa; phylum Chordata; class Lepidosauria; order Squamata; family Shinisauridae; genus Shinisaurus; species Shinisaurus crocodilurus. The sequence goes on from CM037876.1 coordinate 125,555,939, forward strand.
GGGTGCCCAGGACAGTTTCTCAAATAGCCAAATGTGCCCACAGCCCAAAAAGGTTGCCTACCCCTGCTATATGGCATATAGGGTCTTTCTTACAACCTACAGCCATGACAGTTTGTGAGGTTAAGGATAGGGATACAGGAACCTGCACACTGGACAATGTTGTCTTCTCATCTTCTTTCCAAAAATGCTCCTTTCTGTTGCACTCTGTCTTGGCCTAGCCCCACCCTCACAAAAACAAAGTAGCAAACAAAAATGAAATTCCCATGAGTGATGGGTAAAAAGAAGTGAAATCTGAATGTTGCTGAGCAGATGAAAGCATTTTATTTTAATCAGGTGAAAATGAATTCCCTATGTTTGGTATATAGAATATAAATATTTGTATTAGAGAAGTTATCAAATTGATTCTTCATTAACATAGAAAAAGCTTCATTTACCTCAAAGGCACTGATTCAATTTACAGATTAACTATTGCAGATGTAAGGAACCTGGTGCCCTCCAGATGTTTTAGATTGTAACTCTCATAATCCCCAGGCAGCATGACCAATGTTTAGGGAGTATGGGAGCTGTAGACCAAAACATCTGAACAGCACTGGGTTGCCCACCCCTAAAGTATAGGCTAACATGCTTATATCCCGATTTAATATTAATTATTTAAGAGAAATGTAGCATTTACATTTTTTTAAAATCCCATTTAAGTAAGATTTTAAAAACCTGATTTAAATTTAGAAAGCATTTTTAGGGGTCTTTAAATCAGTTTTATCCATCCTGAAATACAGTTAATGTCAGCCCATTCAAAAACCTTCAGAATTTTAAGTCTAGTCATTTTATCTTGTCATTTTCACAGTACTGCCTTCTTTCTATGTCTGGACATGTGTTCATACCAAGCTTGCAATTTTAAAACCATAAGAATCATAGTTTAACTCAACTAGTCCACACGCCAGCCACTGCTCTAGATGCTTCAGGAACTGATGAACTATTAACAACAGCTTTAAAAAGTGCTCACCTGTTCTTTATGTGATAGTATATTGCTAATGTAACACTGTGGGGAGAAGGGGAAAGAATCATTTCATTGTAAGTAGTTGTACGAATTCCATCTTGATACATACAAGATTGCTGTTAGGGATAAAAACAGATTATTCCAACAAAACCCATATTAGAAACTTTTAAATTCTTCCTCTCTTTCTCAAGGCCCATTTTCACCTGAAATTCCATCTGTAAATGTACATGTTAAAACTCTACCATCAAATGCCCATATTAATGCAAGGTTAACTGAAGTAAGATTCAAAATCTTTATAGTGCCAGCCAACCAGATCATACAGCACTCTACAAGTTTAATAGAGATGTACCGGTACTATTTCATTAAAAAGACCAATGCAATTAGTTTGGGTAGATGAGTTGGGCAAGAGGCCACCAGAGGTAGGACTGCTCAGTGAGAGAGAATACAGGGAGATATACCCACACTGACAAGCTAGGGTAAAATCCTCTGGCAACATGCCCTTTCTTGCTATGTCAAATAAGCATAGTGTTCACTGCACCGCCTTCTATTCCAAGCAACTGGGCAATGATCTAGGCCAGCCTTCCCCAACCCAGTGCCCTCCAGATGTTTTCAACCACAACCCCCCATCAGCCCCAGCCAATGGTCAGGGCAGGCTGGAATTGCCATCCAAAAGATCTGGAGGGCAATGGGTTAGAGAAGGCTGAACAAGGCAGATCTGTGAACAGCTGTTGCTGGGGTAGGGTGCGTCAGGCACAGGAGGAAAGGTGAGCAATGCTCTGAATGAGCAGCCCAGAAATGCAACTATTCAGTGTGCAAGGCATCTCGCACTCTACAGCCCAATTGAGGCATTACAGGGGGAAGCTCTGACATCCTGCATCCACTGTGCAGGGTCTGCCCTCTACCCATTCCAATCTTAAAGCTCTGAGAATATTAACATTCACAGTCCATGGAGTTTGTCAGGGCTGTGCTTTCTGGAATACAAGTTGGGAAAGGAGTTAACATAATATGCCACACCTATAAATGGGCTAAATCTATTTGCATGGAATTATCTCTTAAGCAGCTTGCCCTGTAAGGGTGGTGAACTGCAACAGTATAAGGCATTCTTAAACAAAGCTCTTTATGATTTACAGTGCACAAAAAAAGGAATGTAATATAATGTAATGACTTCTGTATTGGGGTGTGGGGTGGGGGAAGCCACATGCTACGACTTCAAGTCAACTGCCCACACAACAGAATTGGAAATTGGAAATCAGCCTCAAAACCCTGGCAGGGGTTACCTCCAACATCTTTCCCTGAATGCTGCTACACTGATAGCACTGATCCAATTGTGTCAGATTCCATGTATGACACAGCCGAAATGATACACCTTGTTGCACCTAAGATGTACTTAGGTTTAGTTGTGAATCCATTTTCCCCTTCAGGAGGTATTTTTGACACTGGTCACAACATCAATCTTTAGCCTACAAAAACTTGTATGTATCTGAGGTCAACATGACAAATGAGTGAATCTACAGAAAAATCAGGGCTTTGTTTTGTGTTCTGAATTAATTACACCAGTTGTATTGTCTCAAGCGCTGCAGGACTTTAGCAATTCAGTCTATGGTAAAGCTCAATTCAAGGAGAGTGGGGCTTATTCCTTGTATATAAGAGAATAAACTTTGCCCCAACTTTCTGCACTGTAATTTGAGACTAGTTTCACAATTTTAGCCAAGGATGTATTGCTTTATGATAAGCATTTTAAAATTACAAGCCAACTTTAAGAGACACATTTCTAAAGAGGGGTAAAGACAGTAGCAGGAATAGGGGAGCTTTGGAATTATAAGTCTGCATCAGAGAAGCTGATAAACCAGATATAATTGATACCAAAAACAAAAAAGAGGCTAAATGTTAACTAACTTTCCCTGATTCAGAGGATTTTGGAATCAAATAGGTAAGCACTAATCTGACACCACTAGATGGCAGGCCGACATCAGAGGCCACAATTACTAGTTCAATCTGCATATCTTACACCAAATGTTACCATAGCCAAGCTGTCATATAACTACTCCATTTAGCTCAGTGTTCTCCAACCTTGGGTCACCAGATGTTTTTGGCCTACAACTCCCAGCATGTTTGGGTCCCTACACTGGCTGGGCCATGCTGGGAGTTGTAGGCCAAAAACATCTGGGGACCCAAGGTTGGAGAGCCCTGACTAGATACCCTTTCTTGTACTGTCAGGTTTTGGGATGGAGAACACTTTCCAGCTCATCTTATACGAATCAGGATGTATCACTTTCACTAGATTTCATCAGTGGAACCGGGGGGGGGGGCAAATTCCCCTCTCTCCTCTACAGCCCCACCATGAGCCCTCAAAATTGGCTCCGGGGGGCTTGGCGGACCCTCCAGAGCAGATTTGGGGGAGGGGGCTACAGGGGGAGGAGAAAGTCCCCTCACCTCAGTGGAATTCCGCTCACATGTTGGATTTCACTCATGGTCCATCAGAATTCACCCCCAGGCCCAGTGGTACTTACCATTTTATTGTGCTCCTAAGATTAGGCTGGCTGACTGTGCTGTCATCTATAAATATTGTTGAACACGAACTATATTTTTTTGTAAGCTGCCCTGGGGAAACCTGCAAGCAGAAAAAAGTGTTTTTTGAACAATTGTTTCTGGAACCGTGATTTCTGGGTTTAGTCAGCATGCACACCCAATGCATGTGCTCGTTCTCTCTCTCTCTCTGATGATGCATACAATGTTACTAAACAAAGCAAAGGAATTCTAGGGATAGATGCTTAAACAAGTAACCTGACAACCACTACAGTGACAAGTAGAGATCAAAGTTAGCAGCATGTTGGACAATGGACAGGTATAAGGCTATAGATACCTACACAGTCTTGCAAGATTTTAGGCACTGAGGTAACAGACACCTAGCATTTTTCTAGTCCTGCTCCTGTACACAGCTATTTCCTGTACACAGCTATTGACTAACTGGCAACAGTTACATATGCAAAGATAAGGGCGACTCTTCAAAAATAGGTAGCGATAAGCACAGGAGGCTGAGTTCAGGTCCATGAAACTCAAGGCCAAAAATAGATATTTCCCTTCCTTTAAGACAGTGGGCGGGGTTGGGAGTGGGGGTGGAAGCCTGATCTGAATCAGAATTGCAGCACAGGAGGAAGGAAGTTTAACTTTTTCCTATTGTGCTATTTTCCCACCGCAAATCACCCCAAAGCTGTATTTGCTCCTGAAACATTTGGGGGCAGGGTTCAAAAGGAAAAGCCAGTGTGGCATAGTGGTGAGAGTGTTGGACTGGGACTCGGGAGATCCGGGATCTAGTCCCCGCTTGACCATGAAACTCACTGGGTGACTTTGGGCCAGTCACGGACTCTCAGCCTAACCTACCTCACAGGGTTGTTGTGAGGATAAAAATGGAGAGGAGGATTATGTAAGCCGCCTTGGGTTCCTTGCAGGAAAAAAGGCGGGGTATAAATATAATAAATAAATAAATAAAACAACACAAGAGTAAAGAGTTTATTGTACCAGTCCCAATTCAGAACAGCACCAACGTGTGGCTGCTATTTTAAAAGGGGGCAAAACATGAGATGACGACTTATTTAATGTCAAGTCTAGCTTGGCCCTCACTCCAAGCCAAGAGGAGAAGAATGTAATCAGTGAGGCATGGAGATGCTAAAACTCTTTGCTCAAGTGCAGGAAAGCTATTTTAGAGTTTCAGGACTACAGATATTTCCCCCATTTAAATCAATGAGAAACTGGGCCAAGTTCTGGGAAAGGAGAGGAGAGACAGTATGAGCACACAACACTACTGTACACTACACAGCCACCTGCCATCTTATTATGCACAGACAGTTATAAGCGAGCTCCAAAGTCTCATCCTCCAACCAAATGATTCTGGGAACCTCTGTGGAAGTTGCTGGCAGATATCTTACGGCAGGGGTGAACTAACTTCAGTCTTGCTGAATTATTTTTTTTACTAGGATCGCCACGGAATCTTCAAATGTACAAAGCAAGAGTACATACCCAGGATTCCCTAGCAGTTAAGGCATAACTAATATGTGTCCAGTGATGCAGAAAATGCACTTCTCTTTAAGTTAAGATGTGTTTTACATGTTCGGACTATGGCCTATGACCTAGTCTAGCATTCTTTGCAGGAATCCAGCAACCAGCAGATGCCAGGCGGTCTACTGGAAATTGAGCGTTCTGCCTAATTGTGCCTTAGGAATCTATCCTTCCTATCCTACATTGGCAGCAAAGCATACTTGAAACAGATTGGAAACGGAAGTACAGACGAGTCATTCTAACAGGGTTGGCAGGCAGAACTCATATGGAAGTGGCATGCTGAAGTGATTCAATATCACTAACCCCATTAATCACAGGTGACTCTTTCCTTTAGCTACCATTAAAGCACACATTAATGCTCCTCCCTCTCATAGTACTGGCCATGTGGGAGAGCAATTTCCTGCTCACTTATTAAATATGTATTTACACTTGAAACATTAATCCCCTATTTCAGTAATGAAGATGCATGCGCTTAGGCCAAGACACTGTGCAGCAGTCAACTATTCAACCTGGGATTTTGTTCTACTGTGTTGAAATTAGAGGATTTTAAAAAGGTATGGTAACCACATTTTTCTATGCAGTGAATGGTTTAAACATTCTGAGCAAGAATTCTACTCACCCTGAAATTTAAAATGTTTTAAAATCCCTATAGGCCAGCATAAATAATTTTACCTCTCTTGTCTAACCATACAAAGAAAAAAGAAAAAAACTCTGCATGAAAGTCTAGCTGTGTATCTTTAAACTACTTCTACTTCCATTCAGCAGTGAAGTTAAGGATTATTTTCCTACTGAGCAATAGAAGGCATGATCCTGCCAAAATTAAACACTTAAATCTCATTGGGTTGAATCCAACACTGTAATTCTGCTGACAGAACTGCTTCTGTCAGCGGAACTGGGAGAGGGGGTGATCCCTCCTCTCCCCACAGCCCTCTGCACACCCTCAAAATCTGCTCTGAAGGGCTGGGAATCTCCAGAGAAGATTTTCAGATGGCACAGAGGGCTGCCAGGGCAAGGAGAGAAGGAGAAAGTCCCATTGGATTTCTGACAGTGCAATGTTGAATTTAACCCATTAATTTCAAAGGGAGAAATTTTAATTAAATTAGAAAAGTAAAAAAGTGAAACTAAGCTTTTTGCTGCCATTTCCTTTAAAAAAAACTAGCTGTTTTTCTTTTTTTCTTACACCTCTCATATGTACTTACATGGTTGATGTGGTTGCTTTTCCTCTTCTCTCTCACTAAAAAAGGGAGAAAATCTCTATCAAGGAATGCTCTAAAAACTAAACAGATTGTATTCTAAAATATAGCATCTGCTTAGTTGATAGGAGTCTCTCCTCTCAACTACACATTCAAAACTGACAATACCACCTGACAATTGTTATCTGACAATAATTCATTTTTAAGTTAGACAGCCCATCAGTCCCTGGGTGAGTCAGCTTCACCTATAATGCCCTTCTGGAAGTCTAACTTGCACTGTCAATGCTAAAGGATATTACCGTACATAGAATAAGTGCTCCTCAATTCAGTAGAACCAGGTTTCAGATTGTATTATTAGGACTTAGGAGGAAACTGCTACAGTTACACCCATGGATGCGAGCATCCGTCGATTAAAAAAAAAACCACAAAAATATTCTGCACTCTTATATGCAAAAGACTTTGAAAGATATGAAGGCAATATCATTAATATCAGTCTGGGGAAAAGGGAGATAAAGGTTACATACCATGACAAGGAAGAAAGAGGTATGTTACTAGAAATTTCATCAGATAGCACCATCACCAGACATTATCTTGCTAGTCTGAGATAATCCAAGCTACACTAAAAATTGTATACCACTAGGAGCTTATAACTACGAAAACAAGGGCTGTTAGGAGTAGGGCCATCCACTGCTACTGAGCTTCAAGCTGCAGGGCAAACAGTGACCCCTAGGAAAAACCTCTAAGTAGATTTTTCTTCAAACATTGGTCATAAGACAACCATCTTCTCCTGCCAAATTTCCAAATGAGGAATGTAATCCTTGCTAGTCATTCTACTGAATGGCGAGTGTTAGTATTTTGACAGAAGTGAAAGGAGAAATAGACCTCTCAATTAAGATCTAAATACCCACTCTATTCTCTCCCACCCCACCCTTTTTAAAGAGAACAAAAGTTAGCTTACCATCTGTTTGGGATTTGCTCAAGAAAATTGTGCTTGCTCTAGGATGGTCAGATGGATTTGATTCCAATGCTAAATCTGAAATAAAGAAAGAACATGAAGTGATGCTGCCCTCAGATCTGACTTTATTTTGGGGAACACAAATACAGAAGAAAACCCCAAGTCTCACCAAAGCAGCACTCACCTACCACAGGCATCCAAGCCAAGCAAATTCATTCTTATGACATCCCATACCACACTTCTTAATAGATATACAGTAATACCTTGGATTGCAAGCACAATTCATTCCGGAAACGTGCTTGTAATCCAAAGCACTTGTATATCAAAGCGAAATTCCCCATAAGAAATTTGTACACATATTTTTAATTTAAGCTGCAATAAAGAATGATAGTGTAAAGTCTTCATTTTTCTTGACCATACTAGTACTTGTATTGCAAGACTTCGCTTGTTTATCAAGTTAAAATTTATTTTAAAAATTTGCTTGTCTTGCAAAACACTTGCAGACCAAGTTACTTGCAATCCAAGGTTTTACTGTAGTTAGTATCCAGATAGCATATTTTGCATGTTCAAACGCTTCACAAACTGATCTCAGAATGCTTAAAACAGCTCTGTACTGGGAGCTGATAATACTCCACCGCCTAGCATATGTCTGGTTTTGATTTTGCCCCATTCTGTTCAACTCCCAGCCCTACTCCAGTCCCAATCAGTATAGAAGCTTTAATTATCAGCATGTTTAATCAGAGCTGCCCAAGCTCTTTTGAGTTAACAGTCCTCATTATGCCTATAATTCACACAGCCATGCTAGGTAGGCCATTTCAAGTTAGACTAACAGATAGTTTCCAAAGAGCATCCAATAGTTCAACATCAGTTTAGTTTTCCACACTGAGAAGGAAAACAGCATTAATTATACCAAACCTTTAAATACAGTCTCCAAGAATTTGTAAATAAATTTAGATCAAGTCTACAAGACGTCTACAAGAATTTTAAAAAGTTGTTTAGAAACAAACAGTACCCAAGTTTGAATGGGAAAGATATATTCTACGACATTTTCAGTTAGATCACCAAAGAAGGATTTACAGCTAACAGACATGAGTAATCAGAAAGTTGTTAATACAGGAGCTGTTGTGGTTGTTTTTTTTCACCTGTGAATTGCACAAAATACTTTCTATATTATGAAGTCATCTCAGGTCAGGATTACTTGAATCTAACCTTTTAAAAATATATATGAAATGACTATGCTAAAGTCCCATCATTACTGCTTTTTTGATATACCTGCCTTTCCTACTCTGTTACCTTCTCACCAACCCATTACACCAGAGGCAAAACCGTATCAAGTGCTGTAAGAACCTGGGTATGTGCCAGAGTGACTCATATTTTGGACTTGACTTCAAAATATTTGCCAAAAAAGTTGGCCAGAAAATGACCTATGCTGTATAAACACTGGGTTCACTCATACTTCAGCAGTAATTTTACAGATGGGCTTCAATACAGAGGACCGCATGTCCTGCAAATCAATACAATGCACTGTAGTCCTGTACAATGCACAGGAAACTGCAGGGACATGCCCCAATTTTCTGTCAAGGAGGAACAGCTGCTCTGAGGGATTTAAATTGCAGACATACTGGTATACCTGTAGACCGCTGGCAGTGACAGCTCATGCCACAGTGAGACAGGTCCCCCCCCCCCGGGCACTGGCTCTCTCTTCACCATACCAAGTGTCACCATACCAAGACACCTACCCTTGCATAATTTTGAGCTTAAGTTCAATACTCCTACCAGCAGATGAATGTGTAACATTACTCTCACGTATGCAGAAAAATCAATCTTGCCCTCAGTGCAGTTATGCAGACCTATTCCATGCAGCTCAACATTTACAGTTATGCCAAAGAAGATTATATCAGAACAAAAATACTAATGTTTTACTACAAGTTTATGGAATGCATGCCGTAAAGTCAATTGGTTTGTAAAATCTATTATCTAATGAAAGTAATATATATCATGCAGCACATTTCTCATAGTACAACCTATTTGTATAGCCCTTTAAAAGAGAAAGAGTGTGTATAATTAATCTAGAAGTAATGATATACCAGTTGCAACTCTACTTAAAACTAAACTGATGTTGAACTATTGGATGCTCTTTGGAAACTATCTGTTAGTCTAACTTGAAATGGCCTACCTAGCATGGCTGTGTGAATTATAGGCATAATGAGGACTGTTAACTCAAAAGAGCTTGGGCAGCTCTGATTAAACATGCTGATAATTAAAGCTTCTATACTGATTGGGACTGGAGTAGGGCTGGGAGTTGAACAGAATGGGGCAAAATCAAAACCAGACATATGCTAGGCAGTGGAGTATTATCAGCTCCCAGTAGAGGCAAAACCTACACCAGTATATTGCTCCCCTAAGCAAAATATCCTGCCACGACTTAAGCAACCCTTGCTGCTCCTTATTTACAACTCATACTAACAACTCACAATGGGCACAACTTAAACGAAAGATTCACTGATTTCAACATCAAATTTAAGCAAGTGCTTCCATTTTCCACTGAAATTGATGGGATCTGGAAATGCATAACTTGGCTGGATTGTGCACTAAGTTTTTTAGGGCGCAATCCTATGGGTTGTGCCCTTGATAACTGTAAGACCCCGAACTCTGAGGCTGTCAATCATCCTGTGCAGGGTGGGAGGAGTGGGCATCCTGCATTTTTCACTAGATGGGCTTTTTGGCCTCTAGCGAGGGAACTTTGGAGGGGGAGGGCAGGAGGCTGGAGAGGGCTCAGGATAGCTCGTATCCTGACCTCTCCAGTCTCCTCCCCTCCCCGTGAAATGCCTCCTTTCCCCCCTCTCCGAGGTTGAGCTCCAGACCTCGGAGGCCAGCTGGCACAGTTCTTTCTGCACTGGCTGCGAGGGGGAGGGTTATCAGATCTCCAATTCCCCCCTCCAAGGTCGGAGCGCTCCAGTCTCCAGTCTCAGATCAGGGAATCTGAACTATCCTACGGCCCCTCAGACACTGTCTAGTGGCCACACGATTACTCCCTTATTCAGGATACAGGTAGTGTCATAATTACAATCACTGCACAAATTGCTGACTGGCTCAGAACCAGAACTCCTAAGGACTCCGGGAGAGAAACATAAGAATTGGGGGTAGGGCTGGGCAGCATCTTGACCATGAGCTGAAGCAGATTCATACAGACACTTTAAACAGGGAAATTCTGACTCACATAAATATTAAAAAGAGGGAAGAAAAGCAGAGGCAAAGCAGCAGTAATCTCAAAATGAGAGGAAGGTAAGTTAATAGACGATATAGAGAAGTAATGAGCGTAGAAGGAACAACTTGCCTAAGACATAGTTGGCCAGAGTTATGAAAGCTGTTTATTTATTTAGAGTGCACAGCATGGCTGAATTATTATATATTAGCTGAGCAAGCTCAGTTCATTTATAACCACCCCTTCCGTTTTCTCGGGTCCAAAGGACAAGTAATCTGACATCTCTGCAAGTTACAACACTACTGGCTACTTGCATTCATCTTTCGCATGACATAGCCTCTTCCGAAATCATCCATCAATGCTCCAACATCAAAATCTTATATCCTTTACAAAGTCAGTAGTGAGTTTTCTGTTTATAAGCAGATTACAATGCATGCTGTCTCTAAAGATCATAATCCAGAGGTTGATGTGGTAAGCCCTACATACACAGTGGACTTTCTGACTTTCCGTGGGAGCTGCTCCACATCGTGTCCAACAAGCCACTTGTAAATTCAAAATCTCCACTTCTGGGGGATGAAGAAGGTGCAAGTACAGTCCCTGTACACACCAAAAGAGTTTCTCTGAAACCCAGCTGAAGAGCACAAGACGGGAGTTTCTAGAATTTGGGAGTCAACTATGTTTTCAGAACTGGGTGTCATCATCAACCCCAACTTGCAATATGGGTACCCTGGTTAAAATTCTTACACTGTACGTCTCCCTCCATTTTTCATTCCCTTTAACTAACACTACTTCTGTTGCTGGAGCAACACGACTTAGGTTGAGGTAAAGTCCAGTTGTGTCACAACCTACCAGGTGAATGTTTCAGACTGTAGGATGTCAGCTGCACATTAGACTCTAGCAAAATACAGGGTGACTTGCCGAGTGAGAGTCCAGATTTATACAAGATATGGGGCCCAAGTAAAGCACGTACCCATGTTTGAGCATTCCACACACAGCCTGCCATGTTTCCATGCACTTCGCATGTGTACTGCCTATTTGCATGTAGTGTTGGCATACCAATGGTATGTTTGCCTGGGTTACTAATTACTGGTGTGCTAATGCAACATGCAAATAGGGCAACACATTTAAATGGGACTGGGCACATAGTGGATACTTGCATTGATGTGCTTTACCTGTGGCTCACATCATGTGTAAATTGGGCCTTAGTAAATACAGTCAACAGAAACAAGTGGTACATATTTTGCACCCTGCAGGCTGCCACCCCCCGCCCATAGAAAAGCGTTCAAACATACAACTCCACCAACCGCAATGGTATATTCTAGGACAGTGTTCTCCAACCCTGGGTCCCCAGATGTTTTTGGGGCATGCTTGGAGTTGTAGGCCAAAAACATCTGGGGACCCAAGTTTGGAGAACACTATTCTAGGAAAAGCGTCACCACTTTGCTAGCTCAGCTGACCCTGTTTGAGGCAGGTTTTTGTACTTCTTACAGCAAAGTGAAGTCAAATTACAATAGGGAATTAAAATATGACTTTTCCCATTATAGCAGCAGAAGCATCTACCTTACTGGGTTGCACTAACATTGTGATGCAGCACATATGTAAGTCATTACTAATTCAATGCTATGCATGTCTACTCAGAAATAAGTCCCACTGAATTCAATAGGACTTACTCCCAGGTAAGTGTGTATAGGATTGCAGCATAAGATACAATCTCCTCTTTTGGCCTAGATCAGATTTCCTCCTTTGGCAGATTACTCCAGCATCCATACAAAAAAAGAACAGTGCATTTTAGATGTACAAGTAACAGTGAAATAACTATTTTCCAGCAAGTTTCTTAATCTACATGGTAGTTCTTTGGAGGATGGATAAAATGGTATTTCCACACTACTCCTGCATTATGAGATCTTGGTATAAAAATAGTTGTTAGCACAGTGCAAGCTCGGTATCAAACTTCCCATCAGAATGGGTGTGATGGTGGGGAAATTACTCAGGAACAATTATTTCAGTAACCAAGGAAGAGACTAATTTAAGTTATTGACTTAAATCAAGCTTTCAAACCATTCATTATTTGGTGACTAATGCTAAAACACTGATTTGAAATCAAGTAGAACAATTGCACTACCTAAAAACATAACACAAAACCTTTTCTGATGCAGCCTACATGCCTCATATTTTAGAATTACAGTAATACCTTGGATTGAGAGCATAATTCATTCCGGAAACGTGCTTGTAATCCAAAACACTCTTATATCAAAGTGAGTCTCTGGCGGGCGTGAGCGGGGCCGATTTCAGCCCACTACGCCCGCTCGAGGTGAGCGGTTACATCCCTATACTTGTCTTGCAAGACCTTGCTCGGTTGCCGGCCAGATGGGCGATTAATAAATGTAAATAAATAAAAAATAAAATAAATTATCAAGTCAAATTTAAAAAAAATATTTTTGCTTGTCTTGCAAAATGCTCTCAGATCAAGTTACTTGCAATCCAAGGTATTACTGTAATTAAGAAATGAGGGAGGCAACTCTGTAGAGCAGTGTTTTTGTTTTTGTTTTAACTTACAATAAAACTCGTAAGAGAAAAACTACATATCAAGATTCACCAAATTATTACTACAAAACAAATGAAGACCAATCTCTTTTGAACATGTCCAATATCTGGGTGCTTTGCATGCACACAGAAGTTAACTGCTTCCAGTTTGGCCCTCTGAACATATGCAAGGATACTAAGCAAGACAATGTACTTGAAGCAGGGGTCCACAAATCTACATGGCATAGTGAGCATCTCTTCCCAGGCTGATGGGTGTAGTGAGCCTTCCCTCCCTGCCCCTCTAAACACACTGAGTTAAGTTTAGGAGATAAGTACCTCCCCCCCCCCCCGCTTTCAAGCACCAGTTGGTGCTGGGCATCGGAGCCACTCCTTCCTTACAAGCATGGAATTGTGCTTAGTACATGAGACACTGCTACCCACCACACCAGCACATCCTGAGCCCTTCTGATCTGGCCCGTTTGTTGTGGGAATGCAGAATGGTGCGCAGCAGTGGCTCACGCAATGAGCAGCACCAGCTTGTGCTGGAATGGCATGAGAAGGTAAGGGAGGAGAATTAAATTCTACACTTCTTAAAACTAAATCTCTCTCTCACACACAGCCACATTAGCAAGAAAACAAACACTGTTGGGTTTTTTTTTTTTACATTTTAAACATGATACAATGGATCATTCATTGCACTTATTGTGGAAAAGTTTAAATATTTTAAACTATCAACTAAACAGAATGACATCAACTTTCCATCTCATGAAAAAACCTGTTTGGCTCAGTAACTGCCACCCTTGCTTCTGGAAAGTTCTGGGCACCTGGCCCACCATCTAGCTCTGTATTAGATTGTCTCTCTTGTCTTCAAGGAAGTGATCTTGCCATGTGAACAGAACCAGACAGAAATCTACTAGTTTCACAATCACCTCCTTTGTCTCAAAGCAGATAGATTTGTGTAGTGTAAAAGGAATGTGAGTTGCATGACCAAAGGTTTGGATTATGCTCCTAGGTCATATAAAGCCTTTATTTAATTGAAACAAGTGTTTTAACTGCTATAGCAACTAAGTAGCGTGCATGGTTGTTCAGGAAATATACGTTTTCAACAATGGGAAAACTGATTCAAATTAATCTTTCCTTGGTGATTTCAAATCATGGATTTAAATGAAGCCAACCTGTCACTGGGTGAGTACAAGCTGCTTGTGCAAGCCTAACCTAAATGCTTTGACTTTCCAGAAATAGGAGCTAGTAGTTACATGGCACAGCAAGTTACTTTTCAGCTCAGAGCATTTACTTTCCAACTCACAGAGGAAATGTCCATAACGTTTGGTTTACAGACTGCGTTCGCACAACATAACCCATCATCAGTAATTATCCACTGTGGGTTGTTGTGTTGTGAGAATCTGGGCCACTTCCCACAGGCTGGCTTCTTTTATGGGCAACAAGCCACCCTGACAACCCATGGCTTGTAGCAGGGATTGTTGGACCCACGATGGGCTGTCGTGTCATCTGAACCCAAGCAACCAATCCCATCATGGGTCCAGGAAGCAGTGAGCGAGCCGCTTAGCAAGAGCGGCAAAACCCCCTCACTGCTCTTGCTGAGCTCCCCAGGGCCACTGCCAGTGACAGCCGCTCTACCAAGTGCCCAAGGGTGCTGTCCCAGGCTCAGTCTGCGCCTTGCCGACTGCAAGCCCTTTTGCGTTTGCCATGGCTTCCCCTGCTCCCTCCTTTCCTGGAGATGGCTACCGTTTTTTTGCAATCTTCAAAGTGACAGCCACTGACAGCCCCTCCAAAGTGCCCAAGGGAGAGCAAGGGGAGAGGAGACAAGAAGGATCCTGCCGCGGAGTCCCTTGGGATACTTGTAGGAGGACCAAGGGGGGCAACGCAAGGTAAGCTTGTCTGGCACCAAAAGGAGGGGAGGTCCTCTTATGGATCAGTAACTGGTTAAAGAACAGGAAGCAGAGGGTAGGAATAAATGGTAAATTCTCCCAATAGAGGGATGTAAACAGCTGGGTCCCACAGGGACCTGTATTGGGAGGGACCAATGCTTTTCAACTTACGGTAGTCATAAATGATATGGAATCAGGGGTGAGCAGTGAAGTGGCCAAGTTTGCTGATGACACCAAATTATTTCAGGTGGTGAAAACAAAAGGGGATTGTGGTAGGGATGTACCGATTCGTCTCGCGCTGGCATAGCGGGCCAAAATCGGCCCCGCTCACGCCCGCGCGGCCTTACCTTTTCTCCGCGGCGAGCTGCCTGCACCGCCCGTGCCGGTCCCGTCACATCCAGCACCAGAAATGACGCAACGGGACCCTGCGCAGGGTCCCGTCGCGTCACTTCCGGGGCCGGATGTGACGCAATGAGACCAGCGCCGGCGGCTCGGAGAACTGCTCCGCGCCGCTCTGAAGATCGAGGCGGGGGGAGCACCACTGCTGCGGAGAGTCGAGGCAGCGGAGAGCCCCCCCCCGATTCGTAAGCATCACTAATTGTGAGGAGCTCCAAAAGGATCTCTCCAAACTGGGAGAATGGGTATCAAAATGGCAATGAGGTTCAATGTAAGCAAGTGTAAAGTGATGCACGTTGGGGTGAAAAAATCCCAACTTCACGTATAATCTGATGGGATCTGATCTAGTGGTGACTGACCAAGAAAGAGATCTTGGGGTTGTGGTGGATGGCACAATGAAAACGTTGACCCAGTGTGCAGCAGCTGTGAAAAAGGCAAACTCCATGTTGGGCATAATGAAGAAAGGAATTGAAAATAAAACTGCCAAGATCATACTGCCCTTATACAAATCTATGGTGCGACCACACTTAGAATACTGTGTACAGTTCTGGTGACCGCACCTAAAAAAGGACATTGTAGTGTTGAAAAAAGTTCAGAAAAGGGCAACTAAAATGATCAAGGGCCTGGAGCAACTCCCCTATGAGGAAAGGTTACAGGATCGCCTTCTCCCGTACAATCCGGCCCGCACACTTAGGTCCTCTGGGAGGAATTTACTCCAGTCGGCCAAGACTAGGCTGGCGAGTACTACCCAGAGGACCTTCTCTTCTGCTGCTTCCAGACTGTGGAATGGCCTGTTGGAGGAGACTCGTCAACTAGACAGTCTTTTGGCCTTTAAAAAGGCCATAAAGACTGACCTCTTCCGACAGGCCTACCCAGTGGAATTTTAAGAGTTTTTAATAGTTTTTAGGATACTTTTAAAGGTTTTAAAGAATATTTTAATAATATTTGCTGTGTTTTTAACTACTGATGTATTTTATGTTATGGTTGTTCCCTGCCTCGATCTGAGTGGAGAGGCGGGTAAGAAATTATTATTATTATTATTATTATTATTATTATTATTATTACAGCAGCTGGGATTGTTTAGCTTAGAAAAAAGGTGAGTAGGAAAGACATGATAGAGGTGTATAAAATTATGCATGGGGTGGAGAAAGTGGACAAAGAGACATTTTTCTCCCTCTCTCAGAATACTAGAACCTGGGGTCATTCCATGAAGCTGATTGGTGGGAGGGCCAGGACAGAAAAAAGGAAGTACTGTACTTCTTCACACAGCGCATAGTTAAACTATGGAATTCACTTCCACAGGATGTGGTGATGGCCATCAATTTGGATGGCTTTAAAAGGGGATTAGACAAATTCATGGAGGAGAAGGCCATTGGTGGCTACTAGTTCTGACTGCGGTGGGTGCTGTTGCACTCATGTCCTCCTTGTGGGATCCTGTGGGCAGCTGGTTGGCCACTGTGTGCACAGAATGCTGGACTAGATGGACCCCTGGTCTGATCCAGCATGGCTCTTATGTTCTTATGTAACAATGTCGAAGCCAGACAAGTCTCCTTTGGGAGGGCATTCCAGAAATGAGGCACTATAACTAAGAAGGCCTTGTCTTGTAATCATCTGTCTACCTTTTTTTCAGCATGGGCATCCAGAAGAGCACCTCCAAAGATGACCTAAGTAGAGTTGCAACTGGTATATCGGCGTAAGCTGATAAAAGGCTTCCGAGGCACTAAAGCCATCTGTATCTCAAGTGACGATGGATCCAGGAGCATCCCCCGAACTGCGCACCTGATATTTCAGGGGGAGTGCAACTCCTCCATGATAGGTTGAACAATCACCTAACTGGGAAGAGGAACCACCCGCTAACACGACCTCTGTCTTGTCTGGATTGAGCTTCAGTTTACTGGCCCTCATCCAGTCCATTATCCTGCTCAGGCACTGATTCAGGACATCCATCTGCCTCACCTGGGTTAGATAAAAAGGAGAGATGAAGCTGGGTGTCATTTGTATATTGATGATACTTCAGTCCACATCCCAGAATAACCTCCCCCAGTGTTTTCATGTAGATGTTAAATAGCATGGGGAATAAAACTGAGCTCTGTGACTATAATAGCCACAAAACAAAGCCATAATCCCCCAGAAATACGTTCTGGAAATGGCGATTCAAGTAGGAATGGAACTACTGTAAAATGGTGCCCCCACAACTCAGACAACCAATCCAGAAGGATACCATGGTTGATGGTGCTGAAAGCTGCTGAGAGATCCAAGACAGCTCAAAGCTACTCAACTAAGCATCAAGTCTTCTGAACACTTTGGAGGTAACTTTGAAGTGTTCCATTTACTTTCCCTTTCTCTGCCCTAATACTGTTTCATAGGTTTATAAGTTTGTGAATTTTAATGATAGAATTATTCAACAAAAGGAGTGCTTTCCTATTCCTACAATATTATAGCTAATTTTGTATCATCCTACTGTTTTTATTGTTCATTTATATGATTGCTTTTATTGCTGCTACTTTTAGAATGTTTTACCTGCTTTTCTGCTATTATTGCTACATTTAAAGGTATTTTTCCGCTGTAATTTTTACTCTGCAGAGTTTTCTGCAGATTATGTTGTTTGGACCTGAATAGTATTGGTAAATATGTTTTGTTCCCTATCGAAGTACTCTTTATAGGGACATCCACATTTAATATTCTGTTTCCATAATGAAACATAACCTAGCCTTGAGTGGGAAACCTGCAAGGAACAACAGCTTGGTGGAGGTGGGTTGTTGGTACTTTACTGCTGTAACTCAACTTCCTGTTGGTTCGGATATAGCTTGCCATTGTCCAGTCATAACTGTGTCATATTGTGCTCGGCCTTTAGAATCCCCTTGCTCTACCACCCTTTTCCTTCCTTCTGATAAATACATAGAAAATTCAGTGTTTACGTCACTCAGGCTTGTCTTGATAGCCATAATTTTGCCTCTAAGTATAGCAGTTTTTGTACCAATATTCATAACCGGATACCTACATCAACCACATAATTCCATAGCTTAATTCATTTATGTACAGTAAAAGAGGTAATAGATAGCAAGGAAATAGGTGGACAGTGCAGACTTCAGAAATCATGACAACAAATCTCACATTCCCAAATGCTGATGAAAGAGATAGCACATCGAACGCACAAGACTAAAACAGGATTTGACATGATGGCACCTTTTGAAAATCAGATAACCCTTCTGCCCTGTGTCCCATTCTTGAATTTCCTTTCATGAGGGTTGTGTGTACTCTGTGCTTTTAAAAAGATACCAAGTTTCTGTGCCAAGAAATATCAGGCTGGATCCAGACTTCGTCATCCTTAGAGTTGACCCAATGAAATCAACAGGGCTTAATTAATTATTATTACATTATATTTATATCCCGCCTTTTTTCCTCCTGCAACGAACCCAAGGCAGCTTACATGATCATCCTCCTCCTCTCCATTTTATCCTCACAACAACCCTGTGAGGTAGGTTAGGCTGAGAGACCATGACTGGCCCAAAGACACCCAGTGAGTTTCATGGCTGAATAAAGCCTGGATCTCCTGAGTCCCAGTCCAGCACTCGAACCACTACGTCACACTGGCTCTCATGACTAATATGTCCCTTTGATTTCAGTGGGTCTACTGTAAGCATGACTAAGTCTGGATCCAACCCACTAAATTTCTGGGACCCGTACATGTTACACAAATTTAAGATTTAATATAAATGCTTATTTTGCATAATTTATTCTGCTTATACGTCAGGAAGAGATGCCCAGATCCTTTGGTTGAGATTTGAATCCCTTGGCTCACACAAGTGTATGTGCAACTTCAATCCAGTTCAAACACGCTTTGTTAGGGTAATAAGGTAAACACAAAGATTGCCGAAGTATGGAAAAGACCAGTGCCCCAAATTATCCACCAATGGCAAAGTGTGCACCACTCCAAAAAGTACCCAGATCGCTCTGTCACAGAGCAAGGTTTAATCTTGTGCCCAGGTCACATTATATGGTTGAAAACTGTGCAAAATACCCATGTGATATTAATGCAACATTTACTAGACCATGAGGGAAGAACAAATGCTAACCCTGAAGCTGGATCTCAACTATCTAGGAGACAACTTTTGGGAATGGGGAGAACAAATGACCATAAACTGGATGCTTGGAAGACAGAGGAATAACGCTGTGCGGTCTGATTGCAATGAGAGTTGCTGTCATTTATGTGTCTTCTTTTTTAAATAGCCTCAATATGGAAAAGGGTACTATTTCAATCTACCAGACACAGCACACAATTTCCATTAAAAAGATGATAAACAGTGGCTGATGCCGGGAAAGACAGTGAGAAACTGTCAACACAACACATAGCTAACTGCCACCAGTACTTGATAGAGGAGGGAATTTTGAGCTCCCTTCGCAGTATGAGCTCCCTTCGCAGTAGCCTTAAGTGCAGTGTTCTCCAACCTTGGGTCCCCAGATGTTTTTGGCCTACAACTGCCAGCATGCCCCAGCCAGAACACTGCTTAAGAGGGAAGGGGACTGGAGCACCTCTGGTTCTCTTGTAATATGGCATTTTTATGACCAATTCTTCACAGCCACACACTATGACAACTTCTGAATATCTCACAAAGAGAACAAAAAGGTGTGTTCATGCACATTTCCTTTAAATAGCAGTTAATTTACTTTCCCATTAACTTTAGCAGTGAAGCACTTCACTTCTGTAGGTTTTATTTTTTGCACAGCCACTTCACTAGGAATTAAGCTATTTCTTCTCAGCTTTACCCTAAAAAGAAAAGGTAGCTGCTTCTCCATATGCCCTTGTGTTAATTAAGGATAAATACAGAGTTCAAAGACACTCTATAACCCGATGATCTAAAACAGCAGCAAGCTACTGGTTGATCTTGCAGGTTTAATTTAACACCAAATTACCACTGCTCAATTGCAAACCACAGAGAGGTAGAGGACATCGGCAGCAGAGACAACAGTGAAGCATCAGTGCTAATGCACTGGATGCAAGACAGTTGGAAAGAATAGTCCCCAACTATACCAATATCAGCACCTCCTGCTCAGACGGGTGGGAAGGCGCCAACTCACCCACTATACTGTGAGAAATCCATCTTTCTCACACACTTACTTTCTGCTTGACTTGGTTTATTAGTTCCTTTTCTATAAATGGGCACAAGACTTATGGTTTCATACAAACTTCTTTGGGGGGTGTTAAATTAAACCTGCAAGACATTTCTGTATATCTCATTGAACTTACTAATGGGGGCACATCTGAGCTGGCCAGACACCCCCTTTTCAGGAACGTTAGCATTCCCACACAATGTCAAACACCACATGTCATAACTAAACATGGGTGTGGGCATACCCATATGCGTACGTGCTAGGGAACGAACCCGCTTGAACAAAACCGGATGCATTCCTGAATAACGGAGGTTACAGTCACGGTACAAATCCACGCACTGCTTTAAGCGGGAGGAGCACATTTATTTCCCAAGTGAAACGTGCCCCTAAGACCGGTCCTAAGAGATGTGTGAGAAAACGCTTAACTTTACACCGGAGTTTGCCAAGTAGAGAAGGGGCGGAAGGCGACACTCCCACTCCCCGTTCGTCAGCCCCACTCGCGGCAGCCACCGGGGCGGCGTGTCAGCCGCAGCCGCCGCACTCACCATCCGGGAACTCGCGGTCGCTGATGTGCTGCAGGTGGGGGCCGCCCCCGCCGGGATCCGAGTCCCCCGACTCCGCCTCAGTGGCCTCCCGATAGGCGCCCCCTCTCCGTTCGAGCCCTGCGGCCGCCGGGCCAACCCCGGCTCCCACGCCGCCACCGCTGCCTGCCGCCACCCCCAGCGCAGATCCGCGGGCCCGACCGAGCTTGGGGCTGGCGCCGGGAGAGACGCAGCAGGTGACGGTGTTTCCCATGGTGGCGCGGAGCGACTGCCGCCACCGGCGCTGGGCCTGAGCCGGGCTATAGAAGGCCGCGGCGACGGCGACACCAGCGTCGCCTCATTGTCACGCCGCCTCCGGCTTCGCCTCACTCGGCTCCGATGCCCAGAGCGAGCGTAGAAGCCCCCGGCTGGAAGAGCGGACGAGACGCCACTTTCCCAACGGGCCCTGCCGCTACTGCGCTCTCGCGCGGCTCCCGCCCGCCAGCCAATCGCAGGCCGCTCCTTGAGCCGTCACGTGATCCTGGGCGCCGTATCATCCCATGGCGGGGGAGGACAGGCCCGGTGGTGCCACCCGAGGCCACGTGACGGGGGCGCGGCCGAAAGTGGCAAGGTCCACGCCACGCCCACGCAAAGCTCTACAAGAGTCTAAAATACACACACGAGAGATTAGTGTGGCGTGGGTTACTTTACTTTATGGGCGCAGAGCGGCGGCGACTCTATTCCTTGGCTTTTCTGTACGGAAAATCCTCTATATACCTTGCATAGAGTGCAATACCCCTTCATTTTTAGACCGGAAGTCCTCGAATAGACTGCGACGACTTGTAACTCTACACTTTCGTATCTCTATGATCGTCCTGCCCCATTGGATTCCAACCCCGCCGGTTATCTACATAGCTCCGCCCCTCGCAGATTTTTAAACCACGCCCCACTCCCCTCCCTCTCTCCGTGGGCAGCTTTCTTGCGGTGCCGTCTTTGCCCGGCAGCGGCAGGCCTCGTATTCCGGTTCTCACACACCCGCCACGGGAGGGGCGAGTGCTTGTAACTGCAGCTGCTGCAGCCGAGCCCTAAGGACTGCCTAGGGTGGGGTCATTCCGGCTGAGTTTTCCTGTGAATCCTCCCTGGCGGTGACAGATCGCTGGATCAACTACCGCAGGAAATGAGCAAGAGGAGTAAAAACAATCCCTTTATATTAGGAGAAGGGCCAAACAAAAAGTTACAAAGCTGTGTGCGAACTTTGGTATTCAGCAGAAATCTTCTTCAAGCAAAAACACCCAAAAAAACAAAAAAAGGGAGGGGGAAGAGATGCTGCCAGGTATAACAGGTGTCTCCGGTACAAGTTTTTGTTTTTGCTTATTTATTTATTAACTATTATATATAACCTTATTCGCTAAAAACAACAATTTAAAACAATAAAACCTTAACATAGTATATATATATATATATGTATTTAAAAAACACATTAAAAAAACTGGATAATTAAAAAGGCTAATGGCACAATCCTATGCATGTTTAGACAGAAAAAAGTTCTACAACTCCCAGCATTCCCTACCCAGCTGGGAGTTTTGGGACCTTTTTTCTATCTAAACATGCATAGGATTGCATCCTAATAAATTTTTTTAAATGTAGTTTACCATCCGTCCTGAAATGGTTTTAGTCAATTCAAAAGCTTGTACCTTACCTAGTGATTTTTGGTATCCTCATTAAGGTTTTGCTTTATTTTTATAATTTTTTGATGGATTTTTTTTTTAGCATGCACAGACTGGTTGGACAGTGTATCTGAACATATACAGAATGTCTTTCTGTCATCACTCTTTCCAGTGTTCATGTATCTATTATTAGGGAGCAAAGCTTCCAGGATGAACCCCAGAACCTCTCTTTTCTACAAACGATACACCACACTTATAGTACAATCCTATAAATATATATTCAGACGTAAGCCCCACTGAATTCATTGAAATGTACTCCTGGGTAACTAGCAGGAGTGGGCAACTTGTGGCCCTCCATATGTTTTAACCTACAACTCCCATCAACCTTGGTCAGCATAGCCAATGGTGAGAGATCATGGGAGTTGTAGGCAAAAACATCTGGAGGGTCACAAGTTGCCCACCTCTGCTATATGGAATTGCAAATGGCCAGAGCAATCCTGTGTGTGTGTGTGGGGGGGGGGTGAGATTCCCTGGCAGAGTTACTACCATTTCTTAATCCCTGCCACTTTGCTGCTGGTGGGGATGGTAACGTTTTCTTACCTTTTTTCTTGCTGCTCTTCTCTTTTTTCTCTCCCTCCCCACCCCCCATTGCAGTCAGTGGGAGGGAATTACCCATGCCAGCTTCAGGGCTGGCATAGTTGAGGGCATCTTGGTAAATGCAGACATGCCGCATTTACCATCACCACCGGAACACTGCTGGCAAGATATCTGCACCCACGCAGCTTTCCACGGGGATGTGGCGGAAGGGGCCTCCATTGGTGTATATGCCGCATCCAGTGGCCTCTCAGCCAGGCTTCTGCTGCCTTGATGACTGCATCCCGAGTCTGTCCTAGGGCATCTTTTTCTCAGAGAAACATGGACAAAATCTATTTACCATAAAAAACATCAACTGTCTTTTTCTGAAGGCACCAAGGGTACATCCAGATGGAAGGCTCCTAGTGTTACCATTTAAAAGACATTGTGCAACTCTTCCATTTTTCCGTTACAGTTTTTTTGTGGTGAGAAAAAAAGATGGAAGAAGCGGTGGGAAAACATGAGATGGTTACAAATGGAAGACTGTTGTCTAGATTGCTCGTAAAATTCTGTGAATGAGGCAGGGAGATTGCACAGTAGACATCTCATCTGGAAGAGCCGAAAGATCAAGAGTCTACAAACCACCAAGTCTATGTATACATAAGGAAAATGCAGTATTAAAAACCAGGGGTGGGCGACTTGTGGCCCTCCATATGTTTTAGCCTGCAACTCCCATCATCCCTCACCATTGGCTAAGTTTGCTAGGGCTAATGGGAATTGTGGGCCAAAACATATGGAGGACCACAGGTTGCCCACACTTGTTATAAATGCTGGCCTGGCCATATCCTTTATGAAACAGATTGCCTGTTAATGGTCAGGGGAAAAGTCTCTTTATGGGAATTGATCGTTGTAAAAGATGGTTTCTCCATACCATTATCTCTCTGGAATGTTCTGAATTGTGTGTGTGTGTGGCAGGGAGCACATTAGGTTGGAGAAGGTGAGCCCCCTTATCTGAGTGGAGCGGCTGACCTAAGCTGGAGGGGACTGCAGTTTTGAAGAGGGAGGGAGGGAGACACTGGGGGCAGAGAGTGGGAGCTGAGCTGGGGATGCAGGACACACTGGAACTCTCTTCTGAGTAAAAATGAACAGGATTGTGGCCTGACATCACCTGGGCATGTCACTAATCTGCTCCACAGTGTTATTGTCACATCAAAACACTGCCTTGATCTCCTGGAGGAGTGATAGGATATAAACATAATAGACATGAAATCATGGAAGGCACTAATTTTTAGACAACGGTGGAGGAAGCTTTGTAACAATTCAAAATATAAGTAATCACACTGACTGCACAATCCTATAGCTTGTTTACACAAAAGCCCTGCTGTATCCATTGTGAGACTTGCTCCCTAGTACGTGCATTTAGGATTGCCGCTTGAATTGAAATGGTGCATTTGGATGAGACAGGAGTGAAATAGTTACCACAGAAAAATATTCTGAGGGCAAACTGTCCTTATGGACACACCCAAAGCCTATAATCCAGAATTTGGTTCTAAAGAACATCTGGTGAATCTTGAGTCTTGGATTAATCGGAAAAGCTCCCAAAGAGAAGTAGAGATGAAGGGAAGCATAAGGCTAAACTTGTTGGAGGGAAAAGCCCTGAAGTGGATGGGCCTGATTAGAATTTGCCTGCATGCAATTTTTGCACTTCATTTCAAGGTCAGTTGGATCCAGTTGATGAAATGTAAGGCTCTCTGGCTTGTTCTGTAAGTAGGGGGTTTCAAGACCAACTCGAGAGAGCATGTAGGTCAGGTCCTCCTAAAGCAGGGCTCTCCAACCTTGGGTCCCCAGATGTTGCTGGACTACAGCTCCCAGAATCCCTTGCCATTAGCCATGCTGGCTGGGTATGCTGGGAACTGTAGGCCAGCGACATCTGGGGACCCAAGGTTGGAGAGCCCTGTCCTAAAGGGTTCCCACTGCCTGCGATCATAGATGGCAGATAGACTTGCCAGCGCCAGCCCTCCAGGGTAGCTCACCGGACATGCACCATCTGCCTCCAGCTCTCTGTCTTTCTGCCACCGCCGCTCCGAGCTAACCCAAGCCAAGGTGAGCAGGCTTTCTCTGGCTCTCAGGGTGTTTACTCAGGGGTATGGAGGCAGCTGGCTGTGAGCTTCCAGTCTCTGCTAGCCAAGCGATTAGCCTGCTTTCCCTCCCTGTGTTGCATTTCTCAGTAAAGTGTACCCCAAATGGTCTAGGCCAGAGGTGAGCAATTCCTAGGGGTCAGGTGGTCACAGTACACCCACCCCCACCCAGGGCCTCACCCCAGGCCTGCTGAAACGGTGGTGGCTGCAATGGAAAGTTGCAATTTTTCAGGAAAACGGTATGGGGGGGAGGATGCATCTTGTTTACAAACAGAATTGTGCTCTCACTGGGCATCCAGGAGCGTGATTCTCCTTCCAAACAAGGTGCACTCCCTGAACACCTGCTTTTCATGAAAAATGAAGCCCCCCCCCTTTTTTGTGCTGCTGCTGCAAATCCTCGGGTAGGGGGAGCACAGAATTAGGCAGGAGGAGGCACATGCATTGCCCACCCCTGTGTGTGTATGTGGTGGTGGGGACAGACGGACACCTGCCCTTGAAGGCGTAAACACAAGAATCAAGCCCAGTCCAATTAAGTAAAGTTTATTAAAGTAAAGATAAAAGCAGGATAGTGGAGGAAAGTAGTAAGTATGCAAAGTCATATAAGAAAAATAGAATCCTATACTAGAACACTGGGCTGAGTAATCTACCATAGCAATAGACTCGCATCAGGGTCCCTTAGGCACCCGATGGAGTTTCTTGTGCTGGTGCAAGATGGTTGAAGAGGGGCAAGAAAGGGACAATTCAAAACGGGCATTTTGCTAGATATAATGCTATTTGAGCGTGGCAATCGAACTGGCCAATGTGCACCTGGTTATGCCTGCAGGAGGCTCAAGGAAGAGGACAACTAGTGCCAGTGTTTGCCTGGAATAGGTGAGACGTGGCTTGTTGCGTCATGCGAACCTGCCCAGTAGCTTGACTGTAATTTTGTCTATTATTACCCCTTCAATAAAACCTCATTCTCTGGATTAAGTTCCAAAGTCCCAGTTCTATTTTCTGACCTGGGAACCTCACAGGGATGATTCACTATCCAGACAAAAGACTTCACATGGCCCACAGCACACTCCTTTTCATTTGACAAATTGTGCCAGTTTCTGATTCAGCTCTGTTGGACTAACAACAGCTTATTCTCCGGCAGGAATAGAGCTGAGGGTTGCAGGGGGAAGATATTCCCCCAGCCATCTGTTTTTCCTGACAGGCTTATTCTTAGAACATGGAAATATGTTTCAGGCAAGTATGGAGTCATATGACTTGAGCGAGTATGGTCAGAAGCTCCTGGCGTGACCCTTTGGAAAAGAAATAATAACTCCATACGATCATGGTGTTTTAAACTGGATTTGGTGGTTCTGTTCCAAATAGCTGCATAATCCTTCTGTCTGCCACACCACAAGCTTTACTTCCACAGAACGCTCCCAAAATCAAAGCTCAGAGTTTCCACATGTCCCCCACCCCGCCCCTGTCTAGCTGCCACCTTTCCACCAGATTTCTAGTGCTGCACTCACTCACCACTATTAAGAACATAAGCAGAGCCCTGCTGGATCAGGCCAAGGGTCCATCTAGTCCAACATTCTGTTCACACAGTGGCCAACCAGCTGCCCACGGGATCCCACAAGCAAGACACGAGTGCAACAGCACCTTCCCACCCATGTTCCCCAGCAACTGGCATACATAGGCATACTGCCTCTGATACTGGAATACACTCTTGCCTCTATCAATTCAGCTTTGGAGAAGGGGAGATCCAGTTTGTCTTGGCCAGTCTTCTGTGTCACCATGACTGTTCTTTCTGAAGGGTCCATTCCCAGTACATGGATATACATTTAAGATGAGTGCCCTTATCAAGCATTTTAACAGTGGTGTGGAAGCAACCTGTGGAAGAAGCAAAGACTACTAGCGTTGAAAAAATGATCCTTCAACGCCAACTTCAGTGGAGCGGTCATGTTGTTTGAATGCCTGACTGCCGTCTCCCAAAGCAGTTACTTTATTCCCAACTCAAGGATGGAAAGCGGAATATCGGTGGTCAATATAAGAGGTTTAAAGATGTTCATAAGGCTAATCTAAAAAAAATGCAATATAAACATCGAAAACTGGGAAGCTCTGGCCCATGAATGATCTAACTGGAGGTTGGCCTTTCACAAAGGTTCCATGGACTTTGAAGAAGCCCGAGTGCAAGGTGAAAGGGAGAAACATGCTAAGCAAAAAGCACGTCAAATGAATCCTTTACAGGACCATCTTCCATCTGGTAACCTGTGTCCTCACTGTGGGAAGCTGTGTGGATCTAGAATTGGCCTCCACAGTCACGGACCCATCGCTAGAGTCTACACAATTTTCTTTAGAATTTCCTCCTTTTAAAATCTCCTTTTTGTAAATTTTTATCCTGGAAGACAATCTTACTCGGTCACGAGTGATCGCCTGATGATGATGATGACCATTTCTTCATTCTTCATATGCTGGAGGATGATGTTGATTGGCTCATCATCTTGTTCAGTGTCATCGGCGGCCTCTAATCCAACTGTGGTAGATGTAGAGTTGAAGCACTTCTTGCTGCTTGCTGCTGAACCTGGAGGATGGGAAGAGGATATGTATAGATGTCAAGAAATCCCGCTTCCTTTTTTTTTTTTTGTTCTCTGTCTTAGCAGCCTATGAAGTTCCATTCTGTAAGGCTGAGCCCGCATGTACTTGTTCGACCACCTGGGTTTGTTATCTTGGCTGTCCCAGGCTTCCAGGCCACAGCAGAAGGACTGAATGAGTTCCACTGAGTGTTGGTGGGAACTTTCTGCCCCTTAGAAAGTCTGGCTAGATTGTTCCCAGCTAGCTCAAGATTGGCTAATAGGGATCACCTCAGGTTTGCTGAAGGCTTTTGGGTATCTAACCGGTGCGTGTGTATAGATGCTTTTGTCTTTGTCTGGTTTTGTTTTGCCCTTTCCATGATCTGCTTTGGATTGCCAGCTTTCTGGGATCCTGCTCTACTGAAGACCCTTGCCATTGGTACATATAGACAGGTGGAGGGAGTGATCCTATGGCCCCTAGACAGCATCTGAGGGGCCATGGACATAGGATAGTTCGGATCCCCAGATTTGAGGTCAGAGACAGCGCTAGGAATCGGAGCTCCAACCCCCTCCCCTGCCCCCTCGCAGCTGGTGCGGAAAGAACCATGCCGGCTGCTCTCTGAGGTCAGGAAAGCAACCTTGGAGAGGAGGGAAAAGGGGTGTTTCAGGGGGTGCGGCAGGGACGAGCCTGCAGCTGCAGCGGCCAGGATACAAGATATCCTGAGGCTGCTGCAGCCTTCATTCCTCCCCCTCCGAGTTGCTCCAGCTAGATGGGTGAAAGAGCCCGTCTAGCAGAAAATGCATAGTGAGAGGATGGGGAGGTGAAGATTGGATGCCCATAAGCCTCCAAGTTCAGGAGCTGATGGACATCGCCATAGGATTGCACCCTTAATCAGTTTGTTGTTTTGCCCTGTAAGTACTGTTTCCAAACCTTGCTCTGGTTCTTTTGTATGTTACTCCTCTTTCCCTTTTTACCACCTATCATAACTGAATGTGTGTGTTTCATTCCAATTATGCCTTGGTATGAAGTCTAGAGCTTTTCTCTTGGCTACTGCTGCTGATTGTTTCAGGCTTTTTTCAGATTAAACAATTAAAATATATATCAGAGTTTAACAACTTACTCTACCAGATTCTACTGACAAGATGTAGCATTTATTTTCCTAAAAGCAGATTTAACATTATTTACCACTTAAACAAGCAAGGAACATTGTATGTTACTAACCAGTGATGAGGCAATTTTCACCTCTAGCCAATTATTTTATCAATAATCCCAAACAGCCAATGTTGCTTTATTTCCTTAAGTAGAGAGCATGGAAGTTAGAAATGGTCCAGTGTGTTCACCTCCTTTGAGCCATGTGAGAGTAGTCTGTTCGCAAGAGGAATGTGACTATTTCTCTCTCAAAGGACTGCTGCATTGTTTAGAACTGTGCAGAACTACAGCCTCTTTTGGACTTTAGATCTGAAAAGATATTTTTCCAAACCATGCTCTTCCTTGAAATGACATAGGTAAGGAGACTCAACTGGTCCTTTCCATCTTGTGCTGAAGTATTTAGGAAGCTCTACGCATTACAGTTGCTGCAGAAAACACTGGTGTTTCCCAGAAGCAAACAAGTACAGTAGTACCTTGGATTGAGAGCATAATTCGTTCCGGAACCGTGCTTGTAATCCAAAACACTCTTATATCAAAGCGAGTCTCTGGCGGGTGTGAGCGGAGCCGATTTCGGCCCGCTACGCCTGCTCGAGGGGAGCGGTTACATCTCTACCTTGTATTGCAAGAGGTCACTTGTTTATCAAGTTAAAATTTATTTAAAAAATTTGCTTGTCTTGCAAAACGCTCTCAGACCAAGTTACTTGCAATCCAAGGTATTACTGCCAGGTGAACATTATCCATGCATGAACACAGTTCTTTAAACACTTGCAAGCATGAATCTGAGATCACTGGTGTTTCTCACAGCCATTATAATATGTGGAGCTACCCAAATCCTTCAGCACAAGCGGCAGAGGGTTAGTTTATTCTAGTGATGGTGCTGAAATTCAGGAGGGGTTCTGTTCAGAAATGAACTTTCCCAGTTCAGAGAACTTGAGGTTGGCCAGGTGCCAGACCTCCTCAATGAAGCCACCTCCTCTCCTTTCCCATCCAAACCTGCCAGAGGGCTGCAGCTGCTGTGGAGGAAGGAATGCTTGCACCAGGAGACATCCATTTAACCTTTGGAGAAGATCTACTTCCCAGTAGGTAGTCAGGATCCATGGGAACTTCATTTCCCATGGATTCTTGTGCCTGAGATGCTGTTCCACATGTTCAGAATGGGATGCCCGCTGTATGGAACCACAGGCAGCTTCTTCCAACTAATCCTTGTGCCGAGGATGGTGCTGAAGCACTGAAGATGTAACGGAGCCGCCCACAACAAGGCTTCTCTGCTGCATCGCTCCAGCACCACCGAGGGAAGGAAAGGATTCACATGGAGTTAGGGTGAGGAGGCCTCCAGACCTCGCTGCACACATTGTGACAACCAGCAAAGAGGGACGGTTGGAGTTTTCTCGGAAGACAGATCTATTGAACTGAATCGGGTTTACTTCTGTTGGATCATTGCAGATCAAGGCTGCAATCCCACGCACACTGACCTGGGACTAAGTCCCACTGAACTCAATGAGCATTACTTCGAAGTAGCCGTGAACAGAATTGCATTGTAAGGGAAAGGCGCACCTGGCGAAGCAGCGACACCACTCTCTGCCTTTCAGGAATCAGAGGAAGAAGCGTTTAGCCTTCAGAAGAGGAGACTGAGGGGAGATATGATCGCACTCTTCCAGTATTTGAAGGGATGTCACACAGAGGAGGGCAAGGATCTCTTCTCGATCATCCCAGTTTGCAGGACACGGAATAATGGGCTCAAGTTACAGGAACCTAGGATTCCACCTAAACATCAGGAAAAATTTCCTGACTGTCAGAGCAATAAGACAATGGAATCAACTACCTAGGGAGGTTGTGGGCTCTCCCACTCTGGAGGCATTCAAGGTGCAGCTGGACAGACATCTGTCAGAGATGCTTTGACCTAGATTCCTGCATTGAGCAGGGGGTTGGACTCGATGGCCTTGTAGGCCCCTTCCAACTCTACAAGTTTTCTATGATTCTATGAAGCGGCTCCCGAAGCGCTCGCTGCAGGGCTCTCCAACCTCGGGTCCCCAGATGTTGCTGGACTATAGCTCCCAGAATCCTTTGCCATTAGCCATGCTGGCTGGGTATGCTGGGGGCTGTAGGCAAGCAACATCTGGTGACCAAAGGTAACTTGTAGAGCCCTGCCGGCTGAGGCAACAACTTCGCCTCCAGAGGGCGCCATGTCAGCTGCTGAGGGAGTAGGCGGCGAGAAATTCCTCGCCAGTTCATAGAGATAGAAATTAGAGTCACCCATTCTCTTGCAGTCTAAGTAACATTGAACTAGTTTCCTACTTCCCAGGCAAAAAAAACCCGGTGGGATTGTTGTTGTTTTTCAAGCCCTAGAGTGGCCAGAGGAGAGCGAGGCCATCCAACATCCACAAAGAATAATGGCGGTTTTGCTCCTCCTCCCCTCAATCCTTACAGGAAGTTTAGACTCGGTATTGCTCTAATTTTCTATCTCTATCGTCCTGCTGCGCTGGCTTCCGCGCGGAGCTTCAGTGCTCTCGTGCCAGCGAAAGTTCGGTTCCCGAGAGGAGGGAAGGATCTTCGCAGACCCAGCGCCGCTGAGCAAAGAGGGGGAGGAGCCCTGCCCGCTTGGTAACGAGAGGAAGGAGGGAGGGGGAGGAGCAGATGCCCCTGCATGCAGGCCGCGTAGGAATCTCAAGGGTTAACGAAGGAAAGGGCGGGCGCTAGGGAAGAGAACGTGGATCGAAAGACGAACCCGCCTCTTCTATTGGATCACACCAGCGCAGGACTCGCCCTCCCCGCCCAATCCTAGTGCAGAGAGCAAGAGGAGGCGGAAGCTGCTTCTCTAGTGCCCCTATGTTACATTTATTTATTTATTATATTTATACCCTGCCTTTTTTCCTGCATGGAACCCTGCCTTTTTTCCTGCATGGAACCCAAGGCGGCTTACATAATCCTCCTCTACATTTTATCCTCACAACAACCCTGCGAGGTAGGTTAGGCTGAGAGGCAGTGAGTTTCATGGCCGAGTGGGGACTTGAACCCGGATCTCCCGAGTCTCAGTCCAGCACTCTCACCACTACAGTACATTGAAGTTCTGACAGCCTACCTCACTGTGTTGTTGTGCAAAAATGTAAGCTAAAGACAAGAAAGGAAAGACCAGTGTGGTCTGGTGGTCATCACCACACCTTGTGGCAGTGAATTCCATAAATTAACATGCAGCACATTTGTTTGTTTATTTATAGTTATGGAATTTTGTGGCACAAGATGTGATGGCCTTTGGCTTAGAGGGCTTTGAATGTGGATGAGACAAATTCATGGAGGACAGGTCTACTAGTCATGTTGACTCTATGCTACCTCTGGGATCAGAGGCGGCATGCCTCTGAATATCAGTTAGTGGTGAACAAGAGCAGGAGGATGCTGTTGTGCTCATGTCATGTGCTGCTTGTGTGGGGTTCCCCAAAGCAACTGGTTGGCCATCCTAGTCCAGGATGTTGGACTAGATAGGCCTTTGGCCTGCTCCATAGTGGAGTGGTTAAGCCAATGCTTCTCAATTATTTTCTGTCATGCCCCCCCTAGGAAGAAGAAAACATTTCGGGCCCCCGCGCGACTGTAAATAGTATCATTTGTCTATAAAATTGTTATAAGTACACCTCTGCATAACACTGTATCCTTATTAACGTATAAGAGAATAAAAAAAAGAAAGAAATGTGGATCAATTTACAACAAAGAATAGCTTTATTAACTGTAGCAGAAAAGATTTAAAGGAGCACAGGATTTAAAGGAACACAATATTAAAAAAAACTTTTAACTGAGGTCAAACGAGCCCCCCTTTACGGAGCCTCGCGCCCCCCCTGGGGGGCCCGCCCCACTATTTGAGAAGCACTGGGTTAAGCCAAGATTTTTGACCAAATTGTGTAGTTTGGGTTAAAAGCATCAAATGCCATGGGCATCCAGTGATAATGCCCAAACATTTCCTGATATGGGAATTAGGTTACAAAGTTAAATTGAATGTATGTAGACAAAAAATACAAAATAGTGTGCTTGTTCATCATGAAATATGAAATCCTATAACATCTCTTCAAAACAGGTGGTCTATATGTGGCCCTTCAGCCGTTTTGACCTACTGCTCCCATCAGCCCTAGCTAGCATAGCCAATAGTGAGGGATCATGGGAGTTGTAGGCCAAAACATCCAGAGGACTGCAAGTTGCCCACCCCTGCAATGTACATGCAAGCAGTTCACTGGAAAATGTTAAAATCTTGCAGCCTGTCCTGTCTTGCAGGAGTAGAGATGCAGACATACTGGTCTGTCACATGCGTGCACAGACACAAACACCGATGTGTACACATGCACACAACCATGTGTGTACATACACACACACAGACTCACACACACAAATATACACAGACACTCTCTTCCCCACCCCTAGTGATCTTCCTCCTCCCAATATCAAGATCTCTGTTTCTTTGCTATTTATTTATTATATTTATTAATCGCCCATCTGGCGGTCACCCGGCCACCCTAATAGTGGGGAAACAGCTGTTTTTGTCAGAATCTCTGGGAGGGGGAGGTTTAAAACTCTTCACACACACACACACCCGCTCCTGATCAGGATGGTTGTTTCCCTACTGAAACAGCAGTCTGTTTCCCTCAACCAGTGTGGCATAGTGGTGAGAGTGTTGGACTGGGACTCGGGAGATCCGGGTTCTAGTCCCCGCTCGGCCATGAAGCTCACTGGGTGACTTTGGGCCAGTCACTGACTCTCAGCCTAACCTACCTCACAGGGTTGTTGTGAGGATAAAGTGGAGAGGAGGAGGATTATGTAAGCCGCCTTGGGTTCCTTGCAGGAAAAAAGGCAGGATATAAATGTAATCAATCCATCCATCAGTTAATTAATTAATTAAACCTAGCTGACAGCTGATCAGTTGGGTGGCTGGGAAAAGTGGTTCTGTGGGGCCACAGAGAGTGACCGAGGGCTGTGGGTTGCCGACATGTGACATATAAGAAATTTTGTCCCGGGTCCTCAATTAGAAGACAGAATAGCCCATTTGTCAGTCTCCTGCCTCCCAGGGAGCATTGCTTTCTGGGATCCATATATTTCATAGATCATAGAGTTGGAAGGAGCCTACAAGGCCATCGAGTCCAACCCCCTGCTCAATGCATGAAACTAGAGGAGGGATCTCCCATCCAAGTAATAACCAGGCCTGACCCTGCTTAGCTTTCCACACTCAGACAAGCTGAACCAGCGTGAGCCACAGGCCTGTATATATATTTAAAAGATTGATCTGTTTGTGCCAGGTTTCACACTTTTAACACCAAGTGCATGATTTTATGCTTAACAACACCATTAGCAAAGTTTTTCTTATGTTCTTAATGCAGAAAACACTGGGGTCATTACAGACCCCAAATACCATTCGTGTACAGTTGTATTCCTGTACTACAGGGGTGCAGAATCTCTGGCCTGTGGGCCTAACCTGGACTGCCAGGCTCTCCAGTCCAGCCTGTGTAGCATCTTGGAGTTCTTCTAGGGGAGGGGTTTGGCCTCCAAGCCCCCTGTAACCTGGGGGAATCCCCCCCCCCCCCAAGGCATTCACAGCTGTTATCTCCAATCTGAGATAACAGTGGGGATGTGGATGGCAGGGACTCAGCCCAAGCCGGGGCGGGGGGGAGAGCAGCCATTCTTCCAGGCGCAGGCTGAGTAGCTTTGTGCAGTGCCCTGTGCCCACAGGGGCGCCGGAAACCGCTCAGAGCCAGGACCTGGAAGGTACTGGGAAGAGCATCTTCTGGACAGTTGCCCAAGCTGAATGTCTTTATGAAGCACCATTTCCTCTTCTTCCTCTTCCTCTGCTTCTACTTCTACGGGCCGGTTCGTACGACCCAGGTGACGAGCGGGGGAGGCACCATGGGGCTGTCCGCGGGGTCCGGAGGGGTGCCGCAGACGGCCTGTGCCCCGCGCACATGGGCAGACCCCGGTGGAGCCGGCAGTCCCTGCACCACAGTGTGGGCCTCCTGGCACTAGGGGGCGGCGACTCGGGATGCCCAGAGGGGCCGTTTGGCCCTACAGGCCGGAGTGGTCGCGGCTCTGGCCGCTCTGGGCTGCCGCCTCTGTGCGGCCATGGGAGGCCCCCGCGGGACGGCCGCCCGCTGTTCACACGGCAGGGTGGCCACGCGCGGTAGGGGCTTACCTCTCTACCACCCATGGTCACTTTGCGTGCTTCGCGCACGTGGCCGTCCCGCGGGGGTGCCCCCGGCCGGCGTTCGCACAACACGGGAACCGCGTGGGGCTTCTGCTCCCCCGTGGTTTCTGTGTCATGTGAACCAGCCCTACTTCTACTTCTTCTTCTTCTTTAGCCTGCCTTTCATATCTGAGCTCAAACTGAAAGGTAGATTCTCAGTGTGACTGTTTTGCATTTCAGTTGCCAACCTGGGGCCTTTGGGATGGGTGAGCTGAAAACCAGAATAAGTGAGCTGTGGAGAGCAAGCAAAGCTTGAGTCGACTCTTGCGGCTGGAGTTTCCCATAGACCTCCTCTTCCTTAACCCTGTACTTCCCCTTGGCTTGATAGGCAAGAAGATGGCCTTGGTTCCTTACGACGACACTGCTTTTTGGGGGATGCAGAAGTTACATAAATCTTCCTCTACGTACAGTTTTGCCAACCGCACCATCCAGATCAAGCAGAATTGGAATCATCTGGGCGTAGCTGCTGTGGTATGGGATGCGGTGCGTATAATGTAAATTTCTTCATTTGTGTCCAATAGAGCTTGGATCCATGGTTGGCTCCAGACAGCAGCAAAGTGGGCGGCGGTTGCCAGCGCTCACTGAGGAAGGTAGCTGGACAAGGTCCTTCAGGCAAAGGACCTGCTCCATCTTTGGTGCCCCCTTAGCCTTAACTAGGTGTATTATTGCTCTCAACGGGAAAGAAATGGATGCCAAATTCATATCTAAACCTCCAGAGTGATGCAGCCCTGCTTACCCAAGTCATCTAGGTGGAGGACTTGGGAATGTTTTCTCAGTATAAATCTGCCTTCCTCAACCTGGTGTCCTTGGGACATGTTGGACTGCAATTCCCATCACCCCCCGGCTGGTATAAACCCCGCCGGCCCTTGCTGGTTAAAGGCATCCATTGATGGTCTCTTGTCCAGCCCCATCCTAATCCAGCAGTTCTTCGGCACTGTTGTAACTCGATCCTGTGCACGTTTACTCAAAAGCAAGGTCCACTGAGTTCTGTGGTCTTTACTCCCAAGTAACTGTATATACAATTTCATTTTTTATTTTTGGTCTGGAAAGCCCTGTGTTCAGTGCGGCTGATTCCCTAATGCAGTGTTCTCCAACCTTGGGTCCCCTGCATGATGGGAGTTGTAGGCCAAAAACATCTGGGGACCCAAGGTTAGAGAACACTGCCCTAGTGTGTTCAGGACTGCAGCCTTATTAAATATTTTCATGTCTATTTGTGATGGCCTTGCTTAAACTATTATTTGGATATGAGAGAAACTGATAAAATCCTCTATTGATGTTCTCTGCATGCTGAACTGATTATCTTCACAGCTGCTCATTTTGAGAGACTGTTCAGTATTGTAATAATGTATGCTGAGGTTGAAACTCAGCCATTTAGCAAATGTTAAATATGCAGAGCATTTCCTTAAACATCTACTCTACACCGCAATCTTAAACTTTTGTGCCTGAGTTTTTGCCTTTACCACTTTTTTTTTTTTTTTAGCTTGAACTGACATAAGTCAGTATACCCCACATTAAGGCTTATGTTTAAATCAAAACAGCATTAAAAAAAAAAGTAAGTAAACTTCCAAGCACTAACAATGGTGTAATATAATATCAAGGATATGTGACTTCAGCAGATTTGGATGAACCTTACTCTTTTTTTATTTTTGCTGCAATGGACTAACATGGCCACCCTCTGGAATTTCTTGCCTAAGGTGTGTGCCAAAGTAACTACTACTTTCCTTGTCATCTTCAAATTCCTTGTTGGCAAATAAAATGTCTATCATTTTTGGTGGTAGAGGAGAATTGGACCAATATTCACATTTTAAAAGAAACCTTTAAACCCCACCTCTTATATGTTGAGTCAGAGGGCAATTATACCGTAAATACTGGTTAAATAATTTCCGCAGAGATAGTGTCGCAAGCTATGTAGAATTTTGCACTGTCCAGGACAGCTGTTGGCTCGAATCTAAGCATAGGAAAGTCTTTCTCAAAACTTATTGAAATAAAGTAATCTTCCAGACATGCTGACACTTAAGCATGCTATATCAAAGTATGATCCTGGGTCTATTCAGGGATACAAAATCACGTTGGACGTGCACCTTTTGTTATCTAGTTTTGAATTCTAACGTGGCAGCTAACCTTTATTGAGTAAGATCAATTTATGAGAAGCTAAACATTTGTTTGTACTCCTTAGTATTCCTTTGGTACTGAGGAGGCTTGTTTCTGCTCTTTAGCATATATTTTCTCTAGTTTTAGATAGTCTGTACAGTGGATTGTGGTGTAATGTGAGCCAGAAATTTTTTAAAAATGCAGTTGAATCCTCATTCCAGTTGGGAACATCTTGATTTCCACTTTCAATAACAAACCGAAAAACAGCCCCCCTGAGTGTGTGCATTTACAAACGCCACAAATAAGTTTTTCAATTATATTCTGGTTTTGCATGCATCTTAATGGCGTCTCATTGACTTCCTGTGTGTGTGTGTGTGTGTGTGTGTGTGCAAGCTTCACATGTACGGTAACCTGTGCAAGATAAAATGTGGTCTGGAGTTACCCAAATTAGCATTCTTTTTAATCAGATCCTCCCCCCCCCCCCCCGGCCCAGGCTGTGGTGTTGTGCACTTTCTTAGAGATGGGAAGTATTGACCTACAAGGACGCTTGGTGATTGAGTTAGGAGCTGGAACAGGCTTGCTGGGAATCGTAGCTGCCTTACTTGGTAAGATTCTCTTTACAGAAACTGGGGCCACTGGGACTGTTAAGTTGATTTCAATATCTGACAGTGTGATTCTGACTTGCATTGTTTTCCCTGGCAGGTAGCATTAGGGCCCAATCCTATGCATGCTTGGACAGAAAAACAAGTCTGACAACCCCTAGCGTTCCACAGCCAGCAGGGCTGCCTGGGGCATGCTGGGAATTGTAGGAGTTTTTTCAGTCTAAACATGCATAGGAGTGCACCCGGGCAGCATGATCCTATGAGGCTGCCCGTAATCCTCTGAACCTGGAGGATTACTGTATGGCAGTGTTCTCCCACCTTGGGTCTCCAGATGTTTTTGGCCCAGAACTCCCAGCATGCCCCAGCCAGCGTACACTGCTGTATGGGCATCCTATTGAGGGAGGTAGGAGTGTGGTGGATAGGATATCTACCACACTCCCCTCGCCCTCAAAAACATCTAGACGGCTGATTTCGGCCATCTAGATGTTTTACCTCTCCTCACGAGGAGGAGAGGCTGAGGCATTGCCTGGATTCCTCAGAATCTGGCGCTGCCTTACTCCTCCCTTCCCCACCCCCGGGAAATGGATGCTTATGGTGAACACTGCCCCATTTCATGCAACATTAATATCTGTCTATTGGGCATGTTACAGATCTAGATTTCCTTCCTGCAGGGCCGGTGCTACCATTAGACCAACTAGGCAGCTGCTTAGGGTGCAGGGCTAAAGGGGGAGCCAGAAACGCCTTGAAAATAATAATAATACAGCGCTCTCAAGTGGGAAGGGGGGGCGCTAAATATCTGATCTTGCCTAGGGCACCAAACTGCCTTGCACCGGTCCTGCCTTCCTGCTGTACTTAATACTAAGTTTCTCTCAAAGTTTTCAGTGGGAAAATGTGGGTTAGAGTAAACAATGCCATGATAGACAGAAGCGCACTGGGTCCTTACTTTTCCTGGAATATATTAGAACAGTTTTTGCTCTCAACAGTTTGGCTGAATGACCTGATTGGGGAATGACCATAAATAATACTTTAAGAATGATTCCAAATTCCAGCTTACAAATGAATTGACACAGAAAATGGTTTCATATATTTGGAAAATCAGCTGTGCATTATGAACTTTGTGCTAGATACGAGCAATTTGTCTTCACGCACTTCTCTCTTCCTTTGGGCTAGGTGCTCATGTTACAATTACAGACAGGAAGGCTGCCTTGTCGTTACTCGAGTCAAATGTACAAGCTAATTTACCGGCTGACCTCCAGCCAAGAGCAACGGTCAAGGAATTGACTTGGGGACGAGATTTGGCCAGATTCTCTCCAGGAGGGTATGACTTTATCTTGGGCGCAGACATCGTTTACTTGGAAGAAACGTTTGCAGATCTTCTTCAAACACTGAACCACCTCTGCTCTGACCAGACTGTGATCCTGCTATCGTGCCGCCTCCGCTATGAGCGGGACCAGAACTTCCTGAAGATGCTGAGAGGACTTTTTTCAGTCCAGGAGGTGCTATATGATGCTAGCAATGATGTGCATATCTTCAAAGCACAGCGGAAGGTCCAGAAGGGAGATTTGTGATTTGTGAACGCTTGCCAGCTCATGTCCCCACCTCCCACCGCCGGTATATTTGCACCAAAGAACTTACCTTAATCTTTCCATCAGCCCCTTCTGCTAATTTTAATCATTCTGATGGTGGTAGCTCAGACAATACGAATTATAAATGGCCCACTGAATAATTAGTAAGCAAAATCATGGCTAGAGCTGCAGTTGAGGATGCACAGGGCCTTTTGGCTCCCTGTAAGTGAAAAATCCAATTAGATTCAGAATACGGATATTTTACTTCTGTTTTCCACTGGCATTAAATGGGTAATACTGTTTGAAAGATAGATTTAAGAACATCTCAAGATGAGGCTCTTAGGTTTACCATCCCCCCCCCCCCCCCCCAGTGGAACAGCAAATGAAAATTACTTTATGACTGGAAAGAAAGAGATTGTGACAGCTGCAAAGGAAATACTTTATTAGGTTATGTAGAATAAGCCTGCTTGCTTGCTTGGAGACAATGAATTAGTTGGTCAGTTTTCTACCAGGCTGACTGGTGCAATAATTAAATAAATCTTTTGAGTGTTGGCAGTGAAGGAAAAAACAACAACTCTTGATGTAGTCCTAATCAAGGTAAAGGATTGGTCAAGAAAATAGATATAGGTGAGCTACTAGGGAACAGTAAACCTAGCATACCTAAATTAGTATTGTTGTGGGGGTGGTAAAGCAACAACGGGAAAATGTGATTCTATCGGCAGTGCCACATAACTGGTTAAACCCAGCCTTCCCCAACCTGGTGCCCTCCAGATGCATCAGACTACAACTCACACCATCGCTAGCCAGCGCGGCCATCAGGCATGGTGATGGGGATGATGGGAATTGTAGTCCAACACATCTGGAGGGCGCTAGGTTGGGTTGACTGATTACCGTAATTGTTCCTTTGCCTTTATTTCAGTCAGTAGTCTTCAGCCCATCACTGATATCGTCAGTACTCCACAGGTGATGGCCAAAGGGCACTTGCTAGGCGTGAGAGAAGCGCATAGAAAAGGGGAAACATTTGAAAGACTAGTCACTAGTCTTTCAAATGTTTCCCCTTTTTCATGCGCTCCTCTCACGCAGGAAAGAGTTGTGGGAACTCCCTTGAACGGGAGTGGAATTGGTAGGGAGTTGGCTCCAATTAATTCTTTTTAATTTTCTCTGTGTCTAGTTCAGATTGTGAGACTTCAGAACACTTTAACATCTGTTCAGTGGTGTTACGCATCCTAAAGACTTCGAAGTAGGTGGGCTGGAAAGAAAAAAAAAACATTTTTAATGAAGCTATATGTGCAAACAATTTTCAATGTCCTACTTTGATATCTCTTGATCCACTTATGGGGGCACATATATACATAGAAGGGGGAAACCTTTGACATTAATAATGAAGGTACCTGGAACTCTTTGCAAAAAGATTTCAAGATCTCTGACCAGAAATTCTAGATGTTAGATTAACTGTGAAAAGGAGGGAAATCTGTATACAATTTCTCCATTTGTATTGCATTTCTTTTTGGAATGAAATCTCATAGACTGGAGAAAGGGGAAGGATCGGTCCTCCCGCGCACTGAGGCATAACAGAGGCAGAAAGACTGATGATGGGAATTGCAGTCCAACAAATCTGGAGCGCCCACAGCTAGGGAAAGCTTACTTAACACATATTGGGCAAATTAAGGTCGCAATCCTATACTGACTTATCTGGGAGTAAGACCCATTGAACTCAGTGGAACTTACTTTTGGACTGAAGTGTAAAAGATGGCTTTTAAAGTTTTTCTTCTTGCTTGTTTCTTGGCAAGGGCCCAATTCTGCCTGGAACAGCTCTTCTTACTGTTCCCTTAAACTGAATTCATTCACAATCCAATTTGACTACGTAATTGTAATGGGGCCAGTGCAGCAGGAAACCAATCTTCCCCCCTAGATCAGTGATGGCGAACCTTTTTGAGCCCGAGTGCCCAAACTGCAACACAAAACCAACTTATTTATTTCAAAGTCGCAACACTGCAATTAAACCTGAATACCAAGGTTTTAGTTTTAGAAAAACAACTCATACAGTTGTCCGAACTAATTAACATCTTTTGTCTTAAAAGGAAAACACAATAACAGAGCTTTCAATGATACAGTTTTTTGTTGAAAAAGAAATCAACTCAAAAAATTATTATAGTACTACATGGTACACATAGCCTGAAGGGAATTTATACAAACTTTTTAAATAATTAGGCACATGTATTTTTAGATAAGGGATTCTCAACTTGTAATATGATTATATGCCAGACTGAAATTGTATGGGGCAAGCTTTACCCCGGGTCCTTTCCCTGCTTCTACAGGTGTCGGATTAGTAAAAGTAAAAGTCAACCTGTACTAGGATGAGCAAGATAAACAAGAAAACTAAACATGCTTAACACATTTTAAACACGTTTATGTCTTGGATTGCAAACACTGCATTAGGTAAAAGGTTGCATTGGGCATGCTTTTGCACAATTGATGTGATTTTTGCTACTGCATGCATGCTGATAATTTGTCAAACCTTGGCTCATACTCCGTTAGTTTGAGAGCAACACATGCAGCACTCGGGTCAACTGTTAGGGCTTTACATCCAAGCCATGCTCTGTGCATCATTCTTCAAAATCTTTTAAATGTGATAACAATGTAGAAAAGAATTCTGTAACAGGAATTCTAGAATAAAATCATTCTGTTCCACACTGTGAGAAAGAACAAGATCATTAGTGTTTTGCAGAAGGGGACGGTCTTTTCGCGATCTGGTGACCAATGGCTCGAGTGCCCACAGAGAGGGCCCTGCGTGCCAGCTGTGGCACCCGTGCCATAGGTTTGCCATCACTGTCCTAGATACATTGTCCTGGTGCCACCGGTTATCTTTGGTGTGCCAGAAGCCCCTCCTGTTCTTTCATGCCTTTAATGGTATTCGAGGGCCTTTTAATTATTTTAGCTCTTGTTTTTTAAAAATCTGTTTTACTGCTTTTTGACACTGTATTATTGTTTTATTTCTCTCATAAGCTGCCTGGAGACCATTTGTGGTGAAAGGCAGGATAGTAATCCCATCAATAAATTAATACAGTTAATGAGAACTTGGGCATCTTTCAGTTTGGTCCAGCAATGTAATCATGTCACATTTTACAGCCTTACACAATAAAGGAAGATAATCAAATTTACTTTGTAGAGGAAGTAGATCATAAAATAGTCTCATAATGAATTATGTTACCATTTGTTCACTATTGTTTTTTCTGAGAAAAAGAACATAGAATTTCAGTACCTTTTATAACCAGAGGCAATAAACATTGTGTCCTTTCCAACAGTGGGAAAACCACACCTACGAGACCAATTTGAAAATCCCATGAGGAAATTTTACAGGAACAACCCCTGCCCCCCCCCCCCCCCCCCGCTTTGCCTCCCTTACCCATGTGTTTATTGAAAAACTTTCAAGATTTTTATAACAGAAGAATCTATGCCCGGCCCCTGTAAATGATAGTTGCTGATATAGGACCTATCAACAAGTCTGTTTCCTATGTCTCCCTCCAAGATTGATGAATGTGAGAATGTGTATGCATATTAGAACCAATGAATATTGATACATACACACACACACACACACTAGTTTTTCCTTGGTATCTCCCTTAACAGTTATTGGATTTGGAGATCCCTACATCGATAGAATTGTTTTTTATCATGTTATATTTTAATATGTTTGTTTTAATACTACTTTTGTGTCGTTTTGGAAACTGCCCAGGGAGCCTTTTGGCTGATGGGCAGTGAATAAATATATTAAATAAATAAATAAATAGAACCAACTTCCCACTTTCATTCTAGGTCTTCATGAGGGAAAAAACAGGCCAAGGGGTTGTGCTTATAATTGAAAAGGGATGTCCACAGTGCTATGAGAGACGGGATCTGCCCAGGAATATTTTGGAAAGATATGCTTGATGGGTCTTTTATTAGAAAGATGGAACTATGCAAATTTACTCGACCTCTGAATCTTAAGCGCTCCATCTGGGTAGTGTGTATGCCTCTTGGGTGATTAGGAAACGTCCATATGGAACCGCTAAGCTGGAAATGTACAATTTCTCACACAAGGTTGAACAAGAGGTATAAAACAGTCCTTATGTGGGTGCTTTGGAGCTCAACAAAATCTTTCTAGAGAAAAGCACTACTTGAAATCAAATTTATATTTTGCCAGGAAAACCTCTGTACATGTAACAATGGTTAACAAATATTCAAAGATGGTCATAAATTGTTTTCTATGGTGAAGAAAATACTCAACATCAAGAGTAAATGTGTAAAATGTCTGGTCTTGAAAGGGCCTCTTTTTTTTTTTTTTTTTTCCTCATAACACCTGCATTTTTTTATTCATAATAAAACAAACAAACAAACACAAACACAATAATGGACTTCCAATCTTCTCCACAGCTTAATCAAACACAGTTACTCTTAAAATCTTTTCTGTTAACAAAAAATCACTTCCAGTTATGGCAAAAAAGAACCCTAAAAGGAACAAACACCAGAGGTCTCCACTCTCCCCCAATAAGCCTGTGGCTTATGCTGGCTCAGCTTGTCTGAGCGTGGAAAGCTAAGCAGGGTCAAGCCTGGTTATTACTTGGATGGGAGACCCCTCCTCTAGTTTCCTGCATTGAGCAGGGGGTTGGACTCGATAGCCTTGTAGGCTCCTTCCAACTCTTATGATCTATGAAATCTATAAACATCAACTATTTAATCTATTAAATTCAACATTTATAGATACTCCAAAAAAGAAAACCTATAGTTTCATTAAATAGTGTTTTCAATTCCAAAATACAGTATATTAAGAATCCCAAAAGTAAAAAGTAACTATAAACTAATTAGCAAATGACCACATACCAAAAGCATTTTGTATTTCCATCGCTCCCGCACTCTCTAGTACCTAACCATCGAATCAATACATTTGTATTATTACAATTACTCATTATTCCTTTCTATCTAAGCAGAAATTCCTTCACTTTTAATCTCCAAGATATTTTTTTTTTAAAGGAAAGAAAAGAAAGATAAGTCTAAAAAATTAAGAAATAAGTGATGTCTGACAGAACAGCAGAAGCACATAAGCCATCATGCTACTTATAGAACCAAAAAAAACAAAAGACCTTCCCCTTTAATACTTCAAAGCCTCCACAAAACAACACCCCCAACAACAAGTTATTATTATTATTTTTTAAATAAATGTTTCCAAACAGACCAAATATAATTATACCTTACTTATAATAATTTCCCTTACATCACCATTAATATTTAAAATTCAAATAAATCATATAAGCAATCCCTTTACCTTTGCCATTAATATTTAAAATCAAAAGATTATTTATATTCCAACTAGACATATAGTTCAGTTACATCAACCCTTTATCTTTTGCCAATAAAAGACCGTGAAGATAGTCCCTTTCATTGCTTTCCTCTGTCAAAGGGAAATTCATTAAGTTCCAGGTTTTGAACCAAGAATGAAATCAGCTTGTTCTGTTGTTTTGTGGTCTCCTGCATACCGATCTCCGGCTCCGCCATCTTAGATTTTAAAAAGTGCGTCACAACATCCTGAACTGCCTTCTCATGCCA
Organism: Shinisaurus crocodilurus; assembly: GCA_021292165.1. Classification (NCBI taxonomy): domain Eukaryota; kingdom Metazoa; phylum Chordata; class Lepidosauria; order Squamata; family Shinisauridae; genus Shinisaurus; species Shinisaurus crocodilurus. The sequence goes on from CM037876.1 coordinate 125,600,906, forward strand.
CTTCGACCCAATTAAAACTTCAAAGTCTCTGTGAATTTCTGGTAAGTTTCCCAAGTCCTTATTTACTTCTTCTGTCTTCTCCTCTGCCGGTCCTGTAAAGAAATCCGTCTTACGTTGTTCTTCTGATTGATCCACTTTCATATTTACATTCCAAGCCTGGATCCTTACTTCCAATCTGTTTAGAATTTCTCTCTCCATTTCGTTCCACAGGTTTAAGAATGCTGTAACTGCAAACATCTTGCCTTGCGTATAGATGTTTTCAAGACGCTTCCAAACATATAAGATTTATAGACCTCCTTTCAGGTTTCCTCTCTTATCTTTTTCGCCTCCCAGATAAACATAGTCTACTTACAGTTAATTATAAATCCCACTCTGCTGCCGAAAGATTCCAATTAGCCACTCCAGATGTACTCCTTTATTTTGGAAGCGAACATGCAAACTTCTGATGATCGGTAAAACCGGTCTCTGGAAAACAGCGCCGTTTTCCCCCACCTCAGGTCACCACCGCATTTATTCGTCATACGACAAACAAAAAAGCGATTTATGACCCTATGAGATAATTTGGGGGTAACCTCAGATCTTCGCTTCTCTAATGAGAAGTAGATCCCCCAGCCTGAGACATTCTCTGGCCAGGAAACGCTGTGCCAGCTCCCCACAGAATTTCTGTGCGGCTTTCAAAGCTCCATGTTCACCCGGAAGTCCGAAAGGGCCTCTTTTTGTTTTGACCTCAGTCAATTCACTCATTCTGTTTGCAATTTCTCTAGCCTCAAGGAATCCATTCAAACCAAACCTGTATGTGGCGGAGCAGTTGTGTGCTCCAGAGGGCACATCACATGCTCAGTTTGGAGTCTATTCACTGCTGAGTCTACTCCTTTGTGCCAACTGAGCACAATCCTTAGAAACACTATTATATGGTTGTACATTTCAGTAATGGTGCTCAAGCTGTCTTTGGGACTGGGAAGCTAGGAAGAAAATAGCCATAGCTAGTTTCCACAAAATTCATGTGAAACTCAGCCTCAGTTCCCCATTAGCAAAATAAGAAGAATATGGACATAGTTCAAGGGATTGCCCAATTGAAAGTGCTTTTTTAATGTTTTACTCCTGACTTGGCAACTATTGCTAAAGCCAAGACATCTAAATAAATGACTCCCTCTCTAAAAAAAGAGACTTCAAAAAGATTTTAAAAGCATGTTTATGTGTCTGCACATAAATGTGTAAAAAGGGTGTTATGACAGTTTATACCACAAATTTTACAGTAAGAAAAAGCACTTTTATGACAATAATTCACAAATTCACAAGGATCACTTTAATATACAAAGCAATTACTAGCATTCTGAAACACAAAGCAGTTAGTATGTACATAATGTTAATAAAATGCAGTATAACTCAGTACATTAAAAACAAAGCACAAAAGGATAAATTACAAAATTAAAACAGGGATGTTTCAAGGAAGTAGGGAATTCTCAAATTAACTTAATCCATGTCTAGTACATATTTCTCTGTTTAGTAATTTAATTTCAAGAGAAAACATTTTTTAAAGTTCAGTACCCTGTTTTGTGCTGATTGTTTTGGGTAAAGAATCAGAAATGGGGGAGGGTGAATTTCTTTAAATAAAAATAACATAGCCATCCCCACTCCAGAAACTTCCCACATTATTCTAAAGAAATTCTGCATTGCAAATTCTTAATGTGAAAACTGATATCCAAATGAAATAGAAGGAAACTTTACAGAAGAAGGTGCTTACGTTGCTCCTCAAACCAGAACATTGTATATGAAGTAGTCAGATTTTAAATTTATTTGAGGGTCTAACATTTAGCTTCTTGTTATTTCAAACTAGGAATAATCGTATTACACAAATATGGAGTGGCACCTGAAAATACAACTTGTAGAAAACATTTTTAAACTATCCTTCAATTATTTATCATGGCTTTTCTGATTACAACCCAAATTCTTTTATTCTCCTCCTCTCCTGATTTATTCTATCTCAGATTGTCTCTCATATCAAACATATCTGGCTAAGGCGGAGCTCAAGCAACTAACTCTGATACAGTATTCTCTTAAGTACAGCAAATGCTTGTTTACACGATCAGTTATTTTGAAACAAACCCTTCTTACGCTTGTACCAATCTCTGATTTGTTTACATGATCAACAGGTCAATCAGAAGGGGGCATGAAATTGAGAAGAACCCCCAGATACGTAGACTGTTGATGTGCCTTCAGTTCATTGTGGGGGTAAGAGCCCACAAGTAAACAAGAGCGGTTATTGTTGGTATGCAATTATGAGTGGGTCACATTAAGAATACACTGCAAGTGCATGGCGACCACAGGACCATGACACTTCATTTTGGCAGCCATGTACCCAGAAATCAATTAGCTTTATCTTGGCATAGTTAATGAACCTATCATCCCAGAAATCCATGTTCCATACCTCTTGATATAGAAACAAAATGGTGAAATGTTATGTGTACACAAACCCTGAGAAAGTGAACAAGGGGATACAGAAAGATGCCATGAGATTCCTTACAGATGTAAACAAGGTACAATGATTCACAATCACAATTCTGAACAACCTCAGGAATTCCTGATGGTGGAAACAAGTTTTTAGAAGGCATGAAAGTTTACTTCAGGCTGGCAGGGACCTGCACATGCAGTACCAAAAATACATTTGTGCTAAAAAAAAAATGTCTCTCCATCCTGGACTATAGTTTGCATACATTTTTAAAAATACATTTCTGGTTGAAATATTGGGGTTACTTTCTGTTCTACTTTCTAGTGATTTCTCTTCCTGTAATAAAGTCATGTAATGACTTCAACTATGTTCAACATAGAAGTTGAATGTATCACAAAGCAGTGGACTGCTAATATTTCAGCACCATTTAGTTAGTTATTTAACAGTTTCAAGCTGGCTGTGCTTCTCAATGTATTCAGAACTCACTGGGGCATCTCTTATATTTAGAAGATCAACAAAATCTGAGTATAGGCATAATATATGTAACCACTGATTTATGCTACATATAAATACACCCATTTTACATTAAAAAGATTCAATGTAATAGCTAATGTCAACTTATCTCAATTGCCACTGAGAAATAGAGTTGTGCTTTAAAAAACAAACAAACTGGTTATGTTATGTTATGTAGCTTCATCACTAGGTAAAGAGAATCTGAATATGTTGCATTTCTATCCTTAGGATTCAATTCCTGAAATATTCCATTCTATTCACAAACTACAAAATGAGGTTAATGCCACTGACATTTAATTTTCTTTCTTGCCTTATGATTGTTCCTATAATTATTAACCCCTGTCACATTTCCATTGGCATTAGGAGCAATGGAATCCTCCTAACTTATTCTGACCCCTAAATCTTTGGTACTACTTTGTGCAGATCCCCCTGAAAGAAAAGCCGCCTTTGGGGGTTCTGAGAGTCAGTTGATTAGTTATGAGATGCATACAGATAACAGGTTCTCAACAAGCATGCTAGGAGCTCCTTAATAAATTAAGCAAGAGCAAAGCCACATGATTAAATACCCTCAAGTCATCTGCTGGGCTGTATCACTTTAGACGGCAGGTGGGGAACTGAATATTTTGCCCTTTCGTGTAGAAAAAAATCCCACACGCATTAAAAACTAGGATGTCAGAGGGAGAGGGCTATACTAGAACCTTCTCCCTAACATGCTAGGGATTTTTTTTAATGTGTAGGATTTTTTAAAATATGTGGTAACAGTCAAACATTCATTTCCCCACCTTTAGATTGAAGTGGTACAGTCCAGCTGTAAACATCACACAAGACTGTTGATCATGTGTTTCAGCTCTAAGACATAATCAATCTTGCTGATGCTAATAGTTCTCCCCTTGCTGATAATTATTTAGTCTCAGGTAAGACTGAAAATAGAGATACTATAGAACTGCCAAACATGTCTGGATAGAAGTGTGCTTTCACATTCAAGCAATGCTGACAATGCTGAAGTCTGGAGTAAGCTGTTACAAAACCACACAAAATAAAAATTGAGCAAACCTTTTTCTTACACGTGAACAACAAAAACAGCAAAAGGGCTCATTCGTTCCCTTCGTATAACCCAAATGTTTTCCAATTGGTTTTGCCTTAAGTGTATAGCTGCCAAAGAGACAAAGCACAAAGTGAAGAACTTGGGAACGAGAGGAGCTTTAAACAACTGATGTCATTTCATAATTCACCAGCTAAAAAACAAAACCCCCAACAAATCGCAGTGAGAAAAAAAAACTGAAAATGGATAAGTGAACAACAGTACAACATATCAATAAGCGCCAGAATAATGTAGCCGAAACTACCGGGGGGGGGGGGGGAGAAAAAACCTTACATGTGTGCACACATACACACCTCTCTCTCTCTCTCTCTCTCTCTCTCTCTCTCTCTCTCTCTCACTAAAACTTATTTTCAGATCTCAATATACTATAATACTCAGCATTCCTGACTTAGAAGCTCTCAGAGCTATAGATTATATACTGTGTATATATATTTTATATATGTACATATTTTATACATAAACATTTCCAAGAATATCTGTTAGAAGAGCACCTAGGGCAATATTTTAACTGCCTGCATGGTACTTTTGTCTATGTGTGTGTAAAATATAGAAACTGTACTTAAAACCAATTCTATGTATGATGACTACAATGGAGCTAGCCCTTTCTACGCCTCTTTTTCAGTTAAGCCTGTCAATTTGTCTTTTAGAAAAATTTCTGTTACGCAGAAAAGGGGCCAAATATATCACAGCTAAATAACAGAGTCTTGCTCTTAATGCAATAAATTAGGAATATACAAAATGAGGGCTTTTTTGCATTGTCTTCTGTTTCTTTTGGCTATTAGAATTGCAAATCACATACCAGTAAACTAGTGCCAGTTCTGTACTTGGGATAATTAAACATAATTCATATTACAGAAGGAATGCCAACTGCCCAAATATGTCAGTATTGGAGAAATAAAACTTTACTAAAATGTTATCTTATTGCTGGTGAAAGATTCCAGAATATAAACCCTGAATTTACCTAAAGAACAGCTACAACTGATACAGTAACACTGCAAGCAATCTATATTGAACCTCCTTTACAGACCAATTGAACCCCAGAAAGGGCATATCTAGGGTAGGGTCAGCCCCATAATAGCCCACTCTGCCAGTGGCCTCTCGGCTGAAATACCTCTGATAATTTGAGAGGAAGCCAAAATAGTGGTTGTTGTTTTTCCATTATGGTGGTTGTTCCCCGCCCTGATACTGTCTATATAAACAAAGTATATTATTGCATAATTTTGATACAATTTAAACAAATTATCTGACACAGAAACAGCCAGTTTTATGTAGAAGCTTTTTTAAAAATTCCCTAAGAGCACTACATACAACGGGTTTCAATGAGACTGGCAATATAAGGGATGATGTCTGCAAAATCAAGAGTTCATGATTCTATCAGAATGATTTTTTCCCCCCCAGGGGGGCGGGACCAACCTCACAATGCAGGTAAAATCTATCCTCCCAAATCATTGCAAGAATCTCCTTATTTTTTAAAAGAAGATTATTGTGTGAGAACTAAAGAGTTTCCAGAGTGGTAGTCCTTATTTCTTAATTCATAGATTTCTATTCTGCCTCATCCAATTTGCCCAAGGTGGCTCACAAACTAGACATAAAATATCTTACACACATTAAAAGATGCCTTTGTTTTCTAAACCAATAGTAGGAAGAAAAGCAAGTTTGCCTAGAAAATAAAAATAGGCCTTATAAAAGGCTGCTTAAAACTAGATTTGAAAACTTCCTTTTTAATTCTAAGAATTAAGTTGCTACTTTGTGACATGTCATATAAACAAAAAATGACTTTAAGTCATCTGACCCTATATAAAACATGAGGATTAAATTTAAACTTTGCTCTTAATTTTCATGGAAAGTTCACTTAAATAAAACTAGTGTCTAACATTGTTACAAATCTTCAAGTCACCTGATTAAAAGCTCCCAAATATGCAGTTTAAAAAAATCACCTTTCAGAAGATCTATTAATTCTCTATTAGAAATAGATTTATTTTACGTCTAGGCTTGTAAAACTAATTGCTTGTATACATGAAGGTCAAAATAATTGCTGGGATTAGAGATTCAAAATAAATTGATGTACTCTAGTCCAAATGATCCTGTTCTCACTCTGGAGGGCCAACCCCACCCCCCAACAATCATACATGTTTTGATAAACAATGGAATTTCTAATGTTTATCTGAGGGTTTTCTGTAATCATGTTATCTTTAAAATTCTTGCAAAGTATTTTAGGGAAGGGGCAGTTGCTTTCTTTTTGAACCTGTGGGGTTTAATCTAAATTTTTGCAGATCCCTAAATTACACAGAGTCCTACTCAAATCAATTGGCTTAACTGGGTTGTCAGCCTGGATTACAGTGTTTGAGAAGTCAGTTCATTGGGTACACAATAGTCGAATTTTTAACAGAGATTTTTCTTTACCATGTCATCTGCACTCAAAAGTGTTAACAATTTACTCCTTTCTGAGGCTTTCACATCAAGGGAGATTTTAACCATGGCAGGAAAGTTGGATGGTCTTGAGAGAGAGAGAATTTGATGAACTAGTATTTGAATGATATAATTAGGATGGCTGTTTTTTTTCTTCCCTTCATCCAGTGTACACTGTGTCGGCTATGCTTCTGCTAATGGTTGGATAATTTCACTTCTGGATAGAGCAAAATAAAAGGGTACTGTTTTAATGAATGATTCTTTATACAAGTGTCACTGTCTTCTAAACTTGAGCTGTACTTTACTGTTCCTACTCTACTAGGAGTTCATGTCCCATCAGAATATCAAAGGTATTTGGTGATTTCTTCATGTGCATTCATAAGACTGAATACATGAAACAATTACAGAAAATTAATGTAATTATCTTTACAGTATAGAAAACCTTCAAAAAACCAGATAGAATGTACAGGTGAGCTACCTGCCCTCTCCCTAACTCTTCTCTATATGTTCACTTAATTTCTGCTACTGCATACCTATACACCTGAAGTACATGTCCTTTGGCATCATCCTACCACATAGCTGTAACTGTACAGTTTGATAATGGATGTTTGAAACCATGCAACAATTTGGCAACCATAGCTTCCTCAGCGCATCATACGTTGGTTATGCATGTGGCCCACCAAATACATCAGGGCAGAGGCTGGGGTGACTGCCTCTAAGGCATTCAGATGAACTCAGCACTAACTCTGAAACCATTATAAAATACTCCCACCCCCAATAGCTTCACAAGTGAAATTGTTATTCCTTGAAGAGGATGGAAGATGAAGAAGTCTGTTCTTTTTCTTCACTCTCAAGATGCACTGTGATGATAACAACTTGGGGCCAGGGAGGGAGGGGGGAGAAGTGGAGGCAGGTGTTTCAACATTCACAGTTTAATGCAAAGCACAGACGAATTAAATTCTGCAGTTGACTTCAGGCAGTTTTGCGCGTAGAAAAAAAAGAAATGTTTAGAAAATAAAAAGTTCACTTTGTCTTTCTGGCTGTCACCAAACCAGTCTTTCTCCCACATTAACAAACCAAAAATGGGGAACTAAAATTAATCCGATTTGTGGCAATAAAGGTCCTTAAGTGCTTTTAGCTCTTCAATCAATGTCTTGTTTTGGTTTTCAAGCACAGCCACTCTGTTTTCTAGACATTTGACATATTCCTTTTTCTTCCTGCGGCACTCCCGTGCTGCCTCCCTGTAGGCAAAACAGGATATTCAAATTCAGGTCAATATGCAAATATGGTCCACTGATTTTCAATGTTGATAACATAGGTTAACTGAATGGCATAATAATTTGGGAGCTAGAGCAAATACGATTCTCCTTTCCAGACAGGTAAACAATATCTTTTACAGAGTTCAATATTTCTGCTAGGTTAAACAAAAAAATGTAAGTAAAAAGCCTCTTGAATGAGTAATAGTGAAGGTGCTTAGAATCAATCAGGGCTGAGTAAGAGAGCAGTGGGAGGACAGTGAAATACAACAGTGCATGCTATTAGAAGACCAATCTCTTGCCAAATGAGGGCTGTAAGAACCCTAATTCTACAAATGAGATGTTGCTCAAAGGTTAGTGACTACACACACACACAAAAATTATACAGTTCAGACAACTTTCTACTGAGTGGAGGAAGAGAGTGAAGATCCACTTGAACAAGCAGTCATAAATCACACTTCTTCAATTACAAATGCATATATTAATCAGTAACATTCTAGGCATGTAAATACAATCCAAATTAACATAGCACCAAAGTTGGCCCTATCATTAGCCAAAGTGAGGCAGACACCTTAGACAGCAGATGATTTGCATGCCTCTCCACTCCAAGCTTGGTGGCATGGTCCAAGCAAGCCAGCTATCAACTTCCTGGTTTGTGTTGTGCATGCAGATTGGTGTCGAGCAGATTTATAGTGGAGCCAGGACAGCTCCAGCCTTTATTTCAGGGCCAGAGTGATGACATCATCCCTCAGAGCTCCTGGCAGGAAACTGAGATCCCTGGCCTGTTCCTTTAAGCGGACAACAGCAGCAACACATGTGCACAGAACACACACACACACACACACACACACCTTGCTGCTGGCCTTTCTCCTGCCTGCCTTGACTTCCTTGTGGTGGAGGAAGCAACAATAGCAGCAGACACCCACCCATCATTCCCATTATCATTTTTGTCTGGTAGGACAGCACTGGCAAAGGGAAGACATATGGCACAAACAGCCACATGCATTTGACATTACCAACATTTGCTCTTCTCTTGGGGGAAGTCAGCCAAGAGTCTACCAAAATGTTTTAAAATCCTTCTTCTAAAACATCTAATGCTGGAAGGTATACTGGATTTCATAGATTATAGAGTTGGAAGGGGCCTACAAGGCCATCGAGTCCAACCCCCTGCTCAATGCAGGAAACTAGAGGAGGGGTCTCCCATCCAAGTAATCACCAGGCCAAGTTCACCAGCTAGAACATCCACAGAGTTCCATTCCACTGTATTCTGACCCCATGCTGTTCGGATACTCCTGCAAATAAACCTATTGACAAGGGGTTTAGCCATTTCAAACACAACAGTGTTAAGTTATTATTCTGCACTAGGTATTTAAGAGTGCAATCCCATGCATGTATACTTAGAAGTAAGCCTCACAGCATTCAATGGGTTTTACCAGCTAGCTAGTCAGTGTGTTTCAGATTGCAGCCTTCGTTGCATAAAAGGGAGAATTTTAGCAGGTGGTGTTTCTCCTGCCACAGATTTCATGTGCTGCTCAATCCTAGTAGAAAATCCCACTGGGTCTTATTCCACCCAAAGGAGGCCAATATTCTTGTGAGGTTCCAATAATAATGTTACATTGTCAAAGAGTAAGTGAAATACTAAATGACTCCAAGGCAGCTCTGGTTATTGTTCAGCTATTTCTTTAGAACTAGGGGGAAATGGCTCTTCCTCGATCCCTCATGGCAAGTCACTATTGCTTGGCCTAACTACCCTTCAGGGCTCTTTTGTGGCAAAGTTGGGTGATTCCATGTAAACCATTCTGCTGTCTGGCTTGAAATCAGCTTGCTGATGGATGATATATATTTTGTACTGATGAATCATAGAAAAGTAGAGTTGGAAGGGGCCTATAAGGCCATCGCGTCCAACCCCCTGCTCAATGCAGGAATCCAAGTCAAAGCATCCCTGACAGATGGCCATCCAGCTGCACCTTGAATGCCTCCAGAGTGGGAGAGCCCACGACCTTCCTAGGTAGTTGGTTCCATTGTCTTATTGCTCTAACAGTCAGGAAATTTTTCCTGATGTTTAGGTGGAATCTGGGTTCCTGTAACTTCCGTGTCCTGCAAACTGGGATGACTGAGAAGAGATCCTGGCCCTCCTCTGTGTGACAACCCTTCAAGTACTTGAAGAGCGCTATCATATCTCCCCTCAGTCTCCTCTTCTGAAGGCTAAACATGCCCAGTTCTTTCAGTCTCTCCTCACAGGGCCTTGTTTCCAGTCTCCTGATCATCTTTGTTGCCCTCCTCTGAACCCTTTCCAGTTTGTCTACATCCTTCTTAAAGTGTGGTGCCCAGAACTGGATGCAGTACTCAAGATGAGGCTTAACCAGTGCTGAGTAAAGGGGAATTATCACTTCACACGATTTGGAAGCTATACTTCTATTAATGCAGCCCAAAATACCATTTGTCTTCTTTGCAGCCACATCGCATTGCTGGCTCATATTCAGTTTGTGATCTACAACAATTCCAAGATCCTTCTCACTTGTAGTATTGTAGTATCACTTGCAGCTGGTCCGTTTTTCCTTTTTGCATAGACTGTAGCTTAAATTCAAATTGTTGGCAATTTTCTCTGAATGTGTGTCTTTCTCCATTTTTGACTGACTTTTTGGCAAGGTCATTTTGGGGTGTGGTTAGAGGAGGAAGGTACTACACACTTGAGACTTCCTTGCATTTCACTGTCAGGGCTACAGACTGGTGTGTATTGCCTTTAGCAGCCTCGTTTTGTACATATTTTTCAGACACAGACAAATTTCTACCACACTTCACTTTCTCCTTGTAATAAATCCTTTTGTAGGATTCTGTGGTGGGGTGGGGTAGGGATTTGCCGGTCTGCCCCAGGAAGAAATATGTTTTCAGCTGGTCCTGCACAGCACACAAACCTGTTCTTCATTAGACGGACTTCTCTCTTTCGTGCTGCTTCCTCTGCTGGCTGGGTGGGAAGTGCTGGGGAGGAGGCCATGACGACGCCAGGTGCGATGGTGCTTGTAGGTGCTGTGCGAATCTGGTAGGTCTGGACGTCCCCTGAGGCAGCTGAGAAGAAAAAACATCAAGGAAAAGAGGAGTGTTTGATCTGGCAACTCTGGTAGACTACACTGTTAAGAAAACAATGTCAGGGTACAATCCTATGCACGTTTAGAAAGGAAGAAAAAAGTCCTAAAATTCCCAGCAAGGCTGGCTGGAGGGATGCTGGGACTTGTAGGACTTTCTCCCCTCTAAACATGCATAGGATTGCACCCTGAGTAACTATTTTATTATCCATTCAGACTGCAGGCCTCTTCCTACATTACCTGAAGTGGCACGGGTGATGCCTCCTCCATATTGCTCTTATGCCACACTGCAAATATATAAAGTTTCTGCCCAAGGGTTTACAGAATTTGCTAGTGAAGCCCCTGCCTCCTTTCTGCTCTCCGAATTCTTCTCTGCCTCTTTCTTAGCTCTTTGCTGCTTTGCCCATCTGTGCCCATTCTTGCCTTTCTGAACCTACTCCAAATAATTTCCCCACCTCTTCGTTCTCTCTTCCACATCTCCTACCCAAATCCTTTCTGTGATTCAAAGGAGATCCTCATCTCCTTGGATTCTTCCATCAAGTCCTACCTGCCTCTTCACACTTGGGTCCTCTTCCCAATCCCCACTATATTTGCCAGAAGCCACTGCTGTTCCTTCTTCTGCCTGTTCCAACACTATTTTCCTTTTTTTTATACTACTGCTGTCAAGCTAGTTATCTTCTTGTGTCTTTGCCTGCCTCCATATTTTCCACATATTGTTCTCCAAAGGCATTGCCTCTTTCCCCATCCCCACTCATGTTTGGCCGATGCATATCTTTTTTGTTAGTGAACAGACACATTCAATGGCACTTAAATTAATGGCTGGGGCTCTCTAGGAGCCACAAGAGCAGAACATGTAAGCTACAGTTTGGACACCCTCACCTATTAATTAGCTTTTAAATAACTCTTTGTTCCAAAAGTAAAGAATGTTCCCACCACTAATAGGTCACTGTTGCTGAACCAAACCTTGAAGGAAGAACAAATAGTTCTTTGAAATAACAGGCTATTGTCTAGATAGTAGTATGCTGAACTGAAACAAAAACTATTGTTTGCCCTAGACAAACTACTTTAATCTATCACCCATTACTGATAGAAAAAGTAGAGCATATTGCACCTTTCTGAGCAGCTGCTCAAAAGTGTTGTGCTTTACTCATTTCCTATGCACATGATAATTCTCAATGGAAGTGCAAATCATGCAGAAATCACTTAAGAATTCTCTTACCTTGTACAACAACTTGGTTGCTGGGCACAAGAATCTGTTGTCCATCAGTGGTCTGTGCATACTGTAAAATGGTGGTACCAGGCTGGGTGGCAGCTGCATTGGTCATGGTTAGAGTCTGCAGGCCCTGTACTCCATCTGTGCCATTGTTAGCTAATTGGATTGCACCTCCCTGGGTGATGGCAACTGAAAGCAGGCAGATGCAAGTCAGGACTTAGAATGTTAACCTCCTCAACATCACACGTACAACCGTTCTCGGTCATTTTGTCAAATAAATTGTTTGAAAGTAAGACTGTTTTAAGACCCCTGCCTTCATGCCCTATTCTGTATACGATATTGTGGTTCTTTGCATAAATACATCCACTGCAACTGTCAATGCAGGCAGACACTGTCCTGGTGCAGCAAACCCAGCAGTTGACACAACGTTAAAAACTCTTGTCATCACTTTGCCACGGCTATGTTTGTGTTTCTTGCACAAGTCTCGTGTTTTATGGCTGAGACTTCCCAGGCATTTTTTAAAAAGCCTCATTTACAGTGCAATCTTATACATATCTACTCAGAAGTAAGTAAGCACCATTGAGTTTTATGGGACTTACTCCCAAGGAAAGTGTGCATAGCAGCTTTAGACAGGTTGTCTTTCTGCAGTATGAAAGCTGCCACTTGCTGGGCAAAAGAAATACATTTGACAGACCTGACTTTTGAGCAGCAAATGTCAGCTTTCACAGACACATGCAAACAAAATTTTTTCACTAATATAGTTTTGAAAAACACATATTTTCAGTTCTGTTCAACATGTGGAAAAGTGTAATTTGATATGTGTATTTACCTTGCAAGCTGTGATATTTTATGTTCACAATTTGTATTTTAATAGTTCAACTGTGGAAAAGGACCGCAGCCGTCCTTTTGGCGGGTTCGGGCACTCGGGTTAGCCGGAGTCGGGTTAGCCCTTTATCCGCAGTATGCGGCTCTCTGGCAGAGACCGCGACCAATTCTAACGCAAAGGAAGTGAGAAGACCAGTTTTATGAATGGACGCTACTACACTGTTTATAAATAAACAGAGTTTAATTGAGCGTATCAAAACATACACAAGAGCAATCCGCCAGGCGCGCGCCTGTAATTGACATGAGTATAGAGCGAGCCGCAGTAGCGATACAGACAGTTGTTACCTGGAATGACCTTGTTCCTAGAAAGCTGCTTAGCTTGGAAACTAAGCGAAGACAGCTTTGTTCACCGGGAGCTGCCCGGGGCTGGATCTCCCGGTCCGACCGAAGTCCTGGACCTCCATGTAGCTTGCTGCCTACAATCAACAACCTTTTCCCGCCACTGACCCTTGGCTTTATACTTTCTGCTGAACTCCCTCCTTCCTCCTGTGCCCCCTCCCAGCCCGGGCTGGGGATGTGCTGGGATTACCTTTTGGCCCTGGTGCTACTGGGTGATCAAGAGTATTCCTTTGGCTGCCAAGCATCTTGGTGCCCCTTTTGTTGGTTGGGAATACTTCACAGCTTATTCTCAGACGGGGGGGGGGACTGCCAGGGGGCATGTTAATGACTCTATTGTGGTTGTAATTACAGTGCACGGTGGCCGCTACACGTACCCCAGGTGAAAGGTGTATGTGGGCCCCAAGGTGTGTGTGTGCATGCGCGTGTGCGGTTTTCTGGCTTTCTCTTCACATCCCTCCCTTTGGGGAAGATGGGATTGGGGTTCCTACTCACCCCAATCCCCATCTACCTTCTTCCTGAGAGAAAGCCCAGGACAGCCCATCTGCAAGGATGTTGGCGCTGCCTTTGATGTGCTCGACTGTGAAATCAAAGTCTTGCAGAGCTAGGTTCCACCTCAGAAGTTTCTGGTTGGAGCCCTTTACCCGGTCGAGCCAGCACAGGGGGGAATGATCAGTTTGCAGTTTGAATGGGCGTCCCCACAAGTAGGGTCGGAGTTTGGTAATCGCCCATACTACTGCCAGGCATTCCTTTTCTACGGTGGCCAAGCTGCGTTCCCGAGGCAGGAGCTTCTTGCTAAGGTAGGCGATGGGGCGCAGCCCATGTCCCTCGCCCTCCTGTAGCAGGACAGACCCCATCCCTGCCTTGGAGACATCTGTTTGCAGGACAAAGGGGGCATCGAAATCAGGTGCTTGTAAGATGGGGGCCGCGACAAGGCAGGCTTTCAGCCCATCGAAAGCACGTTGGCAGGCTTCGGACCACCGGACCTTGGCTGGGTGCTGCTTTTTACAGAGATCCGTGAGTGGAGCAGCTAGCTGACTGAAATGAGGCACAAACTTTCTGTAATAGCCAGCTAGCCCAAGGAAGGCTTGGACTTGTTTTTTCGTTTGCGGCTGGGGCCAGTTCCTTACTGACTCGATCTTGGCTTCTAGGGGTTTGATGTTGCCCCCCCCCCATCCTTCTTGGCCACCAACACAATTGGGGATGACCAGGGACTGGAGCTGGGCTCAATGACGCCCAACTCAAGCATGGCTTGCACTTCCTTGGCAATGGTTTCAGCATGGGGCTCTACTGCGTGGTATGGGGGGGATTGGATGGGAGGACTGTCCCCCGTGAGGATGGAATGCTGCACAAGGGGGGTCCGGCCCGGGCGGTCGGATAACGGGGGAGAAGTCTTCCAGCAGTTCCCGCACCTGTGCTTGCTGGGACAGTGAGGGGGACAATTCAATGGCTTCTAGCCCCCCTCCCCGCTGTTCCCATTCCCCTAGCAGATCCCCATCCAGCAAACCCTCCTCGGTACAAGCATGCATACTCATCACATTGGCATTTCTGGCACGGTACAATTTTAAAGTATTTACGTGGTACAGTTTATGCTGTGTGGGGCGGTCCGGAAAAACCACTCTATAGTTGACCTCCCCCACCCTCTCTGTCACCACGGCTGGCCCGTCCCACTTCAGGCACAGCTTATCCGTTTTAAGGGGTCTCAGGACCAACACTTCTTCTCCAACCTCAAAGGACCGGGGTACCGCTGTCCGGTTGTACCACGCGCTCTGTTGCATCTGGGCTGCCTTTAGATGCTGCTGTGCGGTCTGCCGGATAGCGCGAAGAGTATCTTGTAGCCGCTGCATGAAGGTGTTAACAGGCATGGGGGCGGCAGCAGTGCCCCCTCCCATTCAGCTCGCAGTAGTGCCAGGGGTCCCCGCAGTTCCCGCCCAAACATTCATTTGGGGAGTACCCTAAGCTCTCTTGGGGGGCATCTCGATAAGCAAAGAGTAAGTAAGTGAGCGCCTGATCCCAATCCCCTGGATGCTGAGAGGCATAGACGCGGATCATCTTTCCCAGAGTCTGGTTGAATCGCTCAATTAGTCCATTGGTCTCGTGGTGGTAGGGCACCGACGTCAGGTGGGCAACACCGCCCAACTCCCACATTTTTTGGAACAGCTTGGACACAAACCCAGTCCCACAGTCCAAAACAATCGTTTGGGGCATTCCTAGGCAGGCAAAGAGAGAGAGCAAGGTCTTAGCAAGATTGCTGGCAGAGAGGGAGGACAGGGCAAACGCTTCAGCGTAGTGAGTGGCAAAGTCAACGACAGTCAGAATGAATTTCTTTCCAGTTCTCGTGGGGGGATTCAGGGCCCCCACAATGTCCATTCCCACCCGTTCGAACGGAGTGCCCACCGCAGGTAGGGGCTGTAGCAAAGCTTTGGGGTGGTCCCGGTTATGCCCCACTCGCTGGCAAATATTGCAGGTCTGGCAATATTCCCGCACCTCATTGGCTACCATGGGCCAGTAAAACCCAGCGGTCACTCTGGCTAATGTCCATTTTTGCCCCAGGTGCCCCCCCCACGCCACATCGTGAGCAAGCTGGAGGACAGCAGCCCGATACGCTTGGGGAACCACTAGCTGCTGCCTAGGTTGCCCCTGCCCCATCCCCCGTCGGGGGGTGAACACGCGGTAGAGGGTCCCATTGTCCCAGTAGAACAGGTTCGGGGAGGTAGATGACTCAGTGGTTGGGCGAGGGATGGCTTCAGCACGACAGCCCTGCAGAGTGGGATCGTCACGTTGGGCTTGCTGAAAATCTGGGGTGGCTTCTAGGGTGACAGGGATCACCGGGGCTCCTTCGTCTGGGTTTCGGGTTGGCCCCCCTGCCCCTGGGTGCGGTGGCGGTGAGGGCTGTTCAGGCTCGGTAGCTATGGGCGACGGAGGGTCCGCCCCTGCTTGTGCCTGCCACTTAGCCTGACTGCGGGTCACTGCACCCATTTTAGCCACCCGGTAGGCTAAGTCATTGCCAATGATAATCCCCCACTCCTTTTGACTATGCACTATAACGTCCATTTCCCCCTCCCACCCATGATATTTCACTAAGACCTGGGCCAGGGGTACTTCAATGTCCGGGGAGTTGTAGGGCTTGATGGCACAGGTGCGCCCTTGCAATAACTGGGCTCCTTGCACACTGCCCCGGGGCAGAGCAGTCACATCCGCCCCCGTGTCCCGGTAGCCCACATAGGGAACATTATTAACCCAGATAGACTCACAGAATTGGTTCTTGCTCCAGCGCATCTGCTCCGGGGACACAATCCGTAGAAGCAAGGCTTGGGAAGCAACCTCCGAGGAGTTGGTTCCCGGGTGGCGGTGATTCTGTGCCGGGTCATCGGAGTCCTCTCCTTGGGAATGGGTTGAGGCATCGTCTTCTTCCTCCTCCCGATGAGTCGGGGTGGGGGCAACAACCCGCCCCACTTTATTCGGCAGCCTCCGCGGGTCCTTCTTTTTTCCTTGCAGCTTGGGGCAGTTTCTTCGGATGTGCCCCAGCTCTTTGCAATTGAAGCACCCACTGGAGCTTGAGCCGGTACTGGGGTTAGAACTTCCCTTTGGTTTTGGAGCCGCCTCCTCCCTTGCCTTTGAGGGGGCCTTGTCCCTGCTCACCTTGGTGCTGGGACAGTTGGGGACCCCCGCCCGGTTGGTCTTGAGTTGCCGGTAAAGCCCTACCTGGTCCGCTAAGCGGGAAGCTTCTAAGCCGGTGGCGGGCTCCCATTCCCGGATGGCGGTGGCTAGATCTTCGGGGAGGGTTGCATAAAACTGTTCTAAAATCATCAATTCCTGCAACTCCTCCCAACCATGCCTCCCAGTGGCATCTAGCCAAGCATCCCAGGCTTGCCCCAGTCTTGCCCACCAGGAACTGTAGGTCTCCCCCTGCCGGGGTTGCCCTTGGCGGAATTTCAGCCGGCAGTGCTCAGCCGTGAGCGTGAACCTCTGCTGGACGGCCCCTTTGAAAGTCTCATAGTTTATGGGGGCTTTCTGGGTCAACAACCCCAGGAGTTCCGCCAGTTCCCCCCTCACCTGGGTACACAGGATCGCCATCCAGCGGGACTCCGGCACCATCTCGTCCTTGCAGGTGGTTTCAAACAGGGTGAAAAAGATCATTGGGTCGTGGCCTGGGCTGGTATTTGG
This sequence comes from Shinisaurus crocodilurus, assembly GCA_021292165.1. Classification (NCBI taxonomy): domain Eukaryota; kingdom Metazoa; phylum Chordata; class Lepidosauria; order Squamata; family Shinisauridae; genus Shinisaurus; species Shinisaurus crocodilurus. The sequence continues at coordinate 125,618,319 of CM037876.1, forward strand.
GAAACAACTTGCGGTCCCAGGAGGAAGGTCGTGGCTGGGGGGGCGAGTTAGCGACGATCCCAGTAGCCCCCAGGCGAGCCAACTCCAGTTTCATTCGCATCATCTCGCGCTTGAGTTCCATCACCTTCTCGGTCCGTTGCCATTCCTCCTGCGCGTTGTCTTCGGCCCCCAGTCCCCCAGCTGGGACCTGGGGGAGGTCTAGGTTATCGGGCTCCCCCGCTGCCTCCTCCTCTTCTTCCTCGGTGCTGTCCTCCTCCTCCTCGGAGAAGTCTATCAGGTGAGTGCGGGGCGCTCACTGCCACTGTCCGCTACTCCCGCTCCCTAGGGAGGCGAGGGTTGACACAGCTCTAGCTGTTTGCACGGTGGAGTCCACGGAGGTCCGAACCCTCCGGGTCTTCCACACAAAAGGGGGTCGCTGGTCCCCCTCCGCCGGGGTCTGCGGTGTCAGGACATCCCTTCCTGAACTCGGTCCCCCGGTGCCCATATTCCACAGGCTCTTTGTCTGTATTCACTACAGCTCACTCTACACCAAGTTACTAGGCTCTGCGTCCCTTTCCAAGTTGGTCCTTTCACTAACCCTGCATTATCCCACCTCTGCCATGTGGAAAAGGACCGCAGCTGTCGTTCTGGCGGGTTCGGGCACTCGGATTAACCGGAGCTGGGTTAGCCCTTTATCAGCGGTATGCGGCTCTCTGGCAGAGACTGCGACCAATTTTAATGCAAGGGAAGTGAGAAGACCAGTTTTATGAATGGACGCTACTACACTGTTTATAGGTAAACAGAGTTTACCGTAATTGAGCATATCAAAACATACACAAGAGCAATCCGCCAGGCGCGTGCCTGTAATTGACATGAGTATAGAGCGAGCCGCAGTAGCGATACAGACAGTTGTTACCTGGAATGACCTTGTTCCTAGAAAGCCGCTTAGCTTGGAAACTAAGCGAAGACAGCTTTGTTCACCGGGAGCTGCCCGGGGCTGGATCTCCCGGTCCGACCGAAGTCCTGGACCTCCGTGTAGCTTGCTGCCTACAATCAACAACCTTTTCCCGCCACTGACCCTTGGCTTTATACTTTCTGCTGGACTCCCTCCTTCCTCCTGTGCCCCCTCCCAGCCCAGGCTGGGGATGTGCTGGGATTACCTGTTGGCCCTGGTGCTACTGGGTGATCAAGAGTATTCCTTTGGCTGCCAAGCACCTTGGTGCCCCTTTTGTTGGTTGGGAATACTTCACAGCTTATTCTCAGACGGGGGAGGGGGACGGGGGGGGACTGCCAGGGGGCATGTTAATGACTCTATTGTGGTTGTAATTACAGTGCATGGTGGCCGCTGCATGTACCCCAGGTGAAAGGTGTATGTGGCCCCAAGGTGTGTGTGTGCATGCGCGTGTGCGGTTTTCTGGCTTTCTCTTCACATCAACACTACTAAGATGCTTTGAATACTGATCTTTACTATCATTAAGTATTTACTGTGTGACTCCTGAGTTTTTCAATAATGTGAAAAATGCACAATTAGCAACAGAAAATAAGTTACAAACATTCACTGACATAATTAATCAAACATCATCAAAATTAACAATCTACTTCTGACATGCCTATGGCAAGATGTTTTTTCCAATGGTTAAGAATTGTTTATTTTATTCTCTTCTCATCTCTATCCTACATGCTTATGTATTTTGCCCTTCTATTTACACTCTTTCCTCAGCCAGATCGGCATTCTATTATACCCTTCACTACCTCTTCAACTCAGTTTCCTTTTTTGGTTCACATATTGACCCAGTCTGCACGTAATAGCGGCAAATTGTGGGTTAATTAACCCAGGATTTGCTGGGTTGCGTGCTGCGCATGAGCTGCTTTCAACTTGAATATGCAACCTCCGATCAGCCCGATTGTAGGTTGCTTTGTGATGTGTGAACCTGGACAGTATGGGTTATTTGCGGGCTAAACAGCCCAAATGTACCCTATGATTCGTTCTTAGGTTAACTTTGGGTTGTTTAATCCACAAATAACCCATAGTGTCTGGGTTTGCACGTCACAAGGCAACATATGATTAGGCTGATCGGAGATTGCATATTCAAATTGGAAGTAGCTCGTGCATGGCACACAACCCCACAAATAGTTAATTAACCCACAATTTGCCACTGTTATATGCAAACAGGTCCACAGATTCTCCTCTTCACTTTCTTTCCTATTTTGTTATAGTCTATCCTCTTTCATGAAGTTCCTCAGTCTGCTAAATCTCATTCAGACTGCTGCAGGAGTACCGTTCACACATGGTCCCTCATTCAATGCTTCTAGCATAGACTCCTCAGCTCCGCCACATATACACCAATCCATTCATGCAGACAATACCTGCATGCACAGCATTGCCATATTGATGGTGGATATCAGCAACACCAGTGCCTAAAAGAAAATCAGGACCACACTGGGGACCAGGGCAAATAATAATCACAAGCACTATGCCCTCAATCCTCCCACCCAGCCTTGAAAGTTTACCAAGTAAGGATGATCCACACGGCAATGCACCTCACATGATAATTGCAACTAGAACATGAAAACATGCTTGCATGCAAAAGGTACTGCAGAGCAATGATTACAGAACCAGGATGAATGATCACTTGATAAACTATCATTTCGACTGCTCGTGTCAACTGGCCCTTACTGTCAGGATGACACAAACTAACAGAGCATCACAAAGCTGCACTTCTCTGTCCTATATATGGGCATCCCCCCTTTTCTTGGTAGCATACCTTCATCTGGGACAGGGGAAGGATTGTGCTAACCTTCTGAGAATAGTTTGCCTAGAAAAAATACCTTCAGGATAGTGTATTAACAGGTTTCATTGGCCCTGCTCCCTTCTTCAGGTGCTGCTCAAGTACCCTTGTGTGCTACGACGATCCCAGTTCATCACCAAAGGTGCTGGGATTGGATCTGGCCTTTAGTAGAGGAGGAACCCTTGCAACCAACATTATGTATATTTCTATTCTGCTGCAGTGCTGATAGGGCTGGACTGTTACTGTCTTTTGGTCTCTTTTCATATATTTCCTGATTATGCATTTTTAGCATACCTGACATATTTAAATCCTGACAGTAGCTAACATGGGACTTTGGGCATTTTTGAAAAATTGATATAAATCCTAGGCGTCCTTTATTTTTAAAATTAAGACTTTGATGTGCTTTTCCTCCCCAATTACGACACGAAAAACACAAACCACGTACTGTATTGCCCACTACTGGTTTGGTAAATTGGAGTTGGCACTGTGACAGTAGTGATGGCTGGTGCCGCTGCTTCCTCTTCGGATTTTTCTTCCTCAATCCTTGGCACACCTGGGGCATCTGAGGACAAGTCGTTCAAGATTTTTCTAAAAGGGAAAAATAGTGGGGAAATTTTACCCAATTCTAAACTACCATGCTTCTGGGAAAGCACAATGTGCACCAAATCGTGTAGTAACATGTAGGGAAGAGAACTGGGGTTAAGTTGAATAAGAATGTAAGAACAACCCTGGGGGCTCAGATCAAGGATCCACCTTGTCAAGAATCGTTTCCAGTAGTGGTCACCTATGAAGGCAAGAGCCCTCTCCTGCTGTTTACCTTGACAGCAACTGGTACTCAGATATTCTTGTAGACAAGCAGGTAGCTTGTCATGTCATCCGAACCCAAGGACCGTGGGTTATGCGAGGGTTAAGCAGCAGCAGCAGCAGCAACAACAACAACAACACATATTTATTAAGCATTGAAAAGCCTAGGTACTCTACTCAAAATCTAAATCAGGTAAGACACAAGCAGACCATGAGGAGTAGAAGAGAAACAGAAATAAAAATTAGAGAGGTGCTGAGTGTGCTGTGCCTAGAAATCAACCCAGGAAAAGTGAAAAGACATGTTTTGAGAAGTTTTTTGAAAAGAGAAGCAGAATACAAAGTGAGAATATTAGGGGGAGGAATAGCAAATGGATTGGTACAAGAAAGGATCAAGGAAAGATGGGTTTGAGCAAGTAGGTCAGGAACCAAAGAGTGAGGGGAATGAGGAAGATTATTAAGAGACCAAAGAGAGGATGGAAATTATGGAGTTACAATAAACTGCAGTGATTTCTAAGTCCAAGCAACATTCCAGCACAGCCTTGCCCTCTAGATGTGTTGGACTGCAACTCCCAGAATCCCTCGGCCAGCCATGCTGGGAGTTGACGTCCAGCACATCTGGAAGGCACCAGCCTGCGGATGGCTGCTCTAGTGAATGTGGAAGGGATACAAGAACCTGTGAAGATAAAGAAAGATGGGAAAGGTGTGGTCAGAACTGCAGGCAAAGAAAAGGAGCCAGCCAGGAGCATTAAGAGAGGTAAGAGGTCGAGGGAACAACCTATACTCACATTATACTGGCCAGAAAGCTTTAGGATTTGGTATCTTGCCCAGCTAGATCTTGGAGATATGCCATTACCTGAGTAATGTAAGGGATACATTGGCATCTCCCCACTGCTGGTGCAAGTCCGCCAACAGATGGGCACAAAAATGTGCGGTGTCAGTGACTTGTTTGAGACTTGTTCAACTTTATCATGAATGCTAGACTCCATAAAATAAAACAGGTTGTGGCAATGCTAATAATCTTCCACTCCTATATGGATTTCTTCACAACTAGTTACCCAGAAAAGGGTCTGTGTCGCTATACCTTGGTCTGTTACATATCCTTCCTCTAAGCAGACAGATGTCTACCATTAATAAGCTTTTTACAGACACTGTATGTCATAGTAAATCCTGTACTGGATTCTGTAGAACAACAAAGAAACCAGTTATTAAGAAAACTAAAAACCTTACACAAATGACTTCTGGTTGGTATGTCACCAGTTCCTAATTATACGAAGGCATCCCTAGGAGTAGTTAGCAAATCCTTCATATGCTGTTCTGCAAGTATGTAACAGAAATTAAATTCCTACCTGTAGGAAGGTCGCCTAGAAAGAATTTCTCTGCGTTTCTGGGAGTCTGTGACACTGTCCACAGATTCCTGTGAATCTTCACTTTCTGCAATAGTGGAGATCTAGATATAAGAGCACAGTAATGTTATCATTTTAAACACATTTAACAAGGGACAGATTTAAAGGTGAGAATATGATCAAACTGGCATCAAAAGGTCATTCTCTATACATGAAAAGTCTGCAGGTTGAAAAAATTGTGATCTATCACTTCTGGACATTCTGAAACATGGAGGCTCTTTTCACAGGGACTCGGAGAATATGGAATTCTACAAACCCTAACCTCTGGGACATCAAGGCGATGTCAAAAACAAGAGATGCACTTTGTAGCAGATGGCAGATATGGGATCCTTATCAGTTTGGGTCTGGCTAGCATTTGCACACCTTGATGACTGCTGAATATGCAAACATTACATAGAAAAACTGTGGTAAAGTCTCTTATTAAAAAATTAAAACAATGCTATTTTTAATTTGAAAAAAGCCCATCTCTATAGATATTGACAAGGTATCAGTTGCCTTCATCTGTGGGACATAAATAGCTCAAGAAATATAGGTAGATAACCAGTTTAAGTTTTACACAATATTCAGTATAACCATGAAGGAATGTGAAACATTTGACGTTATATTTCAACATTCCTACTACATTCTTGCCTTTAATCTGCTCCTTCTAAATTCCAAACACTTTTGTTATCTGTCTCTTATCTTGTTTAACTGTAGTTAGAAATTCCTGCATGCCATCTGAAATCTGGCAGGTTTCACATGACAAAGAGGATGTATCTGAAAAGAAACTACAGAGCTCATAAAGTGCAATGGGAGAGGGATGGTCATTATCAAAATGATCTCAATTGGGGGTGGGGGAACAGTATCACCTACATGAGGATGTAAAAAGGTGACTTAAGAAGTCTGTTTCTTTGGTGATTATTGGTTCTCAATAGCAGAAAAATAACTTATGGGCAGCACAAACCTATGGCCGCTAGACAGCATCTAGACAGGCATAGGATTATTCAGAGTCCCAGCTCCAACCTTGGAAACTTGCTCTGAGGCTGGAACTGGGAGTCCAAGCTCAGAGTGCATCCCACCCTGCCCCTGCAGCCAGCATGGAAAGAACTGTGCCGGCTGACCTCGGAGACAGGGTTTTTAGGGTGTTCCAGGGGAGGAGACCAGCACCGCCAAGGCACAATGTATCCCGGCGGCACCTCAGCCTCCTTCCCTCCTGCTCTGAGGTGCTGCACTTAGATGGCCTGCAGGGCGGGAGGAGCACAGAGGTGATCTTTGCATCCACGCTCCTCCCGCCCTGCATAGGATGCCTGTAATCCTCCGAGTTTGGAAGGCTATGGGCGTCTGGACTGGATTGTGCCCTAAATTTATCTCACATTTTTAAGAACATGAGAAGAGTCCTGCTGAATTAAGACTCAAGGTTTATCTAGCCCAGCATCCCATTTCTAACAGTGGCCAACCAGATGTTTGTAGGACGTCCACATAAGGACAATCTATACAGTTTCTGTTTTGACGTTAAATAGTAAAGAACTTTGAGAGGATCTTGGAACCTGCTTAGGAAGAGAACCACATTAAGCACCCAGATTTCAAAAGTATGGTGGACTATTGAAGGCTTTTAAATCTAACCCAAGGGTGAGAACTGTTTTGTGATCCAGGGACTACACTACATATTTTAAAATAGCTAGAGGGTGACACCCAAAAATGCACATGCAAATGCATTGTCTCTTTCATGCAACGCCTCTTCTATACATGCATGTGTGCGCGACATGCATGCTAAGTCTTTCAGTCATATAAACACAGGCCCCCCTTTTAGCAGGAATTGAGGAAAAGGCTACTTCTCTCCTGTGGTTGGCTGCTCCAGAATGCAAATGTGAGAGTGCCTGTTTTCCACCGACTACTTCCTCCACTGAAGGTTTGAGATATAAAAGGGAGGGAGTTATAAAGACAGTGCCCTTGATCTTAGGCTCCATACCTGAGCCACAGGGCAATCCTCCTCAGCTGAAGCCTGTCAGGCTTTAAATGCTGCCTGTCAGGCTGCACACGCTCCCTCCTCCCCTCTTACAAGACCACTGGGTATTGCCAAGTTGGGAGACACAGAAGATTAAAAGAGTTAAGGCTGCAGCGCCAATCTCTGTCATGCTTGCAGCTCTGTTGCCACAGCTGTTCCACTGTCTAGGCACTGGACCTTGAATCACTCACTCTCTGGCTAACCTGGAGAGTTACCCCTCGCTCCCTTGTCATTCACATTGGACTGATTGGCTGCTTTGTGGAATCTATCATCTTGGACTCCACCCTGGACACTCACACTTTCAACAGCTCCTTACAAGGCCAACCCAACAGCTTCTGGGTCTCCTTCTGCAAGCGGCCTCCTCTTACCACAGTATGTCTCTCCAGAAAAATCGCTGTGGCTCAAGCCAAACCCTGTCTATCCCGCTCAGAAACCTCACCATGGTTGATATACCCCACAGAGATAGGGAATAACAAAAGCAGAGTACTGTAGAGCCAAATTAAATTATCAGGAGCCATGAGGAACCTAGCCTCCAGACCTGTCCTGAACATGCAGTTTTGAAGTCACTTTTTCACCTTACGCAGCACAAATGACCTATTATCTATGAAACAACAAAGGAGAATTGCTATAAGGCCCTGTTTAGAATTTCCTTTCAAAAACTTAAACAGACCTGTCATAGGTACATACTGACTAATGAAGCTCAGTATACAACAATTTGGCCAGTGTTTCGATGCTTCATAAGGTAACATGGTTTTAAAAATTCCTTTACATGTACCTGAACTGTCTGGACTTGTGGAGACTGAATAACTGATGGCTGGGCAGTCTGAATAACGCCATGGACTTGAACTGTCTGCCCATTAGGCAGCTGTACTAAGGTCACAGTGGGAGCCGAAGATGTTGCATGACCTGATGGCATAGATACCTAGGAAAGAGAGAGTGACTCATTATTGTAAAAACCATTACAGCATTAGAAGAATGCAATTCCCCATTGCGTAGCAAAACTGTGGTAGACAGATATATTTGAATGGAACACTTGACCCACTGTGAAATTGTTATCAAGCAAAAATGACCTTCAGGCAATAAATAACTCTTGCAAGAAGCCACTATGAAACTACACAGTTACAAACAGTTATACATGCCTTCCTTTGGTGCAACTAACGAATATCACTAAAATTGTTTATGTATTCCCAGTACTACAGATGAGTGCAAGAGTAAGAGCTTTGTTTGCTGTAGATGTATAGCCTGCAGAATTAAAAAGACAAAATTAGCAAACATTCAATGTATACAATCTTCTGAGACATCTATCGGTATCGATAGCCTTCCCAGTAATAGCCCTGGCGAGGTGGCACCGACCAGTTTGATCTACATTCCCAATCTGATGGAGGGGATCAGGAGCGGTAGTGATGAGAGGACTGTCCCTCGACGCCGACCGTCGGTCTCAGGGAGGAGGTCGAGGTGACGAAGGATGACCTGGTGCACCCTTTTGAAGCTCTATAGGGGCAGACCCCTGAAAGTTAGGGGTCTGCCCCTATAGAAAGTTAGAAAGTGATCCCCGGCCGGGGATGCATCCTGGATTTCCCCTTCAAAGACCGATGTCAGTGAAGGAGGCATCAGGATTGTGGATGGAGGCAGCATCGATACCATAGACACAGGAAGTGGCGCTGGGATCGATTTAGTCTTTGGAGTTGAAGGTGGAGAGAAAGTCTGATGTGGAGAGGAACTTGAGGCCTCCAATTCTGAGGAACCTTTAGATCTTTTATGTTCCTTCTTCATTTTTCTCCTCTCCACATCTACCTTGGCCTTCTTTGTCAACTTTTTGGCTGTGGAGACAGTCACAAAGTGGCCTGGTGTTGGGGGTGGTGGTCCACTGTAAGTATCTCCTGATGTGGAGAAGTGGTAGGCTTGGTGGTGGGAGCTGGCATCACCGCAGAAGGGATAGAGGTAGGGGTGTACCTCCTACCTTGGGGGGGTGCTCGCCTCGCCTTTTCTTGGCGAGCAGCCCCCCCGAAGGCCCGAATCTCAGCGCCGTTCAAGCCACCGCTCCAGCAGTGCGGGGTCCCATCGCGTCATCTCCGGCTGCCTGGCAGTGATGCGACGGGATCTTGCGCCGCGTTTTTGGCGTAAAAACCAGGGCAACATAGCTTGAAATGGCCACGATTTGCTATTCATGGCCATTTGGAGAAAATAGCACACACATCGGATCAGTCCAAACAAATTTGTACCTGGGCTAATGTTGCAATTTGTGGCTGTGCCTGTACTGTCATCTGTTGGTTTTCTGCTTCTGTAACAGCTGCATCTCCACTCTGTTGGTTCTCTGCACCAGATTCCATGGTCATTTAGTTATCTACAATGATAATGATTTGCATTATTACTGTTGGTTTACCTCTTTCATGATAACTCTATAAATTCCATTTTTAAGTTTAAATTATAACATTTGCATTAGATGTTAAATGCCCTATTAGTTAGTTTCCAGAAATCTTATATTACGCTAGAACTTTTGTTTACATATTTTCTGATTTTAACATAAAGTAATGATTGCAGTTCTGATGGCAATTAGAGATAACAGTGCAAACCAATCAGGAGTTGCACACATCAAAAGCACAACCCTGCCTGTTTGCGCAAGTTGCCTCTACAAGATTTTGGGGGATCCCACCTTTCTTCTCACCTCCCCTGCACCAAAGCCCCCTGCATTCAGCCTGTCTCCCTGATCCTTGGGAGAAGCTTTTTGGGGGATGCAGGGGCTCCCACAGGGCGGGGAGGGGAAATCAGCTTCCACCAGCCTTGTTTCACATGCTTTTCTCTGGATCCAATCCAGTGGATTTAAGTTTGCTTCCCATGCTACGTATTTTATCCAAGAAACACAAGACCAACATGGCTGGTCATATGAAAGATCAAAGTAACATAAAAACAGAACAACCTGTGTGGAAAAATGTATCTGCAAAGTCAGAGTTACAACACAATGCCAACCAAGAATTTCTGGCAGGAACTATAAAAGCCCAATTATGATTTTGTAGAAGATTGGTTGGCTATGCCAAGAGACGACATGTTACCTTTCAAATATTTATCTTAATGCAATATTAAAATTAAACAAAATGATTTATGAACCAGAGAGCTAGAAAGGACTTGGTTTCGGTGAAATGTTTAATATTTAGCAAATCTGAACCCTTGCGATATCTAACTAGAATAAATACTAGCCGACTACAACCAAAAGTACTTCACCATGCACACTAGCCATAGTGGGAAAGATGATCAGATGTCTGAGTGTTTCCCTTGAAACAAAAAGAGCAACCAAATTTGAGAAGCGGGGAGAAATAGGTGGCAGAAACTTCTGTGACAGTTAGCAGGGAACATTGCACTCTGAGTATTCATAGGAAACTATGTTCAGATTTCAGGTGTCAAGAAAAACTGATTGAAAAATGCATAAAATGAGAGCTTTTTGCCCAGGGCAATGTTGTCTCTTACTCTTGGTTTTGGGTCCAACTGTAAGCTCCACCTAGGTAAACAATGAAGCACATGACCCTCTAGCTTAAAATAAAACAGCTTCCATGAAGTAGTAAGAAGACATTGTGATTTTCTTATATATTTCTTGGGCTAATATACAGATCCTTCTTAACTTTTTATACAACTTAAAATTCACTTTGCATGCGTATATTAGCACTACACACAAAATATAAAAAATAAGACAATTGTTTTACAAGTATTAATATCCAAACTAAGGTATTTGACTACTTTCCAGAACAATGTAGGCTCTTTCCACTTGCTATCACAAACAGATGATAATCTCTAGTCCGCCTACTTGCAATGGGGACCTGATCCACCAGGTTAAGGAAATCTTTGATCCTTGTTTAAATCGCAATCTAACTTTCATTTATGGAATGTTTTCAGCCTCATAATTACAAAGAATTAAGAAAACACAACTACAAATGATGAAAACACAACTTCCTGCCTGTGCACACCCTTTCTCTCTGTGTAACCTGACCCTCTGTCTCTAATATTGCTTTGAACACTTAGAAAAGGCTGTTTAAGTCCCACAGTAACCTTTAATCAAGTCTCTATACCTTAACATCCTTGTCTTACATATTTTGCAATAGTCATCATGAGACAGTTTCACACAATCCTCCAAGCCATGATTTGGAGGATAGAAAATGAGCCATGTACTTGCACAATGCCTCCTACTGCATACTGCTTCACTTTTCATTTCCTGTTAAGTGCAAACTAGGATGTCCATCTCATGATGAATACATTGATAAACCATGGTTTGCACTTGCCTGCCAACCCAGAATTGGAAAACGTATTTTGAAATGCTTTTCCAATTTTGTTTTGGAGGGCATGTGCAAACCATGGTTTGCACTAAACTGAAAATTGAAAGTGGCGCCACACACAAGGAGTCTACAGCTATTTCCCATCATTGAATGAGGCCATTGTCTTTTGTACCACTCCAACAGAAATATAATCTGAATTGCAAGAAATTCACTGGTTACCAGCTAGTTTCTTGGCCCAAATTCAATGTGTCCAGGGTATCGCAGGAAATGTCTTCTCCAATCTATTCCTCCCTGTGCTTTAAGATCCAGAAGCCTGTTTGCGGGTGGCACCACCATCACAGGGGACACTGTTACTATTGGTAGCAGGTCCTTTTTGGTGATGGGCCTCTAATGGGAATTTCCTCCACTGATTGAATCTTTTAGGTAGGCAGTGAAAACTTCTTTTTAGACATACTTTTGGCTTATAGGTGCTTGGAAGTCGCTGTTTTTAAAGGTTGCATCCTCTTTCATTTTATTTTGAGATTGCTTTATTTTTAACTTTCTATATTGTCATTCTTATATTTATGTTGTGAGCTACTTTAAGAAAAGGTCATTTATGAGTTGAATTGAAATAGTCTCTTGGATCGAGAGACTAACTACTACAAGTCATGCATTGCTTTAGAAAAGATCATGAAAATCTTTATTTTACAAATAAAATTAGAAAGTGAGGATTTAGTTTTGTGCTGCTAAAGAGAATTTTATTTAGATTAATATTATTCACTTTTCATCTGGTACAGTAGGACTGTTAGCATAACCCAGCATCACTACTTGATTGTTTAGAAACATATTATTTATCAAATACTTCATTATTCTTACCTTTGTAACTCAAGAACAGAATTTCGAAACCACACATTCTTGGACAAGGCAAGTTCTAAAAAGGTTAATGAGAAAAGGAAACCCTGAAATATGTTGAACACACTTCTTATTGCACAATGTGCACAATTAGTAGAACAAATTGTTGGGCATATATGCTATTTCTCTTTCCCCCCCTGTCAAGTTATGGTCAGTTATCAGATAATGAAGGAGGAAAATGCTCACCTTTATAGAATTTTAAAAAAATTGTTGCTATCGCTTCATTTCAGTTTGTTTCACACTTCTGGGTTGGCATTATACAAGTCACAGGAGTTGACGCCTCCAAGAGCTGGAGATGCTGGTACTTTCAAGCATAAACAGGGTTGATAACTCCATGACTGACAAATCTACAAAGCCCTAGCAGTCACATAGTTTCGATGCATCTTCTTCCTTCATTCCTTTTTTAAAAAATAGTGAGAAAGCACCAGGCCCAAATATTTCAGAATCAAATCTTGACACAAAGTGTAAATGAAAATAACTGGGTAAGCACTGTATGCTTTAATCTTTCCCAGTCTGACAGGATGGAGATGCTATTCTAGCCCTTTCTCAAATGGCCATAAAAGGCTGAAAAAGAAGGAAAAGGACAAAAAGTGCTAATTGCTAGAATGTAGAAATGGTCTGCTTAAACCAAAATGGCAAAGGAAGCAAGGATGTGTCTGTGCAGTGGGGGTGAATTAACTTTTGAAAACGGCAACTGTGCTTTTTGGGTCATTTACAGCACAATCCTATCAGCCTCTTTACTTGGAGTTCTACTGTGTTTAGTTAGTTTAGTTTACTCCCAGGAAAGTGTGCATAAGATTGCAGCCTTGGCTCAGTAGTAATGGAATACTGTAAGTTCAGCTGTTACTTATTTTACATCTCGCTACTGGAAATTAATTTGTGATTAATGAGTACAGAAATCCTTACTGATCAAAATGTCAATGTTAAAATGAGTACATGATCAAAATCACATTCGGGATGCATCCAAATTAAACATGTTTATCTACAAAGTAACTGTCAGTGTGAAAATTAATATTTGAAAGACTGCTGTTGCCATAACATATGCCGGCTTGGATCCTAACGAATGCTCTGCGAACTGAAGAGCTCCTTCTAAATGCAGAAGGGACTCGGATCCAGCAAGAGATTTCTGTCACCGATACCTCCTCCCCTCTGCAGGCCCCTTCACCATCCCCCATGCTGTTCCAGATTTTCAGGGCTGCAGGAAGGAGGGGGGATTGCTAAAAACTGCCTCGTCTTCTGCTGGTGGAAGTGTCTCATGAACAAAACTCCAGAGGGGATGCTCCCACAAGCCATTTCTATTGTATTTTGGAGCCACTTTTCTGATTTCCAGGAGATTCCAGAGCAGTTTTGAACAGCAGAGTGCAAAGGTCATTCTAAAAGATTAAAGCAAGTCTACCTTAGAAACTTTCAAGAACAGTAGAGATGTAAGGCTGCCATTGCAGCCCACTGTGGGTTATAACTCTGAAAGAAAGAAAAAAGGATTTGAAGTCTGAATTGCTCTTTGCCTCTGCTGTGGTAGCAGCTCTGACTTTTCAAGATGAAAAGGCAAAACTGCCTGTGCCATGGTGGGTCAGTGGGAAAGAGGGAGGAAGGTAAAACATGGCCCAGTGCCACCGGAGCGCCAGTGTGGCGTAGTGGTGAGAGTGTTGGACTGGGACTCGGGAGATCCAGGTTCAAGTCCCCACTCGGCTATGAAGCTCACTGGGTGACTTTGGGCCAGTCACTGATTCTCAGCCTCACCTACCTCACAGGGTTGTTGTGAGGATAAAATGGAGAGGATTATGTATGCCACGTTGGGTTCCTTACAGGAAAAAAGGTGGGATATAAATATAATATATAAATAAAATGAAGACTGCCTCCCAGCATTCCCATTTTTCATGTTTCGCTGAGGGGGTCTGCCAAAAGCACCTAGCATCTTTAGAGGCTGCTTAGTTCAAAGCTATTTATGCAATCCTGCATGCTCTCTCTTCTCCCCACCACCCATGGCCTCCTGGGAAATGCTACCCTTTTGGGGTTTCAAGATCCATTCCCTGAAAAGGCCTCCGTACATACAATAGTTGTATAGAAGAATTTTCACCAATATACTGTAGTTTTTCTGCTGTGATAAGCAAAAGCCCTGCTAGACAGACTTTTCCACCCTATGCAACTCTTGAAAGTACAGGAGTCCCAAAAGGTGTAGACCTGGCAAATGTATGACCCTCCCCTCCCTCCTTGGTTCTCTGAATCATAGTATTCCAGATCCCCTTCCCTTTCGTGCCACTGTCTCAGAGTCTTACCTTTTCCTATACCCTATGTGAGCTTTGCCTCAGACCCATTTTCTCCTTAGCTACCTATTTGTTCAACTATAGCTATAACACCAACTGTTTTTTTTTAGGGCAAACTAGACATTACTTTAATTGCATAGTTAACAACCGCCTGGGTTTTTTTCCAGTAAGGGGGGGGGGGGTTGTCCCAATTTTCATCAGGACATGCCCAGAAGACAGGTTTTACCCTTCCCTCTCCAGCCACAATCCTGAAGAAAACTGTACTGCCCCCACAGTAAACAGAATTAGGGGGGAAAAGCTCCCATTTGTGATGAAAAATGTGAAATCCCCCCCCTAATTTTTTTAAACCAGCTGTGGTTGCTAACACTGCAACTAAAGTAATGTCTAGTCTGGCCCTTAGGTCCCTGCTTAGCTTTATTCTTATTTATATAGTGCCATCTATTTACATTGCACTTTAAAAAGAACAGGTATGACAAGTCCTTACCCAAGGAGCTTACCATCAAAAAATAGACATAGGGAAACAACAAAGCAAGGGGGAAGTAGAGGCATGGGTAAGCAGGAAAAGAATATGTGATTACTTCAGTTACACATTCTTCGACTTAACTACAATAAGGTAGAAGTATAGTTTGTCTACCTCCTGGCACTTCTCACACTGAGCTTGCCCATACCGCTTCTGCCTTTAAGCACGTTTTCTTAGGAAAACTGACCATTTGTCAACTCACAAAGTTGAACACAAATACGTATTCCATGGCTGACAACTTCCCTCAGCAGTTGGCTGCCACCAAATCCCTTAGTGCATTACAATATAAAATAGATATGGAGAATGTTGCATTGTTGATCTCACAAAATAAATCACAACTTTTTAATTTATTAACTTGCAGGGAACACAAATGGACTCAAAAAGAACTGATACTTCAGCAAGAGATTGAAGTTTTCGTTCTTATTGACAGAGTGGAAGTATAATACAACCCAATGTGAGAGTAAAGCCACATAAATACACAATATGTTTATTCTTAAGTTCTGAGTATTTACTGTCCAAAATATTAGCACTCTTGGACTAATTACCAACAACCAAACTGCACTAGCTTAAATACAATTACTTGCAAGCAAGTTGTTTCAAACTGCAACTGAAAAATATATGGTGAGGAAAAAGTTTACACATTTTAAGATGAGGCTTTGCCAGCATTCAAAAATGTCAGATCTCCCATATGAACATAATTCCTTAAAACTACTTTGTTCCAACTTGACAAAGCATGAAGGTTATCTACTTTAACAAACCTGCCATTTTTTTCAATTGCACTGAAGTAGCATAATGTTGACTACAGGTTAGAGGCGGCAGTACTCTGCACCCAGAAAACCCAAATACTGTGCCAATAAAAATTGTCCTCATCACACACTACGCAGTAATACTTGCTGGCAGGAGTTGGATGGAGGTGCAGGCCAGGATCTTCAGTTGATACCCTCAGACAGGCAGCTGTGGTGTTCGCAGGGCTACAGCTCTTCAAGCTGCACTTAACCTCACTTTGTTTCAGGTTCTATCCCTCATATTTTTCTCAATGGTACTAACATGGCTCCAGGGTATCTTTGGTGGGTTGAGCAGAGGAGCAAGTATAACAAAGGACTTGAGAAGGGAGTGGGGTTGAGGGGAGTGCACAGCTGAGAAGGTTCATAAAACAGAGCTAACACATCAGGCTGGCTTGTGACACCAACAGAAAGGGTGGGTGCATTAGAGGTTCCAGGAATCCCCAATCCCTCCTTGTAGCCCATTGCAACAATAGTGGAGTTACATACTAATATTTGTTTCTATGTGTCCAGATTATGTTAACTGAAATAACATCTTAAAAAATAATACAGCTTATTCCTATTCTTAAGTAATATGCACTTTTTAGCACCAGTCCATATTAGTACAGATTTTACAAAAGGAGCCATGGCACAAACATGCCTTAAAATATTTTTGCACTGAAGCAGAGGAAAATTCTGCATCACAGAAAGTCCAAAATTATATTACTGGAACAAATAATGAAAACCAGAATACGCAACTCTGCTTACTGTGTGTACAAAGGTTTTCAATTAAAAATCTTTACTCTGAACATACATTAATCTGTAGAATTTGCAATTTCTTCTTGCAACACACAGCATGATAGAAAGAAACATGGATAATTGATGGGTTTAAGGTTTTAAAATAGTATTAAAGGGAATTTTTGTTCAGATTTTGGAGTTTGAGCACACCGTTTTAACTTTTATTTTACGTAATGGACTAGGAATATTTCACCCTGCTACAGCTTCAGAGGGCCCAAAACTCAATGGCTGAGCACATGCTATTGTTCTGAAAATACCAGGTTCAATCCCTGGCATCTCCAGTTAAAAGTGTCAAGTAAGCGGTTTCTGGTGTAGGCCATACTAGGCTACAGACAGACTAGGCAGCTGATCTAAGGCAGCTTCCTATGTTTTGTGCTAGCCTTTTCGTAGCATGCATTATATAGTTACTCCCATTGTTCTGGTGTATATTTAGTGTGCAGTGACTATTTTGAGCACACTTGTTTAGTCTGGAAAGACCAGGCTTTTACGCACCATATATACAGTGTGTGTGTGTGTGTGTGTGTGTGTGTGTGTTTCACATATACCGTAATTTGGCAATTATCTGTTTTATAAATCTGATACTAACAGTAGCTTTAAAAAAAAATTTCAGATGCCACCCAAATGTTCAAATCAAAATGGTTAAATTTTGTATGTCTGGTCTTATCAATTTTGTACTGATTTTTATTATTGATGTGGTGTCTGTTTCAGAATGGTGTTGCTGTTCTTACACTGATTAGATTTTTGTCTATTGATATTTACAGTTGCACATTTGATGAAGACATTTGTTGAAATGCACTTATAAAAATTATCCTTTTGACACCTGCTTTGTGGTCACCTCTTCTTTTTCCTTTTTTGTCTATCAGGGCTGGGCCATGGAATTGTGTGGGTACTTCGCTGCCACCTTCCCCACTCTCAAATGTAACCTCCTCCTGCCCTTCACTGTGGGTTAAACAAGCCATGGTGGCTTGTTTAAGCCGCGGTACATGCTGGGGTGCCCATGGGCTGTTGTTGGGTTATTTGAGGATTGTTTCCCCCTCCAACAAGCCCAGGTTCAGATGATACAAGCCACACCTGGGCAGGGGATTAGCTGTGGCACCCAGCACGTGTCACGGCTTAAAGACGCCACCATGGCTTGTTTAATCCACGGTGATCATGTGAACCAGGTATTATGCCTGCACTCTTGCCCTTAACCATAGCTCAGTGTTACATCTGTGTTAACATGAACCAGAGTTTGCTCCTTACCTAGGATCTGAAACCAAGGTTAGATGCTAGGTACAGGTAGCAGGAAAGGAAAGAGATGGGATAATTTGCATTTAAAAGGGGAGATGCTGGGGGCAGGGATACACAATCCCACCGATCAATCCTGAACCCTTGATCACAGTTTAGGGCAGCTTGCACGTGTCTGTACTAGCCCAGTCATACAAGGGTGAGAAGCGCTACCTCCTAAACACTCAACTCTTTGGCAGACAATAGCTGCATTTTTAAAAAAAGTTTTTGCCAGCAGAGGACTGTATACTTTTTCATTAAGCACAGAACAGAAAAGAGTTGAAGATTCACTTCAGATATCAAATTCCACATGAAATTCCATTATGTGCTGAATATGACTAGCACTTGATATACTGTAAATTCTAGCATACTAAAAATACCTCATCTCTTGAAAAACGTTGATATACTCCTAGTAGGTCAACAATGGATAAAACTGCTGATTGGTAATGTTTGGTTTTATATTCATATGTTCGGTCAAGGTTGGCTTGTGTGTGAGCGAGATCTTTACACCTGACCAGTGTGTTGTATGTACCAAGATACCTTTGTCCAAACAGGTTATCATCACTATGATTTTGGAATTTGGGAGGCAGGGAACTGCACTGCCTTGTATCCTTTCTAGAATTCTTGGTGGAGTCAGACCTCCCACACCAGGGATGGGAGCCAGCTTTTGATCCCACCCTAATCTTGTCCTCAAGTGCTGTTTTCATCTGCCCATAGGAAAATATAGCAATCATTTATAAGAAAAAAAGGGATATGATCAGGGTTACCATTGTAATGGTGGCTAGGCCTGCTTTCTATTTATTTATACTTATGTCAGCCTTCAGTTTACAGAATTCTCAGGGCAGCTTTCCTTATGGCCCCCTCACGCCTTGGTCCCAGAGTGTAGCTTGCTTATCTTGTCCCATTGTACTCTACGAAACCATTGGGAATTGAGCTTGATTCTGCATAGCCTGGGTATCACATCCTGGGTTCCGTGGCTGTCTGGGAGTTGTAGACAGTACAACACATCTGGAGGGCACCAGCTTGGGGAAGGCTGCACTAGAGAATGATGGAACCCCCCAAGCCAGCTTTTATATATACACTAGCAATAATTATTTGTTAATTTATATCCTGCCTTTCTTCCAAGGAGCCCAAGGCGGTGTACATGATCCTCCTCCACTCCATTTTATCCTCACAACAACCCTGTGAGGAAGGAAGCCCATTTGGTCCTTAGGGAGGGGCAACATCTCAGTGGCAGAGCACATACTTCGTATGCATATTCCAAGCTCAACCTTGGCCATCTCTAGTTAAATAAATCAAGGAGCACGTGACAGGAAGGAACTCTGCTGAGAACTTGGAGAGTTGCTGCCAATCAGAGTAGACAAAACTGGTCTAGATGGACTAATAGTCTAATGACCTGATATAAGGCAGCTTCCTATGTTACCATCTGATGGAAGAGGGACAGAGAAGAACGAAGAATTCCAGCCCTACCTCTCTCCCATTCATCACTGAGGTAACTGCTCCAGCAGAGCTTTTCTAAACCTGGCCCTGTTCCCCATTCCCCCCAAAGCATGGCCTCCATGGAGGGAGTAAGGAACTACTCCACATCAACTGGGAGCTCAGTTTAGGATGTAGGTGCGGAAAGAGGCATTGTTCAGATTGCCTCTTCCCCCTCCCAAACCTGTCTCCTGGTTTTCAGGGGAGTGGAAGAAGGTCTTTAAAACACTGCCTCTCCTCCACAACTTCAGAAGCGACATTGCTCCTCCTCATTGTGTTCCTGTTGGTGGCGGCTGGACTATCCAGCTTCAGGAGCGATGAATGGTATCAAAAAACATTAAAGGCAGGAGTTTACTTTTTCTCCATTGGAATGTATGATAGCCATTATACAGGGGATGGTAAAGGGTACATTCAGGGATACCATTAAGTAACCCAGCCATTAAGAATCAAACTTGCTCTTTTCTGCACACCACAATCCTTGATTCATCTCATGGTCATATTAGAGTGGGACAGGATGTTGGGAGAGCAAGGCAGGATGTTGGGAACTATTTTTTAAAATCTATATAGGTAAATCAGTTTTTCAGTCTTAAAGTACTGCATACATTTTGTATATGCTGATGTTGATAAGGCACCAGTTCATACTGATGACTGAATCTTGCTGAGAGCACATGATATGATTGAATCACAAGGCTGATGAGCAACTGGTAGCTTTTCTGGTTATACAAAAGTAATAAAAGCAAATTATTTATCTACATCTTTAATCCTCTCTATCTCTATATCCAAGGTTTGGAACAACCTCCCATCCTCAACCAGAGATATACTACAATAGGGATTGGGAACCTGTGGCCCTCCAGATATTGCTGAACTACAACTCCCATCACCTGTGACTACTGACCATGTCTGCTGAGGCTGATGGGAGTCAAGGTCCAACATCATCTGGAGGGCTATAGGTTCCCCACCCCTGCACTACAAACTATGCTACAAAGAGCATTTCTTCACACTATTTCTCTTCTGACATACTCTTTCAACTTGCTTCCAGGCGGAGGTTTCTTTGACTGTCAAGCACACCCATAAACCACACAGAGGTGTTACCAGTCTGCGCTGCTCACTGCTAGTCCAGACAGCAGACAAGGGTCTAGCACAGTGTTCTCCAACCTTGGGTCCCCAGATGTTTTTGGCCTACAACTCCCAGCATGCCCCAGCCAGCTAGGGCATGCTGGGAGTTGTAGGCCAAAAACATCTGGGGACCCAAGGTTGGAGAACACTGGTCTAGCAGGATCAGCAAAGGCGGCACAGTCCAAAACAGGGACTGTAGTGCCAAAGTTCCACCCTTGCATATACCACTTCCTTTTGGTACCTTTTCCTTCACTTCCAGTTTAACACTAACATCACTGAGGTTGCAATCTTATGCATACTTACTTGAGAGTAAGCTCCTTTGAACTTGTGGAGAAAAAGCCTGCACACACACACACACACACACACACCTCCTCATGTGTGAACCAGGTGGTCCCGGCTGGAGGCTGGGAGGGGCAGAATGTACAGGGGTTATCTGAGAAAAGCTTTCCTCTTGATGACCCTTGGCGCCTCAATGTCTGCTAAGCCCTTTAGCATGCAAATGTGGTTCAAGCCCTGTAGTCATGGGTCACCCCTCCCCAGGTGAAGTTCATCCTGATTGGCTAGAGGCAGCGGAGCTACAGAAAGGAGGAGGGGAGGGGGAAAGCTATATTGCCAGCTGTGGATGCTGGGTTGTGTCGTTGATGGATCATGGCAGCAAGCTGCGCAGAGGTCCAAGCCTTCGGGCTGGCCTCAGAATCCAGCCCCAGGTGGCTCCTGGTGAAATTAGCTGAATGAGGGCTGTGGCTAAGGCAAGCCCTGAGGAGGGCTACCCATCCCGGACCTTAGGGTGGGTGTGGTGGTCTCCTCGTGTGGCAGGGCTTTGCTGAAACCAACCCTGAAGAGAACCGGCCCCCAGGTAACTAGTGTGGGCCTGGGAGAGATAAGGAATCAGCTTTTGTTATTTTGTAGCTCTACTGTGTATGTACCAAAGTGTCTCTCTACCTTGTCTCCTTCTCTCATTTCCCACCCTTTGTTGTAATCTGCTACCTGGATAAACCTTCCTGGTTTTACCCCACATGGAGTTTGTGGTTGCTCTGTTGGTTCAGCTCTAAATCCAGGGTATAGACAAGGGCAAGTCCCTCCCTGAGCAGAGATTCAAGTCAGGACTGCAGAACTGAGGCTGGCAGTCTGGCACCTTGGGATCTCTGGGTCTTTGGTAGAAAGGGTGGGTTGGCGGAGTCAGCCAGCGCCCCTTCCTTCACAGAACTCAATAGGACTTGCGTCTAAGGAGGCATGCATAAGATAGCATGGTATATTGGTGATGGGGTAGGCTGCTGTCTCAATGCAGTGTTAATGAGCAATATTAATGTATAATGAAATTGGTAGCGGGGGGAAACCGGAAGAGATGCTAGTGGTGCAAGGCTATTGACAGAATGCAGTATTCCTACTATTTGCAAACATATCAACTAGCAATAAGACTACAGACTGTTAGGGTGGAGAAAAACGATTTTTTAAAAGAAAATTGGATTTTAAAGATTCTAATTATTTTAATGTAAACACTAAATTTCTCTTAAATAGCAATTAGGTTAATATCAAACAATTGGGCTAGCTAGAAGCATGTTAGCCCTAGTTACAGTGCAATCCTATGCATGTCAACTGGGAATAAAGTCCCATAGAGTGCAATGGGAATACTTCCAGGGGTGTATAGGTTCGCAGCATGGCTAACTGGGGAATGCTGGGAGTTGTAGAACATTTTTCTGTCTAAATGTGCATAGGATTCCACCCTTAATCTCTAAACTGAACCAATACCTTTATCAGATACACTGAGTTAAAGGAAGGTTTTCTATGTAAATAGAGAACCAATTTTATGATTTCTCCAATATGAATATATTTTACACTCTACCTTCGAGACATAGGCATTTCATTTTCACCTGATGAAAATAACCAGCTCTAATCTGTTTAGAAACCATCAAATCTTACTTCATTTTTGTTTGCTACTTTCTTTTTGTGTGGGTGGGGCTTTTTAAAAAACTGTGTATTAGCAAAATGCCATTCTATCAGTAATTCTACTTGAGGAATTCAAATCCGTAAATAGCACACAGTGAACATTACCTGTACCCATTTTTTAATGGCATGAAGGAAAATTACACTGTTATAGTCCCAACTATTAAAAAGAAGTACTTCCGATTAAAGCAACTTTCTCCAACAGGAAAAATAAATAAATCATTTGCGGTGTTCCCAAGCCTTATCATGCAACATCATGCCCTATTCCAGTTATTGCATTTTTGCTCCAGCTTCTTACCCAGGAATGTGTGTTAGGGGTGAAAGCTAGTACACTTTGCATTGAAGCCTAGGTGGAGTCACTGCTTAATGCTCTACTTTGGGAGTTGACACATCTGACGGGCACCAGACTGGAGAAAGCTGCTATAGGAACTCCTTGGTTAACAGGGAATGCACTTCCTTTGAAGCCTGTCCAATCATCACAAGGATTATGGGGTCTGCTCATAAGTAAGCATCCCAGAATGCACGCACATTTTAAATGATAAGCTAGGGTGCTCACTCATGAACAGATCTGCTGGCAGGGACAACTCTAGTTTTGACACTTGAAATGGCAGGGTAGAGTCCAACCCCATCAACAGCTGAGCTGAGTGGGATCAAGCAAGAGGCTACAGCCTTTGCTCAATTTGCTAGAAAAGCTGCTGATTTAATCAGCAAGCTCAAGCCCTTCTTGCTAATGGAGTTACTAATGCTTAAATACCCAAGTTTTCCCCTACATATGGAAGACTGAGGTGCTCATTCTTATCCTGCTCCTTGCAGATGCAAACTGTATAATTCCAAAGAGCAGGAGCAGAATGTTCTCACAGGAGGTGAACGAAGAGAGAGTGTTTTTTCCTCCTCCTTGAAAAGCTGGCTGGTGTGAACATACCTTAGATTCTTCCTTTTATACTGGCACAGCAATCTAAGTGAAATTCATGGAAGAACATAAATATGAATGGTACTCAATTATTATTGCAAGCATGTACATTTTACTAATGCTATGGGTGGCACACTAAAAAGCAATTGTTACTGTATGTCTCCTCCACTTTCAGACAGAAAGCTAAACAGTTTATGTTGTGCCTGGTAATACCTCTTAACTTGTAGGATTCTGAGCAAAAGGCATGCTAAGACCTTTAGTATATAGGGGAATAGGTGTATCCATTTTTAAAAATCTGCCAGCCAGTATAGTACACCCAGGATATCACATTGATTTGCTGCATCAAATCTTCAGGAATCAATAGACTGTAGTTAAAAATGCAAGGCCAATGAGAAAGCATTTCTTGACTGTGACTGAAGCACCACAATTTGAGATGATACGCCCTCTTTTTCAAACTGGCCAATTGGGGAAGTGCTTCAGGGGGAAGAGAGTTAACAAGCAGCAGGCATCCTCTTATCAGTTTTCAACACAACAGTGAACCTAGACTCTGTTCTTATCAGATGCAACTCCTGTATGTATATGTGAATGCCTCCCTACTAGCAATGCAGAGTACAATGCAGTTAAAAGGCAGACACTTTAAAGCCCCCCCCCATTACTAGAATGTGAGGGATGTAAACATGTGCTTAGTTCTCCCATTTAAATCAATGGGGACCATAAAGGGCTTACCATTGGCTGCATTGTACCCTAAGATAATTTATTGTCCCATAAATAAGAAAATATGTAAGTGTGATTAAGAGTCCTGTAGACATTAGTTAATATAACCCTCATGCCTCTAATGCACCAAAGTTTGTTAATGTAGAGCTTAGACATTTGTGAAAGACTGGCAAAGCATCTGTGAACTCAACATATGGGTGAGATGCTGAGCCACAAGTTAATGGGTCAAATTAAAAATAAGAGTTTAAAATCTGGGGGACACAGATAGGAAAATCCCAGACACTGAAATAGTCAGCAACAGACCTTGTGCATATTTACAAATCATTTGAGTGCTGCCTCAACGTTTTATTTGTTCTGTGTGTAACTATTAAAAGCCTTAAGCATACTAATAATTTCAAAGGCCATGATATATGAGTGGTATTAATGTACTCTTGATGCTCTTCCTCTGTAATCCAGTATTTGCAAGGTAGGAAGCTGAGGTTAAGAAAAAAGCATTTAAGATAGATGCGAGGCACTTTCTCTCTCAAGAGGAAGGACTCTCCCTATAGCAGTGTTCTCCAACCTTGGGTCCCCAGATGTTTTTGGCCTACAACTCCCAGCATGCCCCAGCCAGCTATCCTCATGAATGCTACCGCTAAAGAGAGGAGGATTAATAATGGTCATTGATAGTATTAAGTCAACAGAATTTTCATTCTGCCCTGCAAATACATGTACTTTTTGGCATTTACTCAAAAGTAACTTCCAATCTCCCTAGGCGGCACTAGAGGGAGATTACTAACTTTTATGGAATTAAACCTAGCCGCTGCTTAGATGTAGGCTTTCAGTTACATAGGGCACAATCTAATCGAGATGCACAGAAGCCTCTGAACCTGGGAGGATTATGGGCATCCTATGCAGAGCAGGAGGAGTGGCAGCAGTGATCTTTTTGCTAGACAGCGGGTGTCTAGCTGGAGCACTTTGGAGGGGGAGAGATGGAGGCTGGAGCACCATCAGGATACCGTGTAACCTGGCCACTCCAGTCTCCTCCCCTTCCCATCCCATTTAACCCCTCTTCAAGCTCACTTTTCCAACCTGGGAGAGCAGCGGGTGTGGTTCCTTCTGTGCAGGCTACGAGGGGGCGGGAGAGGGGGATTGGAGCTGTGAGGTCAGACCACTGTCTCCGACCTTGGAGCTGGGATTTTGAACGATCCTATGGTTGCAGACAATGTCTAGGGACCATGGGATTGCTCCCTCTGGAATGAACCTAGCAGTTACCTCCTAGTTAGTACATCATATATGGAGCAAATAATACATGGGCCTTCTGCAGGGGTGTAGATTTCCCAATTTCCCGGGGGGGCATTGCCCCTCAGAAATCCTAGAGGGGGCTTGAGCTCCGCTGCCCTCATAGTTTACACCCCTGTTCTCCCCCTTCCTACTTTCTTCCACCCCTTCTCTCTCTCACACTCCCGGAAGGTAATTTAGATTGCCTGCCAAACATGTAACAGCTGGTTGCCTGGAGGGGGCTTTGCCAATTCTGGGAAATCCCTGGGGGGGCTTGAACCCCGCCGCCCCCATAGTTTACGCCCCTGGCCTTCTGCCTCTCACTGACACATGCATGCATATTTTGTAAGACCACTCTCTGCTTAACTTGGAGGAACTAGTAGTGGTCACCCTATTTGCTATTTGTTGACAGCTGCAAGGCAATTAATAGCAAACAATTGGAAGACAGCTCGAATGCTGACATTATCTAGTTGGAAAAAGAAAATATGGGATATAGTAATCAATGAAAAGTTGACACAAAAGATTGTATAGAGGAACAAAGAAAAATATACTTTGTGGGATTCATGAAAAGAGGTAGCTTATAAAGAAGTGAAATATAATAATCTAATGTGGATTGAGTGGGGAGGGATTGGGGTGGGTTTATGTATTAATATTGTTAAGTTTTATTTGTTGTTGCTGTTGTACGCATTTTTTTTTTGTGTGGAAATGTTATAAAAATGGAATTAAAAAAAAAGTAGTGGTCACCCTTAGAAGTTAAAAAACTGTACAGACCTGGATAAGCAAGGTCTCTCTGTGTGTGGGGTCCAATTTGTATGAAAATGGTACACATTATACAGGTGTATCCAGGCAAGCAACTTATGAAATTTCAGAAGGATAAATGCAAGGGCTAGGGAGTTATTATGATTGAAAACCAGTTTAATGCTTTTTTTTTTTTCCATAGTGATGCCTGATAGCTTTGGATGAATGGCCATCCCACAGCTGCATCCTTGCCCTCCCCCAAAGCACCACTGATTGGAGAGCTCCTGTTAAAATGGGCCCTACAATTAGAAAGTGGACCTATCAATCACTCAACCCCACTCCCTCTCCACATCCCCATGAGCATTTAGAGAAAGAAATGTGAAGTATTTGTTGAGACACTGTTTGCCTTTCCAACGCTGAACTGTGAACAAAGCCTTGCGCAGGGTCCAGGTTTGGTTCTGGTCATTTTGGAGGGAAGCCTGCTTCACCTCAGGAAGCATCAGAAAAGGTCAAGGGGCCCGATTAGGCCCAGGCTTTTGCTGAATCCGATGCACATCCCTAATTAATACAATAAAATATGCAAAATAACATCAGTGCTCTAGTTTATTTTATTTTCACAATATGACCATTTGTTCTGAAGAAGTGTCCTTTCTCAGTTACAAAGTAAGACCTGATCAGGCGTTATGCTTCTTCCCAATTTGAGTCTTTGTTGGTATCCCTGCATGTATATTAAGTGGTGTAGCTGTGTCGTCTATTTATGATCAGAACTTTGTAAATATTTTTCTGATATGGACATTCCATATAAATTATAGGAAATGAGTTAGATACCAAATGTGATGGGCTTGAATTACCTATGTGGGATGGTTAATATGGTACAACAATCAAAAGCCATGATTTCCTGTGTTTTTATCGCTCAAGCCCACATAGCACTTCACCCAGCAAAGATAGATTTCCACTGCTGCTTACCTTCATTTTGGTGTATACTGAATAGTATGTCCAAATCAGTTCATTACTTTCAGAGATGTGACAGTTCCTGAAAGTAGCTTAATCCTTGCCATGCAGTGATATGTGACCTTGATAATGACCTTCAAGGTCGTTTTTTTTTTTAGGGTGCCATCCACCCATGTCTTCTTTGTCACCTTACAAGTGATCTGGCAAGGGACCCTGATTTTAATACGTCTATCCTTTTTGTATACACCAATACAAGTTAAAAAATGACATTGTGGCCGGCCTATTAACACACTCACACATCTGATGTGGGAGTTGAGCAATCAGAATTACTGGCAAACATCAACTTCCATGATCTTCCATAAAAGAGGGTGAAGGAAGGCCTGTGGCTTACGCTGGCTCAGCTTGTCTGAGTGTGGAAAGCTAAGCAGGGTCAAGCCTGGTTATTACTTGGATGGGAGACCCCTCCTCTAGTTTCCTGCATTGAGCAGGGGGTTGGACTCGATAGCCTTGTAGGCTCCTTCCAACTCTATGATCTATGAAATCTAAGTACCCACAATCATGCCACTTGGTGCAGCAGAACAACCATGATGATCATACAGCTCACATGCTGTTGCATTTGTATGAACAAGAACGGAGATGGTAGCTGAGATAACTTGCAGAAAGAAGAAACTTAACATCTAAATGTGTCTAAAGACTGAAATCTAAATTATGCCTATTTGGCACCATATTCCACTGCAATCATTGTGACATTTCCAAGTAAATGGGTTCAGAACTGAAGTGTAAGAATAACGACTCTTTTCTTTTTCACTGTAGTATTTTTCTCATTATACAGATAGTTGCCAAATCAGTAAAAGAGAAAAAAATCTTGGTCACTGTAACTGTTTTGGGATAGAATTGAATATAGTCAATAAAAACAAAATTGAATTCCTTATCAGTTTCAGATTGCAAGAAAAATCAACTTACAAAACCATATGAAAATGTATGCTACATGTACAGGTATATTAGGGAAGCCACAAAAAGAAAACTTGCCAGTGGGCAAGCATCCTTTTCCAGCACTATATATAAAAACCTACTACATGCTATGGACATCTGAGCTAAATGGAAAATAAATTTTCCAAGTATGCAGGAAACTGACTCAATAAGAATTCTAGCTTTCATTTTATTGAAGAGTACTAGCCCAAGTGTCTAGAGAAACCTGAAAACCTAAGTACTATGTATCCTATAAAGATTAGAAACCAAACAAAAATATGTTAATGCTCACTGTATTTTAAAAAATAGGATTAAAGGAATAATTTATCTCTATTTACATCGGGATAAGCAGAGATTGCCATAAAGATATCCATGGGTATCAACGTTTGTATTCAGTTGAACTATGAATGCAATTCTAATTAAAAGTTATTTGTATACAAGTGTGATCGCTTTCGGTTGAACATATATGGCCCTATGAAGTTTACACAGAAGTATGACTCACTGAGCTAAACCAACCTTACTTCCAAGTGATTATGCATATGTTTGCTGGCTTAGACATACAATTAGATAATTTTGATTACAGCACATCCATAAGGCCTGTTACAATGAACTGACAAGTTGTGAACGGTGTTTCAGGGAACCCTAGGGTCCCTTAGACTCTTTAGGGGTTTCCCAATAGATGAGCAATGGCAGATAAGCTTCTTTTAAAGACAGCTTATCTGCATTACCAATATTCCTTTGCAAGGTACAAGAGTTGGGAATTTCTAGGGCAGTAGTTCTCAAATTGTCACAGGCAATTTTGGGGGGCTGCAGAACATCTGGAAGGGTGTACAAATTTCCATGGAGTGGTAAGATCCAAAAGTAGATGAAGCCAAGACAAAGATGGGTTGAATGCCTTTAGCAAAAGACTCCCACTGAGTCACATTGGATTTGTGGGTGACTGCTCCCCCATTCCATTACTTTGTTCTCATGGTGTTTTCCATGTGTGGTTTACATACGTTTTGTTCCCTTTCCAGTGACAGTGTTGGACAAGCCCACGACCACAAATATTTTTGCTCACAGCAGCAGGCTGCATATACATCACTGTATGCAACATTCTCTACATACCTACCATGTCACAGAATGGATGGTATGGAGGGAGGGGGGTTGAACAGGCAGAAATTAGAGGGGAAACTTGAGAAATACCTGTTTTAGGGTGCACTCAATTCATTTAGGGCAACAATGAGGCCTAATAAGTCCAGTTAGAACTCTATGTGAACTATGCACCCTCAAACATATCCCAAAATCTTATATTATGTACAGGGGCACTGCAGCAAGCCAGACAACAAGGAGAGGGTTTCCAGAAGGTAGAAAGTTTGAAATCTACTGGACTACAACACTGATCGTCAACAACCCACAAGTGGGGCACACCAGTAACACCACTACTTTTCAGGGAGTTATCTTGGGTTAAGAGGAGAAAGATGAAAATATACAGTAAAATAAATAAATAAAAGTAGGTCCACTGGTTAGGGTTAAAGTTTGGATATTAGATAAAGACCAGGCTGCTAAAAAGTATGTAGGCCACGTTTTCCAGTATTAGTTTGTTCTGCATGACTTAAGGGCTATATTTAATAATTACTTCAAACACCTGCAGATTGCCTAGAAAACATGGAAGTGTCAACCATAAAAGTGGTACGGTATGTAACAAAATTTGCAGGAAATAAATGTAAGGTAAGGAAAGGACTGCACTAATTTCTAAGAACAGAGAACCATAACAGTCCATTACAGACCTGCAGCTGTACTAGGGAAAACTGCTGCATTGTAACAGTGGTTCAAGTTTTCTGCACTAGTGCCACATATTCCAGACTATAACTTACCAAAAATGCCTTTTCCTTCGAAGGCTTTTTTTTTTTTTTACTGCCAGTGGTCTGTGTTCCTACATTACACAGACATTTCCCTAAAGTAAATGTGGCCTGAAGACAACTCAGCTTACAGAACAGGCAATCCAATGGAACTGCCTTATGAGCAACATCTCCATCTGGCAAAAGGATGGAAGATTCCAACAACTTCTTTTCCTGTGTTGAGATCCATACAGAATTAGGTCATGTGAAGGATCTTTAGCTACCATATACTGGAAACCAAGATATTTGAAGTGTGGCAAGTACAGGGTAACTGGGATAGGGGGTTTCAAATACCGGTACTTATTAGACATACCACATAATCAAGTTTCCCATGTGTCTAATCAAGAAGCAATTGAAACCAAATGAATTTGCAGAGTGAGGAAAGCCATCACGCTTAATGCATACTGGGTATATGGTGTTTCGGATATGAACATCTGCCACCAACTTAACTAATGATAAATATGCAAGGAGATATTCCCCAAGTCCCCACAAACTAACTCCTCTCTGTTCAAGACTGCAGGGATTTTAATTACGGTACTATGGTGATGGTATCTAGAAAGTATTTTAAAATATTTCTCCCCTGTCAAGTTTCTTCTGAAGAGCTAAGTGACTAACATGATTACTAGAGAAGTTTATTTTGGAGGGAAAGTTGTGTGACTTTTGAATCTTTAAACAGGTGAAAAAAAGTTTTTTTAAAAGTACAAAGATGCTCATGGTGATCGTTGAAGGGGGGGAAATCCAAAATCCAGTTAGGCAATACCTTTATTAGGGTTAACTAAATTGCTGAAGTGTGCAAGCTTGCACACTCTTTTGTGGCATTTTGGTTGACCCTAATAATGGTAATTCTAATGGATTTTAATTTAAAAAAGAAATGTCAGTGACTGTATCTCTTACATTTCATGACCTTTTAGCCCAGGTATGTAGTTGCCAATTGAGGATAGCATTTCATGGGTTGTATCCAATCATGATTTGCTTTAGCAGAAAGCACTTCCGCAAATTGGGACACCCAATTTTCACCAATCCCCCCAATCTGCTGCAGCTCTCTGCTCCAGATCCCATTCTATTCCAGAGGGTCACTCAAACCTTCAGGAGGAGCTGTTCAGTGGGAATGGGAGGCTAAAGTGGGCAGGACTGCTCACTGAAGATAGTGACTTGCACAAGAAATACTTTCCCGCTGAAGCAAAACCACCACTGAATACAGCCCACAGTATTTCATTTCATTATCTAATCTAAGTGGGCTTTAGTCCATAAAAAATATGGTGCCATCTGTTAGTTTTTAAAGTGCCACCAAATCTCTGTAGGGGTTGTTTAAAAGGAACAAACCTTTAATATGTAAGTAAAATTATTTTGAGTGGTGAAACTTCCCCTACATTCTCATTAAGATTCGGATATTGGGCAGTATAGAAATGTAATACAGCAATACCTTGGATTGCAAGTAACTTGGTTTGAGAGCGTTTTGCAAGACAAGCAAATTTTTAAATATTTATTTAATATTTTTTTTACTTGATATACAAGCAACGTCTTGCAATACAAGTACTGTAGTACGGCTTAAATTAAAAATCTCTGTACAATTTTTTTGGGGGGGATTTCGTTTTGATATAAGTGTTTTGGATTACAGGCACGTTTCCGGAACGAATTATGCTCTCAATCCAAGGCATGACTGTAAATAAAAGTGATGCAGCCTCAGTGTTTTCAGCAAGAAAGCAGATTTCCCTGAAAGCTAATACAATGCGATAGCATTGCAAAATTTAGCCATTTCACTTTTTGGCCTACTCTGTTAACACATCCTACATTAAAAACCTCAAAACCCATCTCAAAAACCACCTTTCATAAATGCTTTCAGCTGAACTCCTTTAGAGAGCAATCCTAATTCCCACAGAAGGATGGCTGTAGTGGGTTGGGATGGGGCAGGAGAGCCTCATTACTGACAGGTTGGCCCATCCAGCCCAGAAAGCTCCACGGGCATTGGATAGCAATGTTTTCACCAGTGGCAAGCCCTGAAACAGATGTCCCCCTCAGATTTGCCACCTCCCCTATACCAGCCTTAAGTGTAGGGATTTCTCTCCCACTAGTTTCAATGGGAGTGAAATTTCAAAAAAAGAAAACTCTGCCAGCAAACAAAACTGAAAACACCACCCCCACCTTGGCTAGTGAGAGACAGTAGAGCTTTGGAAGTGGCAGACTTGCACACCACAGAACCTGTTCAGGATTGCTCTGCTCATCCTCATCCGCAACTGAAACTAAGTTTAAGTACATGTTAACTTTATTTGCTTGCACTCTTTCAATTTCTCCCAACAGGCTTACTACCTGTGGTTGTAAGGGACCGTGTAAACTGATGCTATACTAATAAAGAGTACGTATTAAACAAATTGTTAACAAAGCCAGAACTGCCTCATTTAATACAACTCTCTTAAGCATGTGGCCATGCATGCTGAACAAATGAAAAGCAAAAAGTGAAACTGGAGCACAGAAGATTAAACATCCTCTCCCTTAAGTTGATACAACTTTGCTTTCAATTGGGCCCAGGCTTTCATAATATCCAGACACAGAGCTGAGAGGAAAACAAAGTGTTCAAGAATACAGTTTTGATCCAAAATATTTTATTAAAAAGGAACTTTGAAGGCCTTTCAACCTCAAAGCATTTTTGGAGCACAACTTTAAAGCCATGCTTTTTGTAATAAAAAAGTTGCTTAAAAAAAAAAAAAAGAACTCCAGCCAAATGACCCCTATATCTGGCTGGGGAGAAACCTTGACCCAGAAGGCCGATTCTGGGGATGCAAGTCCAAGCCTCCCTTTCATAAGGCTCTGACACCAGCAGCAGCTGGGCTGCCCCGTCGTCCCTGCTAACAGTGCCAGGGATCTTCCTGCCTAGAGAGGGGCGGGAAAACGGAGAGCGTTCTGGGGTGGGGCGGCTAAGCAGAGGCCGAGAGAAGAGTACAGTGGGTGACCCAGAGCTAGGAGGGGCATTGGATCGGTATCTGCTCTCCACAAAGGGAGGCTGGAGGGGGGTATGATAAATACTGTATAATAAAAGGAGCGGGAAGGAAAGAAGCACGAGTTTCCCTCCTTTCCATGGGCCAGCTAGACAGGCGCTCTCCCCCCCCCCCCCGCTTACACCACTGGAGGAGTTTCTGTTGTATGTTGCGATCCATTTTTTATTTTCGCGCGCGTTTCTCACACATCACGACTTCGGCCAAGCACCTCATCCCCAAGATAGGGAGGGCCGCCTCACGTATAAAAAGGGAGGTGGAAAAACGGGGGGGGGGTGCTTTTACACTGGAGGAATCCCTTCTGAGGCCATTTCCAACGGAGGGGAGCAGAAGACGGAGTGTTGTGTTGTTTCCCCGCCACTCGCCTCGCCCCCCCCCCCCCGCAGACAGCAGTCGAGCCGCCCCCTCCCTGCGTTGGAAGCGCAACGGCAACAGCAGCAGAGCCGTTCTCTTCGCCGCCGCCCGCCTCGCTTTGCCTGGCCCGGCCGCCGCCGCCGCCCGCCTCCATCCGCCATTATTCTTTGTTCGTTGCGCGGTGCCGGCGGCGCGGCGGTTGCGGCCGGGTTCGGCGAGGAGATGGTGGCGGCCGCGGCGAAGAGACTGAGAGTGGGGGGGAAAGGGCGGAAGCGGGAAGGAAGAGAAAGGAGAGGTTCCATCTTAAAATAAAAAACTGAACAAAAATGGAGCGGCTGGGGAAGGGGGGGGGAAGAAGCGGGCGCCCCTCCTGCTGAGCGACGACAGGCCGAGGCCCGGTTCTCCCCCCCCCCCCGCTCGCCTTCTTCCCACCGACACCCGCACGCCAAACAACCCCGCCTCAACGGCCGCCGCTGCTGCTGCCGCCGGCCCTCCTGCTGCTGCTGCCGCCACCCCTCCCTGTTTTTCTTCTCTTGGTCTGTCTCTCTCCTGCTCGCTTTCCTTCCTTCTCTTTGCTTTTCTCCTCTTACCGGCTACAGGCTGCTCCGTCACTGCTTTCGTTCGCGCCTAGGCTCTCGCCGCAGTTTTATTCTCTCCCCCACGTAACACACCGCGTCAAACTACACCTCCGCCGCGTCACTCACATAACACACACACGCTCTCTCAGGCTCTCCCAGCCCCGGCGACAGGCAAGCAGCAGCGGCCGACTGCGAGGGAGAGAGAGGAGCCAGCCAGGGAGCAAGCGCCGCCGAGCATGCCTCGGCTCTCCTCCCTCCCTCCCTCCGACACACGGAAAGAGCCGAACGGCCCCCACGGAAATGCCCGAAGGGGGCTGAGGGACCGCGGCTGAGAGGAGCGGGCGAGCTGCGCGGGAGGGGGAAACCACGCAGGCACAAAAAGGGCCTCAGGCCGGGGCTCCCGACGCTGACACGGAGGCAGCCCGGCTCGGCCAATTGAAATTCGTGGCAGCGATAAAAGAGCCAAACCGGGGGGGGGGGAGTGAGAGATTAACTATACTGGGCGGAAGAATGGTCTCGCGCAAATACCTCCCCCAGGGATATAAACCTCGCCTCCCCCTCCATGTGAACGGCAACGGCCGTTTTAGAAGCAGGGGCGGAAACTCCCGAATGTGAACGAGCAAAAACCGACGGTGGCGGGAACGAAGAAAGAGAAGCCGAGCAAGGCAAAATACGCGACATTCGCCTCTTCCTCACGGAAAGAACCGAAGTTGCTTTGAGACCGGGGTGGGCGGGGACGGAGGGAAACTCCGAAGAAATGAGGAGGCATGCGAGGCGGAGCGAGACTTTCGTTTTCAGCGAGAGCGCATGGGATTTTCCACACGAGAAAATCTGAGGCGTTGTTGCAAAAGCAAGCCAGGGCATGATGAGGCCTGGAAAACGGAAACTTTTGGGAAATGTGAGCAGAAGAAGCTGGCCAAAGCGGCTTCTTCTTCAGTCTCCAGTAATGATCACATACTTGCACACGCATACTTGCACCACAATGGTACCTGTCAATGACCCTGAATCATAACGCACGCATAGATTTCATAGTGTAGTAAGGAAGTTAAAGCCACTTCCTGAGTTCGTTTTCCAGCTGACTTGTGGTCAAAAAAAAAGAGCCAGCCAGAGCGGGTAAAAGAAAAAGGTTCCTTTATTGTGGATACAGCGCTGTATGGTGTCATTCCAAAAGGAGGAATGAGACCCCGAACATCAAGAATACAGCCCTTTTATTGACAAGCATCTTGCTTTAGAGCATGGGTATTAACAAATCCTTTGATGTGTGTTAATTGTTTTGTGACAGACTTGTGCTTTTACAGTATCTGGGTTCTCTTCCCAACAGTAAATAACAATTAATTGACATATGTTTAGCAATAAGTACTGTGGAGAAAGCCCAAACCCCAGTCACACACACACACACACACACACACACACACACATTTCCCCTAAGGGAGGGGGCGAGGGAGGAGGGATGAGGCCACCTGACCCAGAGGGCGGGGAGAGCGGGAAATCCGGGGTAGAAAACCCCTCTCCCTTCCGGTAGTTGGGTGTTGGGAACCACGGGTACGCCAGGACCAGATCCACCTTAAAGCAAGCCGTCCGGGTACACCGTTCTCATCCAGGAAGCGCCGATCGGGAACTGGGCTGACACTGACTAGAGTACTGTCTCTGATGTGAGGATATTGACCTGATTCAATCTGCTAGCCTGGGAGCCTGCTCATTGGGTAAGACGGGGGTCAGCTAAGGTTGTGTTGACTGTAAACGTATTCCTAGAAGACTGCTAGTTCCGACCTAATTATTGTATAAACAAATAAAAGGCCTTATTTGGGCATACAAAGGGTTGTGGTTTTTCCTCTTGTACTCGATAGCCGATACGAGCCGTATTGCTTTGCCAGTTAACCCTAGAGTTGCCGAACTCACGCAAAGGATCCGGTTGCTGATCCTTCACAAGTACCCTTGAAGAGTTGAATATTAGAATTTTGTATTATGGGCTAGAGTTAGACTCCACCCCTTGGACCTTTCCTTCTCTACCCAGCCAGGAATAAAGAAGTATGTTTGTTTGCCTGTAATAAGAAGTAAGATTCTGCAATTTTGAGGAGTAGAGCAGGATTGGGTACTTATTGCTAAAGGGTGAAAAAAAGAGATAACTTAAAGGGATCTGAAAAAAGATCTACCCTAAGTTACCCTTTACTCTTAAAACACTCACTCTATACTTACAAGCACAGTGGCTATTTTCTTCTTCTTTTTCTTGAGTACTTGATGGCAAAGGATGAAAACAGCCCTAGAGGTATAGAAACACTGCTGTGCACACTGCAGGTAGCTGGCTGGCCTAAGCTGTAACTCAGGCCTCATTCCTGATTTTCCCAATGTGTGCAGCTCAGCATGAGGCCTTTTCAGGGTTTCTGGGCAGAAAACTCAACCCAGCAACCAGGAACGGTGCAGGACTGTTTGGCGCCCTAGGCCAAATTATATTTAGCGCCCCCCCTCGTGCCGTGGGGGGGGGCTCCGGAGCAAAGCAGCCCTGCTCTGCAACCCCCCCCCGCGCCGGTGCTGCCACCACCACCTACCTTCCCCCGCCCCCCCGCTGCTGGCTGCTGCTGCTGCCGCCGCCGCCGCCGCCTCCTCCTCCGACGTGATGGGACCCCACGCTTTTTTTTTTTTGCCGGGGAAACCAGGGCAACACGGCTGTTTAAGCCCTGTTGCCCTGGTTCCTCCCGCCAAAACAACGCCAGCGGGGCTCCGGAAACGACGCGAAGGTAGGTAGGTGGCGGGCGGGCGCGGATGCGCACGCGGGGGGAGGTGTGGCAGTGGCGGGCGGGGAGGCGCGGCGGAGGCGGCAGGCAGGGCAGGAGCGCGCCGGTGGCGAGGAAGGAGCGCAGCGTTTCTGCGCCCTCTTCCGCCACGCACCCTAGGCAGCCGCCTGGGTCTGCCTAGCGGTAGCGCCGGCCCTGCCAGCAACCAGTGAAAAAAATCCAATTGCTTTCCAAAATTCGTTTCCAATAGCTTCGGGCGCAATCCAATGGGGATGCCCATAACCCTCCAAACTCGGAGGATTACAGGCATCCTATGGAGGGAGGGAGGAGCACGGATGTGAAGGTCGAGCACTTAGATTAGATGGCTGTTTTCGACTGTCTAAGTGCAATGCTTTGGAGGGAAGGAGGCTGAGGCGTTGCCAGGATACCTCATATCTTGGTGGCACCGGTCTCCTTCCCTCCCCACCGGAATGCCCTCAAAAGCCCTTCTCTAAGGTTGCTCTTACAACCTCAGAGAAGCAGCTGGCAGGGATCTTTCTGCCCTGGTTGTGGGGAGTTGGGGGGAAGGGGATCCAAGCACAGATCCCCAGCTATGAGGTTGGCACAATTTTCGGACCTCGTGGTTGGGAATAAAAAAAAAACTATTACTATCTAGATGCTGTCTAGTGGATTGCATAGGATTGCACTGTCTGTTAGTCCTTTATACAGAAACCAGTTAAAAAAGTTTTTTCCCCTTGATTGTCCAACAAGAAGGAAAATCTAAAGGTCAGGAACAAGACTAGAAGGAGGACGCTCAAGGAGGAGTGGCAGGGGGGGATTGGCTGATGCAATGTGCCCCCCCCCCCAAATGCCTCACCTAGAAATGTGGCTGCCCCACCTAACAAGGAAGGCTG
Source organism: Shinisaurus crocodilurus (assembly GCA_021292165.1). Classification (NCBI taxonomy): domain Eukaryota; kingdom Metazoa; phylum Chordata; class Lepidosauria; order Squamata; family Shinisauridae; genus Shinisaurus; species Shinisaurus crocodilurus. The sequence continues at coordinate 125,655,545 of CM037876.1, forward strand.
GCTCCAGGGCTGCATCCCAGGAAACATAGGATTGTTCAGAGTCTCCCACCTGAGGCCACAGACACTGCTAGGACCTCGACCTCCGGAAGGGAACTCTTAAGTTCCAATTCCCCTCCCCAGCGCAGCTGCCACAGAAAGAACTACTACAGCTGCTTGCCGAGGTTGGAGACCCTAGGTCTAAAGGAATAAGAAGTCAGGCAGATTGTATGAGTCTAGAAATTAGGTCTACAACTGAGGACAGTTGAGCCACAGAATATTGAAGGTATTGGTTGGAAGGAAAAAATACGGAAACTGGAGAGAAAGAAAGGGAATTGGCTTGCTTGAGCTTCTAAAAACTTACAGTATTGTGGAAATGAACATTGGAGGGATGCGCATTATGAGGTTAAAATTCTCCCCAAGCTTTACTCTTCCCCAGATACAGAGCAATAAAATGCCTGGGTTAAGAGTGGGCAATTAGCCCTGATTCTGAGCCTTTAGAATCACATGGCAGTCAGTGTGGCATAGTGGTTAGAGTGGTGGACTGGGACTCGGGAGATCCGGGTTCAAGTCCCCGCTTGGCCATGAAGCTCACTGGGTGACTTTGGGCCAGCCACGGACTCTCCACCTAACCTACCCCACAGGGTTGTTGTGAGTATAAAATGGAGAAGAAGAGGAGGATTATGTAAGCCGTCTTGGGTTCCTTGAAAGAGAAAAAAAGGTGGGGTATAAATATAATAAATAAATAAATAAATTTAGCACAGCTTGTGAAAGTTTCAGGTAGATAGGAAAGGAAAAAATGTGTCATTTACTCCAAAAGCACTACAAGTTTCCTTTTCCAAGCTGACTGGAACCTTGAACAGGAGCACTTCTGTTAGGGGCTAGGGATGTACTGCAACATTTTGTTGCAGATCCCCATTTGTTCTTTCTAATCCAATGCCTTTCAGTGTGGTAGCAAAATGGTCCCCCTCACAGACAAGGTAGTAGTTTCTGCATACTTGGGATCTACCAGGTATGTAGAAATATAATCATTTGTAAATTAATTAAAGTGAAAAACAGCAACAGTCTGATGAGAATTGTGCATGCTTGGTGGCTTCGAAGAGATGGAATGTTGAGGGTGTCAGTTGGGGGAGAAAGGAAAATGGGAGCAGGAACTGGGTTGCTCGAGCCCTTAACAGTTTCATGGAAATGGGGATTCGGGATGAATGTGTGTGTGCCATGAACTTAACTCCTCTCCTGTGGTATACAGGGAAGTTTTAGCGTAGGACTGCTATTATTGCAAGGGAGCTGAGACGGTTTAAAATTGACATAGCAGCACTTCAAGAAACTCGAAGGGCAGGAGAGGGACAGTTGAAAGAAGAAAAAGGAGGTTATACCTTCTTCTGGAAAGGACTACCTGAGCAGGACCGACGAATACATGGAGTAGGCTTTGCCATCAAAAATGAGCTAGTGAACTCTTTGTCAGAAGTTCCTACTGGCATCAACGAACGCCTGATAACTCTTCGATTAAAGCTCGCCAATAACCAGCAGGTAACTATCTTGAGCGCTTATGCACCAACATTAGATACTGATGATGACATCAAGGAAAGTTTTTATACCCAGTTGGACACTCTCCTGTCAGAGATACCTAAGGAGGATAAAATTATCCTCCTGGGTGATTTTAACGCAAGAGTCGGGCGTGACTTTGATTTATGGCCAGAAACTATTGGAAAAGACGGAGTTGGTAATAGCAACCCAAATGGACTCTTACTTTTGTCTATATGTGCAGAGCATAATCTCACTATTACAAACACGCTCTTTCGACAAAAGAATAAGTTTAAAACATCATGGCAGCACCCACGGTCAAAGCACTGGCATCTTCTGGACTATGTAATTGTCCGTGTTAGAGATCGCCGCGATGTACTTCTTACTAGGGCCATGGTGAGTGCCAATGACTGCTGGACAGACCACCGACTAATCCGGTCCACAATGGTTATCAACATTGCTCCCCAACGTAGGCTTCAAGGAAGGAAACCAAGGCGTAAAATGAACATCCACGCCCTTCAAGATCCTATTAAGCAAACTCGTCTTCAATCACTTCTTAAGGAACATCTACCTACGGAGCCTCCTGACAACATTGAGGACCATTGGTCTAAGCCAGTGATGGTGAACCTATGGCACGGGTGCCACAGCTGGCACGCAGGGCCCTCTCTGTGGGCACTCGAGCCATTGGTCACCAGATCACGAAAAAACTGTCCCCTTCTGCAAAACACTAATGATCTTGTTCTTTCTCACAGTGTGGAACAGAATGATTTTATTCTAGAATTCCTGTTACAGAATTCTTTTCTACATTGTTATCACATTTAAAAGATTTTGAAGAATGATGCACAGAGCATGGCTTGGATGTAAAGTCCTAACAGTTGACCTGAGTGCTGCATGTGTTGCTCTCAAACTAATGGAGTATGAGCCAAGGTCTGACAAATTATCAGCATGCATGCAATAGCAAAAATCACATTAATTGTGCAAAAGCATGCCCAATGCAAACTTTTACCTAATGCAGTGTTTGCAGTCCAAGACGTAAAGTGTTTAAAATGTGTTAAGCACGTTTAGTTTTCTTGTTTATCTTGCTCATCCTAGTACAGGTTGACTTTTACTTTTACTAATCCGATACCTGTAGAAGCAGGGAAAGGACCCAGGGTAAAGCTTGCCCCATACAATTTCAGTCTGGCATATAATCATATTACAAGTTGAGAATCCCTTATCCAAAAATACATGTGCCTAATTATTTTAAAAGTTTGTATAAATTCCCTTCAGGCTATGTGTACAATGTAGTACTATAATAATTTTTTGAGTTGATTGTTTTTTCAACAAAAAACTGTTTGTGACATTGAAAGCTGTTATTGTGTTTTTCTTTTAAGACAAAAGATGTTACCGTAATTAGTTCGGACAACTGTATGAGTTGTTTTTCTAAAACTAAAACCTCGGTATCCAGGTTTAATTGCAGTGTTGGCACGTTGAAATAAATAGATTTTGTGTTGCAGTTTGGGCACTCGGGCTCAAAAAGGTTCGCCATCACTGGTCTAAGCTGAAAACCTCCATTACTGCAGCTTGTGAACAAACTATTGCATATGAAACTAAGAAACATCAGGATTGGTTTGATGAAAATGATAATGAGATTAAATATATAATTGACCAAAAAAGGAAAGCCTTCCAAATATGGCAAAATGATATTAACTGCGCTGCCAAGAAAAAAATCTACGCTAGCGCAAAGGCTGAGGTCCAAAGAAGAACAAGAGAACTTAAGAACGCTTGGTGGAAAAAGAAAGCTGATGAAATTCAACAACTTGCAGAATCTCATGATGCATGGGGCTTTTTTAAGGCCACAAGGGCCATTTATGGACCAAAAACCTATGGTACAAACCCTTTACAATCAAAAGATGGCACCAAACTCTTAAAAGACAAAGAGTCTATTGCACTGCGTTGGAAAGAGCATTATTATGATCTTTTAAATCGTAAATCTAAGGTGGATAATGAGATTTTTTCGCAAATCCCGCAAAAACAAATTAGAGAGGAACTTGCAATACTCCCCACTTTGGATGAAGTTATAAAAGCCATTAATCAAATGAAGAATAATAAAGCTAGTGGACCAGATGGGATTCCTGCTGAAATCTTTAAAGAAGCCCCCCCCCCCCCGAACTTGTACAACATCTTCATAAACTCATCGAAAAAATCTGGATAAGAGAAGAGATCCCAGAAGACTTCAGGGATGCCATAATTATCACCCTCTTTAAGAAGGATGATAGAACAGACTGTGGAAACTATCGGGGCATTTCTTTCTTAGCTACCGCAGGTAAAATATTTGCTAGGATTCTCACAAACCGTCTTCTATCTATTTCAGAATAGATCCTCCGCACATTCAGAGGATGATCTCCAAACTATCCTAAATGCTTTTGCAGAAGCATACGAAAAACTTGGTCTCTCACTTAACATCAAAAAAACCAAAGTGCTTCATCAACAAGTGCAAACTAACCCTTTGGTGATGCCATCTATCCAGCTTGGCGGGACAATACTGGAAAATGTCGATCATTTTCTCTATCTTGGCAGCTATCTTTCTGTTACAGCTAACATCGACAGTGAAATCCAGCATCGTTTGAGCTCCGCAAGTGCCGCGTTTTCTCGAATGAAACATAGAGTGTTCGAGGATCGGGATATTTGTAAGAAGACCAAAACACTGGTTTATGAAGCCATTGTATTACCAACTTTATTGTATGCCTGCGAAACATGGACTATCTATAAACGTCACTTCCACCTCCTTGAAAGATTTCATCAACGTTGCCTCTGGAAAATCCTGCGAATTACTTGGGAAGATAGGCGAACAAATGTCAGTGTACTGGAAGAAGCAAAGACTACTAGCATTGAAAAAATGATCCTTCAACGCCAACTTCAGTGGACCGGTCATGTTGTTCGAATGCCTGACTGCCGTCTCCCAAAGCAGTTACTTTATTCCCAACTCAAGAATGGAAAGCGGAATATCGGTGGTCAATATAAGAGGTTTAAAGATGTTCATAAGGCTAATCTAAAAAAATGCAATATAAACATCGAAAACTGGGAAGCTCTGGCCCATGAACGATCTAAATGGAGGTTGGCCTTTCACAAAGGCTCCATGGACTTTGAAGAAGCCCGAGTGCAAGGTGAAAGGGAGAAACGTGCTAAGCGAAAAGCACGTCAAACGAATCCTTTACAGGACCATCTTCCATCTGGTAACCTGTGTCCTCACTGTGGGAAGCTGTGTGGATCTAGAATTGGCCTCCACAGTCACTTACGGACCCATCGCTAGAGTCTACACAATCTTCTTTAGAATTTCCTCCTTTTATCCTGGAAGACAATCTTACTCGGTCACGAGTGATCGCCTGATGATGATGATGAGGAGGAGGAGGAGGTTAGGAAAGTAAAAGGAACACTTTTTCTCCTTTCCTACTCTACAGGAATTTTGTCCTGCCATATAGCAATAAAGAACTTCGGTTTGGCATTGGTAGCTATTCCTAAATTTGAGCCCTTTAACATTGGGCTTCTCTATATGAGGCTTTTAACCCACCACTTTACCGAGGCTTTTGCTTCCAGATTCTTTGTGGGATTAAGATCTGCTCCTTTACAAGTGATCTTTTCTGGGATTTTTTTTTCTTTCTCTGTCTTTCTATATAATTCATCACACAGCCACAAGGTGGTGCTGCAGTATCAGATGGCATGCTCCCGGTGGTTCCTCATGGACCTTTGGCCGGATTGGAGTCCACCAGGAGAAGAGCCTTCAGTGTGGTGGCTCCATTTCTGTGGAACTCCCTACCTCTGGAGGTCAGGCAGGCTCTGACATTGTGCTGCTTTCGGCACCTGCTGAAGACCTCCTTGTTCTGGGAAGCCTTCTCTGCTCTTCAACCACCAATGTAATTTTGGTTTGCTTTCAGTGTACTGTTTTTGTTTCTTTTATCTGTTTTTGTCTTTTTATTGTTCACCGCTCCAGAATCTGCTTGATGTGGAGCGGTATACAAATACTGATGATGATGATGATGATAATAATAATAATAATAATATACTAAAATACACGAGCCTCTCATTCCGGTTCATTCCGCATTGGGAATTTAATACCCCATTTTCTTTGTTCCAAAAAAAGCTGCGGAAATGCTTGGAAAACATGGGAGACGCCCTGGAGGATGACGACATTGTGTAAAGCACCCGTCAACTACTCTTGAGTGAGGAATCACGAGCACATAATAAATGCCTTGTGTAGAGAAGGCCATTATATAGCACAGTGGGAGAAGTTTTAGGAAAATAAGAAAACAGGTATCTTTACCCCTTTCCTCCTCTCAGCTCCCTTTCATGATCCCCGAAGAGCACTACAAGGCTCTTATTCCAAGCTGACTGGATCCCTAGACAGGATCACTTCCTGTTTACAACCAACATTTTCTTGCCGGTCCCCACTTCCGTGTGTGTACTATCACAGAAAAGCAAAACCATTCTCCTTCCTTCCCGTCCCATCATTTTGTAAACCTTTAGCTTTATTCTATTCTATTTTAAAGTATTAAAAACTTACACACTTATACTAAATCAATCATCCACCCAGGCAAATGAAAATCTGGAAGCAAACAGCAGCATGGCTGCCTTCCTGTATCAAGGTTTTCCCCTCATTTCCTGGGTGCAGAGGAGATATTGTACACTATTATAACTGGATCAAGATTTTCAAGAATCATTGAACCAAAACATACCCGGGACACCCTTTGATCATGCTCAAAGGTCTAAATTACCTATGAGCCAAACAGAAACATTTCTAATTTATTTGTTGCCTGCTGTCAGAGGATACATTTTAAATGCAATGTTTTTTTTAATGCATAACATATTATCACCAGATGGCAGTGTATACCAAGATATGGCACATTGGACTTTTATATCTTCTACAGCAAATTGTAAGTAGTTTTAAAAAATAATCATTTTGCTTAAGCCATACACCATTGTGGTACAGTATTGGCAGGGTGAGAATTATACAACACAGGATGTTAAAATAGAACTGGGGACACCTAAATCCAGTGTCATCCAGGCAGGACCGCAGGACCCCACTCAGTATAATGAGCAGGAGGGTCTCCAAACACAGCAGGGCTGCTTATCACATTTTGAAATAAGTGAATTAACACACATTAGCATCGGGGTGGTGGGCTGTAAGACCACTGAGTCCAGAGTCTAAAATTGCCTAACTGCACCACTGTGGGTTCTCTTGGCCATGCTTGGAATGTGTGTTCTTCAGGCCTCAATCTTTTTCACACCTGCTGTAGTTTTCATGTCTTGTCACATGACAAAGGTGGGTTTTTTTGGTTTTTTTTTAACTTTATGGATTTTGAAAAGTAAGATAACATTAACAGAAATTGCAATTGTGTGAATAAACAAAGCCCACAGGGTCAGAACCAATGAAACCATACGTGATTTCCATGTTTTTACAGGGAACAAAGAAAATACCTCAAGAAATAAAAAAGGAAAATGTCCGGTGTTATACAAACAATGCAGAATATCCTTCCATCCAAGTTATCCATCATGGAATTCCTGCTTCCGCTCTTATATATTGATAGTTTTAGTGACATGGGGGCAGGGTGATACAGCCCCAAGCCATACATCTTGATATGCGAGCTGTATTACCTTTCTGGAGCTTATAAATTCCTGGTGCTGTGCCATCACTGGCTACTTGATTAGTCAAAATCTGATCCCCTAATTATGATTGGGAGGAGAGTGGAGCTGGCATCTGGAGTTCCCTATTGACTCTAATGTGTTATTTATCATTACCACATCTATTTTGTGAGTACAGGCAGTCCCCAGGTTATGAACGAGTTCCATTCTTAAGAATGTCTTTAAGTCAAATTTGTATGTAAGTGAACAGCATAGTGTTCTATACGTTAAAATCGGCATTTATGCAAATTGTGTAAATTACGCAAATTGCGTAGTATACTACGCTATGTACTCTACGTAAACGACGTAGCACCGGGGGACCCAGAAGTCCGTTCTTGGTATGGGTTGTCTGTAAGTCGGACGTTCTTAACTCAGGGACTGCCTGTATAAGTTTCTGCTGGCAGAGGAGCCAGGACCAAACTGAGGGAGAGCATAGGATTCTGACAATATTGGCCACTGCTCTGATTATTTATTCTCATTTATATGCTGCAGTGCCTTTTGCGCGTGTAAGGGCGAGATAAAGAAGAGGCAGACACAGGGTATATGGTTTCAAATCAGGGCCACATTTATTGAATTGAAGATCTGTGAAGGGTGAAGTGCGGTTCTAACCTAGCCCGGCCCTTGGCCGGGAAAAAAGACCAATATTTGGCGAATGCATCCTAACTGAACCGGAGGCGGGATTGCCCGCCACCGGCCAGTTGCCCTCCATGTGGAGCTGGAGGGCCTTACCATCGTCACCTTACTTTGGCGCCTCCAGGCTCCCAAAATAGGTGAGAAAGGTAAAACCCCAAAGGCGTCCCAATCTCCCTCGTGCCAAGCCTCCTGGCGTTGGCGAGGGCAGCCTTGGGTAAACGTCAGTCACCTTGAAAGGTGCCACTGGATGATCACCATAACCCTAATTGTTCCTGCCTAAACCCGCACTTCCCGCCAATGCGACCAATTTAGCTAAGATCCCCCTGGCGGGATCACAATCGAATTCAAAAATTCCCATACCCTGCTTCACAGTGTAGAGTAGGCAAAACACGCCCAATGCCCCGGCCAATTGGGACAATGAGCCAAAATTCCTACTCGGCCCCCAGGAAATGGGCGGCCAGAGGAGCCTACACTGCTCAGAGGGCGGGAGTGGAGGGAGCTGGAAAAACACAGGAGCAAAGAGGCTGAAGGCGGGAACCCAGGAGCTTAAATAAGCTCTTACCTGGGTCCCCGCCCTTCTGAGCCATTGGCTCTTCCCGTGACCCACCAGACCAGGTGCTTGCCTCCTCTCTCCTCCCCCACGCGCAAGGCTTCTCCCTGTTTCCACATAGGGGCCATTGGAAGTTCTTTGTGCGTGTAAGGGCGAGATAAAGAAGAGGCAGACACAGGGTATATGGTTTCAAATCAGGGCCACATTTATTGAATTGAAGATCTGTGAAGGGTGAAGTGCGGTTCTAACCTAGCCCGGCCCTTGGCCGGGAAAAAAGACCAATATTTGGCGAATGCATCCTAACTGAACCGGAGGCGGGATTGCCCGCCACCGGCCAGTTGCCCTCCATGTGGAGCTGGAGGGCCTTACCATCGTCACCTTACTTTGGCGCCTCCAGGCTCCCAAAATAGGTGAGAAAGGTAAAACCCCAAAGGCGTCCCAATCTCCCTCGTGCCAAGCCTCCTGGCGTTGGCGAGGGCAGCCTTGGGTAAACGTCAGTCACCTTGAAAGGTGCCACTGGATGATCACCATAACCCTAATTGTTCCTGCCTAAACCCGCACTTCCCACCACAGGGAGAGACAAGCTATCGCTTAGTCGATTCTCCCCCACCTGCACGATAAAAGAGCGAGCAGGGCCCTTCGCAGATCTCCAATAAATATATCATTGCCAATATCGGATAGGTGGACCCCATCCGGCCGATACAGCTCCCTCTGGGCCAAGGTTATATTGGGATGGGGAATACAAAACCCGATCCCACCTATGGCCCTACAAATTTCACCGTTCACCTTCCTAACCGCCCTATTCAAAGCCTTAGGCCAACTGAGGCGCGGTATGATGAACGACCATAATATCCGAACCCCCGGCCACCGGTGTCAGATGGATGCTATGTCGCATAGCACCTGGAGAATCAGGGCCTTGCCTTTCAGCAAGCCCAAGTCATTCCCCCCCAAATGCAGTACCAGGACATCTGGGGGGGATGAAAACTGGTCAATCCGGAACAAACTGTGGAGGAGGTGCTGCCATCTCATGCCTCGGCGACCCATCCAATGGACGTCCGCCGAACGGTTGACCGCCAGGTGAGACCCAAAGTCCGTATTGGCGGCTCGTTTTGCTTCCCAGTACACCATACTGTGCCCGCAAATCAGCACACGGACAGTCCTGCCTCCACTCCGGTGACCTGGAAGAAAAACACAGCCCACAGCAGTACCTTCAAGGCAACTCTCGCACATAGGCCCGGTAAGACCGGGACCTCCAACGACCCATTGCTTGAACCTTTTCCTGAGAAAACCCCAATTCTGCCGCAGTAGATGCAGCACCGATCCGGAAGGAGTGGGTTCCAAAGTGCAAATGGGCCCAACCTGCCGCCGCCAGGGCGGACTTTGTTACTGACCAAAATTGAAACTTGGTTAATGGCGCACCATCTTGATGGCAAAACAAACTGCCATCAGCAATACCCCGTATAGCCACAAATGCATGTAGGGCCTTAACAGGACACAGCTCTGTCATTGATCCTGCGTGTAGCAATATGATAGACCCTTTACCCAACTGGTCAGTCTTGGATCTTCTCACTTTTATTGTCGCCCATGAGGCGTGCAGAGAAAGGTCCAAAATTGTAGGGCGTGTGCAGATCCATCCAAGCGGGATTGCACCACCAATTCAGAGATGCGAAGAGCGCCGAAAAAAGCCGTCAAGGCTGTTGCATGAAATAAAACCGCCTCATAAGGAGAACGGCAGACTGTAGGCCATTGTTCATGGAGCTTGAGTAAAACCTCGGGTGACACCGGGGTCCTCGAGTCAGGTGGACGAGGGCACACCCTGGAGCATCCTGCCAGGATTCTTTTTACCCTAAAATCATTTGAGTTATCGTGAATACCCTGTGTCTTGGCCAAAAAGGACAAGGCAGCTAATTTCCCTTGAACAGTCTTAACTGATGACCCACTCTGCAATTTGGAAATGTAGAACTGCATAAGGTGTTCGACTGGCACCGGCCACAACATTGGGAGGCAGACAGCTGCTCTAAAGGCAGCGAAATCCCTACCTGAACGCATATAGGCCTCCTGCGTGCTTGGGGCTATTGAACACCAAATTGCTTGTGAAGCAGCTGTTCGCCAATCTGCCAAAGATAATCTGGCATCAAGACAGGGGACTGCTGGGCCCATGGGGCAAGGGCCCGAAATCTCTGCATCTGGTTCCTGGACAAGGCGTCTGCGATGCCATTGTCGAGGCCGGGTGTGTGTCGCACCCTGAGCAAAATATTGCACTTCAAAGTATGCAGTATAAGTGCTCTAACTAAAGACATAACTCTGGGGTTCTTTGAAGACATAGTGTTCAATATCTGCACTGTAGCTTGATTGTCACACAAAAAATGTACAACTGAGTTACCCCAAAGGTCTGCCCATAGATGGACGGCCACGTAAATTGGAAACAGCTCTAGAAAAGTAATGTCTTTACATAACCCGGAACCCAGCCATGCCCCGGGCCATGGCGCTGCACACCACTGATCTTGAAAAATAACTCCGAATCCCATAGCACCGGAAGCATCTGACTGAACCTGAAAATTTGCCTGGAGCAACAGCTCTCGCCTCCAAAAAGAAACACCATTGAATTGAGTTAAAAATTGTAACCAAACATGAAGATCATCTCGCATTGCAGCCGATACACGGATTCTGTGGAATGGGCGTTTCAGACCCCGCATGGCTGCACATAAACGGCGTAAAAATGCCCGCCCTGGAGCGACCACTCTGCATGCAAAATTGAGATGACCAACAATGCTCTGTAAATTGCGTAACGTAATTTTTGAATGTTGCAATACAACGGAAATGCGCTCAATTATATCGACTAGTTTTTCTCTTGGGAGGCGGGAACACTGCTGCACTGAATCTAATTCTATTCCAAGAAAACTGAGTGTGGAAACGGGACCCTCAGTCTTCTCGACTGCCAACGGAACACCCAGCTCAGAGGCCAAGTTATTAAACTGGTCCATCAAGAATGCACATTGCTCAGAGCAGGCTGGGCCTGCGAACAAAAAATCGTCCAAATAGTGGACAACCTGTTCGAGGCCTGTCCTGTTCCTCAAGGCCCAATCAAGAAAAGAGCTAAAACGTTCAAAAGCAGAGCACGATATGGAGCAGCCCATTGGCATGGCTCTATCGAAATAAAATTTTCTTTGGAAACAAAACCCAAGAAGGTCAAAATCATCGGGGTGGACAGGCAGCAATCTAAATGCTGATTTAATATCGCACTTTCACATGAGGGCTCCAGTACCGCAGGAACGAATCATATCAACTGCGGAATCAAATGACGCATACAAAGGTGTTCCGGTATAGCATCATTCACTGAGGCACCCATGGGAAAGGACAAGTTATGAATCATGCGAAACTCATCCGGGGCCTTCTTAGGAACTATTCCCAAAGGCGATATGCGTAGGGAGGGCATGGGTAACAAAGAAAATGGGCCCAACACCCTCCCCGCACGCACTTCTTTATCAATTTTGGTTTGGACTATGTACTCTGCCTCAATAACTGATTTTTGATTACGGGACATCATGTGCACATGAGGGCCTTGATATGGAATTCTGAAACCATATCTGAAACCACTTAGCAAGTAATTGGCATCGGGCTTGTTGGGGTACGTAGGCAGTAATGCAGCTAGCGTATGTAATCTAATTGGGCTGGGGCCCTTTTGTCGAAGGGTGTTGGCCAGTCCCGTGTTGCCGCTTGGGCCCTGCACCCTTGAAACCACCCCTTGAGCCCCGCAAACGAAAACAGGATACTGACGTGTGGGAGCCTCCACAGACTGCACATGCATGCTTGTATGGACACTCCGTGCGCCCACAGTGATAAACCCGGGCAACCAATTGGCCCAATTGCGGGCTGGTTTTTTGCGCTTTACTGCCTCTTGGTCTTTTTCACTGGTTTTATCATTATCAGCAGTTTCATTTTCTCTTGTCAGGAGGGAGAAAATATCAATATATTCACCACGGATTATTTTCTCCTTGGTTGCAGGGGCCAAATGGTATCCCAACGGAAAGGAGGGGGCGCCAGAGGGCATGGCGCCCGCTCCTACGCGAGGGTAATGATCCACCATATCAACTGTGGAGTGCATTTTAGACTCGGTCACAGTATGGCCCAGCGGGCCAGACCACACCTTTACACATGCCTTCTTCACCTGAGAAGACTCCCCGTCACTATCTACCCTGCATGCATGATGATTCTTTGGTGCTCTTCTGGAACGTGAGGGGGATCTTGTAGGTGAAGAAGGCGGCTGACCCCAATAATATGGCCACCCCGGTGGGGGTGGCACAGCTGGGCCTTGATAATAATGGTTGAATCCACGTGGTGGACTTGTGTGCCTATATGGCCATGATGCCCTGCCATTGTGTGGGTAATACTCACCCCTCTCTGGTGCATCTGTTTCCTCAAATTCTTGGTCCCACGCACGTGGAGGTGATTCCACTGCATGCTCCCTAGAAAAACGGCTAGTGCTGGGCTTTGACGGGGCCATGGCATTAATAGTGGCTGCCATTTCTTCTAATTGAGCTGAAAAAGAATGCAGAACATTATCCTTTGATCTGCCACGCATAGAGAGGCCCTGCCCTGCCCGCCCTTTCTTGGCAACCCTTGAAGCATCAAGGTCCTCTTCTGAGGAAACACGAGCCGGTGGCGGACGTTTTGCTGGTTGCCTAGGAGCACGTCCTTTGCCCTTCTTGCCACCCTGATTTTTCTGGGGAGGCATCTGGAGCGGAACCTCAACTAAGCAACGCCGAGAATCTACTGCAGCCTGCTGCTTGCAAACACACATAAGCTGCTGTGAACAGCTGATATGCAGCTGGCCACTTTCCATAGAAGGAAATAAACAAATTCCGTTGGTAAGCAACGCCGAGAATCTACTGCAGCCTGCTGCTGCTCTAAAGCTAAGCCTCTGCAACAGCTGATCGGTAAAGTGATTAAAACAACTGAAAGAACTTTCAGGCAAGCAAGGCAAAATCAACTAAAAGACTATAAGGCAAGTAAACTAAAGGTGAAGGGCAATAAAATAAAAGTAAAGGGCTGTGCCGAAGCCGCGAGGCGGCAGAGCACGTGGCGCTGCAATGGTATCACCCCCTCCCACACAAAACAACCTTACAGCAACAGTAGGAACAAAAGCAGTAAGAACAAAACTTTACTTATAAATCCCCAGTATCTCCACTATTCAGCACTCTTTCAGCCAACAAACACACCCGATCCTTCCCCAAGCACCCATGCACACACACACACACACACACAAAGGAACGATACCAGAGGACGATCGAGGAGGAAGAGGATGTGATTCAGCTGGAAAAACACAGGAGCAAAGAGGCTGAAGGCGGGAACCCAGGAGCTTAAATAAGCTCTTACCTGGGTCCCCGCCCTTCTGAGCCATTGGCTCTTCCCGTGATCCACCAGACCAGGTGCTTGCCTCCTCTCTCCTCCCCCACGCGCAAGCCTTCTCCCTGTTTCCACATAGGGGCCATTGGAAGTTCTATCTGCTAAAAAGCCATCGAGGCTGTGTACAGCAATTTAAAACAATAAAGCCCTGCAACAATAAAAACAACATTAAAAAACATTAAAAACTACACATTTTAAAAGGTTTAAATGAAAAAGATGAGTCTTTACACCCTTTCTAAAGGCCAAGAGAGTGAGGGCCAATCATAGTTCTCGAGGGAGTGCATTCCACAGTTTGGGGGCAATACAGGAGAAAGCCCTTTCACACATGCCTGACAGGCCTTTGCAGGTAATGGCACCTTCAAAAGGGCCTCTCCTACAGATCTTAATACTCGGGTAGGTTCATAGCAAGACATGCAGTCCCTTAGATAGCCAGATCCTAAGCCGTTTAGGGCTTTAAAGGTTAGGACCAACACTTTGACCTTTAAGGTGTTTGTTCCCTAACTTATTGCCATACCCGTTGCACCCACATTGTACATGTAAGGTTTCCACTGGCCTAGGCTTCTCGTGGTATCAAGGGTACAGACGTTTCCAATTCCCGGAGGGGGTGGGAGCCAAACTTAGGGCTGCAGAGGTAACCCAAGGTCCAGGGCAAAACAGTCTTGGAGATGTCCTCCTGCACCCTCCCCCCGCCATCCTGTCAGTAGATAGCATACTTAAATACATAATAATGACATAAATTATTATATAGCTTAGCATGCATGTAGTATTTAATGATGATAAATTCATTAATAAACCATGAATGCCAATTCACTAGATGAGCAAACCAACTTTAATGGAATGCAAATGGGCTATTTTATAATATCAGGAAATTACACCTTTAATAGTATCTGTAAACATTACTTACAATGACTGAAATTAAGAGCAGAAATGATCAGACATTGCTTAATTCAAATAAAATGCCTTTATTACAATAATCTATGAATCATCTGATACTTAACCAGGTAGCTTACTTGAACTGTGTCTTCCTTTCATTTTGGCAAACTTGTCAAATAAATTATCGAAAGAGATTGGCCTAGCAAGCTTACCTTCTGCTGAGGCCATAACTCAGATGATTACAGGCATCCTATACAGAAGGGTCGGAGTGGTGGAGGCGATCTCCGCCTCCCCACTCCTCCCACTCCGCATTTATGCTACATGGCTGATTTCAGCTATCTAGCTGGGGCACTTTGGAGGGGGAGGGAAGGAGGCTGGATATGTAATATAATCACCTGAAATGCCCCCTTTACCCCCCTCTCTGAGGTTGCTTTCCCAATCTTGGAGAGCAGCTGGTGCGGTTCCTTCCATGCCAGCTGCAAGGGGACGGGGTGGGGGGTCGGAGCTCCCCAGCTCCGAGGTCAGAGCTGTCTCCGACCTCAGAGGTGGGGAACTGAATGATCCTATTGCTCCTCAGACAATGTCTAGGAGCCATAGGATTGCTTCCTTTGCCTCCCTTGTCCTGTGGTAAATCTTAGGCAATCCTTTATCCAGTTTCAGTTTATTAAAAGTATGCTTGCCTGATGCAACTGCTGATTCTTATTTTATTTATTCCATTTTGTGGAGAAAAAGCATCAGAGTTTCCTGCACCACACACACACACACCTCCTCACGTGTAAACAAGTATAATCCCAGCTGGGGGCTGGGAAAGTCATGCAAGTGTACCTAGTTTCTCTGATGGCTCCTGACACGCAGAGTCTGTGCCACAGCTATTCGCATGCAAATGCGGCAAAGAGCCACCCCTCCCCTGCCTGGTCCAGATGAAGTTAATCCTGATTGGCTAAAGACACCTGGGCTACTGAAAGGAGGGGTGGGGTGGGGAAGAATCTGTACTGCGGCTGGGGGCTTTTGGGTTTCGTTGTGGTCTGTACGTGAAGAAGTGTGGGGTAGGGCTTTTGCTGAGGCAGCCCTGAAGAAGACCAGCCCCCAGGTAAAGAGAGTGCCTGGGTAGTTATGTAGTAAAGGAACTAGCTTTTGTTGTTTTATAGCTCTACTGTGTATATACCAAAGTGTCTCCCCACCTTTTCTCCTTCCCTCATTCCCCACCTTTTGTTGTAATCTGTTTACCTTAAATAAACTTTCCTGGTTTTACCCCACACGTGTGTGTGTGTGTGGTTCCTCTGGTTCAGTGCTAAATCCAGTGTATAGACTAAGGGCAAGGCCCTGAGAGAATCAGTGTCAAGAAGGCAGAGCTAAGGCTGGCAGTTTTGCACCTTTGATCTCTGGTCTTGAGTAAAGGACCAGTTGGCAGGCTTTCACACATTTATATGCTGGGAGTCCCCCCCCCCTCTTTAAAGAGCTCAAAGCGGTCTTGGGGCCTAGTCCTCCTCCTTCCAACTAAGGGCTGTTCCTTGATCCCACTTACAGTCTTCAACTGAGGAACCACCGCAGCACTCCAGCTAGTCTGCAGGAAATACTGGGAATAGGCTTCTTGGTAAAGCCACTGCCTTGGACATCGATGGCAAATGATCAGATCGGCTCTGTATGTGAAAACAGCAGCATGCACGAGACTTCTTCCAAAACTCAACTATTTACAAGTCACTTTGAAAACCCAGGGCAGAAAAACAACAACAATTGGATAGGAGGAAAAGAAACAAGTGCAATTTAACCAAGAATTGTCTCGGGTTCCGTCGGGCCCAAGATTGTTCTGGCCGCAGAAATGGTTACATAGGCCTAACCAACTCATCAGGTTTCTGCTACAAAAGTGAATCACTTTCTTCCAGTTCACTCACATGACCTGCTGATGCTTGCTTGGCTCTTAAAGAGACAATACAGCAGGAACAATCTTGTTGCCCACTGATATTAGCAATATGAACCCATATCTTGGGGACCCTCTGCCTTGTAGGGCTCTAGGACAATTTACTAAACATATTTGAGAGAAGACTCTTGTTTTACTGCACTGATTTTAGGGAGTGAGATGGCCAGTTATGAAGAGACCCTTTATATGTTTACAACTGCAGCTACACGGCCCTATTGCTTATTTATTTAAAATATATCCTGCTTTCTCCCTTCTTTGCTGAGGTGCTCAAAGCGGCTAATAGAATCCAAGCAATTAAAATAACAATAATCCACATAATTAACATCATAACATATATAACACAAAAATAACTACAAGAAGCTTAAGGGAAAAACTTAAGTCAATACATAATACTTAACTTAAACAGCAGTAGAGTTACACGTTTGCTGAAAGAGAAAAGTCTTCAGGTGCTGGGGAACACCGGTAAAGAAGATAAACTATCTAGGTTTCACATACAGGGCTAACACATTTATATGAATGCTGGCAGAGTAATCACAACTCATTTGGAGAAGTGTGAACTCCAGAATTTGAGGCAGCAAAGGAGGACTTCCCCCATTTTTTTTTTAAAACCCCTAGCCCTGATTTCCAGTGATCTTGAATATGTGTTCCTGGACAATGAAGTAGAGGAACTAGAGAACAGAGCCCCGTCAGTGGGGCCATCAGTGATGGAGTCCTTCTCTCCCGGAAAGTGCTTCTTTCTGGCACCTCCTCTCTTTCAGGTTCCCTTATCCTGTTTCAGAGAACTTTCAGGGGAGGCGGGATGATCACTGTATATTCCTACTGTTTATGTTTGACCTGGCCACGGTGATATTGTGTTTAGGTTGCTTTGTCAGTTTTATGCATTTTTAGTGATGATGTCAGATATGTTTTTGTACTTTTACGATTTTAGCCACCATGGGCATCTTTTATTAAGGTGCAATGTTTAGATATAAATAATTTGCAAAAATGAATACATACATGCATAACATAATAGACCCGTTGCAGCCATATGATTCTAGATTCATCAATTCAGAATGAAATAGAAGTGCTATTTTGTGCATTTATCTTCAGTGTGAGGAAGCTGAGATGTAAGATTACAGCTTTCTATGTGAAAAAGCAGAATGCTCTGTGATACAGTCGGAGCTGCTAACTCTTCAAGGTGAGAGGATTGGGGGTGGAGGAGGGGAGGAAGAAATACATCCTCCCACACAGTTAGCAACACTGATGCAAAATTAGTTTCTGTGGTGGACTTCTCAAGCATTTTATTGCTTTGGGAACTGTAAATACAAGATGAACTTGAAACAAAGTAACCCAAAATAGAAATAGTACTTCAGCATCCTCCCCCTTTTAAGTTAATGAACTGCGGCACAGGTCTGCCCCGTAACAGCACTTGGAACATTTATTGTTGCTCACGGTAATAAATCCTCTTGGCCAAATACAAGCAGGCAAATTGCATGCTCGATTAGTCAGAGGAAATTGGTCGCTTTGCTTAACCCCTGCAGTTTGAAATATGGATCCTGCTGGAGAGGGAGGCAAGTAGAATCAAACTGGCAATGTCATTAAAAGCAGGAAGGGGAATTCTGAGATAGCACCACTCAAATTGGCAACATTGCTCAGGAAAGAGGCAGAAAAACTGGGCATTGTACAAGAGAGCTCTCTGCACCTTTATATGTAGCCGAGAGTTGTGTAGTTCCCAATGATATCTACTTACCACAGTGGAAGTAGACTATGGATATGTTCTCATTGGTGCACACATGACAACAACCTTCAGAATGACGTCTTCTGATGAAAAACCGCAGGATGACATTCCTTCAAGAAGAACTTCCTGATGCTTGAGGTTGATGCTTCTGATGAAAATAATGTAAAACGAGGACCATGACACACCTCCAAGCAGGTGATATAATGAGTAATAAGCAAGGAATTTGACTGTACTCCAAACATGAAGTGTAGATTAAACTTTGGGCAAAATCTAAAAGAAAACCTTGACTTGTAGATTTCAGTGCATAAGACTTCATCTGTTTCAAATTTTCTTCCTGATTGTAGATGTTAACATCTTGGTGTAGAACTCATGTTGTGGTCATTTCACTGTCCCAGCAGCCTTATTTGCAGCCATTTTTTGGTATCATCAATAACTAGTGAACAAAAAACTTGGCGGAGGTCATAAATGAAATACCTGCTGACACTGAAATCCTGGTTATAGATGCCAGAATCATGGCCCTAAGTGATATAGAATCCATGCTATGGTCATTTCCCATGTTCATATAATGGCTGCCATTTTTCCAAGATGATGGCTGTTGCCAAGTAGTATTGTTTGGGACTTTTAGTAAGTTGTTTAGGTGGTCAAACTCAAATATGTAGCAAATTGCAGCTTTTTTCAAATTTCTCCCTAATATTCCTGGACTAAAAGTGTTGTTTCTTCCTGCCAAAAATAAAATATAATTCAACCTAAAGGGTTATTAAATTAGCTATGCTTTGCAGTGTACTGTGTGACTGGATGCTCATATCACCTATTTTTAGTAGGCAGCACTCATGCTTATTTCTCTAGGAAATGGACTCCCCCTGAACTAAATTACACTGTATGGGAGAAGGAACTCTGGGTCATAAAAACTGCCCTTGAAACCTGGTGCCACCACTTGGAGGGAGCCCAGCACCAAATCTTGGTCCTCAGTGACGAACAGGACCTAGAACACTTACAGACTACGTGCAAGCACAATTAGTGCCAGATATTCTTTTCCTGATTCAACTTTCAGATCACCTATATGGCAAACTCACAAACAGGAAAGAGGATGTAAGTTCTTGTAAGCCAGAATACCCTCAAGAGAAACCAGCTAAGCATCCATGCTGGGAGACCATGTTCTCATAGAAGTCATTCATTCCCATCAGCAAAAGAATCCGTAAGCCGTTTGTGCAACTCCAGGAACTTAAGGAGGGGAAAGCATCCCAAAGGCTTTGCAGTTATCCAGGGTTAGCACTACTGGAAAACTCAGCTCTACATTCCTGCTGGGCTTGTCAGGAAAGAGGTGTTACTCTGCTGCCATGACTTCCTTCTGGCAGGACACTTTGGGGTATACAAGACCCTTTGCCAGCTCTCACAAGCCTTCTGGTAGACCCATATGTGATCTACATTGCAACAATGTGTGGGAACATGTGATAACTGCTGCAGGTCAAAAGACCATACTGGATGGGATCCTGGCAAGTGCTGACAAAGGACCTCATCACAGACCTGCCGCACTACAGACCATTTACAACCATTTTTGTGGTGGTTGATGCCTTTACCAGGGTGGCCCATTTCATTCCCTGCAAGGTGTCCCCCAAATGACCAAGAAACTACAGTTCCTTCATTATGTTTTTTTGCCTACATGGATCTCTGGCCCACCTCATCTCAGACCAGGGCGCCCAGGTCACCCCCCAATTCTGGCAATTCTATGCCACCTACTAGACATCCAGTAGGTGGACAGTAGTGTCCACCTGTCATTGGCCTATCACCCCCAAAGCGATGGACAGATGGAAAGAACCAACCACACACTGGAGCAATATCTCCCATGTTACTCTTCACATCAGCAGGGCAACTGGGCAGACGAGTCAGCTACAGCAGAATTTGCCTACGACAGCACAGTCCACTGCTCTACTTGGCACCCTCCATTTTCTTTTTGCCAACAATGGCTTCCAGCCCCATGATTTCCCCAATGTCACATCCTCTACCAATGACCCTGGTGCTAATGCCTTTCTGTCAAAACTCCAGGCTATGCAAGAGGATCTTCAGGAGCGCGCCGTAGGGATGGGAGAACCAATTATTTTTGAGCTCGCTGAAATTCTCCGAAATTCATTTTGAAGCTTGTTTTGGCTTGCTCCAGTTTTTCTTTTTGACCTGTTTTTCAGCTCATTTGAACTGGAAAAGTGCACATTTCTGTGCATATTTTTCAAAAGTGTTCACTTCACCCCCTTGACTAAAGTGTGAAAATGTGCATTTTTTTTTTGTTGAAAATGTGCATTTCCAAGTGGGCATTTAAAAACAGATACACACACACATTTTTGAACGTGATTGCAAATTCGGGAAGTTGTGAATGTTTCTTGAAAAAAAAAGCACTCTTGCTTACATTCACATTCAGGATTGCAAATAGGACATGTTTACATGATTTGTGAGCAGAAATAACATTCTCATACAGGACCAGCTGAACCATGCCAAACACACAGACTAGGATTACCCTAACTGCAAATGGCAGGCTGGGCACCCTTTCAGTGTTGGTTGTTAGAGTGTGGCTGTCTACCGAATAGCTGCACATGGAACATCCCTCTAGTAAACTGGACTACAAGTATATCAGACCATTCCCTGTCCTTGAGGTAATCAACCCTGTTGCATGCCAGCTCCAGCTCCCCCAAACCACGAGAATCCTGCCAGTGTTTCATTGGCTTCTTTGTTCCAGCTGCACTGAACACAGATTCTAACAGGCACTAGCTGCCACCCCCACCACTAATGGTCAAAAAGGCAGGAAGAGTGGGAAGTGTCCCAGATCTTGTACTCATAGGTGCATCGGGGATGTTTACAGATCCTCATTGACTGGAAAGGCTACTGACTTGAGGACCGTTCTTGGAGGCTGCCATCAATGCTTGTGCCCCTGTCTTGGCATGGCAGTTCCATCATCACTATCTGAGCAAACCAGGTCCATTGGAGGGAAATAATGGTGAGGTGGATGGTGTCATGGCCCCAGAGCATAGCAGTGACCTGGACATGGACACAGAGGCTGAAGAACTAGTGGTGCCAGTGGAGCAGGCACTGGGCCCAAGCACCACTGCAGAACTGGAGACTCCCAAGCCTGAGATGCCAGAAACCTCTAAGCCCAAGATCCCAGAATGCCAGAGACCCCCAAGCCTGAGACCCTTGAGTCTGGACCCAAAACTGCAGCCCCCAAGCCCAGTTCCAGCAATTGGCCAGCACACCCATCTCCAAGAGCTCCACAATCCATGGAGTCAATGTCCCAATGCCGGCTGCTTGCCTGGCATGAGCTCTTGGAGAGACAAAGGAGTGTTAGGCTCCAGGCCACAGGCCTCCCCCCCCTTTAAGCCTATCCCACATTGCAAGAAAGGAGTGAATTCTGAGAGGGGCCTCTGGCTGTCCAGGCATAAAAAGGTCTCAGACCTTGTCAGAGCAAGTTGCTCACTAGGAGCTCTTCTTTGTGCTGAACATCCAGCCTGCTTTGCTACCTTGAGCCCTGTGGGCTATTCCTTGAGACCAGAACACAATAGACATGTCCTTTGTTCTATGATAAGTGCAGCAGAAGCACCTAATTTTTGACTGGTGTTCCTTCTACAATCCAGTGGTGCCTTTAACCCTCTCCTTAGCAAATACCAACCATTTGATGCTTGTTTCTAAGGAGCTTCTGGGTCTGCTATCTGCACCTAACAAAGACACCATCTCTTGGTCATTCCAAGCAGCACCACAGATAGACTTTAATTCTGTAGGCACCCTCACGTCCTAACTAAACATTATGCAATTCAGTCTTTTCCTGCCCACTGTAAGCAGCAGCCAGTGAAGGTGAGGATACCCTATCAGGTGTTTCTTTTATTAGACATTACTGGGGAGACCCATGGGAGAGACACAGGTAAGCAGCAGCCTCACATTTATTGATGGATCTATTAATTTATTTACTTAGTTCATATCCCACACCTTCAACATACACTTATGTTCCCAGGGTGGCTAACAGAGTAGTAAGAAACAGAAGTACAATTAGAAATAAACAAACACATAAAGCAGATAAACCAACACAACAAACTTAAGAACCAATTGTCTATTCAAATAGACAGTAAAAGCAAACTGCTCTAAGTTAAAAATGCTAACACTACAAGTTCTTAAAAGCCTGGGAAAACAGAAACACTTTGCCTGGTGCCTAAATGATAATCAGGAGGGCTCCGGGTAGGCCTCTCTGAGGAGGACATTCCAAAAGTGAGGGGCCATCACTGAAAAAGCTCTTTTCCCAGTCACCACCCGCCACACTTCAGACAGCAGGGACGCCCAGAGGAAAGCCTCCAGTGATGATCTCAGTGAACCTTCATCATCAGGCTTCTCCCTCCAACTGTCACCTGGCAGCAGCCATTATATCACCTGTGAACAAGCATCGATCATGGTCAGCCACCGAGGGAATGAGGCAGCAGCAGGAAGGGAAGGATTGAAAGTTTTGCCATCATACCCCCTGAGTTTCCCAATCACGGGTGGGAGACAGCAGCTAGCCACCAAGCTAGCCAACAAAAAGACTTCCACAAGGAGTCTAGAGCAGTGTTCTCCAACTGGCTGGGGCATGCTGGGAGTTGTAGGCCAAAAACATCTGGGAACCCAAGGTTGGAGAACACTGCTCTAGAGCTTCCGGCTTCAGGCTATTG
Organism: Shinisaurus crocodilurus; assembly: GCA_021292165.1. Taxonomy (NCBI): domain Eukaryota; kingdom Metazoa; phylum Chordata; class Lepidosauria; order Squamata; family Shinisauridae; genus Shinisaurus; species Shinisaurus crocodilurus. Next base: position 125,678,476 of record CM037876.1, read on the forward strand.
AGTCTGGACTTGGCATCTGTAGTCAGAACTGTTGGATAATTAAAATTGCAGTCAAAACCTATGGCTAATGTTTCACCAGATAATTGGGTGAAATGGTTAAGATCACTGATACCTTCTAGGGTGGTTTTCCTAGAAGGTACTCATTGAATTATTAACAGCCTGAACAGGAAGTGGGCATTGCTCCCAGCTTCTTCCTCTTTCTGTTCAGACTCTAGTGAGCGTAGCACCACCAGGTTGTTGTCTCCACGTGGTCCTTGTAGCAGCATGTAGTCAGAGTTGCTGGTCTGAACTCCACAAGTTCAGACCCCAAGTATTTCCAAATGAATTTGTAACCAACTGTAAGAAACGCTTTTAAGCCTGCCTGAATGAAACTGCATAATCTGAGTGAGTGAGTAAACTGTTACTTTTAACTTTTACAAGACTGTGTCTCTGATTATTGTTCTGAGGGAGAGAAAAGGGGGCAAAACCAGGGAAATCCAGTCTGCCTTAAAGCATCCTGGATTACCAAATGCTAACTGGCTAACACTAGCCAAATCTAAGCTTCTTTTAAGCTGGAAAGGGACTCTACTCTGCTGATCTCACTAACGTGAGATAGGAAGGAGATTACTCCACAATATATCCTCTCCTAGTATCTTTTTCAAGTCCCAACATGGGTTATGGGCCCAGAATAGATTGTTTTGGTAGCATTTTAGTGGAGGCCACTGGATTCTCTTCAGGGAGAAGAGGAATTCAAAGCGGCCATATTTTTCTTTGTTCTCTGGTGAGCACATGGTGACTCCATTGTCTCCTTGTGAAAGAGAAACCCCCTTTCCTCAGAAGGCAGTAGTAAGGCAGTGAAGGTTTTTGAGTTTTGGGCATTTTCAGTTTTTGAGTTTTGCACATTTTTCCACTTTTGAGTTTTGCATTTTTCCCAATTTTGAATTTTTGGGCATTTTTCTTGATTTTTGATCCCTGAAGATGAGCGGAGGAAACTCAAGAGGAGAGAGCTTCTCCAGGCTGCCCAAATTAACTGAAGCAAATTTCATACAATGGAATAGGCGACTGAAAGTGATTTTGGACAGACTTGAAGTCCTGGGCTGTATTAAGGAAGATAAGCCCAGTGGTGCTGGTGAAGAGGCCAGAGCAGCAGCCAAAGAATGGGAAAAGCAAAACAGGATAGCAATATCTGTTATCATAGAAAATTTAACTGATTGCCAAATGATCCATGCTGGAGAAGGGGAAACAGCCAGAGAAGTGCTCCATAATCTAGAAAAGGCATTTGGGTTTACAAGCAAGCGGTCTCACAGGCGCCTAGTGAGAGATATGTTTCATTTGAAGCTTGAGTGCAAGAAAGATTGTGGAAGTCATGTGGAAGAGTTTTTAACTATTATTGAAAAGTTAAGACTCGCAGAATACGTGATGAATGAAGATCAGAAGGTCTGCTACTTCCTGGGGTCACTGGGATATAAATTTGAGATTTTTATATCCAGAATGGACAGTGTCCCAAATTTAACACTAAAAGATATAATTGGTCATTTGAGAGAAGAATGTGTTGAGAGAAGGGAAGAATCTCCAATCAGGCATTCTAAGCAAAGTCACTCAAACTACTTGTCCCAAGGGAATGGGAAAGGCACATCCAAAAGAATTGTCTGCTTTAATTGCAACAAAGAGGGACATATTGCCAAGTTCTGTAAGGCCCCATCTTTTAGGCAGCAAAAGGAAAAGAAGGGGATTGATGAGAATAGCTTACTGATGCAACAGAAGAGTTTAGCAGCTAACTGTTACAAAAGTAAGTCAAACAAATGGGTCATAGTTTCGGGTGCATCGAGCCATTTCTCACACGAGAGAGGATTCTTCAAAGAAATCAATGAGATTGAAGAATCACAAAGTGAGGATATCCAGATTGCAGATGGCAATGTGATAAAGGCAGAAGGTGCAGGCTCAGGAGTTCTACACTGCAAGGTTGGTGATGAAACCAGAAAGAACTGTGTAGACAGAGTTATCTACATTCCAAAATTAAGTTGCAACATGCTCAGTGTCTCCACTTTAGCAAAGAAAGGCTTCAGAGTACTATTTGAAGGTGACAAGTGTAAAGTGTCCAAAAATGGTAAAGTGTTTGTTGAAGCTAGTCTGATCAATGGCGTGTATGAGGTTATTGTTTCAGAATCTCAGTCTGCTAAAGTGGCGTGCCCAAAGAAGAAGGATGAGGCTGATCTGGAGCTTTGGCACAGAAGACTTGGACATAGAGAAACAAGCACAATAAAGGAACTGCAGCGCAAGGAGCTGGCAAGAGGAGTGGAAGTAACCCAGAGTGCATCGGGCACAACCAAGTGTGTGAGTTGTGTCACTGAAAAGGCAGTTAAACCTTCTTTTCCTCCTTGCACCCAGCAGCGCAGCACCAAAGTACTTGACCTGGTCTACAGTGATGTATGTGGTCCAATGAATGTTCCCTCAGTGGGGAAGAATAAATACATCCTAACATTTATTGATGATTTTTCAAGGTATTGTGTAGCATACTTCCTCAAGGAAAGGAGTCAAGTGCTGGAGATGACCAAGAAGTACTTTGCCATGGTGAAGAACAAATTCCAGAGGTGCCCAGGGGTCCTGATGACGGATAACGGGCGTGAGTATTGTTCACACAACATGGAAGCCCTTATGGAACAGGAAGGAGTTGAACATATAACAACTGTTCCATACACCCCACAACAGAACTCAGTAGCAGAAAGAAAATTCAGATCCATCATGGAGATGACAAGATGCATGTTAAAAGATGCATCTCTTCCCCAACGTTTGTGGGGAGACGCAGCTGCCACTGCGGTGTACATCCAGAATAGATTGCCAACAAAGGGAGCTACACGCACACCTTTTGAGCTTTGGCACGGGATAACTCCCAATCTGTCGCACATACGTGTATTTGGAAGTGTTGCCTATAGCTATGTTCCTAAAGAAAACAGGCACAAGTTTGACTCCAGAGCACAAGCAGGTATCCTCATCGGGTATGCTACTGGAGGAAAAGGCGACAAGATAATGGATCTGAAAACAGGACAAGTCAGGCCAAGGCACGTTGTACATTTTGATGAACACACGAAGGCTGAGACAAGGGGAACTGTTGTGGATTTTTCTGATCAATCAGAAAAGGAAATGCAAGAGCTCGTATACTTCCCACCTGTAACTTATGACTCTGTGCTCCCTACTTCAAAAGCTATAGCCCCCTCTATAGGCGATGAACAGGGAGAAGCCCCAGCGTACCCAACCCCTGACAGAAGCACCAGAGACGAAGAGGAGCAGAGTGATGAGGACATGCCTGCACTGGAGGAGGATGATGAAGCTGATGAGGTTCCTGAACCACAGATCAGACAGTCATCCAGATCCAGCAGAGGTGTTCCACCACTCCGGCTGTCCTACTTTGCAGGGTCGGCGCCATCCCAAGAACCTTCTATATGGGAAGAGATAGAGGAGATGCCAGACACAGAAGCCCGTCTCTGGAGGAAGGCTGCGCAGGAGGAGATGGATGCACTGCATCAGTACAAGACAGGGACGCTTACTGACCTACCTCCTGGAAAGAAGGCCACAGGAAGAGTAAGTGGAAGTTCAAAATCAAGCAAGGGGCAGAAGGGGAAGTGCAGCGCTACAAAGCGTGGCTTGTAGCTCAAAGATCAAGTCTGCAGAGAAGTGGTCTGGCTGGATCAACTGATCAAAGACTTTGTGCGTGAGTCTGTCCAAGATGGACTTGTGGACTTGACATACTAACTGACTGCTGACATCCTAACCAAGGCTCTACCAAGAGACAGTTTCCAGAATCTTTGAGTCAAGATGGGACTGTGGGTGGATTAATAAAATTGTGAATGAATTTGTGTTGTTTTGCCTGAGAAGGGGTGTGTTGGATAATTAAAATTGCAGTCAAAACCTATGGCTAATGTTTCACCAGATAATTGGGTGAAATGGTTAAGATCACTGATACCTTCTAGGGTGGTTTTCCTAGAAGGTACTCATTGAATTATTAACAGCCTGAACAGGAAGTGGGCATTGCTCCCAGCTTCTTCCTCTTTCTGTTCAGACTCTAGTGAGCGTAGCACCACCAGGTTGTTGTCTCCACGTGGTTCTTGTAGCAGCATGTAGCCAGAGTTGCTGGTCTGAACTCCACAAGTTCAGACCCCAAGTATTTCCAAATGAATTTGTAACCAACTGTAAGAAACGCTTTTAAGCCTGCCTGAATGAAACTGCATAATCTGAGTGAGTGAGTAAACTGTTACTTTTAACTTTTACAAGACTGTGTCTCTGATTATTGTTCTGAGGGAGAGAAAAGGGGGCAAAACCAGGGAAATCCAGTCTGCCTTAAAGCATCCTGGATTACCAAATGCTAACTGGCTAACACTAGCCAAATCTAAGCTTCTTTTAAGCTGGAAAGGGACTCTACTCTGCTGATCTCACTAACGTGAGATAGGAAGGAGATTACTCCACAATATATCCTCTCCTAGTATCTTTTTCAAGTCCCAACAAGAACTACTAACAGCTGCCAGGAATCATTGTAGCAGCTGACCTATCAAGGAAGCTACCGAGAAGGATCATTAGTGTTGTCATCATCCCCCTGGGCTGTGGCGAAGATCAGCTGAGGATCAGCAGTTTCCAACAGCCAACCACTGAGGAAAAACTCTGGGATGCCTCTAATTGTATTTATTTTTTGGTGTTTTATAATCTTGTAAGCGACCTTGTGAGGGGAGGGTGCCCTGAAAGGCGGGTTAAAAATCATATATACATATGGGACATCCTCCATAATGTCTAGTTAGGCCCTTATGTAATAAGTGGGTATGTACAAAATAGGAGGGGGGGTGAGGGTGGAAATGGTAGAAGTCTCCCAGTGGGTGAATAATGTTTCATAGCTTGGGGTGGATCAAAAGCTGAGCTGGGAGGAATTAACGAAGAAATCATGCCCTGACAAACCACCGTTAGCAGCAAAACACCACTGCAGGTTACCTCAGAAGCAGTTTGTAGTGAGGTGAAAAAGTCATGCACAAACCATCTGGGAAGATGACTGTCTAGGACAGAACATCTTTTTTGTGGGTGGTGGGATTATTGATTGAGAATGTGCAAGCTACTAGTAGATACTTGGGAGATACTATATATAAATAAGCTAGTAAACATCTTTCTCTATATGATATGCATATATTTATAGAACCTTGCATCACCTCTCCAACCCAAAACAGTCAAAACATTGATTCAAAGCAGAACCCTAAAGCAGAGCACATAACATGACAGCACAGAAGCAGCAGCAGCATAACATCAATCCTGCCATAAAAACTTATCACAAAGCCTGGAGAAATGGAAAGGTTACCTATCTTGATAACCCTCGGGAAAGTATTTCAAAGGATGGACCCCACAAAAGAAAATAGCATTTGCAATTTTTTCCTGGGTAACTAACAGGACACAAAGTAGAGACTCACACTGACAGGCATGGGGAGGTACACATGGAAGAAATTGTTCCCACAGGTTTGTTGGTGTGTGCGTGTGCGTGCGTGCATGCATGCGTGCGTGCAGTAATAGAAGCATCATTATCAGCAAGGCTGTAGTCCTAAGCATACTTACTTGGAAGTAAGTCCCGTTGAAGCCAATGAGACAATACCAAGTAAACATGATCAAAATCAGGATCACATAAACAAAATACATTGTGGAGATGAATAAAATCATTGTCATTGCATGCTGTTACGTATCAACGTCTTCCGGATAAAACTGTATCTAGCTGTAATGAGTGATGATTGGATTCAGAGCATGTGTTTTGCAAGAACAAAACACATGCTTTCTGAAGAGCTCCCCTGGAAGCCTTCTTTTCACAATCTGCTGTTGTGGAATGAAGATTCGCAAGAATGAGGATTCGCAACAAATCCTTGGTATTTGAAGAGTTCATGTTTCAATCTGTGTGATGTCCACACACATACGTAGTGTGGACGTCACATAGATTGAAAAAAGAGGCAATTCACAAACAATTTATTAAGGAGGGGAGTACTGAAAGCTGAACATATAGAAAGCTGAACATATGGCGATGTATGAATGTTATTTACGGTAAATCTTTTGAAACAATACCATTTGAAACTCTATGCAGTTTCAGATATTCATCCACAACAGATGGGAATGCACAAACTACCTATCCCAGTTTACGCATGCATAGTGGCAAAACTAGATGTCTTTTAGAGATCCATGATCAGATCCCTCATATTTTTCTTTGGTTTAAAGCAGCTTGCGGGGGGGGGGGGGATTTGGATGGGGCCCCAGCACTGCGGGAGGGAGGGTTTACTTTTTCCACATGCTCTTTCCCTGGACTTAAATTCTTGAACTGCCCTCCCCCCACAAAGCTGATATTCGCTTCTCCCCATTAATCTTCTTTAGTACTGTTCACTGTATCAGTCTTCATCTGGGTTCTCTGAGTGAGCACAGGTGAATAAAAGGGTTGGGCAAAATTTGTGCTGGATCCCATGATCTCCAGCCAGATTACTGTTGGTAAGGAAAGTGTCCCGTCTCCCTACTCATTTGATGTTCATACCTTTTCCATTTCTACAACAGCTTTTCCGAGATGGTGTGATTACTATACCTTGCTGATAAGATCATTTGGCCGTCCTAATCCATATAAATGTCTCAGACCCATGTCAGATCCAATAACACACGGTAGAAGAGAGATCAAAGCATCATCAATGGGCAAGACATTAACACATTTTCTTGGCTCTTTTTGCCACACTAGATTTTTCTTGGAGTCACCCACTTCCCTGCAGGTCAGTGAAATTACATCTGCTGCCCTACACACATCTGAACTGCAGAGTTCACACTGGACAGTCTGGACTATGCCCTTAATTTGCATCTATCTGTGTGTTGCAGTTAGGATGGGGGGGTCTGGTGTTGGGAATGGTCAAGAGTGGTGCTGGCATGGGCTTATGCTGTGCAAAATTGTTTCTCACAGGAGCCATTTGCCTTGCTCCCTTCCACTCATCTATGCCGCCTAAGGAGCTAACTGCCCTTTCTCCAATATGTACCTCTCGTCCCCGCTGGTTCTTACACTGCACCAAATGCAAAATCATGTCCATCCCTTTATTTGGCTTGTTCCTGTGAACTTGCTAGTTCACATCAGACCCAAGAGTACTGCTCAGCTCCATTCAAATGACAGCCCATCACTATTCCCTTGTGCAAACCCAAAATACATGCCACACAAAGGTGTGGGGGGGGGGGAGGAAGATGCCCATCCGACATGCACAAAAGAGACATGCTGCAAAAAATAAGCTGCATAAAAGGCCTACTGTAACATATTTCCTAAGCATTCCATCTTCATTGATTTCCTCTAAAGCCAAATTCGTATGTCACTGAGATGGTGGTGTAGCCACCAAACAACAGCAACACTTCTGAATGCTTCAGCTCCATGATGCCTTGGTAACAAGCAAGGCTCTAATCATCCTTCTCTGCCTGGTTACTGACACTGGTAAAAGGGATGTGATCATACATTTCTGAGGTGATGTGGGACCAAACAATGTGGATGTGGTTTTTCAGTGACTGTTATGTCAACTGAGTAACAAATGAATCAGGCCCAGTGTTAGGCCTAGTGAATGAGGCCAAATGAATCAGGCCTAGTGTTCCACCAATGGGTGGAATTCAGTCGGTGCTCAAAGTACAGGCAGGGTGGGCCAGTAGAGGCTGCTGTAAGGCAGGGCTCGCCAACCTTGGGTCCCCAGATGTTGCTGGACTACAGCTCCCAGAATCCCTTGCCATTAGCCATGCTGGGGTGGGTATGCTGGGAGCTGTAGGCCAGCAACATCTGGGGACCCAAGGTTGGAGAGCCCTGCTGTAAGGTTACAGAAGGGGAGGAATGGATTTTGCTACACCTGGGAGGGCTGGGGGGGGCATGTCTGCTACTTTACAGAGGACAGTCCTCTATTTGAAGCTATCCTCTATTTGAAGGGCTGCCAGTCCAAGTCCGGTTTAAAGTCAGAGAATCCTAAGAAAGGAGCGCTTAAAGGGACCTTGAAGTTGCCCATCAGCAGCGCCTGGACTGCAGACTGAGCAGGTACACAGGTCATATGGTCACAGTCTTCCTTACTAGGGTTAGACACATTGTATTTCTATTTAAATTATAGCAATTATTTCTAAATTTGCATCTCCCTGCATAAATTAGCATAAGCACAATTTATGCAAACATGTGTCCTCTTTTTTTGGTGATGCATAATGACCTGTCTGTCCAGGTCACTTCAGCAGTTTTCACTTCCTCTTCCACCAGCTTTTGCTTTTAAAGAAACCAGTGCGATACAGTGTGTAGAGTGTTGTGGCAGTGGGCAGCATCAGCTCAATAACCCACTGGATAGCCTTGTCCATATCCACTTGTCTCTCAGCCTACCTAACGTCCTCTAGTTGTTACGAGAATAAATAAACATGATCACAATCATAAAGAAGTTTGCACACTGAAAAGTGCTCTATAGTATCTTGATTACATTGATACCGTCCTTCTTCTAATAAACCCAGTGTGGTGTACACAGAGTATTTCTCGTTTCTCACTTTCTCCCCTGTGAGGAAGTTGAGGCTGAGCGATAGCATTTGGCCCAAGCTTCATGGCTGAGCAGGAATTTAAGTTGGGGCCTCCTTGGTACAAATCCTGTGGCATTGCTAGGCACTTAAAAGATTCAGAGCCCAATCTTTCCATTGGCACCAATGGCAAGGTTTTTCCTAATCTTAATTGCCATGCAGGGGGAGTGGGGTGTGTGTGTGTCGCTGTTGCAGCATGTGCAGAAAGGGGGTTAACCCTTCCCTCCGTAGCTGTAATCTCCCTTGACAGTTGCCCCCTGCATAGCAGTTAAGCTGAGGAAAACACACACCTTTGATTGGCACCAATAGACACTTGGGGCTCGGGAATAGATCAGAGGCTTTAGGAAATACATTTGGGCCTGTGGCCCCATGGGCCCAGGCCTAACAATTCCCCTGAGTCCAACACTGTTACCTGTTACACCACAGTGGCCCTCACATAATAAGTTTTCTTTTGGTATGCTAGAAGTTGCTTTCACTGGTTTTGTCTGCTGCTGGTTCTAACTGGCACCCAGCATGCACTGCAGAAGCATTCAGGGACCGTTGTTAGGGACTGAAGGTTCTTTCCAGTCTTCTTTTTTCATTTCTCCAGGGCTGACCCCAGTAAGGCCAACAGAAGGTTTTGCAGTGATTTGAGGGCTTCTGTCATTTAGGGCTTTCCTGGCTGTTAGAAAAGTAGACATAGTGTATTAACAATATGTAAGAATAAAGTGAAAGGGCTAAAATTTCTCCAGCCTTGATGGCTTACAATCCACCCTGTAGGCCCGTCCGCCTACTTGGATTCAGCAGAGCGTGAGATGGAAGATACAGCCTCTGTCCCATCATGTGTGTAACCCGCCCATGTAGTTCACACAGAGATTCAGCTTTTGTCTCCCACACACAGCATGTCCAAGCGTCTCGGATTTCAGCCAACTTGCTCCCTGCTGTTCGCAGCTGCACTGTAGTTAGGAATTAACTCCAATAGAATCCACAACAGGGTTTTTACTACCTGTTTATTCTATATCAAAATACAATCTCCTAAGTTACAGTCTATATTGCAGATTATAATGCATAGCATAGTCCAGTGGACCAAGTCCACCCTAGCAGTACTTCATTACATGTTTGCAATAAGTCAGAGCATCAGAGAGAAGAGACAAGAAGAAGCACACAGAAAGCAATCCTTCTCTCTACTTCGAAAGTTACAGGAAACGAAACCTAACAATCATACTACGTCATCAGAAAGTACAAACCACGTGATCAGCTCATATTTCTTTCCCACCTACTTTTCCCATGAGAATAGAATAGTAGTGTCAGACTCAACAAGATTGTTTTTCTAGCCATCCTGTACCTTTCCAAATGAAAAAACTTGTGCCACAGCTGTTGTTTTGTTACATGTCCCAACATCCCCCCACAGCCTGTGATACATGTTGTTTACATTTACTCAATGAGGCCTAGTGCCCTCATTAGTTTCCTGTGTCTTACTTCAGGCAATGGTTTTGTGAAAAGATCTGCCACCATATCCCCTGATGCACAGTACTTGAGTGTTACCCACCCTTTTTGCAGCTAGCCAATCATAGTTAGAAGGATTTTGCGTTTTCCTGCTAAGTATGTTTACAGCATTGCTGATGTCTGGCCTACTCACATTTGCCAAGTATAGCAGGCTTCCAATAACACTCTGATATTTGCCAATATCATCAAATCCAGTGTTATCTGTGTGTTTCTGATATTCAAGAGTCATTGGAGTAGTAACTGGGTTACAATTCTCCAATCCATGAATTTCCAGCAATTTTTGAATTTTCCCACTTTGTTCAACCATGAAAGAACCTTCCTCATCTTGAGACAATTGCATTCCAAGATAGTGTTGTACCAAACCCAGATCTTTCAGTTCAAAGTGTGCTTGCAATTCTTGTGCAATTTTGTCTTTTTGACTCACTGTTTGTGTTACCAGTAAGATGTCATCAACAAAAATCAACAAATACACCCAGTTTCCCTGTTCTGTGTAATTTGTATACAGACAGTGATCAGCCTTGCTTTGTTTGAATCCCAAACTAATCAAAACTCTGTCTAGCTTTTGGTTCCAGCATCGAGCTGCCTGCTTTAACCCATATATGGACTTGTTCAGACGACATACAAGACTGGGATCTTCTACAAAACCTTGTGGTTGCACCATGTAGAGTTCCTCTTGTAATTCCCCATATAAAAAAGCAGTTTTTACATCAAAATGAAATGCCATCATTTTTCTTTGTGCTGCCAATTTCAACAATAGTCTGACAGTTGCATACCTTGTTGTTGGTGCAAACACGGAATCAAAATCTACCCCATGTTTTTGTCCAAACCCCCTGGCAACGAGTCTTGCCCTGTACCTTTCCACCTGCCCCTGGTGATTTGTCTTCACCTTGTACACCCATTTACAGGTGATGGCCTTGCGCCCCACAGGCAAAGATACTAGACTCCATGTGTTGTTGTCATGCATTGCATTGATTTCATCCTGCATGGCCTCAAACCAATCATTCTTCACTTTTGGTTCCAAGCTTTGAATTTCCTCAAAACTTTGTGGTTCTAAAGCTATTTTGAGAGCTTTATGTACAACAGTTTTCCCACTTTGGAATTCATCCTGATATCTAACAGGTGTTTTGCGTTCTCGGGTTGAACGCCTCAGAGATTGTTCACCTCCCTCCTGTTCCCCAGATATCTGCCCAGTGGCCTGTTCTGTCCCAGAAGCATCCTGCTGTGTTTCAGACATTGCATGCATTGGCAATTCCACCAGCTGTTTCTGGTCATCTGTTTGCTCGTGAAAAATCACATCCCTGCTCAGAATTACCCTGTTGTGGTGTGGTGACCACAACCTGTACCCTTTTGTTTGTGCATCATACCCCAGCAGAAAACATTCAAAGCTTCTTGCAGATAGCTTTGTCCTGTTTTGAGCCTGTATATGAACAAAACATTTACACCCAAAAATGCGCACGTGTGCTACCTTTGGTTTCCTCCCATGAAACATTTCATATGGAGTTTTCCCAATTGTGGAATTTGGTAACCTGTTCAGCAGATAATTAGCATTTGACAATGCATCCCCCCAGAAACGGTTTCCCACCTTTGACTCAGTCAATTGGGCCCTCATCATGTCCTGGAGTGTTCTGTTACGTCTTTCAGCAACGCCATTTTGAAATGGGGAGTATGGGACAGTGACTTTGTGCCCTATACCCTCTCTTTCCAAAAATTTCTTGAACTTTGTACTCATGTACTCTCCCCCACCATCCGTGAGTAATTCTCCTATTGGATATTGTTTATATCTGTTCCCAGCCCATTTAACAAATGATTCAAATCTCTCTTGAACCTGAGATTTATGCTGCAGCAGATATACGAATCCAAATCGAGAATAATCATCAATTAGAGTTAAAAAATACTTGTTCCCCCCATAGCTAGTTTCAAATGGACCAGCAACATCAGAGTGTACCAGCTCAAAGATTCTTGTGCTCACTCTATCACTGTGTTTCTGAATGTTAGACCTGTGTGACTTTGCTGTACTACATACTTCACATTCCACATACTTTGAACAAGGTTTCATTTTCACACCCTCACACAGACCTGGCATTTTTTCTATGCTTCTGTAATTGGCATGTGCGAACCTTTTGTGGAAAATATGTAAACAATTTTCATGTGGTTTCAAATTTGCATACTTTGCCTTCTCATCATGTGTTACAAACGGATTTATAACATACAGAGAATTCTGCAAATCACCTTTTGCACAGATCACCCCTTCATGTGAAATTACACAGTTGCTGTTAGAAAAACTTATTTCATATCCATCATTAGCCAATTGTGATATACTTATCAGGTTTGTGTCCAGTTCTTGAACAAGCAGTGCTCTCTGTTGACCCAAAGAAGCAAAGTCAATTGTTCCTGTAGCTGTCACTTGGATTCTTTTTCCATCAGCCAGTTCCACAAATTGATTTGTATATCCATCATCCAGAGATTGAAACATGTCTCTGGAATTTGCCATGTGGTGTGAAGCTCCACTGTCAAGTACCCACATGTCTTGGTTGGAGAAACCCACCCGAGCAATCAAACTTTTGCCCATTTTAATTGTATCCTCAGGTGTACTGGTAACTTCCTTTTTCTTTTTCTTCTTGCCCTTAAAAGTACAGTCTCTTTTAAGATGTGAAGTCGAACCGCAATAAAAGCATTTTCTGAATTTCAAAGCTGTTGCTTGAGTAACCCCCACCAGCTTGGCTCCGTTCTCACCAGCATTCCCGCTGCTTGAGTCAGCCGCGCTGTGTGCTGATTTACGTCCAGCATTTTGCCTGCTTTGCCATTTTTCCCACTCAGAGAGAAGCTTGCCTGACACATATTCCATGGTCAGATTCTGATCTGGCTGCCCCTCCATCAATGTCACAATTGTGTCATATGAAGAATCCAGACTGGATAACAGAATAGACACTTGATGCAGGTGCTCAACTTGCATCCCTTGTGCTCTAAGCCTGTTAAACATGTCCCGAATAGTACTCAGATGCTCAGGCATAGAACCACCTGGTTGTAAGCTCAGCCTGTACAGCTTACGCGCAAGTATAATCCTACTTCCTGCTGTTCGCATCTGGTAAGTCCCTTGTAGGGTTTCCCAGATCTCCTTCGCTGTTTCCAAAAATGGAATGAATGGCACCTAGGAACTTTCAACAGATAAGCAGAGAATTGCCTTCGCTTTCTCGTCTCGTTCCTTCCATTCATCATAATCTTGGGCACCCACAGCCACAGCGTCCTGTGTTACAACATTCCAGAGCCCCGCATGAGTTAAATAATGCTGCATCTGGAAGCTCCAGATCACGTAATTCGTTCCAGACAATTTTTCAACTATCTGTGGATTCAGGGCTTGTGTAGCCATTCTGGCAACAGGGAGAGCTGCCGCTTCTTCCCCCTCAGAACTCCCGGCTTCACTGTCAGAGCCCTCAGCAGACACACCTCCCTCTTCTTCCCTTTGCTTACCAGGTGAAGAAGGTCCAGGAGATTCTTCTTCCGCTTTAATGGCCTTCTCTGCCATCAATCACTGCTCCTCCGAGTATTCAAAGCATTGACGCACAGCAGCTGGATAAATAATTCTCGCCGCCGCTGCTGGCACAGACCCTCGACCTTGCCCCGAACTTTCCTCCGCTCGGTTCCCGGCACCAGTCCAACAGGTCATTTTGTAATCCGATTTCTCTGGGCGCATAACCCTGAAAGGGCTAAAATTTCTCCAGCCTTGATGGCTTACAATCCACCCTGTAGGCCCGTCCGCCTACTTGGATTCAGCAGAGTGTGAGATGGAAGATACAGCCTCTGTCCCATCATGTGTGTAACCGGCCCATGTAGTTCACACAGAGATTCAGCTTTTGTCTCCCACACACAGCATGTCCAAGCGTCTCGGATTTCAGCCAACTTGCTTCCTGCTGTTCGCAGCTGCACTGTAGTTAGGAATTAACTCCAATAGAATCCACAACAGGGTTTTTACTACCTGTTTATTCTATATCAGAGTAAATACAATCTCCTAAGTTACAGTCTATATTGCAGATTATAATGCATAGCATAGTCCAGTGGACCAAGTCCACCCTAGCAGTACTTCATTACATGTTTGCAATAAGTCAGAGCATCAGAGAGAAGAGACAAGAAGAAGCACACAGAAAGCAATCCTTCTCTCTACTACGAAAGTTACAGGAAACGAAACCTAACAATCATACTACGTCATCAGAAAGTACAAACCATGTGATCAGCTCATATTTCTTTCCCACCTACTTTTCCCATGAGAATAGAATAGTAGTGTCAGACTCAACAAGATTGTTTTTCTAGCCATCCTGTACCTTTCCAAATGAAAACACTTGTGCCACAGCTGTTGTTTTGTTACATGTCCCAACATAAAGTTCCATTATACACATGCAATCAACAAGGCTGCATATAGCACACATTGTTAGATGTATTAATCTCTCTGCTCTCCCCACCTTCTGGTCTAGCTAACTGACCTTGCCCATCTGCGTTTGCAATTTTAACCAGGGAACCTTGAAGAATTGTGTTGCTTCTTTGTTTAATTGTATGCCTGTTGCCATCATGTCTTCTCCTTGGCCAATATCTCATCCCTGATGTGTTTTCTCAGGTGCCAACTCCAGATGTACAAATGAGGGGAGTTTCTTTGATTGATAAGGGGTGCCAAGAGTAGCAGATTCATGGGACGCCTGATATCTCGTGTGCCCCAGGGGTCATGGGAGACATCAACTTAGCCAAGGGGAAGAGAAGATGGATTGCCTTCTATGTAACTGAAGACTGATATGTTACCATGTTCAAACAAATGTACCTGATTGGTTGTTGCCATGTTCAAACAAATGTGTCTGATTGGTTAGCATGTTCAAATGAACGCATCTGATTTGCTAGAATGAATGAACCAATGAGTGTGAGGGCATAAAAAGCCCTGCATGTCCCTTTTTCCTTTGTTCAGCTCCTGATCCTGGCGCGAGCCACAGAGCTGAGCCATTTTTGCGCAAAAATAAAACGTAGAAAACTCATCTCTGGCGTGCTGCTTCTCTTTCCTCGAGTATTGGCCCTCTGGGAAAGGACTCTGAGCATATTTTTGCAACACGGACATGTCAGTTCTTCAGTGCAGGCACCTGCATGGCATCATACTAAGCCCTGAAGAACTCGAGTCACTGTTGGCTCGGACTTTGCACAGGATCAGCGCAATATCTGAATTATGTTTTATAAGAAGGAAATAACCATGAACATGCAAGAATGATGCTGAGGACAAACATTTTTAATTCCTGTCAGTTTGATAAATGAGGGGAGATAAAGAAGAGGCAATGGGCCTAATCCTCCTTTCACTTTTGCAGAGAGAGAGAGAGAGAGAGAGAGAGAGAGAGAGAGAGAGAGCTTGACTTCACAAATAGCTTACCACAGGTCATTTATTTATTAACTACATTTGTATCTCATACGTCCTCTGAGGAGCTCAGGAAGGCATGTGTGAGCTTATCCTATTTTATCTTTTCAACAATCAAGTGCTTGACTTATGGGGAGAAAAGGTGGTGGTGGTGCCTTAATGAAATCCTCAAGCCCCATCCCTGGACTCCCCCCCCCCCCGCCCCAATCCAGTCAAGACAAGCCCTCTCTGATTATCTTCTAAAAACAGTAGCTAGGTGGGCTGGCACAAAAGGTAAGAGTGCTGGGCCCCTTTGAATGAAACCCCCCCCCCCCGTATTTTTAGCATGGCAACAACCCTGTAAAGTAGATTTGGCGGATACATTTCAACCAGCATAAGGCCTCCCCATGAGCTCTGTAGCTGAGCAGGAGATTGAACTCGGGCACTCTTGTCCTAACCACCACACACACCACACTCTCTCATCATTGCTCAGCAGAAGTAAATGTGGTATGTAATCTCTGCACAGAGGGAACAAATTTATGTAAGTACGGTAGGATCATGGGTTGCTAGATAACATATCAGACTGCTTATATGTTTATATGTTTATAAGCACCAAGACGTTCCGCTGGACCCTCTTAGGTCTTGGTCTTCAAGTGGGTGAGAAAAAGTCCCAGGGCATAGCTCACTTTGTAACCTGTATCCTCTTGAACCAGTTCGTTTTGTCGCCCAGCCAGGCCCTCACGTAGCTCATCAAGACACATCCAAACAGCAGCTGACTCAGGAATATGGTGGAGCTGGTACCTGCAAGATGTGGGTCTTTGCTTCATTTTTAAAGCACTACGCCAGCTCTGTGAACTTCAGGGGCCACTTGTGCACACAGCACATACCCTCTCACCAACTGCCATTTTCAGACTTCTACCGGGTCAGACTTTTTGTCCATCTACTCCAATATTTTGTCTACCGTTGCCTGGCAGCAACTCATCCGGGTCTCAAGCACAGGGGCTCCCAGATCACCTGCTATCTGATCTGGAGGTGGCAGGGACTGAACCTGTGAGTGGCTGCATGCATAGCATGTGCTCTATCTACGGATCACCATTCCAGAAGCAAACAGCTCATGCAGACAAAAAACCCCTGTTCAGCATGCCATGGACCAAACTGCTTAGAAACCTGGGAACTTGCCTTCCCTTAAATGGATCTGCTTTTAGGGCTGATTCCTACATTGATTTTCCCCAAGCGGGGATTAGTATTTGCGGGGCTGGTTAATGCAGGAGCTTATAAACAAGTCTTTGAATCAGGAGCCTCCTCTAGGTGACTGTAGCAGCTACTGACTCTGACAGCTACTGCAGCCACCCCATGGAGAGCTTCCTTCCAGCCATTGCATGGTGCCACGTGCTCACTTCTCATTCTGGCAGCACTTGGCTGCTTCCTGTAGCAGGAGAGGAATAAGAAAAGTAGCAGTAGCTTCCGTATTCCTCTCTGGCACTTCGGTGGCATATGGGGGACTTATGTCAGCTGTTTTTTTTCTCCTAACAGTTCCAGTTGGTATATTGAATTTGTTTTAGTTGCTTAAATTGCTTTAAATCCTGCTTTAAAATCTGTATTTTTGCTATGTTGTATTTGTTATGTTGTTTCTATTGTACTTGTATTTTGTATTGTATGAATTGCGTCAACCGCCCAGAGAGCTTTGGCTGTTGGGCGGTATAGAAATGAAATGAAATAATAATGATGATGATGATGATGATGATGATGATGATGATGATGATAATAATAATAATTTGCAGCGCTACTCCCCTCAGATCCTCAAATCCCCAATGGCCGAGAGCTCCCGCACCAATCCGCTATATAGCTGTCAAATCTACAAGTGGCAAAGCACAAAATCTTGGAGCCTCGTATTCCCTACGAAGGGAAACTTCCCACCACTCCAACCACTACCCCTTTAATAAACAAGTTTAATGTTGGCAAACTTTTTTTATTGGTCCTTAAAATTTGCACAAAAGGGATTGGTTGTCCCCCCCCCCCCCCGGTCCTTCAGATTTGTGCAAATGGGTTCGGGTTGTTTTTTTTTTTAATTTGTTGGTCCTTCGCAAGTGTGCACATTTGCAAGACCGCAGTTTACATTCTTAAGTTGTACTGGTATGACAGCAGCTAGTACAGTACCCAAGCACAGCGATATGCCCTTTGCATGTCTAGAAATGCCACTTGTCAAATTCCCCCTCTCATAACATGTTGAAATGCCAGCTGTCAAATTCTTCCTCCAGCACTTCCCTTGACAGTGAACTCTGAAAGGGGCGGTTGAATGAGACGGGAGCTTGGTGCTGTGGGTGTAATTACTGCAGGAGTATGTGGAGCTTATTTCGGCTTTGCCAGTTTAACCATCAATGAAATGTGTGAATAAAATACAAAAATATGCCTCGCTGCGGTCCTGCGAATGTGTGCACTTGCACAGGACTGGAGAAAAATTAAAATTAAAAAACACCCCGAATCTATTTGCATAATTTTTAAGGACTGAAGAAATAATAAAAAAAAGGGCTGCCAACACAACAGGGACATTGCCCAGTGTCAATGCAGTAACAGTGACAGGGTGGACGCTGACAGCACTGACAGCAGAGGAGGAGGGTGAATGGCAGCACGAGCAAGATGGTGAGGAGCGGCTGGCAGGGTTTTTTTGCTGCTCTTGCCAGGGGGCTCTGTCGCCATTTTAAACAACCCACGCTGAAGCGACTGCTGGGCTCAGACATCACAACAAGCCATCCTGAGAACAAGCCACCCTAAAGAACCCTACTGCAAGCCATGGGTTCTCAGGGTAGCTTGTTGTGAAAAACATCCCCTGACAGAAAAGCTCCACCGGGCTTCAGAAGTCACGCTAAGCCACCTTGCAACCAGCCATGGTGACAACCCACCGCGGCTGAGTGTGACGTGTGAACCAGGTCTACATCCCGCACCATTCCCAACCCCCACGGGCAGATTTTTGGTGGGCGCAGAGGGAAGGGGGAGGCAGGACAACCCCAGTCCAATTAATGTGAGCTCCTTTCTATTCACTGAAGGAAAGTTAGCCAAGGCTTTTATGTAGACTTGACATAATTTCAATGAATTAAGTTTTTAAAAAGTCAAATCCTATGAGGAGGGCGTGAAAGCAGAGGGCATGCCTATTCTAAATAAGGGTGATGGTGGGATATATAGAGTTTACAGCATTGGCGGGGAACCAGTTTGAGTTGAAGGGCCAAATTGTCCCCCACCAGACCGTCAGTGGGCTGGATGACATCACAGGGTGCCGCCCACTTTGCCTTTCTCTGTGCTGAGAGAATGCAAGCCTCTGCAGGCTGGATGGGGAGCCTCTATGGGCCAGATTAGGCCCATGGGCTGGCGGTCCCCCACTGCTGGTTTACAGCAACTGAGAACGATCTCAGAAAGTAGTGGTGGAATAAGACAGGATAGTAAGGGTATTAAATTAAGCTGAATGATAGTAAGACTAGAGTAACAGAAATGTGTAGATTCGTAGGGATGGACGAATCGAGTCTATTTCCAGTTAATGTCACTTTTGCATGTGATATCAGGGCTAGACTGGTCATTTTGGCTGTGGATGATGGAAGCTGTAGTCCAACACATCTGCAGAGGGCCAAGTTGGGGAAGGCTGCTCTGTAGAGTAGAGTCCCAGCCAAGCTGGGGCCGCTGCCCACTGCTGTGGTATGATCACACGAGTTTGTCCCCCCCACCATGAAAAAGCATGAATGCCTTCAGGTATGGTCAATCTGTTAAAGGCTTTATAGATGGAAATCAGAATTTTGATTTGGACCTACTTGACTTGAAGCTACTTGACAGTCAGTGCAGATTTCTTTAGACTGGCATGGTACAGAATTAGCACCCAGAATTCTTGAACTTTCTAAAACATCATAGCTTAAAGTTTTCAAAGATTAAGTGTCATTACAGCTCTGTTGCTCTTTAAAAAAATGGGATGTAGAAACAACTGGCATAGTGTAGTGCAAGGGGGCTCCTTATCTGGAGAATATGTGAAGCTTAGATTTTGAGTATTGTTCGTCGATGCACTTCTATTCAGTGAACACTAAAGGGCAGACTATGCATGTAGTGTAAAGAACAGTGGATTGTTAGGAAGTTGTGCCAGATATTACTGAGTGGAAACATTACAGACTCTCTTTAAAAGCCTTTCTTTCTTTCTTTCTTTCTTTCCTATATAGCCAGGGCTCTGTTAGTAATTTACAGTTAATAATTTCTTAGTTGTTCCTTGTTGTGGTGTGTTAACCATTTAATATTCTCTGTGTAGTTCTGCTGGTACAAAGTTATGAAAGGAGAAGTAGAAACCTGTCCAACAATGTAGAATTTGGGATGTGGATCCAGAAAGAAGCTTTAACGCTCTTAAAGCGTTAAAGGCCGAGAAAAATATAATAGCCAATCTACTAGGATGCGTGAAGAATTCAATCTTTGTGAATTCTGATAGGAACTGACCCAATCCACAACTCCCAGACTAAAGTGTGAATCACACAGTGACCAGGTTCACATGATTGCCACGGCTTCTTGTGGCTTATTTAAGCCACAATAAGCTGTGGCGCCTGTGGGCACCATCCTGAAAATGCAGGCCACGACCACAGCTTCTTGTGTTGTCCGAACCCGGCAGGCAGGGCCGGTGCTACCATTAGGCCAACTAGGCGGCTGCCTAGGGCGCCGGGCTAAAGGGGGGCACCAGGAGCATAGGGCTGGAGGGAGGGAGGGCTCAAGTGGGAAGGGGGGGCGCTAAATATCTGATCTTGCCTAGGGCACCAAACTGCCTTGCACCGGTCCTGCTGGCAGGGGTTGGTTGTACTCACATAACTCTAACACAGGCCATGGGTCCTGCAAGGGTTGTTTAACCTTCACACAACCCACCCTGCCAGGTTCAGAGGGCACAACAAGCCATGGTCATGGTTTGAATATTCAAAATGGCCACCGGCGTGCACCACAAGCCCACTGTGGCTTAAATAAGCCACGGTGGGCTGTTGTATCATGTAAACAGGCCCATTGTTATAAGGCAGCTCAAACATGTATCAAAATGTGTTTAAAGATGTATATTTTGAGTGGAAACGGGTTTAGAAACGTGGATTTTGGGAGAAAATATGTTTAGAAATGTGGATTTAAATGTGAATTTTCATAGGAGCTAACCCCACCCCCCCTGCAGATTAATGTTGAAATGGAACAGAAAACATTTATTAGTAAACACATACAAAAGTGACATGGACTTGAAATAGACTGACTTATCCATCCCTGCAATATGCATATTTAGAATAAATCTCTGCTGCGACTGTACCACTTTAGATTGCACATGGGGGGTTGCATGTTTAAATGCAACTCTGCATGTGGGGAAATCAGTTTTAGCTTACTCTTTTCCTGGGAGTAGGGTCTAACACAGTCTTCTCCCTGTCATGCTAGTTTTCCACATGCAAGTAATTGTTTTTGTTTTTAACTCAGGGCAGCATTCAAACATGAGGTCTATTGCAGGCTATAGCAGGGCTAGCAGGGCTATATCACAGGATTATTCATATGAATAAATAGAACAGACTAAGTAGAATGAATTAGAATATTTGAATTAGAATATGAATTTTAAATCACAGAATTACCAAGGTGCCAGGATTCTCCAAAATCATCTAGTCTAAATCCCTGCAGTATTGGGGTCAGTTCCTAGATTATGTGTTAATAAAGGGGAAAGGGAATATGCCTTGTCAGGATATGTTATATTTTTGGAATACGGAATAGTAATTGTTTATTGGGACGGAAGCATATTAATTGGTCCCTAGGAGGGTGGGGGGAGCACTGTATGATTTATTGTATGTAGTTTAAGTTTAAATTGTGTGTTTTGTTATATTTTGTCATATGTTGTTTTGAAAAATTAAATAAAAATTAAAAAAACAAGCAAAACCTAAATCCCTGCAGTAGCATGGAAGATGTCCATATGTTTTCATTTAAAAGTTCTTCAAGGAAGGAGATCTCATGATTTTTCTTGGCAATGTCTTCCATCGCCACCTGTTGTTCACTGAAGCTCAACTTACAATTTTGTATCCTCCTCTCAGGGGCCCACATAAACCACTGCTTGCCTTTTAGATAGCTGAAATTGTGATTTAATAGACCCTGGGAAAGTGATGCTTGGTTGCTAGTATGGGACAAGCTTTGCCACAATGAAAATGATGGAGCCTAAAAGCAGGAGGGTTTGGGGGAAGGAAGGAAGGAAGGCCAGTGACTATTCAGCTGCTGATGCTTCATGGACAGCTTGCAGTGATGGAGACTTCCGGAGCTTTAAAAGGCTTAAATGATCAGTGGAGGCGGGTGACTCCTGTGTCAATGGGGTTCTTTCCCCATCACATCTTTTTGTTTGAGCTTTATAGGATCTATCCATGGTGCTCCATGTTGGTGAACCTATTTTGGGGATGGAGTTCAGCACCATGGATAGCTCCTACAAAGCTCAAACAAAAATATGCAGTGGATAAGGAGCCCCACTGACACAGGAGACACCAGCCTCCCCTGTAATTGATACAGAAGCCCCCATTCTATTTGCTCAAGGAGTCATGCATGGGGCATGGGGAGCAAACATTTAGAAGGAGTTTTGAGTCCTTGCATCTCCAAGATGGAGAACAAAAGGTTTTTGGGGGAGTGGTGGTAATGGATTCAGTCCATTTGTCCAAAGAAGCAATGCCTCATGACTCCGGTACACTCTGGGAAAGGACACTGCAAGAAAATGCATGTGTTGATGCAAACAGAGTAACCAATGAGTACAGTTTGGATGGAAGGTTGATTCAGCTGAAGAAGTCTCGACAGCATGTAGGAAGAGCAGCTGAGCTGCCTACAAGCTGCCTATACACTAGGTTCGGTGCTGTTGGACATAACCAGAAGCCTGAACGTACCCCTGGAAATAGGAGATCTCTTTTCTTGGAGACATCACTGCACGGAATGCAGGGAAGCCCATGGTGTGGCCCACATTTATCTGCTGCGGATTTGCTGGAGACGAATTGTCCAGCTCCTATACTTTTTTGTGCATATGAGCATGTCCACATCTCAAAATAAGGCTGTCGTAGAGATATACAAGATATTTTGCATCATCATTAAGCAGCAAGCATGGTCCATCTGTCCTATATGTGTGTTTTCATTGAAAAGCTTCAAAATTGCTCTACTGATTTGCACCCACAAGGTGTCACTCAAAAGTCTATATCCTTCAGGTAATACATTTTCAATTTACAATGCAATCCTATTCATGTCTACTTAGAACTAAGCTCCATTGACTTCAGGGGACTTACTTCCAGGTAAATGTATAGGATTGCAGCCTTAATTAGCCAAAATTACTCATAGATCTTGGAATTCAAATGCCAAGGTCTTGACATCCCCTTTACCACTCAGTCTCTATGACATCAGTCTTTATGACATCAGACCCTCTCGCCGGATCATCATCTTGAAGTGGTGAGTGGGCTTGCGTGTTCCGATGAACCCTGTGAGCAATGCCGTCGGGAGCTACTATATACTCCCAGTAGGGTCACCCATGGCGGTAAGATCCGCAGAGAGGAACCAGACAAAGAACGATCCAAAACATAAAGTCCTCAACGGTAGAACAGGTGGAAGATAATTTAAACCTAAATTACAATGGCTGTGAAGGCGGATGAAGGCTGCAGCAGAGAATGGTTTTCTAATCGTCATGATAACCGTGCCATTGGATCATTGCCGTACTCTGTCAAGTTTGTGTGGTGATCCGTTGTGCACCAATCTCCCCACATAAAACAGTTTCATGCACAGACGTCTTCCAACCCAACCCAACCCAAACCAACCAAACCAAACAACCAAACAACAACAACAACAACAAAAGTCCCATGGCGACTGGCGAATGGCGACGGGGGCAGGACTGTGAATCTGGAAGCCCCTAGTCATGGACCAGCAAATGGGCGGTGGATGCAGACTCAGTCGCCCTGTTCAAGGAACGAGGTAGTCGAGCAGCTCGGCAGCTGTATCCATGACTGAGCAGCCCTATTTAGGATCCACTCTGCTCACCCCATATGGGGAGGGGGCTAGAAAAGGTTCCCTAGTCTACACAATTTTCTTTAAAATTTCCTCCTTTTAAAATCTCCTTTTTGTAAATTTTTATCCTGGAGGAAGACAATCTTACTCGGTCACAAGTGATTGCCTGATGATGGATGATGACATCAGAGCAGCTAAGCCAATGCCAGTCAGAGGAACTATGATTTGTCTGCATATAAATAGGCCCAATCTCAGTAGATTGGCATTGATGCAGCCCTGGGATGAGATTACGCCAGTACTATATCTCCCTATTTTTGCCAGTTTTATTTGGGTATTAACTGAGGGCAATGAAAAGTTCCTTTGTAAAGCCTCTAATTCTACAATTAAAGTAAGGGAAATAATGTAATGGTTTTTGGATCAGGGTCAAAGACCATGACAATTGCTCTAAGTCTAACTCTAGTCTAGAAATACTCTATCAAAGATCACCAGGAGGACAAAAAATTGTGGTGACAAGTTAAAGACTCTCTCTCTCTCTCTCTCTCTCTCTCTCTCTCTCTCTCTATATATATATATATATATAAAAGAGATGTTTCACCAGTAATGATTCAGAGGCAAATATGTTGTCAAGAATGATCTCATGGCAGCAACAGAAACTAGAAGAGCATTTTAATGTGTCTTAAATGCATTTCAGCTTCTTGGAAAACACAGCACATAGGAACAGCTGCCGGGAGGGTGCTTTTTCAGAATATAAATTGAGATTGGAATGTGGGTTTAATTAAATCATTCCTGAGGTCATCATGAGCAAAGACAAACTTCGCCACCTTTATTTTTCACTCCCTAGTTTGCACTAAAGGACATCTTGCCTAACTGGATATATTGGGGATGTATTTAGATTGAAGAGAGGCTGGCACTAAACCTGGCTGGCTTAATTGAAAGAACTGTTCACGTACAAACACATTAGAAATGCTTTGTCCTACCTCAGAGATGATTGCATACCAGCATTTGAAGGGGAAATTGCCTTATGTTATAGTCAGTCTTGTTCTGCGTGGTATATTTACTGCCAAGGATTCAAGCAGATTACATTTTAGTATAAATTAGAGGGTTACCTACTTCCTTGCTTATGGACACTGAGCTCATGGGCATTATATAGTCAGAATCCAAACAATTAAGAGGAACTTTCATACACCTACAATTGACTCGGAGCTTTTCTACATGAGGCATTTATTGTGTGCTCGTCATTCCCTATACATGGTTGTTTACAGGTTCTTTAGACAACACTGTAACCCTCCAGTTTCA
The DNA here is from genome assembly GCA_021292165.1 of Shinisaurus crocodilurus. Lineage (NCBI taxonomy): Eukaryota > Metazoa > Chordata > Lepidosauria > Squamata > Shinisauridae > Shinisaurus > Shinisaurus crocodilurus. The sequence goes on from CM037876.1 coordinate 125,703,131, forward strand.
CTTCTGTTTGTAAACAGCACTTTCAGTGAATATTTTTAGAGCAGGAAAAATGCGGCATTTAATTGTGAAAGAAAGTGCGATTTCCTCTTCTGTAATTGTGCTATTCCACTATAGCATAGTGCCACCTAGAGGTCATGTAGCAGAAAAGCAGGAAAGGAAATGCTCCTTGTGAAGTGCTCAGATCTCAATTCTGTGACAAAATCAAAAGTAGATAAAGTGGATTAACAGCCTTGCTTAGAAAAGCTCTCAATGTTGGATTAACACAGTGCTTCTCAAATAGTGGGGCGGGCCCCCCTGGGGGGGCGCGAGGCTCCATAAAGGGGGGCTCGCCTGATTGGCCAAACCCGCCTGTGTGACTTTTAGACCCTTTAAATCTTTTCTGCTACAGTTAATAAAGCTATTCTTTGTTGTAAATTGATCCACATTTCTTTCTTTTTTTATTCTCTTATACGTTAATAAGGATACAGTGTTATGCAGAGGTGTACTTATAACAATTTTATAGACAAATGATACTATTTACAGTCGCGCGGGGGGCGCGAAATGTTTTCTTCTTCCTAGGGGGGGCATGACAGAAAATAATTGAGAAGCACTGGATTAACAGGAGTAGCTGGAAATGTTCACTTTGCAAACATCCACTGTAGATTTCAACGCTTTCCTGACTTCTTCTGAATGTACACAGTGCAATATTTTCCCTACCCAGTCATTGTTTACCTGGACTTTCAAACAGCTTTTGACTAAGTCCCTGGCCAAAGTTTCCTGAGAAAAATTAGCAGTTATGGGATAAGAGAAGAGGTCCCCTTATGCATCGATAACTGGTTAAAGAGCAGGAAGCAGAGGGTAGGAATGAATGTACAGTTCTCGCAATGGAAGATGTAGGGTCCGCCAGGGATTTGTATTGGAAGTGGGGCTTTTAACTGATCTGGAGTTAGGAGTGAGCAGTGAGGTGGCTAAGCTTGCTGATGATACCAAATTATTTAGGGTGCTTAGAAGAAAAAGGGAGAACAAAGAGCTCCAAAAGAATCTCTCCAGACTGGAGGAATGGGCATCAAAATGGCAAATGCGGTTCAGTGTAAGCAAATATATAAAGTGATGCACATCGGGGCAAAAAATCCTAACTCCATGTATACAATGATAGAATCTGAGCTGGCAGTGACTGACCAAGAAAGGGATCTTTATATATATAAATCATAGGGTTAAAAAAAAATGCAGTACTATAAATCCTCTATCCCAGAGATAGTAGTTGCCACTGGTTAGTAATAATATGAACTGTGTGTGTGTTGTTTTAAAGAACTAGTTTCTATTCTATCTCTCTGGGTGTAGACCTTGAAGCATAGGGGTGTTTTGTTTGCTAAGGTTAGAAATTAGAGGGGAGGGCATTAAGCTGGAAGGATGGTTTGGGAGAGTAGTTTTCATTCAGTATAGGTTCTAGTCTTCATCCCTGAGGCCTAGCTCTGTGCCTACATATAACCCTTGCCCCCAGGACCGGTGCAAGGCAGTTTGGTGCCCTAGGCAAGATCAGATATTTAGTGCCCCCCCTTCCCACTTGAGAGCGCTGTATTTTTTTTCAAGGCATTTCTGGCGCCCCCTTTAGCCCTGTGCCCTAGGCGGCTGCCTAGTTGGCCTAATGGTAGCACCGGCTCTGCTTGCCCCCTTCCCATCCAGTGATTTAGGATTCAGGATGGGGAAGGCCATAGCTCAGTGGTAGAGAGCATGTTTTGCATACAAAAGATCCCCAGTTCAATCCGGGGCATCTCCAGGTATGGCTCGGGAAAGACCCCCGCCTGACACTCTGGGCAGCCATTGCCAGTCAATGTAGACCAGTGTTCTCCAACCTTGGGTCGCCAGATATTTTTGGCCTACAACTCCCAGCATGTCCCAGCTGGCTGGGGGATGATGGGAGATTTGTAGGCCAAAAACATCTGGGGACCCAAGGTTGGAGAACACTGATGTGGACAATACTGGGCTAGATGGACGAATGGTCTGACTCAATGGCCCATTTTGCATGATCAGCCAACAGTTAAGCTACAGTGGCTTGTTAGCTATGCTGTGCATGCCGGGGGGGGGGGGATCTGCATAATTAGCCTTGGCTGCGCAGCTTGTCGTGTTGTGCGAACTTGGCCAGGGAGAAGCAAAGCAACAAATTAACCTATTTGTAGCCTTGCTTTGTCAATGTCCATGGATGGTGCTCCTCCTGTACTTTGATAGGAGACACCATCCAGAGAGCATGCCATTGACGAGCATTTGGGATAGCCGGAGCTGCGCACTGCCGAATATCCGACCCACCCACCCACGCACCCCCAAATTGTGCAAATCTCAGGCACAAAAAGAATAAATAATTAAATAATAGGTGGCGAACCAGTGGCAGCTGTTCCAAAGTTGGGCACTTTGAAGGGGCTGTCACTGGCTGTCACTTTGGAGATTGTGAAAAGCGGCCTTCGGGTGGAAAAGTGGGGGGGGAGGGAAAAAGCCACGGTGACCGCAAAAGGGATTGCTGTTGGGGGAGTGTGGGAGACAGAGCAAGTGATGGTTGCTCCAAAGTGTCACTTGGGCACCTGGTGGAGCAGCTGCCACTGGTGGTGGGCTGGCGGATCAGGCAGGCTCAGCAAGAGCAGCAAGGGGTGTTTGCCATTCTTGCCGAGCGGCTTGCTCACCACTTCCCTGGACCCACGATGGGGCCAGACGACGTGACAACCCGTTGTGGGTACAACAACCCCAGAACAAGCCATGGGTTGTCAGGGTGGCTTGCTGCCCACAAACCAGTCACCCTGCGGGAAGAGGTCCGGGTTTGCATGACACAACAAACCACCATGGCTAGTTACCCATGATGGATTGCCATGTCGTGCAAACCCGGTCAATGTAAGGCAATTTTTTTGTGTATGCAAAATTGTGGAATTTGCTGAATTCATTTTGCACAATTCTGGTCAATTTTCTACTCTCGGAATATAGGATTATTAGTACAGAATTTCAGAACTCTTGGAGATGCAGTGCTTTCTTCTCCTTCTCTGTTTCCCCCCACTTCTTCCCTATAGATCTCAGTCCACAATCTCAGTGTAGAAGATGTTTGGTATTTCAAGGTGCAATCCCAGGGAATTTCACTTTAAAATTCTGTCACGCCGCAAAAATACATATTTTGCAAAAAATTGTGCCATGCTATAATGAAATGATAATCAGTCGTGGTAATTAGCATGGTAATTAGCATGGGCTTCAGTTCCCACTCGGGAGGCCATACATGGATTAGCCTTCTATCCAGTGGCTTGAATTGTCTGCGGGATTTTTTTAAAAAAATTAAAGTCTGTGTCTCTCTTGCACATCTATATGTAAAGCAAGTTTGTCCATTTAGGGCAGCGGGGCTACTACAACCTTTGTCACAGTGATCCTTTTTGAGTCACGGAACAAGTAGTATTTAAGCCTGCTCACTAAAACAAGGGCAGATGGTTTGCATGATGGCAACTCAATCTCGTCCTCAGCCTGAAGCAAAGAGATCAAAGGACAGAGAGACGTGAGGCCACCTGGGTCCCACACTGGGGGAAGGGCCCAGAGGAAGCCAAAGGCTTGTGAAAAGCAGGGGGCTGCCCTATTGATTCTCTCCTACACTGACAACCCGGCAAGAAGTGGGCTCACGATGACTTGTAACGCACAGACTGGAAAGGGAGGAGAGGAAGCCCTGTATCTTGGGGGGGGGGGATCAAAACTTACTCTAGAAGGGTGAGGGTGTGTGTTACTGAGGAGCTTGTGTAGAACAGGGGTGGGCAGAAAGTAGATCTCCAGATGTTTTGAACATCAACTCCCAGCATTCCTGACCATTGGCCACGCTGGCAGGGGCTTCTGGGAGTTGAAGTCTGAAACTTCTGGCAATCTATCTTCTGCCCTCTCCTGGTGTATCATAGCTGTCTAGATTCCAGGAACTCATGCCTCTGAAGTGTATTTATTTATATTTAATGGATAAACTGTCCTTCATCCATTCCAGGGCATTTAATACACCACATTAAAACAAATAAACATATCCAATATAAGAACCATACAATTACACATTAAGGGCGTGATCATGTGGGCTGGATGGAAGCCTCTGATCTCAGAGGCTTCTGAATATCCAGTGCCCTGCCATGCTGCTGCCGGTAGGGCAGGAGGAGCAGCAGAGGCGACTTTCACCTCTCCATCCACCGTTCCCCCCATTTTTCCTTTAGACGGGCCCCTGAGCCTGTCTAGAGTAGTTCACTACTGGGGACAGGCTAGGAGTGGAGAGGCCATAGGACAGTGATGGCGAACCTTTTTGAGCCCGAGTGCCCAAACTGCAACACAAAACCAACTTATTTATTTCAAGGTGCCAACACTGCAATTAAACCTGAATGCCGAGGTTTTAGTTTTAGAAAAACAACTCATACAGTTGTCCGAACTAATTAACATCTTTTGTCTTAAAAGAAAAACACAATAACGGAGCTTTCAATGATACAAACAGTTTTTTGTTGGAAAAACAATCAACTCAAAAAATTATTATAGTACTACATTGTACACATAGCCTGAAGGGAATTTATACAAACTTTTTAAATAATTAGGCACATGTATTCTTGGATAAGGGATTCTCAACTTGTAATATGATTATATGCCAGACTGAAATTGTATGGGGCAAGCTTTACTCCGGGTCCTTTACTAATCCAACCCTGCTTCTACAGGTGTCGGATTAGTAAAAGTAAAAGTCAACCTGTACTAGGATGAGCAAGATAAACAAGAAAACTAAACGTGCTTAACACATTTTAAACACTTTATGTCTTGGACTGCAAACACTGCATTAGGTAAAAGTTTGCATTGGGCATGCTTTTGTACAATTAATGTGATTTTTGCTATTGCATGCATGCTGTTAATTTGTCAAACCTTGGCTCATACTCCGTTAGTTTGAGAGCAACACATGCAGCACTCAGGTCAACTGTTAGGGCTTTACATCCAAGCCATGCTCTGTGCATCATTCTTCAAAATCTTTTAAATGTGATAACAATGTAGAAAAGAATTTTGTAACAGGAATTCTAGAATAAAATCATTCTGTTCCACACTGTGAGAAAGAACAAGATCATTAGTGTTTTGCAGAAGGGGACGGTCTTTTCGCGATCTGGTGACCAATGGCTCGAGTGCCCACAGAGAGGTCCCTGCGTGCCAGCTGTGGCACCCGTGCCATAGGTTCGCCATCACTGCCATAGGAAATGTTGTAATCTGGCCTCGCCGCTCACCAGAACACCCCTTTGCAGACCTCTCTGAGGTCCTCCAAGGCAGCTTTTGTGACCCTGGTAAGCAGCTGGCGTGGTTCTTTCCTTGGTGGCTGGGAGGGGGAAGGGGTGGGAGCGGGGGAGGGATCAGATTCTAGAGTCCCAAGATCATAGCAGCATCTATGACCTTGGAGGGGGAACTCTGAAGAATTCTAGTCTCTGGGATGCTCTCCTAGAACCATAGGATTGCTCTCTCCAAGGCAAATTAAAACCACAACTTTTCAACCAGCAAGCCAAACAAAAACACAACCATCAATTCAGTTAAAAAATTGAAGGATCATTGTTGGAATCGAAGGACCAATATTTCTGGTATTACATTTTCCTGTTCACATTTTGAAAACACAACTGAATATGAGTTGTCGTAAGCTGAGAGATGTAAGAGCCCCATTACACGCAAATGTGTTTAAGAACCCCCTCCCCATGTCCACTTTTTTGTAGAGAAAAACTGCTTTGTGGGGAGGCGATTTGGAGAAGTGGCTCAGGGTGGTGGTACTAAACCCTCCCCCCCCGCCTGCCTGCTGGTTTTTTTGCTCCGAATCACACACACACACTCAGCACCACAAGAAGTTCAAAACAAGTTGGCTGAGATACAAATGTTTGGAACCCCACGTGTAGGATGGGGAATGTAGTTAAGCCCTCAGGGATAATTTGAACATTACATCTTAGCAAGCACTGAAGAACCAAAAAAGACTCGGTGGCTCCACTCCTGCCTACTAAAAACAACACCCAAATCGCTGATGGACAGATTAGATTGCCTGCAGTTTGATCACTGTCTCAAAAGGGGACCCCAGAGCAGAGCGTACTGCTCTGGCTGGGGATGATATCTCTGTCAGCAATTTGGCTCTTTCCTCCCTCCCCTTTTTGCAGGTATGAGTGGAGCCAAGTTTTGCCTACAGAGGGAGATAACCCCTGTGCATGAAAAAGATGTGCACGCATGGTCGCATGTGAAGTGCAGTGTTTAATTTGCTTCCCAGCCTGTGTAATATTCACTGTCACACACATGCGGAACTTTGTTTGTTTTGATTTCTATCCTGCCTTTTGATCCAGAAGGATCCCCCAGACTGCTTACATAAAGTAATATACTATAGTGATGTTGTGCCATCTGAATTAGCCCGTGAGGCAGCACCTGACCATTCTAATGTAACAACGGCGTACAGCTCTGATCATTTCTCAGGCTGCTCCCCTATGCCCATTTTCTAAATGTCACATGTAATCGTGAAAATGGCCCTTGTATCATATGCATTCCCACCCACGTTCACTTAGATTCGCATATGGCACTTTCCAAGGTCCTGAAAATTATGTGGAGAACAAGGTAGAGTAAAAAAAAGAGGCACCATGGAACTGGAACAGAGGAAGAAAAGAAAAGAAACGAATACCGGTCCCCATTCCTGATCTGCCCTAATGACCTTGAAGAGGAGAGATTTATTATATATTTGCAATTTCCCTCATTTCTGTGGGAGCTAGTGTGGGTGTTGTGTGGCTTGCACATGGGAGTCAATTGGTAAGCCAATATGCTGGATTTCCAGCCTAGCTCCTGTTAACAATTAGCTGCCAAGCAGGGCATCAAAAAATGGCAGAGAGTTGAGGGGAAGAGAGATAGTAGGGTGCAGTGGCTAGAGCAGTGTTCTCCAACCTTGGGTCCCCAGTTGTTTTTGGCCTACAACTCCCAGCTATGCTGGCTGGGGCATGCTGGGAGTTGTAGGCCAAAAACATCTGGGGACCCAAGGTTGGAGAACACTGGGCTAGAGTCTTGTGTTTGGACCAGGATGTCTTTGATGCAAGTCCATGCTCGGGGAGCCGAACTACATGTTACATGCAAATGCATGTGACCGTAGCCCAATGCCTCCCCTTTTTACTTTGAAAAGTCCCTTAAGCTTTTATTCAGAGTGGGAAAACACTGGGACAGGGGCTGCTTACCTCTTTCCCCACCTGCCTTTTTTCTGGTCCTAATCATCCGAAGTGACTTTCTCCCATCCTGCAAGATTACTCATAAGTAAGTCCCACTGAGTTCAATGGGATTTAAGGCTGCAATCCTATGCAAGTTGAGACAAAAAAAGCCCTACAACTCTCAGCATGTCCCAGCCAGCACAGCATAGCTGGCTGGGGCAGGCTGGGAGTTGTAGGCCTTTTTTTCTGTCTAAACTTGCATAGGATTGCAGCCTTAGCTGCTGATATTAGATGCACAATGTAATTGCTGGAGTTGGTCATAAAAATTAGGCAATATTGGAAGTGAAGCAAACAAACGAGCCGCCTGTTTGTCTTCTGGATTGCATCACCAGGAATTCAGATGTTCTCACTTTTGTTATGGGAAATCCCTCTAATTAAATTTTTTTTAAAAAAATACTCTTCGGGACTTTCCACTTTCATAACTGCTGGGTGCTAAGAGGCAGCTGCTATTGTAGCAATGAACTTGTTTGTAGAGCATTCCAGCTCCTGTAGTAACTTGACACCATGCACTGTGATGCTACTTTGGGATTGTGAGTACACTGTTGTAGGCAGCTATATAAGAAGTCATGAAACTGACTCTTTCAGTCCAATATGAAGCGCATCCCCCACCCTGAGCTCCCTGGCTTTATAAGCAAATACAGTTTCTTCCGGCATGTGTTGCATGTTGCTGTGTGTGTGTGTGTGTGTGTGTATGTGTGTGTGTGCGTACAGATTGTTGTATCATTTCAATGCAACAAATCCCATTCTTGGCTTTCCATTTTGCAAGCAGAACGCCCTAACCCAGATTCCCCTCCCCAACGTAGTTCAAGTGATGTAGTTTAAGAAAGAAAAAAAAAGAAGAAATCTTTCTGGTTCACTCTTTTTCCTTCGCTGCCTTAACATATTGTTCTTTTCTTCAAGCTGAATGCTCATTTTGCTCTGCACTTCTTGAAATTGGGCCCATGCATTAAAAAAAAATATGCAATGAATTTTAAACGTTTAACTCAGGGGTCTTCAAACTAAGGCCCACGGGCCACATCTGGCCCGCCTTGCCTTTTTATCCGGCCCGGCGGCCGATTGACGGAAGCAGACTTTTTTTTAACTCTTTCGCTTCAAGCGCCAATTCTTTTGTCGAGTATGCTCATTTGTGTGATGGCAAAAACAAAAGTATATTCGTGTTAGGCATGAAACAATTGTGCAACTATATATGTAAATACCACCAGCCCTGCCAGGAGTATTCATTAATATTCCCCCTTCTTCCTTCCCCATTCCTTTTTCCTTGTGTGTCGTGTCTTTTTAGATTGTAAGCCTGCGGGCAGGGACTGTCTTGTTAATTTCTGTAAACCGCCCAGAGAGCTTCAGCTATTGGGCGGTATAAAAATGAAATAAATAAATAAATAAATAAAATAACTTTCAATTTAAGGGGAAAAAAATTCACCCCTATCAAGTAAAAAAAAAAAAGGGACCCGGGTCCTTTTTTTTTACTTGATCCATGCATCCATATTTTTTTCAAACTATAGTCCGGCCCCTCAACAGTCTGAGGGACAATGAACTAGCCCCCTGTTTAAAAAGTTTGAGGACCCCTGGTTTAACTTAAACAGCAGGGGTACACAACCTTTTTGGTACTGAGGGCTGCCTGCAATGCAGGTCAGGGCCCGCACATGTAGAGATTCTGCTGAACACTGCTGGGGGTGGGGAGACTTTAACCTCACCCCCATCCCAGTGACCCAGGTGAGCGTCCCCCCCCAGCTAATCACCGCTGACACCAAGTAAGCCCATAAGTGGGCAGCTAAGTAGGGTAGCCATGTGTCCTCTTTCACAGAGCACTGCCCTCTGTTTGAAGGGCCCTGCAATCCAAGTCTGGTATAAAGATAAAGAACCATCCAAAAAAGGAGCTGGGCCTTGGAAGTGCCCATCAGCAGCACCTGGTCAGCAGTATAAGCAAGGCAGGCACATAGCTCACCTGGTCAGTCTTCCACACTGTGATGGAAATACATATTGTATTTCTATTTAAATTAGAATAATTACTTTTAATTTTGCATCTATACTTAAAATTAGCACATGCAAATTTTATGCAAATTGGGGTCCTCCCTTTCCCTCTTTTTGGATGACTCCTAAGTGGCCACCTTAGCAGCTCGGTGCAGGGGGACCTATCCCAGGACACTTTGCTGTGGGGTGGGCCTCTAACCTGGCCCTGGCCCTGCTCTTGTTACACTGTCCCAAACAAAGGGCAGCCTGGTGAACAAGCACAAGGATTCCTCTTGTGATTCACCGGCACAGCCCAACCCGCTGCTTGGAAACCACTGATCCAAGCAGTAAAGAGAGCTTTGTTGGTATTCTTGAACAGAGGAGGTTCCAATCCAGACTGAGAGCTTGTGTTATCTACACTTCTTCTTTAAAAAAAAATAAAAAATCTGATACATTATGTATTCCATGACATCTTGACATAACCTGATACAAGTCACATTGTGTCAGACAGCACAATATCTTGCTGCTGAGACCACAGATATACACAGTGCCCTCAGATTGCCTTGCCAAGATGAAATTCAATCCTATCTCCTATTACCCGTTAGCAAGATATATTGATTAAGGCTATAGGCAGATAATGCAAACAATAACATGGCTATTGATTAGTGAGATGGCAGGCAGATAGGTATTTATGATGATGGGGGCTTCTAAACTCCATCTCTCTTCGGCATGTGCAGGTCGTTGAATATCGATTACAGCAATTTTCTGCATCTCAGGGATGATGACCGGTGTGTGTATGTGTGTGTGTGTGTGTGTGTGTTGGGGATTGACCCAAGGACAGTTTCAGAAGACTCTCCCTGGCTTTGTGGTAAAATTTTGGATTTCATAAAGCCTTACATCTATTTATACCACCCTTCCAGTTTAACAAAACTCCCAGAGAGACTAATTCATTTATTTCATGCACTTATTACATTTCTGTACCATTCAATAACTATACCATTCTGGGTGGTTCACAAAAAACAAAAGCCTAAAATAAAATTTGAGGAAACATAATATAAGACCTTTAACATACAAACATTTAAAACAATTTGAAACAGCTAAAAGCAATTAACAGCAACAGACCAGACTCACGACATTAATAGAACAATGGGTTGGATCCAGACTAAGTTGCTTGAACTTAGGCCCCATTGGGAGTAGTTGGTCATGACTTGACTTAAGCCCCATTGATTTAAATTGGAATTAAGTTCAGCTAACTTAATCTGTATGGATCCAACACAGTGGGTTGTATCCAATACACTGTATCCAATGTTAGTTTAACATAAATCTCTTTCATTTAAATAGGTCTACTCTAAATAAGATATAAGACTAACATTGGCTACAACTCAGTATCAAGTTAAAAAACTGATATAAAACACAGCAACAGTAAAACCCAAGTAGAATGATCAAAATTAGTGGCATCAGTAAAAACTATCAGATCAAAACCAGCTTAGATGGCTTTCTAGCAAGCCTGTGTAAATAAAAAAAGCCTTTGCCTGGCACTGAAAGTACATCATGTTTAGTTCTAGGCAGGCATCTCTGGGGAAAACATTTCACATGTGAGGTGCTACACCTGAAAAAGGCCCTCTCTCCAGACACCAGCTGCCTCATTCATGATAGTATTTGATGACTTGTTGATTATGACCTTAGTATTTCGCTCACGTAGGCCTGGGCCAAGGACACTCTCTACCAAATGAGTCTCGCCCCTCGCTCCAAGCACTCTGACTGGCTATGCCTTCTGAGGGCATAACTAGTTAAGTTAGTTACAATATTTGTATGCTGCCCAATAACGGTGTTCTCTGGGCAGCTTACATCAATAAAACATTAAAATACAAAACCAATCAAACAACGATCAATCAAACAATTAAAAAAGCAACATAAAAAATTCAATTAAGTCTAACAAATTTATTATTTCATGGACTTTCATGGACTAGAGCAGGGGTGGCAGAAAGTAGATCTTCAGATGTTTTGGACTTCAACTCCCAGCATTCCTGATCCTGACCATTGGTCCTGCTGGAAGGGGCTTCTGTGAGTTGGAATCCGAAACCTTTGGAGATCTACCTTCTGCCTGTCCCTGGACTAGAGTCTACTTCATCAAATGCATGAAGTGTTATCCTAGGCCAGGATATTTGTATCATAATCAGTGCTGCTTTGTGAACTATAACTATTTTACATACATTTAAACCTTAATGTAATTGTCACAGTCTGTACTTTTTGAATTTCATTTCTCTCTAACCTGACTGCTTACAATCCCCTGGTAGTGGTAGGGGATTGTAAGCAGTCAGGTTAGAGAGAAATGAAATTCAGAAAGTAAAGACTGTGACAATTGCATTAAGGTTTACCTCGCCACCTTAGGGTAACACTTCATGCATCTGATTAAGTGGACCCTAGTCTACCAAAGCTTATGCCATAACATATTTGTTCATATTTAAGGTGCCACAAGACAAGACTCTTGTTTCTGCTGCAACAGACTAACATGGCTACACCTCGGGGGGGGGGGATACATCAGCAGCATCTAGTAAAACAGTATAATAAAATACACCACAGAGCTAAAATTAAGGGAATTAAAAGTGCAGAGATCTAAAAAGAAAATAGTATAAGGAAGGTACCAGGTAAGCCTTTCTGGGGAGGGCATTCCAAAACTAGTGTGCCACCACTGAAAAGGCTCTTTCCTCTGTAGTTACCCATTGCACTCAGTTTGGTGGAGGCACATGGAGAAGGGCCTCTGAAGATGATCTCAGGGTTCAGGTAGGTACATGTGGAAGGAGGCGATCCTTCAGAGAAACTGCTCTCAAGCCATTAAGGACTTTTACAGCACTTTGAATGGGGCCCAGAAATGGACTGGGGGCCAGTGAATGTGGTGAAGCACTGGCATAATAGGTTCAAATTGTCCAGTCCCTGTTAATAATCTTGCATGCAGCCCTATTCTGGACTACCTGAATCTTCTGTACTGTTTTCAAAGGCAGCCCTGTGTACAAAACATTCCAGTAATCCAAGCAGACATGATGGGGCACATTGAATTTCTCCCCTCCCCTACCTTACCTAACCTTCCTGCAGTCAATTGCTTGAGGCAGTTTTCTCTCTTCTTGGCTCTGATGCTGGAAGTGAGCTGGGAAAAGGGGAAAGAGCCTGGAGCAATGAACTGAGGGGAGCGAAGGTGTGTGTGTGTGTGTGTGTGTGTGCGTGTGCGTGTGTTCATCTGCTCCTTTTACTTGTTAAAGTAAGGCATCCTCACTCACCCTCTGCTTTATATGTCAACAGGGAAGACAGAAGGAATATGTGCTTGCTAACATTGCATCTACTTTGATTGGCTCGGGGGCTGAGGACAAAACTGCATGTTACATAGAGGTCTGCTGCTTCAAGTTTCCTCTCCTGTGTTTTATTTTAAAAACAAACAGTAGCCACTTGAAGCAACAATCAGGAGCAGAAGGAAAGGAGGTGAAAACAGGGTGCCTAACCATTTCCCCTGCTGGCCATTTTCCCTCCCGGAATGGTCCTCTGCCAGAACTGCTTCCCACCCCCCGCCCTGTGAGGGAAGAGATTAAAATATATAATAATAATAATAATAATAATAATAATAATAATAATGGGTAATATTTATTTATTTTATTTATTTATTTATTCGATTTCTATACTGCCCAATAGCCAAAGCTCTCTGGGCAGTTCACAAAAACCAAAACTTTAAAACCTTGTTCAAGGTGGGTGAAAGACCTATGTGAAAACCCGCCCCTGCTGAGACTGTAAACAACTTTATTGAAACATGTTTGTGTGAGCCATCTTTTTACTATGTGAATTGCTTTTTGAGAACTTTCTGTTGAAAAGCAGCATATCAATATCCCAAATAAAGCTGAAGAAACTACGTAGTCAGTTAACCAGGCAAAGACCGAAAGCCACCTTCCTAGTATCTACACCTCACGTGGCCAATCCAGAGGCTTCATATTGGCTGCCAATCACAAGGACACCTGGTGCCAGTCCCTCCCTACAGCAAAGTGCCCTCTGGTGGGCCCCTTTCTACATTGGCCACCCCCCAGGCGGGTTGGCCTGCTGGTAACAGCAGCCCTGCTGCAATCTGAACCAAGCAGCTAAAAGTTGCCTGCCCTTTGAATTATTTCCCAAGGCGCCATTAAAATGGTGGACAGCTCCCAGACCCAGCCACCACCGGTGCTGGGAGCCCAGGGTAGTCGTCAGTGGTGGGCCCAGCCCAGCAGGGGCCTGTGGAGGATGCTGAGTGTTGACACCGGCCCTGAATGTTGCATGGCCTTTTCCCCCTTCTCTATACTGGAGAATAACTTAGAGAGGCCAAGGCACAAGTAGTCCCATGGTAACATACTCGGCTAGAGCTAAGCCTTAATAGGCTACAACAACAAGGCTCCTGATTCAACCCCCACCCCTGCAAGTCCTGACTTAGTATAACTGTGCAAATCAGCAAAACTTGAGTTTGTCAAGGTTGTTCAATTTCTATTTCAAAGCTTGTTCCTTCTGACTCAGGTTTGTATCAGATTCTGAACTTTGTTCTTTTCATGTGGAAATTTGGGCATAGTTTCATGCACATTTCCCCCAAATGTAGACATCAATTGTGCATTTCTAACATGTTCTCATTTTTCTCCCATTGATTAAAGCGTGTTTGTGTGCACTTTTCAAATGTACACATTTTTTCACGCACAGTTTTAGGATGTATGCATCTCGAACGCATTTTTGTTGTTGCGCGTATCACATTGCAAGCTTGTGAATGTAACTGCAGGTGCGTTCATTTCCGGGAGGTGCCAATTGGCTAAATTCTGGTCAAAAATGCAGTGAAATGAATTTCTCATGCATCCCTCGTCCTGAGAGGATGTTTTGTATTCTTTGAAGGGTGCACTTGTGATCCTCCCAGCGGGAAGGATACAAACACTTTATCCCATGCCTTAATTTATAGATGTTGTCTTAAAAACCTTGCAAGGCTTCATCTGTTTGAAAAATCAAACGTTGGGTGCCATCTATAATGTCTTCCTTCAGGCAAATTGCGCTGGGGTATCTGTGACTTCGATAAGTCTGCTGCACTTTGATGACTGAGATGCATGGCCCACTCTAGAATTACACTTGAAGCGCTCCAATGTTTTTCTCATAAATGGAAGGGTCTATTTTCCCCTCAACACACATTGCCTTTAATGAAAGTTACTTCTATACATCAAGGGGGGAAAGAGAGCATTCGATTAGGAAAGCCTCTATCACAACTTGATACATCACTCCAATTCCAATTCAGGACAAAGGCATTGAAATGAAGTATTAAAATAACCAGAAATTGTTGTACATAATTTTCTGGGGGTGCGTGTTTCATTTGTTTTACTATAATTTTACACATCTTCTCATTGAGTACATATATTGCCAGAGTAGGAGAACTCGGAATAAGTAATGCCAGTCAGTGAGTCACAAATGTCAGGCAGTGTTACAAAATGGATCTATAACTGGCTTTTTTGTTCCTCAATCTGAGATGATCTAATTCGATTGCCGTGATTTATGAGGCGAAGAAAAGGACATCCTCTGCCCTTTGCTTCCTCAGTTTGTTTTTCCCCCAGTTCAAATTTTTTGGGGGACAGAATTAAGTAATTCTTAGAAAAAAGGAACAAGCATCTTTCTTGCCTGCTAAAGGTCTTATAAGATTTGCATGTCATCAAGCTTGGGGATTTGCTTCCATCAGCTACTCCCCTTTTGATGTACGTAATCAGTGTTGAATGTTCTTTAGTTCTGTGTGATCACTGGTCTTGACAGAGCTGCAGTTTCAGTGCGTTTAGTCAAAATGCTATAATGTTAACACACCCACAAAAGTGAATATTGGAATAATATATAATCACTTGTGTATTTGAATTACATTGTGCATTTTGCACGTTTCCTTTGCCTTTTCTTACTGTAAGCATAAGATGGTGAGCATAAGTCGGTGACTCTCTCTCTCTCTCTCTCTCTCTCTCTCTCTCTCTCTCTCTCTCACACACACACACACACACACACACCAATCCTGGACATACGAATTCAGAAATAAGTCCTCTTATGTCCAATGAGACTAACCCCCAGGTATGTATATATAGGATTGCAGCCTTAATTGCTAGAATTGAAGTAAAATGGGAGTGCAGTATTATTCTTCATGATTAGCAGTCACTCTTTGCAAGGTGAAATTCTGTACAGTGGACAGCATGTTATTTAAAAAATCAGGCATTTCACAGCTGGGCAACATATGCATTTTTGTAGGTTTATCTATAAAGAATACACTTGATGTATTTATTTATTTTAAATTTCTTTATACCACCCTTCATCAGAATTGATTCAAAGGCGGTTTACAGCAATATAAGAACAGAAACATTTGGAAACAAGCATACAACATGCTAAAACAAACCACAAATAAGAGCAGCAGATAAAAGATCAGAAGCAGTACTTAGAATAAAAGGGTTTTGACTGAGGCCTAAAAGATAGCAATGCTGGTGCCAGGCGGGCCTTCTTGGGGAAGGCATCTCATAACTGGGGTGCCAGAACTGAAAAAGTCCTCTCCCCGGTTGACATCAGCTCCCCTTCTGATAGGGATACACGTGGAGAAGGGCATCGGAGAATGACCTTAAAACTATACATATAAATGTAACAACTTATAGTACTGAAGAGTTTTCAGAGGAATCTATGGTTATATACAAAAAATTATTTCCCTGGAAAAACTTCCCCTCAGTATTTCCATAGCACAAGTGCTGGTACTGGTAACTTACTGAAGGTAGAGATGTGGTGGAGGATAGGTAGGTAGCCTTGTGGTTTTTTTGAGGAGTGGGCATCTGCAGACCTTAGGGTTACCCTGCCTGAGCAGAGCTGGCAGCAGATTCCAGTGGGCCCTCGGCATGTTGCTGCAGATGGGCCCTTGCCTCCACACCCCTGCTGCTGCATCCCCCCACTTCCGGCTCCCACCTACCGCCAAAGAAGGCCCTTGCCTACCCACCAACCCTAGAAGAAGCCCCTCGCCCACCCACAGCTGTCACCGCCGCTGCCTCCAAAGCCCCTCGCTCACCCACTGATCTGCCTCCGTCCGAAGCTCCTTGCCCGCGTGCCCGCTGCTGCAGCAGCAGCCCCTCGCTCACTCACCCACCTGCCACGGCCACCAAAGCCCCTCGCTCCCTCACCTGCCCACTTTCCTCTTGCGCACGGGTTGTGCAGTTTTGGCTGCAGCTCCATGATCAGAGGAAGACATGAATTGGTAAGAGAAGGGATGGTGATTATGATAAGCTCGTCTAAATCTGTCCACCCGACTTCGGCTCTAGTGTTCCAAGTTCAGCGGTCTTGGCCACGCATTATACACAGGTTTCATTGCAAGTCTATTAAGATGGTGCAGGTGGAACTTGGCAAGCCAAGTACAGAACTCCTGCCTGCCCACCACCACCCTCTATCCAAGCCCTTTTTGTCTGTTTCAATATTCTAAAGCAGCCTGGCCCCAACCTGGCACCCTTCAGCTGTGCTGGACTACAACTCCCATCATCCACAGACAGCATGCCCATGTTGGCTAGGGGTGATGGAAGTTGTAGTCCAGCACAGCAGGTTGGGGAAGGCTGTTCTAAAGGACTATGACAGTACAGGGAGTGGGGGAACCCAAATCCTGCCAGACTAATCTGATCTCATTTTTTTGATCGGGTAACCTCCCTTGTGGACTGTGGGAATGCCGTGGACATAATATATCTGGACTTCAGCAAAGCTTTCGACAAAGTGCCTCATGATATCCTGATTAGCAAGCTAGCTAAAAGTGGGCTAGATGGAACAACTTTCAGGTGGATCCACAATTGGCTACAGAATCGGACTCAAAGAGTGGTTCCTTCTCAAACTGGGGAGAGGTAACAAGCAGGGTACCACAGGGCTCGGTCCTGGGCCCAGTTCTCTTCAACATTTTTATTAACGACTTGGATGAGGAGGTGCAGGGAATGCTTATCAAATTTGCAGATGACACAAAGTTGGGTGGAATAGCTAATACTCTGGAAGACAGGAACAAAATTCAAAGCGATCTCGATAGGCTGGAGCGCTGGGCCGAAAACAACAGAATGAAATTTAATAGGGATAAATGCCAAGTGCTGCACCTAGGGAAAGGAAACCAAATACAGAGTTACAGAATGGGGGACACTTGGCTCAACAATACCACAAGTGAGAAGGATCTTGGAATTGTGGTAGATCACAAACTGAATATGAGCCAGCAATGCGATGTGGCTGCAAAGAAGGCAAATGCTATTTGGGGCTGCATTAATAGAAGTATAGCTTCCAAATCGCGGGAAGTGATAATTCCCCTTTACTCGGCACTGGTTAGGCCTCATCTTGAGTACTGCATCCAGTTCTGGGCACCACACTTTAAGAAGGATGTAGACAAACTGGAGAGGGTTCAGAGGAGGGCAACAAGGATGATAAAGGGACTGGAAACAAGGCCCTGTGAGGAGAGACTGAAAGAACTGGGCATGTTTAGCCTTCAGAAGAGGAGACTGAGGGGAGATATGATAGCACTCTTCCAGTACTTGAAGGGTTGTCACATAGAGGAGGGCCAGGATCTCTTCTCGATCATCCCAGTTTGCAGGACACGGAATAATGGGCTGAAGTTACAGGAATCCAGATTCCACCTAGACATCAGGAAAAATTTCCTGACTGTCAGAGCAATAAGACAATGGAATCAACTACCTAGGGAGGTGGTGAGCTCTCCCACTCTGGATGCATTCAAAGTGCAGCTGGACAGCCATCTGTCAGGGATGCTTTGACCTGGATTCCTGCATTGAGCAGGGCGTTGGACTCGATGGCCTTGTAGGCCCCTTCCAACTCTACTTTTCTATGATTCTATGAAATGCCAATGATAAATTTCTCATCTTTGCATCAGTGTGATATTCAGATCATCGTCCTGGAACCAGCCTCATGAATCATGGATCCTTCCATCCAACTACCGTATTCCTTCCTTTGGCTGGCAACCCTTCACATTTGGCAGGTCTGACAGACTTTGAGATGGGGCAGCTGTGGAACAATCCGGTTTTCACTGTCCTTTGCCGGTCACTTGCATTGGAGGGAGATCTCTTCAGATTGCCCACATAAAACAAGCAAGTCTGTCTTTAGAGGACTCTGTTTTCTGTCATCCGTAAGAAATAAATTCATCTGTTATTTGTCAAAGCCAGAAAGAATCAGAGCAGAGTTATACCACCAGAGGTTCAGATAGCATGGGGAAGCTCACACACCGGAGTTTATCTAAAGGACACCAGTTCCTTAACAGTGGCAAAAATCTGATAGCCCTGATGGGAAAAAAATAAAATAAATCTCTGGCTGATGTCAAGAATATTTCATTTATTCTGTGGAGGAGACTGAGCAGTGCAGGGTATCATCCTGATAGCATTTGCATGCAATAGGAGATTGCAGTAAATGAAAGGCTCTCCTCTTCCCATGGACCTGATGACTGAACTTTAGTTTAGTGGTGCTTTGAGTTCAAAGACATGTAACATCCATTGAAACGGAATGAATAATAGATGGCTGTTAGCTTTGCTCATTCTATGGCAAAATGTAGCAAGCCTTTACTACACCTCTGACGGTAAACAGGGATGAATGCTTTTGGATAACACAGGCCTCTCCTTCAAGCAGGATAGTCTGTCAACTAAATGTCATTTTGCATATGGCAAATGCTTCTGTTTATCTGTAAGCTTAAAAGGCTTTTATTCCATTTGATTTCAGTGTTGCTTGCTTCCACTGAACTGTGTTTTAGATCTTCTTCTTCTTCTTCTTCTTCTTCTTCTTCTTCTTCTTCTTCTTCTTCTTCTTCTTCTTCTTCTGCTGCTGCTGCTGCTATTACTACCACCACTACTACTTCTACCTACTACACGTTTGATTCCCTAGCAGAATGAGTATACCAAAACTTAGAGCGCTGATTTATTTATTTATTTATTTATTTATTATATTTATTAATCGCCCATCTGGCCGGCCACCCGGCCACCCTGGGCAATGTACAATTAAAATAATACAATAAAACAATACAACAAAATATGATAATTAAAACAGTATAAAAAATTCTTTTAAAATCCTAACCCACCCCATATTCCCGCCTGAACAGCCATGTTTTTAATGCACGGCGGAAGCTCATCACGGAGGGGGCATGGCGAAGGTCACTAGGGAGGGAGTTCCATAACGTGGGGGCTGCCACAGAGAAGGCCCTCTTCCTAGTCCCCACCAGCCTGGCTGCTCTATTGTCAGCTTTCCTGTGGGAGATCTTCCCCTAACACAGCAGACCCCAGATGATTACAAGATGCTGGTAGCATCATCACCACTGGAGGTGATGTGATGGTCCGCAAACTCATAGCCATTCCTGTGCCGTGTGTTTCAGTATGCTCTTCCCAGTGGCCAGAAAGGCCAGTTGGCATGCTCAGACACAATGTCTACAGCAGCCTTTCCCAACCTGGCGCCTTCCAGATGTGTTGGACTACAACTCCCAGCATGCCCCAGGTTGGGAAAGGTTGGCCTATAGAATTCTCTGTTTGCACCATCATTCAATGGCTTCTCCTAGTTGTATCCACAGTTCATTTTCAGCAGCTACCATGTTAAATCTAACCACAGCGAGCATGCTTTTGAGTTCTTCAGAATCTTCCATCGGGCATCATGTTAAGCAAAATGGGGGGAGGAGGAGAGAAAACTGGGTACGTTGCTAAAGGCACACGATCCCCTATTCCACCCTTCCCCAACCCGGTGTTCTCCAGATGTTTTGGACTACACTTCCTAGAATTGCCAACTATTAGCCAGGCTGGCTGGGGTAGATGGGAATTGAAGTCCAACACATGCGGAGGGCAGCAGGTTGGGGGATGCTGCCCTTCAGGGATATGCAATTAACAACTGTGTGAGGGGGAGAGGTTGGCCCCGCCCCCCCGCCCGGTCGTTGTGTTGCCAGTGGTCCTGCCTCCTGGCTGTCCACACATCGGCCAGCATATCTGTAGAGCGGAGCTTGCTCTGTGCTGGTAGGCTCTCCCCCCCCCCCGTGACTTAGAACCCCGCATGATCAGGGTTCGAAATCATGGGAGGAGCCTAGGTCCTTCCAACACATGGACGACAGAGTGTATGGAGGAAGTGGTGATACGCCGGCAGCAGGGGTGGGGCCAGCAGACACAGCCCTCCCCCCCTCACGCCATTGGTCACTGCGTGAGGGAGAGAGAACACCTGCATGTTTTATTTATTTAGTTAATAGTCTGTATACCGCCTGTCAGGAGTGGCATGGAATTATCCTTCGAATTTCACAATGCTGTTCACAGCGCAAGAAACATACCAAAAATGTATTTAAAATGCATATTTTAAATGCAATAATAGAATTTAGAAATGCACATGTTCAGATAAAAATCCATTTAAAATGCATATTTTGAGAAAAACATGTTAAAATGCATATTTAAATATGATTTTTGGTGCATTTTAAAAAAAAAACAAAAAAAAACACCGCACAGATTATTGTGCAAACTGGATGTAATAGACTTATAAATGAACGCATGCCAAATTGCTACAGGCAAGAAATAGACTGATCTGTCCATCCGTATGCTTGGGTGAATAAGAAGATTTTTGAATGGCACAGAAAATATTTCAATATAGATGCCAAGCGAGACTCTTTAGAGAGGGAGTTTCTATAGCCAGGGCACCAGAGCCAAAAAGCTGTTTCCTTGGTTGTTACATAAAAGGAGGCACCTGGAGAAAAGCCTCAGTAGAAGATCTTAAACCACAGACTGGTGATATGGGAAGAGCTGCTCCTTCCGGGTCCACAGTCATTTAGGGCGCAATCCTATGCATGTTCAGACAGAAAAAACTCCTACAACTATAAACATGCATAGGATTGTGTCCTTAGGGCTTTAAAAGTAAGAACTAGCACTGAATAGAGCTACAGCCTGCAGTTGTAATACTTTAAGATCTGTGTGACCCCTGTATCTTCTATCTATCTACAGTATCCATCCATCCATCCATCCATCCATCCATCCATCTATCGAAAAGTGAGAGCCCTGACTCACTGATTCCTCAGTTTATCTCCTATTTCCTGTTAAGCTAGAAAGCTGAAATTTGACATGGTTGTTGCTTATGGGATCACTAATAAAAACTACATTTTCCAGTATCAGAGGCAGTATGCTGGGGAACATGGGCGGGAAGGTGCTGTTGCACTCATGTCCTGTTTGTGGGTTTCCCGTCGGCAGCTGGTTGGCCACTGTGTGAACAGAATACTGGACTAGATGCACCCTTGGTCTGATCCAGCAGGGCTCTTCTTATGTTCTTACATTGTGAAAACTTTCTTAAAAAAACACAAAATCCTTAAGGGGGTGACAAGGGGGGTTTCAAGTACTCAGAGTACAGGGTAGAAAGTAATCAGTTTTTTAATCTCTTTGAATAATGGGTCCTTCAGCTAGTTTTATATATTTTTTTAAAAATGGGTGGGGGGAAACTTCCATGATTTTTTCCCTTGCTCCTAAATAATAATAATAATAATAATAATAATAATAATAATAATAAATGTATTTCTTACCCGCCTCTCCGTCTAGATCGAGGCGGGGAACAACAAAAATACAAAATACATAAACTAATCAACACACCATACTATTAAAACATCTTAAAACTACTTAAAAACATTATAAAACATCTTAAAAGCATCTTAAAAGCATCTTAAAAGCAACCTAAAATTCCGCCGGATAGGCCTGCCGGAAGAGATTAGTCTTAATGGCTTTTTTAAATTCTAAGATACTGCTAAGTTGACGAATCTCCTCCGGCAGGCCACTCCATAATTTGGGAGCAGCAGAAGAAAAGGTCCTCTGGGTAATACCCGCCAGCCTATAGTTTTGGCTGGCTGAAGTAAATTCTTCCCAGAGGACCTGAGTGTGCGGGGCGGATTGTAAGTGTACATCCGGCCCACAGAGGTTCCCCAGCAGGCCTGCAGAGCCGCCTTGGATTCCTCCAGGATTCCTGGGGGAATCCCCGTTGTTCTCTCTGATCTGTGATCAGAGATAATAGTAGGGATTCCCCATGTGCTACTCCCTCTCCCAGCTGGGGAGATTAAAAGACTAAGGGCGCAATCCAATGGGGATGCCCGTAAGCCTCCAAACTTGGAGGATCGCGGGCATCCTATGCAGGGCAGGAGCAGTGCGGATGCAAAGATCGCCTTTGCGGTCCTCCCGCCCTACAAGTCAGCTAGACTGCCGGTTTCAGCTGTCTAGCTGAGGCGCTTCAGATGGGGAGGGAAGGAGGCTGGAAGCAGGCTGTTCTCCTCCCCTCCCTGCTCTGCCCCCCAGAATGCTCTCTTTACTCCTTCTCCAAGGTCGCCCTTATGACCTCGGAGATGCAGCCAGCGCAGTTCTTTCTGCATCGGCTCTGAGGGGTGGGGGAGGGTGATCCGAGCACAGAGTCCCAGCCCTGAGGTTGGAGCTCTTTTCTGACCTCAGAACTGGAACTCCGAAAAATCCTACGGTCCCTCTAACACTGCTAAGGGGCCATAGGATTGCCCTGCCCAGGCCACAGTTATACAGCTGCCTGCTCCCCCCTGCTGTGGGGCAGCCACCCCATAGAATGCAGTGGACAGACCCCTCCCTCAGGGGCTATAGGGGTGTCCCATGGCAGCGGGCATGGCTTCACTCAGATGGGGTGGCTTCAAGTTGTCCAACTCTGACAGCTGGGTCAGTTTGCTGAAAGGCTCTGCCGTGTCAGTCTACTCTAAGGGCTGTTCACCCCTGCAAAGCCAGGTCCATTCGCTAGTGAGTAATATGAAGGTGGAGGCCACAAAAGTGACAATGGAAGAAAGGAGCAAACAGTAGTAACACAATCACCATCCCAATATTTATATTGTACGAAACCTTAAAATATGTTTGGAAAAGGACACATCCTTCTTCTCGTAGGCACCTGGGGAGCCCTCTGTCGAAAGGGTGTCTGTGGAGAAATGTTTCTATAAACGCAGGAACATTTTCATTACCACATGTGAGTTGACGCAGCCTGTCAGATCTGTGACAGATTTTGAGCAAGAGCCTGAGCAACGATTTTGCACAGACTGCTTTAAAAATAGCCCCTCTTGAAACTTCGATTGGAATGGCTCCCTTGGGAGCTTTCGCAGATGAATGTTCATAGATCACAGGGAACTTTTAAAAAGTTTAAGCAGTGCTAGACTGTCACTCTCTCTCCAGAGTGCCGGGATGGAATGACGACGTGTAGGGAGATGGATTCCTGCCTTTGAAGCATTTCTGTCCCATCCACACCAAAGAGTTATGAAATCAAGGGCGAGGCACATTAGAACAGGGAAGGAAATGAAAGCAAACCACGCAATGGATTTCAAAAGAAAGAAAACCATGCAGGAGGCATGTTGGTGGCGGAAATACTCCTCAGCCCCTTGCTAAAAGGACTGCTTTGGCCGCATTTGGACAGACACCTGAAAAATAACAGAGAGCGATATGATAGGCAGACACCTTGGGGGTGTGTGTCACAAATATAAATGTCCTAAAGCAGCCTTTGCCAACGTGGCACCCTCTGGATGTCTTGGATGACAACTCGTATCAGTGGTCATGCTGGCTGGGGGTGATGGGACTTGTAGTCCACATCTGGAGGGTACCGGCTTGGGGAAGGCTGGAGGGACTACTGTGGGAAGGAGGGGGCGAGGAAGTCCACTTCCATCAGCACAGTTGATCCAGCGTAAATCTGGATCCAACCCAAAATTAGGGGCAGCTTTGCTGGGGCAGTCACAACAAACACTCGAGTAGATAGGAACTTCGCAGCTAGATGAAGGTAAAGGAGGTAGAGAAACTGAGGTAGATCTGGGAAGGGAAAGAGAGAGCGAGGCACTTGTGTTTCCTGTTCACAACACCATGATTGCAGGAGCCACTTCCACTCACAATTGGTGACAACAGTGGCGGAATAAAACGATTGTTGTGCCTTTGAGACCTTAGAGCAGCCTTTCATAGCCCAACCCACCAGTGGCCATGCCGGCTGGGCATGTTGGGAGTTGTAGCCCATCAGATCTGGATGGCACTAGGCTGGGGGAGGCTGCCTTTTAGAGCATACACAATCATTTATTCCACTACTGATTATTTTCACACGTATGCACTAATAACTCACTCAAAGTAGGGCTTGTCCATTTTGCACCGCTGTTCATTTTTATTCCCCTATCATTCTTGATGGTGAATAGAGAGTTAGACATGGCTCTAGACATTTGGGGTTCAAGTCCCTCCTTTGTCATGGATTCATTGTGTGGCCTGGCACAGATTGCTGTATGGTAGTCTCAGTTTTTGTAGCTGTAAAATGGGCATAACTGACTCAGATGTTTAGCAGCAGCACATGTTACATTCCTCATGGCACTGTACCACTCCAGAATGCATGTGTGGGGTCTTTATACAATGCACCTCCATGTCAAAACCTCCCTAACATACAAAGCAAATGTTTGTTCTAGCCCAACTTTCTCCCTGACTTGTCAACTTTTCACATGCAAGAAGATTTTGACAGGATGGCACTTTCAAACATGCATTTCTTGTTCTTCTTAAGCCCGTGTAGGCATTTCAGAGATGGATCAGACTGTACCACGTGCCTTAGGGCAGTGGTTCTCAAACAGTAGTATGTGTACCACTGGTGGGATGCAGAAGTAGTCTAGGTAGGTTGTGGAGTTTTCATAACAATTACTAATATTTCGCTCTCCCTCAATCCCCATGTCCACCTCCAGATGTGACGTGCTGTCTCCTGCTGACCTTACTTGCCACAGATTATCCATCTGTAACCTCTTGGCATGCTAGAAGTAACCTTTTTAACTACTAATGGAATTATTATTTTTGTTTCTTTGTGTTTTAGTCATAGCAATAAAATTCATTCCCAATACTACTTTTTTATTTATTACCTTTGTGTTTTACAGTTACCACAGCAGTAAAATTTATACTCAACGGTATTATTACAGTTTTCAGCTACTAATGGAATTATTATTTTTGCTTGTTTGTGTTTTAAAGCCATAGCAATAAAATTTACTCCCAGCAATTCTACTGCAATTTTTATGTCCTTAAAACTTACAGTGTAAACATATATATGTCATTCTCAGAAAAAAGTAGGCCAAAAAGGAGTTGTAGGCCAAAAACATCTAGGGACCCAAGGTTGGAGAACACTGCCCTAGGAGACGGGTTTCATAGATTTCATAGATCATAGAGTTGGAAGGGGCCTACAAGGCCATCGAGTCCAACCCCCTGCTCAATGCAGGAAACTAGAGGAGGGGTCTCCCATCTTAGTAATAACCAGGCCTGACCCTGCTTAGCTTTCCATGCTGCTGGACAAGCTGAGCCAGCATAAAAGCCACAAGCCATTTCAATCTAAGATAAATATATCTCACAGAGGCAGTGGGAGGAGAAACACAATAAAGATCCTAAAACACTCTGCAGACGAAAGTGTTGTTTTTGCGGGCATTTGTAACCACAATCCACTTTGAATGTAACGGAACCACAGAGTGAAGGGAAAGTGCAGGAGCTCTGGACCTCTGGTCCTTCTGCGACATCCAGAATACAATGTCTGCATCTTCCCTGCCAGGCTGATATGCAAGATCCTGATGCGGAAATCTTTCACTACATTTCTTTTTGGCCGCTTTCCTGGGTGAACTGAGAGATTGCACCGCAGAAATGTTTGCAAGGAGTTCTGGGCTTCAGGAACTGAGGTCCAAACTAGATGTGATGTGATGCTAAATGCACCATCAAACCAACCCCAATTTAAAAAAAAATGTTTTCAATAGTAGGCATGGGGGAGCCCATTTTCCAAAAATTACTCCCCCCCGCCCCAGCATGGGTATGAGCCTTGGGAGGGTGGAAAGCTCCAGTTGATGTCAATGGGAGCATTTCCCCCCTCTAAGACTTAGTGTGTGGTGTGTGGGTTTGTTTTTTCTCCATCAGGATTGTGGCTGGGAAGGGTTAAACCTCCTCTCCTTGCACTGCCGTCTCAATGAAAATCTGGCTCTTCTGTGTGTGCTATTAAATTTTCAAAACGTCAAACCCGGATGTTTCTAATGACTCATTTAGCTGCATACATCTGGTTTGGCCCCAAGTTCATACCGAGCATGCATTTAGATAGCCCAAATATCAGCAGCAATTATAACTTTCTCTGGTGCTTTTGGCTATGTGTATGTATGAGAATTGACTCATGCTGGAGAATCTTCTCATTTTTTGCAGAGCCAAGTCCATTTCCCACAAGATAAATGTCCTACCTGGAAGTTATTTCTGCGTAGGAAATTGTGCGGATCTCATGTGTGCATTGTCATGTCTGTAATGCTGTTTTTCTCCATGATAGGAGGGAAGCCATGATTGCATGTAGGGATGTGCAATGCCAGGAAATCCATTTCAATTGAGCCTGGCGGTGGCGGACTTCCACAACATTTCTGATCTGGTGATTGGAAACGAACCATGCCAGATTTTTGGTGGGTGAGTGTTCCGGAAATGTATGCAAAATAGTTGCGCACATTGAGAACAGAGATCTGCATATTTGTGGCACCATTTGTACACATGGTGATTTGCACAAATCGGGTCTGAATCTTTAAATTTGCATAAATGTATTCACACTGTTTTAAATATTTTCTCGCTCTGCAATTTGCGCAAATTTCAGGCTCGGCAAATTTCCTGAGCTTTGCTTAAAAAAAAAAAAAAAGTACTTGCGCATACTATTGCTGGGAAGAATGAGGGGGAGGGAAGAGACGAAAAAATTATGATCCTATTTGCACAAATCATAGGAGCTGAAAAAATAATAACTGAAATAATAATAATAATTTAAAATGTGTCTATTTGATGTGCGCACATCGCATAACCCTAGCAGAAAACCGTAGTGCCAACGCTGACCTAGATGAAATTGACAATGAAAAGTTCTTTGCACAAATTTTAGGCTCTGCAATTTGTGTACATTTCCTGAGCCTTTTAAAAAAAAAAAGTAAACTTGTGCAAATTGTGGCCCATTTTAAAAGCGGAAATTCACGTGGTGGCTTGACTTGCGTCAGATTGAGTTGGCGCCAGCGTGGGGGAAACAGAATGGAATCTGGAGGGCCAAGTCGGGAAAATCCATCAGATTTTTACTCCCCAAACGGATTCCTCACACATTTCTAATTGGCAGCCGTGATTTTCTTCTGCATGTGCACATTGTGAAATGAACACATGCACATTTGTCACATGTGACGAACTATTCAGCAGCCTTCCTCCTGATGTGTTGGGCCACAGCTCCCACTATTTCCCACCCAATGGCCATGCTGCTGAGGAATGTTGGGAGTTGTGGTCCGACACACCTGGAGGGCACCAGCTTGGGAGAAGGCCACCATATTGGAGTGTCAGGCAATATTTGACATGGGAGGGACTTCCGTCCATGAAGCAAACCTTCAAAGAAATATATCTTAGGCTTGGTTTACACGTACAGAAGACTGGGGCAGCAGAATTCTGAGATGCCAGAAAGGATTGTGGAGGTAATCTCTGTAAAGGCAGAAAGGTAAAGGTAATCTTGATAGGGACGGTAAACCTCCCTAACAAGGAAAAGGGTTAGAAAAGCTCTGTGTGTGTGTGTGTGTGTGTGTGTGTTGGGGGGGGGGAGACATGTCAGTCCTTATAAAGACAGAGATAAGGGGCAAAAGAGGGGGAGCAAGTGTCTCCTATACTATATTAGACTTCAGTGCAGATGTAAGTATAAAATGCTCCACAACTCCTGTAATTGAGAAAATCCATCAAATGGCCTGACAACTGCTCTAGCATTTCCAGAAGCGATAAAAGTTGAATTTATTTCACTTTTGGAAAGGGGGCAGTATCACCTTCTGGCGGCTTTAATGAAATGCCATAAAACTGGAGGAAAAACTGTGTTGTAAAGTAATAAAAAGGTAGTCAGAAGTGGATTGTTTGTTGAAACATTCAAGGAGGGAGGAGACAGGGGGAGGCCGGGGGGGGGGCACCATTCCACGTGAAGCGTGACCAGTGAAAAACTACCGGCGGAAAGCAAATGCAAGTAGCTAGACGGGCTTGGTGCTTCTCAGGACGTCAAATGTAGGTTAATCTCCTTTTCCCCCATCAAGGCAATGGTCCTGATCCGGCTCTAGGGCCGCACAATGAGTCATGCATAACAGTGATTAGTCTTGGTTACAATTTCTCAACTCCATCTGCATGACATGATGCTTCCAGTCAATTCTGTGGTGTCCGGATGGTCACTTGTTTGGCAGGCACAGAAATGCATCCAGATGTACATCTCCTCGGTTTGTGTATGAAAACGCCTCCTCCCATACACAGCACAGGGCTTCTCCACGTGAGGCTTTTAATCTGCTGCTTTACTGAGGCTTCTGCTTCCAGATTCTTTGCAGGATTCAGATTGGCGCCTTTACATGTGTTTCTTTTCCCCGGGTTTTTTCTTTCTCTGCCTGTCTATATGTTCCATTACACAGCCACAAGGTGGCACTGCGATATAGTGGAACTGCGAAAACACACGAGCTTCTCATTCCGGTTCATTCTGCCATTTCCAGATAATACTACACTTTCCTCCTTGATCTAAAAAAAGGCGCAGAAATGCTTGCAAAGCACGGGAGAGGCCCTGGAGGATTACAACGTCATGTGTAAAGCACCCTCAAACTACCATGAGTGAGGAATCACGAGCGTACGATAAATGCCTTGTGTATAGAAGCCCACACAGACCGCCCTTGGTAGATCAAGGAAATAACATGTATTGCCTTATTCTTTCAAATTAAACTCCAGATTATATATAGAAAAGACCAAACACTTTTATATTATCTATTTTTGGCCTAATACATTTCTATGCAACCCAAATGGGCAGCTACAGAAAATAGGACATCCCACTCTCTGAAGTTGATATAATTTCTCTGCAACATGTTCCCCAAAAGACTTGGAGTCCAGATCATGAGCCAGTAAGTGAGCACAAGTGGAGCCCCACAGCAAAATGTTGCTCGTGTGTGTGTGTGTGTGTGTGTGTGTGTGTATGTAGGGAAAGCCTGAGGAGGCGGAGCCTCTGAAGGCAAAGACTGGGTTGGTTGTCAGCTCTGGGTAGCCTCCCCACCCAAGATCCCATGGCTGTTGACTTAATCCACACCTTTGAAGGCTCTTTGGTTTCCTCTTCGGGTGGGAGACTGCCCATCGCCGGTCAGCCCCCCCCCCCGAATAGAGAGACCTTTGAAGGGAGTCTGGAGAGGAGGGGAGGGGAGGGGTCTGAGTGGAGCAGGTTGAGCAGCAGCTCAGTCACTTCCTTACTTCCCTGGTCTGCACTGAGTGCTGAGTCGGCTGACAGTGACACCTTCCTGTTGTGCATGGGTGGTGCTGTTTTGGCTACATAAGTATCAGCACTCGCCCTATGAAGGAGGGCAACAGAGGGAATGGTAGTCTGACCAGCAGCTCACATCATCCCTAGAACAATGAGATAATAAAACACCAACAATGGATTTGGAAGACGTTGATAGCAAGTCTAGTTTATTTAAGTTCTTGGTCAGGTCACTGGTGTAGTCAGTCTGCACATCCATCTCTGTGTAAGGTGTGAAGCAGCCCTTCTTGAATGACACCCCTGTTAACTTCCTCCATTTAAGGCAACAGTGAGGGACCGCCAGCCCATGGGCAGAATAAAGTCCATGGCAGTTCCGATTATCTGGCCCAGGGAGGAACCTCCATCGGCCCTGCTCTCTCCCAGACCCACCCCCACCCTCGACATCATCTCCACCCACTTTTCCATTTCTCTTTGCAGGGAGAGGCACAAAGCTCTGTGCCTCACTCTGTACAGAGAAATGGACTCAGATGGCACTTTCAGGGGTTCTGGCTGAGTCCCACAGTTGGCATGGCAAGCAGTGCAGGAAGGAGGTGTCCAACTCAGCCGACGCCTGGAGGAACTGCTGCTCCAAGCACCAGCGGAGTCCCTTCCTCCGGGAGAGATGCACGGAGCTCCATGCCTCTCCCTGAACAGAGAAAGGAAATATGGGTGGGAGGATGTCAGAGGGGAGTGGGAGAACTTGGGGGTGGAGCCCCACCACCTTGGCATCATCCAGCTTAGTGGATTGGTGTGTGTGTGGGGGCAATCTGCCCGCAGGACCAAAAAAGCTTCACCACCCCTCATTTAAAGCATACCATTTGCTGGTTTCCACCTCCGCCTCCTCCTACCTTCTGGGCCTCTTTCATTCTGGCATATTTCAGTACTAAAATAAAGATAGAAAGTGTAATTGTCAAACAAGTACTGGTGCCAACACTAATACTGAAAATGGGAAGGGTACTACTGGCATCTCACCCTGGAGAATTCTAGCAAAAGATTCAGGCGTGCTTACTTTTGTGAAAGAGAAGATTTCCAGCTTAAATAGCATTGGCTGTGTCCTGGGTGCTTTCACAAAGGCTCAAATGGCTGAGACTGGAAATAATTATTTGTTTGTTTGTGGGTTCATGGAATAATAAGTGAACTTGGGACAATGGGAAGAAAGAGATTTCTCATTCTGATTATCGAGTAAGAAAAATTATTGTTACCTATATTTGCTGTAGAAGAAAATCGGAGGTCTATTTTGTTTTGTTAATTGTTATATGTTTGATATTATGTGTTTGTTTCACATAGAAATATATATATTTTTTAAAAACCCAAAGGCTCAAATGGCTTTTGCTTCAATTGGTTGGAAGGAATGCTCAGTCAGAATGCTCAAGCATATTACAAATGCCTCCTTTCCATTTTATCTTCCACATTAACAATGATCAATCATTCACATAAACAGTGGAAAAGAGAGACAAAGGCAATTTAAGCTTCACATAAGAAAACACTCTGAGTCTGAGATAACAATTGATTTGCCCAGAAAACTACCGTGAAGTGTTCTTGTTTTTACAGAGCCCCACATCTCTGTCAAACAGTTTGAAAACCAGGCCTGTAACCCAAAAGAAGGTGGGGGAAGGAAAATTTAATTTGGCTACCCTTCACTTTTTAGAGTGTTCTCCAACCTTGGGTCCCCAGATGTTTTTGGCCTACAACTCCCAGCTACGCTGGCTGGTGCATGCTGGGAGTTGTAGGCCAAAAACATCTGGGGACCCAAGGCTGGAGAACACTGAGATAGAACATTTCCCATAGAACACTTTTTTGGAAGTTGGGTTGGAGGGCTGACATATTAAATCCCTTTTACTTCAAGCCTAGATTAATACAGAATGACCATCATGGCGCATGTGTAATTTACACGAAGACCGGAAAATGCAATATGATTAGTGCTATCACAACAAACACTGCATAGCCATGGTGCCCTTCCCATCAGTGTAATTATCTTCTAAAACTTTTAACGGGAATGCTGATTGCTATTCACTTGCTTATTCACTCCCAGAAAGTGGAATAATGAACAGATGCCAAGAGTCAAATATTGACTGCAGAAGGCCTGTGTGAGATGCAAAGTTGAGAAATGAACAAGAGGTTGAACAAGGAAGGACGTCCTCTCTAAGGACTGAATCAGAGACCATTACAAAGGCTGGCTTTGCCAAAGAAGCATAATTGGAAGAGGCATTATGTGTGTGCATGAGGGTGGGGAGAGAGAAGGAGAGATCATGCCATAAAAAGCTTGGGGTGGAAAATAGACAAGTATCTTTTACCCCCATATTTGCAAATGATGCTGAAAGATTATTTCTTGCCTAAAGCCATATAGTGACTATGAGGTTTTCTACACAAGGCATTTATTGTGCGCCCATGATTCCTTCCTCATAGTTGTTTATGGGCTCTTTAGACAACGTTGTGATCCTCTAGTTTTGCTTCTGTTTTTTTCAGAGCACTTTCCAGTTTCTTTTTTTAGAATGGGGGAAATGGGGTATTATATTAGAATGGGGGGGAAATGGTGCTGCTGCTCCCTGTGTATTTGAGCTATTCCGCTCTAGCACAGCTCCACCTAGAGGTTATGTAGCAGAAAATCAGGAAAGGAAGAGCTCTTTGTGCTCGGATCTCAATGCTGTGACAAAACCAAAAGTAAATTAACAGCAATTAACAGCCTCCTGAGATGAAATTTGAGCCAAGGGCTTCTTGGTTTACAATTCACACTGTAGCTCAATGGCAGAGCACCTGCTTTGCATGCAGAAGGTCCCAGGTTTGATCCCCGGCATCTCCAGGTAGGGCAGGGAAAAATCCCACCTGAAACCCCGGAGAGCTCCTGCCAATCAATGTCGACAGTACTGGGCTAGTTGGACCAATGGTCCGACTCAGTATAAAGCGGCTCCTATGCTCCTTCCCTGGCCCAATACACTGCACCAATTTACATCTTGATGACAATGCATCCCTTCATATAAACCAGGGCTGGACAACCTGCAGCTCTTAGCCTCATTTCATGCGGTCCTCGGGCCTAATTTCAAAAGCCCTCTGCATACAGTCAGTTCAAACGTTTGGCAAGAGTGACCTGGTCCTTCCCTGACAGCCTGTTGCATGGGGAGGAGGAGGAGGAGGAGGAGGGGGAGGGGAGAGAGAGAGAGAGAGAGAGAGAGAGAGAGAGAGAGAGAGAAGGGAGTGGCAGAAAGAGAAAGATAGAAAAGCTCACCCACCCACTTTTGGCCCTGCTCTTGGCCACTGCTGGCTTCGGCCCCACTCACCGCCGAGATGCAGCCCCCAACAGATTACCCATGAGGCACTGTGGCTGTCAACAGAAAAAAGGTTGCCCACCCATGATATAAACACTGTCCATGGCAGTGGTGCAGTGGAGCCAGGGCTCAGAGTAGGCAGCAGCGGCACTTTTTGATTAGCAGGGACACTGGTGGCATCTGCCACCCCTCCACTGAATTCCCTGTTCCCTCCAAGCTCAGCTTGAATCCTCACAGTAGCTGGGGAGAAATTAATTTTCCCAGAAACAATATACGTACTGTTCCCTGTTGTGATGCAAATGGGGTGGCTTGGTCTAGAATGGGCAATTGAGACCCACTGACTGGGTCAGAAACATGATAACCCATACTCAAGGGTTGAGCATGGGTTGTGTGTGGGTCATCGTTGAACCACGATGAAGAGCCATGAAGAGAAGCCATGGTTTGCTGTTGAGTTGTGAACTGTGAGCTCTTCACCGTGGTTTGTTA
Organism: Shinisaurus crocodilurus; assembly: GCA_021292165.1. Taxonomy (NCBI): domain Eukaryota; kingdom Metazoa; phylum Chordata; class Lepidosauria; order Squamata; family Shinisauridae; genus Shinisaurus; species Shinisaurus crocodilurus. Next base: position 125,736,294 of record CM037876.1, read on the forward strand.
GTGTGGCTGGGTTCAGACAACATGATAACCCACGTTTCAGCAACAACCCATGCTTCAACATGTTGAGAGCCAGCGTGGCGTAGCGGTGAGAGTGTTGGACTGGGACTCGGGAGATCCGGGTTCTAGTCCCCGCTCAGCCATGAAACTCACTGGGTGACTTTGGGCCAGTCACTGCCTCTCAGCCTAACCTACCTCACAGGGTTGTTGTGAGGATAAAATGGAGAGGAGGAGGATTATGTAAGCTGCCTTGAGTTCCTTGCAGGAAAAAAGGCGGGGTATAAATATAAATAATAATAACAACCACAACAACCACAACCACAACAACCCTTTCCCAAGCCTTAAGTGTGGGTTATCATGTTGTCTGAACCCAGTCAATAGCCTTACAGAAGACCTTCTCTTAGCAGATGACAACTGCTAGACAACTGGTTTGTTGATAGAGATCAAGATAGCTGCCTGCATGTTTGGACTCTCCTTGGGTTGTGGCTATGGGACTGCCATGTTGAGCACACACACCCTCAAAATTTACTGCTGCACCACTGGTCAATGGTGGGTTGTAGTACACAAGGATCTGTGCTCACTCTCTGTTTTCACGGTGTGGATAACCTTCCCACAAAGGGAAAGTGGGGCTTGTACTCAATCCCATCCCATCACCCCCCCCCCCAGCAGTTAGTCGCTTGCTGCTGCCAAAACGTACAGTTCAGATCAGCCATCATTTCTTGCTGCACATGCCAACCTGACTCATCAGTTGGAAGAATGTGTGCAGCCAGATGTGAGCATCCAGCCCACTTCCACACGTGGCTTACCGTCCCGCGCTCGCTTGGGATAAATGTATCAAAACTGGGCAGAGTACACTACGAGTGGGGCAGAGGAGCGGGGGTGTAGGATGGAAACTCTTATCTTAACATAATCCTGACATGGACTAACAGGGAGAGGATTTACCAAACTATAGGTTGGATCCAGACTTGGTCAAACTTGGAGCAGACCCATTAAAATCAATGGGACTTCAGTTGGTCATGACTAATTTAAGTCCCGTTGATTTCAATGAGTCTGCTCTAAGTATAACTAAGCGTGCAATCCTATGCATGTATGTTTAGACAGAAAAAAGTCCTACAACTCCCAGCATTCCTCAGCCAGCAGTGCTGGCTGAGGAATGCTGGGAGTTGTAGGACTTCTTTCTGTCTAAACATGCATAGGATTGCACCTTATGTCTGGATCCAACCCTTGGTCTCCGACTCCCAGGTAAAACTGCCTGAGGTTTATAGAACAGTTTACTATGCAATTTGCTAACTGAAGCTAAATTTGCAAAACAATGTTTAATGTTATTGAAAAACTTTCTGACTGTATAATTTGGATTGAATTTTCTGGGAAGATAAGCCAAATTCTGTGCATATTTTAATTTTACTAGCTACAAAATGCCCCCCCCCCTAAATATAATTGCTAAAACACTTTCTCCTTCATTCTGTTATTTTAGATAAATGGTACTGGCATTCTCAAAACTATGTAGGTCTTGCTCTCCTGGCAAATTTTTCAAAGCCAGAGTATATCTTTAAATAAAAACAGCACCACACTGCCAGAAAGTGGACACACTCAGTATTAATGATGCTGATAAAAAGTGACAGTAATAATTACTTACAAGATAAATAATGTTCTCTCTCACTCTCTCATATGAGTGTGTTGTGCGAGTGAGTGTTTGTGTTTGTTTTAAGGCTCTCTAGAGCAGTGTCCCCCAACCTGGGGTCCTCCAGCTCTGTTGGATCACAACTCCCAGAATTCCCCAGCCAGCTAGGAGTTGTGGTCCAACAGAGCTGGAGGACCCCAGGTTGGGGGACACTGCTCTAGAGCAGGGCTCTCCAACCTTGGATCCCCAAATGTTGCTGGACTACAGCTCCCAGAATCCCTTGCCATTAGCCATGCTGGCTGGGTATGCTTGGAGCTTTGGCCAGCAACATCTGGGGACCCAAGGTTGGAGAGCCCTGCTCTAGAGGCTACTCTGGAGACTGCAGATCAACAAGCCCATCTTTTGTATCAAGCAAAAGAATAGAGAAGAATAGCATTCTAACATTCAAACAAACTAAAGGTAACCCTTTTAACGCTACTAAATGCTATGGAGTGATTTGCTGCAATTTATTTATTGTTATTATTTTAAATTCTTTTGGTTGTTTTTTTTACCTAGTGCGGCCTGTAGGGGGAGGGGTCTGGGGAGGGAGGAATAATGCCCCCCAGAGTTCCTGCAGTTGCCCACCCCTGATATAAAGCCTCAGATGACCTCTACGGCAACTTATTAGCTAACTCAGAGTTGTTTTCTGGTCCTGCTCATGGTGTTCTGTCTTTCCTTTCTGTTTCTGAGTGACCCGCTGCTGCTGCCGGTGCTCTGCTATTTGCTGCCCCCATTGGCTATCACTGACCCTCCCTCTTGCCACTGGGAAGGGCCCCTCTGAGTGGTGCTCAGTGCCCTGTGGCCCTCATGACCCAACAGAACAGAGCAGAGGGTGAGCTTCACGGCTGCTGGTGGTGGTTCTTTTCTGTTGTCCCAATGCTTTTAAAAAACATATTATTGGATCAATTTTGTTAAATGATTGAAGAAATAAATAAGCAAAACACACTACAGCTAGTGAAGTAAAAATCTTGAAAATATAAAGGTACAAAAAAGGGGTGGGTAGGTAACCCCCCCCCCCCCATAATTTGAAAGATGATTCTGATTCAGTATGATAGTCCTTGGGTTTCGTCTGACACCATCAGAGCACTTTGTGATGATAAAGCAAACAGGGCTTTCTGTAATCATGAACTAAATAAGCTTCTTTCCTTTCCTTTCCAAGGAAATGACAAATGTATGAGTCAGTGTGCTACCAGATTTGGCTAAGGCCGTCCCAACAGCCCGCTTCATAGAGATGTGATAGGAACAACAACCACTTTGGCTTAAATGAGCAGTCTAGACTGTTCTCTCCAATTCTGCAGTTTTGTTAATTAAAGTAATACCTTCTTCCAGTAAGAGCTGAAACTGAAAATGTTATGTCATGAAAAAGTGAATTCCCCAGAACAGTGGCATGTATTTTGTTTTGTCTTGGAAATGAAGATGAGCTAGCCTTGGCATGGTCAGGCCTTGAGGAGGCTGGATGAATTGCACACAGCATGACTGTTTCCACCAGAGTGTCAGGGCAGGCCCAAGACATTTTGCTACCCGAGGCGAAGGACCAGATAGTACACCCCTCCACCCCACCCATTCCATTGCTCCGACAGTTGATGGGATCGTATCCTCCACCACACCTGAGGCAGCAGGCTAGTGCAGGATGTGCACGAGAGGCTATGTGGCACATGCAGCGCTGTCCTCCAGCAGAAGGGAACATCCAGGGGCTGCCCCTGCTGCCCCCCAGCATCTCCCGCCTGAGGCAGTCGCCTCCTCTGCCTAATGGTAGGGCTGGACCTGCAGAGTGTTCAAGTGATAGGAGAAGCTACACCCGGTAGATTTGTCCTACTGAACGCTACTGGTAGTGAGAAGCCCTTTCAGTATCTGGGGCCTGGTAACTCTATGTTGTCTTTTTGGGTGGCTCGTTTTTATGGTTTCCTTGGTTCCCATTTATATCATATGCAAGCAAAGACTTCTGTCAGAGTGTTTGCTTCACATTTTGCTCAGATGTTCTCTCTCTCTCTCTCTCTCTCTCTCTCTCTCGCACACGCACACACACTTCCACATCATCCCAAATAAATCCTGTTTGATTCATTGCCTGTACTTTTCTGGACACTTGCCTTATCTAGATCTGCTCTCCAGTTCCTGCTTTGGTCCTTCGCTTACTTTGTATGTCCTCTGAACAGGGATGGGGACTCGGACTCGAGGACTCGACTCGTGAGTCGGACTGAGTCCCCCCTCTGACTCGACTCGGACTCGAGTCCCAGTATTTTTAATGGGACTCGAGACTCGACTTGGGACTAGACCAAGGACTCTTCAACATCCCTGGGCTGTGCCAGAAGGAGTGGAGAGGAGCGTGGTTGCCGGCGAAGAGCGCATGGAAGCGAGGTGTGCCGCTGCTCGGCCACTATGGACGGCTACCAGGAGAGCAGCCCCAACAGTGTGTCAAGATTTATTTTGATTGATGTGTTGCGTACTTGCGAGAGGCAGAAGAAGGACCTGAGATTACTCTGTGTGGCTGCTCTGAGTGTGTTTCTGGTTCCAGCAAGTTCATCACCAGTGGAGCGGGTGTTCAGTGAGGGTGGAATTGTGATGAGATCTCACCGTTCCAGAATGGGGGCCAAACATTTAGAAAAAATCATGTTCCTCAAATGCAACATGGATAAGTTTTAGGAAGTACAGCAAGTTTATTTTTTTAAATCATTTTTCTAAAATGCAACCTTTCAGACATTTTGGGTTTGGCTGCCTCTGCCTGCCTGTCTGAGGTTCCCAGCCTCCTCTGCCTGCCTGGTCTCTTCTTGACCAGTTCAACAGTTGAATTGTCCAAGACAAAGGCCTCTGCCTGCCTGCTTTGGGGTTCCCTGCCTCCTCTGCCTGCCTGGTTATTTTGGGTTTTTCTGCCTGGTCTGTTCTTGCCTAAATCAGTTGCAGAGTTTTGAAATCTGAAGTAGCCTTATTTTGTTGGGGGAAAATCCCATTGATTTATTTTAATAGGGACTCGTGGAGTCAGCTTTGGGAGTGACTCGTGACTCGTGACTCGTGAGTCACCATTTTGGACCAAGGACTCGGACTCGGACTCGAGACTCGGGTCCAAAGACTCGTGACTCGACTCCTGACTCGAGACCAAGGACTCTTCAACATCCCTGCCTCTGAAGCTGCTGAACTGAAGTATCTGAGCCCACCCGCACACTTGTAGGCCTTGTCACTTTCACTCTGCTTCCTGACTCATCTCTTTCCCAGCTACATTTCCTGGTGGCTGCCGTGGCTTGGAGAGTGAAAAACAGAACTGTAAAAAAGAAAGGAAGAGGAATACCCAAAATGTGTGGAAGAAGGAATAAGCAGGAGCAATAATTGAGAAAGCGGAGGTTTTATTTGCATTTATCACTTCACATGCTTCCCATGTCGCAACTCAGTAAAGGATTGCTGGATTCATAGTACAGTATACTGAAGGCTTAATACTGAATGCACTATTACACATAGTGAGTAGTAGTAGGTAGGCGATCACTCATGACCGAGTAAGATTGTCTTCCAGGATAAAATTACAAAAAGAAAATTATATAAAGAGGAAATTGTATAAAATTGTGTAGACTCTAGCGATGGGTCCGCAAGTGACTGTGGGGGCCAATTCTAGATCCACACAGCTTCCCACAGTGAGGACACAGGTTACCAGATGGAAGATGGTCCTGTAAAGGATTAGTTTGACGTGCTTTTCGCTTAGCACATTTCTCCCTTTCACCTTGCACTCAGGCTTCTTCAAAGTCCATAGAACCTTTGTGAAAGGCCAACCTCCAGTTAGAGCATTCATGGGCCAGAGCTTCCCAGTTCTCGATGTTTATATTGCATTTTTTTAGATTAGCTGGACAGTGTTTCATTTCATCACCCTTGCCTTAGGGCAGTGTTCTCCAACCTTGGGTCCCCAGATGTTTTTGGCCTACAACTCCCAGCATGCCCCAGCTGGCTGGGGCATGCTGGGAGTTGTAGGCCAAAAACATCTGGGGACCCAAGGTTGGAGAACAGTGCCTTAGGGCATCTTCCTTGAAGCTGGAAGTTGTGACTTTGATGAATCATTGTAAGATGTATCTGTTCAAAAAGATCTAAACCCACACTCTGTCCCAGTCCAGAGAATGTTAATCACACTTAAATCTCATCGAAGTCAGTGGGACAAGAACTAACTAACGCCTGTTGATTTCAATGAGGCTTAAGCATGACTGATTTCCTCTTGGTGGAGAGGGGTCCTTTCTGTAGGTCGCTCCTGCCACTATATCCCCTCCTGTCTTTCTCTGAATTGGGAATATTAGCCAGTGTTCAAACCCCTAGCAGAGGTTTAAATATGGCAGTAGAAGGGAGCAAATGACTATGGATTTTAAAATTGTAAATTTATAAAGAGGATGTTGAGATTTGGGAAGTGCAAAATGGAGAGTGATCCGATGCAGGGGGCACTCTGGGCTTGTGGGATCCACTTTGTCTTTTTTTTTATTACTAAAACTAAAAGGTCCACTAATTGGCAGGGATGTTGAAGTTGAAGAGTCCTTGGTCTCGAGTCACGAGTCGAGTCACAAGTCTTTGGACCCAAGTCTCGAGTCCGAGTCCTTGGTCCAAAATGGTGACTCACGAGTCCCGTGTCACTCCCAAAGCTGACTCCACGAGTCCCTATTAAAATCAATGGGTTTGTTTCCCAACAAAATAAGGCTACTTCAGATGTGTGGCTTAAATAAATTCTAGGCACAAGTGTGCCTTTTTATTTCAAAACTCTGCCACTGATTTTGACAAGAACAGACCAGGCAGACAAACCCAAAATAGCCAGGCAGGCAGAGGAGGCAGAGAACCCCAAAGCAGGCAGGCAGAGGCATTTGTCTCGGATAATTCAAACTGTGGAACTGGTTAAGAAGAGACCAGGCAGGCAGAGGAGGCAGGGAACCCCAAACAGGCAGGCAGAGGCAGCCAAACCCAAAATGTCTGAAAGGTTGCATTTTAGGAAAATGATTTTTAAAAATAAAATCTTCGCCGGCGATTGCACTTGTCTCCACTCCTTCTGGCACAGCCCAGGGATGTTGAAGAGTCCTTGGTCTCGAGTCCCGAGTCGAGTCTCGAGTCCCATTAAAAATATTGGGACTCGAGTCTGAGTCGAGTCAGAGGGGGGACTCAGTCCGACTCACGAGTCGAGTCCTGGAGTCCGAGTCCCCATCCCTGCTAATTGGAGCTAGGTACAAAATAGCAGGGTGCGGGAGGCACCAGTGGAGTGAATGACCTACTGCACCCCATGAACCATGCACTGCACATATAAAGGCAAATTTACACCTGAGTTACTATAGATCAGGACGTCTAATACAAAACTCTCAAAGTGGCCGACAGAGCTGCACAAAGACCTGGTTAAAGGCAACCAATTATTAATACTCATATTTCACAGATGAGGAACACACACTAAGAGATTAGACTCATAGATCATAGAGTTGGAAGGGCCTACATGCCATCTATCCAGCTTGGCGGGGCAATACTGGAAAATGTTGATCATTTTCTCTATCTTGGCAGCTATCTTTCTGTTACAGCTAACATTGACAGTGAAATCCAGCATCGTTTGAGCTCCACAAGTGCCGCATTTTCTCGAATGAAACATAGAGTGTTCGAGGATCGGGATATCTGTAAGAAGACCAAAACGCTGGTTTATGAAGCCATTGTATTATGAACTTTATTGTATGCCTGCGAAACATGGACTATCTATAAATGTCATTTCTACCTCCTTGAAAGATTTCATCAACATTGCCTCCGGAAAATCCTGCGAATTACTTGGGAAGATAGGCGAACAAATGTCAGTGTACTGGAAGAAGCAAAGACTACTAGTGTTAAAATGATCCTTCAATGCCAACTTCAATGAACCGGTCATGTTGTTCGAATGTCTGACTGCCGTCTCCCAAAGCAGTTACTTTATTCCCAACTCAAGGATGGAAAGCGGAATATTGGTTGTCAGTATAAAAGGTTTAAAGATGTTCTTAAGACTAATCTTAAAAAATGCAATATAAACATCGAAAACTGGGAAGCTCTGGCCCATGAACGATCTAACTGGAGGTTGGCCTTTCACAAAGGTTCCATGGACTTTGAAGAAGCCTGAGTGCAAGGTGAAAGGGAGAAATGTGCTAAGCGAAAAGCACGTCAAATGAATCCTTTACAGGACCATCTTCCATCTGGTAACCTGTGTCCTCACTGTGGGAAGCTGTGTGGATCTAGAATTGGCCTCCACAGTCACTTACGGACCCATCGCTAGAGTCTACACAATTTTTTAGAATTTCCTCCTTTTATAATTTTCTTTTTGTAATTTTATCCTGGAAGACAATCTTACTCAGTCATGAGTGATCGCCTACTACTACTACAAGGCCATGGAGTCCAACGCCCTGCTCAATGCAGGAAACTAGAGGAGGGGTCTCCCATCCAAGTAATAACCAGGCCTGACCCTGCTTAGCTGTCCACACTCAGACAAGCTGAGCCAGCATGAGCACAAGGTAGGGTGGCCAGATGTCCTTCCTTTCAGGGGACAATCCTCTACTTGAAGGTGTCCCTCTATATTTGATGGGCTGCGCAGTCCAAGTCCAGTTTAAAGTCAAAGGACTACAAGGAGGGAGGGCAGAGAGGGGCCTTGAGGTTGCCCTGCAACAGTTAGTACGTGGACAACGTTCTCATGATGGTGAGAAGTATTGTATTTCAATTTAAATTATAGTAATTATTTCCAAATTTGCATCTATACATATAAATTGACATATGCAAATATGATGGACATTGGTGTCCCCCTTTTTGGTGATGTTAAGTAGCCATCCTAGCACAAGGCCAGCTACGGCAGAGATTTTTAAATTTTATTTTCAGTTTTACTTGCTATTGCTAGTAAGCTATAGGGAGTCACAAACCCTTACCAATCTTCCTGCAAATCACCCAGATTTACTAGTAGATCCTGATCTACCTTCTACCCACCCCAATCTAATGGGACGGGCTGGATATACACTGCCTCATACATACAAAGGTGCCCTTGGCTATGGCTCTTAATAGGCCCTTTGCTTTAAATCTCACTGACTAGAAAATTGATAATGCTTCCTTGTCCCACATGGGAATTATAAGCATTTAAATCCATTACTTATGCTAAGATTCTTGAATATGCTCATGCTGAGGGCTACATATGCACTTTTATACAGATATCATGTTGCAAATGTATTTCTTTGAGAGTCTTGGGTATTTCTGCAAAGCTTGTGGGATTGGCCTCTATGTCTGTGTTTGTATAACCCAATTAAACCCTCATTTAAATTAGGTCAGAATTGCTAGATTAATTTGTACTTCTACGCCGTTAGATTGTTACTAATTGGATTTGAATCCGTTTGCTCTAATCTGCATTCATGAAAGAGGATGTCGTGCTGTTGGCAGAGCTTTAAAACAAAGGTGGTTAGGAAGCCTATCAGCCTCTTCAGAGTCTTTCTGCAGCTACCAGGGTTGGGCCATGGGTCGCAGTCTGGGATGAGTCGGGACAAAGAGCAGTCCTGAGGGCAACCCAGAAGGCAGGACTGAAGAGCCAGACCAGAAACACAAGGCTTGGCAGAGTTCAGACAGACCCTGTTGCTCAGTCAACACTCCACTGAGATGGGAAGCCATCTTCTACTGCTTCCCACTCAGGAGGAACCAGTGGCCAACCTAGGCAGAGTCAGTCTGGGAGCTTCTTCAGTGAGGAGCTGTAGTGACATGGGCTACCACATGGGGCAGTGGTCAGCAGTTTCTGACACTTTACTGCAGGGATGTGCAACCTTTGGCCTGTGGAGACTTGGGTCCCCTCTGCAGGAACCACCCACTCCCCTCCCCCCTAGCCTGGAGGTAGCCAGGGGCTTTGGGAGGAGGTGGGGAGAGGAAAATCACATTGAGGTGGCCTGGTGCCTCCACATATTTTGGATTACTGAACTCCATGCCAGCATGGCCAATCGTCAGGAATGCTGGGAGTTGATGTCCAAAACATCTGGAGATGTTGGGGAAGGCTGTGTTAAGGTAACCAGGTGCAAAGGTGGACTGGGTTCCTGTGCTTCTCCTAGTTAGGTAAGAGAAGGAAATGTCAGCAGGTGCAGCTTAACATGCAGGAGTGAGAGATGCCACACCAACTTAACTTCCCACTTCTGTGCCCTGCTCTACTTTGCATCTGGCACCCTTTGCCTTCCTTAGTGAAGACAGCACTCCACCGGCTACAAGCTGCCCACATGAAAAGGGGAAGCAGGCTGGTTGCTCCCTGCCCACATCAGTCAGAGTGCCAGGCCTGCTAAGACACTCCTCTCTAAAGTTAGGAGTAGGGTCAGGCATGTAAATGTATTGCTCTGCAAAGAAATATTGGGGTGGGGTGGGGGAGAAACCTTACCCCAAAAAAGACTGGAGATGAGCCGGCTATACTTAAGCACTTTCACATCTGATTGAGTTGTAATGTGCTTTGCTTCAATGTTTCCCCTCGAAATTATTGGGACCTGAAAGGGCTTTGCTTGTGCTGGATCAAGCCCATTTGTGTGCATCCATGAAAAGTCATGCAAATACAGCCAAAGCATTTTGCAAACATGAGAAATGAATTCCCATACTGACTCTGTGGCATATGTAAATATTTATGTTAATTCACTAAGCCCAAGCACAACTGAGGCCAGCCATGAGAAGGTTCATTAAGTTTCTATTATGTTTACATCTTCAAATGTCAATAAGGCAAAGATCTGGAACAATGTTAATCACATCAAATACCAATGAGTATGTTCCAATTGACTATAATGAATTCCTTGGGTGAGTTAGTATGCACTTCTCAAACAGTAATATTATTAAGAGTTCAGGAACAAGAATTCAGGACCAAAAAGCCAGCAACTGTTCAATGACAATAAACCCTGGAAATTCCATATTATAAAGAAAGGGAAAAGAGTTTTCCCAATAGTCATACCGCTAACATGTGAGAAGTCAAGAAGCAATGCTACAAGATGGGCAGCATAATTCTAGCCATGTTTACTCAGAACTAAGGTCCACTGTGTATTTCCAGGTGAAAATGCATAGGATTGTAGCCGTACTTCCCTTTGAATGAGAATGCAGTGGAAACTTATGGTGTCTTTGTAATATTTATTTTATTTACAAATATACAAGCAGAAAGTATTGGAAGCAATTAGGCTCCTAAATACAGGTACCAGAACAGCTGATCCTGCATCTGATTCCAAAACAGCCAGCCCTGCAGCTATAAAACTCTAGCTATAAAACAATGTCTGCCTCATTCTAAATCCAAACCGCAAAATGGGCTCCATGCTGTTTTTCTGCCCCTTCCTCTATCAGGAAGGTGTCACCTTCTAAAGGCTGGAGGGAGATTCTAAGCCATCAGGAAATCTTCTCCATCCTTTACAGAACATAAAGGTTCTATATAGCATCTGGCTGCTTATTAGTTGCCTATTTACACAGTAATCAAGACAATATGGGTTCATAACAATACATAAACATTTTTTTACATACAAACAGTACAATCCTAGAATCCTAGAAAAGTAGAGTTGGAAGGGGCCTATAAGGCCATCGTGTCCAACCCCCCTGCTCAATGCAGGAATTCAAGTCAAAGCATCCCTGACAGATGGCTGTCCAGCTTCACCTTGATTGTCTCCAGTGTGGAAGAGCCCACCACCTCCCTAGGTAATTGGTTCCATTGTCTTATTGCTCTAACAGTCAGGAAATTTTTCCTGATGTTTAGGTGGAATCTGGGTTCCTGTAACTTGAGCCCATTATTCAGTGTCCTGCAAACTGGGATGATCGAGAAGAGATCCTGGCCCTCCTCTGTGTGACAACCCTTCAAGTACTGAAAGAGTGCTATCATATCTCCCCTCAGTCTCCTCTTCTGAAGGCTAAACATGCCCAGTTCTTTCAGTCTCTCCTCATAGGGCCTTGTTTCCAGTCCCTTTATCATCCTTGTTGCCCTCCTCTGAACCCTCTCCAGTTTGTCTACATCCTTCTTAAAGTGTGGTGCCCAGAACTGGATGCAGTACTCAAGATGAGGCCTAACCAGTGCTGAGTAAAGGGGAATTATCACTTCCCCTGATTTGGAAGCTATACTTCTATTAATGCAGCCCAAAATAGCATTTGCCTTCTTTGCAGCCACATCGCATTGCTGGCTACTTTCACGTTACAGCGGCTGGACAAGGATAGGATTGCAATTAAATCGATGATGATGATTATGATGATGATGATTACATTTATATCCCACTGTTTTTCCTCTTGCAAGGCAGCCTACAAAGTTCTCCTCCTCTCCCTTCTATCCTCACAACAACCCTGTGAGGTAGGTTAGACTGAGAATCAGTGACTGGCCCAAAGTCGCCCAGTGAGCTTCATGGCTGAGTGGGGACTAGAACCCGGATCTCCCGAGTCCCAGTCCAACATTCTAACCACTACACCACGCTGGCTCTCTCCAAGTTATACTGGCATGGTGAAGTTATGACAGTATAGAGGAAACATTATGCTGGTGTAAAGGTTAGTTGGCTGGGGCATGCTGGGAGTTGTAGGCCAAATACATCTGGGGACCCAAGGTTGGAGAACACTGCATTATACGCATGAAGGGGCATCACATGCAGACAGGGGCAGTAGGGCCATACTATTAGCCTCACCTTCAAGGTCATGTAGAGCTTTGGCTATTGGGCGGTATAGAAATCTAACAAATGAAATGAAATGTAGTTTCCCTCGCTGCCAATGTCTGTGCGCTAGGCATCGATGTTTGCAGGGCAAAACTCTACACATGTCTGTATCACTAGGACCTGGAACCCTGATCACACAGGAACCTCCTCATGCAGATGTCAATGCTTCGTGCATGGATATGGGGGCGGGGCCAAAGGAAACCACATAATCTTGGGCATACGGCCAGCAGCGTGATATCCATTCATATGTTTAACATGTGAAGCTGGCTATTCTCTTCTTGTCCTCCTCACGACTCCTCCAGTTTGACATCTTTTCATCAAAGTGGCTTATGCCATCCTCACCTTGTTTGATTTAAGCCAAAGAGGCAAATGTTTCTTCATACTGGGTAAAATCCTGCGTTAAACATCTCTCGTACAAGCCTCATTGAAATGAATGGGAGTTGCACAGAAGCTGTGAATGGAACAGGTTTGTGGTGGATCGCGCTCCTTAGAACCAGTCAGTTCTCATGCGGGGAGTGTTAACAATCAATCTAACTCACTGAGCTGCTCCCTTGTCACTGCAGAGGAATTCAGAGTGGGTATTTATTACTCCTTGATACGTTTAATCTTTCGTTATTGTGCTTTTTAATTAATACAAAATTGCTTTAAAAAGGAACTGGTAATTAATCATAATCTTAAGCAATTAACAGGAAATAATCCCACTTTGTTCAAGTCATAATGCAGTCATTTGGAGGTGATTATACGGATAATCCAATTGGATTTATTCCATGGTAAGACTGCAGCTCCCAATCATTAGGCCAATTATGCTACCATGTGCTGTAGAATTTCCACCTCATAAGTTTAAATATAATAGTAAAATTGCATGTGTGAGCTGAAGTGGGAGGCCGTGCCATCTTTAGCTAGGTGCAGGGCTGACTTGCTAGTGCCCAAAACCAAAATCAGCACATACACATTTTACAAGTCTTACCTCATTTATCCTAACACCAAGATCTAACTGGATAAATTTAACTAAGGAAGTGATAGCCAATTGGCTACCCCTGATCCAAGTTGGCCTGGAACTCTTATCTGACACCTGGTGGCCCTACCCAGTTTAATCAAGTTGTGGTAAAAAGTTTGCCAACAGTTTTACGGCTCAGCTTGTCTGAGCGTGGAAAGCTAAGCAGGGTCAAGCCTGGTTATTACTTGGATGGGAGACCCCTCCTCTAGTTTCCTGCATTGAGCAGGGGGTTAGACTTGATAGCCTTGTAGGCTCCTTCCAACTCTATGATCTATGAAATCTATGAAAAAAGAACATAGATGGGAGAGAAAGAGAGAGAAGGACACACACTCACACTCAAACTCAAGTTGGATTTTGTGTTTAATGTCCCAGCTATACTTGAATACATGAACTCCATAATTGTGGACAGGAGAGATAGAAGGTGAACTGGCTGCCTTGATTTTTGTCCATCACCTTCTTCTGAAGCCTATAGTAAAGCCTTGAGTTTGCTCGGATGTACATCAAGGAGCCGGTCAAAACTGCCTCTGTGCCCCATCTATGCAATGGAAGCTGAGGGGGTTCTGATCTGCAGTGTGTTTTATGTGGTGTCATGATCTTGTCTCCAAAGTTAAAGGCTGAAATATGCTTCTCTGTTTCGGTAATATCACAAGATGACTTGACTGGCACAGAGATTTATACAGCACTCTATCAAGGATCTTGTCAAGAGAATAGATCAGACAGCAAATGGCATTATCAGCAGCACTGGGAAAGAACACAAACATGTACCTGAGGTCAATTATATAGTCTTTCCACATCCAGCGCATGTCTTTTGAGAGCTGGAGACTTGGCACTGATCCACACTGACATCCAAAGTGCAGCAGTAAGTGATGCTGCTCTAAGATGAAAGGAAAGCACACATATGAAACTCTACAAGCTGGAGCTGGGGGAGGGGGGGGAGAATTGTGCTCCGTTCACCAAGGCGGAAAATGAATCATTTTTAATCACTTTGAAACTGTCAGTGCCCATATAGTTGGTTTTCAACTGGTGCATTGCCACGACCTAAGGTAGGTTGCACTCAAGGATTATATATATATATATATATATATATATATATATATATATACATACACACACACACACACACACACACACACACACTTGCATTTTAAAAATGGTGATCAGGGCCATGACTACAAGCCCAGCAGGAAAATTAACCCACGGTGGCTTGCGGATTCACATAACATGCTAAGTCACCCTGCGAATAAGGTACGCAGTGTGGGTTGTTCACGGAATGATCAGGCTCAATGTGGCTTGTTCTCCCCCTCCTTCCCCCTCGATCCTCCAGCCAGTATCCCAGTGTCTTTCATGGCAGAGCCTGTCTTGTCTCCCCTTCCCCACTCCAATTGCTACCCCTTTTCTTTCACCACTTAAAAAATAAATAAATTGGAGCCTCAAAAATGCGCAATTGGGATCGTATATTTTTTTGGCCCCAGAAAATTGTGCAAATGTGTTCAGCACTTAAAAGCAACATGATCACATTGCCAAGTGGGAGAGATTATCCCTCCCCATTTTGGTGCACCTACTTTTGCCCCTCCCCACTTTTCAGTGCTTTTCAATTGATAACTCAGCAATTAGTCCCTGGCAACTGTGTGCACATTAGTCTATATGCAGTCACACCATGTCAATTTCAATGTATGTTACCTACCTCACACTTTGCCTCTCACTTTGACAGCTGAAACTTATAAGGTAATTGACCAGGAAAGACCACATATCAGACAGCTGTAAGAGCTCACTTGATCAACAATAAAAGACCACCACCACCACCAACAATAATTAAAAACTACAAACACATGTGTGCAATTTTCTGCAGCTGAAAAAAAAAAAGACATGGCAAACCAGTGACTATCGCTCCAAAGTGCCACTTGGGCATCGGTGGAGGGGCTGTCACTGGCGGCAGCAAGGGTGAAATTGCAAAGCGTGGGTGGTGGTGGTGGTGTTTGCCACTGTTGCTGAGTGGCTCGCTAGCAGATTCCCATCCCACAACCCACAATGAAATTGCTCTCCTGGTTTCGGATGACACAACAACCCATTGCAGATTGAACAACCCCTAGATCAAGCCATGGGCTATCAGGGTGGCTTGTTGCCCCAAAACAAGCCACCCTGCAGGAAGCAGTTTGGGTCTGGATGACACGACAACCCACCATGGCTAGTTACCCACGATGGGTTGCCAATCATGTTGTGTTGCATGTCACACTAAGCCACAGTGGGTTGTTATGGTGGGTGGCCGCAGAGTGGTTTAGCATGAGAGCCGCCCGAGAGAAGGAGCTTTAGGAATGGGTGTGCTTACTCCAGTGTAACATGTAACATGAAGCAGCCTTTAAAAATAAAAGGTGTTCTCTAGGAAGGGAAGCCCCAAAATGGAGGATGAAATTGGCAAGGACATTTGACAAGAGGGGGATATGAGTATGTTTGGCTAAATA
Organism: Shinisaurus crocodilurus; assembly: GCA_021292165.1. Lineage (NCBI taxonomy): Eukaryota > Metazoa > Chordata > Lepidosauria > Squamata > Shinisauridae > Shinisaurus > Shinisaurus crocodilurus. The sequence continues at coordinate 125,752,017 of CM037876.1, forward strand.
GTGGACAGGTGATCTTTCGCTCTAGCGCAAGAGCCTGGAAAAAAACAATAAGAAAACGCTTGCAAACACATTCCCACATTCATTAGGGCCTGGAAAATTATTTCCTTTTTTCAATCTGACATGGGTTTGGTTTGCAAAGCCTGATTCCAAATCAAGCCAAGGGGAATTCATCCATCACTCGTCCTGTACTGCAGATTTGAGGCTGGGATTAAAAGTGGGTCCCAGGACTGAAAAGGCTGAAGATCATTGTGGGGTGTTTCTTGGGGAAAGGAGTGTGCTTTTTCCTAGGATGCCCCCATGCTCACTGCAGAGAGCTAGACATGGGGAAGGCACAGCCATGTCCTCTCCTCAAATTGTATTTCTACACTACCCACGACCTTTCCTCAAATACCATGGAACCCACTGGTTCCACAGAACTCAGGCATTCCTCCCAGCTAATTACAGATAATTATCCCCCCATATTTTGTTTTCAGACTGTTACCAGCTCAACTGAAGCATTCCAATGTTGAGAAATGGCCACCGCAGAGCAGGGGATTCTTCTGATCTATCACAGTGATCAAAAGTGCTCTATTCTCAAGTGACCGTACCATATTCACTATCCCTTTTTTGAATCCATCCTACGTGGGACATTTTCCTTAGGAAAACTGGGATCACAAGAGAGAGGCTGCTGCAGATTGCCCTCCATGCGTCTTGCGCAGCAGCTGCCATATGCAGACCAGCATTCAGTGGAGGCGCACACATGTTTTGCATGCAAGCCATCCCAGGTTCAATCCCTGGTGGCATCTCCAGTTAAAAAAGGATCAGGGAGCAGGTGATGGGGAAGGAAGGACCCCTGAGACCCTGGGGAACCACTCCCAGTCACAGCAGACAATCCCGGGCTAGATAGACAAACCATCTGACTGGTAGAAGAGCGCTTCCTGTGCAGAAGGTACTGAGCAGCTCGAAGCCTTTTTGGGACTACACGACCAACCAGACGGCTTTGCATGGTCTACCTGGGCCCTCTTTTTAAGTTTGCCATGTTAGGCATTTCACAGTGGTCGTTGTGCAGCATCACTGAGTTTGTAATAAAAAGAATGTTGCCAGACACTTGAGTGGTCGTTTAATACAAGCTTGACTGTACCCAAACTGCACATGTTTTATCCAGTTAGCTTTCAAAGGTGTTCATATATGTGAAAGTGTAATTGTATTAATTTTGCTACTTGAAAGGAAACACTGAGTTATGTGTAGCGTTGTTGCTGCATTCCACATTGGTTTACAAAAATGACAGTGCAGGTCTGTAAGTGTCTACTCAAGAAGTAACCCCAGTGAGTTTAATGGGAATTACTCCTGGGTAAATGAGTATAGGATTGCGGTTCGACTCTCAGACTGAAATCCTAAGCATACCTACAGTCTGATCTCATGTATTCTGATTCTGAAGGAAGTCCAGTTCTATGGGGCTTACTCCAAAGAAAATATTTTTCCAGAGGGGTAGCCATGTTAGTCAGTTGCAGCAAAACCAACAAAGAGTCTTGTGGCACCTTAAAGGTGAACACATTTATTTTGGCATAAGCGTTTAACTACATGATGCATGTGATGAAGTACCCCACAAAACCATTGTCTTTATGGTGGGTGCCACAAGACTTTTCATTTTTCTCAAGTAAACGTGCATAGGACTGCAGCCCTACTAGGAGCAAAACCCATTACACTCAGTACAACTGAGCTGACTTCAGAGTAAACGTGTTTAGGCTCACTGATTTTGCATATTTAAACTTTCTGTTGGTTAGATGAATACTTACTGAGGGCACAATCCTATGCATGTTTAGGCAGAAAAAAGTCCCACAACTACCGTGCTGGCGGGCGGGGAAATGCTGGGAATTGTATGACTTTTTTCTGTCTAAACATGCATAGAATTGTGTCCTTACTTACTTTTTTTTTTTTTTAATAATTATTTTTATACTGCCTTTTTTCAAAAACCACCAAGGCAGCATACAACATAACAAAAATGATAAAACCAAGAATATCATAAAAACATTAAAATCAACACTAAAACCATAATTGAAAACATCAGAAAAAAATAGAAACCACTAAAAAAATGTTTGAAAGGCCAAATTAAAAGGATATGTCTCCTGACACTTTTTCTGAAACAGAGACAGTGGGGACAATCATGACCCTGAGGGTAGTGTATGCCACAATTTGGGAATGGCAATGTTAATGTTAAAACCAGATCCCCCACCCACACAGCTATGTGAACTGGGCAGACACTCAGTGAAACATCTGCGGTGGCTGCTGTCATGTCTACTTTGGCCCTCACCAGCTCAGAGCATTTAAAAGCGCAGCCTCCAGGTGTTCTGCCACTGAGCTAAGACCGTTTCCCACATGGCCATCCATGTACACGCAGCCTCGGGAATTTATTGCTGAAATTGCTCAGGGCTGCTGATGTTTTCCACCTGCTTAAATGCCATAGCGAGGGCCAGTCTTCCAGAAGTGCTCATTCATCCACATGGATGTTAGAAAAGGGGTGGTCTTGAGGAGTCGTCTTTCTGAGTCAAACCTCAACCGAGGGTGCTTCCAGATGGAGGGCTCCTAGCGCTAACACTCAAAAGGCCTTCCTTGTGCAGCGATTCCATCTTTCCTTCCTTAACTGCTTTTTTTTTTTCCTGGTAAGACAAAGAGATGGAAGAAGTGGTGGGAAAACATGGGAGCACTACGAATGGGAGGTGACGGCATCTAGAACTCCAGCCCCAGAAAACTCCATGAATGAGCCAGTGCGCTTGCACAATAAAAGCCTAATTTGGAAGCGCCCTGACAGCTGGATTGGGCCCCTGTGCGCTTACACAAAAGGAAAAGAAAATGTTATGATTGCCTACATGCTACGTATTTAATGTAGTGTGCAGTTTAGTCCTCGGCTTGCTGAAAGTTTTGCATCAAAATTCTGTGGTTTGCCCCCCCCTTTAAAAAAAGTGGGTTCATCTTTCTTACTACATTCAGTTTCTGCTTATTTCAGACAATGGGAAAATCTTTAGTGTTCCCTCCTCCTCTCCTAGACTAGTTAGTTTAATTCGCTTTGTTCTAATGTGCAGTATCTGGGCCAAAGAGAAAGGGAAATGTTGCTTTTTAAAAAATAATAATGAGATTTTTATTTGTTAATTGCACTCCCACCTTTTTCATCACAAGAATGTGGCCTCACTTTGTGGTGAGTAAGCTCCCACAGAAAACAGAACACAAAAGGCCTTATTTCCACAAATAAATTCTCCTATAACATCTGGGATGCTGACCGCACATGCAAGTGATGGGGCTTTGTTTAATGAGTTGCCTAAATGGAACAAAGAACACCTTAACAAATTATGCGCCTTTTGTGCATGACATCCCTCTTCCTTCCCTTTTGCGGTGGGCAGGGGGGAGAGCAAAGCATTTTTGGCCACTGACATTCTGTCTGGTGTTACTCATCGCACACTGGTAAAGTTGTTCCCTGAAGCTTGAAGCAAGGAGATTCATCATACACAACAAAGACCTCTGGAAAATTACATCTGGAAACTGGAAACTTCCCAGAAAAGGCTAATGAAAGAAATCAAAGGCCCAGCTTTTTATCATTATTATTTCATTCAAAAGTTTCCTACCCACCCTTGCAATTCCACAGCCCCTGGTACAGAGAGTCCAATTTGCCAACTGACAATAAAGATGGATACATTGCAGAGTACAATAGTGCTAATAGCATTAAAGCACCGGAGATCTACAGGGGCATAACTGGTGCAAGTGCCCAACTTTGGATGGTTTTTGGGGGTGGAGTGGAGGTCTTCCTTGTATTTTTCAAAGCAGAAAAAACCCATTGTGACCATTTCCCCACACTTCTAGGGGAGCAAGGGTCCTTAAAAATTCACCCCAGACATCTTCCAACTCAAAAACGAAAATAAAACATTTTTTTAAAAAAAAATGACATTCCAAATCTAGTCTTAATTGAAACTTTACTAAGGGCTGTACAGTATATTTTCCACTTTTTTCATAATGAGTTATTTACACATCTAAATGAGCCTCTGTGCTTCATTCTAAGTGCTGCACATATGCATGGATCCTCTATTTCATTCACCCATCAGACTACATCAGACTTGTCCTCATCTGTTCCTCCACAAATGTATGTTATTATGTCATGCCACTTAAGCACATTGTTACCATCACTAACCAAAATGTTACATTGCTGGACTGGCCCCGCATGTTTTTTAAGGTCTGCTAAGGGATGTTTTAGATCCCTGGGAATCCAGTCCATCCATCTGCTGTCTTGCCGACTGGCCATATGGTTGGCCCATCTCTGCTTGGCATCATCGATGGCCTGCATCATATCTGTTGCACTTGTGTGCTGTCATATTTCTTCCTTTGGTATATGGCCACAAAGAACAAGTTTGCATTCATATTGCCCTGTAGACCTTTGTGTATTTGTAAAGTCCTCTTTTAGTCTTCAATAAATACCTCAGTAAAGTAATGATGACTTTTTTCCTGTTAAAACTGGCTGCCTTCCATCGCCTTCTGCACTCACCTCTAAAAGCGTGGATTTTAGTCCAGTATTGCACGATTCTTGCTCCTGCTTCATTGCTACCCGATAGGAATCACCTGCTGACTCAGTCTCAGGGACACACTTGTACAATCTGGTCCTGTGGAAACAAGGGACACATTCAGTTTTCAAAGATGGAACCATTAACTAAATGGCAGGTTCTGTTCATAGGAGAAAGTGCTGCGTCAATCGGAACTGACCCACTTCAAGCCATTAAGCAAAAGAAAATCGTATTATTTTACACTCATGATCTGAACACACTCCTTGATATAAATACCCTTGCTTCTTATTTTCCATGATATAATCAAGTTGCTTGCCACTTGTCAGATTGGAAGAACAATGGCTGAAGGATGCTGTAATGGCTGAAGGATCCTGAAAACAGTAGCTGAAAGACCTTGTAACAAAGAATGAGAAGGATCTGCTTAAAAGGGCAGCTCCTTTTTCCTGCCTCAGCACGGACAAAGTCATCCCATCCACCCCTCGCCTCACATCATTCTGGATGAGGGAAGCATCAACTGAACCACATGAGCGGGACTGTGGATCAAACCGATACCACATTCATGCCTGATGTTACATGTGGTAATAATAATAATAATAATAATAATAATAATAATAATAATAATATTTTATTTATTACCCGCCTCTCCATCTAGATCGAGGCGGGAAACAACAGAAAATATAAAATACCTAAACTAAAACAACACAATATATACTATTAAACATCTTAAAACATCCTAAAAACATCTTTAAAACATCTTTAAAACATCTTAAAGTAGGTATGTCCTACTTTGGGCTTCATGAAGGGCCAATCCAGAATCCTGGTTTGGGTTCCAGGTCTTGGGGATCTTGTACAGCCACCATTGTGTATTAGCAGAAACCCAGTGGTTCAGGCATACTCACATACAGATGTGAGATTTTTCTGATTATGATGACTAACCTTCCATTTACAGAACGGGATAGAAAGAAAGTTGATATTGGGTGAATCATGTCTTAATAATTTGTATACATATTAATTTGTATGAATCATGTATTAATCTGTATACAACTTACTTCATAGTAAGTTCAAATGTTACTTACTGACAAAGGCAAGGGCACTATCCCCCTTCTCAAGCAAGTGTATTGTATTGTTATATTTATGAGAAAGCGATGGATTTGCATTGTTCTTATAGTTATTGTTTTAGCTGTGATATTTTATATAATTTTAATACTGTTTCTGATTTACGGTAATTATATTTTTTAACTTTTGTATTTTTCTATTTATATGTTTTAATTGTAGAAATTTTAATGTTGTGAAGCCGCCTTGAGTCCCAGTACTGGGGAAAAGGCGGGTTATAAATAAATATGATGATGATGATGATGATGATGATGATGATGATGTTTTACATGTCCCACCCTTTGGTGTAAGGGGCATAAGAAATAAACTACTACTACTACTACATCATCATCATCATCATCATCATCATCATCATCATCATCATCATCATTATTCTAGTGCTGAATTTTTGTGCTCTCTCACTTTCTCAAAACAGCTCCAAAATTGGCTCTCCCTGTGTGCGTATGTGTGTGTGTTTGTGTTTGCACGCTCCACATCTCTCAAGATCAGGTTCAGAGTCTGTGCTAAGGAGCAGCTATCCATCATATTGAGAGACAAGTCCTTTGAGGTGAACAAATGGCGCCTGAGGGAAAGAGTCAAGACCCAGGGGGGAAAAATTGTCTTCCATTTCTGACTGAATGCATTCTGTGAACCCAGTTCTTTGGAGGTGAAGCACCGAGACATGCATATATACTGTGGCGCACAGATAGAACCGAGTGTTTATCTGGAGATCTCTCCCTTGCTTGTCACACTGTTATTCAATTATTGACACTTCACTAACCAAGTATGACCGATGGTTCGGTATTATAGAGAGGGCGGCCCACGAAAGGTCAGCTCAAGGGGAATCTGTTGAAGGCTTTTATTATTTTCTGGATGCCTCATGTGGAGACCTTCAAAAGACACAAAACTACATGTTTCTTTTCAATGGACACTCTGTTATCTCCCATGTTGTAGAATCACATTTCCTTATCTCCACTGGCTTGCTTGTTAATTAAGGAGACGGGTGATAAAACAGGCTCTGAGGTAACACATCCACAATGCGTTACCTCAGAGCATTTCCATGAAGATGATAAAGAGGATACTTCTCACCCAAAAAATACTGCTGGTGATTCATATGGGTTAATTTCTCCTCATAGCAAAATGAAGGTAATTCTTAAGAATTTGTAGGGAATTGTGTACATCCAAGGAGGGTGGGGGGAGCCTTGTGAGATAGCTCAAAATGATTTCAGCTTCCACGGCTTTCATTAGCTCACAGCCCAGCAGCTTCCACTGCTGATTTCAGAATGCTTTGGGCAGTGCCACGAATTATTAGAAAGGGATTGAAAATAAAATGGCAAGTATCAATCAATGCACAGCCACATTTAGAATACTGCAAGCTGTTCCGGGTATCCCAGCTGGAAAAGGACATTGGAGAGCTGAAAAAATATAGAAAATGGCTACCAAAACGATAAGTGGCTCACACTGGCTCAGCTTGTCTGAGCATGGAAATCTTAGCAGGGTCAGGCCTGGTTATTACTTGGATGGGAGACCCCTCCTCTAGTTTCCTGCATTGAGCAGGGGGCTGGACTCGATGGCCTTGTAGGCCCCTTCCAACTCTATGATCTATGAATCTATAAGTTTATTTTAAAAAGAAGGTAATTTATTTCTTTATTAATTTATTTGATTTGTGCCTCACCTTTCTACCAAAAATGTCATTCAAGGTGGCTTACAATCATTAATAAAACTTGATAAAAACAACAATAATAAGCAAATACATTAAAACACAATTAAAAACACAACAACAACAGAGTAAAAACAGCATCCAGCTCCACAGACCCACTTACACACCAAAGGCCTGCTTGAATGAAGCAGTCTTTGCCTGCTGGTGGAAGGAAGGACAGCAGAGAGGGCGTGAACTTAGCCTCCCTCAGCAGGCAATTCCACATTCTGGGAGCAGCCGCCAGCCAGGCAGAAAAGTCCTCTTTCGGGTTGCCACCAAACGTGCCTCTGAAAATGGTGGCGTCAAAAGAAGGGCCTCTCCCAAAGATTTTAAGACGTGGGCAGACTCATATGGGAGCAGGTGGTCTTTCAGGTAGCCTGGTCCCAAGCTGTATATGGTTTTATAGGTCATAACCAGCACTTTGAGTTCTGCCCCAAAACAGACTGGTAGCCAGTGAAGCTCCTGTAACAAGGGAGTTGCGTGCTGCCTGTAACCAGCCCCGATCAACAGTCTGGCCACTGCATTCCGGACCAGCTGAAGTTTCTGAAGAGTTTTCAAAGGCAGCCCCACGTAAAGTGCATTACAGTAGTCCAAGGCATGTAACTAAGGCATGGACAGATCAGACATCTCTAGGAATTGGCATTGTGCAAATGCACTCCCGGCCACCACCAAAACCTGGGCATCCAGGTTCAAGGCCAAGTCCAGAACTATACCCAAACTGCGAGCCTGAGTCTTTAGTGGGAGTGTAACCCCATCCAGTATAGGTTGAATCCCTATTCCCTGGTCTGCCTTTTGCCTAACCAGGAGCATTTCTGTCTTGTCTGAATTAAGCTTCAATTTGTTTGCCCTCATCTAGTCCATTACTGATATCAGAACCAATTAAGAACTAGAACAGCTTCCTTGGATTTGGATGGAAAGGAGAGATAGAGTTTGGGTGTCATCAGCATACTGGTGGCACTGAACCCCCAAACGCTAGACAATCTCCCCTAGCGGTTGCATGTATATGTTAAATAGCATGGAGGATAAGATGGAACCCTGAGGGACACCACAGGCCAACGGCCGCGGCATCAAACAGGAATCCCCCAGCACCGCCTTCTGAGATTGCCCCTCCAAGAAGCACCGGAGTCACCATATAACAATGCATCCCAGTCCCATTTCAGACAGACATCTCAGAAGGATACCATGGCCGATGGTATCAAAAGCCACCAAGAGGTCCAGCAAAACCAACAGGAACACACTCCCCCTGTCCAGTTCCTGACATAGATCATCCACCAAGGTGACCAAAGCAGTCTCGGTCCCACAATCAGGCCTGAAGCCAGATTGAAATGGATCTAGATAATCCCCATCATCCAGAAATCCCTGGAGCTGAGAAGCCACCACACGCTCCAACAACTTGCCCAAGGATGGAATATTATAGACTGGCTGGAAATTAACCAATACAGTGGGTTTAGTGAGGTGGGGTTTTTTGTTTGTTTGTTTGTTTGTTTATTTTAAACAAAGGTCTTACCACTGCCTCCTTTAGGCAAGATGGAACCACATCTTGTCACACAGAGATGTTCACCACTGCCCTTACCCACTCAGTCAGTCCCCTGCTGGCTGCTTTTATAAGCCAGAAAGGGCAAAGGTCCAGCACACAAGTGCTAGGCTCCACCTCTCCAAGGATCCTGTCCACACCCTCAGGCTGTACAAATTGAAAAGTATCCATTGTAACTGGACAAGCAGGGGGCCAAAGTTACATCTGTCAGATGTTTCATGCTGGTTTCATAATCAGCATGGTTTTATGTGCCATGGAGAACGCCATATTTAGCCATTAAGGGCAGAATCTACCACTAGAGCAGGGCTCTCCAACCTTGGGTCCCCAGATGTTGCTGGCCTATAGCTTCCAGCATACCCAGCCAGCATGGCTAATGGCAAGGGATTCTGGGAGCTGTAGTCCAGCAACATATGGGGACCCAAGGTTGGAGAGCCCTGCACTAGAGGAAGATAATTTTCTAGCACCTGCAGAGGGACTTGGCATTCTGAGGGTTCACCTTGCACTTTGTACATCATGATGACTTCTACATCCCTTATCTGCTGTGATCAAATAGACCAAAGAAAATTAGCCCACAACAACTATACTACAGCATGGGTTTTAAAAATAGATATAAATCTATACTCTTTATCACGGCCTTCCTCAACCTGGCACTTTCCAGATGTGTGGGCTACAGCTCCCATCATCCCCAGCCAGTGTGGTTGCTCTGGCTATGAATGATGGGAGTTGTAGTCCAACACATCTGGAGGGCACCATGTTGGGAAAGGCTGCTTTATCAGAACTAAATTTCTCTCTCTCCCCACCTTTCTCTGTCTCCCATGCAGACCCCGCTGGAGTGAGGGCTTACCTCCATCCGGAAAATCAAAGAGCCCACCTTTCTGTGACCTACACATATGTACTGTGCTCACGTCTCTACACACCATCTCCTTGTTCTTGCATTTTTAAGGCACCCCTGCTAGTGCCTGATGATTCATCTTCCCTTTATAACTCAGTCCTGCATGGTGCTTTCTTGCAACTTGCTGGCACTTTTAGTCTTGTATATCTTTGTTCTCTACGCTGCTCCAGCCCTTCTGCTTTGTTTGGTTTCATCTACCGTACATTTCTACGGCCAGGATTGTTGTTGCAAATGGTTATTATGAAACTATGGTGTCCTAAAGAAAGCTGCTCTAGATGTAGCTATGTATGAGTTTAGTGCCAGTCTTGTTACAGCACCAGTGCCAGCAAAATTCTGACATCTCAGTGCTATCAGCACAATTGGAAGAAATGGCAGCCACTATTAGTGTCGTGGCCCCGTCAAAGCCCAGTAGCAGCCAATTTTCTAGGGAGCATGCAGTGGAATCACCTCCACGTGCATGGGACCAAGAATTTGATGAGAGAGATTCACCAGAGAGGGGTGAGTATTATCCACACAAGAGCAGGGCATCATGGCCGTATAGGCACACAAGTCCGCCACGTGGTTTCAATCCTTATTATCAAGGCCCAGCTATGCCACCCCCACCTGGGTGGCCATATTACTGGGGTCAGCCGCCTTCTTCGCCTACAAGATCCCCCTCACGATCCAGAACACCAAAAACTAATTCCGCAGTCAGGGTGGATAGTGATGGGGAGTCTTCTCAGGTGAAGAAGGCATGTGTAAAAGTGTGGTCTGGCCCAGTGGGCCGCATGGTGCCCGAGTCAAAAAGGCAGTCCACAGTTGATATGGTGGACCATTATCCTTGGGTAGCATAGAATCATAGAAAAGTAGAGTTGGAAGGGGCCTACAAGGCCATCATGCCCTCTGGCGCCCCCTCCTTTCCGTTGGGATATTCATTTACTTAAAATATGTGATGCCCCCATGTGGGCAGCTGAACTGCGGGAATATCATGTGCCTTAGTCAGATGGTAGCACTGAAAAACCTCAGTAGAACTTAGTCAGTCCTTGCTGGGTGGGCTGGGGAGACTGCCTGCCACAAATCATCTGAAAAAGGATGGAACAGCTAGCCTAAAAAAAAGGGACAGCACCAGCTGGCACAAGCTAACCATGTTTGTTCACCTTTAGTGGAACAAAGTTCACCTCACACTGGAGAGCCAGTGTGGCGTAGTGGTGAGAGTGTTGGACTGGGACTCAGGAGATCCGGGTTCTAGTCCCCGCTCGGCCATGAAACTCACTGGGTGACTTTGGGCCAGTCACTGACTCTCAGCCTAACCTACCTCACAGGGTTGTTGTGAGGATAAAATGGAGAGGAGGAGGATTATGTAAGCCACCTTGGGTTCCTTGCAGGAAAAAAGGCGGGGTATAAATATAATAAATAAATAAAATAAATAAATAAAATAGTTCATCAGCTGACATTTTCTAACATGTTGCAAAGTGCTCTGTATTTGAAAAATCTGACTGTCCCAAAGTACCATGTGGCTTTCACATTAGCGAGGTTCAATGTGATGCAGCCTCAATGGTTAGAAGGCCGGTATGGAGGAATACCCTATTGCTAAGAGTCTGCCCTTGTGATTCTGGGGATATTGAAACATGGATGCAGATGATGTTTTATTGTAATTTTTATCAGGGGGCTAGAGCAAAACTGACTCAGCCAATTTTGGCATCCTCTCCTGGTCATTCAGATGTGGTGCTACTTTTAATATATATGGAGGGATGCCATGTCAACATTCCTCAGAGTTCCCATTACTCTGGTGTGGAGAAAGTCGATATTATAACCTGGGGTCATCCAATATAGCTGAATGGTGGGAAATAAAAGGAAGGACTTCTTCACACAGCACATAGTTAAACTATGGAATTTGTTTCCACAAGATGTAGTGATGGCCATCATCTTGGATGGCTTTAAAAGGGGATTAGACAAATTCCTGGAGGAGAAGGCTATCAATGGCTGCTAGTCCTGATTGGCTATGTATTACTTCCAGTATCAGAGGTGGTATGCGTCTCTCAATACCAGTTTCTGGGGAACACAAGCGGGAGGGTGCTCTTGCTCTCATATCCTGCTTGTGGGCTTCCCAGTGGTATCTGGTTGGCCAATGTGGGAACCAGGATGTTGGATTAGATGGGCTTTTGGTCTGATTGAGCAGGGCTCTGCTTATGTTCTTAAGAGTAGGGCCAAAGCATCATGGATGGGGGAGGAATTAGTGCAGTTCACTGGGGCTCAGGGAGCTGAGCCAGGAGGAGGCCCCAAGCTCAGGCTGCAAACCTGTTACCTCGAGGAAAGAAAAACCCCTCCTGATTCTTCATGCGGATATAAAACAATTGATGTTTTACTTGATGTTCTAAAACAATTGATGTTTTATTAACACACCCTGTGTGTTGCCCGCAGATCTGTGCCCAAATGGAACAGTCTGCTCCCCCAAAATACCCTCCAACAGCACCCTGACAAAGTATCTACTGAATCTATTGCAACAATTTCCAGAGGAGTAGCCGTGGTATTCTACTGCAGCAAAGACAACCAAGAGTCTTCTGGCACCTTAAAGACTTAACAAATTTATTCTGGCTTAAGCTTTTTACAGACTGAAGTGGATAATAGTCCATGCAAGCTTGTGCCAGAATACCGGTAGATTGGTTAATCTTTAAGGTGCCACAAGCCTCTTTATTGTTTTTGAATCTATTGTAATTATCCTGCAGGTCCAAAACAAACAAAAGAAACATCAACAGGACCGCCCCGCTCTGGTTCATCTGTAGGTGAAGATTGCAGCCTGAGCAATGTTACTCCAGAGAAAGGAAGGAGCGAAACACAACTGCTGGGCACTCAGACACAAGGATGCTTTTGAAACTGCCTGTAGCACCCCTCCCCCAACATTTCAAGCCTGAGATGCTCAGCCCCACAGGCAGGAGCTGGTGTGTGTGCGCGCGCGCGCGTTTTCTTGCTTTTGCAATCCAAGTGGAGGAGGTGTTCTCTTCTTGCCTGCTAGATTGGGTAAGGGGTTTCTATTTCTTAGCTAAACCATTGCAGACGGAAAGGATCCAGTCTAACATTCTGTATTCCTCTCTCTCTCTCTCTCTCTCTCTCTCTCTCTCTCTCTCCTCTTCTTTTCTGTAGCTGAGAAACCCTGGAGTGGATTGCCTTGATTGTATCCTAAATTCAACCATTTCAACCAATATCACTGTGAGACTAAAAAATGTGAAAATGTTTACATTGTTACATTTATTGCTTGGATCATTTTACATTTTTCCTACATAAGAATATAGGAGTCCAGGCGGGGAAAGGGGAGGGAGGAAGCATACATGCTCAGGCACACTGTTGTGTGTGAATATTGCACAATATCACTTCCCCTTTGTAGGGACAAAATTCATGTGGTGGATACCATTTAGCTACAAGAAAATGATATTCATCTAGGGAAGTTGCCAACGTGTAAAGCATCGCTAATGGAGAAAAATTCTGGAGGGAACTCAAGAGAGAGAGAGAGAGAGAGAGAGCGAGCAGGAGGTAAAATCCCGTTTTATTAAAATAAGTGTCAAACTCACAAGCAATTTAAAAACTGCTAGGAGCTCACCTGCAGAGTGAGATTCTAATCCCATTTCTACTCAGAGAAATTTTGCTACAGCCCCATTGAACTCTGGAGTTAATACAATCAGGATCCCGTCCATGAGGACAAAAGAACCAGAAGTGACTGCAGAATAAACCAATAAGAAAAGGAGATGAGGAAAAAAAAAAGAGAGAGAGATGGTGATTGGGGTGAAGTAGAAAAGAAAGAAAAGGACATCCAAGGGGAGCCAAAGGAAGGGGGAGAAGATTAGTAACATATGGCAGGTATCAATTATTTACCATATATGTACAGTTAAAAAAGCTCACTTCCCATTGGGAATGGACCAGCATCTTACAAGCTGAACCGTGTTTTAAAAGCATCTGGAAAGAAAATAAAGGAATCGAAAGTTCTGCAGTAAATGAGCCCTACCAGCATACCGCGTTCTTCTTGGAACAAGGCAATTCACAAGCCTTTGTGAATTGTGTTTCAAGAGAAATTTTTACAGAAATTACCTTACAGGATGATCCAACATATGCCCAAGAAGGATTTGCAGCCATGTGTGTGTGTGTGTGTGTGTGTGTGGTGTGTATATTGAATATAGCTTATTATCTTTAGCTTTTCTGTTCATTAACAGTAGGAACAAGATGGTTTTTTAAATTTTTGGTTTTAACAAAACAAAATACAAGTGAAAATTGTCTGTTTACTAAAATCCAAGATTTAGAACACTGAGATATTACACTACTCACTCACACATAAGTCCCATCCTGTCCCCACCCCCATCCGGATTAATTGCATCTAATTCTACTCCTTTGGTGACTTCCATGGTAACCTTTTTGCTTCTCTTTCAGAATCACGATACAATTGTTCCGGTAAATCATTTGCCCACGTGCAAGTTTCTCCTTTCCCACATTTTCCTGTTGGAAAAATGCTATTTCATATTCCGCTGAACAGCCCACACTTAACAGATAGGCTGATTCAATCACAGACCCTATATTAGATACCAGATGCCAATATTTATGTCCATTGTTACAGAAATAGCTACTCTGAAACCAATGCCCACTAAATTGGCATGGGTCAGCCACAGGTCCCAGTTGTTCAGCCTGTCATGCTGCAATTAGACATGAGATCCGTAACTGGGAGACTGTGGAGAGGCAAAGGGACCAGTGGTCATGTGACGGCCACAATGCAGGGGTGCCCACGGACGGAATGGGGCTAGCAAAAAGAAGAGTGCTGGGGACGGGATGGGAAGGCTGGGAAGGCTGAGGAAGAGCCCCAACAATGCTCTGGGACTTGACCCAAAGGCAGGGCAAGGAGGAGGAACAAGCAGCTACCTGAGCACCCCCTTTCTGAGGCCCTGCAAATAGCTGGTAAGATGGAAACTTCACTACTGACTCTTGAGCGTACAAATACAGTGGCTAAAGGTTGAGTTCAGCATGGGGTGAAGCATTTGCTTCTGCTCTTACCTAGCTGGGCTGGCTCCAGGTTTGAGGGGTGTGTGTCAGCCTGTGATGGGCCCCACCCCACCTCACGGACCACCTTCCAGGCAGCCTTACTTGGGAACGTGTGGTGGCAGCGGATGGCAGCAGCGTGCAGCAGCAGCAGCCTGATCAGCACTGAGACTGGGAGCTGCCATTTTAATTTCCCACAGTTCTCCTGATGCATTGTCAGGCTGGGACGTCGTGGGAAATTAAAATGGCGGCCCCTAGTGGGCCCCACCTTTTAAATTTCTTCCAATGTCTTGGAGCAACACTGCGTCAGGAAACATGGGAAATTAAAATGGCGGTTCCCAGACATGGCTGTCTGGTATTAATTGAAGCGCCAGGGGGAAAAAAAGGGGTGGGGACCAGGGAAGGTCTCAGCAGCGGACTCTTCTGGGGCCCCAGCAACTGTTCAAGGATGCCACATGCTGATTCTGAGCCTGCTCACAACTCATCTCATATTTACCACACCGCACCGTAAAGCTGCTGAAGTGATGGCAACATAAATGTGGATTGTACTAAGAGTGGGCTGCAGGCTCAAATGCTAGCATGCCTGCTTCACTGTGTGCCAAACTCCACACAACTCACATCAGTTTGGCCATGTGAAGGCCCTGGCAACTGCCAGAACCATCTGCACCATTCCTTTTCATCACTTGTTCCTATGTGTGTACATACATGAAACTACTTCTGGATATCTTCTACCGGTAACTAGATCTTAATGAAGACCAAACTAAACCAGGCAAAATGCAAACAAAACCTCCAGCTGTACGAGCCGAGGCACATTTTCCAGTGGTAGATTTAGTAATAAACCTGTGGTAATATGCTCCCATTGTAAGGAATCAGTGACTGGCCGAAGCATTCTTATTGGATCTCTCAACCTCTCCATCACAGCAAGCCCCAAAGCATAGGTCAAAGGTCTCTCAACATTCCTTAGGGAAGGCCCCCAGGAAGGAGTAACCTAAATGGCTTCTATTGATCTAGCAGATTGATTGAGCCCCTGCTGTGATTAATTTTGGACCAAAAGCACCTGCGGTAGTAAAGCAATAGGTCAAGGGGTTTCCAATGCTGTATTGGCCACAGCCACAGCAGCTTTTTTAAGGGGCGCGCAAGGCCCTTTAAAAGACTGGTGAAGAATTGCAGCTGGTTAAAGGCTTTCCAGGGCAGCTAATATTAACCCACAGAACAAGCCATCCTCAGCTCCATCGCTTGCCCTAAGAGCAGCTTAATAGCAGGATAATGTGGACTGAGCAGAAGTTATCGGATTGATCTCCTGATTGATGGGGAAATCAAGGCCACTATGGCCTCTTTGTTCGCTGTTCACTGGATTGTTCGGGAATTCATCATACATACTGACCACAGCACTCAAGTTTCATAATTAATGTCTGGGACAAAGGAAGACATTCATTTACCAGTTCTTGTTTCCTCCACTTTGCATCCCCAACATCCTTCTTGATGTGTGAATGGGTCTGAGGACCACACACCATGCTGATCGCGTCTCACGTGGCTTCATTCGCTCCCTGGAGTCATCCATTCACAAACACACAATCAAGACATTTTATTGATTTATTTGTCTCCACACCCTGCCTTTCTTCATGTGTGCACAGGGGGTCATCTCATTTTATCTTCACAATGACCCTGTGGAGTAGGTTCGGCTGAGATACACAGAAACTTGCACATGCCCAGCCAGGGAGCTACAAGGTTGCATGGGGATTTGAATCCAGCCCTCCACAAGTCCCAAGTCCGGCATTCTGTTCACTCCATCACACTGGCGCACAGATCTCAGCTACAGCAATGTCTGTGTTCTCCAGTGATCCAAAATATACTTCATGGGTCATGAATAGACAAAGGTCCATGTATTCATATAGGGGAAATCATTCATACACAATATGATGCCCCCCCGCCCAATAAGGAAGAAAAATTGGTATAAACTAGATCTCAGTGAAAACCATTCCTGCAGGTTAATGTGTGTAGCAAAGGATTAATGCTCCCTCCATTTTCTTGGTACAGATGGGGAATAATAACAACATATATTATTAAGGATCATTGTGCACATGCTAAAAATTTGGGGATTTGGCAAGTAGGGTGAGGGTCTCTAATTCCAGTAGGGATGCCTATCCTTGCAGGAAAATATTCCCTTCTCTTTAGAAGCAAATGTTTGGGTGGGATGATAGTGGGAAGACCATCCCCATATCCCAAGAGCTCCCAGGACAGAGTGATGACCTTCCCAGAATCGTTGGGGAGGGACTATAGTTTGGCAGTGGTGCACATAAGTAATTTTAGAGTCTGGACTTAACGGTCCTCTGTCCTGCTGCCCCTTTAGATGGCAATGGACATTACCGTACTTCACTTACTTCAAAATGCGGTAAGCCGGGCCTGCTGCATTTGGGGGCTCTCCCCACTCTGCTGACCGTGGCCTGGACTTCTGCCCCAAAGTCCTGGCCTGATGGTACCAAAATAAAGAAAAGTGGTCCGGGGTGACACATGAACCATATCTAGGAATATATGGATTTTATGTAAGAATTACTAAAGAACCTTTGAGAGGATGCTCACTCTGCTGGAAAATAGCTCATCGAGCTTGCCTTCTGGGCTAGGGTGGCCTCTTACACATTACCAAAAGAGAGGAAATGCTGCATCACCCAAAAGAGAGCAAAAGAGGGTGTGGATTTGCATAAATTTTCATGTGATCATTTATGTGCATAGATGCAAATTTAGACATAATTGCTATAATTCAAATACAAATTCAATACATCTCACCGTAGTGGGGAAGACTGTGACCAGGGGGGGGGGGCTTTTGTGCCTGCCTGGGTGCTGACTGTTGGGGGCAACTTCCAGGCCCCTTTAAGCTCTCTCCACTTATGTTCTTTATCTTTAAGCCAAAATTGGGCTGGACAGCCCTTGAAAGAGAGGACATCTTTAAACAGAGGACTGACCTTCAAATATACAGGCCTGCTGTGGCTCACTCTGGCTCAGCTTGTCTGAGCGTGGAAAGCTAAGCAGGGTCAGGCCTGGTTATTACTTGGATGGGAGACCCCTCCTCTAGTTTCCAGCATTGAGCAGGGGGTTGGACTCGATAGCCTTGTAGGCCCCCTTCCAACTCTATGATCCTATGAAATGGCCAGTGTGGCGTAGTGGTGAGAGCATTGGACTGGGACTCAGGAGATCCGGGTTCTAGTCCCCGCTCAGCCATGAAACTCACTGGGTGACTTTGGGCCAGTCACTGACTCTCAGCCTAACCTACCTCACAGGGTTGTTGGGAGGAGAAAATGGAGAGGTGGAGGAGGATTATGTAAGCCGCCTTGGGTTCCTTGCAGGAAAAAAGGCAGGGTATAAATGTAATATAATAATAATAATAATAATAATAATAATAATAATAATAATAATAATGGACTGTCCTCTGTAAGGTAGGTCACGTGGCCGCCCAGTGACCTGGGCTCTCCTTGGCATACATAGACCATCCACCCACTTTTCACACAATCTCCTGCTGAGATTTGAGCGTGGAATTTTGTCTTTTCAGCTCTCAACAGAATTCCCGGAAGTGGCGGATGTTGTTGGTGGCGGAGGTTGTTGATGGGGGGGGGGGGGGACTGCTCTGAAGCCACAATCATGAAGGATGTTTTCTAAATGGTCTTAACAGATCAGAGGTGACCAAAGCTCAGTCCCTAACAAGTAAACAAGGAAACATGAACTTCCTCCCTTTCAGCTGCAAGAGCTCTCCGGTTACACTTTAATCCCTTGTGCAGTTGCCCTTTGAAAGACAGTAACAGGGCGAAGCTCAGATCAATGCAGATCAATGTGGATGCTTTTCGGGTGTGGGAGGAGGGGATGGCGATGGCGATGGGGGAGGGGGGTTATGCAACCTAGAAATGTTTGCCATGGGAAATCTGGAGAAAAAGGAAGGGGCAAATGCCACTCCCTCACAAAATGGTTGCCTAGGGAATGTTTAATAACAGGCATCTCTGTAGAGTGGCTTGTTTTCTATCACACCATTTTTTTCTTCATGCAGGAAAACTTATAGAGGTGTGGTGCGGGTGGGATGGAAAACAAAATGTACGTGGATGTTGCATTCACACGTAGCAATTTTTCCAACTGTATTCCTCAATTACTATTTGACCACAGGATAGTTATAAATCAGGCTCTGGGGTTGGAAGGCTTGAAGAATCATCATCATCAGGCGATCACTCGTGACCGAGTAAGATTGTCTTCCAGGATAAAAGGAGGAAATTCTAAAGAAGACTGTGTAGACTCTAGCGATGGGTCCGTAAGTGACTGTGGAGGCCAATTCTAGATCCACACAGCTTCCCACAGTGAGGACACAGGTTACCAGATGGAAGATGGTCCTGTAAAGGATTCATTTCACGTGCTTTTCGCTTAGCACGTTTCTCCCTTTCACCTTGTACTCTGGCTTCTTCAAAGTCTATGGCACCTTTGTGAAAGGCCAACCTCCAGTTAGATCGTTCATGGGCCAGAGCGTCCCAAGTTTTCGATGTTTATATTGCATTTTTTTAGATTAGCCTTATGAACATCTTTAAACCTCTTATATTGACCACCGATATTCCGCTTTCCATCCTTGAGTTGGGAATAAAGTAACTGCTTTGGGAGACGGCAGTCAGGCATTCGAACAACATGACCGGTCCACTGAAGTTGGCGTTGAAGGATCATTTTTTCAACGCTAGTAGTCTTTGCTTCTTCCAGTACACTGACATTTGTTCGCCTATCTTCCCAAGTAATTCGCAGGATTTTCTGGAGGCAACGTTGATGAAATCTTTCAAGGAGGTGGAAGTGACGTTTATAGATAGTCCATGTTTCGCAGGCATACAATAAAGTTGGTAATACAATGGCTTCATAAACCAGTGTTTTGGTCTTCTTACAAATATCCCGATCCTCTAACACTCTGTGTTTCATTCGAGAAAACGCGGCACGTGCGGAGCTCAAACGATGCTGGATTTCACTGTCGATGTTAGCTGTAACAGAAAGATAGCTGCCAAGATAGAGAAAATGATCGACATTTTCCAGTATTGTCTCGCCAAGCTGGATAGATGGCATCACCAAAGGGTTACCTTGCACTTGCTGATGAAGCACTTTGGTTTTTTTGATGTTAAGTGAGAGACCAAGTTTTTCGTATGCTTCTGCAAAAGCATTTAGGATAGTTTGGAGATCATCCTCTGAATGTGCGGAGACCACATTTTGAGGAATACAGGCCTCTTGATCAGATGTAACAAATGGGGAACTTGTGGAAATTGACAAAGGAAACGGGGCAGGGGTGAACTGAACTCAGGTGAAGTACTGCATTCTCGGTGCCCAATTCCCTCTCCTCTTGCAATCCCTTCGGGGATCCCACCTCATGCTTTTCTGATACTCACTCATGACAGTTGTCAGTCATTTGGTGCCTCTTCACTTACTCCATGGAAAGGGTTGCTGTAGTGGGCTAATGGTGTTTTCCAGTTCATCACTGCTCAGGAAGGGAGGAGGATTTCTCCATGCCATGGCAAGCAGGCCCCCCGCGATCTGTGGCCACAGTGTGAGGGAAAAGCCCTGATTCACATGATGAGCTGTTGGCTGCACATGAACGGCTCACCCAGTGGGCGGGAGCTGCCATGTGCAGCAATTTAAAGCTCCCATAATGTATGTGCCTGCCCCTTAGCACATGAATGCAACACCTGACAATAAGAGGCAAGTTTATTATGCAATACATTTGATAGCTACCACTTCAGCTGATTATGTAAATTGGCCATTAGCTGAGGTATTAAGTGGAGGATGAGGGCTTAATTTTGACTCAAAAATATCATTTTCACAATCTCACTTCAATCCCACAGAATGCTGAGCAACCAGCAATTGAAACCTACGGAAGATTATTCTCAGGGAGAGCCTTCTCCACAATCCTCGCAGGGAATGGGGGTGGTGGTGGAAACACTGATGGGTCTCATCCCAATTTGGAGTTATTCCCCAATGGAATGGAATGGCGTCATTCCATTCTAAATCCTTTAGAGATCTGTGGGGACAAAAGCATGAATCATGAGCTTTTTCCTCGGGGGACCCTGATTCATTTCCAGCTTTGATTGCATCATGTATGTGTGTGTGTGTGTGTGTGTGTGTGTGTGTGTTTGCTGAAGCATATGTGTGCAGGAGGAGAGGCTGGGCTCATATGTGAGGAAGTTGGAGTTCTGAAAAGCAGCCCAGCAAAGTAGCACAACTGGCAGTTGAGATAAGAAATACATGGGGTGGGTGGGTGGAGATCCCAGATTCCACTATATCCAAGCGGGACTATGGGCACAATCCTTAGCTGGCTGGGGAATGCTGGGAGTTGTAGGACTTTTCTCTGTCTAAACATGCTTTAGGATTGTGACCTAATAGATTTGTCTATAACCAGACTGCAAATAAGAGGGTCACAAGAGGGATCTTTAAAGCAGGTAAATATTTCCCTCACATTATCGAAGGGGCTTGCCAAAGGTCACCTTCAGCTGATGGCAGAAGTGAGATTTTAATTCTCTTATCTACTGCTCTTCACTGGTACCAGTGCTGCTAGATTCCAGTCTGCGGCTTGACACATTTCCAGTGCGGTTTAGAGGGGTGTTCAGCATGCTGAATTGGTGTACCTCCTGACACCTGAAACGTGCTGCCATCTGGAAGTAGCCATTACCTTTCTGGTACGGCACTAATTGATTAGCTTGATAAATTGCAAGCTCCATGGTGCCCTGAAGCATGGTTGTTAGTGACTCAATAGTGAATAGATCAGGCTTGTCCTTTTAGGGTGAGGAACCCATCCCCTGCGTAGCTTGCTTTGCTTGACGCAACTCAGGCTTTCCCCTTGCGTCCAGCTCCTAACAGCAACCACTTCTTTCATCTCAAGTCGGCTCTTGGCGTATCTCCATAATTTTCACTATAAGTAGGACTTCTGCCTCTTAGTAAGACAGGAGGAGGAGGAAATACTTCACATACCATTTCATAAAATATATATTAGAGAAACTAGGAAAATAAAATGTTACATGCAGTGCAACGCCAGTTGTTTATCTATCCAATGCACTTTAAGCGAAG
Source organism: Shinisaurus crocodilurus (assembly GCA_021292165.1). NCBI lineage: Eukaryota > Metazoa > Chordata > Lepidosauria > Squamata > Shinisauridae > Shinisaurus > Shinisaurus crocodilurus. The sequence continues at coordinate 125,773,814 of CM037876.1, forward strand.
GAAAAGGCAGTTCTGTAGGCTTGCTTTATAGCAGGGGTGGGCAACAAGTGGGCCTCCAAATGTTGTTGGACTGCAATTCCCATCAGCCCTAGCCAGCATAGCCAATGGTGAGGAATGATGAGAGTTGTTGGCCAAAACATCTGGAGGGCCACACATTGCCCACCCGTGCAGTTTATACGGTTAGGCTTGGATCCTAAGATAAGTCAACTTAAGGAAGTTCATGGAAGGGAAGGTTTCCATCCCTGTCTCTCCACACCAGCCACCCAAAAGCCTCTCTTGGCAGGCTGGAGGGGCCTCCACAACAATGTGGGATGTGGTACAAGGGGCTGGTGGGAGAGAGGGAATTAGGCGGAGGTCCCCAGCATCCCCCTATTTCCCATCCCACATTGTTCAGGAGGAGCCCTGACTCTCCAAAGAGGCTTTGGGGGGATGACGCATGGGGGCAGAGAAGGGGATGGGAAACTTTTAAGTTAACGCATCTTAGGATCCAAGCAATTGACTTGGGGAGCTGGTATGCGGCAGGAGGTGTAGACCTCTAATGTTGGTGCCTGCAGGTATGGGGTAGAGATCTCCAAATGCAAGTACAATTTATTTATTTATTATAATATAAATTTGAGTCCCCGTGGACAGTCCTATCCCTTGCCATTATCTCCTGTTTCATTGCTAACAAGGGTATCTAAGGGCAAGATCACACCATCTTATTCTGGAAAAAAACCATTCAAAGTCAATACCACCCAGATGTAGCAATGGACACCAATTTGGATGGCTCTAAAAGAGGGATGGACAAATTCATGGAGAAGGCTATCAATGGCTACTAGTCTTGATGGCCATATTCTACCTCCAGTATCAGATGCAGTTAGTCTCTACCAGTTGCTGGAGAACATGGGCGGGAGGATGCTGTTACACTCATGTCCTGCTTACGGGTTTCCCGTGGGCAGCTATTTGGCTGCTGCGTGAACAGAATGCTGGAGCGGATGGGCCCTTGGTCTGATCCAGCAGGCCTCTTCTGTTCTTATTTCTCCCTGTCCCTGTCTCCCGGACAAGTACTCACACAATCATAACCACTGCCTCAGTACTCACAGTCACTAACAGGGGTAGAGTTCTGTCTATAAGTATGGACTGAAAAAGTGAAAAAGTATCAGTCCTTTAACTTTGCATCACCGTCACCACCGTCGTCATCACCAGTCACGCACCTAAAACAAAACTAGGGATATAAAAGCTCCTATCAATCAAGGGGAGAGGTAAGGAACGTTGATGCCTTGACCCTTGACTACTGGACATCTTCTTCAGCCCACTTCTGATTCCAAGATTTCGCCAGATGTTGTCCATGCACGTTAAGCCTTAAAGTTTAAGGACTAGATGTGTGGTGGTGGTGGTGGTCGTTGCTTTAAAATTTAAAACCACCAGCAGCACCAAGTGTCTAGTCTTTAAACTTTAAATAAAAGCTAAGCTTCTCAGGACGTTGAATTCTGTAGCCAATACCCATTTTTGCACTTGTGTACTGTAATCGTAAATGTCACAGACTACATGCAGGATGTACTGGCATAGCCACGGGGTTTTTTCCCCATCCTTCCGAGGCTGAGGGACGGGATCAGGCGCCACCGTCCCTCTGCCTGCGGCTGGGGAATAACCTTCTTCTTCCACATGGTTCTCTCGACTGACGGCTTTGTTTAAAGGCAATGATTAAGGCAATTGCGAGAAGGCCCATCAGGGTGGCTGCTGCTTCCAAGATGCCCGCTCCGTGTCCTTGGGTGTGGCTCCTGCTGGTGACACGGTGTGTGTGTGTGTGTGTGTGTGTGCGCGCGCGCGCGTGCGCAGCCACCTTCTGGCCTCAGCATGGCAGGAGGGAAGCTTATTGCCAGGGAGTTGCTGGACCAGTGGGAAGAAGGGAAAGAAAGCGGCAAAAACAACAATATTTGTTAGTGGTGCAGGCCTGCTGCTTTTTCCCTGGAGCCCGGCTGTTTCAGCAACCTGCTTCCACCATCTAGGCGCCTCAGCCCAATTCCCCAGCCATCAAGCCTTAACCTGCCTGCCTGCCTGCCTGCCGCTGTTGCTCCAGGCTCAGAGAAACCCCCCTGGGCTTTCTTCTACAGCATGTCAGTGTGGGCCACAGCAGCCCTCTCCGCCACTCTTCGGGCCAAAGAAAAATCCGGGGATTTTTTGTTGTCCTTCCCAATGAAAATAAAGAAGCCACCGTCCTACTGAACACCTCTTTGTGATCCACATTTGCAGCATCCGTCCTTTGAACATCTGTGCCTGTTGGCTTTGCTGGCCTCCGCAGCGCTCGGAATACAAAGTGCAGGCCTTTGTTAGAGGCTTCGGCTAATGCTAGCAAAAAAAGTCCCAAGGACAGGCTGCAGCCTTCTTTGCGATGCCTGGGGGGGGGGGGGAGGAAAGGAGGAGTGGCTGGGGAGGGTGTGTGTGTGGGGAAGAGGGGGCTGCATTTAAGGTGGGTTTTACAGGATGGTTGTAAAAAGGACAAGCAGTGTTTTCATTTTGGAAAGGAAAGGACTTTCGTCCAGTGTGTGCCGCATATTCCTAATGGCAAAGTTCACACACTACCACACCCTACCCCAACCTGGTGCCCCCCCCAGATGTGTTGGACTACAACTCCCAGCATCCCCCGCCAGCATGGAACATCTGGGGGGGCCCCAGGTTGGGGAAAAGCTGCAGTCTGATGCATATACACGTTATCGGTTCACATGCATAATGAGGCTGTGACACTATGATATGCAACCCTATACTCAATTACCTGGGAGTAAGCCCTATTTAATGCAATAGGACTTACTTGTGAGTAGACATGAATAGGGAGTTACACAGCACAATCCTATTAACACATATACTCAGACAGAAGTAAGCCCCATTCAGCGCGATGGGGCTTTCTTCCATGTAAGTACGTATAGCAGAAGTGGGCCTTTTTTCTGCCGTGGGCCATTGATCACAGGAGAAGAAATTTTATTTATTTATTTATTTATTACATTTATACCCCGTTGGTTTTCCTGCAAGGAACTCGAGGCGGCTTACATAATCCTCCTCTCCATTTTATCCTCACAACAACCCTGTGTGGTAGGTTAGGCTGAGAGGCAGTGACTGGCCCAAAGTCACCCAGTGAGTTTCATGGTGGAGCGGGGACTAGAACCCGGATCTCCCGAGTCCCAGTCCAACACTCTCACCACTACGCACACTGGGAGCCAGACGCAAATAAAAAGAGGGGTGCTTTTTGATAGTGCAGATTAGGCTGGCTGACAGCTGACCCAATCTGAGCCTCCAAAGGTGAAAGCATGAAACTGGCCTGATCCACACCCTCAAAGCTCTCCACTGGACAGGAGACGGCTTAGTGAGCAGCCTCCCACCCGAGGAGGGACACCCTTGAAAGTGCTGATCCGGTCTGCTGTCAGTAGGCCTGATCTGCAAGTTCTACTCAGATGGCAGGTTGCTCAACACCACGCAGCTCCCCACCTGAAGAGAGCTTCGAAGGGCCCAGATGAAATTAAGCAAAGAGCGGTATCCATTGGTAAACACGCCTGCTGGGGACCAAATGGCATCGGGGGCATGGCCACACACTGCTTTGATGTCATTTTTGGCCCATGGAGTTTGAGGTCATCCAGTCCGGCACCCAATTTTAGTTGCCCACCCCTGATTTATACAGTTCAAAATTCAAGTAATGCAGAAGTTGCATTATGTCAGCTGATGTATAAAGTGACTAATAACAATGCGGAAAGTAACGTGAGTAGTCCACGGTCCTCCAAAGCCCCAAATCCTGATCAAGCGTGCCCATTTCTCCTCCCCTTGCAAAAAAGACCCCCCACACACACACACAGATTCCACTCTTCTTCTCCGTTCTCTCAACATGGATCAGATTCTCGTCAGACCATGAGTTTTAGCTCAGTAGTTCGATGGAGGGGGAAAAAATGGTAAAACCCACCAGCTTTCCCTTAACATGGAAATTATTAATTGTCCTGGTCCCAGAGGCTGCTCTTGAGTGTCCCCCATACATGTCAGTGCTTGCACGCACAAAAAGCATGCAGCTCCCTAAGACCTATTGCGGACTGATAGGTATTGTGGTAGGTACATGTGCATATTATTTAACAAGATCCCATCTTTTTTCTAGCCTACTGATCCTCGGTCATATCCCCTGACAATGCCTGCCCCTGAATTCAGGCACATCACAACTTAGAAGGTTGACAGATGGCATTTAAGAGAAACTGATTTAGCAGGCTGTTTTATCAAATTTTGCATTCACTGCAATGACCAGGACCTTCTTTCCCCCCTATGCCTCTATCGCCCAGCTCCCTGGAGGACAATCTAAGGCAATTTACAAACCACTTCTTTTCCTGTTGCTGAGATCCTTGTGACAGCAATGGATATTTTATGCTTGAGGAATTGGTCTTTTAGGATTTGGGGACCATAGACCCCAAGCCATCTAAAATGTCACTTCCAAGTGTGCACGCTCTCTCTCTCTCTCTGTTGATATCTCTTTATATTTGATTCTGCATGGAAACCCCCAAGAGAAATGATGCCTGTGCGTATCTTGTTCAGAATCTGCAGTGGGATTTAAAGAAGCTTGCAGCAGCAAAAAAACTTGCTTTATATTAACCTTGGGACAAAGGAGGTGAGAAACAAATGCAATCTCCATCTCAGCCTTACAGTACTGTAAGCAATAGAATAGTACGCATACTCAGGTTAAAATGAGTTGAATATTTTTGGCCTCACTCAAAGTTTGGAATTGATTGTGAGCTTTGGAGAATGCACAGAAAAATAGTCCACAGATTCCCTCCCTAAATGTTCAGTTCTCCTCCCACCTAGACCCCCCCCCCCATTTACTTGATGCAGTCTCCTTAGCTGCTCCCCTCATTTCTGTTGTCACTGCAGCTCTGAGGAGGAGGAGGACTCCACAGGTCCATCTTCATACGAGCAATTGGCAACGGTTAGGAAATGTCAGGTGACATCATCCCGCAGGCAGGCGATGTGAAGACAACCCATCAGAAAGGGGCCACATAACATGGTGGTGCCGCATGATGTCATGCATGCCATCCTACGTGATTCCAGACTATAGCTTTCAAGATGCATCTCGATTTTGCCCCATGTGCAAAAACCCGTATACAGATTTCGTATTAAAGGAGAAGTCTCATCCAAGCTCACACGGATGAATTGTATACTTTCCGAGTACATCCCTAAACTGGAGAGAAGTTCACCCATCACCACCAGTTATCAAGCTGGGCAAGTGTGCGAAACAGCTGTTCCATACACTGAAAATACACACTGGAGGCTGCTGTGCAGGTAAAGAAAAGGCCAGTCTAGATCACTCTGTCATGTGCGAAAAAGGGCTGCTAGATGCTGCATGAGAAAACCAGCATGGATCCATATAACCAATGTCAGAATTGAACGACTGTCTATTGATAGGTTCAAAGGCAGGTCCACATCTTCTTCAGCAAATTAACACACATAGAACAAGTTGTGTGCGCAGGGCCCGGCTGTGCAAATACTCATCTGAATAAAGCATGCAGTTGACCAAATGCCCTTGATCTTGTGTCCTGTAAGTTAATTGGGGTTCCCATTACTGGATATAACAGGATGGAAAAAATCTGTTGGCTTTTTCCTTGTCATGCCCCATACACCAGGAGAGACCCACAGAACAGGCCAGCAATTCTGGAGCACAGCCGTGATCTTTTATCTGTTCCATTCAGGCACACAAACAGTTTAAATGGAATTAACATTCCGCATTGCTGAGGAAGATATCACAGTGGACAAAGGCAAAGGTGGCATTTTCCAAAGAGTACAGGAGTTTCTGATTTTCCAACCACTGTGAAAGGGGTTCAGCAAACCACTTTCCACAATTTGGCCTTTATCAGCATGAATCAAAGCATTCGTTAATGAAAGGGTGTCCGCTTGAAAGCATTTGGGAATCAAGAGAGAAAACAATCCGCTGAAGAGCTATTTTTGGATCTTTGAAAGGGGGGGGGGATATATTATTTTGGTTATAATTAGTGTCAAGTCTAAAAATTCAGATGGCAATGTAGGTGGATAATCCCAGATTTGTGTTAAACCAAAATAATTAGAAAGGGTTATTGTTGGGGTTGTCTCTGAAGAATGGAGACATTCTCTCCTCCCCGCCCCGCCCCACAGAATGGATTCAGTCATAAAATCCTGGGGTTATGCATCATTCGTATGCGAGACAACTGGACTGGACCAAATATCTAATCTCTCCTAGAAAAGCACATTGAAAGGCATGTGTTAGCAGCACCCCTGTGAAAGATGGACAAGCAGTAATTACGTGTGTCATCATTAGAGCCATGACAGCAGCTCTGTAGTCAAGGTGAAACATGGGGATTCTATTCTTCCCCCCCCACACACCCACACACCCACCCACCCATTCAATGCATGCTTTGTGGGATCTTTCTGCACAGTCACGTAAGCTGGACTGTGATTGTGTTTTAGCCTTTACTCCCACGTGTCCTTTTGGACAGTCAATAGCATGATATCCTGCCATGTGTAATGAAGGCTAGTGGCTGGCTAATAGCCCTGCTGCTCTGCTGCCTCTCCGCTTTTAGAGATATTTAGAGTGCAATCCTGCACGTGCCGACTCAGAAGCAAGTCTCAGTGAGTTCAAAACTCCCAACCAAGTGGGTATAGGATTGCAGCCTTAAATATGTCTGGCTAGGTTCACAGCCTAGAGCAGGAGAGACCAGAGGTTGGATCCAGAATCAATCCTCCGCCCGCAGAAGGATACCACAGGTGAAGCAAGACTTCCGTGTCCTCTCCCCCCCCCACCGCAGCCCCATGTGTGCCCTCCAAATCTTCTCTGGAGGACTGGGGGACCTTCCGGAGGAGATTGGAGGGTGCACAGTGAGCAGCATGGGGGAAGGAGAAGACACAGAAGTCCTGTTCCATCCGTGGTATCCTTCTGCAGGCAGAGGAACGCTTCTGGACGGAAAGAATTAAAAAGTCAAATTTTAAAGTTGTGCACAAAATAATGGGCAATTGTTATAGAAACAGTTGTGAAGATCTGAGAGCCAGTGTGGCGTAGTGGTAAAAGTGTTGGACTGGGACTTGGGAGATCCGGGTTCTAGTCCCCACTCGGCCATGAAACTCACTGGGTGACTTTGGGCCAGTCACTGACTCTCAGCCTAACCTACCTCACAGGTTTGTTGTGAGGATCAAATGGAGAGGAGGAGGATTATGTATGCCACCCTGGGTTCCTTGCAGGAAAAAAGGTGGGGTATAAATATAATAAATAAATAAATAAATTTACACTTTTAAGAGGGAGGAATCACTTCAGATAAGTACTCCCACATCGGAGTTGTATACCAGGGGAGTATGTAGCTTCCAAAGGAAGGGGGAACCCAGACAAACACAGATGCCTGAATAAAACTGTTTGAATCCTGGTTATAAGATCAAAACAATAATTCCAATGTCGTCATCCTCAGAGTTTCTCTGTCCCCACTCGTGGCACCCAATACAATGGGATGGAAAAATGCAGCACCCGATTGCATGACATCACACAGATGCTACTAGGGAGCAGACGGAGGGCTCTGGTTTTCAGCGGCTGCTATGTGTCTCCAGTCACATCTAGTTCTGCCCTGAATCTCTTCCATGCCATATGTGGAATCACTGTGGCTGACAATGCCAGGCCCCAAAAGCAATGTATCACTGGGAACATGCTATTGCCCCGGCCCCATTCTCTGATGGAAAATGAAATCATCCAAAGGCTAAAAGTGTTTTAGTAATGAGTGACTTCGATTACCCTCACACAGACTGGGTATATGCATGGTCTGGTCACAACAAAGAGGCAAAATTTCAAGAGACCCTGAATGACTGGGCCCTGCTGGAACCAACTAGAGGGGAGGCTACACTGCACTTAATCCACTTATTCCTAAATAGTGACCAGGACCGAGTGCAAGGTGTAAGTGTTGTTGAACTAACTGAAAACAGTGACCACAGTGTTATCAAATTAATGTATATGCAAGTTGAAAGGAAATCTAAACGCTCTCACAGGTAGAACGGCCACCCAGGAGACTTTCCTTAGGCGGAATCTCTTTCTTCTCTATCGGTGACTTAAACCTTGGATTATTTCTGTGCATTAGGAACAAGAGCCTGAAGTAAACCCTATTTTTATTTGTGAAGGCAGCTGGTTTCTCTTTCATTTATAGAACCCACAGGGGTGGTTGGGTTCAAGATGCCACTACAACCCCTGCCACAGTCAACAGTGTGGTATGTGTACACACACACACGTATCTCACCTGCTCATATGGCACCAGTTTCCACAAATAAATACTTAGATTGGGATGTAACCTTCGATTGGGACATTCCCTCATGCTTTTCCTGGTTTCACCTGCACTATTTTTGAGCTGTCAGTTTTTTGCATGCGGTTTTTTGTTCCCACCACCATCACCACCACCATCAGTGACTGAATGAAGGACATGTTACTTTTAAATTATTTAGCACCTCGGTATCTTCCTCCAAATAAATCTAATCCATTGTGAGCCTGTCTATCAGGCTCGTTTGCTCAAAGCAGACTGACAGCAATAAAGATTATCTCCTCAGTTTAGCAGCACTGTACCTTGATTTGGAAAAAAAAAAGCCTCCCTCTACATTATGGAAGGAAAAAGTCACTCAAAAGGCTCCACCAGACTCAGCCCTCTCCCCGCCCCAATGTAAAAGCAAAACCAAAGGATTAGAAAAGAAGGGACACGCAATGATTCCTTCCACGCTGCACCTCAGTGCGCAATTTAACGGGACCAATATTTCACAGGGTGACCATGAGGACAGTCAGCTCATGTTGCAATTAAAAGCTATGTGTGTGATTAATAAGGATAAGATGGAGTTCTGGAGGGAGAGCTTCATAATTCACACACATTGATTCCAGAGTTGATAGGCCACATTTTCAGGAGTTCACAAACATTTTAAAGGTTTGCTCCTGTTGTTTCTATTGTTAACGAAATGCTAGAAGTCCCAGGGTAAGTCTTTTGCTTCAGCTATTTCCCTTCAGCAATGAACCACATTCCTTTTGGCGGCCTATTTATCTCACTTATTCCAAGACCTTCCAAAATGACGAGCGGGAGTGAGCCAGAGGTCTTCACATCGGGGTTATGCGCGCAGCCACTCCTCTTATGCTTGCTGCTGTTGGGTTTTCATCATCGGGCTTTGAGGTCGGCCAACTGAAAGCCTTATGGCTTGGTGCCAAATGGGAATAATTCTGAAATACAACCAAGCATCTCAACTCTTTCTTTAAACGGCTACAGCTTAATAGCCCTATCTTTCTGTGAGTGGAAAAAAACACACCTCCAGATACCTGCATAGATATGTAGCTAAATTTAGGGCTTCTTCACATAGGCATATATTCGTCATTTGATGACTTGCGGGCATGAAGGAGACATTACAGATTGAATCCCACATAGAATCTTCAGATCCCGGATACTGTCTGCTTTGCTTGTCAATAGTCCACACATTCAGCTAACAGCGAGGAAAGAGCCGTCTGTATCAGGATCGTTGGACCTGTGTGCCGAGCGCATGCACGCAGCCACCGACACCCAAGCCAGCATCACATGCAGCCCTTGGGGCCCAATAGGTTGTGCAGCCCTGCAATAAACCAACGAGTTTCCTAAAAAGAAAGCTTTTAACACTACTGTGGAAGACCATCAGAGAGAGAGAGAGAGATCAGGCAAGCAGCTCTAGGGAAGGGAATTCCAGAGTCTAGGTAGAGCTAGTCCAGTAAACAATATCTTAGGAACACAGGAAGCTGCCTTTACCGAGGTGGACCATTGGGCCATCTAGCTCAGGATTGTCTGCACTGGGGCTGTTCGCATGTAATGGTAGCAAATCCTGGGTTAATTAACACACAATTTGCTACAGTGCATACTGGGCATGTGCCACAGCCTTTTTGAATATTCAACCCCCGATCGGGGGTTGCTACGTGACATCCATACCCGGACACTGTAAGTTAATCATCGGTTAAACAACCCACAGTTAACCTAACTACTAATTGTACTAATTAGTAATATAACTGCTAACTACTAATCTGTACTAACTACTACTAACTACTAGTACTACCTGTGCTAACTACTAATCTGTACTAACTACTAGAACTAACTGTACTAATTACTAATCTATAGTGTGCAGGTTTGGACATCACACTGGCCCAATCAGGGGTTGAATATTCAAAATGACTGTGGAACGTGCCTGGCACACACACCATAGCAAATTATGGGTTAATTAACCCACAATTTGCCACCATTACATGCAACTGAATGGCACTGGCTATCCTGGGTTGCAGGCAGTGGTCTTTCCAAGCCCTAACTGGAGATGCCGGGGATCGAACCTGGGGCCTTTTACATGCAGAGCAGGCGCTCCACCACTGAGCTATGCTCCAATGCAGCTGCTAGGAACATAGGAACCTCTGCCTTATAGCAAGTCAGACCACTGGTCCATACAGGTCTGTGGCTTACGCTGGCTCAGCTTGTCTGAGCGTGGGAAGCTAAGCAGGGTCAGGCCTGGTTATTACTTGGATGGGAGACCCCTCCTCTAGTTTCCTGCATTGAGCAGGGGGTTGGACTCGATAGCCTTGTAGGCCCCCTTCCAACTCTATGATCTATGAAATCTATGAAAATCTATCTCAGTACGCTGACTGGCAGTGGCTCTCTGGGGTTCCAGGCAGGGCAGGGGTCTTTCTCAGCCCTACGCTAGAGATGCCGGGGAATTAATCTGGGCCTTCCTTTGCATCCAAAGCGTATGTTCAGCTATGGAGCTACAGCCCTTCATCCTGCTGGTGATCTGCGGCCCTTTAAAGTTTCAATGGGCAGCTTCCAGTTCTTCTTCAATGTCATCCTTCCATCTATGGTAAACTGCCCTTTGATACATTTTGCCGGAGAAGCGTTTGCCTCACAGGGCCATGGCAACTCACTTCCAGGCTTGGCAGTTCAGTGGAGCAGAGAGCAGAGCGCGCTCCTTTTCAAAAGGCCTTCGTTACTCAGCGGAACGCCGGGGAACTGAGGTATGAGGGTGGTAAGTAGATGGTCCTCTGCTGCACATCTGTGATCCTTTACAGTGGAATTCTCCATGTTAAGCAAATGTTTGTTCATTCTTGATGCAGCCCTTCTGGGCCTGTCACATTAGAGAAAGGAGATCATGAGCCACAGAAACGTCTGAAATCAGGATGAACGGCCATTATTTTCTGGGGATGGGCAGATGGCTTGTGTACAACATGATGGGCTCATAACAGCAAGTGATGGGGCAGACTTATTAAATAATTGACTCTGCTCCCTGTCAAATCCGGATCCAGTTCCTTGACAGATGATGTTGCAGACATAAAACATGCCACTCGTCTGCAGCAGAAAGCAGGGCAGGCTGGTCCCATTGCCTCACTGTCCTGACACTGACAGTTGCTTGGCCAGAGACGGATGCAGTTGTGAGCCCCCTGCACTCCCAGCACAATCACTGGATGGAGAAGGAGAGCCAACACCCACGATGCCTGGCAACTCCACCGGCACCCACCAACAGTGGCCACCGTGGGTGAAAGGCACCAGTGCAGAAGTCATCCCATGCCTTCTCCCGCACAAGCCAACTGCCAGGAATGGCTCCTCCCTCCGCACTGGCTTCCAAGCACTGGTCCTCCCAGCACTGGTCCAGGGATTAGGATGCTTTCAAGGTGAGCCCATCAGTAACAGGCTTTGCTAGAGAAGAGCTGTCATCAGTCCGGGGTGCCTTGGCCCACCATATTCTTCAAGCTCCACGTGGCACGTTTGCACTGGTGTCTGGGTGTGGAGTGACCATTTTAAAAGGGCCTGGGGGCCCGGTGGGCAAGGAACAATGCACACGACAACAGCACAGGCACAAGGGGCAATAGGGTGTGAAAGAGCAATGTGTGTGTGGGGGGGAAGCATGAGATGTGGGTTCAAGTTCTGCTTCCAGGAGTTATTGGCAGTGGCAGCTCCAGGTTTTGGAGGGCCCTGGGGCAAAACGCACCCTCCATGGGCCCCTCTCCCTCAGCGGCTCTATCTTCTCACCAGCATTGGTGCCTGCTGCCCCTCCTCTTCTCCTCCTCATTGTTACACCTGCTTGCTTTGTTGGAGGATACGGAAGGAGTCGGTCCTACACTGGTTAGGCCGAAGCAGAGTTTCCCCCCCTTATGCGCAGCCTGGTTACTGAAACTGGTTATCATATCACCACGTGGGTTGTTAAACCCTTGCTAAAAGACTCTTAAAAGAAAACGAATTGTCCGTACAAGGTTTAAAATTAATAAAGACATTTATTAGTTTTACTTACAGTCCCTTTATTCATGTGCCTGTGTCTATCATGTTGGAGAAGAAGAGAGAGAGGAAGAGAGCAGGCCACAGAGAAGCAGGAAGTAGGGAGGCGGCGGGTATTGTTCAATGAACCCTTTCTTCCCACGGTAACTAGTGGTTACATTACCTCGTTGATTTAAGCAGGCAGCATTACAATTTCCAACATGCTTGTCAGGCAGTGAGCCAATGAGCATGCATGCAGTGGCATCTGTTGTTCCTCTTCTACATCACCACTGTTGTTTGAAGCAGGTGAGCAAGCAGGTGGTCATGGTGAAGTGGAGAAGCTGGTCTGGGTACTCTTGTCAGTGGGCCCTCAGCAGGTGCCCCACCATGCCGACCCTTGACATTGGCCCTAGTGACTGGCGTGACCTCACAAGGTAAAGTCTACCTCTTGAGTGTCATGCTGGCAACAATAATTTTGGGTTGAGAAAGGAGAGGCAGTAGGACCAGAACCAAAGCCTTTCAGTCCAGGAAGCTTCTTAACCGAGCATCTTAACAATACAGCCTTATGGGCAGACAGGAAAGAGGTTCATGATGGGACCTTCATTGTCTCCCAAGGGCCTGGCCGATAACATGCCCCCACTTAACTGTTCCCCTGTATTGCCTAGTATGGGCCCAGCATGGGCCCCATCCAGTAGTGAAGACAGTGGTGCATTGAGGACAGGACTTTGGGGCAGAAGTCCAGGGCCCCACTCAGCAGAATGAGCAGGAGGAGCCCAAAATGGAGCAGGGCTGGCTTATTTTGAAGTAATATACATTACCAACTAAAAGTGGGGTTGGGGAGAGGGCTGTAAGTCCATTAAGGCAAGAGTCTAAAATGACCTAAGTACACTACTGACTGAAGAGCCTCGATCAATTCCCTTTAGGGAATGGCCATAGCTCAGAGAGGTAGAGCACCTGCTTTGCATGCAGAAGGTCCCAGGTTCAATCCCCAGTGCCGGCAGGTATGGCTGGAAAAACTCTTTGTGATATTACATTGGTGCAAAGGCCTAACCCTTTATCTGCAGGTTCAAATAGTTTTAGAGTGTATTCATTTATGCACAGGGCCTTCTGTGTGGCATGACATGACAATGCATAAGGAGATGCACATCAGTGCATATTCTAGAATAACACAACTAGGAATAAACAAACAAACAAACAAACAAACAGATTCAATCCACTTAGCACCTTAATCCACCTACAGAACTGGGCAACAAAATTGTTTCAGAGCAGATCTTCATCTGTTTCTTTGCTTCTCCAATGCATTTTCATTCCCCATCAGCAAAAACGGCAAAGGATGCAACTTACATCTAGATCCTGGGAAATGTTTGTGTGCTTCTCAGTTTTAAAAGCCTGCATACACTTGGCAGATTTCTTGCTGCTGTACACCCATATATATATTTTTTAAATCACTCAAAAGGAAAAGGTGAAGATGAAACTGGCTTCTGCATTGTTCATTTCTAAGTGAGACAGCAAAAGCTCTGTTACAGTCCCCAAGAGACACTGTCTGGCATGAGTCAGCATCGAACCAGATTTACTGCCAATTGATTAAATTAACATTTGTTATAAGCCAGGGATGGGGGGGTGGACTGGACGGAGGAAGGGAGAGAAAGAAGCCCCTTTCCTGGCTTTCCTGGCTCTGGAACTCTATAGGCTACACTCTGTCCATACTTGATAGAAACACGCAGCAAGGGAGACCCTGCCTTTAAAGAGACAGAGCGCATCCCTGCGTTTCTCAGATTTCTGTCATCGCGAACCTCACTCAAGTAGGAAGCAAAACATTTGAATTCATTCCAACTGTAAGGACTCCCAGTCCAAAGTCACTCCCAGTTGCCTGAGGTGAAAAGGGGGTTTGCCACGGCACTGCTCACTCCCCTCATCAGAACAATGGAGAAATTGCCTTGGTTCTAAGGGAAGTGGTGTGGCAGAATTTGTCCTTCCTGTGCAGGAGCCAGAACGTGGCACTTCGGACAACCGACAGATGCCAGAAAGAGAGGTTGCACCGTGGCGGAGAGTGTCAAGGAGGAGTTTGTGCCTCCTCTCTCTTCCAGCATGTTATTTAACTTACAGAATTCTCTGCCACAAGATGTGGCAATGGCCATGGGCTTTGGGAGAGGGACGATTTCACGAAGGAGAAGACCCTCTCTCTTTGTTTGTTAGGCATGATGCCTAAAAATGCAACCGTCGTGCCCTGATCATTTGTGGCCCAGCTGCATCTAGCCAGCCACTGATGGAGACAGAATGCTGGACTAGATCCAAGATACCCACATTTGGGCCCATTCCAGAATGATCAGAATCACAAAATGGTAAATGGTACTCAAGGAAGCTCTTACATTTAAGAGAGATCACATTTCCTCATACCATGAATGGCGAAAATGCAATTCTTTCTCACGATTGCTGAGCCACTGCAATTTGCTGTCTGGAATGCAGTTATAAGTGTGTCACGGGCACCTACCATGATAGCGCTGATCAAGAGTCACACAACTCTTCCTCGCCCCGTTCCAGCCTGCAGGGCTTTGATGGGACTCCCATCAAAGCTGACAATGATGAATTTCAACCTAAATCTGGAGAAGCCTCCTGACAGCTTACCTTTGGCAGGCAGCTCAGTAGTTTAACTACTCAGATTACGCTCACCGCGAGCCACATTGTTGGTTGGTTGGACAGTTCCTCCCTTGTGCTGGTGTACATTTCCATTTGGCCATTTTTAAAAAGGGCCGTCCCTCCCTTATTTATGTATCTGAAACGTTTCCGTGGGTTAAACAGTTTCTTACACAGATCCATAAAAACAATCATAAGACGAGCCCAGCAGGATCAGACCAAAGGCCCGTCTAGTCCAACATTCTGTTCCCATTGTGCCCAACCAGTTGCCAATGGGAAGCCCACAGGCAGGACATGGGTGCAAGAGCACCCACCCACTCCTGTTCTCCTGCAACTGGTATGCAAAGGCATGCTGCCTCTCCTCCTGGAAGCATAAAAGCAGCTGCATAATCAGTAATCATATATATATATATATATATATATATATTAATTATATATGAAACAGCAGGTAAAAACAATTTAAAACAGCAGTACTGTACTAATTGACCAGGAAAAGTCAGTACTGTATATAAAACAGCAGGTAAAAACAATTTAACCAGAAGTGCTAATTAACCAGGAAAAAAAGCCCCCAAACAAATAAACATAAGCACCAAAAAAAATGCCAGTCAAGCTCCACTCACTCCCATCATCATCATCATCATCATCATCATCATCATCATCATCATCATCATCTACAGTATTTGTATATCACTCCACATCCAAGTAGATTCCGGAGTGGTGAACAATAAAAAAAGATAAAAACAAACAAAAACAATACATTGAAAACAAGGTAACATTACAAGGGTGGTTAGACAGCAGAGAAGGTTTCCCGGAACAAGGAGGTCTTCAGCAGGCGCCGAAAGCAACACAATGTCAGAGCCTGCCTGACCTTTAGTGACAGGGAGTTCCATAGAAGTGGGGCCACCACGCTGAAGGCTCTTCTCCAGGTGGACTCCAATCGGGCCATAGGTTGACAAGGAACCACCAGAAGCAGGCCATCTGATGACCTCAGTGACCAGGCAGGCAGGTAAGGGAGGAGGCGCTCTCTCAGGTAACCTGGTCCCAAGTTGTTTCAGGCTTTGTACACAAGCACTGGAACCTTAAACCTGCCCCAGTAGTGAATAGGCAGCCAGTGAAGTTCCTTCAGAAAAGGAGTTGCATGTTGAAAAGGGGCAGCTCCCGATAACAACTGAGCTGCTGCATTCTGCACTAGCTCCCGCTTCCGGAGCTGCCTTAAGGGCAGCCCCACATAGAGCGCATGGCAGTAATCCAGTCTTGAGGTTACTAGCGCCTATATTGCCCTATCCCCACAAACAAACAGAAATCATATCCCTGACCACCAAAGCTTGGATGCACGGGACAGACTTTGCAAGATGCCTAAAAGATTAACAAAGAGGTGCCGGGTGAACATTGCTTGGGATGGAGTACCACAATTGGGTACAGCCACAGAAAAGGCCCTGTCTCTAGCAGTCTCACCTCAGCAGGTGGGGGCACCCAGCAAAGGACCTCCAATGAAGTTCTCAGCTGCCAGGCTGGTTGGTGTGGGAGATATTCTGGCCCCAGACTATGCCAGCAGCAGGGCCATCCTCCTTCAGCTGGGTTGCATATCAGGACTTGTGGGACCATGTGGCAAATGCAGCCTGGCTCACAATGAAGTGGGCCCTCGGTTCAATCAATCCTCAGTTGACATCTCCCCCCCCCCCCGATCATTTATACCAGCACTGCTGATAGAACGCATGGCCCACAAGAATTCAAAATACTGCATTGTCACGTCATGCTGTTTTCTCTGCAGCACTTTGCCCTGGTTCAAACACTTCCCTAGCTGGCAGATCCCGCACCTGTTGGAGGAACAGGCACATATCCCTCATCTTCGCCAAGCACCTAAAGTAATGTGGGATATAGGCTTTCCACGCAGTTGGACACTTGGTTCTTCCAGGTCAGAATTGTCTACTCTGACTGGCAATGGCAGGGCCAGCCCTGCCATTAAGTAAAGTGAGGTAGTCACCTCAGGTAGGAGATGCTGGAAGGTGGCAGCAAGGTATTGGATGGGAAGCCAATGGGGAAAAACCATCCCCCCCAATCCCTGGGGGAAAATGTCCCCCCTATTTTTTCTGCTTATTTTTCCAGGCCTTCACATCTCCAATTGTGTGCCAGTAGCCCTGTCCTGCTGCCTTCAGGTGCAGTGGAGGATGCTGTCCCATGGCCAGTATCGAAGAAAGATTCAGCTGCCAGTCCAGCTGGCTTTTGTACTTGGAATGGGAGGGGTGCCATCTTGTTCTTTGCCTCAGGCAGCAAGATGTCTTGGGATTGGTCCAGGACAGTGACTTTCCGTGGTCTCTTGGAACCTTTTGCACATCAAGCATATGCTCTACCACTGAGCTCTGGGTGGCGGCATGTGCCTGCTTCTCCGCCATGCAAAAGGACTGCCCACCAAGTAAGTTGCTGAACTGGGACTTTGTCTACACCGCCTGTGACATGCTGCTGTCCTGTTTTTTTTAATTTAATCAAAGCTTGTCACACACACACACACACACACACACACAGTGGAGGCTGGTGGCTCCAATGTCAGTGGGGTGGTGTATCCACTCTGGGCTTTCAGTCTGAACTTTAAAGGAGCTGTCCATAGTGCTGAATCCCACCCACCCCAAATTTAGGTTCGGCACCATGGATAGCTCTTTAAAGTTCAGACAAGAGCCTGGAGTGGATACACCGCCCCACTGACAATGGAACCACCAGCCACCAGTGTGTGTGTGTGCGTGTGTGTATCTTTGTAGGTTTGTATGCAGCACAGTATCTACATACCCTGGTCAGCATGTTCTCTCATCTGGATCCTATGAGAATGGGAAAAGCCAGTAAGCCAGTAGTGAAGCCTCGGCAGATGCATGATACATATGGAATATGCACTATATCCAGAGAACCATTCTGTTTCTACAGCACACAAACACACACACACACACACACACACACGCTCCTGCCTCCTTAGGGAGGCCCGCTTCCCACATTAATAGCTCCAGCTCTAAAGAGAATTTCAGAACGGAGAGATATTGCCGCGTCTCGTAGCCCCCTGGGGCTGCTGCTCACTCTATTGGGCACTTTGCTTCCATTATTTTTACCATGAACCCTGATTTTCCCAATAACACAGTGACAGATAGCAATATATTGCTGCTATGTTTTTAACGTTCCTTAGTAGCTCTTTATTAATCGTGACTGGTTGGTCTCTGGGTACCAGAGGAGCGTTGCTTCTTCTCCATCTTCTTTGTGGCTTTAATGCCCCAAATCCAGAAAGATCACGCTTACAGGTTTGATACAGTCTCTTTTATTTTCTCTTCCGTGGGAGATGATTGTTTACATGAATCACGGCTGCTGATTTGTTCTTAAATTTTCTGTGATTCGAGCATGAAGTAGGTATGGTTTGGAAAAACAGAAAGGAGCTTCCTTTAAAGGAACTCTGGGGGATGAACGCACACGGTTAAAAAAAAAAGAAAAAAGGATTCATGATCAGATCAGAGAGCAAGAGGGAGAAACAGAAGAAAGGAGGCATTAAACTAAAAATATCAGAACTGAATGAAACTCTTCATACTTTGGAAAATACAGCATGCAAAACCAAATCGGAGAAAGATTTAGTAATTGCTTAGGAAGTGGTATAGTTAAAAGAGAAAGAGAGAGAGAATTTTACTCAACTTTTTGTGGTGTAATAAAGCACAAGGGGGCTGACCACATTTTGTTTCAACATTTTGTTCTTATCTTGCATTTAAAAAATAAAAATAAAAAGGGAAATGCTTCCGGGCCTCCTGTGCACAATTACTCTGTTACAAAAAAAACCCTCAGTGTGTATTTCCTGAAGGATACATTGTGTTTTGGGTAAACTGCGTAGCTAAAGACACATTTAAATCTCAAGAGATAAATGATAAACAAACAGAATATTATGGATGAAATTAAAGGAAAGGGCAAATTAACTGAAACAGGGTAAAATCAATCCACAAAAGGAATGGCTGAGTTTCCATTGCTTATATACTGGGAGGAAATGCACAAAGAAATAGGCTCTTGTGCCACGTGTTTTCAGCTAGAGAGAGGTATGCACGAAGGTCATAGAACCCCTTCCTTAGGCAGGAGGCAGTGGTGTGCAGTGGTTAGAGTGCAAGCCAGGGAGACCCACTGCTGTCATGGAATGGCTGATGAAAATATTCAACTTGTACTCATGGATCAATGAACAGAAATAATTCAAAGAAAAAATACTTCTAATTTGGTTACAAAAATGGTGTGTGTGCATGTGTGTGTGTGTATAGCAGTGTTCTCCAACCTTGGGTCCCCAGATGTTTTTGGCCTACAATTCCCAGCATGCCCCAGCCAGCATGCCCCTGGCTGGGGCATGCTGGGAGTTGTAGGCCAAAAACATCTGGGGACCCAAGGTTGGAGAGCACTGCTATATAGGAACCAGAATACTTGAAAGACTGCAATTGCCAGTGATGTTGTGGAGCATTTGATTTGTAATTATCCTAACTTTGGGGTGGCGGTTGTTTCCGCTGCGTGGTTTGGTTGGGTCTTGCATTGTTTGTTTTTGATTTTAAGGAAAAAAAACATGATTTAAAAAGTTTTGAGGGGAATGTTGGGGACGTGGGTGCGGATGGAAAACCCCCCACTACTATGGCAAACTGTTTCAAAAAATTTTATTGACTGTGCATTAAAATTAACAAAATATAAATAAAATAATTTTTAAAGTATATGTAATTCAAACAAACACTACTACTCTTGTATCAGATAGTAGATTCCTTGCGAAATTATGCATGTACACATTACACAAAAAAACAAAAAATCATGCCCAAAGGGGAGTGACTGGGAACTTGCTGGCCAGGAACAGGATATGGCTTTATCTCAGATCCTATGTTTACTCAGAAGTAGGTCCTGCTAATTCCAATGGGGCTTCCTTCCAAGCAGGTGTGTTTAGGATTGATTTAGCTTTAGTTACATTTCCCTGTGCTCTTTTTTTTTTTTTTTTTTTAAGCCAAGATCCTCACGCTGACTCAGCTTGTCTGAGTGTGGAAAGCTAAGCAGGGTCAGGCCTGGTTATTACTTGGATGGGAGACCCCTCCTCTAGTTTCCTGCATTGAGCAGAGGGTTGGACTCGATGGCCTAGTAGGCCCCTTCCAACTCTGTAATCTATGAATCTATTCTATAGATTCTATTCTTCACTGATCCAGATTCCATTCAAGAAGACTGAACTTGTGCAACTTCAAAAAATGAGCAGCTTTCCATGTGGGGTGTGGAACGGAGAAACCAAAGTTTTAGACCCCAGTTCAGATGCTTCTCCCTTTCCCATCCCAAGTTTCTTCACTTGCAAAATGGAAGTGTCAATGAAAGCATGCAGAGAAGATGAGACAATGATGGCTGTGTACACTTCAAAGTACCAAATCAATGCTGAGGAGGATTATTAGTAGCATTCTAATGAGGACACAGGCTCCTAATGTGATTTAGGGGACCTGTTAGGAAATCAGGCACACAGCACCCGAAGGCTAAGCATCCCAGGCTCCTAGGTCACCTTTAGCTGCCACGTTATGCCACAAAGATAAAGCCAGATCCTGTTCTGGGCCCAAAATTATACCGCCCCCTCCCCGCCCTTCTCTTCTTTGATATTGGCAGGTTGAGTTGGGTTGGATGGCTGGTGCCAAGATGACCAGATGCAAAAGGGGACATCTTGTCACAAAGGAATTAATGAAGCTGATTTTATTTATTTATTTATTCATTAGATGCGCATCATGTTGTCCAACTGGCAAATGTCCTCAGGGCAGTTTATAATCATAAAACCAAAACAACAACAACAACAGCACCACACTAATAAGAGTATAAAGATAATACAATATTAAATATCAAAAACAGTCAAGCAACAGATTAAAGATTAAATATCTGCTTGAAGAGGAAGGTCTTAACCTGACCTCTAAAGGTATATGGTGAAGAAGATTCAAGATGCAGGATTCCCATCCCAACGATTCAGGATGAAGGAGACACATTCTCCTTTGCCTCTGGTCCCCCTCGCCCCAAGAATCCTGGTGGTCCATCTGATGCCACACAAGGGGATCCAAAAGTGCTCCACACCCCCAGGCTACGTGGTACCACAGGAACTGCTGCATGGCAGTCACGCCCTTTGCGACAAGACCCCGCTGCTGCCTCAGCACGATGGGGGAGCTCCCGGATGGCGGGCACCGAGCACTACCCATCAAAAGGCACTGAGTGTGCAACCATTTTGTCTGTCCCTCCTTAATGGATTTTGTCTGGTAAGAAGAAAAAGACAGCAGCAGTGGTGGGAAAACACGGGTGGGTTACAAATGGAAGACGTTGTTGTCTGGACAACCCCACCCCACCCCTGTAAAATTCCACAAATGAGGCGGAGCGACTGCACCACAGAAGCCTTGTCTGGAAGCAGTCTGGCTCATAGCTGAGAGGCTCAAAGTCAGTCTTCACGAAACAACTTTGCCCAGCATTATGAAAACGTGCAGTCTTTGAAAAGGCCCTTCAGAAAAAAAAGGGCTGTTTCAGCAGATGCTTCAGCAGACACACGCACAAACACACACGGAGGAAGAAAGAGAGCTCTGTTTCCATCCTAATTGAATTGCTGATGCAGAGACGGTCAATGGGAGAGATCTCTCACACACAGGCACAGCCCGTCGTCATTATTTCTCTGCCCACTCCCAGTGTTAGTTTAAGTAGAGAGGTAAAATAATGAAATTTATTTTCAGATTTGAAATAACAGCCACATACTAACAACCCCAGGGATTGCGCGCTCTCAGCAGATTTTCACTATGATCCTCTGCACACTCGCCCCGGTGGGATTCAGGAGGACTTATTTTGGGGGTACACTGAACAACATCTAGAATACTTTTTAAAGTGTGAATGCCTTTAAAGATAAAGCCACATATTTGGGGTATGGAAGTGAGAGAATGGAAGAGCATGCACAGAATCTATTCAATTAGATTATTTTTTTTAAATTGGATTACCTGGGCACGGGCACCCCACCCAGCCACCCACGGCTGCCAACTGCTGGCACAAATGATGGTTTTGATTTTTGACCCTTATGGTTTGGGACCAAGCTACCTTGAGAAAGCTTTTCCAGATGAATTGGGGCCTTCTGCTATCAGGCCCATCTAGACACTCATCTGGTGAGATTAAGGAACCCTCGGAGGCCTGCTGTGACATCTTGGCAAATCACTCACATCAGCCATGACTGGACACGACAATTGAATCAGGGCAGTCTGTGGAAGCAGTGAGTGAGATGACCCCGTCCCTGGTCATGTATCCTTCTAGATAAATCTATCCTGAACACGAAGGCAGGTGCCAAGGCTTTTAAACACCTTCCTGATGGAGGTCCACCTGGCTGATCCCATCTTTATTTGCCTTCCGGCAATCTCTCTCTCTCTCTCTCTCTTTGTATATGTGTACACACCACTGGGTGTTTGGCTCTTTTCACTCCAGTTTTTAAAGTGCTATACTTCATTGTTGGATCTATTCATCTGCAGTTTTTAACATTCGGATTGTTTTGTTGTTGGTTGGTTTAAAAACAACAAAATCAGAACACCCCCAGTAAGCTGCTTTGAATCTCTTATGGACAAATGGGGATATAGAAATTCTTGGAATTAAATAAAGAAATGATGTGTGGGGAGCTATGCTCATGTGTACAAATACATCCATTAGAGAAAACAGTTTGTCGTACTGTCGTAAGATCTATGAAACTGCAGACCACACATGGCTTAGGGTCATTTCCCACCCCCACCCTAATTAGATCTAATAAATGGAAGCTCAAAAAGCTTTCCTTTCTTGTTCCACAAGAAATTGATAGAAGCTTGTTATTAATATAAGCCTGTCACATTCGAGGAACAGAATTGGAAAATCTCCAGCTGCCCAACATTCCCCCCCTCCCATTATACCAGTGTTCTCCAACCTTGGGTCCCCAGATGTTTTTGGCCTACAACTCCCAGCATGCTGGCTGGGGCATGCTGGGAGTTGTAGGCCAAAAACATCTGGGGACCCAAGGTTGGAGAACACTGCATTATACCATGAGAGAGTAATGTGGTTTTTTGAAAACAAAACAAAACAAAACACACACACCCAGTTGTCACTACCTATTAGAGAAAGCCAGCTCTTTAAAGGTGATCAAAATCTGACTGATGTCTCCTTCGGGAGACAGCAGAGAGATGTTGAAAGATCAATGCCAATTTTCTCTTTCTGTTTATCTACACAGTGATGTCTGACAGACAATAGTCAGGTGTTGCGAAGAATAAAGCTTCTCCATTCTAGCCAGGTTTGTTCTTTAATGGCCCTCTGCCCTTTTGGGGGCCTTTTTCTTAGGGTCAAACTGGACATGATAGCACCAGTTGTTTAAATGAAGTCATTTCCTGTATTGGAGCTCAGCTCAGAAGAAAAGCACCCAGGGAAAGGAACTGCAGCGAGGCGGGCTGAAAGAGGGAGAGAGTGGCTGTGGGGAGGGTTCTGCACTCCTCACCCACAACTCTCTTGCTTTTAAGATTAGGCCCCACCCCTTCTTCCCAGGGATGTTGAAGAGTCCTTGGTTTCGAGTCACGAGTCGAGTCATCATGAGTCTTTGGACCCGAGTCTCGAGTCCGAGTCCTTGGTCCAAAATGGTGACTCACGAGTCACGAGTCACTCCCAAAGCTGACTCCACGAGTCCCTATTAAAATCAATGGGGGTTTCCCCCAACAAAATAAGGCTATTTCAGATGTGTGGCTTAAATAAATTCTAGGCACAAGTGTGCCTTTTTATTTCAAAACTCTGCAGCTGATTTTGGCAAGAACAGACCAGGCAGACAAACCCAAAATAACCAGACAGGCAGAGGAGGCAGGGAACCCCAAAGCAGGCAGGCAGAGGCCTTTGTCTTGGACAATTCAAACTGTGGAACTGGTTAAGAAGAGACCAGGCAGGCAGAGGAGGCAGGGAACCCCAAACAGGCAGGCAGAGGCAGCCAAACCCAAAATGTCTGAAAGGTTGCATTTTAGGAAACTGATTTTAAAAAATAAACTTGCTGTACTTCCTAAAACCTATCCATGTTGCATTTGAGGAACACGATTTTGGAACACGAGTCCTTGGTCTCGAGTCCCGAGTCGAGTCCCAAGTCCCATTAAAAATATTGGGACTCGAGTCTGACTCGAGTCAGAGGGGGGACTCAGTCCGACTCACGAGTCGAGTCCTGGAGTCCGAGTCCCCATCCCTGCTTCTTCCTAAGTGATTGGGGAAGCTCATGTTTAAAACATGTTTAGAACACACAAAACAGCCACCATCACATGGTGTAGTGGTTAGCTCCAGTGGGCTGGGATTCAGGAGATCCAGGTTCTAGGCCCCACTCAGCCATGAAGCGCACTGGGTGACTCTCAGCCTAACGCAGGCCAGTAGTCAGCCTAAAGGTTTGGGGGGGGTGTAGGGGGCCAGTTCATCTGGTTTGCAGGCCTTTTAAAGACAAAATTGTAAACTGTTTTTTAATTATTCATTTGTAAAATTGTTTGACGGGGGCAGAGAAAATTTAGTGGGAGGGCTAGGTCCCCATAGCCCACCCCTGGCTGCAGGCCCACCCTAACCTACCTCACAAGGTTGTTGTGAGGATAAAAAAGGGAGAGGAAGAAGACCATGTAATCTGCCTTGGGTTCCTTGCAAGGGGGGAAAAGGCGGGATATAAATGTAATCATAAATTTAAAAATAAATATTTTATTTTATTAATTATCACATTTATATCCTGCCTTTTCCCCTCCAAGGACCCCAAGGTGGCTTACATGATCTTCCTCCTCCCCATTTCATCCTCACAACAACCCCGCGAGGTAGGTGAGGCTGGGAGTCAGTGACTGGCCCAAAGTCACCCAGTGAGCTTCATGGCTGAGCAGGGACTAGAACCCAGATCTCCCGAGTCCCAGTCCAACACTCTCACCACTACGCCACACTGGCTCTGTTGAGTTGCCTCTATTATAATTGTGAAGAGAAAGCCATACCCCCCCCCCCACGTACATGCACACATACCTGCACACATACCTACCGCAAGATAGCATCAGACACCCAAGAATCACTTCATTCCCAGGTGTTGGATAGAAGAAAGGAACAGCCAAAGACTCCTAGGCGACGGGCAAACAAGAAAAACCAGTCCTGCCAGGAGGGGGCACGACAAGGAGGAGGGGGCCCAATGGAGGGTATAAAGCCCAGGGTCTGTGGCGGGAAAAGGGTTGTTGGTCGTGGGGCAGCAAGCTGCACGAAGGTCCATGGCTCAGGTCAAACCTCCGCCTCCAACCCTGGGGAGCTCCCAGTGAACAACGCTAACATAGAACAGCCCCTTTCGGAGTTAAGCGGCTTTCTAGGAACAAGGCATTTCCAGGTACCACTGTCTGTATTGCTTTTGCGGCTCGCTACCAGCTCAGTTGTAGGTGTGCGCCTAGCGTGGCGCTTTTGTATATGTTCTGTTACGCTCCATTAAAACTCTGTTTACCCATAACAGTGTAGTAGCGTCCATTCAAAACTCAGTCTCCTCGCTTTGCCTGCGTTATAACTGGTCGCGGCTTCTGCCAGAGAGCTGCGTACCGCTGATAGAGGGATACCCGAGTCCGGGTTAACCCCTGAGTGGCCGAACCCGCCAAGAAGGACAGTTGCAGTCTTTCTCCACAATAATCAAAGCATCTCTCGGATCCCAGAGCTAGAGCAACATCTTTGTGCCTTCAAGCTACTCTTCTCTTTTCTGCTTTACTAAAAATGTCTCATTTGGGAAATTATTACTTTTAAACACTCATTGATAAACAAGCTTGCCATCAAATGACTTTCATCACCTCAGATGGCCATTTTAAGCATGCTTAGGGATTTGGGGGAAGGAGGGCATGCTGTAAAATACAGGAGAAGTAAATATCAGGATGAGGAATTGCCTAAAGGAACGCAAGGGAATGACCCTGGGGGAAACGGAGTCTTTTATTTCCAGGCTACATTGCTCTGAATAATGTGCAAAAAGAGGCAGTGGCTCATGCCTTGGTTTAAAAGGCAACCTGCCTGTTTTTAACTGGTATGTTCCAAGCCTACCAAAGCCTTCCCCAGCCTGATGCCCTCCAGATGGTGTGGACTACAACTCTAATCATCCCTGACCACTGGCTGGGGCTGATGGGTGTTGTAGTCCAAAACATCTGGAGGGCAACAGATTGGGGAAGGCTGACCTACCATTTCCCATAGTTGTTTTAATATCTCAATTACCAAAGTTAACTGAGCTTTAACTTTGGTAATCACTTGAAATTACACCCCCCCCCCCAGTTTGATCTGTGGCCAGCTCACTTGTAATGGCTGATAAAGAATTAAACATATAAAGCTGCCCATTGGTCCATCTAGCCCAATATGGTCTGTTCTGACTGGCTAGCAACTCAAGAGGTCTCAGGCAGAGTCTGGTTTTCCAAGCCCTTTAAGGAAATCTGCCTTTAAAAGCATGTTTGTGCACACCTTTCAAATGTTTTCATACACGGTTTAAAAATGTATGCATCTTTCAAAAACACTTTTGTGGTTTGGCGTATTGCATTGCAAGCTCAGAAGGACTCTGACTGCAGGTGGCATTCGCCGCCGCATGCATCCCTGAATGTGGGATACAATCAGTATGCTATTTCATCCCATGTACGTTCTGTCGAAGAGAAGAGACGCATCGCATGTATACTGGTGTGTGTGTTGCATTGCTAAATAAGACAATGGTTTGAAGGAGAAAATATGACATTCATAGCAAAACTATGAATAAACAGTGAACTATTATTTCACAGTAATGCAATGCAGCTGGACTCAAGAGTACGGTAAGCATAATAGTGCCAGTGATGATGATGACAGTAGCGATGGAAAGCAACCACTCTCAAAATATGGTAAGCAGCAAAGATGAGTGTGCTACACAGCACCATGCAAGGCCCGGCCAAAAAAGCAGCGAAAGTGCTCTGTGATCATCAAGCTTAAAGACTAGCCCCTACGTAATGCTTGGCAGACTCTATGAAAATGACAGCGATGCCAGATTTGGCTTAATGGCCCTTGAGTTTCAAATGAACTCTGCTACCGGAGAATATGGGTGGGTTTAGGTCAGTGGTTCTGTAGCCTTGTAGATGAGGCTGACATATTGGGACCATTTTGCCCACAGTCCAGCGACTGTGTGGCCAGCCTGTAATATTGTTGACGGTCTCTTGTCTTAAGCCTTTTCATTTCGCTGTAACGTGTGCACAGGAGAGGTGAGTGAATGGAAAGAATTACACTCTACGAGTGGGGAATGCAACAAAATGTTGCAGCGTGGAGTCAGTCAGCCATGCTCTCCTTCACAACACCCCATTCCACCCCCAAAACGGTTAATCAGCATTCTGTTGCCCGCAGAACATGCTCAATCCTCATTTGTCTGTTTTGGGGATTTCTTCCCCGCTTTGCACTTCTGCAAAGCTTGAGGTTTCCCCCAAGCCTACCAATACCTCCCTCTTGTGCATGGGTGATGCAGTTTGGACTACACAAGCGACGACATGCACAGCCGGAATATCGGAAAAGAGAGGGAATGATACCGAGAAGACCTGAAGAACAATTCATGCATGATGCTCCTGCTCTTAAACTATATCGTGTGTTTGGATCGGGTTTTGCCTGTTAATAAGGACTGCTTCACACCCTGCACAAGAACAAATCTGGGTTTGTCACCAAGTGGATACTGGACAGGGACAGGGAGCCACAGCCAGTGGGATCAGAGCAGGCCTTGAGGGGAAATTTGACCCTTTCTTTCCCAAGCTGCAGTCCTGAGCAAAATGCCTCCAATCTGCCATTGGCATAGCAACATGAAACACACGTTTTCAGACATCTCTTTGAAACAGCTACTCTTTACAGACACAATCTGGCCAAGTGAAGCACTTTAAAGTTCATTTATTTTTTGATGGCAGAGTTATGCATGTCTTCCCTCTGAAATCAGTGGGGCTTAAAGTGCTTAAAACTTTGGCTATATTGGGCATTTTTCATTATTTTAATTGATGAATTCATCAATTTACTTAATTTTTTAGAGGTACATTTAAAACATCTTAAATACACTTCTTTAAATGTGCAAAGCAGCCAAAAGTATATGTGATTCACTTCCTCTCATCTGTTTTGATTCACCTCCTGAAGAACTATGTGACCTGTGGCCATAGGACTGCGCGGTTCAGAACATAATAGCTTTTCCCGCAATCATTATTTTGTATTAGAATCCTATTTGCAACGTTTACAAAAACTACGGAGGGCTTTTACAAGCTGTTTGAAGCAATAAAGTGCAAAAAACATTAACTCTGCTTCAATTAGTTGTTTCAAATCTTGTATTAAAGAATTCATAGCGAGAAGAGAAAGTACATTTTGGATTATGGTACCTCTGCCCATGTTCCCTTTCTAAATGAAAGGTGGCCTCAGTGTTTACTGTGAGGACTTGACTCTACAGTAATACCTTGGATTGCAAGTAACTTGGTTTGAGAGTGTTTTGCAAGACAAGCAATTATTAAAATATTTATTTAATTTTTTTTAACTTGATATACAAGCGACGTCTTGCAATACAAGTACCGGTACTGTAGTACGTCTCTGTACACATTTTTTGGTGGGGATTTCGTTTTGATATAAGAGTGTTTTGGATTACAAGCATGTTTCTGGAATGAATTATGCTCTCAATCCAAAGCATGACTGTATTTTGCAAAAGGTATATATCAGAGGTTCTCAACCTGTGGTCCACTAATCACTGGTGGTCCATGAGCTCCATTCAGGTGGTCTGTGGAAAGGCTACAGAAAAGTCAAGAATATCTGTACTTGGCCATGTACTTTTTTTTCCTGGTGATTTAGATTGAGGCTCCTGTTGTTGTTGTTTTTTTTACAAGGGCCAAATTATCGAACAGGCTAACCATGTCTATTTGTTTGTTTGTTTATTTAAACATTATAAACCGCTTTGGGTGCCTTAGCAGAAAGGCGGTATAGAAATGTAATAAATAAATAAATAATACAGCACTGATCAGTCTACTCATTTCCCCCTAAAGATTTACCAGTTAAAGACGCTCTTGTCAGTGGCCTGTCCTTGATCCCATGGTTTACATAATGCAGGGTTGGTTTTGATGACGATGCCAGTGCTGAAGAAAAGGATGTTATTAAAATATGAGTGATGTATGTGCTTTGACTTGTAGAACAACAAAAAAGTTTATTAATGGTCTGCCAAGACCCCCAGCAATTTTCAAGAGGTCTGCAGGGGGGAAAAAGGAGTTTTGAGAACTGCTGGTGTATATTATGAAGAGTCCCCAGCTAAGAGGATGTGAAAAGTGCAATCCACTATTGGCAACCAACCAGGCTTCTGTACAAACCCAGGGTTGAGCAAGAAACGTAGCAAGGCATTGTTCCAGCACTGCAGAGTGAAAAAGTAGGTCATGGAAAGTAGGTTTGAGAGAACAGAGAATTGAACTTGTCACCTCAGATTCCATTGGAGTAGAAATTGAAAACTGCCAGCATGATATAGTGAGTGGAACTGGGCTCTCTGCATTAAAAATAGCAGTCGAGATGCAAGGAAGACCTTCACGTCCCCACACTCTCTTACAGGAAAAAGAGAGAGACTGCACCATTTGGGCTTAGATGCTTTTAGAGATGTCACTGCTTTTGAGGCTGCACTGTCATCTCCTGTGTGATTTTAATCCCATTTAAAGGTCGACTTAATTCAGTGGAACGGTGTGCGTTTAAAAGCCAACGTCTCTGTTTAGTGTCATCTTCTTCTAAGTTTTCTTGTTTCTTCCTTGGAGGCAGAAAACATTTTAGATGGGACAGAACAGTGGGCCCTGAAGAATGTATGTGTAGCTTGTGGTAGTAAGAGGTCAGCTCTAATTAATGGAAACCCACCAGGGCTCAGAGCCCTTATTAGCAGGCATCGCAAGAAGACAAGAGGCAGGGCACATCTAGGTCAGCCCCGTGCTGGAGCACTGGGCACTGACATCATAGCAAGAAAATTACAAAGACAACACAGGGAGAGGGAGAATTCTGACGTTGCAGAGAGGAAGGAGCTGGAGCAGTCTTCTCCAACCTTGGGTCCCCAGATGTTTTTGGCCTACAACTCCCAGCATGCCCCAGCCAGCGTAGGCCCAAAACATCTGGGGACCCAAGGTTGGAGAAGACTGAGCTGGAGGCTGGGAAACCTGAGGGGCGGCAGGATGTTGAGCCTGCAACAGTCCAAACTGGGCCATCTTGACCCCCAGGCTTTAATTTCTATGCAAAGAGAGACCAGTCTGTCTGGAAACGCCACCTTCTGATCTAGATACCCGTTCTCCAAATCCCTGATGTTTGGTGACTCTCTGAGGTTGCTCAGTAGCGAGAGAAATGTAAGGCAGCTCTTTATATCCTGGGGGTGTTAGATCTGAAACGAGTTCTGCTTAAGTTTAGTTTTGAGGACTAGGCTGCAAAAGAAGCAAGAGTCAAAATGGTATGAATTATAATGACATTTTCCTTCTCCAGAAATTATTGGTAATTATCAAGAACAAGGGATGCATGGATCACAGCAAAGCCAAAGTCTGCCAGGCACCACGCTGGGACAGACTTCCTTCACATGCATGTTGTTGTTATTATATTTATTTGTCATCATCATCAGGCGATCACTCGTGACCGAGTAAGATTGTCTTCCGGGATAAAAGGAGGAAATTCTAAAGAAGATTGTGTAGACTCTAGCGATGGGTCCGTAAGTGACTGTGAAGGCCAATTCTAGATCCACACAGCTTCCCACAGTGAGGACACAGGTTACCAGATAGAGGATGGTCCTGTAAAGGATTCATTTGACGTGCTTTTCGCTTAGCACGTTTCTCCCTTTCACCTTGCACTCGGGCTTCTTCAAAGTCCATGGAACCTTTGTGAAAGGCCAACCTCCATTTAGATCGTTCATGGGCCAGAGCTTCCCAGTTTTCGATGTTTATATTGCATTTTTTTAGATTAGCCTTATGAACATCTTTAAACCTCTTATATTGACCACCGATATTCCGCTTTCCATCCTTGAGTTGGGAGTAAAGTAACTGCTTTGGGAGACGGCAGTCAGGCATTCGAACAACATGACCGGTCCACTGAAGTTGGCGTTGAAGGATCATTTTTTCAATGCTAGTAGTCTTTGCTTCTTCCAGTACACTGACATTTGTTCGCCTATCTTCCCAAGTAATTTGCAGGATTTTCCGGAGGCAACGTTGATGAAACCTTTCAAGGAGGTGGGTATTTGTAACCCACCTTTCTCCCAACACTGGGACCCAAGACGGCTTACAGCCTTTAAAACTCATACAATTAAAACAAAAATAGAAAAATACAAAAGTTAAAAATAGAATTAAATCATCAATAACATTAAAATTATATACACACACACACACATAGCGTGCGCGATATGTTGATAGGACACAAGCAGCTTAAGTCCAACTTTAAGCTTGTGCACATTGGGCTAGAAAACAGAGGGTTGGATCCAGACCCAGTCATGCTTAGAGAAGACCCATGGGACTTAAAAGTTAGTGTCTAACTTTATTGTCAGTGGGTCTACTCAAAGTATGACTAAGCCTGGATCCAATCCTCTGTTACAGTGCTAGAAGTTTTAGCTGGATTTGATTGCATTACAGTCTTGCTGGGGGTTTCCTTGGAGATTAGCAAACAGGTGCCCCTTTCCTCTGTAGACACCACAATACCATGCTTAAAACTAATCAAGGGGGTGATAGCAAAGTCTCGAAATACCTTCATTGGTAGTATTTGAAAGTTTTATAAAATACTATAAATACTATAATTACTATCACTACATAAACTTAATTCTGGGTGTTTTTTTTTTTTTTTTTTTTTTACCATACATCAATTTCTTAATTCAACTTCAAAACTTCAACTTCAAACTTCAAAAAAGATTTCCAACTATTGGGGGAAAAAAATCCTTCCTCTTCCCATTTTTTATTTGTACATATTCTGTTAATGTTACAATTTTCACTATTTCCCATGCTTTCCGTAACCAGCTTTTACCAGTGTGTACCTCATGATTTGCATATCTCCATTTGATGGCTATTATGGCTCATGCTGGCTCAGCTTGTCTGAGTGTGGAAAGCTAAGCAGGGTCAGGCCTGGCTATTACTTGGATGGAAGACCCCTCTTCTAGTTTCCTGCATTGAGCAGGGGGTTGGACTCGATGGCCTTGTTGTAGGCCCCTTCCAACTCTATTATGAAATCTATTTTGGCTGCTGTAAATAAATTCCACTAACTCCTGATGCTTACATAACACTACTACTTTCACTTATCATAATAATGTAACAGTTGGGTGTAATCATATCTCCTAACATAACATATATTTAACTGTGCTTGCTATTTCCCCCTAAAATCAAACCACCTTATATGGTAAAAAATTGCATTTCCTACTTCACAATTTCCTACTTCACTAAATGTACAGGAGTAAGATACCATATATACATATAATATTAGTTTTCTCTAATATTTGAGCACTGACATAAAACTAGTTCTTTATTAAAGATATACAGCCATTTTTGTTGTGATATCTCATTCTCAGTCATATTTCCCTCGGAAGTATTTATACATTTCATAGATTTCATCAATCATAGAGTTGGAAGGAGCCTACAAGGCTATCAAGTCCAACCCCCTGCTCAATGCAGGAAACTAGAGGAGGGGCCTTTTAAACTTTGTTGTCTAGCATTTTAACAAAATCGTATCAGGAAAAACCAAGTTGGAATGTGGCATATGAATAGATATCTTCCTCTTGCATTGGAGTGAATACAAAGGCAATTAAGCTAGTGAATTATCAAAATCACACACACACACACACGCACACACACACACACACACACACACACGGCAGGTCCTTAACAGGAGTGAAAGATTACTCTCTGTTGGTAACACAAACAGCACAATACTACACATGTTTACCCAAATCTAAGTCCCACTGAACTCAATGGGACTAAGGGTACAATCCTATGCATGTTTAGACAGAAAAAAGTCCTAGAACTCCCAGCATTCCCCAGCCAGCATGGCTGGCTGGGGAATGCTGGGAGTTGTAGGGCTCTTTTTCTGTCTAAATATGCATAGGATTGTGGCCTAAGCTACAATTGCTTGGAGTGTATATACATGCACCCAATTGGCTGGATGTGGGCATAGGACTGTAGTTGGATTTATTTAAAGTTCAAATCTATTCCAGGTTAGAGGAGAGTGAAGTAGAAGCAGACCACCTCACTCTCCTTTGAGTTGTGGCAGATTGGAATCTATGAAGGCTCCCTGTAATCATTCCCAATTTAATTACAGGCAGTCCCTGAGTTAAGAACATCCGACTTACAGACAACCCATACTTAAGAATGGACTTCTGGGTCCCCCGGTGCTATGTCATTTATGTAGAGTACATAGTGTAGTATACTACGCAATTTACATAATTTATGTAAATGCCAATTTTAACGTACAGAGCACTATGCTGTTCCGACTTACATACAAATCCAACTTAAAGACATTCTTAAGAACGGAACTCGTTCGTAACCTGGGGACTGCCTGTAACTGAAAAAAGAAGAAAAAATCAACACTCCTAAACTGTAGAAATGAACAGTGGGGAACAGCAAAATTTCTCCCCACCCCACTTTTGTGTGTGTGTGTGTGCACACACACACGCGCGTGCGCAAGGCTGCTGTAAATGCAACCCATTTGCATTGGTTGAAATGGGGGGAGGGTGTGGGTTGGGAATGCAGACAAACTGAGCATCCTCGAAAGCCATCCAGGCGGAGGCTGGCAACATCTCAGACTGGCGGTGCTTCTACCCACATGCCCTTCTTCAAGCGCACAGCTGCTGCCCTTTAGCTGGGAAAATGCCTCACTCTGCTTCTACTGGAGATGTTCACAGATGACGTTCCTTCTGGGGACACATGGCTACTCTCTGGTTCTTTGGCTTTTGCTCAGTCAGGATGTCTTTAATCCAATGGCTTTTGCTTGCTTTGAGATTAAACATGGCTCTCTCTCTCTCTCTCTCTCTCTCTCTCTCTCTCTCTCTCCTGGCTAACGCTAACAGCTGTTCCTGACTAGAGCTGGGCTGTTTGCCTCTAGCCAGTGGGTCATCATTTATTCACATGCCTAGAGCCCCCAGTGCAGTCTCCTGCTAGCTGTCCCCCTGCAGGGGGCTAATACAGCATGGCTGGCCAATCGCTAAGGAACATGACATCATTTTCATGTCAGGGACAGAAGAGCGCAGGGCAGGATGTAAGAGGAGGAGGAGGAGGACACCTAGTTGTGTGTTGTGTGTGTACAACACACCAATCTGGCTACTCCCATACGATTTCCTAGATCTAGGACACAGTAAACTAGTTAAGTCTAAAGCAAATGGATACTGAAAGCTCTGGGATCACAAGGATCCTGACTGCATTTCATATTGAAGGAAAGGTGGGCTAGAAGTGTTTTCAGGCATTCAGTAGGAGAAAACGACCACCGAAAAGTGCAGAAATAATAACGTCCTAGTCTTGGAAGGGGGTAAGCAACCATCTTGTCCAACCCTCCACCCAAAAGGGAGGATCCATCTGCCTACCAGCTCCCCATAGATCAGGGGCAGGCAATGTGCTGCGCATGGGCACCAATGTACCCCTCCACACCAAGGCGGCCTACTTCTCCTACTCAAAAAAACGAAAACGAATTTTCTTACTGGCAGCTGGGATCTCTTCAAAGCAAAGAGAGGGGCTCCAGCTGCTGCCATCACCATCTCCCACGAATGGGGCTTAGAATCATTCTTAGGAAATGAAAATGGCGAGCAGCTGCAGATGGATGCTTTCCTATGCAGCGCACCCAGCCACCAAGAAAAAGAGGGGGAGAAAGTGCTGAAAGCTGTGGGTTCAAAGGAGCTGTTCAGTGTGTTGCGGCTCAGACCCCACCTCTGCCTTGTACAGAGTCATTGGGGTAGGTTACTAGTCCTTTGTGACTAGCCATGCCAACCATGGCAGCCATTTTGTGGTGGTGCCCACAACAATGTCTCAAATGGCTAAATGTGCCTACGGCCCCCAAAAGCCTGCCTATCCCTACCATAGATCAACTCATGCAATTGAGCCAGTGTGGCGCAGTGGTGAGAGTGTTGGACTGGGACTCGGGAGATACGGGTTCTAGTCCCCGCTTGGCCATGAAGCTCACTGGGTGACTTTGGGCCAGTCACTGACTCTCAGCCTAACCTCCTTCACAGGGTTGTCATGAGGATAAAAAATGGAGAGGAGGAGGAGGATTATGTAAGCCGCCTTGGGTTCCTTGCAGGAAAAAAGGCGGGGGTATAACTATAATAAATAAATAAATAAATAATACAGTGTATATCCCATGCAAGGGACGGGTGAATTGCAGGAATACATCCCCAGAGCAAAAAGTTACAGATGAATCAGGTGAGTGGTGAAGGTCATATGCAAAGGCAAGAAGCCCTTCGGGGCATTAGCTTAGCTGACCTGAGAAAGAAATTCTTCTTGACCCTGAATGTCAGAAGATTTCAAAAACAGTCCTGTGCTCTTTATTATCTACCAAATGAGCTTCATACCAGACGTGGTTAGATTAGAATAATTCTACACTACACATTCAGGAAAGCACAGGGCCCCAGCCTCTCTGTCCAAGAGTCAAGATTTCAGTGTTTGTCAATAGCTTTGGCTATTGGGCAGTATAAAAATGTATTAAATAATCAATCAATCAATCAATCAATCAATAATCCTAGGCAAATGAGGGTTGGAATTCTTTATAAAATAGGAGTGGGCCCAGCACCAGTGCTTTGAATTTAATTTTCCACAATGCCCGAGAGCGATGCTACGTCAGGTGCTCCAGAGCGGGGAATTTTATGATGGTGGCTTGTAGCCACTTACCACAGCCACCAGGTAAGCCTGTAAGGGCCACAGAGGGCATTTTGCCAAGGGACCCCCCCCCCAAATCTGGGCCTGAATAGGAGAAGGGTAGGGAGAGAAAGCTGACCGGGCGAGCACATGGACTGGAAGCTGGGCTGAGTGAAGAGGTCCTAGCAGCCTCTCACCATTCAGACACTGACTGGGTTCACAGGACACCACAACCCATACAGCCAGAAGTCCCAGGCTGTTTCCCAGAAAAAGGGGGTTGGGATACAGTTTAGAGTCGCAGGAAGAAGTGCAAAATGTGCATCACCCTGAGGACTGTCAGGGCAAAAAAGAAAAACACGAGGATCTCACCGTGAAGGAGGTGTAAACCCCCCTTTTCACAAGCAATGTTCCCTTGTGCCTTTGCTTTCCCCTTGACAGCTGTGAGGGGAAAACAGAAGGGGGGGGAAAACTATTTGGAGGCTCTCTGGGTTAATGTCCAGGGTTGGTACCTTCTGCAAGTACCCCCACCCCGGACATTGCCCCTGCCGAGGCTTCAAATGCCTGCAGTTGTGCAAGTGCAGCTAATTTTTTTTAAAAAAAAACAAAGAACAAACCTATTTGTGCAAATTGTGTGTGCAAAAAAATGTAAAAACTGGTCTGCAGGCCACTGACAGCCCCTCCAAGGTGCTGCTTGGGGGATTGGAAGGGGCTGTCAGTGGCTGTCAAAATGGGGATTGAAAAGCTGGCTGTTAAGTCGTCTTCTGTGACCTCGGGGGGGGGGGAGCTGCAGTGAGCCAAAAGCAGCTCATGATCGCGACGGGGAGGGTGGGATACCCACCACAGGGCAGAGGGGGAAAGAGAGAGGGGGAGCAGGAGAACAATCCACAGTGAGACCGATTGTCTGTCGGGTGCACCGTGGGTTGTTTTGCAGAACAACCAACCCACCGTGGTTTATTGCCAGGGCGGGTTGGCATGACATGTGAACGCGCCCCTATGGGATAAGCTAAATTAATGGTTTCTTAGGGCTTCCCTTTGGTCTGTAGGCACGACATAACAGTGGAACATGGCAGTGAGACTTGGGCTCATGCAAGTTTCCCCCATGCACAGAACATCATGTATGACCGCAACCATATGTGCCTATTGCCCTGCATGCATGGCTCTGTCTGCCACATAGGTTGGATGGATTTGTGGGTGATGCACAGGCAGCGCAGATCACATGAGATATTCCTGATGTGTTGGGGGGAATGTGTGTAAGACAAGTTCAAAACTCACACTGTGTGTATAATCTACAGAGGCACTAACAGTGTCAGCCTACCTTCAGCCTTTGGGGGAAGTGGCCATTACGTGATTACCTTAGGATACCTGGTCATCTGCCAAGTAGTAAGGAGGAGAATTTTAACTGAGCGGGGGGTTGGACTCAATGGCCTGGTAGGCCCCTTCCAACTCTACTTTTCTATGATTCTATAGGTGTGTGGTAAGATGGTCCAGGGATGTTGAAGAGTCCTTGGTCTTGAGTCACAAGTCGAGTCACAAGTCTTTGGACCCGAGTCTCGAGTCTGAGTCCTTGGTCCAAAATGGTGACTCCCGAGTCACGAGTCACTCCCAAAGCTGACTCCACGAGTCCCTATTAAAATCAATGGGCTTTTCCCCAACAAAATAAGGCTATTTCAGATGTGTGGCTTAAATAAATTCTAGGCACAAGTGTGCCTTTTTATTTCAAAACTCTGCCACTGATTTTGACAAGAACAGACCAGGCAGACAAAACCAAAATAACCAGGCAGGCAGAGGAGGCAGGGAACCCCAAAGCAGGCAGGCAGAGGCAGCCAAACCCAAAATGTCTGAAAGGTTGCATTTTAGGAAAATGATTTTAAAAAATAAAATCTTCGCCGGCGATTGCACTTCTCTCCACTCCTTCTGGCACAGCCCAGGGATGTTGAAGAGTCCTTGGTCTCGAGTCCCAAGTCGAGTCTCGAGTCCCATTAAAAATATTGGGACTCGAGTCAGAGGGGGGACTCAGTCCGACTCACGAGTTGAGTCCTAGAGTCCGAGTCCCCATCCCTGAGATGGTCACCTGTAATCACCTAGTGTCTAAAAACTGGGTTGGTGGTTTTTTTGTTTTAAGTCACAGGACAGGTTCATTTACACACATCTATTATCTGTAGCATCAGATGTTGACGTGAGGACTAATCCATCCAAGATCAACTACCACAGATCATACTTTCATGTCATCTCACCTCACACCACACACAATGCTGACATGAGTCATCAAGGGTTGACTAATCAAGCAATGGGTGTACACAACCATGTGAAATTATGATTCAGCTTTGGAGGCCATAGTCAATGCTCTACACCACGGTCACACTTGTTCCTAGTGGCCTGATCTTAGTGCATTGCTAAATGGCAAGCTTAACAGATGAACAAGCAAAAACCAAGGAAACGAAAAGTTGTTGTTGTTATCCATTGCTCAGCCTTATGCTTTGTCTTAGCAACCACTGTCCTTACTTTGGCTCCTTAGATTTACATTACCCTTTGGAATATATATATATTGCAAGTATGCAAGCTCCCCAAAATAACAGCCAAAATGTCTCTAAAGATTAAGGCTTCTGTTTAGATGCTGAATTGAGACTCACATAACCTGAGTACCTTAGTAATTTCCTGTCATGTAATTGATGTATTGGGGGAAGGCGCTTGCTTGTCTAACTGAAGGGAGGAAGTCGAGCGCTTTAGAAAATGAAGCGTTACATTGTTAATGGGGCAACCTGAGAGGCTGAGAATCCAAACCAGCATCAGCCCCATCTCTGACCTGCAACAGTGGACTACATTGCAGGGCTGCTGTCAGTTTCTCTCTCTGTCTCTCAGCACAAACCTCCAACCTGCAACAGGAGTATAACAACTACACTGCAGGGTTCTTGTCTACTGTTGTCAGCCTAACTGGCAATGTGGGGATAAAAGCAATGGAGAACACTGCAGGACTGTTGTACTCTCTCAGTTTCAACTCAACCCCCCAACCAGCAATAGAGATCTAACACTGCTGAACAATATTGCATGTTGTTATAAACCACTTAGGGCCTGACCTACAGTATTTGGTGTGGACTACATTGCAAGGCTGTCATAAGCCACTGTCTCCCAGCAATAGCCACTTCCAATATGGAGAATGAACTGCATTTGCTTTGGAATTTGCATTAGCAGGGTGCGTGCGTGCGTGCGTGTGTATGTTTAATGGTTCACACTAAAAAAGAAAAAAAAAAGAAGAACAGCATTAAAAAGGAAACTCTTCTCTTTGCCGCTACCTTTAGGGGTGTATTTTTAAGGGGGCACACTGATGCCCACGCCTAGCTACATTAAAATCTTGGATTTCTCCACTGATTTTTATGAACAGCTTTCACTACTGTCCCTGGAGAGATTTAAAAATAACTTCTTAGTGTGAATCAGGAAATGACCTCTCCAGACAATGAGAATGTTCTCTCTGTACTTTTAAAAAAAAACCCTCAGTGGGCTGGTTCGCACAATCAAAACAAGCCAGGGTTGCATAATCACTGCCCTGCTGCAGCTTATCATGTCATCCAAACCCAGGGGGTTGTTGAAGGAGGAAACAACCCTCAAATAACCCTACAACAAGCCAAGCCGCCTGGGTTCAGACAACAAACCGCAGCCAGGCAGTGCCTGACACACACCACAGCTCACAACAAGTTGCCATGGCTTGTTTTGATTGTGCAAACTGGGTCTACGTGTCTCCTCCTCACTTTCCAGCCACTCTGTTCTGTCTCTCCCACAAACCCCAATCCAGTTACAAGGGTTGTTATTTCCCTCTCAGGTTTATTTATTTATTTCGTATATTTGTTCACTGCCCATCAGCCAAAAGGCTCCCTGGGCGGTTTACAAAGAGAAACAAGATAAAAATAGTCATCTTAGAAACAAAAGAACATAAAATAAAATGCAGAGCAATGTAAAATCACACAATAAAACCAAGCAGCCAAAAAGAATCAGCCTGGAGGTACAGTAGAATAATAATAATAAAAAAAAAGAATAAAAAGTCAACCATTAAAATATTTGGCAAATAAAAAGGTTTTCACCTGGCGCCTAAAAGAATACAGAGTGGGCACCAGGCACACCTCTTTGGGGAGCTGATTCCACAAATGGGGTGCCACAGGTTCCCAACAGTCCATGCCATTTTATGGGGCCATTTTATTGTAATTGTCTGTACATCTGGATTACCCTGAGTCTGCTGATAACTCTCTCTCCTTCGTGGGTGGTGTACTGGTTTTGGCACAGGGAAACGTGAATTGGTATTAGAAGGTGAGATTTCACTTTATATTTTTCACAATTCCTACAACTCTGGGTAACAGAGCTTGCTTATCTTCACTAAAACTATTTGTCTACAGTTATCCCCATTTTATAGATGGGAAACAGAGGCCTAGGCGGAAGCAGTTGCTGAAAATTATCAAGGGAGTCCAGCACTGAAGTGGAATTTGAACCCAAGGCTTACGTCCAGAATTCTTTCCATGGGCTCTAGCTAACTAGTGATGTCATTATTATGCAAGTGAAGCATTCCATAGGTGGATTTGTATAAGTGAAGCAAGAGTGTGGAGGCACTGGGCAGAAAGGAGCCCCTTTCAGATATGGAACTGGATAGGAGATGGTAAGCGCATGCCCAGGCCTTCGACAGAATGCAGCCCGACTCCACTCCCTACCTAAAAAGTGAGACTGAATCAAGCCTTTATAGTCAAAAATAGCCCAGGGTTATGTAAATGTTTCCACTATCTAGTCATAGGAATAAATGTTTAAATGTTTCTGATATCTGGGCACATGAACCTCTTTTTCAGTTAAAAAACTTTTAATGAAGAGGCACCTGCCAGCCATGCCAGGCTTTTATGACTGCTGCAATTGGGAATGGGTAGTTAATTACCACGTGCCACTCTTGTTAACCTCTACAGAGAAGTCTCATTATAACAGATTAATGAATAGCGCTTTTAGGCACATCTAAAAGAGGTTTCACTGAGGGGGTTTTCTTCATAGCCATGTTTCATTATCTTCAGAAGCACCATCACGCCCCACACACGCTGTTAACATTCATTTGAATATATATATATTTACCTGGGCCAGTAAAATAAACCGCGCAGCAAAGGGCCTGCTGAAATACGTGGGAAAGCTGAAGTCCTGTCAGCTCTTGTTTCAAAGCAAAATTTGCCTGTTCTCGCCTGGAGAACGAAGAAATACAAACTCCGTTATAGTTGTGTACAGATTCCCTTCTGAGTCCATAACAGGCTCCAGATATTTATGTCAGGCAAGCTCATTGATGCC
This sequence comes from Shinisaurus crocodilurus, assembly GCA_021292165.1. Lineage (NCBI taxonomy): Eukaryota > Metazoa > Chordata > Lepidosauria > Squamata > Shinisauridae > Shinisaurus > Shinisaurus crocodilurus. Next base: position 125,814,732 of record CM037876.1, read on the forward strand.
AGCGTGTTTAGGTTTACCGCTCTTTGTCGGGGTGGGGTGGGGGGATTGGCTTGAAAACCTGGTGGAGACGGGTGCTGAGATACCGCAAGGGACAGCAGTTTATGTTGTGTTGAGGTGTGTGTGTGTGTGTGGGGGGGTTTACAGTCTTGGATCTCCCCAACTGAAAGCTCTTATTCATTTGACACAGTGGAAGACCGACAACCTGGTCTTCTGCGAGGGTTCAATGCTAAGGGGGTAGCGAGTCCTAGGGCGGGCCTTCTCCGAGGTCCCCAGCGACTATCACCCTTAGCCCAGAACAAAGGGATAACTTATAGCCACAAAAGTATCTTTTATAAAACAAGTTTATTTACAAAATTACCTTCACAAACCCAGACACACGCCAGCAATACAGCGTACAGTACGGTACAAAGTAGCAAGCAAGAAGACTCAAGGACACTGTGATTTCAGGGCTCTCAGCTAGTTAGTTCAGCTCGGGCTCCAGCAGAGGCCCGGTCAACCGCATGTTGCTAGCTGGGTTCCCGGCGGAGGTCCGGTCTACCCAAGCGGCTTGTGAGTGATTTCAGCTTGGTTTCCCGGGGGTCCGGTCAACCCAAGCGGCCAGTGATTTCAGCTTGGTTTCCCGGGGGTCTGGTCAACCCAAGCGGCCAGTGATTTCAGCTAGCTGGAGCACGCCGGGTGCTGCTACCCGGGGTTGCCGATCCCTTCGTTCCCTTACCCCAAGCATGGGGCAAGATTGCTGATCAGGTCCAACAACTCAGTTCCCTTGCCCAGGGTGTTTTATACCTTGGTGTTTCAGGTAGCCCCTCCCTCCGTAATCAAGTGGGTTGCCAATCAGGCGGGTTGCCACCCTCCCTGAGGGGTGGCCTTTTGGGTCAGGTGGGGTGACACCTTCCGCCTGTGGGGTGGGGTCCCTTTGAAGCCACTTGCTTAATGGTCCCATCCTGTGGTGTTGAATGGCCCTTTCTTATGGGTGCCGAAGTGTCTGCTCTGGCAAGGTATTCAAGTCTTATGTAGATGGGGCTGATATACGAGAGCATTGACGAACCTGGCGATGCTTCCTGTCTTCCCCCCAGGGGTGATTCTATGCAGATGTTGTTTGTCCCCTTTGGTCTCTGTGGAGACTGGCTGTCTCCCCCCCCCCCCCGGGTCTCCTTCCCCCCACCTTGGTGAGTGTGTGTGTGTCAGAAAGGGGGCTTAGGTTGGCTTTCTCCACAGACACTATGGATCACAGACAAAAGAGAGTGATTTTGCGTCTATTCTCAATGCAAAAGAAATGAATCAGTGACAATACTCTGACATAATTTCAGCAGAGAGCTTTATCAAAATATGTGACAAAACTTTCTGAATTAGCCATTTTGGCTGATACTGCTGCTGCCCTTTGTTTTGGATGCCCAGTGTTGTCATGCTGCTTTCTAGCCGATTCTCAGGGTCCTGGATATACTGTCCTTGTTGCTTTCATCATATGCATCGGTGCGCTGCCTCATCATGCTTAGCTTTGGTTCTGATGTTACATGCGTGTGAAACTGCAGCATACACATGCAACATACCATTTTAAACACCAGGGGGAAATGTGCAAGGGGTGGTGTGTTTAGAAATACAGCTTAGAACTGCGGAAAGTTTATGTGTACATGCCTATGCACACGGGAGAGCTCGAAACTCAGCCCTATCATTGTGTGGGGCCTTGCTTCAGCGCCAGCTCGGACACCGAAGAGGAGCTGGTACAGGGTGAAGGGCTCACACCTGTGGCTGACTGTTCCCTCCCCCGGGGAACAGGAACAGCCAATTGAGGATTCTCTGGCCTTGGGCTGTCATGATGGCTCAGGGAGGAGGGCCCTTCAGGGTTGCTGCAGTCCCAAATAGAGTTGAAAACCGAGCCTCGCCGGGGCAGAAAGAGGCCAAGCATGGCCCCGCTCGCGGCCCGGCGAGGCCTTACCTCCTCTTCGGGGCGGCTCGCGCGCTCCGCGGAGAGCCACCCCAGCCGCCCGATCCAGCGGAGAACGGGCCGCTGGGTTCGAGAGGCCCCGTCGTGTCACTTCCGGGTCCGGAAATGACGTGACGGGACGGATCTGCGCCTGCGCAGAGGCCCCGTCGCGTCATTTCCAGTCCTGGAAGTGACGGGACGGGACCTCCGAACGCCTCCGAGATGCGGTAAGAAATCGTTCGAGCAGTGCTGTGCGCCGCTCGAAAAAACGAGGCGGGGAGGGGGAGGGGGGCGAGATAAGGCTCGGGCAGCGTGCCCAGCCTTATTTACGCCGCTAGAAAGATGCCAGGAGACACGCCTGGCTGAAAGGCACATGAGCAGAAGGAGGCTTAGGAGGTGTCTCCTGGCTCGGTACCTGTGCCAAGATCCAGAATCGGACTCAGACTGATATTGAGGCTGGGTCAGGGTTTATATTGTAGCTGTTGATTGACCCATGCATGCTCAGTGTAGAAAGCAACAACGCTGTACCTGGCAAAGTTTCTACGCTCGATTACCTAGATCTGATCTCCTGGCTGCTACGATTCTGGGCTTCGACTTTGGACTCTTGAACCTTTCTCTCCTACCCTCTGAACCTTGGATTGTCTTGACTTTGGCTTGTTTCTTGGACTGGTGTTTGGTGTATGGACTTTTTGTTATTGCTTGTAGCAATGAAGAATCTGTTTGCAGCTGGCGTGATAAAGTGGGACAGAACACATTGTGGCTCAGAATAAGAGGCAACTCTGGAGATCTGAACTACATAACCAAAGTCACCATCTGGTACAGTCCTCCTGTGACTCTGCCACTTTAGAATGCAGGGGGACGAGGCCAGAATTGCATGGCTAGATATCAAAAACAAAAACGGGAAAAAACCCTTACCTGTAGACAGCTACCACATCGGCGAGAAGGATTCTAGACTCACATCTTCCTGATGTGCTAGTTCTGTATAGACAGGGAGCTTTTGATGGAAGGAGCATTCAAACATGCTATCCATCACCTGCATTTTGATGGGTTATTGTAAGTCCCAGGAGGGTTGCATTCCATGATATTTCGGACAAGAGTCCTTCGGCTCTTAAAAGTGCGTGTGGATTTTAAAAAGCAGGCTCACCTTGAAAAACCATTTGACCCGCACTCCCCAGAGCTGTGCATGGAGATATCCACACTGGAACACCCCACATGCAGAGCCCCCCCCCGGGGGGGCAGATGATAAGCCTAGTCAATTTGGGCATGTTAATCTCCAGCCCTCAAAGGTATGACCGATGTGGCAAGTGGGCTTGGGCAGCTCCTGACATGTCCCAGCCAGCAGCACCACCTCAGAGGACACGTGCCCCAGCTCAGCTGCTGCTTCCCATGTGCCAGATTTCGTGTGCCCACTTCTTACAGCAGGACCAATGCAGGGTCTCTCCTCCTCACAGGGGGGGCTCCTTGCTTCTTACCCCCCCCCATTGCCCCAATCTGCACTGAGGTTCAGGCAACTGGGAGGGACAGCTCTGACTCCCTTGCTCTCACCACCCCTTGTTCTCTGAGCATCTGTCTTCCTCCACTGAAGGCTTTCCCTGCTCCTCCTCCTCAAGGGAGCCCTCATAGTCTCCAAGGACATGCACTGGGGCATGTTGGTGTCAGCCACTGCATCACTTCTACTCTGGCCATGCTCACTTCTAGCAGGGATGGTTCCCCTATAGAGCCACCCAGAGGACTAAAAGTGGTGCATCCCTCAACAACTGGTGCGGTCAAATGCTGACTGGCCAGTAGGCGTGCACAAAACGACTATGTGCATTGGTGCACATGCACAGCTTGCTCTTGCAAGTGCACACATGTGGATTGACGCCAATGTCTATATCAGGAATGCTCAGCTTCTTCATCCATCTGCTTTAACCTCAAGATCCTGGGGAGGCCGTCACTCTCTGCTCATGATGGCATTGTTGCCCATGTAAACTCAGAGACAAATTTATAGCTTCTGTACTGCATATATCGATGTATATCTATGCAATGTATGTGCCTTATTGGATAGGTACCTTTAACTGGCATCTACACTAATAATAACTGAATTGGATGAGGAGATGTGGGCAAAACATAAGCAGCTATTCCACACAATACTATGCAATTAGAAGAATTACATCTAATCACTCTGAAGTGCAATGGACTTAAATGGACACTGTAGAACTATTCTGGGAGCTTTAGCTGTGTCTTCCTGTATTTTCTTTTTTCCACATATCAGAACAAAAATCTCTTTTGTTTGCTTTTGTGGATGGGATTTCCAGGCGTTTTATATTATCTAGGAATCCAACAGATGTGGAAGAAGCTGAGTGGGCATATTAGTGCACTACAAATGGAGCCACAGATTCAGACTGGATTAATGTGGTGCTCAAATTACAGTGGTCTAAAAAAAAAAAAAGGAAGATAAACAAATAATATTAACTGTATAATGTAAATAACGTAGCACATTTAAGTGATTTCTCATACATGATCTCTGTGGGAAAAAGGAATTTCAAATCCATGATCTCTGTGGGGAAAAGGAGGCAGAAGGGACGACAAGATAGTACTTATTCTCTTATGATGTATGTTTTATTTATTTCCTTCCTAAATGATTTTTTTGCAGGTTTAAAGTTGCATTTCGAAGTATTTTGAATCTTTGTACTACTGTAATAACAACAGTACCAATACAGATTATATGAGCCCAAAGGAGGAAACCCCTAATGGCTTGCTCTATAAATTCAGTATAGTGCATAGCTCTAGGTGCAACATGCACACATGGACGCTGGCAATCTCCATGAGTATGACTGCACACAGAGTATGGCCTCTTATGCAAAATATTGTCACTGGGATCTTAACAAAGGCAAATATATCTGTCTTGTCCCCCAAGGATCTCAGTTCCATTTTTACCTCAAATTGAAATAATGCCTGGCTGCAGGGTACCATTTTTTAAATTTTCATTTTGCTAAGCGGGGAGGACAAAGAAATTTCAGCAGGATAGTGGTGTTGGTTCAGAGCAAGTTCAAAGGTCTGCTCTTGGATATATTTAGGATTAAGGGTGCAGTCATAAGATGATAACAAGAGCCCTACTGGAACAGTCCACAGGCCTACCTAGTCCAACATCTGTTTCCACAGTGGCCAACCAGATGCCTCTAGGAAGCCACAAGCGGGACATGAGACATGAGTTCACTAGTACCCTCTCACCCGTGTTCCTCAGCGACCCAGTATTCAGAGGCATACCACCCCCTATACTGGAGGTAATATACAGCCATCAGGACTGTAGCCACTCCACATACAATTATCCTCCACATACAATTCTTGGGAGTGGGCTCAGCTGGGACTTATTTCTGAGTAAACATGCATACAATTGGGCTTCACACTGCAAAAGAACCCCAACAAACGACCTGGTTCGCATGACACGACAGCCCACCACGGCTTAATTCACCCACGGGGGTGTTGCGTCGTGCCGGGTGCCCGGCTTGCTGTGTTGTGTGGAACCAGGCAGCAGGGATTATTTGAGGGTTAGACAACTTTCTGGCTTGGTTTAGGGTTATTTGCGGGTTGCCTAACTCTCAAGCAACCCCTGCTGCCTGGGTTCACATGACCCAACAAACCATGGCATGTTGGACACCCATGGGCGCCATGCAAAAATGGCACCCGCATACGCCCGGCACAGTGCAACAGCCCCCACTGGTAAATGAAGCCATGGTGGGCTGTCGTGAGGTGAGAACAGGCCCAGTGTATTTTAAGAGCATTCGTAGTGGATATTTTTTACTCCCCTACCAGCACCACCACCAGCAATAACCAGAGAGAGTTCATGCTCCTCCTAAGGAATAATCAAATGCTGCTGAAAATATAAGTGGCTGATTCCTGCCATGGTATCCCTACCGATGCGCTACATTAAGTTGAGAGTGAGTTGCCCACAGGGCCCAGTTGGGTTTCCTACATCTACCACACTGCAATAGCTCCATTTAAAGTCGCCCAGTTTCATAATTTGATCACGTTGGATTTCTAATTACGGAATAAGGGATGTTCTGTTTCTTTGTTTAGTATACATGACCTTACCCGAGGGGGGGGGGGGGTGTCCCTTAGGCTTGTGTTGAATAACTGAGATGAGTAGAAGCTGTTGTTTCCCTTCTTTACAAGTGGTGATGGGGGGGGGGTAAATTTGCAGTTGGGGAGGTTTGAAATAAAACTCGCCCAGTTTAAAGAGCCTCATCTAATTTTGACCTGGGCCCAAACCCATTTGAATGTGGGCCCAGTTTGAAATCAAGTTTGCTCTGACCCCAGCTAACTTTGCCAGTCTCCCCCTTCTCAAGCAACCCTCCCCCCTCAAAAAAACCCTTACCATTGAGAAAGGAGAACCCGCGTAAGCAGCTTCAGGGAGACTTGCTAAAGACAGGAGAGGATTTGCCAGGTCTCAGCTTAACTGAAAATACCCGGGAACATGGGATTTATAGTGATGTTCTGTTCTGGAAAAAATTTCCACCCCACATTTTCCAGTGTTTTCTTCTTCCACGGGGGGGGGGGGGGGGGGAATCCATTTCATAAGTTCATTAGTAACAAAGAAATAGATGCCAATTGCAAATACAATATTAGGCAATCTTGGCAGTTTCAAAGTCATAATTAGTGTTTTTCAGGTGATTATCTGATCTCTAGCAAATCTGTGAGAGAATGCATGCATGTCATTGATATGTAAGTGGGTGGTGGACGGAAGGGAGTAAAGATGACAAACAGTTAATCAGGAATGATTACGTATTGTACTGGTTTCCGATGACAGTACAAGTTGTCAAAGTTGGACGAGATGAGTGATTGTCAGCAGCATATCATGTGCAATTCTTTGAGTTGCTAAAATTTATTTGCATGTCAACATTTTTCAGTAGCTTTCGGCTTTTTTCTTTAATGTAAACAATGTAAGGGACATACCATGCTGTTGTCTTCAATATATATATATTTTTGGCAGCGATTGCAATACAATTTCTACATATTTAAATCGCATTAAGCGTGCTTTAATTTTTGTCCTCAAATGTTTCAATTTTTTTGTCCTGTACTTGTGGTGTATCGGAACAAAAAATAATAATAAATAGCACAGGGTACTATTTTTAGCTTTGTTGTTTCCTAAATACAAGTAAAATAAACATGCTAACTTAGGTCACTCTCTAGGGGATCGGAAAATGTTCCGAGGCAAACTGGTTTTTTTTAAAAAATTCAAATTATCTGCTTTGCATAGGAAAATTTCCCAGTTCAATTCTTTTCCAGAAAACCCTCATCACTGGTAGTTTTCTCTGCCAGTTAAATTGAACCACCGTGAGCCTGTAAGCCCAGAGGACCTCTCTCCGCCCTCCCTCCACAAGAGTCTGCAGCCTCATGCTGTTCTTGTCTCAGGACCAATAATTTCAGGGAGAATTATGTATCTCTCTCGTGCTGCTCCCCTGTGGAAAATGATGTTCCTGGGCATCCCTCCAAGTTAATGAGAGGCCCAGCAAGACCACCTAGTGAGCCCCCTCCAACACCAGACACCTGGTCCCCTTCTCAATAGTAGTAAGGCCACCACAATCCTATACAAGTTTAGACAACAGAAGAAAGGCTTACAGCTCCCAACACGCCCCAGCCAGCATAGCATGCTGGGAATTGTAGGCCTTTTTTCTGTCTAAACTTGATAGGATTGTGCCTTAAGCGGCTCTCTGCTTGGGAAGGGGGGAACTGGTAGGGGAGGGTTGGGCAGGCTTCACTCATTTGTTGCTTTGAACTTTCCTGGCAAATGCACACACACACACACACACACACACACACCTGTGTTTACAAGCACTGTTCTCTACAACCCCATATACAGGTTCCCCCCTGCGCCCTTTTATATTACCTATAATAATATAGACCAAAACTATTGTTATGGTCTCCAATTATGCTTCGCTAATTTGACAACAAAACTGCAGCAGCATGCAGGAAAAAAAAGCAGCCTCTATCCCATAGGGAGCAGTCAACGGCTGTTCCAAAATTATACTATCCCTGCTCTGAAATGGCTTCCCTGTGTTTATTTAGGGAAATTGTTTGTGGTTTTAAAAGCTACGCTTTGGAAATTTCATCCACGGGAAAGTGATCCCTTGTATTCTAGTGTGCAAATATCTGGTGGGGTTTATTTTTAAAGGGCAGCACCTATATTATCCCTTCAAATCAATACCTGACAGCTGCTATGGGGATGGCTGTTGCTATGGCTTATGGAAAGGCACATGGCAACAATGGCCTTTTAACGTCACATCCTCCACTGAGATAGTGTCTCTCAGGAGAGATGACCTTTCCTTTCTTTCCCCCCATTAGAGTATACTTACAGATTCATAGCATTATAGAATTGCCTTGCCACACTTCAAATCCACAAGCAGATGTATTCTGACAAGGGCTGAAAATGGGGGCTTCCAGTTTCTTGTCATGAAACATGGCACACAATGCTCTTATTTACTTTTAGCTTAGCAGAACATTTTAATGTGGAGCAGTATATGGACAGCAACCTGCACGCACTCCCCTGCGCATGCTGCCCAGGGCAAATTCTAGACTCTTCTGAAAAAACACGACAAAACGGCTATTCGTGAATGTATTCATTCATTTCAGCTACAGTATATCCTGCCTTTCCCCCCAAGGAGTTCAGGGCAGCACATTTGTTATCCTATTTTATCCTCACAACATCCCTGTGAGGTAGGTTAGCCTGAAAGATGATGAACGGCATAAGGGTCCCCCCCAGTGTGCTTTGTGGCTGAGCAGAGATTTAAAATCAGGGCCGAGTCTGACTTTCTGTTTATTACCACTGGGGCTCCTTTAATGGAAACAGGATATGTCCCAATATGAATTGTCCACACAAAAAGGATGTGTGATGGGGCACAGGATCCATGTAGCCACTCCTCCTGAACTGGAAATGGACTGACAGTGGTTTCCAAACCGGACAGGGTCACAGGAATGGCAACCATTTTGTGAGGCAAAAGGGAACCATCTGCTGTTCGTGCCTGAGCGGTGAGTTTTTCCTTCGTGCGCATGCGGGGTGGGGTGGGGTGGAGCTAAGGACAGTAAAAGATGAGAAGGTGTACATGGGGCTGGGGAATTCAGTATGCCAACCATCACCGCCAAACTTTTAATTTACCCTGCAGTAATAGTGCATCGCCGGCTCCCTTTCACAAAGGTTCCCGTGAATTCTCCTCCGCTTCTTCCCAGGCGTTATTTATTGACACAATCAATAATTCAGAGAAATCCTATTCTAAAATACAGCAGAATTTCGCCCAGAGGTTTTTCCAAAAGAAACCTCATCACTAATGAGGCAGCACGGGGGGGGGGGGGGAACCCACACACACCCCGATATGTACAAATGAATTTGGAAGTGTCTAGATAGGGTCTCTCTTAGGGGAATAAATACTTTTAGGCCACATTCCTGTACCCACTTAGCTGGAAGTAAGCCCCACTGAACATAATGGGACTGACTTCTGAGTAGTAAACATGTAGGATTGCACTGTTCGTGAAGAATGTTAGTAGAATAGCCATTCTTGGGAATTCAACAAGGACAATCTCTGCAAATTAAAATTACTGATCCAACCTGATTGACCAGTGTAGATGCCCCATCATGTGTATTCTCCAGAATTGTTCTCTCTAATACCTGTTCACATTATGCCATCTCACATCTGACCAATTCATTTGAGCCATCAGCTGCCCTGTATGATAATGGTTTGTTTGCGGATAATTGAGAACAAAATGTGCACAGGCCAAGATATGCACAGATGGTTACTGAGAGTATAGATCAGTGTTCTCCAACCTTGGGTCCCCAGATGTTTTTGGCCTACAACTCCCAGCATGCCCCAGCCAGCATAGCATAGCTGGCTGGGGCATGCTGGGAGTTGTAGGCCAAAAACATCTGGGGACCCAAGGTTGGAGAACACCGGTATAGATGAACGAGTAGCCCATGCTTACAGTGGAGAGCAATGAAAAATCAATGACCCTTGTCCTTCAAATCATGCCAAAAGGAAAGCAAGCTGCATGCATTTCAAAATTATGGGTTGTACCCCAAGTCTAAGTCCCATTCATTTCAATGGGTCTAATCTATGTAGGACTAACATTAGACATAGCCCAATTGTTCTCTTTCTCATGGGATTTTTTCATACGTCATCATCTTCATCTCCTTGCTGTTGGTTATACAAATGTCTTTATCAGTATGGCAGCTACAGATTAAATGCGTGTTTAGACAATATGGAAAATTAGCTTGCATGTTGCCTGAGATTGCTTCTACTGTTTGTATTTTATTTTTTTAAAATGTAGTGTAAATATGTGTGTCTCAGATACACACACCACACTTTGCACCGGGGGGGGGGGGGGACCCTTCCAATAAGTCCTATGGACTGGATGGTGTGTGTTTTTCAATCACAGAGATGTGCTTTTTTAGCTAAGAAAATTAAAATGTGAGACATTAGTGGAACAATTAAAACATATTTAAGCTACAATTTGGCATGAATGTTTAGTAACATGGAATAACGGGGGATTAAACTTTCAATTGATTTGATTGAGCCTTTATTTACTTTTTGGGGGTAGGGCGGTAACATCAATAATAATGCAGCCCGCATTTAGACAAAGGCCTTTGCCTTTCAAGGACAGCCATCATCACAGAACACAGCACTCTGCTGTGAATTCACAAAGCAAGCAAGCAAGCAAGCAAGCAGAGGCATAAATAAATTAAAGCTTATGAACACCCAACGAAAGCTATGGAAGTGGTTGTGTACGTGCTAGCAACTTTTGACTAGACCGGACACCCTTAGCCTAAGATCTGGCAGGTTATTTCTAATTCATTCATGGAGATCAAACACATGCTGTTTTATTGTTATGCTGATGTAATGTTTTTAAGATGTTCTTAACGGCTTTTTAATCTTGTTTTTACCTTGTTATGTTACATATTAATGTAAACCACTGAGGGATTTTAGTATATCAAGGGCGCAGTCCTATGGATTGTGCCCTCGATGATTGTAAGCCCCCAAACTCGGAGGCTTAGGATCATGCTGTGCAGAGTGAGAGGAAAGGTGGAGGTGATCTCCGCCTCCCCCCCTGCATTTTCACTATATGGGCTTTTTTGCCCTTCTAGCAAGGAGCTTTGGAGGGGGAGAGAAGGAGGCTGCAGAGGACACAGGAGAGCTTGTATCCTGGCCTCTGCAGTCTCTTCCCCTCCCCCCCAAATGTCCCCTTTTCCACCTCCCCAAAGTCATGTTCCCGAACTTGGGAGAGGCAGCCGGCATGATTATTTCCGCACCGACTGCAAGGGGGAGGGGGATCGGATCGCAGGTTCCCCCTCCGAGTTCGGAGCACTGTCTCAATCTCAGATGCTGCTCATTTCTACTTTGTTATAGGATTGTTCACAAAGAAAATCTGCAGATCAGAATTTATGAACAATGTACAGTCAGTAATACCTTGGATTGCAAGCATAATTTGTTCCGGAGACGTGCTTGTAATCCAAAGCACTTGTATATCAAAGCGAAATTCCCCATAAGAAATTTGTACACATATTTTTAATTTAAGCTGCAATAAAGAATGATAGTGTAAAGTCTTCATTTTTCTTGACCGTACTACAGTACTTGTATTGCAAGACGTTGCTTGTTTATCAAGTTAAAATTTATTTTAAAAATTTGCTTGCCTTGCAAAACACTTGCAGACCAAGTTACTTGCAATCCAAGGTTTTACTGTACTTTAACTCATGGCCATGTGAAAAGTGAAAACAACTAACTTATGCAACAAACCTGATACTTAGAGGAGAATCTTTATGTTTTCCTGACCGATCAGGCTGATCTCTGGGCCAGTTCGCATGTCATGATAAGCCACGCTGAAAATAAGCCACAGTGGGTTGGTTGTTCAATCTCTAACCCACGTTACCCCCAACAGATTATCAGGGGCTCTGTGGTTTGCCATGATTTGTTTCCCCCTTAGCTCTCCCACCTGCTCCTGGCACATATCCCATGGTCCTTTGTAGCACAACCTCACCAGCAAATCCGTTCATTAGCAGAGTAGAGATTTTCTGTAGAATTTCCCACACACACACCACCTTTGGGGAGAGTTGCGCAAATTTAACTTTCTTTTATTTAACTTTCAGGGAGATCTGTGCAAATTCACCGAAGCTACTGCACATTTTTGCTGGGAGAGATTTAAGCATTTCCTTAACTCATCAGTGTGGCTCAAGAGTGCTTAACCTTGGCTGGATCATGCCTTATGACTTCAGTATTTGCAGTTTGACAATGCATCTTATGTTCCCTTCTCCCTTTGTATCTGCCTTGTGCATTGTTAGTTCTACTGCTGAAGGAACAGTGGGGATACAGTTCTCGTCATAAAATAGGATATAAAAGAGAGGGTGAAATCCTTACCATATTGAAGCAGCTGGTACGCTGACATTAATATAGCTAAAACCAGATATCTCCAATATATTATACTGTTTACAAGTCTACCATCAGGGATTTTACTGAGGCAATGGGCCCATCATTCCAGACGCTCTTAAAAGAACCAACATCTAAACTTTCAGATATTCACATTCAGTTACAACTAAATAAAAATGTAAAACCTTACCGAGGTATCGTTTTATGGCAATTCCAAAGGAAACTGCCATAAACATCCACAAGCATACAGGTCTCTCCGTTGCATTTGCCCATCCCATCCCATAACAAATCACCATGCAGTTTTCTAAACTGTCCGGTAGCAAATCAAATTGCTTTATGTTTAGAACAGTATTTAATAACACACTCCATGAGCGCTTTAAAGTTAACATTTTGTATTCAGAGTGATTAATGGCACCATATTGTATTTCAATTACTACAAGATAGGTCTTGGTAATAAGCAGTGGCAATAATATTCACATTAAGCCAATAAAAAAACATCTGCAATGTGTAATGTGCAAGAGCTGTTATCACAACATAATTTGATGGCATCATACAATGAATTATCAGCAGGGTTACAGGAAAATCCAGATCTTGAAAGTGGAGTATGTAACACTTATTTTCATTAATTGATTCTCATGCACTGCAGAAGTATTATATATCTAAGCCTATGTTAGATACAAAGGTAAAATGAGCATCAGTACCCTAAAGTACAGTTTAGTCATGTGCAGAATGAGAAAGTAGTTGTGATTGCAAAATGAAATCTATGAAATCTATGAAGTACTTACCCACTGAACTCAATGGAACTGACTTCTGAGTAGGCAGGTAGGGGATGGTGCTTTAAATTTATTTATTTATTTTAACACTGGTATCCGTATCCGTATTAAAGTGAGAGATAAAAATGCTGCCTAAAAGTGGTAAGACTGTCCAAAAAATAAAGAACCACACTACATAGAGAGAGGAATACAGTATTTGTATGCATAAGAAAAGGAAGGCCAGTATAAGGAAGTTTGGGATATAGCCCTAAATGATAAACTAACTTGTAGTATTAAATGCAAAAAGGGACAGTTAAAGAAGAATTATTTTATGGGTATATGGAATCAATTATTAGATTATGTATTAATAAAGGGGAAGGGGAGTATGCCTTGTCAAGATATGTTATATTTTTGGAATATGGAATTAGAGCCAGTGTGGCGTAGTGGTGAGAGTGTTGGACTGGGACTCGGGAGATCCGGGTTCGAGTCCCCGCTCAGCCATGAAACTCACTGGGTGACTTTGGGCCAGTCACTGGCTCTCAGCCTAACCTACCTCACAAGGTTGTTGTGAGGATCAAATGGAGAGAAGGAGGAGCATTATGTAAGCCGCCTTGGGTTCCTTTCAGGAAAAAAGGCGGGGCATAAATATAATGAATAAATACTTCCTTACTTATACTTATTCATTAAATAATTTATTTAATGAATAAATAAATACCAGGATGCTCATTTTAGGGTAGAAAATAAGTTCAGAACCTTAAGCCATTTTCTGAGAGCCAAGTGGAGGTTTTCTTCCTCCCAGTGTTCTCTAGAGCTTTGCATTCTAGGGGAACAAAGAAACGAATAAACAGAATCTGGGGCAGGGATTGGATTCTCTCAGTGTGAATTGTTGAGCCTATCACACCTCTGGATATGTGGGGGAAATCAGGCTTGAGGGCTGGAAATAGGCTAAGTTCCATAGCTATTATGAAAATACTTAACAATACTGTGGAGAAAGCCAACCTAAAACCCCTTTCTGACACACACACACTCACCAAGGAGGGGGGGAAGGAGACCCAGGGGGGGGAGACAGCCAGTCTCCACAGAGACCAAAGGGAACAAACAACATCTGCATAGAATCACCCCAGGGGGGAAGGCAGGAAGCATCCCCAGGTTCGTCAATGCTCTCGTATATCAGCCCCATCTACATAAGACTTGAATGCCTTGCCAGAGCAGACACTTCGGCACCCATAAGAAAGGACCATTCAACACCACAAGATGGGACCATTAAGCAAGTGGCTTCAAAGGGACCCCACCCCACAGGGGGAAGGTGGCAACCCACCTGATTGGCCACCCACCTAAGGAGGGTGGCAACCCACCTGATTGGCCGCCCACCTGAGGAGGGTGGCAACCCACCTGATTGGCCACCCACCTGAGGAGGGTGGCAACCCACCTGATTGGCCGCCCACCTGAGGAGGGTGGCAACCCACCTGATTGCAGAGGGAGGGGCTACCTGAAACCCAAGGTATAAAACACCCTGCGCAAGGGAACTGAGTTGTTGGACCTGATCAGCAATCTTGCCCCATGCTTGGGGTAAGGGAACGAAGGGATCGGCAACCCCGGGTAGCAGCACCCGGCGTGCTCCAGCTAGCTGAAATCACTGGCCGCTTGGGTTGACCGGACCCCCGGGAAACCAAGCTGAAATCACTCACAAGCCGCTTGGGTAGACCGGACCTCCGCCGGGAACCCAGCTAGCAGCATGCGGTTGACCGGGCCTCTGCTGGAGCCCAAGCTGAACTAACTAGCTGAGAGCCCTGAAATCACGGTGTCCTTGAGACCTCTTGCTTGCTACTTTGTACCGTACTGATAAGCTGTATTGCTGGCGTGTGTCTGGGTTGGTGAAGGTAATTTTGTAAATAAACTTGTTTTTAAAAGATACTTTTGTGGCTATAAGTTATCCCTTTGTTCTGGGCTAAGGGTGATAGTCGCTGGGGGACCTCGGAGAAGGCCCGCCCCCAGGACTCGCTACCCCCTTAGCATTGAACCCGCGCAGAAGACCAGGTTGTCGGTCTTCCACTAATACTTTATTCAGATGAGAAGAAAGGTAGAGCCTTTTGCAAGATAGGAGAGTCCAAATTGCACAGGGAAAAGCTACATGTATTGGTACATGCACACTCAAGCAAGAGGTACTGGGAACAAACCCTAAGAAAATGGGAGCATTTCTTATGCAAAGTTTGCACAAGCCCAGTAAAACTGGGCTTTCCCACACATCTTTCCATGTAACACTGGCGCGGCCTATGAGTCACCCCATTGATACCAACCACAATGAAGGATCATGTTGACAAGAAGTGAATGACAGTCAAAGGTCATGTCCTCCTCGCTGCATTTCTGTTAGGATCTGGATGCACTGATCCCACACCTCTGATCTTTTCAAGCCACACAACAATGCTGATCCCTGCCCTGATCATGCTAGTCCACATGATAGACCTAGGTGACTGTGCAGGAGACACCAAGGCAACGTGCTAACGGATAATTCTTCCAGCACTTTTGCTTTCATGCTAAAGCGAATAGCTCCCACATGGACCTGATTTGTCTTCTATAGGTTCCCTGACTTGGGTGATGGTAGTTTTGTTTATAGAAGGTGGATAAAATGAAAACTGTTATTGTTGCACAATCATTCCCACTAGAGCTTTATACACCCCAAGAATGTGCAGTGGATTCATACTGATTTTTGAAACTGGAGATAACACTCAAAAAAGAGAAATGCAGACTCCTGTGGAAAATGAAGGCACGGAGAGAAGAAATGTGTCACCTTCTATGCTTACTGAAACAACTGACCATTGGGGGCTTTTTCTCGCTGAAATCATCCTTAGCTATAGCCAAATGCTATGATATCATGCATACAGCCACATGGAAATTCACAGGTCACTTGAGGGCAAGATGAACTTTCAAAGAAGTGTCCTTCTGCTAGTGAGAATTGCATCATCTCATGCTAGATTTTGATCTGGTGTGGTGTACCCTCCTGCTCTACATGAAATCCAGCCCCACCAAAATTATGGAAAATTTGCACCTGGATGAACCTGCCCAGGCTTTAGGAGCTGCCGCTGAGTTCAGTTAGATTGGTGGGCAGTAGAGCCAGGCATTTTCCGTCGTGGCCCCCTATCTTTGCGCTAACTGCAGTTTCTGGGCAATCTTGAAAGGAAGCCCCATGTACGGTACAGTATTACAGTAATCTAACCCAGAGCTATATCACCATGGCCAGGATCTCTCATATCCAGAATCGGTCACAGCAAACATACCAGACTCAGCTGGTGGAAGGCACTCCATGTCACAAAGGCCACTTGGGACAAGGCTGGATCAATACCTCCCAGCTGCGGACCTGATCCTTCAAGGGGAGTGGTGCAACCCCACCAAGAACAGGTTAACACCATTTTCTCACCATCACGCATGAATTTTATGCTGCTGTTTTAGTTTAAAGGATTTTTAAATATTGTTTTTTTAAAAAAGTTTTTTAGGATATTGATTGTAAGTCAAAAATGTTTGTTTTTGAAATGCAGATATAAATCTTTAAAAGAAATGAATACAAAAAATAGTTAACTTGTTAAACACTGAGGAACATTTTGGGAGAAGCTGGATCTGTACAAAAGGGATGGGCTGCACTTGTACTTGGATGGAACCAGACTGCTCTGCTGGCGCTTAATATAAAAAGAGAGGTAGATTTCATAGATTTCATAGATCATAGAGTTGGAAGGAGCCTACAAGGCTATCGAGTCCAACCCCCTGCTCAGTGCAGGAAACTAGAGGAGGGGTCTCCCATCCAAGTAATCACCAGGCCTGACCCTGCTTAGCTTTCCACGCTCAGACAAGCTGAGCCAGCATAAGCCACAGAGATGAGCTTAAAGTGACCATTGGGCAAAAGCATACAGGAGCTGGAGAGTGTCTGATCTGGGGTAATCATTCATGGAGGATGAGCTTAAAAAGAGTGCAGTTTAAGAATCACTACCTCGTGGGGGGCGGGTTCTGACCTCCCTGCCAGCATACCTTGTGTTATTATTTTGGAATAGCTATTTAAGAAGGGGGGGTTTGTTTTGTTTTTATAAAAAAAAAAAACCCCTTCTTAAATAGGTGTGGTTTATCGTGTACAGTAATACCTTGGATTGAGAGCATAATTCGTTCCGGAAACGTGCTTGTAATCCAAAACATTCTTATATCAAAGCAAGTCCCTGGTGGGCATGAGCGGGGCCAATTTTGGCCCGCTACGCCCGCTTGAGGCAAGCGGTTACATCCCTCCGAGTGTCTTGCAAGACCTTTATCAAGTCAAAATTTTTAATTTTTTTTTGCTTGTCTTGCAAAATGCTCTCAGACCAAGTTACTTGCAATCCAAGGTATTACTGTACTGAGAAACTGCGTGAGCATGAGCAAATCAGCTCTTATGAGCTGTGGATGCTGGGAAGATTCCCAAAAGTTCATGATGCTGGACTACAACTCCCATCATCCCCATCCAACATGGTCAATCAGTGGTAACTGTTTCCTAAAGGTGTACATACACTGTGACCAAATCCTCCAATTGTACAGCCATTACTTTCAATACTTAATGAGGGTTTATTTAGTTATCCATTTTGAAAAATACAAAAATGTGAATTACCATGCACAAGAAAAGTAATGTGAACATTGGCTCTTGTACCGCAGAAGCCTGCAGTATCATGTCTGTGACAGTGGTAGTGAGAAAATGAAGAGATGGGTAAAAAAATGAAGCTTTCATTTCATCTGGATCAGCAATGTACATTTCTCCTAGGGAATGTTTCTAGAGCAACAGCTCAAGGAAAAGAACTACAAAAACGGTTGTAGTCCTCTAGCAAGAATGAAGAAAGCCGGGAAGTGTGTATTTCATGATGCTGTGCCAGTGTGGCAATTGTTAACAGATACTGAATTCTGTTTCTTGGATAACTGCGCTTTGATCTTTTAAAAAATGTTGCTAGCACTTATGGCCACCATAAATGTTGTGAAGATAGGATTTTAAATGTATTGACAAATGCCTGGCAAAGTCTCAGAATGGGTGAGCAATGCATCTAGTAGGACACTTCTTCAGTGATGCCCTTTAAGACCTCTTCCCAGTTCTACTGGAAGCAGAATAATATATAATTTGCTTTAGGGTATAATCCTATGCGTTTCAGACAGAAAAAAGTCCTACAACACCCAGCATGCTGGCTGGGGAATTCTAGGAGTTGTAGGACTTTTTCCTGCCTAAACATGCATAGGATTGTGCCCTTATTTGCATAAGGTATGCAGGTTGAGAACTGGTATAGAATTTGGATTACGAAATTTGATTGTTTCAATGCAGAGTGTAAAAAGTCTAACATCACATTCACATTAAAATTATGGTTTTTATATTATGTTTAACTGTTATTGTATTTCATGGTTTTAACTTTTGTTTTGTCAACTGCCCAGAGAGCTTCAGCTAATGGGCAGTTATAGAAATGTAATAAATAAATAAATAAATAAATATTTTTTTAAAAAACAACAACAGAAGGAAACAAAGAAAGAGAAATAGGAAGGGGATGGGTGGGAAGAAAGAGTCAAAGATCAAAGACTGAACTGCCTCCTGTGCACCAAATCTTCACTCGCACTCCTCACAACTTCGCTGTGACATATAGAAGCTTTTCAATGAGATGCTGAGAAGTGGAGCACATACAAGCATCCTTCATTATGAGACACCAGTGCACGTGCACCTGCTGTGCTGAAGAAGGTTGAGAGGTCTAAGCAGGTGGGATTTATTCAATGACAGAAGACAGGACAGTTTCAGACATCAAAACAAGCATGTGGCACAGCTTCAGCAATGAAAGACGTGTGTGGGGCAGAACTTGCAGGTTGCACAGCAAAATGAGGTTGATTTCTAAACATCAGTCAGCGAGCCAGAATTGAGCCTTGGCTTGTCATTAAAGGCTGTCTTGCCTGCGACAGAATATCCGGGAGCCGCTGCTGCCTCTGCCGCTCTCAGAGCATTTCCTTATTAAATCTCAGATATATACTCAGGAGCCACCTCCTCAACAGCTTGTTATCAGGGACAGAAGAGGAGAAAAATCCCCAAGGATGTAGAGACAGTTTGGTAACAGGCTCTGGCAGATTCCAGGTGAAAGGCAGTGGGGGGGGTGTTGGTTGGTGTGTGTGTGTGTGTTTTAATTTCCGTCATCTGAGAGATGTTTAGGGCAAGAAAAGAACAAGGCTGTTCGAAGCCACGTTTCTCAAGAAATCTGCCTGGTCCAGCCTCCCCCAGCCTGGCACCCTCAAGATGTGCTGGACTACAACTCCCATTGTCCCCATCCAAGATGGACAATGGTCATGCTGGCTGGGGGTGATGGGGGCTGTAGTCCAGCACATTTGGAGGGCGCCAGGTTGGGAAAGGTTGGTCTAGTCTACACTACAGGCCATCAAAGGACACGATAATATCCATGTGGCACAAGGAAGATAGTTCTGTGAAATGGCTTGCCAGGTGTTCGGTCAGAAACAGGCAACATGTGGGACCCCTAATGCACATCTGTACGTGTACACCAACACCCAATGGGCCAGCACAGCACCAAGATAGTATTGCAGTCCTACAGCGAAAGCACGAAGCAGAAGGCTCCGAGGCGCAATATCCAGGAAAGTGTGTCTCAAAATGCTTTAGGATTAAGCAACAGGATTATTTCTTTAATCCAATAAAATGTGGACTCTCTGGGGATGTGACTCGCAAAGGCAGAATTCTAGAAGGCTAACTATGCATTCGGAAGACTCACATGGGGATGTACCTCTCCAGAATGCATGGTAAAATGCTGCCCCATACAAAAAAAGCTTCCTGGCTATAAAAAGATAGAAAGCTAGCATCTCAAGCACATGCTAAGTGCAAGGAGTGGGAGGGTATTTGTGGAGAAAGCCTGACACGAGTATGCATGCACACACACACACACACACACACACACACACACACACACACACAGTCTCCGTCCAGGGGAGGGGGGCGAGGAGGGGGGATTGAGTTACAATGGAGAGTCTCGGTTGAATTCCACAAAACCCAAGAAAGGACCATCAAGACCATCAAACTATCAGGGCAGTCTCAAAGAGCTGTAAAGTACCCAGTACGTCACCTTCTTCCCGGGCAAGAATAAGCCCACCTGATACGAAGGGGCAGGCATAAGCCCCCACCTGACCTGGAGGGTGGGGAGAGCGGGAAACTCAGGGGTAGAAAACCCCTCTCCCTTCCTGTGAGGGGTTGTTGGGAACACAGGGTGCTTTGGAACAAGGTTCATCCTCCAAGCGGCGGCTGGAGTAAGCTGTTCTCATCCCCGGATTGGCCGACCCGGAGCCAGGCTGAAATTGACTAGCATAAAGTCTTTAGTCTAAGGTAACTGACTAATCCCAATGCGCTAGCCTGGGAGCCTGTTTCATTGATAAACGTAGAGGTCACCTCAGGTTGTGTTGACATTATAGTATTCCTAGAAAGCTGTTAGTTCCGCTCCGTATCTTGTGTAAATAAATAAAGCCTTATTTGGTCATTTAAGGGGCTCTAGTTTCCTCTTGTGTACGCAAACCTCCTAGTCGGTTTCACTTGCTTGTACGGGCTGTAACTCAGTGCCGGTTAACCCGTTAAGCGCCGAACTCACGCATAGGACCCGGGTGCTGGTCCTTCACAGTATTCAATCATGTGACCACCACCCCAGCCCACATGCTCATGCATTCTAAAGCGGTACAGTCCTAAGAAAGCTATACCTCTTCAATCTTCCAGTGTTCTCCAACCTTGGGTCCACGCTGGCTGGGGCATGCTGGGAGTTGTAGGCCAAAAACATCTGGGGACCCAAGGTTGGAGAACAGATGTAGACAGTATCTAAGATAGCAACTAACAGTACCCCACCTGCTTTCTGAAGTGATATAGCCAAGACAACGGATTTATTCCCTTCCTTACTTGCTCACAGGGGTCTCCAGTCCCCCTGCAATTTATTTTTGCTGGGGTGTGTTCACAGTTTTCAGAGAGGAAAAACAAGGACATTGTGACAGGTATGCAAAAAAGAGAGACTGAGACATTTTCTCTCTCCATGGGGCTTAGATCAGGCCCCTCTCCTGCAAAGACATGGGGCTGGAAAGATGGGGGGGGATGTCATCATTTGTGTCCCCCCCCCCAAATAATAATCACCCTCTGGCTCTCACAAGCTTTCATTTCTCTGAATAAGGAAACAGGGCCTTTGTGATATTTCCAGTCACGTTACATGAATATGCAGGTGCATTCATAATGTAGAGAAATAAATCAATAAAAGAAATGTGAAACTGAGGGGTAAAGGAACTGCTCAAGGACTCATGTTAGGCTGTAGTTCGTAGAACAGGGTTTGTATGTCTTGGGAACAATCAAGTAAGTGGGTGCCATTTTGAGGGAGTGGTATTGTCTCCAGTCCCACACATATTTGTGGGCACCACGAGCAGAAGGCCATTCCTTTGACTATGCTGACCTGTCTACATATCTCCTCCTGCTTCTCATAGCCACCATGCACGGAAGCAGTCATGTGTGCTGGCCCACAGCGGGATACCAATCTCAGTCCAAGCATCCTAAAGGAATATCAGAGATTTTGGGAACGCTCTGAAGAAGAATATGGAGCTATCAGAATTTCTTGGTGGTACAAAAGCTACTTTCTGTGGATTGGTGCGGGGCAGAAAGGTTTAGAGAGTGGTGAAAGCATGTTTAAAAGAGAAATACCCCAGAGCTATACCTTCAATTAAAAAGCAGCAGGTTAAAAATGTGGGCCTGTGAGGATTTCCTTGCCCTAGAAAACTAGATTTCATGCAGCGTGTCTTTCCCTCCTCGGGTCTCACAATTCAAGTAATAAGATGGTAGAGCACAAACTCTCTTCTAGCAATGCTTAATAAATACTGTTTCTTCCCTTCTTGCTTGTTAAGCTCTGCGGTGCATTTGCTTATATCAGAAAGAGCTTTAAGAGAGCACTTTAGAAAACCTAACACAAAACAGTGTTCTGTACTTCACTAAAATACCTCACTGTCAGGGGGAAGAAGATAGTTTACTTCAATAAAAAATGTCATTTAGGGAAGGACGGGGAAAAAAAAGTTTGACAAGGAGGTGAGAGGTTGGAGGAAGCTATCAAAACACAGAGGAAATTAGGGGGACTTCAAGGGCCTAGAAGAAAGACCTTGATTTCAGGAAAGGAAATTGTGTCTTTTATTGCACTGTACTGTTTATTGAGATTTTAGTTCTCTGTTCAAATCAAATCTGAAGTGTAACATTCTTTCTTGGGATAAAGAGGCTTAGTCAAACAAGGTAATATATTTATAAGGCCCAATTCTCATTTCACTTCACAGAATCACGAAGACAGCAGATGGTTATAGCTAGGAACTTGTGAAATCTCATCCTAAGAAATTTGAGTCATCTTTTCAAAAGCTTGCCTCAAAATTCCTCAGATGTTTCATCTGAGGAAGAACCTCCAAACTAATTTCAGATCTGGTATAATGTAAAACCCAGAGAAAACCTAGGGGTGTGTTCAATAGTCATCTTTTAAAAACAAACAACCACACACACACACACACACACACACACTGTTGGCTTCAAATGTTTTGCCTTAGTGGGAAGTCTTTAAATTTGCCAGAAATTTCACTTTATGTGAACTCTAGTTTAGCATGCAGTTTGGCTATTCAGAAGCTACAATATGGTAGAGGATGTGATAGTCTGCCTCCTGAAAGTGGTGGGCCCTTGGAAACATCTAGCATGGCAGAGCCTGAATAGCTTTTATATATTTTCAGAAACAAATTCAGTGTGCTGCTTTTGACCCTACAAAGCCCTAAACAGTTGGGCACTCCATGTCTCAGATGCATACACTTCCCCTTTGTCCTACCACGCATTTTACAGTCAACTCAGTGGATTACTTCTTGGCTACACTTTGTTAATTAAAGCCATGGCATAAAGATGGAAGGATTTTCTTTTCCTCAGTGACTGCTTTACATTTGTGGAACTCATGTTATGCCAAGTGCAAAATATGTTGGTCAATGAAACAAATGGCTGATTCCAAATGGTGTGGGATCTTCATGGTGGAGTACTTTAAAATGGAGCATAGACAAACTTCTGTTGACTTTTTATAGCTGGCCAATGCCTTAACTATTACGTATGCCCTATTAAATCAGTAGGACACACCTGAATGTAAATGTGTTTGGGACTGGGCTGGAAGGAATCACCAGATGAGCCTTGAGGTCCCTTTCAATCCCAGCACTTCTGAAGCAAAGCTTTCACAGAATGACGAGTAATGAGTTACCGTAGTCATTCTATTACAAGTGAGCAGAACTTGGAAGTTCTGCAGTGAGTTAAATTCCGAACACACAGATCCGAACACACAGATCTGTGGGCGGAGGTGATAAATACCTCATTTTCTGGTTAGGGCTAGTATCATGGCTACTATCCGCCCCTGCAGGGGTGGCGGACCTATTAAAATGGTCCGCCCTCAAAGGCTGATGGATCCTCTTGGATTCCAGAACACCTTAGAGGGGTCTGTGGCTGGTATCGTCGACGGTCCTGTTGAAACCCTGGCTGACAGATGGAATCAAGTCCTAACTAGGGCTATTGACACGATCACCCCCAAATGTCCTCTCCGGCCCGCTTCTAATCGGGCACCCCGGTATACAGAAGATCTCAGGGAGCTGAAGCAGAAAGGATGACGACTGGAGCGCCGATGGCGGAAAACTCGACTCATATCTGACAAGACACGACATAGAGAACATCTTCGCTACTATGGGGTGGCAATACGTACAGCGAAAAAAGCTTTCTTCTCTGCACACATTGCGTCTGCGAATTCGCATCCAGCTGAACTATTCAGGGTGGTGAGGGGTCTAACACAGACAGCTTCCCCCCTGAACCCGCTTTTAGAGTCTACAGTTGTTCGCTGTGATGCCTTTAACGATCATTTCACAGATAAAATCTCTCAGATAGGAGCCGACTTGGATGCCCTCGTTGTAGCAGAGGCAGACAATGGAGTGTCCAGTAACTCCACAAGTAGGATTACACTGGATCAGTTTCAGTTAGTGAGTACCGAGGACGTGGACAAGCTGCTTGGTCGAGTGAGGAGGACCACTTGCCCTCTCGATCCCTGTCCTTCCTGGTTGGTCGTCCAGGGAGGAGATGCAGTTAGACAACAGTTACAACTTATTATTAATGCATCTCTCCAGGGAGGGAACCTTCCATCATGTTTATAAGAGGCGGTGGTACGGCCGCTTCTTAAAAAGCCCTCCCTGGATCCCCTGGACTATAACAACTATAGACCAGTATCAAATCTCCCATTTTTGGGCAAGGTGATGGAGAGGGCAGTTGCCTTCCAACTCCAAGCAGTCTTGGATGACACCGATTTTCTAGACCCATTTCAAATCGGCTTCAGAGCAGGATACAGAGTTGAGACTGTATGGATGATCTACGCCTGAGTACCGATAGGGGGAGTGTATCCCTGTTGGTGCTTTTGGACCTCTCAGCGGCTTTCGATACCATCGATCATAGTATCCTTCTGGAACGCCTGAGGGGATTGGGGGCACTGTGCTCCAGTGGTTTCAGTCCTACTTCTCGGGTAGGTTCCAGATGGTGATGCTTGGGGATAGCTGCTCCTCAAAAAAGGAGCTGCTATGTGGCGTGCCACAAGATGCCATTCTCTCCCCAATGCTATTTAATATTTACATGAAACCGCTGGGAGAGATTGTCCGGAGGCATGGGGCGGGGTGTTATCAGTATGCTGATAACACCCAAATATATTTCTCTATGCCTTCGGCAACAGCGTCAGCTAAGGACAGTGTGTCTCCTCTGAATGAATGCTTGGAAGCGGTAATGGGCTGGATGAGGAAAAACAAACTGAAGCTGAATCCAGACAAAACAGAGGTGCTTGCTGTCAAAGGCCACAACCTGGGTTTGGAGGTGTGTCAACCAGTTCTTCTGGATGGGGTTACACACTCCCCCTGAAAGACTGTGTTCGCAGCCTGGGGGTGCTTCTGGGCCCATCGCTTCAAATGACAGCTCAGATAGATGTGACGGCTAGGAGTGCCTACTATCAGCTCCGGCTGATATGCCAGCTGCGCCCCTTCCTAGAGTTGGAACTTGGAAGACCTAAAGATGGTAGTGCACGCGCTGGTAACTTCGAGGCTTGACTTCTGCAATGCACTGTACATAGGGCTACTTTGTACCTAGTTCGGAAACTTCAATTGGTGCAAAATATGGCAGCCAGGCTGGTCACCGGTACATCTAGAGGTGCCCATATTACACTAGCTTTAAAAGCATTACACTGGCTGCCAATCAGTTTCCGGGCGAAGTATACAGTGTTGGTTATTACCTTTAAAGCCCACATGATTTGGGTCCGGGTTACCTGCAGGATCGCCTTCTCCCGTACAATCCGCCCCACACACTTAGGTCCTCTGGGAGGAATTTACTCCAGTCAGCCAAGACTAAGCTGGCAGGGTACCACCCAGAGGACCTTCTCTTCTGCTGCTCCCAGATTATGGAATGGCCTGTCGGAGGAGACTCGTCAACTAGAAAGTCTCTTGGCTTTTAAAAAGGCCATAAATACTGACCTCTTCCGACAGGCCTACCCAGTGGAATTTTAAGAGTTTTTAGGATACTTTTAAAGGTTTTTAAGAATATTTTAATAATATTTACTATGTTTTAACTAGCTATGTATTTTATATTTATGGTTGTTCCCCGCCTCGATCTGAATGGAGAGGCGGGTAAGAAATATTTTTTTAAAATTTATTATTATTATTATTATTATTAATCATTGCCTAAGTGTAAAAATACACATTTAGCCTACTAGTTTGCACACTAGTACTATTTAAGCAAAAAACTGAAACTCGTCTCCAAGACATGGGTGTATATTCGAAAAGGCTGAAATAAGCCTCTCCTACTAAGGCTTAGCTACTGGCCGTAAGAGCTGCAAGTACAAGATGCTGGCATTTTGGCTTCACCCCACCCACTAGAATGCCAGCCCTGAGAGCCAAAGTGGAATTTGGCCCTTGGGCTAAAAGAGGTTCAGCTACCCTGTTTTTAAGAACTAAGAGGAATAACTCACGTGTTTTCATAGCTAGAAATTAAGGTGTTATCCCTCTACATTAGCTATTTTAGCTATTCAAGTTCAGTAACTCAGTGTTGACTTATTATGTAGGAAGAACACTTCTGTCCCCAAGCTTGTTTGCCTCCCCACATCTCCCTTAAAAAAAATAAGTTTGTTAGACTCATTTTTACTCTTAAATGGGGACCTAGTAGTCTCCTATCCAGGTTATTAATCAGGTCTACAACTGCTTAGTATCAGCAATTCAGCAGCATCAGGTGCAGGCCCACCTTCCTTCCCTGCCCCCTCCTTTGTGTTAAACAAAATTTCCACTTGAGGAGATTAAAATGATGGATTTTGCTTGCACATGCAGGTTCTACCTGATCATGGGTGTAGAGGTCACACAGTGGCCAATCAGATGCCCATGGGAGCCCACAAGCAGCACATGAGTGCAACAGCAGGCAATATACATACTGTATAGCTTTCATAACTGGTAGCCTTATTCTCCATGATACACTTAGAGGATTTGGTGGTGGCAGCAACGAAGTCTCAGGCCATGATTTATGAGAGATTAAGCCTCTCTGGCTGCCATTAGCTGAGCTTCTCTGATGTCATAGATGCAAAGAGCATGCAAAAGGTGATGAGGCAAGAAGAGACTGCAGGGGAAGGGAAGGGATGATGGAAAGAGCAATGGAATGCTCTTCCATTGGACAGGGGAATGAAGGACTATATGGAGAAGTAGGTAACAGATGAAAGAGAAGCTGAGGCATGGGGGCAGAAAATAGAGGTGAGAAAAGGAGATGACCAGGGCAGGGAGAAACTGGAGAGCAAATCAGCTGAGAGATGCTGGTGGCTAGAGTGGAAGAGATGGCTAGGGCTGAAGTTCATGCTTTGATTCAAAATAACTGGCCAAATTTTGGACTCAATTATTCTACATTTGAAAATGACATTCCAAGCCCATCTTAAGTCACATGTGAGCCCTTCTTTGTGATGGAAATTGTAATGCTACCTACTTAAATCAACAAGGTAATACCACTAGTTACAGTGGGAGGAAAGGGTTAATTGAACAATCCCCAGGGTTCATGTTTTCTAATCCCTCCAGCCTCTCTGTGGCCAGCTCTCTCTCTCTCTCCCCCCCCCCCCCCGCAACATGATGGACGCAAAGTCTGAGCTGGCTTCCAGCCAGTGATCTCCAATGAAGCGGACTCTTAACACCAAAGACTCTAATCTGCCTACATGCATCCTGCATATATGAATAAACGGACTGTAAGTAAAACTAATACATGTCTTTATTAAGTTTTAAACCTTGTTTGGACAATCCATTTCCTTTTAAGAGCCTTTTAGCAGGGTTTAACAACCCACGTGGTGATAACCAGTTTCAATAACCAGGCTGCGCATAAGGGGGGAAACTGCTTCATCCAAACCAGTATAGGACAAACTCCTTTCCCAATATCCTCCACTAGTTTGGTCACAGAGTTGTATCTATTTTATTTAATAACACAATAATTTTATATGACACATCTAGTTATTGAATGGCTTATATGTGAGGCCATGGAGTGGCTTTTACTATTCCGCATTCCAAAGCAGAGTTAATGCAACTGTGCTGAACACTGAAGGCATTTTTTTTTGCATTTTCTCGCTTGTTGGCATACAAAATTGTCAGTCATAATCCAATTCTGTATGTTTGCTTAACGGAATTTCTTTGTCATCAAATGTCCTTTCCCAGCTTTCTGTTGCCCTGGAAGAACCAAACACTATACATACTGCTTGGCTTCTTGCAACCCTAGAATGATTCATTCATTCTCTCCCTCCCCTGTCCAAATTGAGAAACACCACACTCAGCCAGGTCTGAAGACAATGACCATCAGCACAGCAGCAACACCCTTCACTGAATGCTACAAATTGCAAGAAACTTTATTTTGTCTGATATACAGTATTTTCTTCTTCTTTCAGGATTGCTGTTTACCAACTTTATTGTATGCCTGCGAAACATGGACTATCTATAAACGTCACTTCCACCTCCTTGAAAGGTTTCATCAACGTTGCCTCCGGAAAATCCTGCGAATTACTTGGGAAGATAGGCGAACAAATGTCAGTGTACTGGAAGAAGCAAAGACTACTAGCATTGAAAAAATGATCCTTCAACGCCAACTTCAGTGGGCCGGTCATGTTGTTCGAATGCCTGACTGCCGTCTCCCAAAGCAGTTACTTTACTCCCAACTCAAGGATGGAAAGCGGAATATCGGTGGTCAATATAAGAGGTTTAAAGATGTTCATAAGGCTAATCTAAAAAAATGCAATATAAACATCGAAAACTGGGAAGCTCTGGCCCATGAACGATCTAACTGGAGGTTGGCCTTTCACAAAGGTTCCATAGACTTTGAAGAAGCCCGAGTGCAAGGTGAAAGGGAGAAACGTGCTAAGCGAAAAGCACGTCAAATGAATCCTTTACAGGACCATCTTCTATCTGGTAACCTGTGTCCTCACTGTGGGAAGCTGTGTGGATCTAGAATTGGCCTCCACAGTCACTTACGGACCCATCGCTAGAGTCTACACAATCTTCTTTAGAATTTCCTCCTTTTATCCCGGAAGACAATCTTACTCGG
Organism: Shinisaurus crocodilurus; assembly: GCA_021292165.1. Lineage (NCBI taxonomy): Eukaryota > Metazoa > Chordata > Lepidosauria > Squamata > Shinisauridae > Shinisaurus > Shinisaurus crocodilurus. Next base: position 125,843,415 of record CM037876.1, read on the forward strand.
TCACGAGTGATCGCCTGATGATGATGATGATGAAGGGCAGGAATATACCACTGGTACAAGGCCAGATGACTGGACAGCATGGGGCACCTTTGGCAATTGACAATTCCCATTTAAAAAAAACCTCACAAAGAAGAGCACATCTTTTGGTCAGCCCAGGCTGGATAGTTAAAGTAACTCCCATCTTTTAAAAATGGACAAAAAGGTGTGAGTGTGTGTGTGTCACTGCTGGAACCAAGCAATCATGCTGCATGCCACAAACTGAGCTCTGCATCCATTCCACATGCAACTCCCTTCTCTCCCCACCCTGCAAAGTTTGTGGAAGCAGATGCGGTGGCCCATGCTAACCATTTATGGAAAAACTGCTCAATCCAGCCTGTTAATATGTTTACTTCAAAGGCGTTGCACTGGGAGCCCAGTAGGTTTCTAAATATGTAAGCACAGATGGATTCTGGTGTTAGGCTGCCGTTGCTTTCTGATAAATTAAGGCTTCTTTTCCTTCACCCTGTGTTGCCCCAACAAGTTTTACCCTCTGCTTTTTTCCACCCCTTCCCCACTCCAATATTTCTAACATGATTCTGGCGTTAACGCCACACTAGTGCACATATTCTTACAAAAGACATCGAGTACAGCCAAGCATTTCTTGCTGTCTTCTTTCTGTGAGCCCAAGTCGGGGCTGTGGAAGGGGAGGCTTCGCCTAGTTTAGAGCGTCCAAACTCAGGGCTACTTTCCTGGGCGATCCAGGGTCAACAAAGCTGTTCGGTCAGCCATCGGCGTGCGCTTGTTTGCTCAGAAGTAGATCCCGCCTAGTTTCAATGGGGCTTACTCCCAAGTAGACGTACACAGGATTGCAGCCTTGGGAGTCCCGACATATCGTGTACTACCCTTCCCCACACCTTTCCCCTAGTTCATGTATTTTGTAGCAGGTTTAGTCCACAACAACGCGGACAGACTAATCTAGCGTGTCAGCGAGTTTAGCTTTCACGGAGTAGTACCCCAAACACTCATGGATAAACAGTTCGCCCCCCCCCCCGCGGAACTTTTTTTTGTTTTAAATTTTACGGTTTCAAAAGGGGAAATAGGGCCAGGCTCTAAAATAACCGAGCGGCGACCTGTTTGAGGAAGAGAACCCGCCTTCCCCCCATCCACTCTCTCCTCCAAATGCGCCTACAGCTCTCGCTGCGGACCGAACTTCCTGCTTTCATCTATCCCCATTTTTCAAGCTCGCTGCCGTTGTTCGCTTAGTCGTGCAAAACTCTGCCTGCTGCAATGCAAAGACACCCTGATGTCTCCGTTGCGCCTTTGAAATTTGCATGCACCGGAGCGGAGCTGGAGCCCCGCTCTGTAAACCGCCCCCCTATCACCACAACTGCACTATTGCAGAAACAGCGTCTCTCCGTCACCCCCTCTCCCACACCTTGCCGCGCAATAACCTGCCCTGCCCCTTTATATAGTTCTCTAAAAATAGCTCCCCTTACACTGCCTTATAAGGCGGCAGTCGGATCGCGCCCTCGCCCAATCGCTCTGGCCCTTCCGTGATGTGTCCCGCCTCCTCCCCATCGCTTAGGGCTCGGATTGGGCGTCAGTGACTTCATGAGCGGCCCTTTCTTCCCACCCCCTGTTTACCTTACATGGTCACGCGCTGCCTTAATGGACAGTTTCCTCTAAAGATCCCACGACTGCGCGGAGAAAGGAGAAGGGACTAGGAGCGGGAGGGGTTAGATGCTTTGGAGTAGGGGAGGGGGGACTGAGGGAGGAAAGAATGGGAGCGCGCGCCGGAAGCGCGCGCAAGAGAGAAAATGCAACCTCCCAAAAATAAAGAGCAAAGATTGCATTCAGCAGCGAGCAGCAATGCAGAAATAGATGGCAGTCTCGTGTCAGTGAGTTTGCATCCCCCCCTCCTCTCCCCTGGTCCTAGAACTGGAATCAGCAACAGAGCCCTGGAAGGCAATTGCTTTTTACTACAAGTGGAGAAGTCCCCCCTCTTTGGTTGCCTGGCTGACGGCTTGCACTGTACACGTTGGGTGCATCTATCCCTTATCACTGGGTTGTTGATGGGGCTCTTTTCCTTTTTGTCCCCCTCCTTCTTCCACTCTTGTTCCTGTCTTGATTTCCCCCCCTTCTCTCTGTGTGAAAGTGTGACTACAAATATATATATCTCACAAACAAAAGCAAAAAAACAGAGGAAAAGGACATCTGGATTGATTGCCGTTAAGGGTTTTCCCCCCCTCCTTTTTAATGAACAGAACTAAAGCCCCATCACGAAATTGCAAACACAAATCTAAAAGAAAAGGGTTGGGGTTTGTTGTTTCTTTGCTCAGCAACAGCAACAGCAACAGCAAGCAGCAGCAGCAGCAGCAGCAGCAGCAACAACATGGATGTGCTGGCTAGTTATAGTATATTCCAGGAACTGCAGCTTGTCCACGACACCGGGTACTTCTCAGCTTTGCCATCCTTGGAAGAGAACTGGCAGCAGGTGAACCATTTACATTACTCCTGTAAATCTCTTAAATGAAGACACTGATGAATTGGAGCTGCTTTTCTGCTTTTATTTCTCATTTTCTCGCCTCTTGATTCCCCCCCCCCCTTTTAAAAAGCAACACTGTCATAAATGTCCTCATTAACAAAGCAGTCCAATTCAAAGTTGCTTGCATGAAATCCTAGATCATATAATCGTAAATCAGGGAGCATCTGGGGTCTGGTGGAAGTTCTTTTCATATTATATTGTGGGTTATTTTGAAAGAAAGGCTGTGTCCCTGCTTTTTTCTTTTCTTTTTAAACAAGGGGTAATTGCTTTCAACCAACTGACAGCTGGTAAAGATGGAATAGATTTTTCTGATTTTCAAGGTAATTGGTTTGTCAGTGCAAGCCACTTACTTTATTGGAGTGGCTTGATTGCTGAAGCCAGGAACTTACTGCAATAAAAATGTTTTGTGGTTTTTTTCAGTTTCTAGTTTTTAAAAATTCCCCTTAAAAAGAAGAAGCTTGAATTGTCAACATTGGCTGAGAACAATGACACTCCAAGCTTGTTTCTGCACACTGAATAGAGAGTTTAGACACCAGAGGGGTTAAGAAATGCTTCCAAAGAGGGAAATTGGGTAATGAGGTTAAACTAAACTGGTAGATGAGAGGTGGGAGCCTAGAGAGAAATGAGGGACTTGTATGAAATCTGTGATTAGCCTAAAAACAAAGATTTGGAAAGAGAATGATTACCAGTAAAACTATCAGCTGGGATGGTGAGATGTAGTTGGAGATGAAAGCTCTTGCAAGGGGCTCCTCATTACAGTAAGATAATGCCTAAGCCAGTGCTATGATTTGGACTACTAGGTTTAATTACAAGCCTAATAAGATCCTTTAGCATTCTGCAAGCTGCTGTCTTTGACCCGGTGGGGAGCAGAGAACCCTGGCCTGTGTGTACTAGTTAACTAGACAGGTGTGCATGAAGAAGCATGTGGCTGCTAATGTAACTCCCCCCCCCCCCCCCGCATGTCAGTTGTAGGATGAACTAGAGAATGAGTTGCTGGATTTTATCTTCCAGTCATCCAAATGTTATTGATTAGCAGAAATCTACAATGTGCCTGTGAGGTGTGTGTGTATGTCTCTCTCTTTGTATCTGAATACACATGTATTGTTGGACCTTACTGTTGTGGAATTGTTAACCACTTACACACTGTAGCTTGATATTTAAACATCTCCCTAATATAGCTTCTGTAGTTCCAGCTTTCTTTTTTGGGAAAGGGTCTCTATTCTCAGGTAAGCGGACAGTTCAATTCCGCTTTATTCTTCAAGGGAGAAGAGCATTTTCTGTTTGCTTACTGGTTAGGCATACTCACTGATGATGAGTCACATCTGGTTTTCTTTATGTTTCTCCTTTGAGCAGCTGATTCAGCTGGAGAGGCGAATAATTCTCCACTTAACAGTTCTTCCAGCTTGCTTCCAACAGTGTCCTTGCTGTTGAATCAGTTGCATATTAATAACAGTCTAGACAGTTCGATGCGAGATAATCTGTTGACATAGCCAGCATGCCTAAGGCAGATACTGTATGTTATACTTTGTGAGGTTGTTTTACTGTAAAGAAAAGAAGCTGCCTGTTTTTTTCCAGTTCAAAGCCAAGTCTACGGTATAAGCAGAGTTTAAAGGAGCAGGATGGTGCTATTGCTTTTTAAGAGTTCAGGTGTTTGCCCTAAATCCTTCTGTCAATTTTCATTACATAGCTATGTGAACCTTTTCATTTTTTTTCCAGTTGCTATGTGAGCACATCACACAGATGATGCTTACCATTTATGTAGCATTTTCTGAGTGTTCAAAGCACTCCATGTACTCTGTCTCAATAATCCTTACAAGCAATCCTGTAAGGTAGGCCAGTGTTATTACCTCCTTATTGTGTGTATTTTATTTACGTATTTATTTATTACCCCGCCTTTTTTCCTGCAAGGAACCTAAGGCGGCTTACATTATCCTCATCCTCCTCTCCATTTTATCCTCACAACAACCCTGTGAGGTAGGTTAGGCTGAGAGTCATTGACTGGCCCAAAGTCACCCAGTGAGTTTCATGGCCGAGCAGGGACAAGAACCCGGATCTCCTGAGTCCCAGTCCAACACCCTCACCACTACACCACACTGGCTCTGGGAGGGACTGAGAGAATATTGGCTTGCCTTATGCCTCCTAATGAGGCTGAAGTGAGATTTGAACTGAGGGCTTCCAAATTGCTATCTTACAGTGCAATCCTATACATGTCTACTCAGAAGTAAATCCCATTGAGTTCAGTAGTGCTTATCCCATGTAAGCGAGGAAGAGGGTGAATGCGGAATGTCAACTGAAGCAATAATTTGTCTACACATAAGTAATTTGTAGGTGCACGTATCTTTGCTTTTTCACTTTTCCCCAGTCGTCATGATTTCTAGGAGTGCATCTACAAAAATCAGGACAAACATTTTCAAAGATAGGTGGTGGTGTGTGCGTTTTTGTTTGTTTTTCGAGACAGGATACTGTCATGGAACCTGTGTGTGTGTGTGTGTGTGTGTGTGTTTGGAAATTGGTTCATCTCCTGGGTTTGGGAGGCTGCAGAATTGCCCCAAAAATCTCAGGTCCTTTCTCAAGAGTTTTTCAAAACATTGCTTTTCCTGAAATGTCATCTATCACAGCATTAACACAACACCTGAGGGCAGGGGACACAAAGGAAAGAAGGGAGAGAAGGCTCTGCTTACTTTCCCCAGCCTTCCCTTTGTCTCCATGGCCAGATCTCAGCAGAGTTGGAGGAAGCTGCTCCAGAGGTTTGCCTAAGTAACATTTGCAATAGGTTCCGGGAACAGCCTCAAAAAATGCAACTCTTACCAGTTTCCCCAGCCTCCCTGCTTAGTCCTGATCAGTCCTTCAGCCTTTGAATTGCTAAGTAGTGTAAAGTTGCAGTTCTGTTGAAGGACAGTGCTGCAGTTCGTTATTTCAACAATGTGAGACATCTTGCTCAAATGAAATCCTCAACCCTTAGCAAATTTACCAGCATAGCATAGTAGATAAAAGAATGAGCCAGCCAGGAAGTCCCTAGTTCAAATCTTAAATCAGACCATGACCTCATTGAGCCAGGATCTCACTACATAAACATTAAGGGCACAGTCCAGCCAAAGCCAAGCACTTTGACATCTAGCTAAAGCAGGGGTGGGTAACATGCTCAGCATAGCAGTCAGGTATGCTCAGACTGCAACTCCTATCAGCCCCAGCCAGCATAGCCAATGGAGAGGGATGATGGGAGTTGCAGTCCAACAACATCTGGAGGGCCACACTTTGCCCATCCCTGAGCTAAAGTTAAGTACTTACTTAATCTCTCCCACTGAAATCAGTGGGACTCAAAAGTGCTTAACTTTGGCTGGATCTTGTCCCAGCTATTGTTGTTATGTGGATGCAAGGCTACTAATTGGTTTCAGTGGAACTTGCTTTCAAGAAAACATGTCAAGGTTGCAGCTTGTTATTGCCCAGGTAGACATTTGGGTGTGAGTGACAGCTCTGGAACACTGGTACAGGAACACCGTATCACTTTAGAGTCCGTCCTTTCTCTTGGTCTAACGTTCTGCATTCACCAAGCAGCTGCAAAACAGGAAAAGTTACATGTAGTCGGCAAATGTCATAACCAGAAAACCTACAGTACTGACTGCAGCAATAACGCAAGCCAGTTGCTAAATAATGAATCGCTGTCACCCATCCTCCTTTCTGACCCCCCCCCCTTCCCCATAGCTAAAGGAAGAGGAAGTTCTTGGGTCTGTGCTTCTGAGAATTAGTTGCATGGAAAGTTACTATGAGACGGTTTCTTCCCAACCTAACCTGTTAAATGCAGAGTAGACAGATTTTTTTTGTTGGAAGAGAGTTAATGGCCATGTGTGTACTGATTTTTTTAAAAGACAAATAAGTTTGGCCTGTGCCACTGTTGCATACTTGAAAATAAAGGGTACAATGTAGGAAGGTTGATGGCTTTATTTGGATTGCACTGGTGTAAAAATAAACCAGTTATGCCTATTAGTCAGCTCTTTATGGGGCAGAATGGAAATGTAACCAACTCACAACATTGTAGCAAGCAAGTTCACTTTTTGATAAAGTATCTTTTTAGTTCTTTTAGCTACACCCAAAGTAGGCTAGTACACCAGCAGAATAATGTTCTTGACTTTGGGGTGGGGGGGCTAAGTTCAAGTTTCCCCTCAGCCATGAATTGTCTTGGTGGCCCTGGACAAAGCATTTTCTCTCTGCATTAGTATGTTGGCCCACAGATCAGCTCTAGATTTGTTGAAAGGAGCCAGGATCTCTGTTCATCCAGATGTTCACAAGTAAATAGAGATGTGAGGGCTTTGGTGGGAGGAATGTGAACCTCCCCTCCCCGGGAAAAAACAAATTTCCCCCCCAAATATTCAAAAAATCCCTGGATTATTTTTTTTTATAAAGTGTATATACGTACACTGTTCTCCTGTGCCTTTTTCCCTCTGTCCCCCCCCCCCCCAGGCCTTCACAAGGTTATAGCAAACCTTTTCAGTGTTACAGAAGACACTTTCTTACAACAGGGACAGGAGTGGGCCAGAGAGGGAAGGATAGCTACCTTGGATGGGATGCTTTGCCCAAACATTACTACTTATCAAAGAGATGTCTAAAATCGTGAATGGAAAAATGTTTTATGGACAGGAACAGATTGTTATCTGTGGGTATCTGGTACATTATATTAGGTTTACCACATGCTGTGATTGGATTCTTAATGGTTGGTGGGTTCAGAATGTAAATTTAGAATGAATGTAAGTAAGGAAGTGTGTGTGTGTGTGTGTGTGTATGTATGAGAGAGAGAGAGAGAGAGAGAGAGAGAGAGAGAGAAATTTTGATTGGAATTTGGAATTGTTGCCTGTGAGGTGAGGGTGAGGTGAAGAAGAACATATCAAGAGTAATTTTTATTTTGTCCATTTACATTTCTTACTTGCTCTAACTCCTGGGTTCAGGGAAGATGTGTTAGACGCACACTAACATTTATTTGAGCCTGAGCATATTTGAAATTAGTTACACACTGTTATGTCATTTATCTGCTATCTCTGTAATAATCGCCTCATCTCCCAACTGGCAAGTTTCTCCAATATAATTTTAACAACACATGTATGTCCTCTGTCTGCAGACACTCAATATCATTCTAAGTTATTTCTCAGCCCTGTTACCTAAGATCCTTTTGAAGTGGCATTACTACCAGGGATCGAACCTGGGACCTTTTGCATGCAAAGCATCTGTTTGAACAGTGAGCTATGAGTACTATGTGTTGCGGCCAGTGGAGGCCGGTGGCCAGTCTGACTGGTGACCAGAGGGCAGGTCAGCAGAGGCAGAGCCAAGAGGTCATGAGAGGCAGAGCAGTCTTTGAATCCCCAATGGTCAGCAGCCCATATCACAGAAAGAGAAAACTGGGGCACAAAACATGTACACAAAACACAAAACTGGGGCACACAGAGAGCCAGTGTGGCGTAGTGGTGAGAGTGTTGGTCTGGGACTCTGTCTGGAGATCCGGGTTCTAGTCCCCGCTCGGCCACGAAACTCACTGGGTGACTTTGGGCCAGCCACTGACTCTCAGCCTAACCTTCCTCACAGGGTTGTTGTGAGGATAAAATGGAGCAGAAGAAGATTATGTAAGCCGCCTTGGGTTCCTTGCAGGAAAAAAGGCGGGGTATAAATATAATAAATAAATAAATATGTAAGTGGGGGGGGGAATCACACAGCCACACAAAAGTACTTCTTTGGACCCACATTCTCCTGTTCCAGCAACAACTCCCATTCCACAAAGTATCAAGTGACTCTAAGATGATGAGTGGGAGGGAAGGATCCACGCAGCTATAATAACAATGATAATGATAATAATTAAAATAATACATGATACGCTCAGAGCTACACAGAAAAGCAGCCTTTGGAACACAGGAACAAGTTCTGAGAGCATCCAAAAATCCATGCCTTTGTATACCCATCACAAAGCTTCCTCCAGAGTAGGCCTGCTCAGAAGCAGTGCAGTACAATATTCCAGATTACGCATATCTCGTAAGAAGTAAGGACTAGATTGCCTAGAAGAAAGTATAGACATCCCTTTGCATCTGGTGATGATGATGATTTCCCCCGGAAAACCAACAGGAACCTTTGCAAAACACAGAGACCCCCCCCCCACAGGCACCCCCCTCGTTCACACAAACACACACAAACGGTACTGTGTGGGGGATCATTACCCAGGGCGCCCATCCAACCTGAGCCTTCCCATGATGCACCTATGCTGGGGGGGACTACTGGAAGCTACTGCCCAGCACACACGCTCAATATTAGTCCTTGAAGCCACTGAGCTTTCAAGGCAGGGAGATAAGGCAGGATGTCCACAATCAGGCAAGTACAGCAGCTGGAGCAGGTTTGCTGCACTTGTGTTGTCGTCTTCCTCTTTTTAAAAAAGGCTGGTAAGTGGTGGTGGTGGATGGACAGATGGAGGCAGAAAGGAGAGGGGGGGAAAGGAGGGGTCTGGGATTCACTGGGGGGGGATTGCTGCCCTTCTGCACCCTGTATTAGGGACTGCGGCTGGATGCAGCTTCAGAGCTCTTTGTTACTACGTGTCCCTCACCAGGCTTAGAAGAAACAGAAAAAATTGTGCAAAAGCAAGAAAATACACTCAAACTGGCTAACTGCATATTAATGACAAGTTGCTGAATGTACTGTCACTTGGCATGGAATTTGGGCAACACTGGTATGCAATTGAGGGCTTTTCTTTTTTTAAGAGCTCTGTGTACGTTTGTCCTGGGACAGCGATTGAATTTAAGAAGATACAGGTTGCATGGTTTCGGAAATTCAGTGGACATGCTGACACCACTTCATGTGTTGAAATTGGCCTATAAAACTGCAAATACCTGCAGTCTTTCTTGTACTATGTGGCAGCCACAGTGTTCTCTCTCTCTTTTAAAATCAAGTATACACTAATGTACATGGCATGATGACCCGCAGCCAACCATTGATTCCCATAACATGTGCTCATGGTCAGAAACAGTAAGTATGAACATTATGGGGAGCACTACCTTGATGGTGTTATTTAGCAAATAAGGCAATATATAAATGTTAGTAAATAAATAATACCATGGTGTATAGTTGATCGGTTCAGTAATGTGTGTGAAAAGGCCTTTGGATTTTGGTTGGCAGAGCATCTGGGTGTGATATGATCCCCTCTGATCCCCCCAAATGATGGAATGCCTTAAACTAAGAACCTTCAACATTGGGAATGAGGAATGCCATAATTACAATTTTGTTTGACTTTTTAAATGTTAACTGCAAGGGAATTCCATGTTCTTGCTTCTTCTGGACAGAAGAATGCTCTTTCTATCATCATTAGATTTCTCTACTGGTAGAAGTTCTTATAGCACCTGTTCACTGAAAGTGCCTAGATAGCAATAACATGTGAATTATACTTTTACTATACTTTTACTTTGTCTCTTTCCTCCTGTTATTTTTTTTTATCATCACATATCAGCATGATTCACCAAGTTTTGTTTCCTTTTATACTGGGCAGGGGAGGGGATGTGGCACTGGCAAAGGACTGGCTTTTGCCCAAGGCTTTTGATCATGGTTGTTCCTAAGCCAGGGGATTTTTCAGACATTGTGCTGGAGAGCCTCCTAAGTAAAAGAGAGAGAGCGAGAGAGCGTGTGTGAGAGAGACAGACACACAGAGAGAGAACCTTTTGGCCTGCCCAGAATTAGTAAATACAAAATCCAGTCCAACAACTTGCCTTTTTTCTTGTCTTAGAAGCAAATGTACCTCCCTAACACAGTGGGAAATTCTTTTGCACATTCTCCTTTGAAATTGTTGCTGGTGACAGCTTCCCTCCTAGGGCAAATGGCAGCTTCAGGGGTGTGTGTGCAATTTTCATTGGGACCATGGCATGGGAGAAAATAGTTAAACCTATCTCCCTGCACACTGCAATTCCAATCTTAAGTGCCCCTCCACAGCTGCTGCTTAAAGTCTAAAAGCTAAGCACGTTGTTTGTATCCATGCAATTAACATCATGGGCCAGTTTGCACAATCAAAATAAGCCACCATGGCTTATTTACATTGCAGTGCGATTTGAATATTCACCGCCCGGGTGCTGCTTGTCATGTCATCCAAACTTGGGTGGCATGACTTGTTGGAGGGGGAAACAACTCTCCATATAACCATGTGCTGCGATTTAAATAAGTCACCGTGGCTTCTTTTGATCATGCGAACCAGGTCCATGTCTAGTTTGGCCCTAGGAGGACACAATTCTGCCTCATTTAAGTGATGTTTACTTAAGAGAACTACCTACTGGATTGTTTATGATTTTTGAAAAACCATCTGTTCGGTATCACATGTTAACAAGATGTGGATTATCCAGTCCATACAAACTTGGCCCAGTTAACACACACAAACTCAACAGAAGGAGGAGAGAGATCCAGAAAAAGCCTCTGCCTTGCCTAGTAAATGCCTCCACCAGTGTTCTCCAACCTTGGGTCCCCAGATGTTTTTGGCCTACAACTCCCAGCATGCCCCAGCCAGCATCCCCAGTGGCCAGGAATGCTGGGAGTTGTAGCCTGAAACAACTGGAGAGCACCAGGTTGGTTAAGATTGCCATAACTATAAGTCTCGGAGTTGTTGTCTGTGTCTAGACACACTTACTTGTGTTGTGAGTGATCCCCATTGAACACAGTGGGATTTACTTCTGAGTAAATGTGGCTAGGATTACTCTGTTAGTCTTGTTGCTTGGGAGCGGTGGTCATAATCCTGGGTAACCCACTCTGCTTCTCAGGTGTTGTTACTGAATGATGATAATGCCTGTGAAATAGTCTGAAATCTTGGCACTATGGAAGTATTACAATGACACAACTAATCTAGCAGAACTCTGTTAGCCGTTAAACTGACTTGCATTTGGCAGATGGGGCCATTTTGCTGGCCGGCTGAAATTTTTCCACTGCTACTGGAAAGGAATAAATCACGCCGTAGTACATTCTTTCCTCCTTGCTATCCCCCATTGTTCTAGAGTAATGGCATACTTGGCCACTCCATAAACGAAACTCATCTCCTTTAATATTGCTATTTCATCTTGGTTCCAGTCGCAGCAAAACACATTTCTAAGTGCTTATTGTACATCATGCCCCTGGGAGGGTGGCTTGCAGTAAGAGTTGACTTCCAAGAACAGCCACCTGTGTGGTGGTGCGGGGTAGTGGAAATGACTGCTAAATAAGCCAAAAACCTCCCTGTCACACAGGCGCACAAAGGGTGATGCATTGTAAAAGTACTCCAAGTAACCTTTGTGATATTTTTTTTTAGCTACAGAAATGTTGTTATAGATTATGATTTCTCTGTGTTGCAAGTTTCTGGGCCGCTGTGAGGGCACAAAGGAAGCCAGTAACTCCATGTACAAATTGAGCTACTGACAGATGAAATGAAATGGAAACTTTAGAGTTGTGCATGACCTTTGGATATTGCTGCTATTATTATTATTAGTTGTAGTAGTAGTAGTAGTAGTTGCAGCAGCAGTTATTTTTTAATTGCTTTTTAAGGATACATCCTCACAAAGTGAAGTATAAACAAAAGCAAATGCAAGATATAAAGACATTAGCAAGCATACACAATGCTTTGAGGAGCTGTTCTGAAACATAAGCTAATCATAATCTCAGTTAATGGTGGCATTGAAGAGGAAGGTCTTCATAGCTCATCTGGATGCCTGTGCAGAAGGGCAAGGTGCAAGTCAATAGGAAAGGAGTTCCACAGTTTTGGTGCCACCATCAAGAAGGCCCTATCTCTTGTGCATGCCAGCCTAATTGATGTTAGCAGCCGACACTTGAGAAGGAGCCCCGAGGCGGATCTTAACTATGTACAGACAGGATTGTATGGATGAAGGCAGTGGCACTGGTACCTCAAAGAAATAGGTATGGTCCCAAGCTGTTTACGAGTTTAAAGGGAAGATCAGCACTTTGAATTGGGCCAGGAAACTTACTGGCAGCCAGTGCAGCTGGTACAAATTTGGAGTTATGTTTTCAGACTTCCTGGCCCCCACCAGCATAAAAATAAAACGAGTATAACATAAAACAAATGGCAACAGGTAGAATATTGGATCTCTGGACTCCCTGGATTCAAATATCCACTTTGCCTCTGCTAAGACACCATATCAGTGTTTCAAGGCAGATTTTTGCAGTATAATCATTGCTTAGTTGTTTGGTTGTTAGGAGGAGTTCATCTATTTTTCCTCAAGGCAGAGTTTCTGTTGTTAGAAAATCACTTTCTCCCAGCATTCATAGATTCATAGAGTTGGAAGGAGCCTAGAAGGCTATCTGGGATGGGGACTCGGACTCCAGGACTCGACTCGTGAGTCGGACTGAGTCCCCCCTCTGACTCGAGTCAGACTCGAGTCCCAATATTTTTAATGGGCCTCGAGACTCGACTCGGGACTCGAGACCAAGGACTCGTGTTCCAAAATCATGTTCCTCAAATGCAACATGGATAGGTTTTAGGAAGTACAGCAAGTTTATTTTTTAAAATCAGTTTCCTAAAATGTAACCTTTCAGACATTTTGGGTTTGGCTCTGCCTGCTTGTTTGGGGTTCCCAGCCTCCTCTGCCTGCCTGGTCTCTTCTTAACCAGTTCCACAGTTTGAATTGTCCAAGGCAAAGGCCTCTGCCTGCCTGTTTTGGGGTTCCCTGCCTCCTCTGCCTGTCTGGTTATTTTGGGTTTGTCTGCCTGGTCTGTTCTTTCCAAAATCAGTTGCAGAGTTTTGAAATAAAAAGGCACACTTGTGCCTAGAATTTATTTAAGCCACACATCTGAAATAGCCTTATTTTGTTGGGGGAAAACCCCCATTGATTTTAATAGGGACTCGTGGAGTCAGCTTTGGGAATGACTCGTGACTCGTGAGTCACCATTTTGGACCTCGGACTCGAGACTCGGGTCCAAAGACTTGTGACTCGACTCGTGACTCAAAACCAAGGACTCTTTAACATCCCTGAAGGCTATCGAGTCCAACCCCCTGCTCAGTGCTGGAAACTAGAGGAGGGATCTCCCATCCAAGTAAGAACCAGGCCTAACCCTGCTTAGCTTTCCACTCTCAGACAAGCTGAGCCAGCATGAGCCACAGACCTGTATTCAAACCTCAACATTTTGGCACTGTGAGAATGCTGATCCCCCCCCCCCCATTCCTACTCACAAAGTAATAATTCTGAGCTGTTGAGAGTGAATTATTATATAGTTGTGGCACCTTTCTTGTATCATTTGAACTGGGTGTCATACTTTTAATATATTTAATGTATATAATTATAACCGGTGTCTACTTTATTGTGTATCACGATCATTTCCCTTACCCACACTTCTCTGCTTGCTTTCCTGAAATTGTGGGACAGCTCCCACTCTGCAATTGCAGACATTGCTGAAAGCTTTTACCTGGAGCTGGAGGGGATCTCGGATGTAGGAAGTCTGTAGGATGTGATCTTCCTGTCTCACTCCCTCGCTGCCTCACAAATTACACATGATTGCTTGGTGTGCATTGTCTGCGTGCAAGCGAGTAGGTGGAATTAATTTAACCTCAGTAGCTAAATGTTGCAGAAAGGGAAGGGGGGGAGGGCAAAGTGGTTAATGCCATTTGGCAAGCAGTAAACGGTAAGATAAGCGACACTGTGCAGGCAGCTCAAACCAACCAAGCTGCTAGAGCTGGTGCTGTGGGACAGAAGCACTTGTGCCTGCAGTGGCAAGATCTCGTGCCTGATCCGTTATCTTTCTGAACACTGGATAACTGATTGCAGTGGAGTGGGTGATGACCGCTCTGTGCTGTAGTAACAACCCCTTTCCAGAACTTTTCTTTTCTCTTTATATTACTGGAAATCTTTCAGGGAGATAAATTTTTTCCTGTTCTCACCTCTCCTCTTTATCCTCTCCAGACAAAGGAAGCCCTGCAGCAGTGATTTTTCAAAAAAAAAAAAAAAAAAAAAAAAAAAAAGCCAGCTCAGATCCCAACAGTATAAGGAATCAGCATGGGGACCCTTGCTCTGCCGTTAAATATGGTTGCGATGAATTTTTCAGTATGTTTCAAGCTTCCTATAAGTGGGGTGTCTTTATTCTTAAATATATCTTTAAAGCCTTTTTATATTCACATCTTGACAGAGACTCCCAAAATAGTGGTAGAGATTGATGGTGTGTGTGTGTCATTCGTGTGTGTGTGTGTGTACACAAAGACACACACACTGCATTCTACTAAGGCTGTGGGAAATCTCTGGCTTGTCTAAAACTTAATAGCCCTTGCTTCTAGGTACATGATTTCAGGTTTTGTGCTGTGCCACAGACCATTATGTTGCCCATTGGCAATGAAAGGGACAGCTTGGTCCAACCTTCCCCAACCTGGAATCCCCAGATGTGTTGGGACTGCAATTGCCATCATCCCTAGCCAGCATGGCAACTAGCTTCAGTTGTACAATGAGCGGTGCCTTAAGTAGGTGCACTGCATGAAATGATAATAAAAGACAACTTCTTCAGATGGTAGGAAAAATAGGCACTCTCTGCCTTATGATAGCTACGTCCTGAGATGTCCAAGGCTTTCTTTTGTTTGCATAAGGAGTTTGTTTGTTTGGGGCTCAGGAGATCCGGGTTCTAGTCCCTGCTCGGCCATGAAACTCACTGGGTGACTTAGGGCCAGTCACTGACTCTCAGCCTAACCTACCGCACAGGGTTGTTGTGAGGATAAAATGGAGAGGAGGATTATGTAAGCCGCCTTGGGTTCCTTGCAGGAAAAAAGGCAGGGTATAAATATAATAAATAAATAAATAAATAAATAAATATTTTCTATACTGCCCAATAGCCAAAGTGCTCTGGGCAGTTCACAACAATTAAAACCATAAAATACAACATAAAATACACTATAAAAGTTTAAAAGTACAGTATAAAATAAAAGCCAAAGTAAAACCTAGCAGCAGTACAAAGATTTAAAATACAGCAAAGGATTTAAAATAACAGAGACTGAAAGACTAAAATTCCTGGGAAAATAAGAAGGTCCTCATCTAGCTCAAGGTAGGTGCCTGGCGAACCTCTCTGGGAAGTTCATTCCACAGTTGGGGTGTCACATTGAATCATGCGTGATGGTGAGAAAGTGGTGTTAACCTGTTCCTTGGTGGGGTTGCACTCCCCTTGAAGGATCAGGTTCGCAACTGGGAGGTGCGTATTGATCCAGCCTTGTCCCAAGTGGCCTTTGTGACATGGAGTGCCTTCCACCAGCTGAGTCTGGTATGTTTGCTGTGACCGATTCTGGATATGAGAGAGCCTGGCCATGGTGCTCATGCTCTGGGTTAGATTACTGTAATGCCATCTATGTACCGTACATGGGGCTTCCTTTCAAGATTGTCCAGAAACTGCAATTAGCGCAAATAATTGCACAGAATAAGACCAGGTATTAGAATTACAGCATTCCAGTGCTTATGATAACTCTGCTGGCTCCTGGTCCATATGTAGACACAATGCAAAATACTGGGGATTACTTTCAGAACCCTGTATGGCTTTGGAACAGGGTACCTGAGGAATTGCCTTCCTTATCAGCCTGCCCATATATCAAGATCTTTTTTTGGAGGCCCTCCTCTGAGTGGCCCCCGTGATCTGAAAGAGAGGCCTGTGGCTCACGCTGGCTCAGCTTGTCTGAGCGTGGAAAGCTAAGCAGGGTCAGGCCTGGTTATTACTTGGATGGGAGACCCCTCCTCTAGTTTCCTGCACTGAGCAGGGGGTTGGACTCGATGGCCTTGTAGGCCCCTTAATCTATAAAATCTATTGTATGCCTTCTCAGTGGTGGTGTCCTGGCTTTTGCCTGGCATCCACTTTGTTAGCTTTTTGGAATGAAGCAGAACCCTTTTTTAAATTTTTCCAGGCCTCTTTAGTCCCTGATTAAATTGGTTTTATGCTGTTTTGGGATGCTGCTTATCTGTTATTAGTTTTGATGTTGCTGTAACTCTATTGATTTGTATTTTGTTTTTATGAGTTGTGAAGCTGCCCATGAGAAATCTTTTTAAAAATAAATAAATCGTACGTTTTGTGGATAAAAGCCGCATTATGGAGGGAAAAGTGCTTGGACACATGAGTCTGTCATAAGATATTCCAGTTATCATCCCGAATGGTAAATTCTGCTCTTTAATCTCTGCAACTCAAGGCCTGCCTTAATTATGCCGTAGAGATGGGCGGTAGGGGAGCTGCTGCAAAGTAGAAAAAAAACCCTCCATGATGTTCACTTCAAAATGTTTTTTTTTTTGTGAGTCAGCAAGCATTTCTGCCCTGTATCTGAGATGCTTAGAAGTATGTTTTGTTTAACATTAAAAAAATAATAATTAAAGTCTAGCTGAAAGAAACCCCTAAAATGTCGGATATGACCATTACACGTTTACACATATGCACACATGTATGTGTGTATGTATACACACCAGCACTTTGACCATGGTGTTATGGTCTTGTAATGACCCATGAACCCTGTTCTTCATTCAAACCGAATTATGAATTTTAATTCCTAGTACATTTTTAAAGGTCTTGTCTACTTGTACAACAAGGATGGCAAGGTCTAAGAGGTTGGCCCGGTTCACATATCACAGCTACCCAGGATTGAAACACACCCTCAGTAGCCATGAACAAGCGGGAGTGATTGAGTGCACTCGCTCCTGCCCACTTCCTCCCACTGAGTAAAACAACTGAGGGACACTCTGTCCCTGGGTTGCTTACCATGAAGTCCAAACCCAGACTTAAAGGCTGCATGTTGGGGGGAAAACAACCCAGACCTGTAACCCATGGATTGTTCTTCGGTTACAAGTCTGGGATGTTTCTCCCCCAACAATGTCCAGCTAACTTGGCAGGAACCAGCATGCTTGCTCACTCCTGCTTCATTATCAACAACTCGTGGTTAACAATCATGGGTTGTTTGTGACATAAGAACCAGACCATTGTGTTGCAAGCATCATTCTGCCGCAGTTCACAAGCTGCTCTTACGCACATGTTTTGTGTATTTTCATATGGTTTCATGTGAGACTTTGAGTTTCACCCATGTAATTGTCAAAAGAATTTAGTGCTTTAGTACATTAAATGCTGTGTCAAATGTATTTGTGTGGTTCGAATGTATTATGAAGATTGTGAATGTTTCTCACTGTGTGGTTTGTCTGTCATTATGGTCACAGCGAAGTTGTGATGCTTGTTCTGCAGTACCGCAGTATCTGCAATTAGGGTCAATCCTTACAAATATGGAATGTAGTCCAGAGACATTAAAATCAGTGGCAACTTAGCCACCGACTAAAACGTGATGTGGATTGGACCCATGCACTATCTAGTAACCCTAACAATGATAACTTCTCTTGCCAATAGGTGGCTTGGTTTCATGTCTCATTTGGAAATCTGTCTGCTTCCATGAATAGCTCAATGTTGTGTACGTGGCAAAGGTTTTTGTCCTGCTATGATTGTGTGATGGTTTTCCCATTGTGGTGCCCCAGCCATTGTTCTTCTGAAATTTGTATCAATTCAACCAAGGAAGCCATTGAAATAATATTTTGAAATCAGTGTGTGTATGTGTGCTGCCATTTAATCTGACAATTACTCTGGAAAATTTACATTGCTCAGGGGGGAAATGCAGGTGCTCAGGGGCTATTGAATGAGTTACTGAGTACAGAGAGGAAAGAAGGGGCAGGCGCAGGGATGATGGAGAATTTGAATCATTTTTTTAAAAAAGCATCCTTCAAATATTGCTTTGTCTTTGGCATATCACTGGTGGAAAAGTGGTGCTAACTATCTAATGGAACCCTGGAGGAGTTTGTTACCTAGGACAAATTTTGTGCGTTACTGAGCAGATTGGACCAGCAAGGAAAACTGGGTGTAAAGATTTCTTGTGTGTGTGAAGCTGTATTTGAAAATTAAATAATTATGGAAGCTGTGAGCAGACTTCTAAAATTATTACAATTTGTTTCAGGATAGCCATAAAAGCTGGGCAAGCCTGTTCTTCTACGCAAGTGTTCTTGCCGGGGCTCTGAAAGATGGCTAAAAGTGTGTTTAGTGTTCTGTGCCTGCCTCTCCTGCCAGTCTCCATGTTGTGTGACTAGAATGAGGAAGCATGAAGATGTGGAATCTCTTTAAGGGCGGCTGCTGCTGTGCAGTGATGGGAGGATGGATAGATGTCTCCGTGTGCCTACTGGAAAATGTAATGCGTTTAGTCATTCACATGATTGCTGCAATCAGTCAGTTAGACTAGCCATACGGAGGAGCCCCGCAGAGTTACTAGCCCCCAAACATTTTTGCTTGCCTGAGGATATTTTTTTATCATTGTTGGCTAAAAGGAAAGGGGGGCAAGAATCAAGCTTTTTTTCTTTTTCTTTCTTTCTTTTTTTTTACTAGCTGTTTAATGGGTTGCAATTCTTACTTCTCACAGGTAGCCAGGCAAAATGGCTATTTCCAAGACTGATGTGCGAGTCTGATTCTATTCATGTTTGCTCAAAAGTAAGTCCTCTTGAGTTCAGTGGGACTTACAAGTAAATTATTTTTTTATCTGTGTATTTAAAGCATTTATACTGTGCTCTTCAGCTGGTAAGGCTACAATCCTATACCTATTTACCTGAGAGAGAGCCTCATTTAATGCAATGGACTTACTTCTGAGTAGACATGCATAGGATTGCACTGTAAGGCTCCCAGATGAATAAAAACTAGATAGTCCCTACCCTTGGGTTTACACACTAAAAAAAAAACATGACACAAAAGGAAAAGGGGAGGGGGAGGGAAAAGGAAAACAAGAAAATTCAGGCACTAATTCTTAGTGTTATAAAATCCTAAATATGCATAGGATCAGGCTGTTAGGTCTCCGAGATGCCATAGTTATTGTTTTTTGACTGGGAGTTGGACCAAACTGGTTACTAGTTCAGAATAAGCATATTTCTCTGTGTGTAGTCAGCCCTAATTTCATACTTAGCGGAAACGGCTTTGAGACTGCTGTGTTTCATTGATCCTCCGTGATGATATGTTTCAGGCTTTCCTGCTAAAATATCAGTTGTTGTTTTTAGATGTGTCTATTTGCAGTCAATCTTTTTTTGTTTTGATGTTTTAGGTTTTGTTCTGTTGCTTGATATCAGCCACAATTGTTTGAACAGAAGCAAAATGCCTACTATATTCTTACACATATATATAATTTGGGAGAGCGAATAGTACATAGTGACCTGGAAGAAAATGGCACTTAAAAGCCAAGGTATAATTTAATTAGGAGGTGGGATATGTACTGCGGATTGAGAACGGCATGTGTGAGTGCCCCGTTGTTTTTTTTAAAGGAATCACTGATTGTGGCTTCCTGTGGCTCACGCTGGCTCAGCTTGTCTGAGTGTGGAAAGCTAAGCAGGGTCAGGCCTGGTTATTACTTGGATGGGAGACCCCTCCTCTAGTTTCCTGCATTGAGCAGGGGGTTGGACTCGATGGCCTTGTAGGCCCCTTCCAACTCCATGAATCTATGAAAATCTATGGGCCAGTCACATTGGTCTCCAGCAGTACATGCGCAATTACATATTGCAGTGTGGCACTCTGACCACCTGCTTGTAATTATTCAGCTGCTGCCATTGTAGCATGTGGCTTTGCAGCAGCTACTATGTTGCCTAGGTAACATGGGAAGATTCCTTAAAAGCTAATTTCCAGACTGTGAATTGGACCTCCTTAAGAGGGTGCGTGAGAGAACACTTACAAGGATGGCTTATGTCCTGGCCCTTTTGTCCATGTGTTCATGAAAGTCACCAGTGGGATATTTATCTTAGTATTCCCTTCATTACTTTTGGGAAGGCTCTTGACAGTATTTTTCTTTTTCTTCAATTAGGGGACACTCCCTGTGATAAAACTTGCAAACTTGCATCCCTTTAGTAATCTAAGGAAATTGCTTACTCTCTGTTGTCTACAGCTTAGTGCCTTTTTAACATGCCTTGAGCTGGAAGCCTAAAAACCGATATTGTTGAGAACTGTAACCTAACCCATCGCTATAAAATTTGTGAACGGAATAATCTTGGAAAGACACCAGCAGCCTCAGACAGAAATTATCTTTACATAACTTCAAGGTGACACTGTAAGAGTTTTTCTTCCACTGACCTCAACCTTGATTTGCAAGATCGTTTACTCAGAACTTTGCCAGCTAATCTGTATTCTCTCTTGAATGCATTTAGACTGTAAATCTGCCTAGTTACACAGGCAATGCTGCTTTTTTCAGAGAAGATCATAAAACTGAATCCATCATCGTGTTCAGGTTTGAACCAGACCATAATGATACTGTTGTAAAACTGCTCTTTGCAGTTTTAGGTTCTTGGCCCCTCACTTAAAATCCTCCACATATTGGTGTTCTGCTTTTGTTAAAGATGGGCTGAATTCCTTCATGAGATGAGTCCCACATCCACAGGACAGGCACTTGCCTAGAAGTGCTTAATGAAGTGAGCCTGATCATGAAGCATGCATTGCTATGCTGAAGACGGAGGTACTTGTGCCCCAGAAGCCTGACCCTGTTGAATGTGATTGTGCACAGTAGGATAGCATTGAAATGGGCCTATCCTGGCATCTTTGATGTTTTTGGCAAGATGGCTAAAGTGCCCAGTAATTGCAGATTGGCCAAGTGAATGTTGATGCATGACAATGACCTATCATTGCATCTTAAAAGGAAAGCACATTTAGCACAAATTGTCTTGTTAAAAAGACACTTCCTTGGATTACATGATGGTGATCACTGCAATGCTGTTCTTTACAGGCTGGAATCTGTTACATTATTGAATTTGGAACTCTTGATTTCAGGGGATGAGCAACTGAGAAAAAAGTTCTTAGCTGTAGTTCATTGGTACTCCTTCACTGGGCACAAAGGACCCCTTGTATGCAGCAGTGTTATCCTTTAAAACAAAGGTACAAAATATCTGTGTGGGGTTAAAGTGTGAGGTTTCAGGTTGAGAAGGAGCAGCAAAAAGTGAGGGTTTGGGTGAAATAACATCTGTCTGTTGCATTTTAAAGGCAGATGAGTTTGAAGAGGATGCCCAGGCTAAGATGGTCTCAGTGTCTATGAAGCACAGATATAAAATATATAAGCCTAACTAAGTATGTGTAATTGTCACATTCATCCCTTGTTGCTTCTTTTCTTCTTTTGCCTCCTTTGCTATGTTGTCTCCTCCACCCTTACAATTTTGATTATAAGCCTCTTGTAGCAGGGTTTTTGCTGATGTTATACTACAAGCCCCGCCCCGCCCCCACGCCCGCTACTAACTGCCACTGCTGAGGCCATAAGAAGCAGCTCTTCCTTTTTGTTTATATTCATCTCCATCACTTGCTGAACTTTTCAACTAAGAATTTAGTGCCTCAACTAGCTTTTTCCCTCCTCCCTCCCAATCCCCTTTCCTTTTGTGTCGTGTCTCTTAGATTCTAAGCCTGTGGGCAGGGACTGTCTTATTTCCAATCTTTGTGAGCCACTCTGGGAGTCTTGGCTGAAGAGCAGGATAAAAATGCTTTGAATACATATAAAGAGCATGTACACTGATGATACAATATATTTAATAATAATATTAATAAATGATCTGTGGGAAAGAAGCTGCTGTGACAAGTTGAAATATTCAGTTATAAAGAAATGGCTTGCATCTGCCTTCCCTCCTTCTCATCTACTTATCTCAAAACTTATCAATAAATATCTGTAACATCATCCAGACTAATGTCCAAAGTGCTGCTGTTTAATCTACCAGGAACTACTCCTGTGCAGTTTCAAATGAATGCTGTAATGTGAATTGTAGCTTTTACCAATATATGACTTTGTAGCCACTGCAATTAATATTTTTTAATTGAAGATCTTAATAACGGAGTGACACACAAGGTTTCATTTACAGTCATGCCTTGGATTGAGAGCATAATTCGTTCCAGAAATGTGCTTGTAATCCAAAACACTCTTATATCAAAACGAAATCCCCCCAAAAAAATTTGTACAGAGATTTTTAATTTAAGCTGTACTACGGTGCTTGTATTGCAAGATGTTGCTTGTATATCAAGTAAAAAAAATATTAAATAAATATTTAAAAATTTGCTTGTCTTGCAAAACACTCTCAAACCAAGTTACTTGCAGTCCCCAAGGTATTACTGTATTACATTTTTGCTTGCTCTTCCTCCAAGGAGTTTTGGGCAGCATGTCTAGTTCTGCTCCAACCCATTTATTCTTTGCAATAACCCTGCGAGGTAGGTTAGGGTGAGAGAGTTAGGGTGGCGAGGACACCCAGTGAGTTTTGTGACTGAATGGAGATTTGAACCTGGGTCTCCCTCATCTTAGTGTGATACTCTTACCACTATGCCACACAAGTCCTTATTTTAATTGGGTAATTTGCGTGTGTGTGTGTATGCGCATTTCTATCTGCTTCTGAGCTAAATCTAATGAATTGTTGTTGCCCATTAGCTTGAGGGATAGATCTGGTAGAAATAAGTTTTGTTGTTTCATCAGGCTTCTGACAAATGTCTTAACGTGGTCAGGATTTGAACTGTGATTTGGTCTCCAGGCATTGCCACAGGATGAATATAGAACACTTTATATTTTCTCCATAAATAGATATTTTCCCAACCTCAGCAATTTCTATTGATCTTTCCTGGATGATTGCCAGCTTGTCAAGATCTTTGCTCTGCAGTGAGGTGCATAAATCTAAATTTAGTATTGCAGGTGAGTGCAAGTAAAGAGCAGGACCTTCTTACTGTGATTTCAGTAAAGTAAAGAGCTGGCTGGGGCATGCTGGGAGTTGTAGGCCAAAAACATCTGGGGACCCAAGGCTGGAGAACACTGACTTAGAAGGAAGGGCCAATGAGTTCAGTGGGGCTTACTCCCAGGTAAGTGGGCATCAGGTTGCAGCCTGAATCCCAGAGAAGCAGGAGATGAAGCAGCCTTGGCCGTTCTTCCTGGTTCTCTTTTAGTCCACCTGCGCTCCCCATCCCAGATTGCTGAGCAAGATTCCCGGTTTTCCATACAGCAGGCTTGGTAGGGGAGTGAATGGGAAGGCCAAGGGAGGAGCATGGAAGAGAGCCAGTGGCTGCTCTGCTGAGGCACCTCATGGTCTACTGGGGATTTTAAAGGTACAACACAGATTTCAGGGTTGCCACAAGATTATACTTGGTAAAGAAATTCACCCTAGTTTTTTTGTTGACTGGAATGCATGTTGGATTTAGAAATGGCTCTCTCCAAGTTTCTGTTGTGCATTAACATTCTTCACAACTGGTACATTCTAGGCTAAAAGATGTCCTTGTCACCTGTGCAAACATTGTAGGAATGGCATTGCTGAGCCAAAAATAGATCCATTATGAAGCCTTGTTATCTATATAAAGGCCATTAGAGTCAATGGAAAGAACTTCAGTGATTTTGATGCTTCGTGCTGCAATGCAGAAGAAAGATCCATCTGTGGCCAGGCATTATTTAGGTCCAGGATATCTTTGGAGATCAATTTGTTTAATCTTCAGGTCACAGGAATTCTCTGTAGACATGGTTTGTATGAGAAATAACCAACCTGTGTGAACTGCCAGTCAACCGTGAGGATCCTGCCAATCAGTAGCCCACTTATACAAATTTAACTGCTAAACAAGCAGCACTTTAGGGCAGCTAAACTGAGAGAAAGTGCAGGAAATGCCTGGGCAGCTCATGACAATGACATTCATTCCCTGCTCCACATCGATTTCCATTTAATATGTGGCTGGAGTTGCTGAGAGCTTAAGGGGGTTGTAAGTAACCATAAAACTAACTAGTTGCTAATGACCAGAAAAGGATATCCAAGCCAGATGTGAAAATGCAATGTGCATAATTGTCTTTGCAAGTTTTGCGGCATGATGTTCTACTGAATTCCACAGTAGTTAGGTGCCTGGCCAGTGGGAAGAGGGAAGGTAGGCCTTCATTTTCAGCAGATTTTGAATTTGCTGTGAGCAAGGGGGGGGGGGACTTCCAGTTCGAGAAGTGAGCAAGAAATGGGATGGGGGAGACTGTGGCTAATAAAGAAGACAGCAATATAATTAGTAGAATTGGCATAAAGGAACCCTGGATCTGGTGGATGTTCAAGGATGTGTTATAGTTTTATTCAGAGATATGTCTGCAGTTTTCAGCAAAAGATGTGAAATGCCTATCTTCAGAATGTCTGGAGATTATTGGTTTGTCCAAAACATCTTGGTGCCTCAGGCCAAAAGTCCAGATGGTGCTCTTTCCCAGCATGGTGGTAGAATTTATAATAAACTAAATGAACATTTCCTGCCATTTAATAGTACCCCAATAACTGCCGCCTGCATGGTTGTAGGGCTGGTCCTGGTTATTATTGTTTGGCTGATTGAAACCCTTATATGTTGAAGGGCACCAGGCCATAAATTTCTCAAATATTTAATAAAAACATAAAAATAAACATTTCCTAACAATCGTATTTAAAGTCTTATATAATATGTGTAATTTCATCAATTTCAAGGACCATATAAATTTTAAAAGATACAACATCTCTCATTTCTATTAAGTTCATAACATCCATAAATGCTGACTATATTTCATTATAAATCTTTTATTTTCTTTATTTAATTCATTTAATGCCAGCTCAGCAACCTGAACAAGCTGAGCATAAACTTCTGGAGTATGTGTTATATTCTTCCTCCCATACCTGCAATGGGATCCTCTTTCCAACCAATCCAGCTTCCACAATGAAGGCTCTCTGGCAGCTTGTCAGAGAACCCACATTGGAAAACTCTCCTAAAATTGTTTCTTTAAATGTGAATTCATGGTCTATTAATAAACTACCCTAATAAAATCCATGATGTGCTTCCAAAAAGCAACCAGAGTCTGGCATTGCCACAATGTATGCATAAGGATTGCCTTGCGTTTTCCACACGGTGATTAGTAGTAGGCAATAAACCTCTCCTAAGCAACTATAAGGTTGTCTAATAGACCTTTTAAAAACCTTATATGGTATTATTCTTACCTTATAATCCATTGATACCTAAGGAAAACGTTTTGAACATGGTCACTGTACTGGTATGGCTGCAATATCTCGCTTCTGTATTCCATTCCATTTACAAAAAATCTAAATTTGAGTTTTATTTTCATCAGTTCATCATATGTAATAATCAAGGTGTTGTATATCTTGGTGCAAGAACTTTCTCTAAACAACAAATGCTTAGTTTGATAGACATTGCAATAGCATCTGATCCAAATATTTTCTATCAGCTGAGGACCTAACTAGTTATATTGTCACTGAAACTCTTGAATATACATAGCTTCTCAGAAGTAAGTCATATTGAACAGGACTTACTCCCAGGCAAGTGGATATAGGATTGCAATCTAAATCTATAGTTTTCTTGGAAGATAGAAAACAATCCTGTTCTATTATCAGATAGTCAATACTAATTGTTTCTTTCTATGGCTCTCTTATTTAACAAAAGGGTTCCTCCTCAATATCTAGTTCGTATAAGTATAGACATTTATTAAGCATATGGTTTTGCTACTTATTTCCCCGTGAAATAGTGCTTCTCCTCAATTGCTGGGATGATATCTTAGGGATCCCATGGGCACCCTAATTCCCCCCTCCAGTTTTTAAAATATATGTGCATGGATTTGTATGAAATGCATACAATTTTCTAGCAATTATACATAGGCTTCAACAAAAGTGGACCAAACATCCAAATACGGTAAGTATCCATTTTGGCATCTGCATGCTTCCCTGTTCATATATTGAAAGCATTGTAAGGTCCTCAGCCCATTGCATTATAGGAGGTGAATGTTTATCCTTCCAATTTTATAATATCAGTCTTTTAGCTGTCAAAAGGGCACAGAAAATCCATTTCCTCTTCCATTTGTTAATTTCCTTGAAGCAGGTAAATAATTTAAAAGAGCATGTACATCACTGAATATTAAAGACTGTTCCAGCACAAAATTTATCTGTGTAAATAACCTCCTCCCAGAAGGAAGTAACTACTGGACATTGAGAAAACATATGTTTTAAAGAAGCATTAGCTGTATTGCACTGCCAGCAATTAGCTGAATTAGACAATCCCTTATTAAAGAGGCATTGCAGTGTCCAATAGACATGAAACAAAAGTTTTTGCTGAATAAGACGCAGCCTAAGATGTATAGACACGACAGGTAGACGCCGAAGCGGCAATCCACCAATTACGCATTTTGTGGTGGTGCCCACAGCA
Organism: Shinisaurus crocodilurus; assembly: GCA_021292165.1. Lineage (NCBI taxonomy): Eukaryota > Metazoa > Chordata > Lepidosauria > Squamata > Shinisauridae > Shinisaurus > Shinisaurus crocodilurus. Next base: position 125,870,065 of record CM037876.1, read on the forward strand.
GTTTCTTAAATTCCCAAATGTGCCCACAGGTCCAAAAAGGTTGGCGACCCCTGCTTTAGCTGAGTTTTCATATTAATGTTTCTGCAATGGCCAGATCCCTGATTTTTATTTATTTATTATATTTATACCCTGCCTTTTTTCCTTCAAGGAACCCAAGGCAGCTTACATAATCCTCCTTCTCCTCTCCATTTTATCCTCACAACAACCCTGTGAGGTAGGTTAGGCTGAGAGTCAGTGACTGGCCCAAAGTCACCCAGTGAGTTTCATGGCTGAGCAGGGACTAGAACCCGGATCTCCCGAGTCCCAGTCCAACACTCTCACCACTATGCCACACTGGCTCCAACTGAGCTTGTTAATTCTTAGTTAATAATTAACAAGATCAGTGTTAATAATTAACCCTGATCTTGTTAATTCTTAGTGTTTAGGATACATGTTCAACATATTTATTTACTTTCTTAAATCTAGCTAAAATCACCTTTTTGCATCTCTCCTTTATAAGAATGGAAATTTTTCAGGGTCACTCAAGCATCTGCAAGCTATTCAAAAGTATCTGGCAGGGAACATGTGATAAGCAGAGCATACATTGGTGGCAGTGTGAAGAAATGTAGCTGTGTGATCTTTTGACACTGTGGAAACTGGTTTCTATGGATGTTCTCGTCTTCCTTGTGGCCCTGTAGATTCTTGCTCTATTTCCTGGAATCAAATTGCCCTGGACCAGCAGAAGACCTTTTTCTAGTGTTTATCTTTACCTGACCCTTTAAATGTGTATTTCTGAAAAGGAACATTTACAAGGTGGAAAGTTGGCTGGGGAGAGGTAACCTTGCTTTATGGTCCCGCATTAATTGTGTGTGGCAGAGCTTGCAATAAGAGATCCTAGACATTCTGGTTAGCAGTTTTGATTCGGTTGCTGAATCTATGCTCAAAATGGCATAAACTGACACAGCTTCTCTGACTTCACTGGCCCTTTCACATAAATCTGGGTGGTTATTGGTTTTTTGCTTCTAACTAAACATTTTGGAAGAACCTGCCATGAAAACAGGTTAGGTGCAAGCTTTCATGCTTAAGAGCAGTTAATACATGTGAAACTGTTTTATCTTTTAGCTGTGCAAGGATAAACTATTTTATCTTTTAGCTGTGCAAGGATAAACTATCAGGGCTTGTGTACTTGGTAGTCTATACTGAGATAACATACTTGCTTTTGGTCTCTTATTCTCCAAATGAGTCTACATACAAATCATACACAGAAGCTATATCAAAGTGAAGCCATGAGTCCTGTTGGTAATCAGGGGTGCATGATTTGCCTCTGTTTTGACTTGAGGATAAAATAGCATGCAACTCATAGCTCAGAATGCAGTTAGTTCAAAATACAGTGGCTAGGTTACTAACTGGGACTTGTAGCACTGGTATGATATGATCATAATGACATCGGTTGCACTGGCTCCCAGTCTTTCCAGGCCTAATTGGAGATGACCTCTTTTGACATTTTAAAGCCCTATATGGCTTAGGACTGGGATACATGAAGGAGAACCTGTCTCCATACGTGCCTACCAATAGAATTTCAGTAGAGGGTCTTCGGCAGGAGCCTCTGCCCTCTAAGGTGAGGCAGGTGGTTACCAGGGAGAGGAGGATCTTCTCAGTGGTGGCACTCCAGTTGTTTCCCCAGATAGGTCTTCCTGGTGTCCGTTTCCTTGTCCTTTGGCACCAGGCAAACACCTTTTTATACTTCCAGGACTTTGAGAGTGAGACTTAATTTTAACCCTGCTGACTGTTATCTGGTGTTTTTCAGTCTTTAAAGCATTGAAAGAGAGACTTAGAGAGCAAGCCTATGGCCCCAGACAGTGTTACGGGGTTACAAGTAAATTGGAATAAATCTGAGATTATGTTGTTTAATTATAGCAAAATAGAGGAGTTAGAAGGGATTAAAAAAAGATCAAATATTAAGGTAAAAAATATAATTAAATATTTAGGTATTTTAAAAGAGTTAGAAAAAAATAGGAGAACAGAATTTTAGAAAGTTAAAGAATGAGGTTAAAAATAAGATAGAGGAATATAAACAATTTTGACTTTCATGGTTTGGTAGAATAGCTTTGATAAAAATGAAGATTTTACCAAAGATAATTTTTTTATTTAGAATGATACCAATGAGTTTAACAGAGAAGGAAATTAAGGAATGGCAAGTACCGTAATAATTAATAATTTTTGTAATGGGGGAAAAAAGCGAGGATTACAAAGAGTAAATGGTATAAATCCCAAAAAGGAGGTGGGCTTGGCCTTCCTAATATTAAGTGGTATTATATACCGGGTAGCTAATCAATTAAGATATATAATGGATATTATAGTTAAGAAGGATATTATGTGGTTAGAGTTAGAAGCACAGGAATTAGAAAATGGGATGGAATTTATTTTTTTTTTAAAGAAAGAACAGCATGGTAAAAAGAATAGAAAATCCGTTTTTGAAAAATATGTTAGAGATTTGGAATAGTAATAGACAGATTTTTATACCAGTTAATACCCATTAACCCCAGTGTTAGCAATGGAGGACTTTCCAGAAAATGCACAGCATTTGGAAGGCTTATTTAGGAAAAAATTAATGGATTCAATGGAAAAAATTGAGTCTAGACAACAAATAATTGAAATGTTTGGTCCAGGTAGAATTTTGTGGTTAAATTTATTGCAATTAGATCAGTGGACCAAGAAATGGAAGAGGAGAAATGAGCATGAGAGGGAACTCACTGGATTTGAAAAGAAAGTGGTGTCTAGAGAACTTGTAGAAGGGAACGTTTCTTCCAGAGGGTTAACAAAGAAAGGAAATATATAAAATATATAAAATATATAAAATGATTCAAAAAACTGAAGAGCCAGTGTGGCGTAGTGGTGAGAGTGTTGGACTGGGACTCAGGAGATCCGGGTTCTAGTCCCCGCTCGGCCATGAAACTCACTGGGTGACTTTGGGCCAGTCACTGCCTCTCAGCCTAACCTACCTCACAGGGTTGTTGTGAGGATAAAATGGAGAGGAGGAGGAGGAAGAGGATTATGTAAGCCGCCTTGAGTTCCTTGCAGGAGGGAAAAAGGCGGGGTATAAATAAATGTAATAAATAAAAATAAAAAAGATGATCTTAAGATTTTATTTTTATTTTCTTTATTATATTTATACCCTGCCTTTTTTCCTGCAAGGAACCCAAGGGACTGGCGGTTTACATAATCATCATCCTCCTCTCCATTTTATCCTCACAACAACCCTGTGAGGTAGGTTAGGCTGAGAGTCAGTGACTGGCCCAAAGTCACCCAGTGGTATGGGATATGGAATTTGAGGAGATTTCGAATGAGGGGTAGAAAAATATTTGGGGCAGACGTATATTAAGAAATATGTCAGTAAGGATAAAATAATTTTAAAAAAAAACTTTTGGAGATGGTATCTGACTCCGGTAAGATTAAATAAAATAGACAGTAATTGTGCTCCATTGTGTTGGAGAGGATGTCAGGAACTTGGTACTTATGCTCATATGTGGTGGAGTTGTAAAAGCATATTGGATTTTTGGAACAAAATTTTTGTAGAAATTTCAGAAATTATTGGTATTAATTTGGAGGTCTGTCCAGAATTAGCATTGTTATCAATAACGGAGAAACTTCTGTGCTCTCAAGAGATAAAGGAACTAATTGTAAGTTGGTTAACTGCGGGGAGATTATTGATAGCAAGGAAATGGAAAGTTCAACATCAGTATTTAATTATAGATTGGTATAAAGAGGTGTGGGATATTGCTTTAAATGATAAATTAACATGTAGTATTAAATGTAAAAAGGGACAATTAAAGAAAAATAATTTTAAGGATATATGGGGACCATTTCTAGACTATGTTTTAGTAAAGGGAAAAGGGAGTAAGCCATGTCAAGATATGATGGTTTTTTTGGAATATCGCCAGTGTGGCGTAGTGGTGAGAGTGTTGGACTGGGACTTGGGAGATCTGGGTTCTAGTCCCCGCTCGGCCATGAAACTCACTGGGTGACTTTGGGCCAGTCACTGGCTCTCAGCCTAACCTACCTCACAGGGTTGTTGTGAGGATAAAATGGAGAGGAGAAGGAGGATTATGTAAGCTGCCTTGAGTTCCTTTCAGGAAAAAAGGTGGGGTATAAATGTAATAAATAAATAAATAAATAAAGTGGATAGAATTACTTTTTGGCCCCGTGGTGACAGGTGCACTTTGGAGTTATATGGATGTGTGTGTGTGTGTGTCTATTTGTTTTATATAATGTATGTAATAAAGAAATTAATTTTTTTTAAAAAAAAGACTGAAAAAGGTGGTAGATGCAGACGTTAATTTTTTTTATTTGCAGAGAATGGGTTGTATCCAATATTAACCCTACTTGGAGTAATCCTATTGAAATTAAGGGGACTTAAATTAGATTAACATGGGATACAATCCACTGGATTCAACCCTGTGTGTTTCCCCAGAAGGACCGTATTTCTGTTCATTTGAATGTTTCTGTTTTTCATGCTCTTCAAAAAGCTTTGTGCTTTTAACTGAGTCTGTAACTAAACCTCAACCTGCCTGTATCAGTGGTTTATGTCTTTTCTAGCCTTTTTACTTGTGCATTTTGGTTTCTTTCATTCTGATTCCCACTGTGTTGGAAAATGTCTCTGATATAATTGTTTGTACAGAAACTATTTCTTCAAACTCCTCCTCAGGCAAATTCTTAGCCATCTACAGGGAACAAAACACACACACACACACACACACACACACACACATATATATATTCCTTCCTCTCCTGTTCAGCAGAGCCTACAAAGTGGCAGTTGCACTCCTCTTTTCTCTCTACACGGTATTGATTTTAGCCAGGTTTTCTGTCACTAGGTATTTGTTTTTATTTCAAATATTGTGTGGTTTTAAAATACATTTTCTATCTACCTTTTTTAAAAGGCATGTTGCGTTATTAGTCTAATGTATGGTCCTGTTATAAGAATCCAAGTGTCCAGCTGTCCTCTCCCTTTCCTACACGCATGCTCTCTCTGAGGTCTCCCTACTCTGAATTTATGTAGAGCTCCTTCAAACATGCAGAAAAGGCACATGGTATCATTCTCCCAGCTGCATTCTAAAGTGGTACAGTTCTGTGAGGACTGTACCACGTGATCCCTCTATACTTCTGAACTGGTGTTTAGTCAAGCATCAAGGTTAGCGCACGATTATAACAAGATCTGATTCTGTGCCCTTGAGAAGCTCCTCAAGGAGGCAGTTAGTGAATGCTTTCCGTTGCTGGAATGTGGACAAACATGCCCTTACTGGAACAGGAGAGGCTTCTCGTTAAGGTGAGCAAAACAACAGTAGCGAAACTGTGTGTAAGAGAATGTTCAAGGTATTTTATTTTAAAGCTGCTGATCATGACTTTGCATAGCAGATCACCCTACTGAGAGGCTGCAATAATAAACACAAGGTTGTGAATAAAACTTTTTACTATGACTGTGTGCTTGCTGTGGTGTGGGTTCACTTCACTTAGGGCCAATTTTGACTTTTCTCTACTTGTATAACCCATCTTACGTATGGGAGGAAATTAAAAACAAGGGTAGAAGATTCAGGTCTTTAATGTCGAAGTAGTCAAGCTCTTGCTGGAACATTTGAACTGACCCTGTATTCTGTGTAGACCTTGAAAAGCATGATGACTGTGCTTTTTAGAGCCAGTGTGGTGTAGTGGTGAGAGTGTTGGACTGGGACTCGGGAGATCCGGGTTCTAGTCCCCGCTCGGCCATGAAACTCACTGGGTGACTTTGGGCCAGTCACTGACTCTCAGCCTAACCTGTACCTCACAGGGTTGTTGTGAGGATAAAATGGAGAGGAGGAGGAGGAGGACTACATGTAAGCCACCTTGGGTTCCTTTCAGGAAAAAAGGTGGGGTATAAATATAATAAATAAATAAATAAATTTTTAAGGCTCTCACAGAATATAAAGGGCCATTTAATGTTGACTATTCTAACATTAAAGAAAAAAGCACAAATGTTAGTAGTAGCCCATCTCCTCATACTAAAAGAAGCCGATGTTTGTCACCTAAAGTATAATATGTATAAAGCTTCCCTGTCTAATTGCTTTGAGCTGATTCTTCCTAGCCTCAAGTGAGCCAGCAAATGGCTGGTTACAAGCCTGGTTAAAGCAGCGGGCTTCCAAAAAAAAAAAAAAAAGGGTGGGGGAGAGCTATGTGAGAACGTAAAACATAACTAATTTTCACAGTGTTAACATTACCCCAGGCCACTTGAAGCTTCAAATCCGAGTATGGTTTGACAGCTGATTCCTTTTTATACTTCTTCGGTAGATTAAAGCAGATTTTGTCCATGCTGCTGTGTGGAGGATGATCTCTGAGACATTGCAAATGGAGGCTCCGTGTACTCTACCTGCATAATTAATGCATCTGTGGCATTTCTCATAAGAACAAATGCTAGTGCTGCTATTATTCACTGCCCAAAGTCTTTGCCTTGGATGAACTATTAGGCCCTGAAATGAAAAGTGGAGAAGTGCTGGGGGAGGGGGGGAGAAGGAGACTGTTTGTTTATGCATTTTGTCTTTTATTTGCGTGTGTGCACGCACGTCTGGATTTTTTACATTTCTAAACAGATTATTGTGATACTATTTAATTTTCATGGTCAATAAATAAATAAATGTCAGGGTCAAAAATATCTGACATAAATAGAATTGTGGTCCTTTTACTACCCCAAGCCACATTCAAATGAATCTTGGGATAGTAAAATGTCCCCACAACAAAGCCTTATGTGTAGTTACAGAAGAAGTGCAGTTAGTTCTGCATACTTGTACCATGGTTTGTTTGTTTCACCTTGATGGTACATTTTTTGTCTCAATACTTTCCACTGGCTGGCACAAAAAAGCACCCCAGTGGCAAAAACCAAAAGATTTTGTGAGGTAATTTGTGGTTTTGAAAAAAAGGCCAGTAAGTAAGATCAGTAGACTGTGAATGAGGGAAACCTTGATTGAGTCCTCCACATTATTCTCTGCTGTGTGATGTTTTGGGCATGTCACATGGGCTAAGATTCTCTGAAAAATGATGTCTTATCTAGTCCTTCCTGTGGCATTTTGAAATCCGCAGAGGTGGTGTATGGAAGCAGTTTTGAGAAAAGTGTGAAAAGCAGGGGATCTGAGCTGATGGTGAGAAAGCCAAGCGTGTGAGGCATCAGCGGATACTGAATCCCGTCTGCAGTTGTTAGGGATCTGCAGCGTTTCTCCTTTCCATGTCTTCTTGACAAAGCTGACCATGACTGAAGTATTGGCAGGCACATGCTGATTCTCCAAAAGTTGAGGAGAGACATAAACTGAGTACAAATTTGCAGCTGTCCAAGGTGCTCAAGTGACTAGGACTGGTCCTGAATGTAATGAGAGACAAATTCTCGGACTTCCGTTTATATGAAGGGGAAGGTTCTCATGAATGGTACAGTTATTTGGCTTGAAAGTGGTAAGTCTTATGGATATCAAGTACATTCCCATACTTCCATATGCATGTCAATGCCTGAGCAGCTAGCAAGCTAGTGCCTAAACAGAACTACGTCAAGCGTACACACACACGCGTTCCTCTCTTGCCACCAGATATTTGCCCCTCTCTGAGTCATTTAGGTTCTGGGGGTGGGTGTTCCACATTATTTGTCCCCAACTGGCTTTCTTTTTATGGTGATGATGGGAGATAAGCGATTGGTGGCTGCCTGGAAAGTAATTTCCCGAAACTGTAGTATACTTATAAATTGTGAAAACGTTGGGCAGTTCCAAGGAATATGTGATTGGGTGTGGGTGTTGGGTGTTGGGTGGGTGATTATGTGATGAGACAATGCTATCATGGTCTAATCTGATGCTGTCAAGTTTCACTTTTTCTGCCCCCATCCATGGGCTCTCCTACCATTTTCCAAGTTGGTAGTAACAGAAGTAGTGTACAGGCCTTTGGTCTTTTTAAAAATTATTTGTAGTACAAGTTTGCAGTTAACAGAGGGTTAAGTATGGAAGATAAGTTGAAAATTGTGTTGTGTTAAGTCCCAAAGAGCTAGGCCATGAGGAATGTGGAACTGAGAGAAAAGTGGCCCTTAATTCTCTGCACTGGTTGATAGTTTTACTGACTCAACTGAGAATAAAGTGAGCCATAATAAAATGGCATCTAGTGCTGTAGAAACACCACAGCTGGACCTAAGTGTTGGACCTTGAAATCATAAGGAACAAGAATTTCCGGGAGTGTTCAGCATTAATGGTGTTATTGCTAAAACAATGAAAACTAGGCTAAATAGAAGCTGTGGGTGCTGATATTAATGGCCACTGGGACAATAGAAAGGGTCCCAGTGAAGCGTCTAGTTCTGCAAGGAGGTTGTGGGGAATTTCTCCATGAATACATTCTGCCAGCTCTTTTCTTGGTAGGAGTGATGTAACAATTTATTTATTTATTGTACAGGGGCACAAAAAGAGAACAAATAAGTCCCATGTCAATATGAATATGTGTAAGTATTATCAAATTAACTGGAGTTGCTGGATATTGGATGTGGGATCTTTGATATGAAAAGTATGTGCTCTGCTCCTGAAATTCAGCACACAAAACGTAGCCTAAGAGCGGGAGGGGTCTCACAACCTCTTGGTCCATTTTTAAGTGCTCTTCTGTTGACAATTTTTCACCCTTTTGGGACAGAGAAAATATAGATGGTATTTAGAGATGTGTGAGGAATCTGTTAGGGAGGTGAAAATACGATGGATTTTCACAATTGGGCCCCCTGGATTCCGGTTCACCAGCCCTGCGGTGCTGCCGACTCGCTATGATGTGAGTTGAGCCAGCTCGCAGACTTCCTTCTCTAAGATGGGGTGCAGTTTGAGCATTAAAAAAATGCTTAAGAAATTTGCACAAATGGAAGTATTTGCGCAATTTGCATAACTTTACACAAATTGCTCAACTTTATGCAAATTGTGCAAATGGTGGTATTTATTTATTTATTTATTATATTTATACCCCACCTTTTTTCCTTCAAGGGGCCCAATACAGATGGCCAACCTGCTAAGTGTAAGGGACCAGGGACTTGCTCAGTTGTATTGACAAAAGTATGGTGAGATTTTTTTCCTGCCATGGTTTCTACACTTTACTAAGGGCCACCAAATGGTAAGGTTCAGGGTCCAAGCATGGGGGGGGGGGGGCGGGAGAGAAGAAGAAACTTTATTGGGGCCCAGAGATCCAGGGGTGCCTGGCTCAGACTGCAACCCCATTACCACAAAGGGAAAAATGAGGGTAAACTGTAGATATTTATGCTTACCTATGTGACATGCCCTCTCAAGAACTACCACTCTTTTATTTATTTATTTATTTTTATTTATTTATTATATTTATACCCCGCCTTTTTTCCTGAAAGGAACCCAAGGCGGCTTACATAATCCTCCTCCTCTTCTCCATTTTATCCTCACAACAACCCTGTGAGGTAGGTTAGGCTGAGAGTCAGTGACTGGCCCAAAGTCACCCAGTGAGTTTCATGGCAGAGCGGGGACTAGAACCCAGATCTCCCGAGTCCCAGCCCAACACTCTCACCACTACGCCACACTGGCTCTCAGTGTGCATGTTTTGCATGTTTCATGCAAATCGGCACCCAAAAAGCACGTGGATCTGCCACCATTTGTGCAAATCGGCCAATTTTATGCAAATCACAGTAGCTCCACATGCTTTTCAGGTGCTGATTTGCACGAAACATGGAAAATACCACAATTTACACAAATTGCATAAAGTTATGCAAATTGCACAAATAGCGCCTTTTAAGCAAATTTCCTTAGTGTTTCTTTTTAAAAAAATACGCAACCTGCAGCCTGTCTTAGAGACGGAAATCCGTGGAAAACCCTTCGACTTGGCCAGCTTCCTTTCGGATTGGAAGCAGGCAGGAAGTCCATCGAGCTCAAGTGAACCAAAGTTCCCAGGATCAGCACAACCCTAAGATTCATGTGAGATTTCTGTAATTAACTATCCCAGACTCTCACCTTAGCAGAGTCATGCATGGGGGATGGGGTGGGGAGAGAGATTCTTGCCTCATTTAATCATTGAAACTGCTACTAACTTTGGAGAAGTCAGGAATCCTTTGTTAGTGTCCCATCTAAAAACCTATTAATGTCAAGTGAAAGAACTTCATTTAGGTTCAGAGGGCTTTGGGTCAAACATTTAGGCCTGTCCAAATTAATTCCCTTCAACATGTGGCACCCAGAATGATGCTCTCAGTGCATGACTAAAAAACTAACAAATATGAGCATGAAGGTTCAGGGCAAGGGATGGCTTTCCCTCACAACAAGAACGCTTGAAAAGAAAGTGAAAATGCAGAAATTTCCATCCTTTCAGCTTCAGTTAACTCTTTCAATATGTTTGCTAATACATAAGCAATTTGCTTTAATGGAGCCATATAGTCTAAACTGGATCATGGTTAAATACCTGCTCAGAGGTTTCACCTTTTTTTTTTAAATACTTCAGCTACTTGTTCAGCACTGTACTGTGTCAGTGTATTTGGTCATAATTGGTGAATATGTGCCATTTGATGATGAAATTAAATTAGCATTCACTAAAGTATTGGATACTTGACTCCACTAACTGCCTTATAGTCAACAGAGTTCTATATAAACACATATTTCCTCTTTGGGATTGAAGCCTAAGGTGTAAAAAATCCCATCAGCTTCCTTTTGTTTTACACACACAATTCTGCAAAGGAATTCTGTGCTCTTTTTAATTGCTTCCTTACTATCAAGCCTTTGGGAAATGTTTTTCCCCCCAGATATTCTTGTGTAACCTCAAGAGCTAGAATATAACTTTTTTTTAAAATGAAAGCTGGGATTCTTTTTTAATTGCCTGCCTTAGTGCCTGGGGCATTAATAAAAACATCAGATATTGCAACTGAAGCGATAATACTGCAGCACTGATTCCTGGGGCTTTTTATTATGCTCCTGAGTGTTTCTGTGGTCTCTTGTCTCGCTCTTACAGCTGTTGAAGGACAATTTTTCAGTGGCTTCTCAAAAGCTATCATTGAAGGTTACACCTGAGGTTTTTGGCATGATGCTCCTACCTGATTGGCATGGTGATCACATAAAACACAGGGCTGTGTGGCTCCCTCTGCCTTACAGATCTTGACATTGAAGGCCAGCTACCATCCAGCGAAGGACACTAAAAGGCACTTTAATATTTGGTATAAAATGTGCCATAATGTTTTGCATCTTAACATCTTAATATTTATTTTTAACTATAGCCCTCGTTAACACGTTAAGTGTACACCTAAGATAATTTTAAGTGTACCGCAAAAAAAAAAAAATGTAACGCATGAAGGTGACCCAACAATGTTTGCAAACATACATATTTGTTCACTTATCAGGAAGCGAAGATCAGCTGTGGCTCCCTGTAAAGTGTACACTTTGAGACAAGCTTCGGTTTGCTGCTGCCTAATGAGGTAGAAGAGCCCTATATCTGTCTGGACTGCTTCTGACTTTTTCTCCAGTCACCACAAACAGAGCCAACATGTTATCTTCTGGGAGTTTCCTCTTTGCATGAGTCCATGAAAGTCTCCTATTACTAACCATAAATTATTGTCATCATTCCTTCTAATAGCAAACTCGGGTGGTTGAGTGCTAACAGGGTTAGAGCCAAAATGGAGCCACTGCGAAACAAGAGGGAGGTATCAGAATGCTTGGGTGACCCCCAAGGTATGAAAGAGTGCAATTAAAAAAAAAACTCCTAAGGGGACATCCCCCTCCAAAGAAACAGCCCAATGAGGTCAAGAATATAGCAGGCCGATTGTTAATAGGCTGCGTCCAGGGAGCATGTGACTCCCTTGTTGAAATGGCTGCACTGACTTCCTATTTGTTTCCTGGTACAATTCAAAGTGCTGGTGATGACCATGAAAGCCCTGAATGGTTTAGGACCAGGATATCTGAAGGACCACCTTTTCCCTGGGCCTGCCCTATCATTAGGCAGAATGAAGCAGTTGCCTCTGGGAGCAGATGTTGGGAGGTGGCAGCAAGGTGTTAAAGGAGAGACCTGTGTGCCATGCAGCCTGCTCTGTTTTCCTTAAGATAGCCTGGTGCCTTCAGGTGCAATGGAGGATGCTGAAGACAGATTAATTTGCCAGTCCAGGTGGCTTTTGTACATGGACTAGGAGAGGGCACCATCTTGTTCTTTGCTTTGCCACAGGCAGCAAAATGTCTTGGGCCGGCCCTGCCTTTTCTTGTACAAGCCTACCCACTTATTGAGATAATCTTTGGAGGTCCTTTTGTATGTCCTAACAACCCAAGAGAAATGCTTAGTTGCAGCTAGGGAGTGGGCCTTTTTGATAACTCCATTCCAAGGGAGAAATTCTAAGCTGCATCAACAGAAGTATAATATCCAGATAACAAGAAGTAATGGTACCACTCTGTTTTGCTTTGGCCAGACCTCACCTGGAGTACTGTGTCCAGTTCTGGTCACTGCAGTGTAGGAAGGATATGAACAAACTGGAATGTGTCCAGAGGAGGGTAATGAAGATGGTGAGGGACCTGGAGACCAAGTTCTATCAGGAAATCTTGAGTTGGGTATGTTTAGTGTGAAGAAGAGATGATTAAGAGGTGAATAGAGCAGATCTCTCATTTCTGTCTCACTTTCTCATTGTTGACCTTCCAGGAGCTGGTAAAGCCCTTCCTTTTTAGGAAGGCAATCGATAAGGGATTTTCATCTGGTTTTTGTTTTTTTAAATATTTTAAATATTTTGATTTTGCTTTGTTAGTGTTTATGCTGCTGTTTTCATGTGTATTGTTTTTGTTGTAAATTGAGAGGATGTTTTTGACTGTTAAATGTTTGTTGCTGCTGTTGTTATTTGTTAGCTGCTTTGAATTCCTAGGAGAAACAGTGGGGTATACATATTTTAAAACAAATAAAATATTTTCTGTTTGGCTTTCCCCCTGATGAACCAGATTCCATCCTCTTAGAGTAGATTCTGTCCCATCTATCAGGCTCCACTCCCTGACCTGCCAGGCACCAGCTTCCAGGCTTCACCTTCTACATCTCAAGGTCTGAGCCTCAGGAGACCAGCCAACTGTAGTGGTGGAGAGATGAAGCTGTAAGGGCAGAAGAAGCTGAGGCTATAGGCAGGCAAATGACTCTACTTTAAAAAAAAAAAGGAGGGAAAAGAGGATCCAGGCAACTACCAACCAGTCAACTTGACGTCTATATCTGGAAAGTTTGTAGAAGAGATAATTAAACAATCCATCTGTGCGCATTTAGAAAATAACGCTGTGATTACAAAGAGCTAGTATGAGTTTCTCAAGAACAAGTCATGCCAGTCTAACCTGATTTCCTTTTTGACAGAGTTGATAGAGTTTGATAGCCTGGTCGATCAGAGAATGCTGTGGACATAATAGATCTTGATTTCAGCAAGACTTTCGGCAAGGTTCTCCATGAAATTCTTGCTGGCAAGCTGGTAAAATGTGGGCTAGATTATGCTACTGTTAATGGAATTGTAGCTGGCTGATGGAGCTTACCCAAAGAGTGCTCATCAGCCTGCAGAGAAGTGACAAGTGGGGTGCCACAGAGTTCTGGCCTGGGCGCCAACAGTGTTGTTTAACATCTTTATAGATGACATGGGATCAAGGAGTAGAGGAAATGCTCATCAGATCTGCAGATGACACCAAGCTGGGTGGAGTAGCTAACACCTTAGACCAGCCTTCTCCAACCTGATGTCCTCCAGTTGCTTTGAATTTCAAGTCCCAGCAAGTATGGTCAATTATCAGGAATTCTGGGAGTTGTAGTCGAAAACATTGTGAGGGCACCAGGTTGGGGAAAGCTAGCTTACACAGAAGCAGAATTCAGTATTATTTTGACAGGATCGAGAACTGAGTGAACAAAATGAATTTCCACAGAGATAAATGTAAAGTTCTGCATTTAGGTTGGAAAAATCAGATGCACAAATACAGGATGTGTGACGCCTGACTTGACAGCAGTACATGTGAAAGGGAAATAGGAGTTGTAGTAGACCACAGGCCTAAATGTAAGTGAGCAGAGCAATATGGGAGCTCAAAAGGCTAAGGAAATTCTAAGCTGCATCAACAGAAGTATAATATCCAGATAAGAAGTAATGGTACCACTCTGTTTTGCTTTGGCCAGACCTCACCTGGAGTACTGTGTCCAGTTCTGGTCACTGCAGTGTAGGAAGGATATGAACAAACTGGAATGTGTCCAGAGGAGGGTAATGAAGATGGTGAGGGACCTGGAGACCAAGTTCTATCAGGAAATCTTGAGTTGGGTATGTTTAGTGTGAAGAAGAGATGATTAAGAGGTGAATAGAGCAGATCTCTTTTCTGTTGCCCTAGAGCAGGGCTCTCCAACCTTGGGTCCCCAGAGGTTTTTGGCCTACAACTCCCAGCATGCCCAGCTGGCTGGAGCATGCTGGGAGTTGTAGGCCAAAAACATCTGGGGACCCATGGTTGGAGAGCCCTGCTCTAGAGGGAAGGACATGAACCAACAGGTTCAAATTACAAGAAAGGGCATTTCAGCTAAACATTAGAAAGAGCTTTCTGATGGTATGAGCTGTTCAACCCTGGAACTAACTGGTACCTTGGAAGGTAGCAGACACTCCTTCATTTGAGGTTTTTAAAGCAGAGGCTGACATGGGTGCTGTAATAGTGGATTTCCTGCATCAGCAGGGGTTTGTACTAGATTACCTTTTGAGGTCTCTTCTAACTATGAAATTTCTGAGCCAAAGCAGGCTTACTTTAAATCTGTAACTAGAAGTAGAAGCTATGTCTTTTTTCATATTTATTCTACGGTAGGTACAGGCCCCCCGATCCACATCTTAAAAATCCCCTACCTGGATTGGGCCCCTGCTCCTACTCTAGAGTAAAAATGGGAGAAAGACACAGGTGCTAGATATGGATTTAAAGTAATGTCTGTTTTGGACCTCTTCAACCCCTGAGAAGAGGGAGTTAGCCCTAAGAGAGCTAAGAACCTTTCTCTAAGCTTGGAAATTCAGGAGCCTAATTCTCATTTCTCTTTAAAGGCCTGCATTCTTCTTCAAACCCTGTCCATCACTTCAGGCAGTGACTCTGGCAATGAATAACATCTATCAATTTCTCTTTATCTTGTAGCAGCTGTGCTGCATCACTTATCTTCAGGTGTCTTTTGTTCAGTATCAGCCTTCAGAGTACCCATCCATCTCTTCCTTAGCTTCTGCTAACCCATGCTCTGGTGTGAAACCTTTTCCCCCTTTTTGCTAAAGGTTGTGGAAATCGCTACCCCGCTCTACTGCTGGGTCTTTGGAGTGAAGAACTAGGAAATAGCTACGGATCAATTTGGATTTAGGACATGTGAGTAAGGCCTTTGTTAGAAGTACTGAGCTACAAAGCCACAATACCTTACTGCAGAAACCCTTCCTAAAAATAGGGCTAATTTTAACTATCCTTGGTATTGCTGCTGCCACCAAACCCAAGCAGGAATAAGAGTGAAGATGGCAGGAATTGGGCTGATACAGACGGACAAGAAAAGTAACTGAGAATTGCATGCAGCCCCAGGGGGTCACTTTGAGTAGACCACTGGCATACATTATCCTTTCAGCAGCTATTCTAGATAGAATGGCCGTGACATGGTTTAGCAAGATACGCA
The DNA here is from genome assembly GCA_021292165.1 of Shinisaurus crocodilurus. Lineage (NCBI taxonomy): Eukaryota > Metazoa > Chordata > Lepidosauria > Squamata > Shinisauridae > Shinisaurus > Shinisaurus crocodilurus. The sequence continues at coordinate 125,885,665 of CM037876.1, forward strand.
CAAGCAGGAGGGAGCCTCAGCAAGCCTTTGGATCATGTGCTGCCCCTCCCCTCTTCTCCTGTATGGCTTGAAGGAGGATTTTGAAAGTGTTTACTGCTGGTTACCCTTGAACGTGGCTTGTGTCATCCAGATCAGGGATTGTGGTTTATCACTAATTGTGGTCAGTTTCAAAATAAGCCATGGCTTTAATGGATAATCCCCAACATACCATATTTTGGGGGAACTGATATAGCAGATAAATGGTCATAACATAGCATTTCCTTCCAACACTCTATTTGTGTGGGGACAGTGCCAGCAAGTTCGTTTTATAATACAAACTCAAGAACTAGATCCTGCTTTCATTGGTGATGTTGTATTGAGAAGAAGAAAGATTATATAAGGTATTCATTGTGTTACTCTTTTTCCAGAGCAGCAAAGTTGCATGTAAAGGAAGAATAATGCATGTAATGCATGAAAAAGCAGCAACCTGTAGCATAGGGAGTAGCAGGCGGAACATGAGGGTTCAAAGGAGAACAGCAGTACCGATAACCCTTTCTCCATTTGAGTGGAAGACCGACAACCTGGTCTTCTGCGCGGGTTCAATACTAAGGGGGTAGCGAGTCCTGGGGGCGGGCCTTCTCCGAGGTCCCCCAGCGACTATCACCCTTAGCCCAGAACAAAGGGATAACTTATAGCCACAAAAGTATCTTTTATAAAACAAGTTTATTTACAACATTACCTTCACAAACCCAGACACACGCCAGCAATTCAGCTTATCAGTACGGTACAAAGTAGCAAGCAAGAAGTCTCAAGGACACCGTGATTTCAGGGCTCTCAGCTAGTTAGTTTAGCTCGGGCTCCAGCAGAGGCCCGGTCAACCGCATGCTGCTAGCTGGGTTCCCGGCGGAGGTCCGGTCTACCCAAGCGGCTAGCTGGGTTCCCGGCGGAGGTCCGGTCTACCCAAGCGGCTAGCTGGGTTCCCGGCGGAGGTCCGGTCTACCCAAGCGGCTTGTGAGTGATTTCAGCTTGGTTTCCCGGGGGTCCGGTCAACCCAAGCGGCCAGTGATTTCAGCTTGGTTTCCCGGGGGTCCGGTCAACCCAAGCGGCCAGTGATTTCAGCTAGCTGGAGCACGCCGGGTGCTGCTATCCGGGGTTGCCGATCCCTTCGTTCCCTTACCCCAAGCATGGGGCAAGATTGCTGATCAGGTCCAACAACTCAGTTCCCTTGCGCAGGGTGTTTTATACCTTGGGTTTCAGGTAGCCCCTCCCTCTGCAATCAGGTGGGTGGCCAATCAGGTGGGTTGCCACCCTCCTCAGGTGGGCGGCCAATCAGGTGGGTTGCCACCCTCCTCAGGTGGGTGGCCAATCAGGTGGGTTGCCACCCTCCTCAGGTGGGCGGCCAATCAGGTGGGTTGCCACCCTCCTCAGGTGGGTGGGGTCCCTTTGAAGCCACTTGCTTAATGGTCCCATCCTGTGGTGTTGAATGGCCCTTTCTTATGGGTGCCGAAGTGTCTGCTCTGGCAAGGTATTCAAGTCTTATGTAGATGGGGCTAATATACGAGAGCATTGACGAACCTGGGGATGCTTCCTGCCTTCCCCCCTGGGGTGATTCTATGCAGATGTTGTTTGTCCCCTTTGGTCTCTGTGGAGACTGGCTGTCTCCCCCCCCCCCCCCCGGTCTCCTTCCCCCCTCCTTGGTGAGTGTGTGTGTGTCAGAAAGGGGTTTTAGGTTGGCTTTCTCCACAATTTGTTTTGCAAATGTTTTATCTATAGTACTTCTCTAAAGGCATATATAGGCAAAGTGTAAAACACAGAGGGCTATGTTGGAAAAATTCCATAAACTGGAAGGCTTAGAGGTAAGTTGCTTATGTGGCTGCATATAATTACGGTAATTTATGACTTTAAGAATGTGGCGGACACACACTGCTTCTTCTATACGCATAGTCACTCAGAGTTAAGTCTTGTGGTATCCAGTGGGGATTACTCACTAATAAGTGTGCATAGGATGGCAGCCATTTCTGTAATTATTCTCCTCAAATTTGGGAAAAGCTGTCAGCACCTAGAAAAATACTGATTTATGGACTTTCAAAACAAGGCAATCAAAATGCAACCAACAGTTTTTCTCCTTTTCATTTCCACTTGATTAGCATCCCAGTGCCACCATATTTGAAAACCCGTATAACCTCTTAAAAATGTAAAAAACTAACATGCTCTGAATCCTGACAATAGCCCACAGGCTAGTGGGGGCGATTTGAGGGGCACATGTGGTGTGCATCGGGCATGTCACTCACCCCTGCTGTTTTAGATTGAAATCTTGTCTAGCTCTGGGGGTTGGGTGGGTGGAGAGGAAGCTGTATCTTTCTTTCACACTCTGATTCCCCCCCCCCCATACTTAGGGTAGTTTTTTCCCTTTCTTCTTTCCCTTTAAAGGGGAGATGGGCTTGATGAGGTGGTTTTGTATTTCAGAGGCAGAAGGCAAGACTTGACCAGCTGGTATCTTGAACTGACACAGGTGCAAAGACTGCAGGGGGTGGGATCCAAGAATAATTATAGGTTTCTGAAGCATCAGGCCTTGCCTGAAAGGGGGCTTGCAGAGAAACTGTTCTTTATGGAAAATTAATGACGAGGCTCAAAGACTGTCAGGACTACTATGGTCCTCATAAGAGGAGTAATGCCTTAAAGGGACAGCTCCCCCCCTGTCCTCTCCACAGGAAGTTAGGAGACCAAACACAGCATTTTAATGTCCAGGCAATAGAGATTTCATATGACTGGCACTAGTTTTAGTGTGTTTTTTAATCTCCTTTCTTGCTATCCTATGGATCCTGCGCTATATATTTAAAGCGCGAGCCCAGTGTTTTCTCTTCAATGGGGCAGAGAGTAAACGAAGGCCAAAGAGAGGGGCAAATATTTCAGTCAAATGCCAAAAAGGAGGAACACCCAAATATTCTACTTGAGCTTGTAGGGGAAAAATCCGCTCCACCAGCTTTTTAGGTGATAACAAATCCTGTTCTCTGACGGTATTTCACTGAATATTCAGTACCTTTTTTGAGTGGTTAAAAATGTAAAGGGATGACCTAGAGACTATCTAGCTGTGAGTCCTGCAAGACCTGGTCCCTGCTTCCCTGGCTCACCTGGCCAGGGAGGGTGGGGCCTGACTGACTCCAGCTACAAAAGCTGCTGCTGCTCTTGCCTTTCCCCCTCCCCCCCGTTTTTTTAAATTATTGAATTGTTTATGGTTATCTGTAATTATTTCTATTGTATTTTTGAATATTATATTTAGTGTGTTTTTTTATATTTGTAACTTGTATTAGCTATTCTATTCTGTAAATTATTATTTTTTGAATATTCAGTGTTCTTTGATGTTTTGTATATTATATTTGGTGTTATATGTTGCTATGTTGTGAGCCGCTTTGGGCACATTTTTTGTGGGAAAGCGGCATACAAATAAAAGGTGAAATGAAATGAAATAAATGGATGGTCACAGGACTTTATGTATCCCACTTGCCTGTCCTGGTGGCCTTGCATTTGCACCCCTTCTCCATTCACCAGTCAGCTGCTCAGGGCAGGACCTCAAAGAGCCTTGACAGCTGATTCTACCTCCAGTCCAGCTGAAAGGAGCATGAGCATTAGTCCTAAAGCAACCTGGCTGGCATTCCAGGAAATCTGCTATCTTGAGCCTTTTCCCACAGATCTGAAGGCTTCCCATGTTTGTTTGCTACAGTGGGAGGTATTTGCATTTTATGTTTACATGGTTGTCACCTCCCAGTCCAGAAATGTCCATTTTTTAAAGTGATGGCTGGAGCAGGGAGAGATTTCACTAAGACTATTTCTTATCTTCTGTTTAGCTGTGACAGCCCATTCCTGCTGGCTCTACTCAGCCAAATGGCCGGCCCAGAGAAGTGCAACTGCAGAATAGAAAGAAGGCCTAGCAAAATGGGATAGAAATGGCCTGCATACATACATATATATCTAAATGCATATGTATGTAGCCTAGGTTTGGGGGATCTTGTTGGTTCAATGACTTGGATTCTTAGTTTGCAGTTGGATGCTGTTCCACACTAATGCCTAAGCATTTTGAGTCATTCCAGCAATGCAGATAATTTAATTTAGCTGTCTGGGTGTTCTTGCAGTATCTTTTTCCTTGTGGGTGTAAGATCAGCTTGGGGAAGGCAATTTTGGGTGGGAAAATCGTCAGAGGGGAAAGGGTTAAATGGTGCCCCCACCCCATAGTTCTTCCACCTAACTGGCAGCCTCCCAAGACTGCTTTGGTTTTAAAAAAAGTTTTGGAAGGTTCATGCAGTTGCATGTCATGTTTTGTTTGGGCCTCTGTCTGACCCTGTTGTAAGTCTCTTTCCTTACAGGCCTAAGAGATACAATTCCTCACTGCCTCAGTCATGCTTCAGTTCCAAGTTGGATGTTGTACTGGTCTGCAGAAGGATGATGGGAAAGCCATTTTATTTGTATTTATTTAAAATATTTATAACTTTGTCTGTCTACTAAAAGTACACAAGGCAGCTAATAAAAACAGCTATTCCTTTGCACTTAAGCAAACATTTGGGGGATTGACTCAGAACTTATTGTGGAGCACTCTCCTAACATTTGGGGGTTGATTTGTAAGTGATTTCTCCTATGGTTGCTAGGCAACTGCAAAGGGTCTTCTACTCTTCCTGTGCCTTCCACCTTCTTCCTCCCTATAGTTCAGGTATTTTGATACTATAGAATTCCCAGGAAGTAGGGCAGAAATGATAATTGTAGTTCTTATTTTGTGGAAAATTTCTCTATCCCTAATCTACAGATAGTTTCTGCCACCTTTATTTTCTTATGATTGTTTTGGCCTGACTTTATGTTACTCCCCCCAAAAGCACAACTGTCATGCTTCTCTCTTTGTTTCTCAGCAGCAGCTCTTGCTGGGTTGACTGTCTAATGATGGCTTCTTTCTCCTTGTGTCTCTGCAGACATGCCTTGAGCTGGAACGCTATCTGCAGACAGAGCCCAGGAAGAATTCGGAAAGCTTTGGTGATGACTTGGACTGTTTTCTTCATGCCTCCTCGGCTCAAGGTGCAGGCCAAGGTGCAGAAGACAGTATCCAGCGGCTGGACCCCCTCTTATTACCAGTAGACATGAGTACTTGTGACAAAAATGCCAACATGGACATTATCCTCTCACGGGACAAACTATTGTCTGAGACTTGCCTCAGCTTACAGCCTACCAGCTCCTCTACAGAGGGCTATACCGCTGTTAACCAGGCCCAACTCAACGCAGTGACCTCACTAACACCTCCTTCCTCTCCCGAGCTCAGTCGCCATCTTGTAAAAACCTCACAAACTGTATCTGCAGTGGATGGCACAGTTACACTAAAACTAGTGGCAAAGAAATCCGCCCTCAGCTCGGTGAAGGTTGGTGTGGTAGCACCGGCTAGCACAACGAAGTGCACACTCAGCGACAGTGAACAAGGAGGGGCAGGCGCTGAGGCATCCCCAGAAAACAAGAAGAGGGTTCATCGCTGTCAGTTTAACGGGTGCCGGAAGGTTTATACAAAGAGCTCACACTTAAAAGCGCACCAGAGGACTCACACAGGTACTTGTGTTGGTTGCTTGGGTCTCGTTTGTCAAACTTGCTCCTTTTATTTGTTGTATGCTATGTTCAGAGCTGAAGTCCCTAGATAACAATTATGGGTTTCAGTTACTGGAAGATAAGTTGGAACAATGTGTTGTCAAGAAGGATGGGAATTCGCTGTCCTTGCTAATCTTATCTCCTTATGATACTCATGTTTTCGCACATTTGGTGCATTGCACAGAATTTCCAAAAGCCCTGGGGATACAAGAATCACACAGGCCACTTGACATGAAAAGTTTTCATTAGAAGGGTTGCTTTTGGCCATTTGTTTGAGCTAACGAGATGGCTTCCATGTTCCAGGAATGCAATCTCCAGTATAGCATATATTGTTCTCTCTGTGGGTGATGTGGGTTAATGCAACAGGATTAATACACTGAGGCTCCTGTCAGTCAAGGGTTGATGTTAGATGGTCTTTGTCTCGCATCTGGTTTATGATTCTATGAGTTCTTTGGTGGAACCAGTTGTGGGTAGAAGAAAAGGCTGTATCCTTATCGGTTTAGCTTTTTAATGGCTACCCCATGCAGTTCATGTAGAGAAATATCTGGATTTTAAATGAAGCCCTTGAAGAAATAGCTTTAGTCCTATTGTCAAAAGAAATGTAAACTTCAAAAGAATTGCAATGCATCTTAGTTCCCATTTAACATTGTGACTGGATACCCTGTTCTTATAATATATTTTGTTCTTTAAATGTTACATGGAAAGTAACAGTTGTTATCTGGCTTCTTCCCCCACACCAGGTTTTTATGTTCATGAGGCTCTTAAGTCACTCTAAATTAAAGGCTTTGTAGAGACATACAATATATGTATATTGCTTGGTGTCATGTGATAGAACTAGATGACACAGAATAGAAAAGTGTATAGTAAGCATTCTGTGTATTTGTGTGCATGAAAAGTAAGACAATTTAGGGGTGAACACTTGAATGGGGGGCACAGAAATGTGAGCCTCCCTGACCCGCTCAAAGAATCATGACCCATTTCATGCCAATCCAGACTCATGAGAGTCTGGATTGATCTTCAGAATGGGTCACAGTTTTAGTAGACTGGGGATGTGGAAATCAGCAAAACCTGAGCTCATTGAGGTTCTCTGAGTTCCACTTTGAAGTTTGATCCAACCTGCATCTGTAACAGATTGTGAGCTCTTCCCCCCCCACACACACATGAAAATCATGATGTACTCAGGTACGTACGTGGGTGTGCATTCAAATGTACGCCATCTTCTCCCACTGATTAAAGTGTGTTCATGTGCATCTTTTTAAATGTACACATCTTTTCATGAATATAGTTCTAATGTAATCCCACCCCCCCAAAAAAACCCCACAAAATTGGGAATGTATGAGGTTTGACCACAGATTGTGATCGGGTTCGGGAGGTTCAAACGAAGTAAATATTGGTCATAAACAAACTGAAATGAATTTCTCATACAACTTGTACTCCAGTTCTCCCTCCCTTTGCAAGCAAAAAATAATAAATTCCTGACCTTTGCAGGAGGGGGATTAGTGGGGTGGGGGCTCTGAGTCCTAGGCAACTTTTGTAACTTTCTTTTTTGTAAAACAGAAAAACTAAAAATAATGTAATTTGCTGCCACAATCTTGGGATATCTTTTCTGGAATTTCTCTTCCTGGAATTGATGTTCCCTCTCAGTGGGATAATTTCTTATGAGTATTTGGAAAATCTCTCAAAGTTTTTTTTTTTTTTTTTTTAAGAATTGCAAGGAAAAATTGTAAAACCAAGGTAGTTTTTGAGGCAAATGGGGATGTTCACCCATTCCTAGGGATATGTTTGTTGTTGAATGCTGTTAATTTTGCATGATGATAATGTGTTAAACTCTGCCCAATCTTTATCTTAATTCCAATCAGAGATGTAACCTTGTGAGAGAAATAGAGAGAGTGAGTGAGTAAGAGAGTGTTTTGCCCAAGACACCAACATCTATCACTGATCACAAATTTGAATCCAGGTAGCCCCATCAAAGTTTTCTGTTCTGTTGACCCATCCAGATCCTCTTTCCAGAGAGTTTTTTACTCTATATATTCAGTGTATCAAATTAGAATGTCTGATTTCAGACATTCAGGGAGGCATGTGACATAGGCCTCTCAAGGGACTGCCATCTTAGTATGCACAAGGGGGATCGCCTGTTTGAAAAATTGCCCATGTCAGAATCTCCCCACGCAACTGGAAAATGACAGAGAACACTTCGACATGAGGGAGCTTTTAAGCAGCCAAATAACCCATGTGTATTCTGGGGTAATACAACCCCATGAGAAAACTGTACTCTATCCCCCCCCCCCCCCGTTTTTGCATAATTTCTGTGTTGAGCTGCCCTGTTTTCATCTATATTCCTTTTACTAGTTTCCCAAAATAATAATTAATAATAATTCTTCAACTGACTAATGTGTATTAGTCTCCTTCTCAGCTCCTCTTGTGAGGATGATACTGTGCCATGAATGCTGTGCTATCTTTTGCTTCCAACGGAACTGCTGAGTCAGTTTCCTCAATTTTGCTGTAAAACACAGTCTTTGACAGTAGTGCCATATTTAAGCCATTATCCTATCTTTATAAAAAAGAGTTCCTAGAGATAGGGTTTCCACCCCTATTAAGACAAATTTCTTGGTCTAGTGGAAGAAATTGATATTGTGCATAGGATTCTAAAAGAGTGAACCATTTACCATACTGTAGAGTTGGCAGCACAGTATAGTGGCTTAGTAGCCATGGTTCATATCTCACCTCAGCTATGCACTCTCTAGGGGGCCTCAAGCCAAGCCACTGGCTCAGTTCCAACATCACACCAAACCATGGTTTGCACTAACCATAATTTAGAATACAAACAATGGGTTGAACTTCCAAATTTACAACAGGCAAATCATGGTACAGAGTTGTTTGTCTCCTTTTGTATTCCATCTTCCCAGCACTCAGATTCATAAGTTCTCTCCTGTCTTCATGGTGCAAGTCCCTGGAAGCAGACTTATGCCTGTAAGTATGGTGTGTCTGTTCGGACATCATACCAAATTATACTTAGGACAAATCATACTTTACAAAACTGTTTCATATCATGATTTCTGACTCTTTTGGCTGGCCAGTTGCAAATATGACTTGTCAATTCAGATACCATGTCAAACCATAATTTAAGCTTCCTTAACCATGATTTGGCATGATGTCTGAATTCAGCCACTGGCTGGGTTCGCACATAGTGCTAACCCATCATATGGGTTGTTGAATTCTGGGCTGTCACGTTGTGCAAACCCATCTGCACTAACAAACCATGGTTTGTTAATCATGAACAACCCAGAAAGAGAACTCATCATGGTTTGTTGTTGGGTTGTGAACTCTGGGTTGTTTAAACCACAGGTGGTTGTTATGTGTGAACCCAGAACTGTGGGTTGTTCATGAGTTGTTTCACCAGGCTGCAGAGGTGGCAGGCAAGAGTGTTTTTTTAAAAAACCAGGAAAACCCCCCAGCCAAAATTGCCAATATTACAGCACAAAAGGCATTTGGGATACAGGGAGGGAGCAGGCAAAGGAGGAGGAAAACAAACAACTCAGGATTGAGAAAACAAACCATGCTTTTTTCAGTCATCTGCCAGACAAGTACTGGGTAGGACAACAAACCATGGGTTAAATCATGGGTTAGCATTATGTGTGAACCAGGTCACTGCCTTTTAGTATTGAGGATCTGCATCTGCAATAAGATAATTATGCTATCCCATTTCACAGGACTTTTGTAAGGACTACTAAGATAATATAAGTAAAGGGCTTTGAAACCTCAAAGTGCTATGTATAAGTGCTTAGTATTACTACTTTTTCTGCCACCGGGTATAACAATAGTTTAAACCTAAATTGAAGGCAAACATTAGGGAAAATCTATTAAATTTAAGATCATTTCAGCAAAAGAACAAGCTGTTAGTGATGATGTGGGAGCACATTTCATGTTTTCAGTGAAATGCATCTCCTGAAGATACAAGAGATTGAACTAAATGGTCCTTTGGCTTCTCTCTATATATATATAGAGAGAGAGGGGGGGGGGGTGGAGTATCATTTTGAACAGCAGCCAGATGTATTCCACTTCCCCCCCTTACCACTGAATTTTTAATTATACATCTTGCTAATATGACTGTGTTTGTGAGCTAGCACCGGAGTTGCTAATGTGAAAGCTAATTCAGTGTATTGGTAGCCATAGCGTGCATGTAACCCATTGGTAAGCTGGTTATCTTCCCATCTAGCCAATTGTTAAGGGGAATTTTTACCATATACTGGCTGTGCTTGTGTAGTAAAAATCATTGTCTCCTATTCTGCACAGTGTAAATAAGTGGATAGAGAGCCACCATCATTTGCACATGTGCAGTTCTGAGGACCAGTTCCAAAGTTTCCTCCTCCTCCTCCTCCTCCTCCTCCTCCTCCTCCCCCCCATCCCTGGTCTCACAGGCCTCATGCTCACAGCTGGACAACTAAGGACTCATTGCTGGAGCACAATGCTACCATTTTTTCTTCATAGTCAGCTAAAAGCTTGATGTTGACATTAAGCCTGTTCTAGAGCTTATGAATGGGGGTTTGGGAAGAGCATGCCAGTGATTGTTCAACATAGAACAGCTGTAAAGCAGCCAGTTACCTGCTTTTCTCAGCCCCACACTCCAGACCCTTGGAGAGGTTTCATTCAAGTGTAAGCCACCTACTTAATATGCACAAGTGTGCCTGGGTTACCCTAAACCATGCTTAATGTTGCAGAAGCTATTAACATTGTGAAGCATTTTGGGAGATGCATCTTGAAGGAAGACCTTAACAGGTTTTCAAAAGTTTGCTGCTTATGGATCTGGAAATGGGGTCACATCCAGCTGGCACTTTTGTGCGGTTTGCTGTCATCTGATTGTGGCATACTTTGGTCTGGATTGTGTGGATTGATCTGTGAATGGTTTAGGGTGAGAGGAGGGGAGTGTTAGAGTGCATGGACATTTGGTCCATGCTGACACTCTGATTCTGTTGTTGCACAGCTGGTGCAGGTCAAATCATGGCAGTGATCAACTTGCAGTGGCCTGGCTCTACATCAGAGGTAGGCAGACTCAGGCTTGTGGGATCTGCTTTGTTATCTACTAGAACTCCTAGGCCCACCATCTGGAACTGGGTTTCAAATAGCGGCTCAGGGAGGCAGGCATACCCTTAGAATGAAAGGTCAAGTATCTATTGAGCACATACTCAGCCAAGGAGTTTGCTTTCAATTTCAAAACTGAGTTCACAGTCTTTTCTGATAAAAAATACACTCCTCATTTCCCCCACAAGCTTTTGTTATTTCAGTAGCCAAAATTGTGGGATGGGGTGGTTCATATTGTTAAATATTGAGAGTCAGAAAGGGAGAAACCCTTGCCAATCAAATGCAAATCTTCCAGAGATCTTCCGCTAGATCTGGATCTACCACCTTCTTGTCCCTACTCCAGATTGTGGAATATACCTTTCAGTTTTGAAATAATTTATGTGGGAGAGAGTGGTTGTTAGAAAGGATAAACAGGACATCCATCCTATACCTAGGGTATCTTGGACACCTTCAAATTCCAGATGATGGGAGTGAAGTCCTCTCTTTATCCCTTGTGCAGTGAAATTTCTGATCACTATCGGAGACTAGATACTGAGCTGGGTGGACCTAGGATCTGACCCAGAACAGCTGTGCTTATGTTTACAAGACACTTCTCTCAATCTGTACTGTCTGATCCCTCTAAACAATAAAGCTAGCATTACTTATGCAAGGAGAGAGCTGAATTGCCTCCAAAACCAAAATAGGAAGCATTAAAGGGGTGTGGTTTGGAAATTTTGGGGTATATTGTAAGGGTCCCAAGCACCCATACCCAAGATTATAGACATGGAATAGTCATTTTGCTGGGTCCTTTGTCTCTGCACACAGCCATAGCTTCTTGGAACTGTCATCAGTGTAATCCACTGTCAATTGTGAACATGCTTGGCAGTGCCAATGGCTGCCAGCCACTTGGCTCAGTTGACAGCTGAACTGAAGGTCTGAAAAGATTGTGAGATATTATTTTTTCCTTTGGCTGCTGGTAGCTCATGTGTAGGAGAAGAGAAGGCTCTCTGTGGCTTAATTGCTGTGCATTTCTACAATAAAACTGAAAGACAAAGACTTCTCTCTCTCTCTACCCTTGAATGCAAGGTGGATGGATTTTCTTCCGTCCTGCAGTGGCTGTTGCAGTAGCAGTAGCCGCATGGTGGAGCAGATGTGATAGAGCTCTCATAGAATGACAAGATTTGCTGAAAAGATGGAGGTCACTGCACAGTGGACCCTGTTGGACTATGAAGTTCCACATGTGTTCCACTAAAAGGTTGACTGTAAGTGTCACAGTGCACTGTAAAAAAACAAAACAAAAAACCCAGTGAACAGGATCTGTTATAACTCCGTAGTAGAGCACATGATCTGCGTATGAAAAGTTCCAGGTTCAAACCCTGGCATCTCCAGTTAATAAAAAGGATCTCTATTTACAGGCCTGGAAAGGACCTCTGCCCAACACCTCAGAGAGTTGCTGCCAGCTGAAGGATTCAGTTCTGGGCTAGGTGAACCACCAGTCTGACATATAAGGCAACTTCATACATTCATGTGCACCCCACCACCACCCGCAGCTTGCAGCAGAAGAATCAAACAATTTCATACATAAAGGGAGATGCTAGAAAATGAAGAGGATGTCCACTCTTTCTATGATTAATCCTAAAGCAGTTCTGCTGCTGCATTAACGCTAGCTGTCAGTCTTCAGTGTGTGCTGATCTGCAGAGAAAGTGCTGGATTTAGGCATGCCCAGTGTCGTCACTCAGTAAGGTTAGGGTGGAGCCCCATGAAGCCCAAGCCCATGTCTGCTCTTCCCGCTGTTCATCTGATACACAGGCATGGCTTAACTGGGGGAAGACTTTTTACCCCAGGAGAGGAGATACTGCAAGTCTCCTGCCTGGGGCCAGCAACAAAGTGGAGCAGCTCCAGATTTAGGCCATGCCCTATTCCTTCTCACCCATCAGGTTGGACTCGATGGCCTTGTAGGCCCCTTCCAACCCTACTTTTCTATGATTCTCTGCTCTAGGAATGAAGGAGCGGCCCAGGAGAAAAAAAGGTGGCAGCAGCACCCCAAGGAAGAGGACTGCTGCGTACATGGTGGTCTGGGATGATGTTGAGGGGGATGCGAAGGTTATTTGAAGGACAGGGAGAAGTGCAGGCTGTAGAGCACATGCTGTGCATGCAGACATTTTCAGATTCAATCCCCAGCCTCTCCACATTTGGCCGAGAGAGGCTTACATCTGAAACTCCGGAAGCCACTGCCAGTTAGTGCACTATAAACAATTTTGGGCTAGATAGACCCATGGCAACTTCCGAAAGCTGTTGGGATTCTTGCCATAGGAATAGTTTTGGATTCAGCTGTTAGGTTGAGCCACTGTGTGCGCCGAAAGGGAGTTAATTCAGTTGAGTGTAACCAAAAGCAATCCTCTATTTTAGTCCCAGTAAATGGAAGGATTTTTTTTACTGGTGGTGCTAATTTATGTTGTGCCAGGGAGCTGTCGCTAAAGACAAATGTGTAAAGAGGTGGAACCAGATTTTAGCCCAGAGTAAAATGGAGAAGTCACTTGTCATATGGGAAGAGATGTGTGAAAGAGAACTCTAGGTGCAGGAAAAGGTGAGGTCTGCAGTGGGGAGAAAGAACACCTAGTTCATGGGTGTGAGGAAAGACTGAAATAGAATAGATAATTATCTGGGGATATAAATCCAGCTTTAACACATTTGTCCCCTTTTAATTGCATAGCAGATACTTCTGCAAGCAGTGACAGTTTGGCTTCTGGAGAGGGGGAGAGAGAATTTTTCAGCCCCATCTCAGCAAATGCCAATGAGGCGAGTGACAGAAGGAGAGCTAATTTAGAATTAACAAAAGCAACAACAAAAAAAAAGGGGGTATAAATTTGTCATTGTCTATGGGAAGCAAAATGTCTTGATGGGAAAATATTCCTTTAAATAGGCCTTCTTTGGAAGGATTGGCTTGGCTCCAGCCTTAATGCAAACCTAGGAAGATGCTGAGAGCCTTGTAAGGAGCTGTGCTTTTTATTGCAAAAACAGATGGAAGGAGAAGCCACAGGCTTCTGCTATTCAGAAACAGCAGGATGGGATGGAAGACTGGAAGGACTGATGCAATAGGGAGGCAATAGCAGTGGGGAGGGGCAGGTAAGGAGGCCAGTGATCTCAGCCCCAGGTGAGGAATGTCTCTTGGAGGGGGCTGATGTGCAGGTTTGTCCTGTTGGGAATTGGAATGCAGAGTTCACAGAATGAGAGGCTAGAGACCCCTGGCAAAGGCATAGCTGTCTGGAGCTGTCCAAAAGTAAATGCGAAGTGAGTCACATCCAGGGCTTTTCTACGTGAGGCTTTTTTTAACCAGCCACTTTACCAAGGCTTCTGCTTCCGAATTCTTTGTGGGAATAAGATTGGCTCCTTTACACATGTTTTTTCCCCAAGGGTTTTTCTTTTTCTGCCTTTCTATATGTTCCATTACACAACCACTAAGTGGAGCTGTGGTATAGCAGAAATTGCACAAACACACAAGGGTTTCAATCCCGCCATTCACAGATAATACCGTACTTTCCTCAATCTAAAAAAGCTGCAGAAATGTTTGCAAAGAATGGGAGAGGCCTTGGAGGATGACAATGTTGTGTAAAGCACCCGCAAACTATCGTGGGTGAGGAATCACCAGCGCATGATAAATGTCTCATGTAGAAAGGCTCTCGGTGAAGTCACATTCCACAACTCTTCTTAGCTTGGCTTTCTACTCCACAAGTAGAACGTGTACGTCCAAGGCACACTTTAGGAAGTTGAAGTGTGGGCTCTTCCATGTAAATGCTACAGAAGGATTCAGGAATAAGGGTGTTTCTCCTCTTTAAAGAAGGGTGCACAAATACTCTTGTTCCTTCTTAATTTTGACTCCAATCTCTCCCTGCAAGCACTATCCATAGGTAAAGAGCATTAACAACACTTGTTAAACTGAATTAAGTCTTCAGGCATGCCATGCCTAGGGCTGAGTGATTAGCCGAGATGAACATTTTCCTGCTGATGAAAGGGACTTGTTTTGTTTTTTGTTTTAATATGTACAGTGCCTCACATAACTGCATAACTAAAGCAATGAGGCAAAGGCTTTGCTCTTTGAAATGACAGTGGAAAAGGCATCATGATGGGATGGATGCAGAAAGATGGTGCGGAATGTTTGTGTGGATTTTGTGCAACAACCCTTGACTTTGCGCTAGTGCACATGCATCTTTCAGATCCAAGAGAGGGATGTATTGACTATCGCATCAGCAAGATATAGAAAATTGTGAGAGAATGGGCAGGGGGCATTTGCTCAGTGGTAGGGCACATGCCTCTCCTGCAGAAGGGCCCAGTTAAAACAGGACCAGGTTGCAGGTGATGGGGGAAACACCCTGGAGAACTGCTGCCAGTCAGAGCAGAAAATGCTGGGCTAGGTGGGCAAATAATTTGACCTGGTAGAAGGTAGCGTCCTATATTAGACAAATAAACCTGAGCAAGGATTTTGGATTGGAGAAGGTACATTCAGGTGGCTGAAATCATTGAGTGCCAGTGTCTGCCAGGAATGTGAAGCATTGGCCTAGAGATCATCCAGAGCAATCCATCTGATCCGGGTGGAAAGCAGTGTGCACGTGTTACAGCCCCATGTGGAGCTTCTCTCAATGCAACAGCGTCTGTGCAGGCTTCTGCTGTGCTCATAATTCTGTAGACCACGGCAGTTGGGTCCAGAATGTAACCGTGCTTGCCCCCTGCCCCCCTCCACCCCAGTACAAATAGGTAATAATGAGCTCTTTTGTGTGCAGTCTGGTGGTGGCTTTTTGTTTTTCCAGTGCAAAACCACAAAATATTGGTATCTGCTTTTATGTTCTGCAGTGCATACTTGCAGCCAGGGTTATATATAGCCGCCTTCTGGATTCATGAATAAAATGCAATAATGATGATGCTAATATTGTTAAGGTAGCCTAAGAAAATCTTAACCAGTGAACTGAAATCTCATCATCTCCACACTCCTTATCTGTTGGTTTTGCAGCTGCTGCCTTGTCATACATCCGGAGCTCTAAGTGCTAAAGTGAATTTGAAACTAAAAGCTCTTATTACCGATTTTTTAAAAAGTTTCCTAACCCCTCATGGGACAAAAAATAATGGCAATTTGAAGAAGCATATAGTTGTCAATTAAGCGGGGGGGGGGGGACGGGGAAAAATAATGGTTTGGATGAGGGGGGGAGGAATGTGAGGAAAGAGTATGCGGCAGACAGACTTGTGCATCCTGTTGCTAGGAAACCACATCAGCATTAAATACAGTGTGCTAATTGGCTAGCTTGTCAGTGCCTGGGTACCAGCCTGGGCCTGCTACACAGCTGTTTCTACTGTCTGGTTGCTAGGAAACTGCATCTTCTCTCCCCCCCCCCCTCCCGCTTCTTCTGGCACCTAATTGTCTACTTTTGCTGCTGGTGTTGCTGCTGGGTACCAGTCTGGGCCTGCTGCTCTGCTGTTCTCCCGAGGGGGCTGAGATGGGGGGGGGGAGAGTATATGTCAGCAATTAATGGAGCAGAAGTGCACATTCTACAGAAGGCCTGGCACCTGTGTCCCCTAATGCTCCCCCCCACCCCCAACAAAATCCTTCTGTTCTGAACACACATCAGGTGCCCCAAGCTTGTTTCTCTGCTAAGCTTATAAGAATAGGTTTTAAAAGGAATTGGAATTGAGGAAGCTTTTCCCTTTTAAGAGGGGACTAGCAGGGACAGCAGAGGGATAATGTACCTTTTTCTCTCAGCATGCTTTATGTCAATAGGCTTCATTGCAATGAATCATTGCTTTCCTGCATGCAGGCTTGCCAGAGGGTGAGGATCCATTTGAGAATGTTGCTTACACCTTTGAGACATTTTACTCTTTTTAAAAAGCCATTCTTTACTGACATAGAGGGGGAGTCTATTTTCTTTATTTTATATTCCCTTTCATGCTTCAAATTCTATAGACAAAGGCTGTACATGGGCATTTAAAAGAGATAACAATTCAGGATTCGATCCACAGTTTATGCAGGTAAATTGAAGCAGCACCCTTTGGCTTCTAAAAGCTTTCTCTTAAGCCAGGACCTGGCCTGCAGATTCCAGCAGTACCCACACAAGGGGCTGACTCCACTCACACATGCATGTTGATCCCTCCATGACTGCAGCATCAAGTGCTGATTTGCATGTTGTGAATGAGCCATCACAAATTAAGATGCCACAGATAGAATATTTCTGTCACCGTAAGCCACCTCAGATGTGCTTTTCTGTGGACTCGATGCATTCATTCAACTGTGCACTATCAAATATGAAGAAATCAAATAATGTAGGAACTGAGTCAAAGTGGGGTTGGCCCCAGCAGGTCTTCTGTACCCATGTTGCACACCTGTTGAGAGCTCAGCAAAGGTAGTGTGCAGTGGTCCAGGAGGAGCCCTGCTTCTTACGTTGTTGGTAGTCCTCGGATGTATATTTATATATTGCCAGATCCCACAAAGTAGCATGCTTGGAAGGGGGGAAAGGGCATTTGCCACCATGGAACACACTGGACTCAAACCCTTACTCTAACGACTTCTCAGAATGGGTAATACAAGTAAGATGATGGGGAGTTATGACAAGCTCTTGCTCTAAACTGTAATAACTCCCTCCTTAATACCATCCAGTCAGGCCTTTTCATTCAGAGTAGCATTTCAGGTAGGTTGTAAAGCATGGTATGTTGGCACTATGTCTGCCCGCAGTCGGTAATTTTTGTGGTTTGAGCTGCCATTGATCTGCCTGTCAAGTCTCACAACTAGAGACTGTGATACTCCCACTCATCTAGCTAGTTTGAGCCTTTGGGGTACAAAAAACTGTGTAGGAGCATCTATGTTGAGGAAAAACATTGTCACAATGACCTTGTATCACTTTTCATCTCCCATCTCAGCTGTGTTTCTCTTCATTTTTCAGCCAATAGTGCATGTGCGATTGCGAATTCTCCACCTTGTCTGTGCTTTTGATGGTGCTTGCCAAAATTGTACCTTGAAACACCACTTTTTTCTATCCATGTTAGAAAATAGGAATGGTGTAATAAAATATTATCCGTCTTAGTAAGACATGGCACTTTCTCTTTACCAATGAAATAAATTAGAGGCACGGTTAGGAATGAAAGGACCTTAAAAGAAGCTGAAATAGATTTTTTTTTATTAGTCTCACTGTTATTGGTTCAAGAATCACACACCTTCAAGCTGAGGTTATATTTCTGACCTCCAAAAGGTGTGTATATTTATCAGCTATTTATTTATTTCTTATATTTATTAATCGCCCATCTGGCCGGTCACCCGGCCAGATGGGTGTCTGTGTTTCTCTCTCTCCATCTAAAAGCAACAAAATGTGATGTGTTCCATCTAAGAATCCTAATTTTACATGATGCATCTAGGACTGAATGCAAGTACCAGAGTAATTCGTATCCGGATGTTAGAGGGGATGATTGTATTGTAAATCATTAACTCCCAGTACTTTTTAAAACATGTATTTATTTCCATTTCTAGTCCCTGCCATATAGGGTTGTGATTTTAAAATAAAACTGCTTGTATTCAGATTTGTAAAAACCCAGATTTTGAGTGTATTCATTTGGAAATCTTCCATTTGTGGCAAAAATGGCACTTCAGAGGGTTTTGCCTAGATAAAGATATTTGACAATAGGAACAGCACAAATGTTAAAGAAAGGGATATATATTAGGGCACATCAAGTAGAAGGGCCTTAATCCTTCAAAATGGGTTGAAGTGTTATTAATTTAAATAGCTTCCATTTTGTTCCATTTTGGAAGTTGGCTTATGATGAGAAGGTTCATTGTGCCATTCGTTTGCTGTAATATTGTACCTTCACAGAACAGCAATCTGGATTTTGAACCTTTAAAGCTGCCTTATACGGTCAGACCATTGGGCCATCTAATCCAGTATCTCAATTGGAGGTCTTTCCCAGTAGTCCTGCTACCTGAGATTAACTGGAGATGGCAGAGGTTGAATGTAGGACCTGCATATATGTATACAGCAGGTGCTCCTCCTCCAGTAGCATTCTGACTCTGCCAGAAGGCAGCAGATTGTGTGCAAAAATGCCCTGAGAGCCATGCATTTTGGAAACTTGAGCTTGTGGTCATCTTGCTATTCTCATGCAGAGGTGGAAAGATGGAGAAACAGAGTAAGACCTATACAACTCTGATAGCAATAACATAGTGCATGCTCCCCAACCAGGTGCCCTCCAGACATTTTGGACTACAATTCAAGCATTCCTTACCATTGGACATGCTGGCTGGGGCTGATGGGAGTTGTAGTCAAAAACATCAGGGAGGCACCATGTTGGGGAAGGCTGACATAGTGGATATATGCTGTGCATAAGACTTCAGCGGTGCTTCAAGACGAGGCTTTTATTGTGTAGTCGTCGTCCTCAAACATGAAATTTTACAGGGGGTCCAGACAAAGTCGTCTTACATTTTTAACCCTCCTGTTCCTTCCATCTTTTTTCTTTCCACAAAACAGAATAGCTGCACAATGGCTTTTGATTGGTAGCACTAGGAACCCTTGGTCTGGAAGCATCCCTTGTCATAAGAAATTAAATTTAGATTTTCCTTCCTGCCCCGTTTTTGAGATCACTTGGCTACTTCATTCTGTAATGAGTGCAAGTAATGCTTTCTTTAACTATGTCAGGGAAAAGAAAGCAATAATTAACTGCATATTCTTGTTCTCTCCCCCCCCCCCCTTTTTCAAGTTATTATATGATCTTGGTTATCTTTCCCTACATTTTACGCTGATGTTTTGGATAGCTGTCAAGTGGAGGAAGGCAGCAGCCTAATCTTTGCTGAGGTCTGTGGGTCAAGGATTCCTTTAGACATGGCTTTTAAAGGTCACATTTTCTTTTGTCTTTATATTTTTGCTTCTGCACTGCATACTGTAAGCAAGCATGCAGTGCCTGCTGGGAACACAAAGAGACACTGTCTGACATTTGGCAGCAAGCAGCTCGTGTTACAAAAGAAAAGAATCTGAAAAGAAGCCTAGTCTCTCTGCGCTTTGCAAAGCCATTCTGGAGTGCCCCTGGAGCTCAGTTATCATAGAAGTTAAAGGTATATCTGAGGCTAAGATAAGAATACACTCTAGAAGGCTTTAATAGCATCTGTGCTTTGGTTTCATGCGGCACTTCATACTGTCAAAACTACCAATCTTGGGTTGTATATTTCTGTTAGTATAGCTGAAATCCATCCAATTAGTGCCTGCAAGAGATTTTGTTTGTTAGACTAAATCTTGGGCATCAAGGGAATTTCTCACTTCCATGACAAGTAGTGGCTAACTTTACCCATCCTTTACTTACAGTTTTGAAAATCTCAAGTTGCTGTAGAAAATGACATATTCTTTGACCCCGCAGAAAAATGGCTGACTGATGCAGCATCTTGACAAGATGCAGTCTTTAAGCATGCTTAGCCAAGAACTCTATGTTGTCTCTAGTGCAGCACTGAGATCTAGGCCTTCCATTTTGTAAATGCTAGTTTTGCATGTCACTGAATCAGTTTTTATTTAATCACTTTATTTAATTTATTCATTACTTTATTTAATTTAATCACTTTATTCATTAATCACTTTATTTAATTTATTTATTTAGATGGATGACCTGTCCGTATCCTAATAGGTCTGAGAATACACTGCTTCCATAAGGTTGCAATTGAAGGGCAGCTCTGCATGTGATGAAGCAGACACAATTGCAGCAGATAAGTGGATGTTAAGCTGGTGTTTCCTGCACCAGAACACAGAAAATGTAAATGACATAAGTGCATCTTTAAATGCCAGTGTTGGAGAGCCACCTGCCATGTACAATTGTACACAAATGTTTAAAAACACACACGTGTCTTTTGCTGCAGAAGACAATGGAGTAATACCAGTATACCTGCAGCAATTGTATTTTCTGTGTAAATGTGCTGCTGCCCTAAATTAGACATTACACTGAAGATGTGGTTAAGGTCATGGCAATGGAAGGGGGAGCAAACAAAGATAGGGGGAAGGTCTGTAAACTTCTGCAAGTACCTTTTGGCTACTCTAGCTCCCACTCAAGAAAACTGATTATACAACTATCCATAAATTATGTCACGTGTCCAGTAATGAAGAAGAAACAAGTTGGAACAACATAACGTTGGAGTGTTGATTTAAAATGGAGCTAAGTGTGAAAAGAGTGCAGGTAAATAATGAGTAAGTCATTTATTATTTGTACCCTGCTCTTCTACCCATAAGAAGGGATGAACAGATTATTCTGTTTCTAGTCCATGTCATTTTTGCATATGTTTACTCACAAATCTGTTCCATCCCTATTTCTACTAATTTTTCAAAATATCTGCACAAAAAAAATCACATGTAAATATGTATTTATAAACTTATCTTCTATCAAAATACACATTTAAGCATCCCTACCCATTTTCAGCTTCAGAACATGAGAAATAAAAAATAAAAAAACAGATCAAAAGCAAAATGGGTACGGGCAACCAGTTCACCAAGTGGTTAGTGTCAGGGATGGGGACTCGGACTCCAGGACTCGACTCGTGAGTTGGACTGAGTCCCCCCTCTGACTCAAGTCAGACTCGAGTCCCAATATTTTTAATGGAACTCGAGACTCGACTCGAGACTCGTGTTCCTCAAATGCAACATGGATAGGTTTTAGGCAGTACGCCAAGTTTATTTTTTAAAATCATTTTCCTAAACTGCAACCTTTCAGACATTTTGGGTTTGGCTGCCTCTGCCTGCCTGGCCTCTTCTTAACCAGTTCCACAGTTTGAATTGTCCAAGTCAAAGGCCTCTGCCTGCCTGCTTTGGGGTTCCCAGCCTCCTCTGCCTGCCTGGTCTCTTCTTAACCAGTTCCACAGTTTGAATTGTCCAAGACAAAGGCCTCTGCCTGCCTGCTTTGGGGTTCCCTGCCTCCTCTGCCTGCCTGGTCTCTTCTTAACCAGTTCCACAGTTTGAATTGTCCAAGACAAAGGCCTCTGCCTGCCTGCTTTGGGGTTCCCTGCCTCCTCTGCCTGTCTGGTTATTTTGGGTTTGTCTGCCTGGTCTGTTCTTGCCAAAATCAGTTGCAGAGTTTTGAAATAAAAAGGCACACTTGTGTTGTGCCTAGAATTTATTTAAGCCACACATCCAAAGTAGCCTTATTTTGTTGGGAAAAACCCCATTGATTTTAATAGGGACTCGTGGAGTCAGCTTTGGGAGTGACTCGTGACTCGTGAGTCACCATTTTGGACCAAGGACTCAGACTCGGACTCGAGACTCAGGTCCAAAGACTCTTCAACATCCCTGGTTAGTGTGGGAAAGCCTTACCAGGGCCCAAGCATCTTTTTGGGGCCAAGTACAAACTTCTAACGTGGCTCCCCTCCCACACGTATACCACAGTCCCATCCCATTTACCCCATCTCATGAGCTATGAAAGAAAAAAATCTATTTTAATAGTGAAATTACATTTTCTACATTTCTGAATTATACCGTGGTCTACATTTCAGCCATGCCCACCCCCTTATTTTACTGTTTTTGTTTATTGTAGCATCCTTCCTTATTAGTTCTGCAAACCTTGCTGACTAGTTTGTAATTCTTTGGTTGGTCCTAATAGAGGTAGAATCCTGTCAATGTTTTGTTGTTGTTCTTATAATGGACCAGTGGAGGGTGGCCGGGTGACCGGCCAGATGGGCGATTGATAAATGTAATAAATAAAAATAAAATAATAAACATTTTATAAACAGACCAATTCACTTTAAAGTTTTATTTTTCTGGCCTTTTTCATTGCACAGCCATGAGTTATCTCTCCCCAAAGTCAATTTATCTTGCAAGTTCACACCTGATAGATAAAATAGCTAGGTGACTGAACTGTTCTTACCCTGTAGTAGAATGCCTGATGAATGTTAACTTGCTGAAACTTATTTCTGCTTTGCAACTGTCACTGTGGGGAAAAAACTGTAGGTTTCTGCACACTTAACTGAAAATTAGCATGTGGACTAGACATTTGCTCACACATAGTTTGGTCCTGTAAATCCCAGTAGTAGCACTGGGCCCCACTGTCCCTGGGATCAATGTCCTTGATTATTATGGTGCTTTGTACCTCCCAACAGCTGTCCCTCTTTCCTGCCTATGCATAAAGAACTCCAAGTGTGGCGTAGTGGTGAGAGTGTTGGACTGGGACTCGGGAGATCCGGGTTCTAGTCCCCGCTCGGCCATGAAACTCACTGGGTGACTTTGGGCCAGTCACTGCCTCTCAGCCTAACCTACCTCACAGGGTTGTTGTGAGGATAAAATGGAGAGGAGGAGGAGGATTATGTAAGCCGCCTTGGGTTCCTTTCAGGAAAAAAGGCGGGGTATAAATATAATAAATAAAAATAAATAAATAAATAAATAAAAGAGTGGTAGTTCTTGAGAGGGCATGTCACATAGGTAAGCATAAATATCTACAGTTTACCCTCATTTTTCCCCTTGTGGTAATGGGATTGCAGTCTGAGCCAGGCACCCCTGGATCTCTGGGCCCCAATAAAGTTTCTTCTTCTCTCCCGCTCCCCCCATGCTTGGACCCTGAACCTTACCACTTGGTGGCCTTTAGTAAAGAGTAGAAACCATGGCAGGAAAAAAATCTCAACATACTTTTGTCAATACAACTGAGCAAGTCCCTGGTCCCTTACACTTAGCAGGTTGGCCATCTGTATTGGGCCCCTGTTGCCTTCCCACCCAATTCATCTCCCTTGTTTGCTGCTCACTTGCCACTGCGTGTGCACACCTGTTTAAATGCATAACCCTCTTCTTATCTCCTCTGCCCTTCCCATCTGCTCAGGCTAGGTACAGAACATTCCTTTGCACCCACCAGTAATGTTTCATCTCCTGCTACGATGCAGTAAAATTACATTTTGTAGCAGTGACCCAGCCATTGAATGAGGGTTGACACTGGGCAGGATGATGGTTTCAAACCTTCAGTCGGTTGGCTTTCAACATGGGGAAGTACCAGGTTTCTTAGACCCAACATTTGGACTACAAGAGCAACCTTTTCCTCCTATTCAACGTTAAGAATATCACCCTGTTCCTTTGGCTTACTACAACTTAGGCTGTTGCCGGTATCTGCCTGAATTGCAAAGCAAACATATATTTTTTCCAGCAAGAAGGCTGCCTGGTTCTAGTTCATGGCTTCCAGCTACACTTCAGACACTTGCTCCTTGTTCCTGATGGGCTTCAGTTATTTGCTTTCCTTCTGTTTCAGTGTATCTGTTCCTGTCTAGGCCCATGGTATGACACCAAAATTGCAGCAGAGACTGACGTGAGAAGCATTGATATTGGAACAAAAGAAGCAAATGATAGATTACTAATCAAGGTTTACACTATTTTCTCCTTGCTATGAGGCACTTGCTTCTTTGGGATTGTTGTTGTTTCCTGTCAAAATAACAAGATGTGTGGTCCAGATGCTGGTGAAGAGACTACCATAGCTAAGAGTTGCCATCCCAGCTATAATTTTACTGATCTGTTTAGAATTTCTTCCTCCTGGTTAGAAGGATGTAAAGCTTGGCTTTAAAATGTGTGGTATGTTTGTCCACATTGCCTTACTTTCTTTTAAGATGCATTTAAAAAATGCTAAGGCTCTTACCCCACAGAGGGGAGGGTGTTCCACACATGTTCAAAGGTGCTCTCCATTGAACTCATAAGCAAATGCGAAACATAAGCAAATGTGCATCAACTGCATTGATGTGCATTGCAGCTTTGAGCACAGAATTTTGGGTATATCTGGCATGTAAAAACAAATGTTGCAGGGTCTGATATGAAGTTTTGAGTCAAGCTATTGGCGTCACTTGAGATCAAGTGAGCTGCAAGAAATTATGTGAAATTGAAACTCCTCACTCAAAGTTTTTGCCTCCAACTCTTCCCCCTCCCGAATTTTCAACTCCCTTTATTCTTATGTCTTGTGAGCTGTGATCATGTGACTGATGTGGCTGTTGGATCAATTGGTGTTTGGCTTTGCTACGCCTGCTGCAATGTATAGGGTTTCCTCTTTGCATTGCTTTGCTTTTTAGTTTAGCGATCTCACTCTCTTTTCCCTTTTGAAACCCCTCTGAGCTGAGGATGAAAGGCTCTGATGGCTGAACTATAGGAGATATATCTTCCCATTCTCTCCTTCTGCTTGTGCCAGGTTTCCACTTTATCTTGAGAGAAGCAGAGCCTAGCTTGCAATCAATAATGTTTAGTAAATGACTAACTGCACAGAAGCTTTTTTTGCCCTCCTTGGGCCCAAACGAGAGATGCTTATGTTAGCTTTGTGTATAATTAGGGAGTTTAAACCAGAGATTAATTTGGGCCCATTTCATCTTCTCACCTGTCTTCACTTACCGACTCTTGAACATGTGGTTTCTCCCAGATTTGGGCTATAAAGCAATCAGAGCTCCCATTGCCCCCTTGCTCTTGTTTAAAAAACCCAAGCATTTAGGATTCAAGACAAACTGTGAAACAAGTGATTGTTCCTATACATGCATGTCACTTTGAAGGCAGTGCCTGTGAGTGATCTTTAAAGGGTATCTTTGAGGAGGTTCACAGTATTTTTAAAAACTGTTTTTGCCCTCCCTGATGCTTACAATTCCTTACTAAGGTGAAGACTGTGTATGATTCTTTTTCTCAGCGTGCTCTATCTTTCCCTCCTGGGTCCTTCTGCGGTGCTCACATCCTCTTGGTTTGCTGAGCTGCATGTTGAACCTGTAGAATGCTGTGTTTGATTTCAGTTTGGGGATTCTTTCTCATGTTAAAATATACAGACATAGCAGCCATCCCCTGTCTGGAGCTAGATGTTGTATTTTCATTTCATTACGTTTCTATACCACCCAGTAGCCAAAACTCTCTGGGTGGTTTACAAAGATTAAAAACCTTTAAAATACAGTATTATGCATAATAATAAACCAGTTTAGCTACAAACATAGAGCAGACATACACACACACACACACACACAATATCCTATGACCTGATTAAAACCCTATAATATGCTGCAAAATGCCTGGGAGTAGAGGAATGTCTTAACCTGGCAGCGAAAAGATAACAATGTTGGCACCAGGTGGGCCTCGCTGGGGAGTTCATTCTACAATTGGGGGGCCGCCACTAAGAAGGCCCTCTGCCTTGTTGCTGCCTTCCGAGCCTCCCTCGGACAAGGCACCGGAGGAGGGGTTTAGACGATGAGGGTAGTGCATGGGTAGGTTCATGCTGTGTAAGGCTTTATAGGTCAAAACCAGCACCTTGAATTGGGCTTGGAAACATACAGGTAGCCAGTGCAAGTGGGCCAGAATCTGTGTTATATGTTTGGACCTTCTGGTCCCCATTATCAGTCTGGCCACCGCATTTTGCACAAGCTGCAGCTTCTGAACCATCTTCAAAGGCAGCCCCATGTAGAGCACATTTCAGTAATCTGACTTGGAGGTTACCTGAGTATAGACATCTGAAGCCAGGTTATCCCTGCCCAGATACGGGCGTAGCTGGGCCACCAACTGAAGCTGGTAGAAGGCACTCCGAGCCTCTGAGGCCGCTTGAGCCTCAAGTGACAAAGATGGCTCCAGGAGGACCCCAAAGTCTTCATGGCAAGGGAAGCAGCTAGACTGAAGACCTGTGAACTGAAATTATGTGAGCCACTTTGGGCACAATTGTGTGGGAAAGCACCATACAAATAAACAGCTGCTGCTGCCGCCCATTAATGAACCGTCTTCTCTCTGAGCTTGTTGTTTGGATTATGTATGTCATATTTCAAAGTGGAGAAAGTTCAAAAGGGTTAGTTCTGACCCCTCCTCTAGTTTCCTGCATTGAGCAGGGGGTTGGACTCGATAGCCTTGTAGGTTCCTTCCAACTCTATGATCTATGAAATCTATGATGGTGATTAGCATACTTGCAGGATTTTGCAAGAGAAGGGGAGCACAAATAAAATGTTAGAGTTTCTCTTACATTAGTACTAATGCATTCATTTTCATCTGATAGAAGAAACTGCATTGTCTGCTGTGAAACTGTTTGCTTCAGTTGCAAATCTACAGGCCAATAGTTTAATTTTAATTAAGATTAAAAATACACACACACACACACACAGCCTGTGGGATGCGTCACACATGCATAGTCTTTTAACCTAGAAACAAGCCAGTAGATTAACATGACTAGGTGTGAATTGGCCATCCAGAATATGGATTATTTTTTTAAAATATAAAGTTTAATATTTTAATATTTTAAAAATATAATTCAGTTTTAAACAACTAAAATGGGAACAAATACTTTCTATAGTAAACTAGTCACTTCCAGACTCTCTTGAGTCCAAGTTTCACCGCATCCAATTTTCTAATTAATTTTGTGGTGGACCGAACCTGGTCCGTTGCGCGGGTTCGGCACCTTAGGGGTTAACCGGCACCGAAGAAGTACCCTGTAGGCGGCTCCCAAAGACTTTAATCAAAGCCGCAAGTGAAATTGACACTGAATTCCCTGGAAATGCATGGAAAGACAACCTGGTCAGTTTCACAGAGTTGAATGGAGCGGAACTAATAGACTACAGGAATTTACAGCATAAACATAGAGGTCAATAAGGAATAACAGAGCGGAAGTTTTCAATTCTCTTACAAGGTAGGCTTAGCTCGATGCAGAGAAGTAACCTTACATCAGAGAATCTGACGCACTGATCTCATGTAGCGGTCTGAGTAGCTGGTCTCCGGGCGGCGGGTCCAGGGTTGGAGCATGCTGGGTCCTGACCGGAGTCAAGGACCGGACCCGTGCAAGCCTGCACCATGTTCCCAACAACCACTTGGTCCCTGGGTACTTGGTCTTCTACCCTCCCTCGGCCCCCTACCCTGCCACTGACGATCAGGTGGCCAATCGTGCCCAGCGGGGTGATGGCTCCTCTTGGGCAGGCATCTCCTGGGTGATCTGGGGTACTTTGCAGCTCTTTGAGACTGCTTCTCACCTTTGGGCGTTCCAGCCCTACCTCGAGGGTAGATGTGATGACCCCCATTGACAG
This sequence comes from Shinisaurus crocodilurus, assembly GCA_021292165.1. Classification (NCBI taxonomy): domain Eukaryota; kingdom Metazoa; phylum Chordata; class Lepidosauria; order Squamata; family Shinisauridae; genus Shinisaurus; species Shinisaurus crocodilurus. The sequence goes on from CM037876.1 coordinate 125,913,287, forward strand.
TATGTAGATGTGGCTATGCAGAGTGTGTCTCTTGCCCCCAGGTGAGGATTATGCAGAAAGGTGGGGGGAATGCGGGGTGTCAGCTACAGGGGAAAACTAGGACAGGGTTTGCTCAACCTTGTGTGCTCTGTCTCCACAAATTTCAATTCAGTGGCCTCACACTAGAGTCTCCCTTTTGAAATGTTTCTGTTTCAAAGGGTAACTCAGAATCCTTTGGCAGCTTTGAGGCCTGCTGAAGAATGTCTTGGTTTCCCTACCAGTTTCTGAGTGTTATCATGTCTATTGGTTGACTTGTCCATATACAGACATACCATTTACCCTCTTGCATAGAGACTGACTTGTTTGGCCTATGTAAATGGTAGAAGGGCATTGATGGTGCATACATCACGTTGACACTGTACGGGCTAATTCCTGGGTTTGCATCTCCATCTGATGACCCATTGTTGCTAATGAGTAGCTCTTTCACATTTGGAGGCTGTCTGTAAGCAAGAACATGCTTCTCACTAAACATCTGTGAGGAATAAAGGGTCATTTTTCCAGAATAGGCTGGAGGATATGCTGGAAAAGTTTTAGCTGAGAGCTGTGGGTGACAAGTGGCGTTTTCTCTGCTGGGCCTGCCATTTAGTAGGTAACTGTTGAATACCTGTCTGACCTTTGTTGATCTGTGTTGTCTTTTTCCCCAGAATTTTTTTTACAGGTTGTGATGTAAATCCTGTAGGTGTTTGGTCCGTGTTTGGTCCCTGTCCAAAAGACTGCAGCAAATGCAATTATATCATAGGGGGTTGGACAATGGATTGTGTGGTGTGCTATGGATGGTAGGTAGCTTGAAGCATGTACATATTTGTAGTGGTCAGTGGATGTATAGTGGTCAGTGGATTTATCATATAAGACAATGCTTATATGCCTATCGTGTAGTTGCACAGTGGTGTCTAGTACACAGACCTGCTCTGTAGAGCAGTCCAGGCTCTAGCTCAGTGTTCTCCAACCTTGGGTCCCCAGATGTTTTTGACCTACAACTTCCAGCATGCCCCAGCCAGCTACACTGGCTGGGGCATGCTGGGAGTTGTAGGCCAAAAACATCTGGGGACCCAAGGTTGGAGAACACTGCTCTAGCTGATGTTGTTGAAGTCCTGCTGTACAAAGTTTCCTTCCTTTGGGTCTAAATGACGAAGACACTTTTAGTATCTATCCAGATGTGATGGAGGGGGAAGCATGTTTGTTCTTCTAGTTAGAGGAATCTTATTAATCTACATAGTAGATGTTGCTACTCAGGAAATATAGGAGGACGTGGCATTTTAATGGGAGTCAGTGAAACATAGCCTATGATGTATGCAAATTGGGGCCAATCTACAAGTTTTGGGGGAGACTTGTGATTGGATCTTTGAACCAGGCCTGGCACCAGCATGCAGCATGCTTGAGTAAATGCCACCATAACAGCTGCTTGATGTGGCTCAGCTGGATTACTGGGACTGGGCGGGGTGGAGTGGCCAGACCCGGCAATGGCAGCAAGCAGAGTTCCAGGCCCAGGTAACATGCCTAAACTCCCCAGTGCTACCAGCTTAATTAAACCAGCCCCTACTCCTGACATTTGTACATCGTGGGCAAGGCTGATGTAACTAAGATAGCAGTGTCGGTACGTTCAGGCACGTGGGCCCGGAGCTCCAATGGATTGCAGCGCTGCTCCCATGCACTGCTGGTGCAGGGCTCTCCAACCTTGGGTCCCCAGATGTTGCTGGAGTACAGCTCCCAGAATCCCTTGCCATTAGCCGTGCTGGCTGGGTATGCTGGGAGCTGTAGGCCAGCAACATCTGGGGAGCCAGGGTTGGAGAGCCCTGCACTAAGGAGTGGCAGAGCAGCACTGAACAGTGGAACTGATTCCCTGAACTCACCAGTGCTGCGATCTTAATTATGTTAGCACTGCCACATCAGGATGGGCCTGGCATAACTAAGATGGCGTCGGGCGACTCCAGCTGCACCATGCTGGCCTGGAGGTCAGCTCAGTGCGACCACAAGGAGTAGGCAGCAGCCTGCCTGTCGACTAGTAAGTGGCAAGCACTGAGCACCACTGTGTGTGTGTGTGTGTGTGTGTGTGGAGGGGCAAGCCGTTGGGGTGGCCCACCAAGGCAGCTTGGGCAGGACCTCCCAATACCTAGAGCTAGGGATGTATGGATTTTGTGAGATCCATTCCGTCTGTGTTTCATGGATTGTCAGGTGTCTTTTGTTCCATCATTCACTCATTGACGGAATTGGATTTTTTTAACAAGAATTTTGTTCTACTACTAATTCGCATTAATGCCAATGTGCATTGACTAACATGGATTTGTGCAAATGCGCATTAGCACTAACACGCACATGCGAATTAGCACAAATTCCCTCAAAAGTGAAAAACCAGTTCTCAGAAAAAGCTGGTCCGCTGCGGAATCCGCAGGTCAGAGTCAGAGAAATACAAACTCCCTTGAATCCATTTTCCAACAACCTTACCTGGAACTAGGTCTCCTTGTTTTTTTTAATAAAATGGAGCCACAGGGGCACTTGGAAAGGAGTTCTTTAAACCCTTTCCCCCCATACTAGTTTCCTAATCAAAATCTCTTGCCCCAACTACAGTGTCCTGTATGTGTGTGTGTGTGTGTGTGTGTGTGTGTGAAAGCGAGAGAGAGAGAGAGAGAGAGAGAGAGAGAGTTGCTTGAGAAAACACACCAGGGGGAAAGTGTTAAACACCCCCTCCCCCAGTGCCACTGCTCAGATCAAATTGGCACCCCCCCCCCCTGCTGTATTTCATTTAAAAAAAAAAGAAAAAAAAAGACTGGCCTTCAGTATATAACAAAAAGAATCAATTAAATAATGGCTTTAGTTAAATGGCACTTTAAAATATTTTATCCTTGATTGCACACACAATTGTATATTTAGTTTGAGCATGCAATGATCACAATTAGTCATGCAACCTGTCAGTTGGTGTACACATTGCCTCATATGAGCAATAAACCAATTTGTGTGTGAAATCAATGTGAGAACCTGAAAATGAAACTCTCTAGTGTCAGATAGTCCTGCTTTATTTTAATGATTGTTTAAAAATGAAAATATCCACCCATATTTTAGGCGTTAAAATATGTTGTGAATCTTTTGTTCAGAACTTTGCATGAGCTGCTGGTGAAATGCATGCTCAGGCTGTGTGTGCGCACTAACTTCGCTTCCCCAAAAATCAAAATTCTGTGACAAAAATGCCAGTTCTGCAAGCTGAATAAATGGTGCAAATTAAGAGTATAAGCATATTCTTACTAAGCTTGCATAATGCTACTTACGTTGGTGATGGGAACGGACCAAGAACTACGTAGATCAGTCTTCTGGTTGAAGTGTGAGATTTCAGGTGTTACGTGTTGCCGACCTCTGAAGTCATAAGGATTATAACTTCTTTTTTTAATAAAGAGTGGTGAGAAATTTATGCTTTTGCAAGTGGAAATATAGACTAGGCATGGCTGTCTGGGGCAGTGTGCTCTTGTGACCTCCATGGCTTTTTGTCCTTGAGTGTAGTGCTGTGGGAGCACTTTGCCTTTCACTCTCCCCATTGATGGATCACCTCAGTTCCCAGAGAAGGGCTGGATCAGGAGGGGTTGGGAGTGGAAGCCTTCCCCCTTGCTCATGGTACCCGAGAGACTTAGAGTGGCCATGATGTCAGTGGCAGCCGTGCCCATTGGCTTGTGGGATGTTGGTGGCAGGAGGGAATGGTTGTGTGTGTCTAGCTCTTGCTCAGCACTAACATGCCTACGTCTATCTCCTCTGCAGGTGAGAAGCCTTACAAGTGTTCGTGGGAAGGGTGTGAGTGGCGTTTTGCACGAAGCGATGAGCTCACGCGGCACTACAGGAAACACACAGGGGCAAAGCCCTTTAAGTGCAACCATTGTGACAGGTAACAGTTACTATTTATTCTCAATGTTCGTCCTGTCTTTTTACTCAGGAGTTGCCCTCAAGGTGACTTAGATAAAAATCATTTTTAAAAATTAAATATACAATTTATTTATTTGTTTTTTTGTTTTTTTATATTTATTAATCGCCCATCTGGCCGGTCACCCAGATCTTTGCCTTTGACCTCCCCCCCCCCCCCAACTAGGGTTATGTGAAGGCATTGTAATGTTTCCTTGCAGCTGTAGACTTACCTTGCAGCTACAGGGTGCATTCTCCAAACATGTCAGGCTTGATTCCACTTCTTGGATAGCCATCTAGTGGGAAAGCCAGCCCCTTCCTACTGGGCCAATGAAGTTTCAGCTTCAATCCCTGGCATTTCCAGTTATAAGGATCTTGGGGGTATTCTGATTGGGAAATATTTCTGCCAGAATAGACAGTCCTGGGCTGGACAGACCAATTGGTATAAGGCAAGTTCATAGCTGACACATTAGCAAAGTGTTCATTTTCTAATGCTTTTGTATATCCGGTGTGAACATTTTATTATTTTTCTACTAGGCAAGACTGGATAGGGCAGACACCTGTCCATAGTCCAGTGAAGTGGAATAGACGGCAGTCCGTAGGGGAGTGTGTTCTGTGGTTGCCAGGCAAGCTTGCTCCCACCATTGGCACAATACACAACTACAGGTGAAGTGCTGAGAAGACCCCCAAGAAGACTTAGGTTGCAGCACTAGACCCACTTTCCTGTCAGTATGTCGTATTGAATTCAGTAGGACTGACTTCTGAGTAGGAATATATAGAATTATGCTCTGAAACAAAGCACGACTGCCCTCATTATTCTTTTCTCTGCCCCATTCTAAGCCGGAGGATGGGTGGGGCCTGATGTTTACAACAGAACGCACCCACACCGTCTGACAGAAACTGAACCATTCCCGACCCCGACCCCCTTGTGCTTTGCCCTTCTGGGTTCCATTCTCACTTCACGTACTTTTCTTCCCAGCACATCACACTTCTTCCATCATGAGAGCCGGCTGGGAGAAAAGTACATGGAACAACAGAGCATGGGGAGGAAAGGCAGACATGGGGAGTCTTTAGCTCTTTCATCCACGCATACCTTTTGTTGTAAAAAATATAGACCTCCACCCCTGCTTTGTATGTGAATAGCCAGACTTGTGAAGAACAAATATGGTTTCCCCATCATATCTAGTATAGCCCTGAGGAGGTAACACAATATGGACAGTCGAGAGTGACCAGAAAAGAAGCCAAGCCTCAAAAAAGTGTTGGTTGATATGAAATGTTTTGATCAGACACATAAAATGCCCAGTGTGTTTCGGTTTAGATCTTCCTTGGGGGCACTGGGAGAAGTACCAAGCCATACTCCAAAATGTTAGGTACAAAAACCTTAATGAACTCAAATTATATATAGCATGCACAATCACAAAAATAAATGCGCAAACAAAAACAAATCTGGTTACAAATTATAGACAATCCATTAACTTAAAATGCAACGAAGAACTTAAAACTTGCCCTTAATTAAATCACAGAACCCCCTCATCTAATATATACTGCAATACTCCATGTAAACAATAAAACACAATAGAAAACACAAGGGAACTAGTTGTAGGTTCAAGAATGTTGTGGTTATAAACCTCTCCATGTTCACCACAGCCTAAAAGGGAATGTAGACAATAACACAGTTATTATCTATTTAGCCTTCTTTTAGTATATTTATATAAATAGGAATATATGACTGCACACTCACTATTTACTTTTATAGGTAAACAGCTATTGTTCGAATCTGTCTTTCGCACTCATGGGTTCCTTGCAAGAAGTTATTTGAGCTTTTGGTTACTTTTGGTTACTTTTGAAATCTGTTAATATCTTAAGTTCTAAATTGCAGTATTTGGCTTAGTGTACTTTAGAACAGTGTTCTCCAGCCTTGGGTCCCCAGATGTTTTTGGCCTACAACTCCCAGCATGCCTCAGACCTAAGGCTGGAGAACACTGCTTTAGAACATCTGACTCTCATTGATAAAAGAAAATATTGGATGAGTAGGGCTGGACTCTGGAGCAAACTTCCCAATAATACAACCTGGTAGCACTGCCATTGCCAAGCAGTAAACTACCTAATTGATGATATTGGCCATGCCCAGTCTAAAACCAAGATCTTAGTGAGGCAATAATCGAATAATATGCTTACATCTGGCTGTGCCATCTTTGAAAATCCTATTTATATATGTAACTTTGTGAGCAGCTTTTAGAAAATTACCCATCTTTTTAAAGCTGCCTCAAGACTTCCGTTGTAATAAGAAAATGCTTATAATACAATCAAAGATCTATTTAGTTTCCTGAGCACGTTAGACCGCCAAGGCTCATGCATGGAGAAGAGGGTGCAGTGGACATAAACAGGGGCCCGCTCTTTAATGGGAAAGAAAGCTGGTCATTTTTCACATCCTGTCTGTCTGAGGTCTTCATCCACCCCACCAAGTTTGTTCTTCTTCTGCTCTCTGCCAGCTCTGCCTTCCGTTGCCTCTTATGTGTGGATACTACACTATGCTTTTGTTTGTTTAGAATGAGGGATAACATAAACTAAGAGAAGATCTATGGAGTTTTGCCTTTTCTATTAATTCCCTTGGTTGACAAAGGTATATTTGTCCCCTCTTCTTTGGGGGCAGTGGGAGAACACTCAAACAATTGTTGTTCCATTGATGTTGGTGGAACTATACTAGTTCTAAGCCGCCAGGGAATAGTCATCTTGGAGTGCGACTGCTGCTTTCTTGTCATCTTTATCTTTTAAGAAGAAGCCAGGCAAGTTTCTGACCTAGGGCCAGTCCATTTTCAGTCCTATAATTAACCCTTTCCCTTGGTTCTTTGTTGTAATATTATTCAATCTATTGAACACACTGGTGTCTGTATTTTATAGTAGCTACTATTGAAAGTACCACACAACCAGTTCTGCATGCCCAGGGCAGATTCTGGGTTGTATTTTTGGAACAGTAGCCTTCCAGGCCATGTAGCAAACTGCATTTGCAACTGAGGGGTCATAATATGAGGGGGTGTTTGCTGTTCAAAGTGCCTTCGGCTTGCCCGAAGTAGCTCTGTGGATAGTAGTCCTTTTGGATTTTGGTGGTAGAGGTACTCAGCCTAATGTATGTGAAGACTGGGGGATGGAGGGGCTTGCTTCTGATTCTCCCCACATGCAGATGCACCACTTCCCTGAACAATTCAGACTAGCCTGCAAGAGAACAGGAAAGGGGAGTTCCTGTAGCTCTGTGTTGTCAGAAGTTTTCCAAATGCTTTTGAGTGAATTTGGGGGATCGTACACAAGGTTTCCTCTTCCTACCCTTTGTTTCTTTTACTTGTTCTGCCTTCTGTTCTGCCCCAGGGTCTTAGATTCATAGATTCATATAGAGTTGAAAGGGGCCTGCAAGGCCATTGAGTCCAACCCCCTGCTCAATGCAGGAAACTAGAGGTGGGGTCTCCCATCCAAGTAACAACCAGGCCTGACCCTGCTTAGCTTTCCAGGCTCAGACAAGCTGAGCCAGCGTGAGCCACAGGCCTGTATTCCTACCAGTGTTCTCCAGCTACGCTGGCTGGGGCGTGCTGGGAGTTGTAGGCCAAAAACATCTGGGGACCCAAGGTTGGAGAACACTGTCCTACACTATTTGTGCTGTAGTGGTTAGACCAATATCAAATCTCCACTCTGCCACAAATCTCACTGGTGGGCCAGCCTCTCTCCCACTCTTTGCCTAACCTACCTCACAGGCTTGTTGTGAGGCTAAAACGGGAGAGGAGAACTATATATGCCTTTCTGAGTGACTCAGAAGAATTGTGAGATAAAAATGTAATAAATAAAACTGTAGCAGAAACCAACAAATGGGGATCCAGCAGACTGCATACTACTGATGTAACACCTCACCCGACTCAGTCTCAGAGACAGCTAGTGCTCTGTACAAGTCCAGGGGAGCCTATAACTTTAGTGGTTTCCTCCCTAATCACAGTAAGGGTATACATCTTGATTGAACAGGCAGATGAACTAAGCACTTAATGAATCTCCAAAGACACAGTGGGGTAGGTGGATGTTGAGGGAAACCTTCCCATATGAATAATCACATTTCCCCTTATCAAATATATTCTGTCATATTTTTTCCATGTTTGAGTATCTGTAGGAATGAGAGTCCTACTGCTTATCCAAGAAACTTACTTTATTCAAATTGGCAGAATGATGTTTCTTTTTTATTTAATTGTGCCAGCTTTGATTGTAACATTTGCTTTCATTACTCTTTCTCTTCCTTCCCTATTCTCAGGAGCAGGGAGCCATAATCTGTTTTAAGCTCTCATTTGTGAGAGAAAATAAGTCTCTGTGATTAACTGAATAAGGATGTTTTTTTCTAACCTGACAGCCTAGCTGATAAAAGTCCTGTTTCACTTTGTACCTGTAAGATGACTTGTGATAGCTCTTGTTTTAACCTCCTCCTCTCCATCCTGCATTGATCAGCAGAAGTTTAATTGTTGTGTGAAAGTGGAGACTGAAGCAGCACATAGGGTCACTATGTGGTCATTTAGACCTTCTGTTTAAACTGTTATCCTTCCCTGCACTCTGCTTTTTGACCTAAACTACTCTTCTTGCTGAAAGAGTCCAGGAAGAACTCCTCCAGACCCAAACAAATTTATTATGAAAGTCAAAAAGGATTAGTGGATCAATTTGATGGTGTTTGGTTTGCCTGTGGGAAACCTAGCCAGCCATACCGGCAAACCACAGCAAAGCCTTCCCCAACTTGGTGCCCTGGCTGGGGATGATGGGAGTTGTAGTCTAACACATCTGGAGGACACCAGGTTGGGGAAGGCTGCTGTGCAGGATTGTTGTGGGGTAAAACATGGATTTGAGTCCCTTGGATTATGGGCAAGATGCGACCGTTAGAATGAAAAATAATAAATATATATCTGCTAATCATGGCATACATGTGTGAGAAGATAGTAGATGGATGTGCATCATCATTCCAGATTTTTTCCATGTGTTTGACCATACCAATCTACCATTTGTTTGCTACGTGAGCTTGTTTGTCATGTGATTGATTAATGAGATCAGATTTTGGTCATGCAGAAGTATCAATCATGTTATACATTATAAGTACAGTACGTACCTGATAGGTGCTTTGATGTTGTGAGAGGGCCTTTTTGGTTGTGGCACCCTGCTTGTGGAACTCTCTCCCCAGGGAGGCTCACCCAATACCTACATTAATATTCTGAATTGGAGACTCAGGGAGACCCACCCAATATCTACACTAATATTCTGAATTGGAGGGCAGTATAGAAATGCTTAAAATAAATATTTAGAACTTTCCTAATAGGGGAAAAAAAGGGTTTCCCCCTCTCACTCCCCACACCCACCCAAACAATTCATTATTCCAGCTGTGTCTTACATCTCAAATGAGTATGTTGTCGTAAGCTGGCAAAGTGTTGTGCTGCTTTTCAGCATCAGCATATGTAATTCAAATGGTGTGTGTGTGTTTTGGAGGCAGCAAGGGAACAGAGGTGGCCCCAAGGGGAGCTGAAAGAGAATCTCTAGAGTGCCTCAGATACCTTTTCAATAAACTGCCTGTTAGTTTTTGCTATTGAAATGCTCTATATGGCTGGGAGAGATCTTGCATACCATATGAAATATAATCCCCCCCCCCCCCGAACATCAAGGTCAGTGGAGGACCAAGCTGCCACCACAGCTCTTGCTATGACAATGTCCTTTCTGTCTTTCCTCTTAGTTGCAATTAATGTTTTTCAGGTGATTATCCCTTGCAAGTATGTGAGAGAATACATATATATCATTGAAATACATTTATGTCTCAGAGTGAAATGGAACTAATAAGTAGTGACAGCGGGCCAGTGGATTATGCTGGCTCAGCTTCTCTGAGCGTGGAAAGCTAAGCAGGGTCAGGCCTGGTTATTACTTGGATGAGAGACCCCTCCTCTAGTTTCCTGCATCGAGCAGGGGGTTGGACTCGATAGCCTTGTAGGCTCCTTCCAACTCTATGATCTATGAAATCTATGAAACTGAATGTGCCCCAACAACCTCAGTTGAACTCTGCTGAAATAGATGAGTGGTTGTCAGCATATCATGCAGTTCTTTGTGTTGCTAAAATTTATTAGCCTGTTAATTATTTTCAGTACGTTTGGGGTCCCCCCACTAAATTTAAACAATGTAAGGGGGGAAACACATAATATTTTCTGTAAAAATTAATTAATTAATTAATTAATTAATAATAATAATAATAATAATAATTAATAATAATAATACAAGAAGTCCCCAGGTTACGAACAAGTTCCGTTCTTAAGAATGTCTTTAAGTTGAATTTGTATGTAAGTCGGAACAGCATAGCTTTCTATACGTTAAAATTGGCATTTACACAAATTGCGTAGTATACTGCGCTATGTACTCTATGTAAACAACGTAGCGCCGGGGGAACCCAGAAGTCTGTTCTTAAGTATGGGTTGTCTGTAAGTCGGACGTTCTTAACTCGGGGACTGCCTGTATTCCAATAAAATCTTCAACATAAAATAACATTTAAATCACATTAAGTGTGCTTTAATTTCCCTCCTCAAATATTTCAGGTCAAATACTTGTGGTGTATTGTGACCAAAAAAATAACAACATGGGGGTACTTTTTTAGCTTTGTGTACTAAATGCAAGTAAATAAACATGCTAAATTAGATTACTCTCTAGGGCAGAAAGTAAATCTCCAGATGTTTTGGACTTCAACTCCCATCATTCCTGACCAGTGGCCATGCCGTCAGGGGCTTCTGAGAGTTGAAGTCCAAAACAACTAGAGATCTACCTTCTGCCCAACCCTGCTCTAGAGCATCAGAACATTTTTCAGTGCAAATTTGCTTATGGAAATTACCCTAATTTTCCAATTCAAAAATTTCTGGAAAACCCACATTACTATCAGTCTTCGCATTCCTCCATGTTTGCCTTCTTCTAGCTGAATCATAGCCTCCTACTGGAGAATCCCTGTTGTTGTTGTTGTTGTTGTTGTTGTTTAATGTTTCAAGTGCTTGAGGCACTTCACATACCTTATCTCATCTCAGTCATCCTTACAACAGCCCTGTAGGTGGTTAGATCTGTATTATCTCCATAATGCCAGTGGGGGAGCTGAGGATGAGAAAAACTAGCTTGCCTAAGCTCAGCCAGTCAGTTCATGGCCGACAGAGATTTGAACTAGGACTTCCTACCTCCCAGCTGTCATTTTATGTATATTGACAGAACATAATCTTTTAATTATGTTAACTTTTGGTTGCCCTTCTTTTACTCCCTATTCTCTTGGTTGCCACAGCAACTTGAGTGCAATCTGTGTGCCTCTGCTGCATACACAGGGTGAAGCATAAAGTCACAGGCTGCCCCTTCCTCTTCCAGGCGGTGGAATGCTCTGGAAAAGCATTCCCCTTGCAACAGAGACTTCTCTGACTCATATTGGGGAAGTCTTTGGACATGAAGACTTCCACATGTGCACTGGCGTACCTGCTAGTGTCATGGCTCTTATGTGGAAAGTAAATTCCAATGAGGCCAAACAGCATTACGTCAGCTGCGATCCTCTGCAAGCTTACTTGAGAGTCCATATTAGTGGACTGACCTGGGAGCACAAACTAACTTTTTGGAGCTGCTGCTGTTCTTACACTGACTTGCAACAGACCGGTCATGGGCTGGAGCATTCCAAACACCAATTTCTGTGGCGATCAGCACTATGATATTACTGGGAACTGGCACCTTGTGGAAATAAATAGTGTGAATCTACCCCTTTGTATAAGTATATAAAAATGTTTAAGAGTGTGTGTAAGGTTATTTTAGGTGTATTTAAACAAATAGAGAGATGTGTATTGATTCATAAAAATAGCAAGATTTTTTTCTTTTAAAAGTTTATATAAACGTTACCAACCTGTATCAAAGGAACTTAACTTTAAACAAGCAATCCTTAGTATTTGACAGTTATTACTAAAGGAACTCTCAGTTTCAACGTCAACTTGATTAATGTGAAGAAGCATAATCTCCTGTTATATGTAAGAGACTGTGTTTTGCCGAGCAATTTGTATCAAAAGTTGTAGTACCAAAATGCCAACTAGGGCCTGTCTTCTTGGCAGTCATTCAAAAATGCTGTTTGCTGTGGCATCGCTAATAGCTAGACTGTGTTGCTTTGTCAAATTTTACAGACTGGAGGGTTTGCTGCACCAGGACTTATTTGGTATGCTGCTGCTAGTAGAAAATTCTAGCTACAGCCAGCCTTCTGAATTACAACACATAGATTATAATAAAGCTTTGTTGTCTCCCACCAAAGAAGGCAATGCAGTGCTCCTTCTTGGAACACAAAAGTTATCCAGGATTCCAACTTACTGGCCCAATAAAAGATTTGATCTCTGGTATTTTAATTTCTAAAATGAGAGAAGTCAGAGCTCAAGTGTACATGGAAGCCCTGTTCTCTGGTCTGGAATCCCTCTCCCCCTGCCACAGACATTTGGTAGTGGGTGGTGATAATTTTTAAGGGAATAAATACTCTATTCTTTCTTATGTCACCCAGAGCTAAGATTCAAAATTAGTTTCAGGGCTGAGCCCTGATTAATTCCCCTGTTTTGGATTCCAACTTCAATGAGCTTAGTTATCAATTTCTTACGAGTTTGTTTGTAGTCCATCATTTTGCAGCTGCACATCTTTCCAAAAATCCAATTCCAAATTCCAAAAATCCATGGTCAGGATCTATGGTCCTTTATTAAGACCAGCCAAATATGCAGAAAATTCAGTGCAAGCTTTTAAGACATCCAGTTCTCTATATCAGGCAAAATGTTACCAAAAAAGCATGGGGGTTGCGGAGAAGAGGGTGGGAGGCTAACTTGTTGGTCATGAAGTTTTTCTTAGAGTTATGCATTAGATTCTCTAAACATGTTCCCAGGAGAAGCTGCAGGTTCAGCCACATACTGGAGTCCTTGCAGTACTTCTATGTGAAGCTCTTGAGAGCTCACTTGGGGTATAACATTGGGGAGTGAGCTAGTATTCACTCACTTAGATTTTGTATGTTATTTTTGGATACAAAAGGTGTATGTGTGGGTTCTTACAACCTGGGTCCAACCTGGGTTCTTATGGTAAGGATCAGAATGTAGGAAGGAAGAGAGAGGAGGGAGGAAACATCAGCATGAATCACTCTTTTGGTTTCTGAACAGTTAGCCCTTTGCCCGTAGATATAAGGATTTTTAAATGCTACAATAGGCTGAGACTTAACCTTGAGTAGGAGGTGTGGGTAAACTAGTACTACATAATGGCCATATAAAATGCCACTAGCTGTTTAGGAGCTGCCTTTCCATAGATGGGACCAATTATGTGGTTTCTTCCCACCTGATTGTTTCCCTTCCTCCTAGCCAGGTAATGATCAGATGGGAAGGGCCTACACAATTGGCCCCAGCCAGCTGGTTCCAGTATTCAGCCAGTCTTGGAACAGCATGAGACCTTGTCATTTGAAAACCACTCCCTAACCACCAGGCGAAGGTAATTTCTAGGATAATCTCACTGGAGACAGTCTATATGAAGTTCAAACCTGTGGCACTGTCTCCCTTGCCCTCTCTTTAAGGTCTTTTCTATAGCTATGAGGCTGGAAGCTTATTGTCTTCTGGAATATGGTGGGTATAACTGAACTGAAATTGCAAGCTAAATTCATAATCACTTATTATTTCTAGAGTGCTCAATATGTACCGGGTGGATTGCCAATTCTGCAATTTTATGGTGCAGCTGTAAGCAGAAAGTTTTCCTTCCTGTTGATGATCTTGTATGCAGTGAAGAATAAAGTCTGAACAATTGTATGTGGTTCAACCCTGATCTCATTTTTGTATTTATTTTTGCAGGTGTTTTTCAAGGTCTGATCACCTTGCCCTCCATATGAAGAGACACATCTAAATAACTGAGATCATTCAATGTGGCCCAGATGCAGTCAAACCTAAGCGTCATGGGGAGAAGGGCGGAATAGAATTGTCTGTCTCTTGCTGCCTTTCAGGAGAAGAGAACTTGATCACATGTAAACCTCTGTACACAAAATATGCACTAAATGCTGTCATACACCCAGCTATACTTAATTATGTACATCTGTTCTCAATGCCTTGCCCATCTGGAAGGCAGAAGATATGAGAGAGGAAAAGGGGTGCAAGAGAAGTCAGTAAGACACAAACAGTTGCTTATGACGATTCACGTCTCGGATTTTTGTTCCCTGTTTATTGCCAATGGAAATCAAAGCAGATGGAAGAGGATTCCCTGCAGGTGAACAGCAGTAGGAGAAGTAACATGCTTCTCAGTGCAACTTGATGAGGGTGGAGGAACGTGATTTTGGAGTTGCATATTTGTAGCACTAACTTTTCTTTTTAAATAGATTTTGGAGGGAAAACTATCGACCTAGAAAAACCAAATCCCAGTTTGGTAGCCAAAATGTTAATATGTCTTGGTTCCTTTCTGTTGTTTTTGTTTTTGAGACTCCCTTACGTACAATGATGCATCAAGACTCCTCAAGAACACTTTGATCTGCTCTGGTTCTGGCTCTTCATAGAACAGAGCTCTCAAGATCCGTTTAAGTCAATACCAATCGCCTTAATTGGCAGTAGACTGTGCAGTGACACCTGGGACACGCCTACCACCTTTCTTGCTTGAACTGGTGTAGATTTCGTCAAGGATATATATATTTTTTTGCTTTGTTTTGTTCCTTCAATTTTGATATTTGGTCATTGCACACCACGTGCACTAGGGGGACTATGGAAACTGCTGATGTGATTTCACAGTGGCTGGCCAGCAAAGTTCCTGAGCAACACCACAGTGTATCTATGGAGGCATCACCATATTGCCATAGTTCAGACTTCCTATTTAATTGCCTAATGAAAACTTGAAAGAAAGCTTGTTTGGAAGCTTTGAACCTTTTCTCCATGCTCCTCAGAACTCATTTACACACCTGGATATCTGTCTTGGATTCTGTCACTCAGGCATGACTTCAGGTTTTCCTTCTGTACCATGGGGGGCATGCTTGTTGCAACCCACAATGATCGGTTGGCAACTCTGGTTACTTGTTCTTGCTAGCCCCTTTACCCAGTTAAATGTCTGGTAACTTATTTGTGTGTCTAGAACCTGCGAGAGAGATATTTTTGGGTTGAGCAGATCTGTAGAAATGTGATCATTATGGGTGGAAAAGTGAGAAGCACTTCCAGTTAAAATAAATCCCATACAGCATTCTGCTCTAGAGAAAATAGCTACCTAAGTTCTCCTTTCCCATTTATCAAGGTGATATAATGTTCCCACTCTTCCAATGTGTTACGGTTGAATGAAAGGGATTGGCTTTTTGGTGAGCATTGACTTCCTTCCAAATGACAAGTTTAAGCAAAAATAAAAAGATAGATAATGCATGGGTCCACTTCGACCAATGGTTGTACCATTTAGTGATCAATGGAGGCATCAGGCTCACCCTTGAATCTTGTAGATAATTTGGTTGTAGCTCAAAGTGGATTAATTTCCCTGTACTTTATACACACACACACACACACACACCTCTATTTATACATGTCTATTTCTAGCTAGTTGGAGCTGGCACTGATTCCAAAGACTGCCTTTTCAAACTATCTCTCATGCAGGTGGAGAGTTAGTCATTGGGAATGGTTGTGTATAGTTAATAACATGGGATCATCCCTGCAAGACATGCCAAGAAATGAAACGGCACGTGATTCTCCCTTGGTTGCTGCTCTTCCACTCACTAAACTAGCTCACTGCCCTCCTTTTGACTGTTTTTTGACTTGCTGACTGTTCAGTAATTTCCTAATTAATGTTTAGGATGCAAAAACTTAAAAGAATCTTTTTTTATATACAAAATATCTAAAATTGTATAATGTAAGTACAGACACAGGGATTCTTAGCACTTCGCCTTTTTGGCTTTCTTTCCATCTTTAATTTCATCAAACTACCAAGTTTTTGGATCAGAGTTCCTGTGCACACTGTGACTGTCAGTGGCCATTTGTGTTGCAAATACAAGGTCTGGCCCTTAATGATGGGATGAGAAATGGACCAAAAGCTAACCATCTCTACAAGGGCAATTAATGTTGGCATTTAAGAATAAGGGAGAGATCTAAGTTTTATTCCAAAGATTTATGGTTAACAATTATTTAGAAAATATTGGAGCACTGTTTGCTGACAATCTTGTAGTTCTCTATATCTGTGTTTGCATATCTTCTATTCCACCCAGGGGTTCAATGGGCATTTTGAGAGCCCTGCACCTTGGTATTTGAATATTGTATGACAGTTTTAGAATATCAGCTGAGGGAGATGACAGAACATCTAGAAAGTGCGTTAACTGAAAAATCTATACTGTCCAAGAAATTCTTCTTGTAGCATCCTACATAATGTACATACATATTTGTCATGACAGTAGTCCTTGGGTAATATCCACAAATGTCATCACCTGAAATGTTGTTAAATTCTATTGCCTCTAGAATTTGTAGAGATTGTCTACAAGTGTTGGTGACAAATTTAATATAAGCCCGTCTTTTAAATAATTAAAAGCGGGTGGGAGTGCGAAGCTAGGGAAATGAAAAGGAACAATATTGATTTACCTCCTGTTGTCATTTGTGGTCTTGCTAACTTCTCTACTAAGTGCAGCAGAGTGTGAAATCATCTGTACCCTGTAGATGGCTGGAAAGTCTTATTCTAGGCAAGTCATAGCAAGAATTCTGTTGTTTCGCATACTCAGTTCAGAAACACCACAGTAGCGGGTTTGGATTCCTGTGTCGTTCCTATATCGACCCTATCTCTAATGGCTTTCCAATATTAGTGGGATGTTAATGCACACTTATTTGCAAGTAAGATCAGTTAAAGTAAGCAGGACTTGGCTGGGTAAATGTGTAAAGAATCCACCTGCAGCCAGTGAGGTGGTGAGCCAAGAAGTAAGGGGCCACCGCTGCTCAGTAGTGACTGAGGAAAAGAGGTACCCGATAGCTTTCATGGCAGGCATTGCGAGGAGGTGGTGAGGAAGCTGCTACATTCTCACCATGCCAGGGTGTGACTGTTAACTTGCCAGCAGCTCCCACATGGCCCATGTGGCCCACACTTGGTACTACCAGCCAGTCAGTAGGTATGCCCCGTGCCTTCACCACTACTTTGCAATGCCCACCAGTAAGGGTGTCAGGTCTCCCTGCCCTTGGTCAGACTTCAGCAGTGGCAGTCTCTTACTTTCCACTTCACTAGTTGCCACTGATACGCTCAATCTGCCATCCTAATCATACTAAGAAGGGAGTCCTATGGAAGTCAATGGGACTTAACCTGCTAGTAAACATGTTTGGGATTGCACTGGGAGATGTGCACACACACCCTTTCTGAGATTTTGGTTTGACCACCTATAGCAACAGCGGGGGACGTGTGGCCCTCTGGATGTTGTTGGACTACAGCTCCCATCAACCCTAGCCAGCATAGCCAATAGTGAGGGATGATGGGAGTTGCAGTCCAACAACATCCAGAGGGCCACACGTTCCCCATCCCTGACCTACAAAAAGAAAATCATGCCTGATGGTGCCATAACAGTGATGAATCATGCTTTTTAGAGGTTTCCTTTTCCATATTACAAATCCTGAGGGAAGTGAAGAGGGAGTTTGTAGATAGTTCAAGAACTTAATTTCACCTCTTTCCCCTTCTTATCTTGGTTTTCGCTGTCCTGTACAAATGGGATTTTTAAGGGAGAGGATTTTTTTTTTTACTTCATGGTAATGCTGGCCAACTTCTTCAGCCCTGGAGGCTGTTCTTTATCCAATGCTCCCAATAGGAGGAGAACTGGCAAAGTAAGAGGTGGCACCTAAGCTCCTGGTCTAGCACAGGGAGGTACAGAAGGGGGAAACAGGGAGGGGGCCAGATGTGGCTCATGGCATTCCAGTTGGACATTCCTGCTGCTGGAGCACTGTCGAAAGAGACACTGGCAAGGCACAGCAAGTGAGCCCTGTGTGTGGCTGGAGAGGCAGTATTGTCGCAGAGATGTTCTGCATCCCATTTTCAGTGTGCCAGTATTGCTCCAGGAGATTGCATTATCTGTTGATTGCCTGGCATTCTCTATGTCAATTTCTTTTTCATTTGTGCTGCTGATTTCTGATAGATCTCATGGTAAAATTGGCTCAGAAGAAAAACCTGACTCTTCCCCCCCCCTTTCTTCTTCTTCTTCTTCTTCTTCTTCTTCTTCTTCTTCTTCTTCTTCTTCTTCTTCTTCTTCTTCTTTTTTACAACATTCACACAGAGGGAGGGGGCACTGAGGATCTTTCCTTACTGGGTTTGTCAAACATAGCCAGTATCATTAGAAACGGCAAGATTTGGCCCAATACTCTTAACAAGATTCTTCCTTCCTTCCCAATGCTTCATTTTTTCCAAAAGCAATGGGATGGAAGGAGGATCATATCAAGAATGTATTACCTGTTGTAATTTCAGAAACAGGTGGGTTTAAAAAAAAACCTTATTTGTGATGCTCTTGGAGTCAGAAGTTAAGATTCCCCTACTCATGTTTGTTAAATAACAAACACTTTGACTTTTTAATTTAAAAAAAATGGGTATACTGCCAGAACACTGGTTCTACACTCCTGTGCTCTGTGTGCACACATGTGCTCAGGCACCTAAACGAAACATAGCCCCTCGCAGATGAAACTGAGCTCCAACTATTTCTGGTGTAATAACCAACAGTGCCTATTTCTGTTTGGCTTGGTGAGGGTACTAACAGCTACCAGTGGAGTTTAGAAATAGTGTCAGCTTACGTAAGAATGCTTTTGCCTGTGCTGGAATATATATATTTTGCTATGTACAGTGAGTGAGAAGACTGAAAGCTAGGGAGGAAAAGTGGGTTACAGGAGTACCATGAGAGTGAAATCATATGGTGAGCGGTGACATTTAAGGGGGGGAAATCCTTTATCTTTTGAGCTGTACTGAGCAAAAATCAGCTATCAACACACAGTTCCCTGGAACATTAAATTTAATTTTATTCCTGTGTGACAGACTGTTAACTAGATAGATTAATTTGTATGGTGCACATGGTTGCAAGGTCCATCTGGAAAGACATTCCCGAGAGTTTAAAGTTTTTACCCTTCTGTCACTTAGGGCACAATCCTATGCATGTTTACACAGAATAGCTGGATGGGAGCTGTAGGGCTTTTTTGTGTGTGTCTAAACACGCATAGGATTGCACCCTTTGTGCTTTTATTTAATATGTGGTTGGTAGCTGTTATGGCCTATGGCCAAGACAAATAAACAGTTCGCTGGAAGGCCAGTTGACCAGACCAGTTAATGCTCAAATTATATTTTTCCATTGTAATACTACAGTGTGTCCTTTATGTTTCTCATACATTTTTGAGCTCTGTGCCTGCTAATCCCTGATCGCCAAATTGTAAGACTGGTTTTAAACACTAATGTGTTACTTAGACTTTGCTACATGATAGAGTTGCATGAGTTTTGGGGTTTTGTTTTTTTAAACTCCACAGAGTTAGAACAGCGCAGCTTTGCACCAATTTGGCCAACGAAAAGTAAGCAGCACTTAAATTATTCCAACATGTATCATCAGCATGTATCATCATCAAGTGAAGACTCTTAAGTTAACTAGACATGGAAAATATTTTTTTCCAGAGAATTGAAGGTTGTATAATAGAGGCATCACGAGTATGCACCCCTTAACTTTTGTCCCAAATGCGGTCACTGTGTAAACAGGGTATTTAGGGTTTGACCAGAAACGGGCAGCGGGGGGGGGGGGGTCTCTCAAGCCATCTCTTACATTGAAATAATGTCTGAAGTGATGACAGGGTTGTGCTGCATAACCCCACTCCATACCACTGATGTTGTGCCCTCCATACCACTTCTCTGCTGGTTGTGCTTTCAGTGGCCACGAGAAGGAGCCCGACACAGGTGCAGCTCCTCCAGGTACCACCCTTACATGGATGAGTTCTACGCACATATACCTGTATGTGCGGGGGGACGGACCTTCATGTGGCTGCTGAATGCACAGCCGTTGAGGGGCATGACCAGCACACATGTTGGTGGCAGGGACCAGGGCTATGTAACATGACCTTAATACATTCATGTGTGTGAGGGGGTTAGCGAATCCCCAGTAGGACAAAGTGTGTGTGCAACTTCATCTTTCCATTCTAGTGGTGGGGGGAATCTCTCCAGCCAGAATAATACATAACGCCAGCGACAGGCTCTGCCCCACAAGGTGCTTAAGCGTGGTCATATACCTTCAAGGATTTGTAAGGCTTTCCACTGATCGCTGTGCAAAAGTTTAGTGATGGAGGACAGATTTTTACATGTCTGAAAATTCGTTCCAGGTGCTGTGGAGTGAAGTGCCCATCACAGCCGACCAAGCAGTTGACTTATTTGTTTATTGTATACTCAGTTATTAGTTTCAGCTTGCAATGAGGTATGTGGGGAAAGGTACTCTCCTTAGCACAATCTAAAAGGTCAGTGTTGGAAATGGACCAATCAAATGTAAATTAGTGATGGAGTTGGAATGGGAAAGTTTGGAAATTTTGCCCCCAATATGAGACAAACCCAAACCCCCTCCAGAGTTTGGGCCTGGCTTATATTACTGAGATAAGCCCTCCCTACCAGTTCCTTCCCTCCTTCCAAAGCAAAGCTTACCCTTGTGAAGAGGGAGGACTGGTGGCAGGGAGGAGTCACTGCAGAGAAGAGAGGCCCTCTGGGAGGCATAGGAAAATATAATTCCCAGGCACCCTGACAGGAAATGAGGCTTCAGAGCATGCTCAAGAGCACCCAGGAATTAAGGTTAAGATGTACCATTTTCTCCTGTCCGCAGCAATTCCTTCCTGCAAGCGGTTCCCACCGCCAGTTCCACCCTTCTTAAGGCTACATTTGCTTGGGAAAGGGGGTGGGAACAGGCAGAGAGGCCTTCAAGTTCCCCTTATTTTTCCCAAGCGTTCTTAAAAATAAAATTTTTAAAAAGCTCAGGAACGCCCAGGTTTTGTTACAATTTTTTTCCAAGAAAGCACAGAAAAATTAAATTAATGGCAAGATGGGTTAGGCACAGTGTTCTCCAACCTTGGGTCCCCAGATGTTTTTGGCCTACAACTCCCAGCATGCCCCAGCCAGCTGGCTGGGGCATGCTGGGTGTTGTAGGCCAAAAATATCTGGGGACCCAAGGTTGGAGAACACTGGGTATGGGGGAGTTCGCACATTGTTAGATGTAATGCTTTTGAAATTGCGGCATGGCCAGAACTAACTTTCAGTTGTGTTCATTGACTGAACATCCACCAGAATGTTTTACTCTACTGGAGAGATGAAGAGAAACTTATTTAAGGATAGCTAAAACCAGTAGAAGCATGTGCTTTGCTCAGATCCACATGTGCTGGTGAAGCCCCAGTGACCGGCTTTTAATTTGTGTGACTGAATTAAGGTTCACCCCACACATTTTGCACTCACAAAATGCACTAATCCAAAGATCTCAGAGCTCCCCCCGCCACACAATTTTCCTGCCATGCAGATCACAGGCAGTAGGGAGGAAGGTGTGTGTGTCCATGCATTGATTACCCTTCCCCCTTAACACAAAGGGGGTTTCATAAATGGAGCAATGGGTACACAGCCTCCTGCTGCATGTGTTGCTCTTGAATTGGGGGCAGAATTGTGTGTACAACTAGGTCTACTAGATGCAGGGTTCCCTCCGCCCACCCCACAGCAGTTGGGGTTCTCTTTGTACTTGCAGTGAGTGTGATCTAAATATGTAATCTGATTCCAAATGTGAATAAACTCTTGCTGGATTGGAGCAACTGAGTTTTAATGGCGGTTTGACTTGCCTCTTGTCAAGGATTGGTTACCTCCCAAACTGGAGCGGATGAGGGGAGAGTAGGGGAGTTTCAAGAGCTTGGTAGAGAAATTGCTCACCTGAAACATCTCCCTGCCTTTGCGATTTAAAAAAAAAACAATAACAATGATAAAAGGCTCCAAGTCAGAAATCAGAAAATGTGTACATCCAACATTTCTCACGTAAGCAAAGTTTTGGCTTCGCACTTCTCCTTTAACAATTAAACAAATCTACCCAAGTCCTATTCTTTATTCTAAAGCAGTGTTCTCCAATCTTGAGTCCCCAGATGTTTTTGGCCTACAAGTTGTAGGCCAAAAACATCTGGGGACCCAAGGTTGGAGAACACTGTTCTAAAGGTATATATAATTTATTTTTTAGTGTTCAAATTTGGTCATTCCTTTAAAAAACAAAACAACAAAACAATACCTATATAACAACCAACGGCGCTTGGAGGACTTTCATTTTGCACTACAACTTTCCTTTTGCCAGATGTGTCTGCCAAGTGCATTTGGAGAAACCTTCTGTCACATTCTCTCAGGCCTTCTCTGGTATTTCTAGTATATCGCAGAAGTACCCAAACTTGTAACCCTCGGTTCTGCCTTTTTCGGTTGACATTTTATTTTTTTTAAGCTTTTTATATATAAATATAAATATATATATATATAAATATATGAATATATTACTTTGTCAATTTTTTTGGCTGTACAAAAGTCTTAAGATTTAAAAAATATTATTTGTATTATATGATGGTGGTATGTTAATGTTACAAGATTATTAATGAAGAAGAAGATTTATTTTTGTTACTGGTCTGTTTCATAATTCTTTTTTAAATTGGTATATTGTAAGATATCTATGCAAAAAAAAAAAGTTATGTGACGCATTTTTATTTAAGAATGTAATACGTGTAATAAAAAGTAGAATGTGTTTGGCCTGAAAATGGCTCCAGGTGTCTTGGATATTTCCTTTGAGGCATAAAGAAAACTGCAAGAAACAAGTAAGATAATATCTCGGGGCCAGTTCACATATTGGTGAACCCCAACATTCTCTGGGTTGTATCCAGTGGTGTTCTTGCACTTGCACACAAGGTGAAGCACCTGAATTTGGATGATTCCCCCCCACACACACACACACATCTACTGACCTTCTGTGTCAAAACCTCTTACTGTTCTAAAAGATTCCCTAACGCTCAGGAGAAGTTTTTTGAAGGCTATGGGACAATGGGCAGTATATAGAGGGGATGAGCAAACGTTGGGTGCCCTGTGGAAGTCATTTTTATTTATTTATGTATTTATTTATTATATTTATACCCCGCCTTTTTTTTTCCTGCAAGGAACCCAAGGCAGTTTACATAATAATCCTCCTCCTCTCCATTTTATCCTCACAACAACCCTGTGAGGTAGGTTAGGCTGAGAGGCGGTGACTGGCCCAAAGTCACTCAGTGAGTTTCATGGCTAGTGCAAGGGCCACCGTTGGATCCAGCCTTCTGTGTGCATATTGCTGAATCAAGAAAAATCCAGGGTGCGAGTCTGTTCATATGATGTATTTAAATAAGTATTTAAATGATATTTTTGTATGGATTTTTTAAAGTCACAGATTAATATGGAAACAAGATGAAATGGACTTCTGAGTGAATGCATGCAACATTGCAACAATTATATGGACCAGAAATAGATTCCATCCCTAATGTGCAAAACCCCTATGAGAAAGTTCAGTAGTTTTGATCAAAACTCTTTTGGCTTCCCAAATGGATTTTTTTTTTTTTTTTGGCCTGAGGAGGAACATCTCAAATTTGCTTCAGATTTCACTTTTGCTGAAATGTGGTGAGCATCAAGGAATGTACTATACCTTCCCTAACAAATGCCAACAAATGCCAGTAGTCTTATCAAAACTCTTTGGTCTTCCCTCAAAAATAGATAGATTGCCTGAGGGAAAAACTCTTGCTCCTCACATCTGCTTCAAATTCTAATTCACAACTTCAGAGACAACTCTACCTTTTCTTTGTAAACCATCTTGAGAATTGTATTAATTAAAGGGCAGCGTGCGTTCTGGAAAGGCGCACTGTTTCCACCTGTGGGCATTTGCCATCTCTAAATTAATTTGGAAGGTAGGTGACTTCTTTCTGGGTTTTGCTCAGACCCACATTCAGGCGTGTGTCTCTTCAGGCCACAAGTGGAATCTTCTAGAAGGCTAAAAGAGCTGGCTCCTTCCTCCTCGTCCATGTGCAGGAGTGGTTTTTGCATGGGGTTAGGAGATGGAACCAACACTTGCTGCTCAGTTCCTTCCTAACATCACAGACAAAAGCTGCAGGAAAGAACTCTCATCAATCGGAGCTCTGTAGAACATTTCCCCTTTTCTCCAGCCCCTCACCCCTTCACCTTCACAACAAACATGGCACTTTCCAAAAAATGTTCTGGCTGTGCAAATAACAGTTCCTGAATTGGCATGTCACTACCTCCATCTTTTCTTCAGTGCAGACTTCCACAGATTTAAAAACCAGGCTTCTCACACGTACTGACACAGGCAAGTGCCTGTTTCTGAAAGCAGCATCTCCGTATCTATTTTCAGCGGTAGGGCTATTCTTGCAAACAGGTTCCTGTCCCTATAGGCGCAATACTTTTCTGTAAATGAGTTCTAGGTGCAACGTACTCCCTGGCAAATCCACAAAACTGTAGCACTGTACAAACTCGATAGCTTCCTGTTTGTAGGGTTGCTTCAGAGCCAGCATCTTGAATGAGCTGTTCATCAAAATGTGTTTTGTGTGTGTATGCAGGTACAGTAATTGCTTGAAAGAAATACCCAAGGTCTGAAAAAGAAGCTAATTGGCCCTTGAAATATGGATGGGAAGCTTATTTATGGAAATCCTGATTTCTCAAGACCACTGAAGCTTGGCATTTAACAAAGCGCTCCGAGATGATCCATGCACCATTCATAAAGCCTGTTGAGCCTCTTCGCTCACTTGTCATGCCTCTCCCACCCATGTCAGATCTTATTCTTACCATGTCAGATCTTATTCTTACCAAGTCAGGGAGGCATGCTCCTGGGAGCAGGGCAAGTGTAGCTGTAATGGAGTCTGGGAACTGGCAGGCTGGTGTGGCAGAGAACGGCAGCAAATGGAGTTCCCTTCCAGCTCAGGCTAGAGAGCAAGCCACCACTGGAGGTTTTATGGGGGTCAGGCAGTACCACAAGATCTTCTGTTGCTGTTTGAGAAGCTTCTTTGCTGGTTGAACTGTAGTTCCTGCCATTAGGAACAGAGGAAGCTGCCTTGTCGGTCCATCTGGCCCAGTATTGTCAACACGGACTAGTAACGGCTTTCCAGGGTTCAAGGCAGGGATTTTTCCTAGCCTTACCTGGAGATGTCAACAACCGAACATATTGTATATACGGAACAGACCTTCCGTATGTGAAACATGTGCTCTGCCAATGAGCCACACCTGTTGGATAGAGCAGGGGTCCTCAACCTTTTGGGCTCAGTCTGCACATCTGGAATTTTGAGAGTGTGTCGTGGCGTGGGTGTGCTCACAAAATGGCTGCCATGGGGGGGCATAGCCAGTCACAGAAGCACTCATTTCCCAGAAGGTGAGGCTAAAAGAAAAGTAACTTGCCCAAGAATCTAAGTACAAGGCAAAGGTGGAGTCTGAGCTACAAAAGACAAAGCCATTCTTTTGAACCCAAATTACGGCATGCCAGCCTCCCTGTTTAAAAAAAACACAAAAAAACAAAAAAACGATTTTAAAAATCTTAAGAAATACAGTAAAAATCAGGAGGGGCGGGGAGCCTGGTGGGAGATCCCAGGGATAGAGCTGGATGGTTGTGCCCAGGCTGAATACCAGCTTTGATATCATTCAGGGCCTGGCTGGCACTACCTTTGCACCTTCTGTTGCTGCTCTTAGGGGCTGCCTGATCTCCACCAGTCCCAACTTGCCATCCTTTGCATGTGCAGTAACACAAGAACACCAGCCAGCAGAAACCAAAGGGAGCAGCAGGTCGATTGGGAAAACAGATGGTGTCTCCAGAGCAGTGGTTCCCAACCTTGGGTCCCCAGATGTTGCTGGCCTACACCTCCCAGCATATCCAGCCAGCATGGCTAATGGCGAGGGATGCTGGGAGCTGTAGTCCAGCAACATCTGGGGACCCAAGGTTGGGAACCACTGCTCCGGGGCAACAGAACCAGGGGATAAACTCACTCAACCTATGCATTTGGTTAACCCTAGCTTAAACCAACAAATGTTTGCGTGCAGTATGCCACATCTGGATAAAGCCGTACTTTTTGCTGGGATTTCTAAAAAGATTGGAGTGGGGGAGTCTGAAATAGAAAATAAGAGATACTTGAGCTCTGCACACACAAAAGTAAGCAGAATAAAATAAAATAAATTTAAGATTTTCTGCGAAACCATTAGCTCATTTTCACCTTACAAATTGTCTTAAGTGTCCGTTAGCGCCCCAGGAAAGTGAAAAAGCGCCAGGAAAGCGCCCTCAAAAAACCACATGCTCAGCACACCATCACCTAGGATGCGAAAGGACCACAAATCTAAGTATCTCCATCTACTCCCTACCATCCATCGTCACTGAAAGGTTCACCTTGCCTTATTTTGAAGTGTGTGCGTATTTTATTTTATTCCTGCTCCTAAAGCAGTGTTCTCCACCCTTGGGTCCCCAGATGTTTTTGGCCTACAATGCTAGCTGGGGCATGCTGGGAGTTGTAGGCCAAAAACATCTGGGGACCCAAGGGTGGAGAACACTGTCCTAAAGCAACTGGAGAGAACTGAATGTTCAGTGTGGGAATGAAGCAGGCGTTTCTGCTGTGAGAACTGTTGCCAAAATAATCCAGTTTGCCATATTCTCAGGAAAAGCAGTGTTCGCTCTCCTGGGTGGAGCTGTTTACAACTTCTACGCTAAGTGTGTGTTGTGGGGGTTCTTTTTCTTCTTTCCGCAGTAGATGCCTAATTTCCTGCAATTCTTGGAGAGTAACAAGCAGGAAGAGAGGTCAGGAAGCTCACCACCATAACCAGGCAGTGATTAAGAGCGGACTCATTTCCTTCCTTTTCCTCCACTACCATTGGAAAGATTTTTATTTTCCCATGTTTGGAATTTCTAAGCACCTCCCTTACACATAGCACACAATTAATGATGTTATTTTTTTAGCACCTCCCACGCCAAAGGAATGTTGCACGCCAAATATTTCTCCCACGCATAGTTTTGTTGTTGTTTTATTGCTGTTTTATTTTTACAGATGGGAAGCCTGGGTAGAGAAACGCCACTTCAGGCACTTATTGAGCGAGGAGGGTCTATGGTTCAGTTATGCAGAAGGCCCCAGGTTCAATCCCTGCCATTCCTAGTTTTAAAACAGTGTTCTCCAACCATGGGTCCCCAGATGTTTTTGGCCTACAACTCCCAGCATGCCCCAGCCAGCATAGCTGGCTGGGGCATGCTGGGAGTTGTAGGCCAAAAACATCTGGGGACCCAAGGTTGGAGAACACTGTTTTAAAAGATCAGGCTAGAGGGCTTGAAATACAAGTAGCCTTGTATGTTCTCAACAGGGCCAGCAGCCCTCTCAGTAGGTATAGTGAGGCCGCCACCTCAGGTGACAGATGCTGAGGAGGGAACAGAGCCATGTGCACCATATGGCCCTCAGGAGCATTGGCCGGTGCTGTACCGTCACCGGCACTGAAGTAAGAGTCAGCTGAAGCTCAGTCAGCTTTTGTATATGTAATGGGGAAATGCGCCATTTTGTCCTTTGCCGCAGGCAGCAAAATGTCTGGGACTGGCCCCCTAGTTTTTGTGCCCTGACCATAAGTTGCCGGTCCTAGCCGGAGGATAATTCTTCTGCGATACAGTAGGTGGTGTAGCACGTCATGATGAGTAAAATCTTTGTGCAGCATGCGCAGGGGCCCTCACAGACTAGTTCAGATGCAAGATCTTGCTGTGTTTGCTGTTTCTCATTACAATCAAGCTGAGAGGGCAGCCGAGTTTGGGCACTTTCCCTAAGTAACTGGCAATCCCTGAAGGGTTAGAGAGAGAGAGCTTTAACAGCTGAAGTGAAAAGCAACCGGAAATTTGCTCCATGTGTCGGGTCATTCCTTTCACAGAGTATGAAAATGAGGCGATTCCCTCTCCCATGTGCTGCTTCAATGACCTCTCTCAGCCACAAAGCTTTTTTTTCTTTTTGCTGACAGAGCCTCCATTTCCTTTTTCTCAGAAGATTGGTTACTAAACAATTATTTGGAATGCTTCACTCTGGTTCTTTTCGGCTGCGATAGCTATTAACCCCTCCTTGGCTACCGCTCTCTCATGGAGCCAAGAAACCCTGATTTTAGGAGGCACAGCATGCAACTACCCGTGATGGAGAGGCTCTGTGATCAGTTCTCACAATATTTTTCCCCCTTTACTGCAAAGCAGCTGCAGATGTCTGCTAATTTGACCGGGGAGGGGTGTTTAACCTCTCCACACACCCATGTCATTCCTAGAGATGTGAAAGCCCAGGGGAAAAATACCCAAAAGGGGGACACACACCAGGTTTTCTAACATTCCACACACACACCCCGGACTATTTTTGATTTTTTCTGAAAAATTGGAAAAATTGCTTTGGAATATGAAACATTTTCTTTTAGAATTTAAGAGAAGGTGTTTATATATTGTTACCCAGCCTTTATTCCCCCAAAATGATTTCTACAAATGATATAACACTTTTATAGAAAGACTAGAGATGTAAAATGTCTGGAAATAATGAAACCATGGGGGAAATTGTTTTTTTTGTTTGTTTTTTAATCCTCTCTAAGATTCCCAGAATGGTTATTTCTTCCATTCCTTATTAAAATTATTGATCTAATGTATCTTTTAGTGATAGATATTTAGGGATGCACCGAGTCATGTTCAGTTTCCCAATGTGTGAGTAGAGTCACCATATAATCATATGGAGGAAAATGTGCTTGGCAGTTTGGGTTTTGTTCTACCGAGTCCTGTGTTTCTGGGCTTGTTCTGGTTAGATGCTGTAGCAGTCAATAAATGTAGTTCTAATCTAAAACCCACATGTGAAACAAACAAACACTGTAGGTTATGCCACCACTGTCACCAGATGCGACGGAACAGCATGTGGGTGATCCCACGCACCTACGTTCCTTTTTTAAAAAAAATTAGCTTGGAGGCTTGGGTCTATAGAACTCACTGCCACAGTTTTTAATAAAGTTCTCAATTAGACTTCACCACTAGGGAATGCTGCCTCAGCTATAAAATCTTTTAACTGCGGCCACTAGAATAAACCCTCTCTACCAAAAAGAAACTCAGTAACCTGGTTCCTATGGTGTAGGCATGGGATTGACACTACCATTAGAGACCACCTTTCAAAATGAGCAAAAAAATAAGATGTTTATTAACGGAAATTATTTACAAAAGTGCATAAAATATCACTCTTCAAATAATAGGTTGAGATTGCTTAAAGCTTCTTAAATTAAATATGGTTGCTTACCATTCCTAAGCTGAGGCTTTTCCAGCTGAATAAATTCTCAATAGCTTTTCCTTCAGATCAGATTTCCCTAAGTTCCACCCCACAAACAGGAACAGGTTTAGGAATTTCCCTAAACTTCCTTACAAGCAGGAACAGAGGCTGTATACCAGTCTTCCTCTGCCTCCAGTTCTTCCTGCTTCTTCTGACCTCTAGGATACTTCAGATGTTTCAGGGACTACCGTACTTGCTGATATTCCTTCTGGTCAGACATTTGGTTTGCTCATAAAGTTATCATGTTTAGTATATAAAATTTAAAAGTATATTTTATTCAGACAATAATTACAAGTTTACTAACTGAGTTTAGTGGTAGTTTTTGAATATGATGATAGTTTTATGAGCAAACTAAGTGATGTATAATATATCCTTAGGAACATAAAGTCTCTTTTATGTTCCTAAAGCAGCCCAACCTGGTGCCCTCCAGATGTTTTGGATGTCAGTGCCCAACATTCCTGACCATTGGCCATACTGGCTGGGGCTGATGGGAACTGAAGTGCAAAATATCTGGAGGGTACCAGGTTAGGCAAGGCTGCACTAAAGCAATGAAGTGACTTTAGATCTGCAAATAGTGCCTAAAAAGTAAGTATTGCTTATTTTTCCATTACCCCCCAGATTTCCTCAGAAAAAAATAAAATGGGGACCCCCCCCAGCTTCAAAATTTCCAGGAATTTTATATATCTAGTCATTCCTCCAATCTAAATCAACATATCCCTGAAGTTGCCTTTAGCCATGCTGGCAAAAAAGACAGGGTTAAACAGCCTTGCCCTAAGCAACACTTAAGCCATCAAATAATGCTTATTTGCCCCATGGCTTATTTGAAGTTTTTTTTAAAAAAAAGACATTGAGAGATCTGATGATGGATCTCTCCCATGTCATGCATTATTTGGCACGGAACACTTCTTCGCATATGACCGTTTCTCTATATATGGGTATTCAAGTAATATACATGGATATACAAATGAAATGTGCCTGGATATTGAAAAAGTGTGCACCTGTGCATACCATTATGATGTGTGTGAACATATAACTTTCCACGTGTAGTTCAGAAGCCACTGCACTTCACACACTAGGACTTGTGTGACTCTGTCATCCACATGACAGACCAGATAAACTGTTTGCTCCGTGGAACAGGAAGAAAAATGAAGAAGAAGGCAAGTCGCCTGCACGGCAGCAATCATCACTGCAACAAGCCTCAGGACTGGACTCAGGGGCAGGCAACCCAGGTGCCTGCCTGGGCCCCTGGGCTTGTGGGGGGGGGCAGTTACAGGCTTCTAATTCAACTATCCATTGAACAGCTGGAACAAACCATACGAACAGTTCAGCACCACTTCTAAAGCTGGCCACCATGACCTGCATGGCCAGAATGCAGTTAACATTGGGGTTTCAAAAGATGATGATGATGATGATGATGATGATGATGATGATGATGATGATGCAAACTTACATCTTCAGTACCCACTCAAGAAATGGTGCGCATGTGAGTTATTGTGATCAGATCCATGTGTGCACATTTCCTGTCTGATATGAAAGGGAGAAATCATGCATGTAAATCATGCGATGATGATGATGATGATGATGATGATGATGATGATGATGATGATGATGATGATAAAATACGTTTATTTATAATGCCCCTTACACCAAAGGGCAGGACAAATAACATACAGTAAAAATAGCAATACAATAGAATAACCAACACAAAACACAGTAACGAATCCCAGCAACCACCACATTAGCCCAACCACTCATTCTGGCAGACTAAAAAGATAAGTCTTTAATCCCGTACGAAAGCGGGAAAGATCCTCCTCCAGTCGGAGGTGCATGGGAAGCCTGTTCCACAAAAGTGGAACCAGGGGTTTGCAGCCTTGACAAGGCAGAGCGTGTCGGACGTGGGACTGCTAATAATCCCTGGCCCACCAATCTAAAAGTCCTACCAGGAACATACCATGAATGCCAAATCAGGGCTCTCCAACCTTGGGTCCCCAGATGTTGCTGGCCTACAACTCTCAGCATACCCAGCCAGCATGGCTAATGGCAAGGAATTCTGGGAGCTGTAGGCCAGCAACATCTGGGGACCCAGGGTGGAGAGCCCTGGCCTAGATGCTAAATAATGAAGGACATTAAAGCTCAAAGCCTTAAAGGCAAGAACCAAGAATTTAAATTGGGCCCTAGTCTGAATAGGTAGCCAATGAAGATTCCTACGGGCTATAGTAATATGGGAGTATCTGGGCAAGTTCAGGACAACACGAACAGCGCTGTTCTGAACCAGAACCAATGGAAGAAGCACAGAAGAGGGCAAGCCAGCTATTAAGCTATTACAATAGTCCAAGCGGGATACCACCAAAGCCTGAACAAGCAGATGGGCCATTTCAGGAGACAAAAACTTACGAATCCTGCAAATGTTCAAAAGGTGAAAATTACATATCTTGGCAGTCCTATTAATAAAAGGACACAAGGACAAACGATCATCCAGCAAAACACCAAGGCTCTTGGCAGCTGAAACCGCCGGGCCACCACCGAGCCCAAGATATGCAAAGAAGGACGCAATAAGGGAGTTGACGCACGATCAGGTTGAAATACCAGAATCTCAGTCTTATCCATATTCAATTTCAGATGATGTGCGGTCATACATGAGGAAACGCCTGACAGGCATTCCGTCACGGGCTGCCACACTGCAGTATCAATGGATGCAAAACTTCAATATATCTGTGTATCATCTGCATAGGTGTGATGTCATGAGATGGGCTACAAATGCAGTAAGATATCCAAAGGCTGAGTACATGCAGGTGGATACTGAAGAGGCTCCACATCTGGAAAACTCCTTGGTCTCAGGCTAGTCCAGACAAGGTTACACCCCCCCCCCCATCTAATCAGGAACAGGATAATTGTGCTCCCAGTCCCTGCCCCCATCTGTGTGTTTTCTTGTTGTCTGGAAACTTTCTATAACAAGGAATGAGAACCCATAAATTATGGGCCAGTTAGCACAGAGGGTCATGAATGAACCTCCACCTCAGGGTGCCCCATGTGTCACACCCTACTGAGGACAGTCCTCTCCTTGAAACGCCATCAGAGGTCAGTCCTTTGTTGAAAGATGTCCTCTCTTTGAAGGGCTGTCCAGCCCAAGTCTGGTTTAAAGATAAAGAACCATAAGCAGGGAGGGCCTAAAGAGGCCTCGAAGTTGCCCCTCAACAGTCAGCACCTGGTCAGGCACACTGGAGGTCCCCTGGTCACAGTGAGATTGGAATTTGTATTCAAATTAAGTAAGGCTGCAATCCTATGCATGTTTAGACAGAAGGAAGTCCTACAATTCCCAGCATGCCTCAGGCAGCCACGCTGGCTGGGGATTGCTGGGAGTTCTAGGACTATTTTCTGTCTAAACATGCATAGGATTGCACCCTGCATCTCACTGAATCTAACAGGACTACCTTCCTGGAAGGTGTGTTTAGGCATTTAGCTATGGACTTCAGTGATGTCGATTTTAACGGGGCACAGACATGCGTAACTTTCATTGAATGGCCCCTTAATTGTCCAGGATGGCGTTTGTGTTGGGCACTAAGCAAGACTCTGGCAACTGGCATCTGACAACCCCACACAGACTGATTGCCTTAAAGGCCACCACTGGCAGGCATTTGCCTCCGTGGAATCTTCAGAGAAACCAGAGGCTGCCCCTTGGGACTGGGATAGGAAATCGTAAGTAGGACTTGTAACAAAAACGTTGCAGTTTATCCTTCTCTCCAAACAAGATTGCTCCCGTTCAGGTTACAGCTAGGCAGCCATGCCCTCCTCCAGAGTATTCCATTCCATTCTCCACTCCCCCTCATTTTCTGGTCTTCTTTTCAACTGATATTCAACATTCCCTGGCATGCTGAGCATGCTTGAACCTCATGGGCAGTTTTGGCCAGGGAGGCTCCCTTAGTGATTTTTTTAAAAATATTTTTTTTATACTTCTGCAAACCTCAGAGTTTCCCTGAGCATACTGATACCTCCCTCTTACTTCTCAATAGCCCCATTTTGGTTCTAGTATTGTCTGCACTCACCACCTGAGTTTGGTATTGGCGTGATACTTGGGTTACTGTTTTTCTGATTGTAGCACGGAAGCACAGACTTAGCGAATCAGGATGTGGGAGGCAGGGGCGTAGGTGTTATCTGAATGACCTTTGAATGGCATTGGCTTCAGGTTGAAAGAGAAGCTTTGACGTTCCTGAGACTATCTGTGCAATCATACTCTGCTATAAAATTCACAGACCCCCTCCACAAAACAACTGTGCTACACTTCAGCAGCCGACTAGCTCTGTAATCTGCTCCATCTTCTTCGGCAGCCTCCTGTTTTGTTGTATTGTTAAGTAAACGGGCCCAAAGGAGGAAGATGAGATTTCACTTCCAAGAAGGGAAACGATGGGATGGCTACAATGGACAGGCGAGCAAAACATCCTGAGGTCAAGCAATGATTTTGAAAGACAAAGCAGCACCCTTTGGGACTGTTGGTGCTTGGGCTGCACGTGACGTAACCACGGGAGAAGTGGCCGCCTGGCTAATAAGGAGGGCCTCTTGGCACACAGAGTGTGTGTTGATCTGAAGTCTTTGGCCATCCCCTATTCTAATGACCTAATTTCTGTCATGATCAGTACTGAGAGAAGCTGGTTAGAAGTAAATTGAGTCTATTCAGCGTGAGTTTCCTCCTACGCTTCAGCACACCCAACATTATTTTCTTATAAGCAAATTCTGTGCTGCTCATATCCATGACTTCTTTAGCAGCTTGCCAGGAATTAAGAGTAAAATGCAACCACGGGGGGGGGGGGGGAGTAAATTTTTTACAATGCAATCCTTTATATGTCTACTCAGAAGTAAGCCCCATTGAGTTCAATGGGACCTACTCTCAGGTTTGTGTATAGCAGTGTTCTCCAACCTTGGGTTGTCCCCAGATGTTTTTGCCTACAACTCCCAGCATACCCGAGCCAGTGTAGCTAGACGCCAAAAACATCTGGGGACCCAAGGTTGGAGAACACTGGTGTATAGGATTGCAGCCTTAATAACTGATATAAAGTCAGAAACACCCCAGGATTTGACAGGCCTCTGGTTTGTTACAGACCATACGATCATCATATGTTCCTGTAGAGAATAATTGCACTCATTGTTAGACTGACAAACCAAAGACCTGGTTCTCAGCAAGCTGGTAAACTTGTGTCCGGGTTTCACCACTTGAAACTACAACCGGGAACTCATATAGTTGGATGCTCTTCAGTATAATATCTTTTTTTAAATCCCTGCACATAGAAAACTAGCAGAACAGGGGGAAAGAGTTTTCTAGTTTTCTGTGTGAAAGGAGACCTAGTTTTCTCTGGGAAGTGAGTGTGTGTGTCTGTGTGTGGGGGGTGGGTGGGTGGATTGTATGGAGGAGCATTGATTTGAGCCCCCTCAGTTTTACATGGTACAGCCCAGGAACAGGTTTGCCACCTCCGTAAGAATTAGGCCATAATTTGTTCTTTAGTTTTGTTGTTTTTTAAATTATATGCACATTAAAGTATTTATTAACCTAATCCTCCCATGGAATGTATGGTAAATGACCTTTAATACTGTAGAAGTTTGATGTATCAAGAATTATGGATATTAAGGGCATTAGGCTTTTAACCCGTTTTAACCTGCCACTTTACCGAGGCTTCTTTTCCCGGATTCTTTGCAGGATTACGATTGGATCTTTCACACATATCCCCCCCCCCCCAGGGTGGTGGTTCTTTTTCTGCCTTTCTATCTGTTCCATTACACAGCCACAAGGTGGTGCTGTGGTATAGTGGGATTTGCGAAAATACATGACCATTTTGTAGCGTTATATTGCATGCTATCCCTTTAATAGCTCATTATCCTCATTCTAAAAAAAAAAAAAAAAAAAGCTGCAGAAATGCTGGGAAAGAGCATGGGAGAGGCCCCGGAGGATGATGATGTTGTCTAAAGCACCTGGAAACTTCCGTGAGTGAGGAATCATGAGAGCACAATAAATGCCTTGTGTGGAGAAGCCCTGAGAGAAGATGCCATATGTAAAGATACCATATGGTCACTTAGGAGCATTACACTAAATGATTATTTGTTCAGCTGCTAGAACTTCCTCCTACTATTCCAAATTATTTTTCACCCTAAGATTAAAAAAATGGGAATCTGATGAAGTTATGCAAGTTAACTAAGCCATGCGTCATAACTAGGAAAGTGTCTACTCTTGTGCCAAAGCCAGTGCCGGCTCCAGGCAGGTTTTGGGGGCAAATGCCCCCCCTCCCTCGGTGAGTCTGCTTATCACCGCCATTGTCACCGGCTATTCTCGCTCCTCACCCTCTGTCCCATCATTGCTCCCATTTGCTTGCTTGACAGGCAGGCAGGCAGAGAGCCAAGGTGCAAGTAGCCAGCGGCATCTCCTGCTGCTGCTCCTCCTCCTCCTCACCGCCGCTGCCGCTGCCACCACCAATGTATGGGCTGGAGCAAGAGGCAGGTGAACCAGCAGGTTGCAATGGTGAAGAGGAGGAGTAATTCCAGGGGGCTCTTGCCAGTGGGCCCCTGCTGGGGTGTGGGGCCTTGGCAGGAGCCCAGTGATGCCAACCTTTGATGCCAGCCCCGGCCAAAGCACATAAATAAGCTAAATTTTGCATGAAACAAAGATGCATTTTGTAACGTCTCATATGGGTAGGCATCCTGATATCCCCCAGCTGTTTTGGACTACAATTCTCATACATCCCAGCCAGAATGGCCTATGATCAGGGATTCTAGGAGTTGTAGTCCAAAACATCTGGAGGGCATCAGGTTGCCTACCCCTAAGTAAATATGCATAGACTTGCACTGTAGGTAATCTTTAGGGCTGCAACCCAAGTAAAGACTTTTAAAAACATTAATCTTATGAATTTTAGTTGATTGATCAATTAATCTGTCAAATTTGCATCTGGGAAAAACTAAGATTTCTGAAGCAAGGTGCAGCATACTTCCTTTGTTCCTAGATGATGCACACATCTGTTACTGGCTGTCACATTATTTGAGAAGAGGCATTCCTTCTGTGTGCAAGAGAGAAGGGCAAATGCCTTTTCTAAGATTGTGCCTGCCATCTGCAGTTTTTATAAGCAAGTAGTAAAAATGATATTTTAAAACATCTTCTGGTCTATTAACAGGAAGCACCTTTTCAGTCAATGGCACTTTTTAAAACCAATCAATCAATTAAACACAGCAGGACTTGTAAATTTGCACCGACTGATTGTGTTAGCAGAATCTATACTGCTTCTATTAAACACAGGGCACAGAGCTTTGCAGGATGCATGCACCTGAAAGCTGGACTCTTCTGGTTCTTGAGAATTCCCCTGGCGTGCTCAAGCCATGGAATCATAGAGTTGGAAGGGACCTTGGAGGGTCATCTGCACTGCAGGATGCAACATCACCCCTGACAGATGGCTGTCCATTGTCTCCTTAAATACCTTCAGTGAAGGAGAGCTCACCAGTCACCACCTCCTGATGCAGTCTGCTCCACTGCTGAACAGCTTGTCCAGTTAGAAACTCTTCTCCTAATGTTTATCCAAAATCTGCTTCCCTGCAATTTGCACCCATTGGTTTTGGGCCTGCTCTCTGGAGCAACAGAGAACAAGCCTGCTCCATCTTCTGCATGGCAGCCTTTCGGATATTTGAAGACTGCTATCCTGTCTCCCCTTGATCTTCTCTTCTCCAGGCTAAACGCAGCCAGCCCTTTGAACTGTTCCTCATAGGACTTGGTTTCCAGGCCCCTCATCATCCTGGCTGCTCTTCTCTGAATGCCCTCCCAACGTGTCAATATCCTCCTCAAAATGTGATGCCCAGAACTGGACACGGTACTCCAGATGTGGCCTGATGCAGAATAGAGTGGAACTGTGGCCTGGACACTATGCTTCTGTTAATGCAGCCAATCATGAATGAATCTTCTCTTCTCCAGGCTAAACATACCCAGCTTTTTCCAATGTTCCTTATAGAACAGTGTTCTCCAACCTTGGGTCCCCAAATGTTTTTGGCCTACAACTCCCAGCCAAAAACATCGGGGGACCCAAGGTTGGAGAATACTGTTATAGAACTTAAGTTTCCAAACCTCTTGCCATCCTGGTCACCCTCCTCTGGACATGGTCCACTTCTTTAAAAATGTGGTGCCCAGAACTGGACACAGTGCTCCAGATGTAACAGCCTTCCCCATCCTGGTGCCCTCCAGATGTTTTGGATTTCAACTCCCATCAGCTCACAGCCAGAATGACCAATAATCAGGAAGGCTGGAAGTTGTAGCCCAAAACGTCTGGAGGGCACCAGGCTGGGGAAGGCTGCACATCTGGAAAACTGAGATGCTCAGATGGCTGCTGCATCCTGCACCCAACACCATATTCTGCATGAGTACCGCATGGCCATCACCCCCCCTGCATTGCAAGCCACTCCAAGACTGAGTGTAGAGCTTTGCCAGTTTGCTTGCACTCCTTCTTGCTTGGAGGAAGGGCAGGGAGATGTCCTTCAAAGTTGCCCAGCAGTGGACAGGTCTGCAAAGCACAGAGGCATTCCAGCCTCAGAGATATAGGCAATTTCCATATCACATGGTGAGCTTTTCTAGACGAGGCATTGTTGTGTGCTTCTCATTCCTTACTCATGGTTGTTTATGGGTTCGCTAGGCGACATCATGACCCTCCAGTTTTGGTTGTTTTTTTCAGATCACTTTACTGGGTGTGTTTTCTTTTTCTTTTTTCCAGAGCGGGGGAAATGGAGTATTGTTTGTGAAAGAGAAAGAAAATGTATTTTCCTACTTGTGTAATTGCGTTATTCTGCTATAGCACAACAACACCTAGAGGTTATGTAGTGGAAAAGCCAAAATGGAAAAGCTCTTTATGTAGAGTTTGGATCTCAAATCTGCAATGAAACTGAAAGCAGATACTGCGGATTAACAGCCTCGTGTAGAAATGCTCTGCAACTCTACCAGGGGTGGACAACTTGAAGCCTTTGAGATGTTTTAGCTTATAACTCCCATAAGACCTATGCAGCATAGTTAATGGTGAGGGATCATGGGAGCTGTAGTCCAAAAAATCTGGAGGGCCACAAGTTGCCACCCCTGCAAGCTTTGGAGTTAGGATAGCAGCTTGCTTTTAGCACTGAAGCACTCCAGTTAGGGGCTGGGGATATACACTGTAACATTTTGTTGCAGATCCCTACTTGTTTAAATATAATTCTATGGCCCCAAACAAGCACTGTAAACTGGAAGTGTCTTTCTACCATTGGAAAAATTCATAGAGCAACAACAGATAGATTAAGTTTTCTGACAACAAAGGGAGTGACTGAACATAGTGAAAAATGCCAGAATGACAAAAATCAATGAGATACTTTCATACTTGTCTATAAAGTATAGGCAAGATAAATTAGGCCATTGCAGTAAAAGGTTTTACATTTAAAAGGGCCATTGGTTTGCCCCTAGAGACCTTATGATGAAGTAAAAATAAAATAAAGAAAGAAAACATTCATCTTCAACATGCATTGCATTCTTCTCAATTTCAGTTTTTTTTAAAAAGGGCTTCTACCATTAAACATCTTAAAGCAGGCTTCCCTAACCTGGCACTCGCCAGATGAGTTGAACTACAACCTGCATCCTCCCAGGCAGCATTCTGGCTGGGGTGATCGGAGTTGTAGTCCAACATATCTGGAGGGCGCCAGTTGGGGAAGCCTGCTTCAAAGGTAGTGTCAAATTTCTTCTCAAATTTCATTAAGAGACAATATGTTGACAAGCTTTATTATTTTTATTTATTTATTTATTTATTTATTTATTTTATTGATATCCCACCTTTTTTCCTGCAAGGAGCCCAAGGTGGCTTACACATGATCCTCCTCCTCTCCATTTTTATCCTCACAACAACCCTGTGAGGTAGGTTAGGCTGAGAGTCAGTGACTGGCCCTAAGTCACCCAGTGAGTTTCATGGCCGAGCGGGGACTAGAACCTGGATCTCCCGAGTCCCAGTCCAACACTCTCACCACTATGCCACACTGGCTCTCATTAAAACTCATTGTGGCAAGATTTCAAATTCTATGCTCACATACTTTGATATGACATGTTTTGCTTGATGCATAAACAATATAAACATTTTTTTGTTTCTTCAATGTGGATTCTTCTGTTTTTTCAAGGCCCGCTCTGTGCTTTAGACACTGGTCTGAGCACCCAAAACTGTATTTTGCTATACAGAAATGTTAAAAAAAACACCACAACCCATCTTATACAGACTGGCCTCTTCATAGATGGTCAGGATTCGGGCTCCATAATAACGCTGGTGTCGTGGATCAATAAGAGCTTCACAGTTATATAGATATAAACTCTGGCATAACTAAGGGATTACATAGAAAAAATCCCAAAGAGCCATGATAGTACAGAATGGACTGCTTCTCACAAATTGAAACATGTTTTCCCTTTTCCCGTGCCAGTGAAATTTTTAATCCACACCTTGATTAAAATTTGGTAAGATCATCAAGGACTACATAGAGACATTTTTCAGGCCATATTTGGGCCCCCAAGTTGGCCATCCCTGCACTAAATCTGGGCATCAATTCAGCTTTAGTTCCTCATGATTTCCCCCACTGAATGAAATGGAAGAACTTAGTTGTGACTATCTAAAGTCCCATTGCTTTCAACAAGCTTTGGTCATGACAAGCTTTGGCTAGATCAGGACCATTGTCTCAAGATGTGCCCTCACAAATCGGAAGCATTTAAATCACCAGTTTGTTGTTTTTAATTCCCATAAAAACATCAGAATGACCTCCTGGATCAGATCAAGATTCCATCCAGTCTGGTCTGGTATGCCCTTTCTACACCAGCAACCAGAGAGATGCCTTCTGGGAAATCCACAGGCAAGGCACAAAAGTAACAGCCTTCCCCCCCCACAATTATTCCACCCCCCAGCAACTGGTACTCGGATGCCCACTGCCACTGAACATGGTTCCGTATCACTCTCTGTCCTCGGGCTAAAAAGCAGGGATGGGGACTCGGACTCGAGGACTCGACTCGTGAGTCGGACTGAGTCCCCCCTCTGACTCAACTCGGACTCGAGTCCCAATATTTTTAATGGGACTCGAGACTTGACTCGGGACTCGAGACCAAGGACTCTTCAACATCCCTGGGCTGTGCCAGAAGGAGTGGAGAGGAGCGTGATTGCCGGCGAAGAGCGCATGGAAGCGAGGTGTGCCGCTGCTCAGCCACTATGGACACGGCTACCAGGAGTGCAGCCCCAACAGTGTGTCAAGATTTATTTTGATTGATGTGTTGCGTACTTGGGAGAGGCAGAAGAAGGACCTGAGATTACTCTGTGTGGCTGCTCTGAGTGTGTTTCTGGTTCCAGCAAGCTCATCACCAGTGGAGCGGGTGTTCAGTGAGGGTGGAATTGTGATGAGATCTCACCGTTCCAGAATGGGGGCCAAACATTTAGAAAAAATCATGTTCCTCAAATGCAACATAGATAAGTTTTAGGAAGTACAGCAAGTTTATTTTTTAAAATCATTTTTCTAAAATGCAACCCAAAGACATTTTGGGTTTGGCTGCCTCTGCCTGCCTGCCTGGGGTTCCCAGCCTCCTCTGCCTGCCTGGTCTCTTCTTGACCAGTTCAACAGTTGAATTGTCCAAGACAAAGGCCTCTGCCTGCCTGCCTGCTTTGGGGTTCCCTGCCTCCTCTGCCTGCCTGGTTATTTTGGGTTTGTCTGCCTGGTCTGTTCTTGTCAAAATCAGTGGCAGAGTTTTGAAATAAAAAGGCACACTTGTGCCTAGAATTTATTTAAACCACACATCTGAAGTAGCCTTATTTTGTTGGGGGAAAAACCCATTGATTTTAATAGGGACTCGTGGAGACAGCTTTGGGAGTGACTCGTGACTCGTGACTCGTGAGTCACCATTTTGGACCAAGGACTCG
The DNA here is from genome assembly GCA_021292165.1 of Shinisaurus crocodilurus. Taxonomy (NCBI): domain Eukaryota; kingdom Metazoa; phylum Chordata; class Lepidosauria; order Squamata; family Shinisauridae; genus Shinisaurus; species Shinisaurus crocodilurus. Next base: position 125,954,415 of record CM037876.1, read on the forward strand.
GACTTGAGACTCGGGTCCAAAGACTCGTGACTCGACTCGTGACTCGAGACCAAGGACTCTTCAACATCCCTGCTAAAAAGAGCACCCGCCTTTGGCCCATGTTATAATTCCGATTCAATCCTCTGAGTTCTGCTGCTTATGAAGCCAAAACAGCAGCAGCCATGCACAAGAGGAGGTATCGGCGGGCTCAGGGTAACCTGAGTTTGCAGAAGTACTATATATATATATATGGGTGGATCGCTCAGTGAGGACTGAGCATGCCCAGTGCCCATGGAATGATGGCTGATTGTTGTGAGGAAAACCGGATGGGAGCCGGGATGGAATGGAGTGGCTGAGAAAGAAGAAAGAGACCTGGCTCACACGCAATGCTAACCCATGGTTTATTTTTCGGTTGTCATGATGTGCAAACCCAGCTACACTACTAAACCATGGTTTGTTAACCACGAACAACCCGGAAAGAGAAGAACCCATAGTTCGTTGTTGGGTTATGAACGCTGGGTTGTTTAAACAATGGGTTGCCCTTACATGTGAACCCAGAACCATGGATTGTCTATGGTTTCTTTTGCCAGGCTACAGAGGCAGTAGGAAAGAGTGGTTTAAGACACCCAGCTGCTCCAGATGCCAGTACTTCATTCGGGATACAGGGAGGGAGTAGGCAAAGGAGGAGGGAAACAAACAACCCAAGGATTGAGGAAACAAAGCACAGTTTGTTCGATCATCTGCCAGACAAACTCTGGGTAGGGCAACAAACCATGGATTAGCGTTGTGTGCATACCAGGTCATAGATATAGAAGTGCCCGCCCGTTCACTCTCGCACACCAGCTGGTGCCTGCTGGTGTGCTCACGCTCATGCCACCCAGCACTCACCCATCCACTTGCTCTGGGCTGCCTTCTGCCTGAGAAGGGAGCACTTTGATGGCTACTCCCCACCCCGCCTGGGCACAGCATTTTGTTACAGGGCCCCATTTGTCCTACTCTAATAGTAGGACAACTCAGTTCTCCAAACTCAATTATGTAACCAAAATGGCACACAAGAAGGAGATATCTGTTGTGGACTGTTTTTGGGACTGTGAAAAGGCAAGCCGGCTCCCAGAGAGCGAGCGAACAGAGCGAGCGAACAGGGGGAGCAAACAGGAGTTTGGCAGCGGAGTTCGGCAGGGGAGGTCAAGGGGGAGGTCCCTAAAAAAAAACAAAAAACAAAAAAACAAACAAACACACACACACACACACACACACATATATATATTCTAGGAAGACAGAAACAGAGCACTATGGAAGGAAAGGACTCAGCAGTGGTGGTGACCTGCAAGGGGTGTGCAATGTTTGTTTTCCTGCCGGAGATCAACATGGCCTACACATGCAACAAGTGCAAGCTGGTCACGCTGTTGGAAGAAAAGGTCAGAGGACTGGAGCAGCAAGTGTCAACCCTCAGGAGCATTAGAGAAAGTGAGGAGTTCTTAGACAGAACGGTGGATCTACAGCACCAAAGCACAGTACAGGAGCCAGAAGGGCAACTGCAGGATGAGGCGGAGTCAGAGACTGCAGAGGCAAGGGAAAATAACACAAGGGGAACTCCCTGGAAAAGGGTGACTGTTAGGAGCAGAAGAACTACAAGACACTCTGCGCCTGTGGAAGCAGTGGAGCTATGGAACCGCTTCCATGTACTTGAGGACGAGAGCAGAGGACAGCCTGCAGAGGACGGATTACCGGGCACCCAACGTGACAGCGAGCAAGAGGCTGAGGGTCAGTCAAGTGGAGGAAATCGAACCAAGGCCTACAGCAAGAGGAAGAGAAGAGTACTCGTAGTGGGAGACTCCCTCCTGCGGGGGATCGAAGCCAAAGTATGTCGCGAAGACCCATGGACTCGCCAGGTGTGCTGTCTCCCTGGGGCACGGATTAAGGATGTGACAGAACAGCTGCCGAGGCTCATGCAGCCCACCGACACATACCCCTTTCTTCTCTTCCACGTGGGTACAAATGATACTGCCAAGCGGAGTTACAAAGAAATCACGGCAGACTTTGAAGAGCTGGGAAGGGAACTCAAGAACTTCGGGGCCCAGATAGTTTTCTCATCCATCCTTCCAGTACTTGGAAGAGGCATAGAAAGGGAAAGAAAAATACTGCGAGTGAATGACTGGCTACGAAGGTGGAGCCGACGTGAGGGATTTGGATTCTGGGACCACGGGCTACACTTCCTGGAAGATGGACTGCTGGCAAAGGATGGGTTGCACCTCACAAGGACTGGGAAGAATGTGTTTGGACACAGCATGAGGAACTTAATCAGGAGGGCTTTAAACTGAATCCAACAGGGGAGGGAGACATAAACTCGGGGGTACCAATGGAAGAAGGCCTCTATGCCACAACGGAGAGAACAGCTCCAGCGGTGCCCATTGATAGTCTACCACAAAATGTAGGGGGAAAGTCGGACTATAAAGCACATAGTCTTCAATGTCTCTATACTAATGCCCAGAGTATGGGCAATAAACAAGACGAACTTGAACTCTTGATACATGAGGGCAGGTACGACTTGATAGGGATAACTGAAACCTGGTGGGATGACTCCCATGACTGGAATACAGCAATTGAAGGGTATAACTTGTTCAAAAGGAACAGAAGCAACAGAAAGGGAGGTGGAGTTGCACTGTATGTTAAAAATACGTATCTCTGCACAGAGATACAGGAAGAGGAGCTTGGCAGCCCCATTGAGAGCATCTGGGTTAAAATAAAGGGGGCAAAGAATAAAACGAACATGGCGGTTGGAGTCTACTACCGACCACCCAATCAAGGAGAAGATGAGGATGGAACTTTTGAAAAGCAAATTGCCATTGTTTCAAGGAGGCACGATGTGGTAGTAATGGGAGACTTCAATTTCCCTGATATCTGTTGGGAGACTTATTCAGCCAAACATGGCCCCTCCAAGAAATTCCTGACCTGTGTTGCTGATAACTTCCTCCTACAGAAAGTGGAGGAAGGAACTAGAGGATCGGCTATCCTTGACCTGATTCTAACCAACAGAGACGAGTTAGTGGATAAAGTGGCAGTTTCGGGAACTCTGGGGGAAAGTGACCATGTTATACTAGAGTTCTTGATTCTAACAGAAGCAAAAGCTGAGTGTAGCCAAACACGTACCCTGGATTTTAGGAAAGCCAATTTTAACAAACTCAGAACAATGATTAGTAAGATCCCATGGCAAGTGACTCTCACGAGAAAGGGAGCCCAGGAGGGGTGGGAGTTTTTAAAGAAGGAAATTTTAAAGGCACAATTGCAAACAATTCCCACAAGGAAAAAAGGCAGAGGGCAACAGAAAAAGCCAATGTGGCTTCACAATAAACTCAAAGATGACCTGAAAACAAAAAAGGACACGTATAGGAAGTGGAAGGAAGGACAGGCTACAGGGGAAGAGTACAGGCAGGTAGCACAGAACTGCAGGAATAGTGTCAGGAAGGCTAAAGCTGAGAATGAGCTAAGGTTAGCGAGGAATGCTAAAAGCAACAAAAAAGCTTTCTTCAGATACATGCACAGTAAAAGACAGAAGAAAGAACTGGTGGTTCAACTACGCGATGAGGATGGCAAATTGATAACAGAAGACAAAGAAAAGGCAGAAGTGTTCAATTCCTACTTCGGCTCGGTCTTCTCCCAAAAGAGGGTCTATGACCCCCCTGGCAAACCTGAAGTGCAGACTGAAGGGGCAGAATTGCAGCTTGAGATTGATAGGCAAATGGTCAAGGAGCACCTGATTACTCTGAACGAGTTTAAATCTCCAGGGCCTGATGAGCTGCATCCTAGAGTAATAAAAGAACTGGCAGAAGAACTCTCAGAACCACTGTCTATTATCTTTGAGAAATCATGGAGGACAGGTGAAGTGCCAGACGACTGGAGGAGGGCAAATGTTGTTCCCATCTTCAAAAAGGGCAAGAAGGAGGAACCTGGGAACTATAGGCCAGTCAGTCTGACATCAATCCCTGGGAAGATTTTTGAGCAGATTATAAAGAAGTCAGTCTGCAAGCACCTTGAAAACAATGCAGTGATTACTAGAAGCCAGCATGGATTTGTCAAGAACAAATCCTGTCAGACTAATCTGATCTCATTTTTTGATCGGGTAACCTCCCTTGTGGACTGTGGGAATGCTGTGGACATTATATATCTGGACTTCAGCAAAGCTTTCGACAAAGTGCCTCATGATATCCTGATTAGTAAGCTAGCTAAGAGTGGGCTAGATGGAACAACTATCAGGTGGATCCACAATTGGCTAAAGAATCGGACTCAAAGAGTGCTTATCAATGGTTCCTTCTCAAACTGGGGAGAGGTAACGAGCGGGGTACCACAGGGCTCGGTCCTGGGCCCGGTGCTCTTCAACATTTTTATTAATGACTTGGATGAGGAGGTACAGGGAATGCTTATCAAATTTGCAGATGACACAAAGTTGGGTGGAACAGCTAATACTCTGGAAGACAGAAACAAAATTCAAAGTGACCTCGATAGGCTGGAGCGCTGGGCCGAAAACAACAGAATGAAATTTAATAGGGATAAATGCCAAGTGCTGCACCTAGGGAGAGGAAACCAAATGCAGAGTTACAGAATGGGGGACACTTGGCTCAACAATACTACAAGTGAGAAGGATCTTGGAATTGTGGTAGATCACAAACTGAATATGAGCCAGCAATGCGATGTGGCTGCAAAGAAGGCAAATGCAATTTTGGGCTGTATTAATAGAAGTATAGCTTCCAAATCGCGGGAAGTGATAATTCCCCTTTACTCGGCACTGGTTAGGCCTCATCTTGAGTACTGCGTCCAGTTCTGGGCACCTCACTTTAAGAAGGACATAGACAAACTGGAGAGGGTTCAGAGGAGGGCAACAAGGATGATAAAGGGACTGGAAACAAGGCCCTATGAGGAGAGACTGAAAGAACTGGGCATGTTTAGCCTTCAGAAGAGGAGACTGAGGGGAGATATGATCGCACTCTTCCAGTATTTGAAGGGATGTCACACAGAGGAGGGCAAAGATCTCTTCTCGTTCATCCCAGTTTGCAGGACACGGAATAATGGGCTCAAGTTACAGGAACCTAGATTCCACCTAAACATCAGGAAAAATTTCCTGACTGTCAGAGCAATAAGACAATGGAATCAACTACCTAGGGAGGTGGTGGGCTCTCCCAGTCTGGAGGCATTCAAGGTGCAGCTGGACAGACATCTGTCAGAGATGCTTTGACCTGGATTCCTGCATTGAGCAGGGGGTTGGACTCGATGGCCTTGTAGGCCCCTTCCAACTCTACTTTTCTATGATTTCTATGATTTCTATGATCAGCAGGCTTGGGAGGGGCCCCAAGATTTGCAGAAGAAGTTAAAAAAAAAAAAACTTTAGAAGAAAAAAAAAGGGGGTAGGCTTGAGGGGAACTGCAAACAGACCAGTGGGGACTGAGCAGACTCAGTGGCCACAGAATGGTAACTAACTGTTGAGAGGGGGGAAACAGAAAGCCAGCGTGGAGCAAGAACAGGCTGGAGTATCCTGGAAGCAGGCATGGTTGGTTGGCTGGGCCTGGAATGCTGAACAGGAGCGCTACACACAGTGACGTTTTGTTGCCCGGGCCCATGGCTAATCACCACCATTGCAAGACCTATCATCACCCAGTACTTTGTCCGTCTAAATTCTAATGCCCTTCTAAAACCATCTAAGCTAGTCTTGGTGCTTCTTCCTCAGCCACGCTGGTTCTGCTATGTTTAATAATTATAATTGATAAGCCTTGCAGTTTACCTACGCCAAACCTTAGGCTAAATGTCTTATGATGGGCCTTTCTACACGAGGAATTTATTGAGCACTCATCATTTCCTATTCACAGTTGTTTATGGGTTCCTTAGATGGCATCGTGACCCTCCAGTTTTGCTTCTGTGTCAAACCAGCACTTTTGGCGAGTTGTTTTTTTTTTAGAGCAGGGAAAATACAGCATTTAATTGTGAAAGCAAAGAAAGTGTGATTTTCTCTTTTGTATCTGCTCTATTCTGCTACACCACATTGCCACCTAGAGGTTATGTAATGGGAAAGCAGGAAAGGAAATGCTCCTTGTGTAGTGCTTGGATTTCAATTTTGCAATGAAACCAAAAGTAGATAGAATGCATTAACAGCCAATTAACAACCTCATGTAGAAAATCTCAATGTCATGTAGAAGTTCATCTCTTGTCACTTCTGACTAGATCTTCAAACACTGTTCCAGAAAGAGGAGGAGGAGGAAGTAGTTCAGGTGTGGCTATCTGTTCAGGATTTTCCACAGGGAAGATCCATTGATCCTTCTCTGTGTAATTGCTCTTACTGAGATATAAAAGTTTTTTAAAAAAAATTAAATAGTTTGTTTGCCAGCTGTTTTCCGTTTCCAATAAAGGCAGAACAGCCACAGCATTGTCCCACATGACTTATAGCCTCTCAAGCAATGACAGATGTAGGAAAAAAGCAAATATTGACACTTCAATAATGTTTGTCTAGCAATCAGCAAACAGCATACAGCACTCAGATTGTCTGTGTTACATGAATCAATTAGGAAAATGGACAATTGATGTCCTCCAATAAGAAAAATATAGTAAGTGCTGGCATCGCTGACTGTCCATATTCACCTTATGCGTAATTCTGGAAACACATTTGTGTGATGCCTAATCATTCCTATTTGGAACTGAACAATGTGCTCCGTCCCAACAGTGGCAACTTCCGGGAACACCATTACAATATCAAGTATGTCCTCTCAATCAGTACCAGTTTTTAGTACCAGAATGCTCTAAATAGGACATAGTTTCCTATCAGCGACCGGGATGGAGGTGGGACAGCCAATTTCCTTGTAGTCGTAATGGTGCAATCCAGTGAAGGTTAGTCGTGTTGTGTGACCTGTTGGGAATGAACAGTCAAAACCTCAAGCCATGCATAGGTGCATGATGTAATTAGGACCACAGAGTCTCTGCATCCTAGAGCAGAGACCCTGTGGACATTACCCAGACCTCCTGGTGCAGGATGTGGGCGTAACCAGTCACCTTCTCTTCCTGCCCCGGGAAAACAGTCGGAGCCATGAACTTGTAGGAACAACATGTCTGAAGATGTAGCCGAGTTGCAGTTCTGAACTTTTCCCAAGTTCAGAACAGGTCGACTACCATATGATTCCTACACAACTGTAAATACATTCTTAAGCCTGCCTGTATCCAATCTGCAAGATCTGAGTGAGTAAACTCTGTTTTTAACCTCCAAAAGACTGTTTGTCTTATTGGTAGTGTAAGGGGGAAACCAGGTGAAGATCCAGCCTGTCCAAAAGGGACAGTCTGTATCAACTAAATGCACAGCCCTGCTTTAACCAGCAGCTCCGCACGCACACGTTTTTCGCCGGTAGTTGGGTATACTCTGCTGTGTTTGCAAAAGCAAGAGGGGAGAGATAATATATCACAATATCCTCTCCCAGGTCTTTTGGCAATCCCCAACATGACCAAGGCCTAATTTGTGCAGGGCTGGTGTCTTCTGGCCGGTAGCACTTCAGATTGCAGGTGGGGGCTCATGTGAGGGAATGCTCCTCCAGGCGAAGGAAGGAAGGAAGAAGGAAGGAAAAAAGAAAAGAGAAAAAGAATTCTCCTAGCACATAGAAAAACTATCATAGAAAACTAACATGTCAGGGGAAAAGCTCAGCGCAGACTGAGATGGCCATCTTAGGCAACTGATTTGGAGTGTTATGAAAGGGCATAGATAGATAGATAGATAGATAGATAGATAGATAGATAGATAGATCAGTATTACTGTTGGGGGGGGTTACCACCACGGAGGAGGAGAGGTGCTTACAGGATTCTCTCCCTCAGGTGCCAAAATAACTTCGCTAGCTCTGGGTACTCTGCACTTTGACTGCAGGGGAAGTGCCATGCTGTCCTGTCTCTGGCAGAAGAATATCCTGGGGCGGCACGGAGGTTAAATACTTCCCCCAAGCATCTAGTTTTCCATATGGAGGGAATTATTTTTGTATGGAGGAGTATTCAGTCGAGTGAGCCTGCATCTGCAGTCTGAAGTGGTGCAGTCCAGACACACGTTCACCACCTCATTGAGAGGCCATGATGTGCCCTCTTTTACAGAAGGAAGTCCTCTGTTTGAAGGGCTGCTAGAGGACCGTCCTCCATTTTGAAGGCAACGTCTGTTTGAAGGGCTGTCCAATTCTGGGTTGAAGGTAAGGAACCATGTGTCGGGAGAACCCAGGGGCCTTGAAGTTGCCCCTCAGTAGTCAGCAACTGGACAGCAGACTGATTAGACAGGCACACGTCACCTGGTCACAGCCTGCTGCACTATGCTGACATGTACTTTATTTCTATTGAGATTTGGGGGTATAATATAAAGCAGCATGTGCAAATTTTGTGCCAATCAAAATTTTCTTCTGTGATGATGCATTTCCTCTTCTGTGACTGTGAGGATGCATTTCTTCTTTTTAGGGGATTCATAAGTGGCACCTAACCATGCGCTTTTAAAACCATTGTTAATGCAACTCGGGGCGGATTAATATGGTCAGAAGAATCATGTGATATAACCCTGCTGAGAATGTACCACAGTACCAGTTCAGAATGCTGAATAAAACTCTGATGGATAAAACCCTGTCTAAAAACCCCTCGCCCAAGGGAAAATAGCCTGTCAGAGTTCTTCTAGCAAGCTTCCAGTCGGCCTGCTCGTTTTCTGTGCACTGGGAGCCGGGGGAGGGGGGTTCATGTAGGAGAGCATCCAAATGTGTAATTCTGTCCTTGCATTCTGAACTGGTACAGTCCCTAGAGGACTGGGCCATATGATTTTCCTGAACGTGTACATCAACTTTCAACCGTAATTAACACTCACCGATTTGTGCCCAGAATACATGCAGGGAGCTTAGTAGACGACCTCCAATCAAAAAGCAAAATTCTGCAATTAAATTGTGAGCCGAATATTTTTTTAAAAAATAAACCAATGTAATTTGATGTATTTGGTACACGCTCCTTTCGGCATCAACAAAAAACAGTGGCAGCCATCTATACCAGGTTAATCATGCTGTTGTAATTGTGGAACAGTATGATAGCCAAGATGGAGGGGCACTGGGACTTCTCAGAGATTGGTGGTAGGAACAAAAGAGTTGCTACACCAAACCGTTGTGACGGAAATGAGCTGCAAAGTGAAAATCTCCTCTTGCAGCCACTGGACATCCTCCAGAGATTCCCTTTAGATTCAGAGCCACAAGCCTTCTTTGTTTTAACATTTCTAAGCTTATTTCGTCAACCCTTTTTTATATTGAGGAAAACAAAGATGTGTCTTGGGTTTTACAGGAGCAGCAGCAAGGTATTAATATACCTTTACAATATTTTCATTACAAACAGTAATGAAATAACAAGTAACTATTGGTAATGTTAGGGTAACATCATCTATCCTTAATGTATGTAACAGCGTTTTTAAAAAATGATTCCGGAGATTTCATCCTAGGTGCCTTTTTTATACTAATTTGGTGGGATCAACATTTGAGCCTGAGTGGGAACAACATTTATATCAAGACTAAAGCAGCTAGTAGGATAGGATAAAATATATTATCATTACTATTATTACTTTTATATCCCACCTTTTTTTCTTCCAAGAAACCCAAGGTGGCTTACATGATCTTCCTCCTCCCCATTTTATTCTCACAACAACCCTGCAAGGTAGGTTAGGGTGAGAGTCAATGACTGGCCCAAAGGCACCCACTGAGCTTCATGGCCAAGTGGGTACTAGAACCCGGATCTCCCGAGTCCCAGTCCAACACTCTAACCACTATGTCACACTGGCTCTCAAATATTCTTATCAAGACCTTGTTAAAAAAGGGAATCATTAACAGTTTCTCATATACCAATAAAGAAAATGGGCCCATAAGAAACATATGAGAGTGGGAAGGGGGATGTCTGAGAAGTGAAAATGCAAGCAGATGATAATGGATAAGAATAAAGGCTTGATGTCTAAGATATATCCGTTATTGACTGGGGTCATGACTGAAAAGAAGAAAATCTTATTGCAGTAAATGGAATACACATCTAAACAAAGAAATAACAAATCATGTGTGGGCCTCCATGTGAGAAAAAGAAATAAGTGGAACACCTGGCATTATTTGAGGGAAAACTATTTTAAGATATTTGCTTGGTGGCACCTGATTTTGTGGAGACTTACGCAAACATAACACAAGGTATCTTCTAATTCAGCCTCCCACAACCAGGTGCCTTCTGGATGTTTGGGACTTCAACTTCCACCAGCCCTGGCCAGCATAGCCGATGGTCAGGAATCCTCGGGTCCAAAACATCTGGAGGACACCAAGTTGGGGGAGGCGGTTTTAATGGCTGGAGCTGAGGCCACACAAATACAGCTATGATGCATATATGTTGGGAATGCCCATGCATGCAGCCATTTTGGAGACAGGAGCAGACAGAGATCATGTTGGACTCAGCAGTGGTAATTCTGGGCTACCAAGTTGGGCTCAAAGATGTTGAGCAAATCTATTCATTGACAAGAGCCACGAGAGTTTTAAAAGCCCAACAGTGGACAAAATATCCTCCTGCTGGCCTGGAGACTTCCCTCAACACAGAGAATGTTTGTAAACATGCCACCACAACACATCAGCTCAACCAATGATGCCAGAGCATTCATCAACTGCCACGTCCACTGGTGCCACAAACCCTATAGCAGTGTTCTGTTCTCCAACCTTGGGTCCCCAGATGTTTTTGGCCTACAACTCCCAGTGTGCCCCAGCCAGCTCCTTAGGACTCCCATCTATACTCGTTCAGCTATGATCATGCATGAATTTTCAGGCTACAGCATTTTGTGATTTGTGAAACTTCCGATTGGCCTAAGCAGCACAGGAAGTTATTTGGATTGGCTCTGTGAATGTCACTTTATGATTAAGGATTGCCCATTTTTGTTTTGTTTTGTTTTATAACTAGTCAAAGTGATTGCTTTTGCACTGGCAACCTCTACTTTCTGTTTATGCAATGAACACTGCTCTCTTTCTGGAAATGCTGGAAGAAAGTTCATTTCAGACAGCCAATTCAAACAACATTCAGGGTGTGCTGAAATATTTTATTTATTTTATTTATTATATTTATACCCAGCCTTTTTTCCTGCAAGGAACCCAAGGCGGCTTACATAATCCTCCTCCTCCTCCTCTCCATTTTACCCTCACAACAACCCTGTGAGGTAGGTTAGGCTGAGAGTCAGTGACTGGCCCAGTCACCCAGTGAGTTTCATGGCCAAGCAGGGACTAGAACCTGGATCTCCCGAGTTCCAGTCCAACACTCTAACCACTTGAGCCACATCACAACAGACCATCCGCTAATATGATTGACTGTTTCACAAGGTCATAATGTTCTGAGCAATAGACATATTTTACTTGGAAATAAATGTTTTTTGAAGGATTTGGAAGAAAATGGAAAGCAATCAGATAATCCAGGCACACATGTTGCATGTAATGCTTGCTGATAGGTTTTACACAGTCTTATAGCCAGAGATAAGATTTCCAGGAAAGGAAGGTTGTTCCCCGCACATCTTCCCTTTCCTTCTCCAAAGCAGGAATCTCTTCTTTTGCTATTATCTGCAACTATTCATGGGTACCCCTGCCAGGAAACCTCTTTTATGTCTGCTTATCTGGTTGCTCATGCCAACATATTAGTCTGTGACACTTTTATCTGTAGTTACCTTTATGTACCATCTACGTACATTTTGACCGTCAATGATATCTTTATGGACAGCTACCCCTCCTGATAGTTGGGTAAAACAGATGTAATAGCTACGTAAGTATATTTGGCAGGTTGCGGGGAGAGTTTGCTTTATGTTAACAGGGTGTGTCATAAACCAGTAAGGATTTCATTGGCTAAACAGGTGACCAGGAAGTAGTATTGCTAACATGGCCTAGCTGGCATAGAACTGTATTCTATTGGCAATTCTGTTGCTGGCATAGAAATTTATGCTAGGGCATGGAACGGACTTGGGAACTGTATATCTACACACACACACACACACACACACACACACGTTCTACCTTCATGAGAGAGAAAGAGAAACCTCTCTTCATCCATTTTCTCCAAACCATGCATAATTTTATAAACTTCTCCCCTTTCTTGCCCCTTATAAGAACATAAGAAGTACTGCATTGATGCTATAGCACAGTGTTCTCCAAGCTTGGGTCCCCAGATGTTTTTGGCCTACAACTCCCCACCAGCCTGGCTGCTCTGGCTGCTCTGGCTGATGGGACAAGGAGAAGGCCGTCTGTGGCAGATCTTGTTGAGCAGCCTACTTGATATTGCTGGAGACGCTCCTTGAGATAAACTGGACCGGAGCCGTACAGGGTTTTAAAGGTCAGAACCAACACCTTGAATTCAGCTCAGCAAGCAACTGGTAACCAGTGCAACTCCTTAAGCACCAGAGTTTCTATCTATCTATCTATCTATCTATCTATCTTTCTATCTATCGACAGATATAGATATAAATATCTCTGTATGCAAATATTATGCAAATTGGTGCCCTCTTTTTGGTGATAGATGTTTGGGCAATGCATAGGTGACTGCCCTAATAGCATGGTGCAGTGCCACTTCATTAAGCACAGGCCAGTGTTCCCTTGGCCAGTGCTTTGCTCAGGTTTAGAAAAGGAATGTTCATCTATAAAGTCTTCCAAAGGTCGGGTGCTCTGGAGGGCTCAAGAAGAAGACAGGCTTTTGTTTTGTTCTAAGTTACAGGGCTCAAACAGGCCTACAAGGGCTCAGCATGCCCTCTGTTCCCCACCCCAACTTGCAGAGTGTTGTTTGGGAGCTAGGGTGCCTAGCACATAGGTAAGCCATAAGGAAAGGAACTACACACACAAGCAACCCTAGTGCCCTGGTCCCAAAGATGAACTCCTGGATCACAGCAAGTTCTCTTCTACCTCCTTTGCTTCGGAACAGCTTTGGAATATTTTAGCTTTAATCTTATTGCTCTTTCACGCTCTCGCTCTCTCCCACACACACACCCCACACACTTTCCCTTCTTTCCAGGGCCGGCTCCAGGTTTTGGAGGGCCCTTGGGAAAGGCACAGTGTGGGCCCCCTTGCTCAGCGAGTCTATCTTCTCTCACCACCATTGTCTCCAGTTGCTCCTGCTCCTCATAGATTCATAGAGTTGGAAGGGGCCTACAAGGCCATTGAGTCCAACCCCCTGCTCAATGCAGGAAACTAGAGGAGGGGTCTCCCATCCAAGTAACAACCAGGCCTGACCCTGCTTAGCTTTCCACGCTCAGACAAGCTGAGCCAGCGTGAGCCACAGGCCATCATCCTCATCTTTGCTCCCACTTGCTTGCTTGACAGGCAGAAAGCCAGTGAGTAAGTAGGCAGCAGCATCCACTCCTCCTCCTCCTCCTCCTGAACAAGCAGGTTGTAATGGTGAAGAGGAGGAGCAAGTCCAGGGGGCTTTTATCAGTGGGCCCCTACTGGGGTGTGGGCCCTCGGCAAGTGCCTGATCATGCCTACCCTTGGCACTGACCCTGCCTCTCTCTCTCTCTCTCTCTCTCTCTCCTTACTAACTCTCAGCAAGCTCCCCATGTACCTACAGGTCAGGCTATTTACATTCTGGTTGCTATCTCCAACCCAATTGGGCCCCACAGGTCCTTGTTCCTGTTGCCCTCCTATCCGCTTATTAGGTATCAGTGTTTCCTTCTCCATTCTTACAAAACACGAGCATGTTGCCCCATCTCTCTCTTGGTTCTCTCCTTCCGTCTTCAACCCTATCCATAGTTCAGCCTTTCCCATTGGTCATACTGGCTGGGAGTAATGGGAGTTGCAATCCAACATGGCTGCTGGCCACCAGGTTGGGGGAAGGCTGTTCTATAGAATTACACAAATAGTTGCTGGTCCTATATATATACTTAACATTTATATTTCTGTAATCACATATATGATTATTGATTCCAAACTCGGGCTCGTTGTCTATTACTATTCCCCCACCTGGGCTCCCCAATTCCTGCCACGCCGCATGACTTTTGGTTAAATATCCTGACACGTGTTGGTTGGGTACTTGTGGGTAAGTTCATACACATGTAAATGGGGACACATGGTTAAAAAACACACAACCCAAGCCAATACCTATGAATACTTCCAGCTTGTATACACTTATAAATGCTATACTTTATATGCAGCATTCATCATGGTTGGCTCCTTGATGCATAATACTGTCCAATGTGTTGATGCATAATACTGTCCAATGTGTCACTTCAATGTATATCAGCCTTCCCCATGGCCATGCTGGCTGGGGATGATGGGAGTTGCACTCCAACAAAGCTGGAGGGCACCAGGATGAGGAAGGCTGATGTATATAATGCTTTCATTATATGATAATTATCTCATTTATTTTAAGATGGGAATGGATGTGCACTAATGTTAATCCATTATATCGACTTTCAGTTTCGTTGCAAACTTGAGATCTGAGCACTACACGAAGAGCATTTCCTGCTTTTCTGCTACATAACCTCTAGGTGGCACTGTGGTATAGCAGAATAGCACAATTACACAAGAGGAAATTGCGCTTTCTTTCTCTTGCATAATTAAATGCTGCATTTTGTCTGCTCTAAAAAAGCACCCGCCGAAAGTGCTCTTTTGAAACAGACGTGAAACTGGAGGGTTATGATGTCATCCAAAGAACCCACAAACAACCGTAGGTAGGGAATGATGAGCACACAATAAAGGCCTCATGTAGAAAAGCTCTAAATCTCTCTTGCCTGCCCTTCCCCCACTGTAGTTCTTCTCCGGATCAGGGCATTGGGAAACACAGCAACCCTGCCTCCTCATCCTGTTCTGCAGTGCAGTCATTTTGTTCCTCCAACTGTGAAGGCTGCTGGTTAAAAACGGAGCCCTTGTGCCTTTAATAGAAGAGGCAGATCGAATAAGTGCACCCTCCCTCCTAGGCACCTCTTTTCCCATCCTTTGTATAGTTCATTTTGCATCTTGAAAATGTAGAGGCCAGCAAAGGAAGAGAACAAAAATGTGTACTGAAACTCCCTAAGGATTGCAGAACCATTTTCTAAAAATAGTTACTTTAAAAAAAAAAAAAAAAAAAAGCCAACTTAAAACAAATTTCAAACACCAGATTATCTCTGCACTCTCATTTATTTCATACGGTGTGATATTAATAGCTCATATGACAGCAGGGACTGGGATAATAAATGTATTCTCATCCACATAGGGGGACTGGCAAAATGACTTAGAAATGCAGAAATAAATAATGACTCCCTATGATCTTTGGAAACTGTGTTACAGGGAGTGAAATAGCTTGGCTCGTTTAACGGTAACCTAACATGTTAAATTCCATTGGTTTTATTTGAGGCTGTGTAGATAGATTGAGTGATCAATCTCTATTACCTTGGGCTCCCCCTCCCCCTCCCCTCCCACCTTCACAGAGCCATTTTTCTTCTCACTAGACATTTCAGTTCATTTCCCTGAGCCATGTTCAGCTGAATGGCCACATTGAAAGGCTATTGGGGTGGGGGAGTATTCTCAGCTATCCAGGAGGAAGAGGCAGGAACCAAGATAAAATATTGGGGTGTGGGTGGGGTGCGGTGGCGGGCGGGAGGCTAGAAATAATAGAAGAGATTGGTTAAAGCTGGCATGCAGGACCGACTGAAAAACGTTGCATTTCGCTCGCCTTTCTAACTAGGCAGCTTGGGATAGATTTTTAAAACATTCACTCCCCCCTCCTTTCCTCCTGGATGAGCCACAAACAGGTATCCCCCCCCCCCCCAGGACTGGAATTAGGACGCTGCAATTAACTCGGCTGCAATCAGAGTGCTGATCACAGCCCTAGCAACCGCGTGGTCTCAGTGGAACCTGGAACCTTTCCTCGGCTCCAAACCCTTTTTATGCATTCCTCGCAGCAAAGGTCAGTGCGGGAGTCATTCTGGCTTGCTGACGCTCCACCTGAGGGTGCCGTTCATCTCCATTCTCCAAAGCTGACCATCATCCGCGGCAGTGGCGTCTAATAAGCAGGAGGCCTAAAAAAGGGAGCTATTAAACTAGGTTAGACAATCCGAGCTGTTTGCTTTGCAAGAACACCGAGTGAGCGACAAACTAAGTGCTTCTCTGATGGCCTTCTCTGCTCTAATTGTCTTAAGTGTGAGGCTAATGAACTTTATCGTTCAACTCCATTGAACCTCATTATACGGTAAATATCCCCCGTGTAAAATCCTTATGATGCTGCTACCAAGAACAATAAGGATATTATTGGCGAGAAGTAGAGTCCACCACCACTACCCCTCCTCTCCCTCCCTCCCTCCCCCAGTAGATTTATCTTTTCACAATGAATGTGTTCCCTGGTGATACATAGGAACGAATGATAGAAAAGTTAATAGAATAATCTGGGTCACTGTAGTCAAGGAAAGAATCAATATAGCAAACCATCAGTGGACCAAATCTTAACCCGCAGGTGAAGGAATAGCAATTTGGCCCAGCAGCTCCAAAGTTTGTCGCATCAATATTAGCAACGTCTTCATTCCAGTATTTCCCACTTGGCTAAATTCTGGTCTGCTACAGGAGCTGAGAACAAGACAAGTAGCCCCATGTGTTTTTGAGATATATTCTTTGTCAAAAGATGCAGTGTTTATAAGCAGAACCAGTAGACCTCTTCCAAAATGACTGAAACAGCTCTGAATAAAGGACTCTGCCTTTCCCCGTACAGTCGTTGGCGGGTGGGTGGGTGGGATATCTTGTATATTTTTACAGCTGTAGAATTCTTTTTACTTCAGTTCTGTGTGCAAGGATCTGCATGCTGTGGTCTGACCCCAAATGCAGGTTGCAGCTTCTAGGGCAGGTCTCTCCAACCTTGGGTCCTCAGATGTTGCTGGACTACAGCTCCCAGAATCCCTGCCATTAGCCATGCTGGCTTGGTATGCTGGGCGCTGTAGGCCAGCAACATCTGGGTTGGAGAGCCCTGTTCTAGCAGAATGTAGAATCTCCAAGAGTGTCTGGAAAATATCAGCCTTGTGACTTCTGTATCAGAGGAGGGCAACCTCCAGTCGTAGGCCTAATCTGGCCTGCAGAGGTTGCCCCTCTGCCGCAGAGGCTTGAGCACCCTCCATGGGCACTCCCCTCCCCAAGGCCTGCCCTTACTGGGGGCTTTGGGAGAAGGTGTGGAGATAACAAGGGGATTCCCCTGCGCACCACTCCTCCTCTCAATGCAGGGAGAGCAGTGCACAGGGGGCGGTAAGAAGGGACTGGGGGCGTGGCGACTTCACCTGCCCCGCATCCTCTTCCCAGTGGGAGAGGGCGCAGGCCAGGCAAAGTGGGAATTGGCTTTGCTGTGCTCGAAGAGAGACCCATGCGCAGGCGCAGCGAAGCTGGTTCCCAATGGATGCGCCAGGAGCATCCTTATCCTTCTGACATGCCTGCTGGGGACCTAAAGCTTTGCCTGCCCTGTGTCCTCTCCCCAGTGGGAGAAGGCACGGGGCAGGCAAAGCGGCTTTGTTGCGCGCAGACCTTCTCTGATGGGGGAAGGCTGGCCCATGCACAGCAGAGCTGGTACCCAGAGGGCCCATGATGTCATTTGGCCCGCAGGGGGCTGGGTGGGGGATCATCCGGCCCTCCCACCCCTTTCTGGTTGCCTGCCCCTGTTCTACATTCTCTGTTTTCTGTTTCTTGGGGGGGGGGGAAATCCCCAATAAACCGTAACATCTGCAGGCCGTTTCTGTCCAAGGCTTTGAAACTTGGAGGGAGATGTGGACGTGGGGCTTCAAGCAGTGGTTCTCCTCATCCAAGTGTCCAGGCTGCCAGGCAAAAGGTCTCATGAGTGTTTGACCCGGAGTAGTGAGAGTGGTCACCTCGGGTGGCCAGATGCAGAAGATGAGCGCTCCTGCCCCTGGAATAGTTCTGTAGAAGAGGGGATTTCAGCAGGAGCACCTGCCGAATTTCCCTCTTCTACACAACTATGAAAAGGGACGGAGGCCTGGCCTCTTTTGCATCTGACCACCGTACCGTTACCCCCAGCCCCCTTTTTGGACAGTACACACCCACCCTGTATCTCCTATGTGACAGACACTGCTGCTGTGGGGGGGGGGTTGTTCAGCCGATACACATCTCTTCAAGGGAGAGAGTTTAAAAAAATAACTAATAAAAAGCACCATTTGTGCTATCTCATCTATACATTTGAAAGTCTAGGCAAGTTCACTGATGATCACAAACCACATGTGAGGGACAATGGCCCTTCCAGGGAAAACATGGTAATTCAACACAGGGGGAACCAACCACTTTCCCCACGTGTGGCTTAGGGAAACAAGAGGCTGAGGGGGAAGAACTGGTCCAGTCCGCTCCTAGGAGATGGAGGGAGACAGATTTCCAGCGCTGAGTTAGAAGGGCCCACTGGGAGTAGATTTTCCCATGGCCACATAATAGCACCAGTGACTGCCTTTGGGGTGTCCCTCTGTGAATTGGGGGAAAGTCCCTTGGGATCTTGGGCACTGACTAGTGGGGTGAGTGTACTCACTATTCGGCAAGGAGGCCTCTCTCATGCCACCCTTAATACTCTAAAATTTTTGGTCTGCCTTCAGCTTTGGACTGCACATCTCTGTGTCACTTATTGTATCCTGTTCCTTTAAAATCCGTCCCTTGGGGATCTGCGGCGGAGTATTCCTTTCACTAAAGGTGGAAGACACCTGAACGACAGGAACTTGTGGCAGGCACCATTTTGCCACGGTGCTTAAAAAATTAAGGCCTAAACATGCATTCAGCCCCTAAACACTGGTCACGATCCAAGACATACTTGAGTCTATTGTTTTCCATGGGCTCAGGTGTGCATATTTTAATTCTGTATTGAATTGCAGCCCCTGAGTTAAAGAAATATATATAATTGTTGTGAGTTTCACATCTGATGTGGCTCCCTATATATGCCTCTTGAGCCCCAGGAATTTTACTGCCTTATTTTAGCAAGTGCAAACTTTAGCAAGTGCAAATTTTAGCAAGTGCAAACAGAGGCTCTTCCTCTGTCCTTTCTCCCAAAACTGATGCCATTTTGTACAACTTCTTTGGCATGTTATACCTCATGACATTTCCTCTTTAAGATGTGTGCTTTATTTTATAACGTTTCTCATACAGTAAAGCAAGTGCTAACTCAAGCAGTTACTGAGGCTGGAAGATCTAACCTTCCTCCAATCAGCAAAAGCCACTGTGAAATAGCCATCATGTTAACTTTAAGAATAGATTATCATTATTGAGCTTGTATTACTTTGGCTGTCAGCCCAGCATGTCCTTGGTAACTCAGGGTCACAAAAAATGAATAATACTCTGTTACTACTCAATAAGGCATGGGATTCATATGATTAAAATCGCTTTTGCATTCAGACAATCCTTAAACCACCACACTCAAATGAGATTTAAAGTGATTTGACGGCTAGCTACCCTAAATAGCCATTAACCCTTACCAACTCTCCTTGCCCTTACCTATTAATTCCCTATTGCTCAGGCGCTAAAATATGCTTGAGATGGTCAAATTTACATTAAAAAGTGAATCGTTAGCGATGGCCCACTTACTGGTGGGGATGGATCACTGAGAGCACATCAAACAAGGCCTCCAGGTCTCTGCTGGTTCCAGGAATAACTCAAGACGGCAGTAAGACCTGTTTGACACCAGCCTTCCCCAACCTGGCGCCGTCCAGCTGTTTTGGACTACAACTCCCATGATTCCTGACCTTTGGCCCTGCAGGCTAGGGCTGATGGGAGTTGAAGCCCACAACAACATCTGGAGGGCACCAGGTTGGCGGAGGCTGATGTACACTGTATAATATCAGCTGAGAGTGCTCACTTTACTAAAAAAAATGAGCATATACTGAGACCAGGGAACAGAAGAAATATTACTGAGTAGTAATATGCCTTATCAAGTAGTAGCAGAGTATTATATACTTTTAGGACCCTGAGTTTCCAAGGACATGCTGGAATAGATAAAATTGCCCTCAAGCGTATGCAGAGCACATTTTATAAGTTATTAGAGAGAATCAAGGGAAGAACTTCCACGTCAGAGACTGCTGTTTCTAGTCTGTCTCTAGACATGAGCTTGGCCATTATTCCCCACCTCACAGATTTAGCAATGGATCTTTTTCTTCTCATTTATTTCCCATTTATTTCCAGTCATTCTTCCACTTTTCTTTCCAATAAGGCCAATGTAAAGGTGGAAAAGCAAAGAACTGTAACATGTCCCTGATTTTCAAAATGCCATTATCCATACAATCAAGCAATATGCCACACAAGGATAATATCAAGAGTACGGTATATAAGCCCTTTTTAAAACACACACACACACACACACACACTTTCTTTTTCTTACAAAATCATAATCCATAATGTGTGTCATTTGTTGCATCAATACCTCCCTCACAGTGAAAGCCGATGCATGTCTACTCAGAAACAGGTCCCACGGAGTGCAATGGGCCTTACTTCCAGGTATGTAAGCATGCATAAGATTGCAGGCATAGGCTGGCTGCGTTCGCAGATAACACTAAACCACAGTTTAGTGTTATGATCCTCAGGTTCATGCACTCCCTCCACTTTCCTCTGATGCAGCTGTGAGAGGGAGGTCAGAAGCTTTGTTTGCATTTTCAACTAACTGTAGTTTCTTGCCAGGTCTGAACCTGGACAAACTGTGGTTAGTGTTAACTATGGTTTATTGTAATAAGCCAAACTTCAAATCGTGGTTAATGATCCTGGTTTGAATAAACCATAGTTAACACAAGGCTGCCCAGGGGGTTTATGGGGCGTGGGGAGGTTGTAATATATGATCCTGAAGAGAAACCAGAGGCCTGGGAAAGTTGTGATTTTGGAGGCCCTGCCACTGCCCCCTACAAGAACCCATGCATGTGTGGGGCTGTGGTGAATAATCTGGCAAGGCCGGGGCAGGGACGAATAGTACTCACAGGAGCTGCCCAGTTACACACCCCACCCAGGCCGCCCTGGTTAACACTCATGATAGTTCCCAGTTCAGACATAATGAGAAAGCACAGTTAGTTGAAATCAGAAGTGAAAGCTTCTGATCTCCTCGTGGCCATGTCAGAGGAGGAAAGGTTTAGCACATAACACTAAATTAGGGTTTAAAGCAGGCAGTGGTGGCTCGTGGACAATCTTGCTGGTGGGGCAGACAGTAGGTCAGCAGAGGTGGAGCCAAGGGGAGTCACAGGGGTGGAGCCAACCATACCTAGCTTGTGACACAGCGTTCTCTCTTGTAAACCCTAGGATTGCACCTGTAACTTTTTTCTCATCCCTCCCTATTCCTTTTTCCTTGCGTGTTGTGTCTTTTTAGATTGTAAGCCTGCGGGCAGGGACGGTCTTCTTTTACTGATTATTTGTAAGCTGCTCCAGAAGCCTTTTTGGCTGAGGAGTGGGAGAAAAATATTCTAAACTAAAAAGATGAGCATCTGGAATTGGCTGGTGGGCACATTTGGGGCCACATAAAGCATGCAATGGAAGCAGCAGTTACAGGACTTCCCCCTTCCCCTCAATGGCTCTGGGGATTGAGTTAACTGTTCATCTAGGGGGGTTTTACAGCTTTGCATACATTGTTTAGGGGGTGCCCAAGTCAGACTTAATCTTTCATTCAGCAATGTAAATGCAGGAAATCTGCATAAGAAAGACAGGCCTAATGGCTGTCAATTAGCAGTACAAAAACCTGAAAAACACCTGAGGCCTATAAACTTTAAATCAGCATAACAAAGCTTTCCCTCAATGGATTTCTTTTCTCTTTGAAGGAGGTGTTTGCTATTGTTCTTGGCTAACAAAAGATACTAAGATGACCTGTGAATGACCTCCTATTATTCCCCCCTAATTGCTTCAGTTATTTGGGATATAAAGTCCCATAAAGCCTATTCTTATGTATATTTATGGGACATTTTATGCCCCAGGCATGTTTGGTTTATAAAAAGAAAACTGTAAAAGGCAGGTGGCTGAAATTTGGGGATATTTTTTACTACCCTGTTTTAGGCAAAGTCCTAAAAGGACAGGATTGTATGTCTACGTATGTGTAAATTACACCACAGAATGTGAGCCTGGGGTAAGGAAAGCACCCCAAGATGCAGGATGAAGGTTTAAGCTACATAAGCTTCATGGATTTGAGAAGCTGCATAAATAGTCACCCCAAACACATATCCTTCAACAAGTGTGCATCTCTTACCCTTGTCTTTTTCTTATCAAACAGTGAGTCTGTCCAGAAATGTTATATACAGAGTGGAACAGAGAGAAGCTGCTGCTGCTCTCTGTGAGTGTCCATGAGCTCCCTGCCCCCACCTCCTTGCATTGCACAGGCTCCAGTCATATGGTATGGTGTAAGTAGGATGGGGTGCTGTATGATTGGCTGAGGGCTGACTCCCCTTTGCCCTTATAGCCATGAGATAGATGAAGGGAGGGAGGGAGAGCAACCAATCAGTTTTTGCTCTCCGGCTCACAGCCAGAGAGCACTCTTGAGTAATCCAGGCTTTTGGCCGGCGAAGGAACAGAGAGACCCTATAGCCATGAGATAGATGAGGGTGGGAGAACAACCAGTCAGTTTTCACTCTCTGGCTCACAGCGAGTGGGCATGTACTGGAGGTTGGGTCCAAAGGGCAGTCTGGGGATTCTGCTTGTGTACCGTCCACCCCACTGCATGACAGACTCCCTGGCCAAGGTGCTAGAGGTGGTCTCTGATGTGCGTGTGCAGTCCCCCAGGCTAGTGGTGCTGGGGGACTTCAACGATCAATGTGCATTCGGGGGCTTCCCTCTAGGGGCACCTCAGGACTTCACGGAGACCATGGCTTCCTGGGAGCTGCACCCTATATTAACTGGACCTACCCATGTAGCCGGTCAGGCACTAGACTTGGCTTTCGTTTCCGGAGAGGGGGGAAATGATCTGGAAATCGGGGGTATATCCACCATCCCCTTGTCATGGTCAGATCACTATTTGGTAGGGTTGGATATCTCAGTGCCACAACCCCTCTGCAGGACCTAATAGGATGGTCCGCCCCAGGCGTCTTATGGATCTGGATGGATTCCTGAATGCGCTTGGGGAACTGTAGCACGCAAACAGTGGTTCGGTCAAGACCCTGGTGGATGACTGGAATGCTGCAATCACCAGGGCATTAGACTGAGTGGCCCCAAAGCGCCCTCTTCACCTGAACAAAGCTCACACGGCACCTTGGTTTAGTCCATCGCTGCGAGCTCTGAAGCGGGAGGTGAGAAGGCTAGAGCGCCGATGGCGTAAATCCCGCTCCGAAGACGATAGAACACAGGTTAGAGCTGCATCCACAGCCTACCAGGTGGTGGTGAAGACAGCAAAAAAGAATTTCTATGCTGCCTCCATCACGTCTGCAGAATGCTGCCCCAGGAGGCTGTTCCAAGTGGTTCGGAGCCTGGTCGGTCCAGTTGATCCGGATCCGATGGAACAATCTAAAGCCTCTGTGAGGCTTTAGCAAAGCACTTTGCAGATAAAATTGATTGGATTAGGAGTGGGATTTCGTGCGTCGTGGATACAGGAAGTGAGCGGGAGGAGGCCAATGGTAGACTGGTCTTGTGGGATCGGTTCTAGCCTCTTCCTTCTGATGAAGTGGACGAGGTGCTTTCATCTGTGAAGCCAACCACCTGCTTGCTTGATCCTTGCCCGTCCTGGCTTGTTATGAGCTGCAGGAAGAGACTGGATGAAGGGATCAGGGCGGTGGTGAATGCCTCCCTCGAGGGAGTGATCCCATCAGCCCTTAAGGAGGCCGCAGCAAGACCACTTTTAAAGAAGCCCTCCTTGGATCCCCAAGATCTGAACAACTTTCACCCAGTCTCCAATTTGCCATTTCTGGGCAAGGTGATTGAGCGGGTGGTGGGTGCTCAGTTGAAGGCACACTTGGATGAAGCCGATTATTTAGATCCATGCCAGTCGGGCTTCAGGCCTGGACATGGGACGGAAATGGCCTTGGTCGCCTTGGTGGATGATAGGTGGGGCTCTGCCCCCTTTGCCCTGTATGACAAGCCTCCACTGAAAGCAGCTAAGGGGAACGTGTGGCTCTCCAGATGCTGATGGGCTGCATCTCCCATCATATCCCCCCAGTGGCTGTGCTGGCTAGGGCAGATGGGAGTTGTAGTCCAACCACATCTGAAAGGCCACACATCCCCCCCTCCTCGCCACTGGTTTAGAGTTATGTACAAACCAGATCTTAGTGTTGGAATAATAAATCAATATGCCCACTTTGGAAATAGTACGGGTTTTGTTGTCGTTTTTGTTTCAAAATTAAAGGGAATACGGTACTGTGTTTGGATTGACACCAGGCACTGGAGGTCCATCCAAACCCCTTCAAACCCACTATATAAATCATGTACCCATTCAGTATGTTGAAGGTATAACTGGGAGTTCTCTTAATTCCTGAAGGCCAGGGGCCTGTAGAGAGCATTGAATATCACCATTCAGTTATTTTTATACAGCAGAAGAGAGAGAGAGAGACAGACAGACAAAGAAACTGAGAGCCGGTATATGAAGCCATTTGTAAACTGAACCCCCGGCCCCCAGCCCAGCCTGCCTGTGTCAAAGTCCCCCAAAGAAAACAGTCATAAAGGAATGCAGGACAAAGACAAACCAATGGTGGAGCTGCACCTCAAGACATCTACATGGCAAGTTCAAAAGTTCATGTCCCTCAGACCTCCCTCGGCAATAATGCTCTTGCGAAGCATGTCTCTGGTGTGTCTAGCTTGCATAAACGGACCAATCTGTGCTGAAACTCCTGCTTTTTCAGTGTGCAAGGAAGAAGACCCCAGTTTCACAAAACAAGGAATGAGCTGTGGCTTGATGGATTTGTTTTTAAGTTGCAGCTTTAGATAGGGCAGTGCCATGTGGAATTCCAATTCACTTGGGTAATACCTCAGATCAGGGGTCCCCTGCCTTTTGGGGTCAGTGGGCACATTTGGAATTTTGAGAGACTGCTGTGGGTGCTCTCCCAAAATTGCTGCTATGGGGGGTGGGGACTGGGGAGTTGTCCATTCTTAAAATGGCCGCCATGGTGGGCATGGCTGCTTACAAAATAGTACTCATTCCCCCCCATGCCAAAAAAATAATTAATAAATAAATCACTGATACTAAAAAACAAAACAAAAGTAATTTCCCTAAGAACCTAAGTACAAGGCAGAGGTGGGGTATGAGCTCCAAAACACAAAGCCCCTCTTTTGAACCCAAATAAAGATGATGCTGGAGGGTAGCCCTTCCCTTCACAGCATGCCAGCCTCCCAGTTAAAAAAAAAACTTAAATAAAAATCAGGACAGGAAGGGTAGGGAATCTGGCCAAGGAAGGTGTCAGTGGGCCAAAGTTCTTTGGGCAGTTCACAAAAAAACCCTGCCTGAGTTCTTAAGAACTCTTCTTCAGGCTGGGTGTTAAGTGAAACACAAAAGGGGTGATGGGAGAGAGAATGAGATCTTCCTGGGAATGGTGACAATTCCAAACTCTCCCCTTTGTCAGAATAGATGAAGTTTTGTGCAGACATAATGATCTTGGATGAGGGATGTTCAAATGTGTGCCCTCCAGATATTTTTGGCTACAGCTCCCATAATCACTGACCATTGGCTATGCTGACTGGGGCTGATCAGAATTATAGTCCTGTACTGGGAGTTGCGGAAGATGGTGAGGAGTACAGGAGTGTCGTACAGAGTTCTGCCTCTATGCTCTAGGTTTGCTTTAAGAAAGCTAATCAGCAAATGGCCTTGGCTACTTGGCTGCTTGCCAAGCTGATGCAATCAAGAGCAACTCACCCGGGTGTGACCTGGCTGCTGGCCAGAAGGATGACACTGCAAACAGCACAGGTGCTGACAGTTAAGCACGAGGTCTGCAATCCAAGAAGCTTGGTGCTATTTAAGAAGAGCAAGTGTAGACGGAGGGTGTGGGAGTGCGGTGGTCGTTAGTCGGTTGAGTGTGAAGTACTGAAGAACTGGAAGGAGCGAGGAGGAGCAGAGGACGCTGTGCAGAGAGCCTTGCAGAAGCCCAATGTGGAAAGCCAATACCCAGGCGGAGAGCTGCTGCACCTAGCATTCGGGTTGGTTGAACAGTGACTGTGCAGCTAAGGGAACTAAGGGAACTGGGAGTAGCATTGTTGTACTTGTGGCTCGACTTTACAATAAACATGTTTGGCGTTGACTTCCTGGAGGAGTATTTATTATGGTCAGAAAATCCCTCAAAGAACCTTTGCCAATCCCTTTTGGGGATCCTGTGGCAAAACAAGTCCCAAACATCTGGAGGGCATGAGGTTGCTTACCGTGGGGTTAGACCATGTTAGGTAAGAAATATGTCTAGTTACACCAAAGATTACATGGCTGTTCTTCGAAAACTCTCATCTTCATCTAGCAGTTATTCAGATCTGACTCTACTGCTAGCCAGGAAACACACAGCTTCTTTGTAGGACAGACAGACAAAGACCCATATCTTCCGACTGGCACTAGAGAACGTTCCAAATAACTGCTAGCTTTTATATTTTTTAAGGGAGAGCATCCATCATTTTGCTCTGTGAGTAGTCCTTGGTGCAACCTTAGATCTTCTTTGGAAAACTGCATATAGCATGGGTCTATCCCAATTAACTCTTCATAACACCCCCTCCAATCCAATCATTCTTACAAAGCAAGGGTTTCACACTTATGGAGTGTGTGTGTGTGTTCAGACATAACCGGGGCTTTCTGTACCAAAAACCCCACAGAGAGTTATGATTAAATATTTAGGTATAGATATTTTAAAAGAGTTAGAAAAAATAGTAGAACAAAATTTTAGAAAGTTAAAGAATGAGGTAAAAAAAAAGATAGAGGAATATTAAAAAAATGGACTTTCATGGTTTGGTAGAATAGCTTTGATAAAAATGAAGATATTACCAAAGATAATTTTTTTATTTAGAATGATACCAAGTAGTTTACCAGAGAAGGAAATTAGGGAATGGCAAGCAATAATTAATAATTTTTGTAATGGGGGGAAAAAGGCGAGGATTACTAAGAGTAAATGGTATAAATCCCAAAAAGAAGGGGGGCTTGGCCTTCCTAATATCAAGTGGTATTATATAGCTAATCAGTTAAGGTTTATTATGGATATTTTAGTTAGGAAGAATATTTTGTGGTTAGAAATAGAAACGCAGGAAATAGAAATTGGGATGGAAAATTTTTTATTTTCAAAAAATAGTATTACTAGTGTAAAAAGAATAGAAAATCCCTTCCTGAAAAATATGGTAGGAATTTGGAATAGTAACAGACAGATCTTTATACCAGGGATATCACCGTTAACTCCAGTCGTAGCAATGGAGGACTTTCCAGAAAATGCACAGCATTGGGAGGCAATATTTAGGGAAAATAAGGTTATCAAATTAATGGATTGGATGGGAAAAATTGAGACTAGACAACAAATATTGGAAATGATTGGGCCAGATAGAATTTTGTGGTTAAATTTAATGCAATTAGATCAGTGGACTAAGAAATGGAAAAAGAAAAATGAGCATGAGAGGGAGTTTACTGGATTTGAAAAGAAAGTGTTGTCTAGAGAACTTATAGAAGGGAATGTTTCTTCTAGAGGGTTAACTAAGGAGATATATAAAATGATCCAGAGGATTGAAGTGAAAAAAGACAACCTTAAGATGATGTGGGAAATGGAATTTGAGGAGGAGATATCGAATGCGGGGTGGAGAAATATTTGGGGCAGACGTATATTAAGAAATATGTCAGTAAGGATAAAAGAGAATTTTTAAAAAACTGTTTGGAGATGGTATTTGACTCCAGTAAGATTAAATAAAATAGATAGTAATTGTGCTCCATTGTGTTGGAGAGGATGCCAGGAACTTGGTACTTATGCTCATATGTGGTGGAGCTGTAAAAGCGTATTGGATTTTTGGAATAAAATTTTTGGAGAAATTTCAGAAATTATTGGTATTAATGTGGAGGTCTGTCCAAAATTAGCATTGTTATCAATAACGGAGAAACTTCTGTGCTCACAAGAGAAAAAGGAACTAATTGTAAGTTTATTAGCGGCAGGGAGATTATTGATTGCAAGGAATTGGAAAGTTCAACATCAGTATTTAATAATAGACTGGTATAAAGAGGTTTGGGATATTGCTTTAAATGATAAACTAACATGTAGTATTAAATGTAAAAGGGGACAATTAAAGAAAAATAATTTTAAGGAAATATGGGGGTCATTTTTAGATTATGTTTTAGTAAAGGGGAAAGGGAGTAAGCCATGTCATGATATGATGTATTTTTGGAATATAGATTAATAATGGATTATGTGGATAGAATTGGTTTTGGCCCCGGGGTGACGGGTGCACCTGTAGTGTATGATTTGTAGGTTTATGGGGGTTTTTTGTATGTGTGTTCTTTTAAAAAAATATAAATAAAATTAAAAAAAAAAAAAAAACCCACAAAGAGATGTAGCATTAAAGTGTAGATTTTCTCTCTCTTATATCATATTGTTTATTTCTTTTTCTTAGGAATGAATCTGGTGGCAAACATTTACTACATCCTGTTTAAAGTTGGTCAGCAGGATACCAGGGCAGGGGCCAGATACAATTGATTCAGAACCAGATCTGATTCACCAGCTAACAGCTGGCCATCTGAGATTTAAGTAATTATTTCCAATGTGGTATTGTAGCAAATGTTTTATTATAGCCCAAGTACTGTAGCCTATAGGCTTGTTCACATGTACATAATTTTTCTACACCTGATTACTCTAGATTAGATGACTGGAAGCCAAATGTGTATACTGAGTCCGTTGAAAGCCACTGAATCTACGGTGATCTCATTCCACCTATTTGCAAAGTTCAGGGGTAAGTGCTGATCTTTATGTAGCCAAAATGGCACACACACCCTCACATGAGGGAGGTAGCAGCAGGCTTCCCCCCCCCCCCCGAAGGTTTGCAGAAGGTTTCCATCTTTAGGTGGATATCCCAATTTGTACTAATTCAGATGTACTTTCATCATACTTCTATAACATGGGTAGGCAACTTGTGACCTTCCAGATGTTTTAGCCTACAACTTCCATCAGCCCTAGCCAGCATAGCCAATAGTGAGGCATGATGGGAGTTGTAGTAAGCCAAAACATAATTACTTATTATTTGAAGTATTTTTTATACCGCTCCTCAGCCAAAATGGCTCCCAGAGCGGCCTAAGGAAAATCAATTAAACAAGACAGTCTCTTCCCACAGGCTTACGATTTAAAATGACATGACACACAAGGGAAAAGGAATGCGGAGGGAAACACCATGGCGGCTTTGGCTAACCAGCACACAGAATCTGCTTCTACACAGCCCATTCCTGTGTGTATGAGGGTCTGTGGGCACTAGTCCCACAGCATTAAGAGGCAGGAAGGGGAGGAGCTCCCACATGTTCCATGGATCTCTACAGTTTTCATAGTGACAATTCTGGTGACTCTCCAGCTGGGAGGAAAGGGCCTCTTGGCTTTGCCTACTGAAGAACTCCCTCCCCTCGTTAAACTTCAAGCTCCCTGCCTTCCAACCACCACCCTAGCCCAACTTTAAAATCCTGTTAGTTTGGAGGGCCAGGATCTCTTCTCAATCATCCCAGTTTGCAGGACACGGAATAATGGGCTCAAGTTACAGGAACCCAGATTCCGGCTGAACATCAGGAAAAATTTCCTGACTGTTAGAGCAATAAGACAATGGAACCAATTACCTAGGGAGGTTGTGGGCTCTCCCACTCTGGAGGCATTCAAGGTGAAGCTGGACGGCCATCTGTCAGGGATGCTTTGACCTGGTCCTGGATTCTTGCATTGAGCAGGGGGTTGGACTCGATGGCCTGGTAGGCTCCTTCCAACTCTACTTTTCTGTGATTCTATGATTCTATGGACCCCCAGTTTTGTTTAAGCAAATAGCCATTACTAAACATGAACAACCAGGATTGATCCTACCATTAGGCAAAGTGAGATGACTACCTGATGCCAGGGATGGGGAGAAGTACTTGTGGGATTTTTTGCCTCATGTACCAAAATAATTTGACTGGCTTTGAGTATTATGCACCTTGATTTGGGTGAGGGGGCACCGTTTGCTGCTCTACCTCAGGCAGCAAAATGCCTTGGTCCGGCCCTGTGAACGACTAGATAGGAAAAGCTAAGAATATTGGGACTTTGTGTTGTGAAGCAAGCTAATGAATGGGGGCTGGGGAAGCTCTGATATCCAAAATCCTTGGGGGAGTGGCAGGGATGGGGACTCTGACTCGACTCGTGAGTCGGACTGAGTCCCCCCTCTGACTCGAGTCTGACTCGAGTCCCAATATTTTTAATGGGACTCGAGACTCGACTTGGGACTCGAGACCAAGGACTCATCAACATCCCTGGGCTGTGCCAGAAGGAGTGGAGAGGAGCGCGATCACCAGTGAAGAGCGCATGGAAGCGAGGCACGCCGCTGCTCGGCCACTATGGACAGCTACTAGGAGCGCAGCCCCAATGATGTGTTGAGATTTATTTTGATTGATGTGTTGTTGTGGGGGGTTAGGGTTAGCGTCAGACATTTTGGGTTTGGCTGCCTCTGCCTGCCTGTTTGGGGTTCCCTGCCTCCTCTGCCTGCCTGGTCTCTTCTTGACCAGTTCAACAGTTGAATTGTCCAAGACAAACGCCTCTGCTTGTTTGGAGTTCCCTACCTCCTCTGCCTGCCTGGTCTCTTCTTAACCAGTTCCACAGTTTGAATTGTCCAAGACAAACGCCTCTGCCTGCCTGCTTTGGGGTTTCCTGCCTCCTCTGCCTGCCTGGTTATTTTGGGTTTGTCTGCCTGGTCTGTTCTTGCCAAAATCAGTTGCAGAGTTTTGAAATAAAAAGGCACATTTGTGCCTAGAATTTATTTAAGCCACACATCTGAAGTAGCCTTATTTTGTTGGGGGAAAACCCCATTGATTTTAATAGGGACTCGTGGAGTCAGTTTTGGGAGTGACTCAGGACTCGTGACTCGTGAGTCACCATTTTGGACCAAGGACTCGGACTCGAGACTCAGGTCCAAAGACTCGTGACTCGAGACCAAGGACTCTTCAACATCCCTGGGGAGTGGTTGGGTTTGTGTGTGTGTGTGTGGTTTTAAAAGAGAGCAACCAGTCCAAAATTCTAATCTCAAAACAGGTTGGAAACAAAGCAAAACATTTGATTGCAGTGGGGCTACTATGGGTTTTTCTACACGAAGTATTTATTGTGTGTTTGTTCATCATTCCCTACTCATGGTTGTTTATGGGTTCTTTAGATCATGTCATGACCCTTCCGTTTCACTTCTGTGACTAACCAGCATTTTCAGTGAGTTGTTTTAGAACAAGAAAAATGCAGCATTTAATTGTGAAAACAAAAAGTGCAATTTCCTCTTGTGCAATTGCACTATTCCTCTATACCACAGTGCCACCTAGAGGTTATGTAGCAGGAAAGGAAACACTCTTCATGTAGTGCTCGGAACTCAGTTCTGGGACAAAACCGAAAGTAGATACAGCAGATTAACAGCTGATTAACAGCCTCATGTAGAAAAGCTCTATAACAACTCATCTTGGGGAGGATCTATGCCAGAGCCCCTTCCGTGTGCGAGTCAGTCCTAATAGCAGTATTTCTTCAAAACACAATTGTTTTCATTGAGGCACATGCTAATGAATATGGTGCAGTATCTGCCGTGTTTATAATGTGGTCGCGTGCCACACAGAATTGCATAGTATTCTGATTGTGGGAAAAGTAGGAGGAGATTGAAAGGTCACATGAGCAGAAGAAGGTGGGAGGGATGAGCTGCTCCTCTGGTTGGTTTCTTCTTTTTTGACACAGCTGACAGAATGCGCACCTGTGATGGTGCAAAGCGGGAGTTAAAAATAACAATTCAGAGCTCTGCTCCACCGTATGTGTACAGTCAAAAGTAGCAACGAATAACCACCCCAGAAATTATACAGGAGGAAGAGGAGGAGGATGTGTGTGTGGGGGCTGCTCTTGCATGGCAGTGCCCAGCAAAACAGCCCCTTGCCACTGCTGCCCCTGCCATGTCTCTCTCCTCCTCCTTTTGTTCCCTGCTCTGTCCTTGGTGACGGTAGCAGTGAGGGGCCGTTTTGCTAGGCAGCCATGAGAAAGGCAGAGGGCGGTGTGTGTGTGTGGGGATGTGGGTGTGTGTGGGGGTGTTCTGCCCCCAAAGTCCCATTCTTCGCAAATGTGGAGGTGCACAAGAAGAACATGAACCTTCCAAAACAAATCTAATTGGTGGATTGGACAGAGGCAAATGGCGGACAGACCCACTTTCTCCCCCACAAAACCACACACTACCTGCCCCGCCCCCACCATGGGATTGCCTATCGCTGAAGTTCTGCAGGTAAAGCCTATTCCACCCAGACAGGTAATGAAACCTCAACAATAACACACACACACACAAGTAAACTGAAAGGTCACCAAAAATCGTTATAAAAACCGCCTCAGAAATTCTGGAATATAAGGGCTGAGATAGTGCGAGGGAAATGAATTAGGGAGTGCATTGTGTGCCACACTCGTGAGCCAGGCATTATAATGGCAGGAAAAAAGTATTGTGTAGGTCAGCCCTTGTTTAAGTGAAATCACAATAAATCCGAGGACAACCAAGAAGATGCCAGGAAGGCAAAGGCCATGAAGAGGATTCTGTCAGTGAGAGAGGGCCAAAGCTTCTTCAGGCCCCTTGGGCTCCCTCTCCCCCCCCCCCCCTACACACACTGTGCTTCTTTTAAACTGTTGCTGACCCAGTGGCTGATGCTAATACGGGCCTGACTGGAAGCCTTTGTCAGTACACATTAGGGTTCTGTTAAAGATGACACACTGAGACGAAATATATAGACTTCCACAAAACAGAGTGTTATCAACAAAGCAAGCCAACCCCTGCAGCTTTAACCCTTTTCCGTACTTGCCTCAGCTTGTTCATGGACACTGAATATGAAACCTCGGTCTCAGCGCCCACATCGCCAGAGTGCTTGAGTAATCGGGAGATTGCTTCTTCCCCAGGGTCTCTTTACTATGCAGGATGTGTGCGGGGCATCACTGTCAGATACGAGGAACTGTAGTGACAGAGAGATGATGTCCGCGGTGACAGAATGCAGTGGCAGCGAGAATGCCCTTCACATTCTGGGGAATCTTAAATGGTGGCTCTTTCTGAAGGCTGCGTTGCTTTGTTCAGTCGGCAACTCCCCACCCCCACCCCCATGACATGTTAAAAGTCTCTTGATGTAGCTGACATCTCTCACAACACTACAGATTTAGCCTTCTTTGTCCGGCTTCAAATAACTTCCCATTTAATCTAAACGAGGGAACAGGACGGTGAAAGCCCCTGGAGTGTATTTATTTATTTTACACTGGGTGGGCAGCGCACAATCTCTCGGAGCCTCCAAATGTCAATTCCCAATTAAGTTTCCATGTGGTGGCAATGATTACTTAAAAATCTAGTAAGAAACATGTGGAGACAGCATCTTATCCAGGATTTTATTTTTCATGCAATATATGGATCCGTTTGAAATATCGCAAGAAACCCCTTTTTATAGCAGTTTCTCTCTTATGCACAGCGGCATCTGGTGGCCATGGGAATTGCATTGTACATGTTTAAGAGAACAGCTTACACAAAAGGCAAATTCCATGATTTAAAAAAAACAAAACCCTGCTGATTTAAGGCTATCTCATGTTGGCTGAAGCTCAACCAATGATCACAGTGTGTGTGTGTGTGTGTGTGTGTGTGTGTGTGTGTGTGTAAAATTGTCAAGGAAGTCCAACACTGTCACATTTGACTTCAAAAGGGGAAACTTCTCCAAAATGAGGGGATTTGTAAAAAGGAAGTTGAAAGGGGGAGTCAAGAGGGTTAAATCTCTCCAAAATGCCTGGAGGTTACTCAAAACCACAATAATAGAAGCTCAGCTTGACTATATATCACAGGTTAGGAAACATAGCATCAAGTCCAAGAGACCACCAGCATGGTTAAGGAACACTGTCAAGGAAACTATGAGAGAAAAGGCTTCCTTCAGAAAATGTGAAGATGTGAAGAACAGATACCTGTGCCTGAACAGATTTTTCAGGAAGAGAGTCTGAGGAACTGAGGCAAATAGTGGTGACAAAAGATGAAGTTCTTGAACTTATCCACAAATTGTAAGCTAATAAATCACCAGGTCCAGATAGTATCCATCCTACAGTTCTTAAGGGCACAATCCTATGCATGTTTAGATAGTAAAATTATTTGTTCTAAACATGCATAAGATTGCACCCTAAAGAACTTAAGTGTGAAATTCCTAAAAAAAATATGTAACATTGTCCCTAAAATCAGCTTCTGTATCAGAGGAATAGAGGATGGCATATGTAACATCAGTTTTTAAAAAGGAAGCGGGGGGGGAGATCCAGGAAATTACAGGCCAGTTAGCTTAACGTCTGTTCTGGGTAAATTGGTTGAAAGTATTATTAAAGATAACATTAGTAAGGATAGAGAAGGCCAAGCCCTGCTGAAAATAAATAATCCACATGGCTTCTGTAAAGGTAAGTAGAGAGAGGCTGGTTCCAGAAAACTGATACAAAACAGGTACTGTAGTTAAAAATTTGTTGGCAGAGAAGGGTGCATGTTTTCAAGTCATGCTTTGGTCATGAATGTGACAGTACAATGTTGCAGGAAAGACACTGACATTCCTTCACAACTACTGACACCCCCTAATCTACATCAAAATACTTTAAATTATAGTACTGATATTTAAATCAACAGTGCCCTTTATTTATATGTCTCAGCAAGGAAAGAAATACTGAGATTTATATGTTCCTGTTAACTAACGGCATGATGAGTGCCTGACTATGCATCCTTTATGGGGCCACCATTCCCCCCCCCCCCACAGGCATGCCCTTCGGAACGACACCATATCATGGCATCATGGTGTTCTGAGCCACTATGGGAATTTAAACATGGAATACTGGGTACCGTTCTGGTAAGCGTATTTCAAAAAGGATATTGTGGAACTAGAAAAGGTGCAGAACAGGGCAACCAAAATGAGGAAGGGTCTGGAATGAGGGAGCTCCAATGTTGGCGCTTCCAGACAATCATGCTGCCAGGGCAGAAGGGAAGGAGGAGTGGGCAGCTTCCCCCCTTTCCTTTTCTGGTTTGTTTTCTTCTTTCTTAAACAGTTTCTATCCCATTGATGTCAATGGAAGAGAAATTGACTACACCAGCGCCAGCTCAGAGGGGGAGATCTGACATATCCTAATCCTATGGCTCCTGAGACACCTTCCCGGGGACCATAGGATTGTAGCCTAAAAGATTTGTTTTTTAAAAAATCAATTACGCTTCTGAGATTGACAGCTGGAGGAAAAACTATGAATGATGGGAACTCAGTTGTGGTACTTAAAATAGATCCCTGGCCTCAGCGTATGCTCAGAGGCAGCCTGCTCAAGGCAGGCTGGGTCCACCCGCGAGCTACTATTTTGCTCATGGCGCTGACTGGAGGGGTTTGTGTAAAATAATATAGTAGATCACGCAAGCCTGAAGTCTGCCCGCTGCTCTAGGACATGGTCCAGAATCCTTTGCAAGATGCAGCAATCCCTCGGCAGGCCACGGTGACGTAGAAAGAGTTCAGTGATGGCTGAAAATGTGGAAAGCACTGCTCTGGTGGTGCCCCTGTATGTAAATGCACACACAGTTCACAGACGAAGGAAGGCAGTGATGTGCTGCTTGCTAACCTTCTGTCGTTCCTAATCACTTCATTGGGGTAGCAAAAGTGGTTGAAACTAGTTCTCGAGCTGCTGCTGTTCTGTAACGCAACCAAGTCCCTCTTGAGCGTAAGCATTTAATTAAACAATCTACTTTTGCTTTAAAGAAAACTGGATGTAGAAAAGAAAAGAAAAGAAAAACTATCCTCAAATATGTATCACCCGATGTCAACAGGGGCTGCTTCTTCAGAAAAGTGTTTTGCATATTCAGGATCTCAGTGTGCCATCAGAGGCAGAGAGAGGCGTTCCTTCAATGTATAATTCACGTTCCAAAGAAGCAGAAAATATAGAACTGCAGAGTGAGTGTAGCTCATACTCAGCACGCCCTCTCTTCCTCAGATGTGTGGAAATCAGATCTCACCCACAACATTAAAAACAAAAACTAGAAGAAATGTAAAGGGGGGGGGGTTAGTTAAAAAAAACCCCACAAAACCCTTCCTTCCTTTCTGTCACCTATATCCTGCACTTTTATAACAAGGTATACTCAGAACGGCTCACAACGGTTTAAAACAGTGAAATAAATCACAGCAGAACATTGGGAATGATTGAAAGGCAGTGGGCGGATGGACATCATCCCTCCAGTTCCAAACTGTGGGCAAATGATTTGTGAAGAGCCATTCATTTTCAGGGATGGGGACTCGGACTCGGGGACTCGACTCGTGAGTCGGACTGAGTCCCCCCTCTGACTCGACTCGGACTCGAGTCCCAATATTTTTAATGGGACTCGAGACTTGACTCGGGACTCGAGACCAAGGACTCTTCAACATCCCTGGGCTGTGCCAGAAGGAGTGGAGAGGAGCGTGATTGCCGGCGAAGAGCGCATGGAAGCGAGGTGTGCCGCTGCTCAGCCACTATGGACACGGCTACCAGGAGTGCAGCCCCAACAGTGTGTCAAGATTTATTTTGATTGATGTGTTGCGTACTTGGGAGAGGCAGAAGAAGGACCTGAGATTACTCTGTGTGGCTGCTCTGAGTGTGTTTCTGGTTCCAGCAAGTTCATCACCAGTGGAGCGGGTGTTCAGTGAGGGTGGAATTGTGATGAGATCTCACCGTTCCAGAATGGGGGCCAAACATTTAGAAAAAATCATGTTCCTCAAATGCAACATGGATAAGTTTTAGGAAGTACAGCAACTTTATTTTTTAAAATCATTTTTCTAAAATGCAACCTTTCAGACATTTTGGGTTTGGCTGCCTCTGCCTGCCTGTCTGGGGTTCCCAGCCTCCTCTGCCTGCCTGGTCTCTTCTTGACCAGTTCAAGAGTTGAATTGTCCAAGACAAAGGCCTCTGCCTGCCTGCTTTGGGGTTCCCTGCCTCCTCTGCCTGCCTGGTTATTTTGGGTTTGTCTGCCTGGTCTGTTCTTGCCAAAATCAGTTGCAGAGTTTTGAAATAAAAAGGCACACTTGTGCCTAGAATTTATTTAAACCACACAGCTGAAGTAGCCTTATTTTGTTGGGGAAACCCCCCATTGATTTTAATAGGGACTTGTGGAGTCAGCTTTGGGAGTGACTCGTGACTTGTGACTCGTGAGTCACCATTTTGGACCAAGGACTTGGACTTGGACTTGAGACTCGGGTCCAAAGACTTGTGACTCGACTCGTGACTCGAGGCCAAGGACTCTTCAACATCCCTGTTCATTTTGCATTCTTCACAGTATTAGGAACATTGGAAGTTTCCTTATACTAGATCAAACCACTGGCCCATCTAGCACAGTATTGTCTACTGGCGGAGACTCTCCAAGGTTTCAGATAGGAACCTTTCTCTGCTCTAAAAGATGCCAGGGATTGAATCTGACTGGGAACTTTTGCATGCGGGGCACTTGTTGCAGTCTTTCCCCTACTGTTCACACAGGGTCGAACCCAGCCCAGCCCAGCCTTTTTTTTTTTTTGCACAGCACAAGCCTCATGGAAGCTTTGCCCATCTATGGTAGCGCCCTTATGCAACTCCTGTGCACTTCCATGGGCTTGCACAAGGAAGTTCCCCATGGATTAAGGGCTTCTCCACATGTTTTAATTCCACAGTTCGATGTCATCCACATCTGAGCCACCCCAGCTAGATGAATGGAGGGAGTTGTCCTCCCTACCCTTGAATCTGGGGCGGGGGGTACGTACAGACCATGCAGAAATAATATCATCCCCTTCCTTCTGTTGGAAATTGTAATGTTGCCTGCTTAAATCAACAAGGTAATATATCCACTAGTTAGAGTGGGAGGAAAGGGTTAATTGAACAATCCCCAGGGTGCATGTTTTCTAACCCCTCCTTTCTAACCCCTCCTCCCTACTTCCTGCCTCTCTGTGGCCAGCTCTCTGTCTCTCTCTCTACCTCTCCAACATGATGGACACACCCATATGAATAAACGGACTGTAAGTAAAACTAATAAATGTCTTTATTAGTTTTAAACCTTTTATGGACAATCCGTTCCTTTAAAGAGCCTTTTACCAGGGTCTAGCAACCCACGTGGTGATAACCAGTTTCAGTAACCAGGCTGCACATAAGGGGGAAAACTCTGCTTCGGCCTAACCAGTATAGGACCGACTCCTTCCCATACT
Source organism: Shinisaurus crocodilurus (assembly GCA_021292165.1). Taxonomy (NCBI): domain Eukaryota; kingdom Metazoa; phylum Chordata; class Lepidosauria; order Squamata; family Shinisauridae; genus Shinisaurus; species Shinisaurus crocodilurus. The sequence goes on from CM037876.1 coordinate 125,992,605, forward strand.
CCTCCTACAAGGACAGACACAGGTTCTTCTCAGGGAAACTGTCCTTACTAACCAACTGTGCCTCCCGCCGCACCAATGAGACAGACACATGGAACCTGCATCTCCAGCCCCTTAGCGAGGTGCTCCTCTTCAGGGCTTCAAAGAGCCTGGGAGAAGAGCCAGGAGCTCTGTTTGGGGCCCCTAGGAGGTAGTTTCAGGAGTGGAGATGGGATACCAGGGGACCCCGTTCTCACACTCCTTTTATTTTTTATATTTTTATTGCTTTGGGTAAGATCTGGTTTCCACACTTCAGATGAAGAGAGGACTTGCTGAGTATGAGCGACTCTCCTTAGTTCTACCTATTCTGCTTCTTTGGAATGAGGATCATATACTGAAGGGATGCCTCTCTCCATCTCTGTTCATAGACTGAGAGGTCCTCCTCAGAGGTCCTTCTTTCTCTGGGACCCTCTGCCATCTGAGACACTGCAAATGTCTATTAGGGAAAGGGCTTTTTCAGCAGTGGGGCCCATAATTCCTAGGCAGCGTGGCCAATGGGTGTAGGCATGAAAACAAAACTGAAATAATATAGAAGGTTTCTAGCAATTTGAAACCAGGTAGAAGGAAATCACCGTTGTACTTTTTAAACTGATGAGTCTCAGGAAGTGCTACGAACCGAAACTAAAACATCAGTTCGGGAAACCAGCGCACTTCAGAGTTATCCATGTAATGGTTCGTTTGTACTGTACAATTGTGTGTAATAAGCTTTGCCCAAAGCGTAAGGACATGAGCTCAGGGCCAAATCCTCCAATCCTCACAAAGGCTGTGTTTGTGATTAACTTCCCCCCCCCCATACAATAATTGCTTATTACTTTATTCATACGATTTCCTACAAGAAGCTAAGAATACTGCTTTAGCCTCACAAAAACCCTGTGAGAAGGTCAGGCAAAGTGACAGTGGCTTGAGTAGAGGCAGACAAAAAGTTTCAAGAGAGTTGAAAGTGGTAGAAAAGAGACTCCTTTGCTTCAGTGAACGAGCACACACGCACACACACGCCGTCCCCAACACACACACCAGTATAAAAACACCTCAGATATTTTAATCAAAAGTGACAGTGAAATCTGTCAAAGCGTATATTAACGTTCCACATCTAGGCTATTGTTATAAAGCTGCAATCTTAGCTTCTTGAATCAGATTAATGGGTAATTCCAATGACCAGCAATAGAACAGGATATGGTGGGTATGCCTTCATCTGTTCTTCTATGGATATCCACAAAAGACAGACCTTGTAGGTCAAAAGGAAATTAAACCAGTCCTTAATATAGGATTGCAGACCTGGAATAAGTTTCATTGTTCTCACCATTCTCTGTGTTCTTCCTTTATATCTGTAGACTGTCACGTTAACTTTAAACTCAACAGAGCTTTTGGACAGAATTTGCAGTCAGTATAAAGAGGGCCCTAGTGCTTTGCATACAGAAATATATGCTAAAAGAATGCATCTGCCTCCATTCGACCAATATCTGCAGATCAGACACTTTTGCACACCACTTCAGAAAAATATTCTAGTTAGAATCTTCCTGGCAAAATCTGAATTATTGGGGGGAAACTATCCTGGTAGTGTACAAGACGTCTGCCAACTGCCAAGATCCTTATGTGATATTCCTGCAGATCCCATAGGTAACAATAAAAGAAAAAATGAGAGAGGAAGAGAGAGAGAGAGAGAGAGAGAGAGAGAGAGAGAGAGAGAGATGTGAATGACTGAGGCTTGATGTTAAATATATTATAGGCAATGGTCCATAGGCTGAGTAAAATTAATAATATTTGTTTTCAGTCTGTCAGTCCGTTGATTTTAGTGCATGCGAAAGGGGCACGGGAACGCCCTTTAGTTAAGGTGAATCGCAAAAAGAAAACAAATTAAAGAAGGTGCCGCATAATAAGCCTCAAAATTCTACTGCTTATAAAATGACACCTCTTGAGCTGATGAGCTGAAACTCAGCATCCCATAATCTACCTGTTGTGGTCTACAGTTGTGCGAAATGTCTATCTGGCTGGCATATCATACATTTCTTTCACACTTTGGTGAAAAGTACTGTTGCATTTCATTCTGGTCTGTTGAGGAGGGGTGCCTTTCATTGCTTTGGTGAAGTTCGGAACACTGGTACAAAAGTTTTCTGCAGTGTGAAATCCTATGCATTGCACACATCAGGACCTCAACATGGAGGGAAGGAGGGTAGGAGGACTTATCCCATTCCCACCCCCTGGCTGTGGTCCCAGTCTGGATCAGGAGCTCCATGCCTCCAATTTACATGGCGAAAACAGGATCCAGCTGTAATATAAACTAGAGACATCATGGGGCAAAGGATTGAAGCCCCCCATCCCCACCCCACTGCCACTCTAGCATCCTGATCTAAATTAGGTCCCTGGGTTTCAAGTGGTGTTTGCAACAACCATTTAAGAACCAGGCAGGAGTTATGTAGAATGAAGTTCTTTATTTAACAAGCATGCTTCTCACTCCTCACTTGGTGTGTCCCTCCGGCTCCATCCCTGTGCTGTTACAGTTGAGTCACTTCCTGGTCTCCCAGTCCTTCCCTCGGTGTCACTGACCGGGATCGCATAATCACTGTAGCCCACCCTGGCTTATTCGCCGCTGGACTCCGGTGCCCAGTACCCAGGGCTAGTCATGCAGTCGTTTGCATGACCAGTTGCACCTGCTGAAAGAAACCCCCTCTTCTACACCACTCTTAAAGGGGCAGGGGGCCCTGTCCTCTTTTGCATCTGGCCACCTTAGCGGGGGCAGATGCCTGTTTCATATCTTGGAGGCCTGCTACCAGTCAGAGTGGGCGACACTGGCCTTGACAGTCTGGCATGGTGTCAGGCGGCTCCATGTGTGTCCCGTCACATAACTCTCACAAATGGGTCTTTAACCTGAAATGTTCTTGGGTCTGGCGAGGCAGAGAAGGAGCAAGGACAACCTTGACCAAAACTCTCAGCAGTCCTGACCACTGGCTATGCTGACTGTGACTGATGGGAATTGAGGTCCAAAACATCTGGAGAGCACCAGATTGGGGAAGGTTTGTTTAGGGCATGCCATCAAATCATTGTGTCCTTAATAGTGTCAAGTAGCGTCCCCTGTGAAGTCATGGCTCTAAATGTTGAAGCCCTTCTCTACACAACCCATCTTTCCAGGGTCCCAGGCAGAGCTCTTTCTTGGATTTGAAATGCAGTTTTTGGGCTTTTCTCCACAAGGCATTTATTGTGCGGGCATGATCCCTCACTCATGGAAGTTTGCGGGGTCTTTTCATGACACCATCGTCCTCCAGGGCCTCTCCCGTTCTTTCCAGCTGTTGTTGCAGCTTTTTTTTTTTTAGAGCGAGGAAAGCCAGCTATTAAATTTTAAACTGGAACAAAGGCCTCATGTACAGCCGAAAATCCAGAATACTGCCGCTGTACCACAGCGCCACCTTGTGCTTGGTTAACAGAATATATAGAAAGGCAGAGAAAGAAAAACCCTGGGGAAAAGCCATGTGTATCCGCGGCAGTCTTACTCCCACAAAGAAAAGGGAAGCAGCAGCCTTGGAAAAGCAGCGGGGTAAACACCTCATGTAGAGAAGCCCTGTGTCATGGATGGTTTCATCACACGCACCCCCTGCAGCTCTTCCTGAATGTATGAGTTCATTTTATGAAGCTGTAAGCAACATCAGCTTCACTTCCATCAACAGATCTACAGCAGCAGCACCCGGGGAAGATCCAGAGAATTTGTAGCTGTGTGTCTCATTAAAGTGAGACATTAAAAGCTACCAAATATGATAAAGTATCCTTGTTCCTTACAATATACCAGCCTTACAGATTAGCTGGAACAACAAAGAGAGTCCATTTCCCTTGACAGAGCTGTCTGCTGCTTCTCGGCAGGGAAACAGTCGCTTTGCATAGAACAATGTTGCCAGTGCAAGAGAAGAGAGGCTCTTGTAGATGTAGGATAAACTTCTCTTCCATGTTGGAAATCAACATCTCAGCTGTATTTTGAAGCTTATTTCCCATCAATGCCTCCACTTGCCTTGCTCTTTTTCAATCGGAGGAGAAACAATCGAGATGGATAATAATGACTGTCTGTCCCCATCGGCATTACATTTTAATTACCACCCAAAGAAAACCATGCCAGCTAGTCAGATTGCTGCCAGATGGCTGGGCCTTATTTACTGATAGACCTTTTACAATAGCCATTTTGGAGATGGATATTTTTTTAAAAAAACACACACACACTACAGCATTATGGATGAGGATGCTCAACAGACAAAGCACAAAGTCATTCTGTGTGGCCAGATCTGAGTCTGCACATTTTCCACCAGAACACAGGAAGAGAATTTGAGCATGCAATCGGGGCCGCATGCGACACTGTTTCTCTTGCTGCCATTGTAACATGGTGGTATAAATCACCAGTATTGTTCATTTGCCTGGGGAGTAAGTACATGACTGAGCACAGGCATGGTTATCAGAAGCAGTCCCCAGTCCTTCAGTTTCTGAAGGCTAAGGGTGGCTGTAGATCAGGGCTGGGGAACCAGTAGCTCCCCCCAGATATTGTTGGACTCCAACTCCCATAATCCCTGACCATTGACATGCTGACTGGGACTGATGGGAGTTGGTGTCCAACAACATCTAGAGAGCCAGAGGTTCCCCACCCCTGCTGAAGATCCTTATGTAGCTAAAGTGGCACCATCCACACACAAGAGGCTTGCCTAAGGCCACCAACAGTGTCCGTGGCAGTGATGAGATTCAAACTGGGACCTTCCTCCTTCATGGCTAAGTTTCTTAGACACTATGCTACTCCAGCTCTCAACTAACCACTATATCATGGGTGTTCTATTACCTCCTCAGAAAAATTCTCTGGTAGGGTAGTGTGTCCAACACCACTGTCTCTGATTAACACCAGGGATGTACTACTGGTGGAGTTGTTAGTACAGGTAGTCCCCAGGTTACGAACGAGTTTCGTTCTTAAGAATGTCTTGAAGTCGAATTTGTATGTAAGTCGGAACAGCCTAGCGTTCTATACGTTAAAATCGGCATTTACGCAAATTGCGTAAATTACGCAAATTGTGTAGTATACTACACTGTGTACTCTGTGTAAACGACATAGCACCGGGGGACCCAGAAGGCTGTTCTTAAGTATGGGTTGTCTGTAAGTCAGATGTTCTTAACTTGGGGACTGCCTGTACTGTCTATCAGGCAGAAGAAGAATAGCCCCACCTGTCTATTCTTCTGGAAGTATACCCATGATAAAGTGTTGAAAAAGTGCCCATTACAATTACCACCGGTATAGTATGAATGAAGTTCATGGATATAGAATAGGCTCCCCATTCCCTGGGCTGATATTATTCTGTTCCAGATTGTTTCTAAAAGGACTAACCAGCCTTCCCCAACCTGGTGACCTCTGGAAGTTGTGGACTTCAACTGACATCAACCCAAGCCAGCATGGCCAATGGTCATGAATGCTGGAAGTTGTAGTCCAAAACATCTGGAGGGCACCAGATTGGGGAAGGCTGAGTTTAGTCATCATGCATATGGATCCTCCATAGCAAAGCTACACATGTTTGAAATAGTCACTGTTTAGGAGAAATTCATAGGCTCAGTGCTTGTGAACAGGGCCGAACAAATTATGCTAAACAAGTGGCTGCCACCAAAAACAACAGCTGCATGTCCCTAGTTCCTCCCTCCCGCCTTCTTTCTCCATAACCTATGGTGGACCTTATCTGTGCCCTGACATCACAATGTTCTGCATTTCTCCACATCATTGGATGCTCCTAGCAGGGGGTTGGGAAATGCAGAATGTCATTATGTCATCTCAGGACAAAGATAGACATTGTGGGGGGAGGGGCTAGATAGGTGGCCGCTATTTTATGTAGTAGCCATACGTTGATTGTCATATCTTGTTTGGCCCATCGTATGAGGGCTAACTGTATGCCCAGACAAAGGATATTGCAAGAGGCAATCCTCCTAAATTTGATCTTACAACGTAGAAGCTTGGCGCCTGAAGTAAAGTCTATTCCTTTTCCCCACTGGAGGACCAGATTGTCCATGCTGGCTGGGGGGGTGATGAGAAGTATAGTCCAATACATCTGGAGGGCACCAAGTTTGGGAAGGATAGTTATTTTTTCTAAAAACAATCTGGAACAGAATGACATTAGCCCAGGGAATAAGGAATTCTATATCTTTGGTTTTTGTTAATTATTGTTAATTTGGCACTGCAAAACATGCAGCAACTAGCTCATAAAGGCAGGAAATAACCAAAGTCACTTTTTAACAGAACATTGTCTTTTCCTGTAACCCTTTATTTTCTACCATTCATTTTCTGCAAGTTTGCAAAGTATTCTGCAAACTCAGAATGAGCCATTCTACAGAATGGGCTCTTCTTGCTCAGATCCTGGTCGCTTCCTTGACCCAACAGTTGCACTTGCCACCCATACACAGCTGACGTATCTAAGACTTGCACACTCCACCCCAAACGCAGGCAATAATACGTGTATTTTGCAAATCTGATGGGCAAATTATGCAAACCTGATCCACTACATTAGCCTATCTAATTTGTGTGATTTCCACTTGATGTGCTTCATCTCCCATCATGTACATGGGAAGGGCAAGGGAAGGCATTCTTTTCTGATTGGCCTTTCCAGTCTGTAAAAGGGGGCTTCAGTTCTCACACCGCTGAAATGAGGGGGAAATTCAGGTTGACGGCCCAGTCCTCTGCATGTCTACTCAGAAGTCAGTCCCATTGAGTCCAGTGAGACTTATTCCCAAGTAAACATGTTGTAGCCTAAAATATATATTAACAATACAAATTTTTATTGCATTTTTATCAAATGCAAAAAAGGATTGCTAAAGAAGAAGAATTTTATGGAGATATGGAATCAATTACTAGATTATGTATTAATAAAGGGGAAGGGTAACATGCCTTGTCAGGATAAGTTATATTTTTGGAATTTAGAATTTATTTGATTAAGAGGATAGAAGTATATTAATTGGTCCCTTGGAGGGTGGGGAGGAGCACTTCATGATTTAATGTATGTTGATTATATTTGTGTGATAATCTTGTATTTTGTTATATATATTTTTTGTTATAATTTGTTTTGAAAAATAAATAAAATAATTAATAAATAAACAAATTTTTATTGACAACTCTTACACATAAAATCAGTCCGTACAGCCTGATGTTTACCTCCACCCATTACTTTACACAATGGAAGTGAGTCCTTGAGTCACATGTTTCAAGTGGGGTGTGGAGTGATTGCCACGTCCTCACAGCTGGGTCCCAAATCACTCCACTAACATCTGGATGACCAACAGTGCGATCCTGTACATAAGTAAGCCCCACTGAGTTCAATGGGACTTACTCCTAGGTAAGTGAGCATAGGGTTGCAGCCTCAATCACGTGGGGTGGCTCCGATGAGGTGGATAACACCCGCGCCACTGTCTGCACACTGCCTTCTAACTGGGGCGATGCTACTGCTGTAGCACCCATGTGCTCCTAGTGAGCCTCCATCCTCAAAGCATGACCTCGTGGTGAGACCTAGTCCTGCGAAAGTAACACGCGTGCCACTCTAGTTAAGATATGAATTGGCAATGGCGATTGCCAGTGAAAGATCTGTTCCAGACCTGCAGCAGTTTAGCAGAACACGCACACACACACACACCTCACCTGTATTTCTTCACTTTTCAAAAATGTGATGGTGCTACTAATTGATTGAAAGGGGGGGAAACAGCCACCTCAACCATCACTGGTGCCGTTTATTGGCAAGGAGGGGAAACTTCACTTTGTTGCAGCCTTCTCCATTAAGCAAAAATGATTACGCCTGCATTGCTAACGGGCTGGCATAACAGCTGATGTGTCAGCGCAAGAGAGCCTTGTAGACACAGGATAAATGTTTCGCTGCCTGAATATAAATACATCAATTTCACTTTCCATAAATGCTCCAGTTTGCTTTCCTCATTGACTGGAGACAATAACCAGTGTAATGTCTCTGCCTTCCCAATTGACATTACATCTTAATTACCGTATGCGAAAGGAAAGAAATGCCTGCAAGTCAGTTTGCTGCCAGATGGCCAGCTCTTATTGACTGATAAACTTTTTACAGTAGCCAAGGAGGACCCATAATGTTTTGTTTTGTTTTATTTTATTTTATTTTAACAGGACACTGAAATTAGAGATCGCCTGTTCCTTTATGATTATGGGTTAGGTTTACAGTTATGGGTTAGGCTTCTGGCAGTGGGCTAGACATATAAAAATCACCTTCCATGTCCAGTGAGGTCCGCAGATCCGTCAGGAGAAGTCTCGGTGGATTGTCTCCACCGCGGAGCAAATCAGCCCTGCATGAGCTGCATTTTGATTGGCTACTCCCGAACCCCTCCTAGATACAATTACTCCTACTATATAATATACGTAGCTAAGCACAGGGGTTGGGGGTTAAGTACTTTTTATTCGACACGGCTGTTTCCACCCAAATCAATTTTAATTGATTTTTCAGGCAAGGTAACACAGAGAATCAAATCATTTATTGAAACCTAGATGAGCATACTCATTTTACCCAAGCAATGTTGTGCATTTTATTGAAAAGAAAAAGAAAAGAGCCCACAACCTTGTGAGTTACCCAATACTGTTTCTAGAAATGTCTCTCCCTCGACCATGATCGTACTACTAGATTGTGGTGTTGGAATGGTGTTATTCCCACAGAAGGGAAGGACAACAGAATAATGTAAGATAATTTGTGGACTATGGGTTCTTCGAATTCAGATATCATCAGCTTTCCAGGGGAGGCTGGTGACTCCTGTGTCAGCGGGGCTCCATATCCATTGCAGCTTTTATTCTGAGCTTCATAGGAGCTATCCATGGTGCTGTACTCCTCCCCCAAAATAGGTTCACCACCATGGGGTACCATGGATAGCTCCTATAAAGCTCAGAATAAACGCTGCAATGGATATGGAGCCCCACCAACAACAGCTTTCATTGTAAAACCGAACCCTATGGTTAGCCCTTATTTTTCAGAAGAAGAACCTGAAATCTTGATGAATGACTACTAAGAGTTGTTCAGAAGCACCAAAGCCTAATGACTTAAAAACTAAAAATCTGTTTTTATATAAAAAAATAAATCCCAGAGGTGTTTTGCTTTAATTTTCAAACTTTACCATTTCTAAACTTACGGCATGGTTCTGATGGTGCGGCTTATTCATACGAACATTTGGTCTGGGAGATGTCTGGGGGATCTTGGCAAGTTCAACCAGTTGGCAAACTCAAGGGGGGATTGCCAAGATATTGCCTGGATCTCTATTTTTTAAATTTAAACCCTGAAATTGAAAGACCCTCTAAGGCATGTAATAATAAACTACATGTGGAGAAACCACATTTGGCATTTGACAGCACCCTTGGTGTTCAAGCAAATGTTATGCAAACTGTTAATTATGTTAATTAAAACATGCAAATTAGATGCTGTGTTCCAGTTTATGACACATTTCAGGCCTGATCAAGCTGGCCACCTTTGAGATACGGTGTGCTAACTTCAGTGACTGTGATCCCTGCCCCCCCCCCACAACACACACACACACACACACACACACACACACACACAGACTTAGTTCAGAAAACAGGATAACCCATACTTAAGGGTTGAGTATGGGTTGAGTGTGTGTTGTCATTGAACTGTGGGTTGTTGATGAAACATGGGTTATCGTGTTGTCTGAACCCAGCCAAGATAACAAACCATGGTGACAGGGCCGGTGCTACCATTAGGCCAACTAGGCGGCTGCCTAGGGCGCCAGGCTAAAGGGGGCACCAGGAGCATAGGGCTGGAGGGAGGGAGGGCTCAAGTGGGAAGGGGGGGCGCTAAATATCTGACCTTGCCTAGGGCACCAAACTGCCTTGCACTGGCACTGCATGGTGAACATCCCACAGTTCACGACCCAACAACAAACCATTGGTTCTCTTTGTGGGTTGCCCATGGCCAGGGAGGGTGGGGCCTGACTGACTCCAGCTACAAAAGCTGCTACTCCTTTTGCTTTGGGGGGGGGGCTTTTTTGTTTACCTTAGTATAATTATTATTGAATTGTTTATGGTTATCTGTAATTATTTCTATTGTATTTTTTTTTTAATATTATAGTGTTTTTTTATATTTTGTAAATTATATTTACTATACTCCGATATTTTGTAAATTATTTTCTGAATATTATATTTAGTGTTTTTTGATGTTTTGTAAATTATATCTACTGTTATTTATTTGTCATGTTGTGAGCTGCTTTGGGTACAATTTTTGTAGAAGAGTGGCATACAAATAAAATATGATGATGATGATAATGATGATGATGATGATGATGATGATGATGATGATGATGATGATGATGGCTTGTTAGCACAGCTGGCTTCAGACAACATGATAGCCCACATTTGAACAACAGCCCACACTCAAGTCAACCCTTGAGTGTGGGTTATTGTGTTGTCTGAACCCAGTCATTATAATTGCATTAGCTAAAAGTGGGGTGTTGGCCCAGGGGCGAAAGGATTGAGGCTGCAAGCCTATACCCACTGGCCTGGCCATGAGCTCTAGTGAAGAGAATGGGGTATATGTATAGGATTGCGCAGTCGAGATCTGAAATTAAGGGCTCCTTCTGACTGTTTCAGCCTTCCTCAAACTGAACCTGTAACAGCCTGTGGCTGTTGTCCAGATGTGGGATTTCCCCCGCCCTTTGGCAGAGCCAGGTTTTATCCACCCCCTGGCAGAGAGGTGAGATGGCTCCTATGAATGGCAGAGCAGGGATTTCAGCCCCGCCTCAATACCCACAAGGCCCTAGTGCAGAGATATGGAACCTCTTTCAGCCCAAGGGCCAAATTCCATTTCAGAGATGTTCTCGGGGCTCCCCAAACCAAAAATACCAGCTAAAATAAGCTCTTATTGCCAGTAATTAAGCCTTAGGAGAAGCATTCCAACCTTTCAGAATGGGGAAAGAACTGCATAAAAGCTGGGAAACCACCCAACCATTGGTGGGTGGGGGAAGGGCTGGAGCCAAGGGAGGGGCGTGGCCTTCTAGAGAACCCCGGGAGGTTGGGCTGGGACCCCTAGAGGGCTGGGTTTGGCCCATGGGCCTGGGGCCCTGCACCCTTGCCCTAGTGGGTCACCCCTCCCAAAACCTGCAGGGGCAGTACCCCTCACCCACTGCTATAACCAGAAGTGGTCACACAGCTGCATTCCCAGCACTGGGAATCCAGTGGTGCAGCTGCAGTGAGGGATGCACTGGAGAGGAGCCAGTGGGGCCCACAAAACTCCCCCTGGGGGGCTCATGCAGCCTGTGAGCCACATGTTGTCCACCACTGCATTAAGGGTCAGTTTGACCCCTTGACAGCATCACTGCAGGGTAATGTTACTGGGAGGGGCTTAATTAGCATCACGATAACAGATTCCACCTGTCATTTTGTAGAATTTGGGTTACACACATGTTTTACTTCATTTTTTAAAGACAGAGTACATGGAGCCCTGGGAGCTTTTTGTAATGTTTTTTAAATCCACTACAGCAGGGGTGGGGAACTTGTGGCCCTCCAGATATTTTTGGACTCCAACACCCATCAGCTCCAGTGGGTGATGGGTGATGATGGGTGCTGCAATCCAAAAACTTCTGGAGGGTCCCAGGTTCCCTAACCCTGCACTACATGCATCTACAGCCTTTGATGCATCCATTCACACACACAATGTGCAAAACTACAAATATTATGTACAGAATGAAGCAGAAAATGTACGCAAAAGGATCCAGAAGTTGTATTTTGTTGGTAGAATCTTTCTTTACTGCAGAATCAGAATGCTTTTGGTGCAAAGCTTGACCTGTTCAACAGGCTTTGAACATCTCAGTGGGTATGAATTCTGGAGTGCTTTGAGGTTGGAACCAATGGCCCATCTTGTGTCTTTGTGCAGTGTTCTCCAACCTGGCTGGGGCATGCTGGGAGTTGTAGGCCAAAAACATCTGGGGACCCAAGGTTGGAGGACACTGAGTTAGTACCATGAGAATGCTAGTCTTCCTGCCTTCCATTGGTGTGATGAGTAACGCAGTGAAGCATTCAAGCAGTAACAGCACAATCCTACACATGTCTACTCAGAAAGTAATCCCCATTGTGTTCACTGGGGCTTTCGCCCAGGTAAGTAGGCACAGGATTTCAGCCTGCAGCAAGAGAAATGCATAAAGCAGAGATATTCAAATAAGCCTTTGGAAGCTTAAGTTAATACATTTATTGCTAAATGCTTTTCTCATTTATTACTAATGCTTTACTTGTAATAACATAATGAAACCTGGCATATAGATGGAATTTTATTACTATCAGTTTATCTGTAAAAGAGTAGGAGTAACCCATTATTATTCTCTACCAGTCTGAAAAAGATTACCTCAATGCACTGGGAAATAACCAGCCACTTACGTTTTTATAGGGTTTTTTTATTGCAAGCAATAAAACAGCATATTAACTATTTAAGCACAGTATAAATGACAACAGTTGAAAACACTAGAATATGAGCACAAAGCCAAGGCAAATATTTATTCTCAATGTAAATTATCTGCTTGTGATCCATTAGATTTTCACAGAGTATTTATTTTAACTCTCATCCCAACCATTTGTGGATGGTTTGTGTCCTGTCCAGATCCCTTGGCTATTGGCCACAGGGCCACTGGGTGGTGCGTGGGGGGGACGGGACACAACTGGGGCAATTTCCCCTGGGCTCCTGCAAAGCAAGGGTCCCCCTTCCTAAACTTGTGGGCACACCATTAGCCCCTGCGAAATTGCTAACCAGAAGTCCATACACGCATGGGCATTTGAAGGAGGCAACGTCACACTTGCCCCAGGCCCCATATAAACCCCGTGGGTGGCCCCAGTCTGCCAGTGACTACAATGAAAACGAAAGCCTGAATTTACAAAAATTCAAGCAAGCATAGGAATGTAGGAAGCTGCTTTATACTGAGCTCAGCCCATTGGCCCAGCGAGCCCAGCATTATCAACACTGGCTGGCAGCAATGGCTCTCCGGGGTTTTAGGCAGGATTCTCTCCGAGCCCTGCCTGGAGATACAGGTGGGGTGAGGGTTGAGGCCGGGACCTTCTATATGCAAAACATGTGCTATGTAACTGAGCCATGGCGCATTCAGGGGGGACTAATTTTCTGCCAAAGAAGAGGAGGATTTGCCTGTTATTTGAATAATGCTATACTGGTCATTGACTGTAATAAACAGAATTGAATTGAATTGAATAATTCATTATGAATACAGAATTAAAATTGTATCTGGTTCACAATGTGGATTGCTGTGGTATACCAATGTTTTGCCAATAGGAATATCTGTCAGGGCTTGATATCCGCTATGCTTGCTATCCAAGCAAACGTGCAAATAGATATTTACACAATGGTTAGGTTCCTGACAGATGCCTCACCTAACAATGAACAATGCTGACTACTCCTGACTTGAGCACACTGGAATCTTGAACAACATATTATAATGGGTTGGATCCAAACTTAGACATGTTAGAGAACATCCATTGAAATTATATACTCTATATGTTTGAGGCAGTTTGAAGTCTTTGGGCTCCTAAAATGGATGGGCAGAAACCAGATCTGGATCTACTGGTAGATCTCTGAGGGATTTGCAATAGATCACCAGGGTTTTCTGACTCCCAATTGTTTTAGCCACAAAATGACTCCCTCCCACCCTAAAAAATATTGCTGAAATAAAGCAAGCTTCAAGCTTTTGGGGGCACATTTGGAATTTTGAGAGTGTTGTGGGTGCTCTCACAAAATGGCTGCCACGGGGGCTTGCCTAGTAATAAAATGGCTACTGATGGTGGGCATGGCCAGTCACACTCATTTCCCAGAAGGCAAACTGGTGAGACTAAAAGAAAATTAACCTGCCCAAGAACCTAAGAGCAAGGCATCGATGGGGGATGAGCACCAAAACACAAAACCACTCTTTTGAACCCAAATAAAGATGGCACTGGAGGAGATCCCTTTGCTTTGCAGTATGACAGCCTCCCAGTTAAAAAATAATAATTAAAAAAACTTAGGAAATAAAATTAAAATCAGGAGGGGCAAGGAACATGAAGGGTGACAAGAGAGGTGTCCTCAGGCATATTGGTGGCCATAGACACCACATTGGAGACCCCTTAGGGTAAGCCAAAAGTGGATTTTTGTGTGGAAGAATGAGAGCTCCATTCAGTTCCTGTGCTCTAAACAACTTTCTGGGCTCAGAAGTCTTTAATTCTGAGTCTGCATCTTTTGCACCAGGCTCCAATTGGTGGATTTCAGGGTTCTAGTAAAAAACACAAGTAAATCCCACAAGACTGAAGTCTGCTCATCCCTGATACAGAGTACGTAGAACTGATCTTGCCGGTTAGCTATAAATCAGCAGTGCCGATGTGGAGCGCTGATTAAATCTCACAAGACTCCAGATTTCACCATTAAAGAACCGGGGAAGTGGAGGGAAGCACTGCCCTTTTCCTCCAGAAAATGCCTTGCTGGCAAAGGTGTCTTCTTGAAAGGAGCAGCACCAGTTGACAGCAGCTGAACATCTGGACCCTGGCACCTCAAGGAAACCTAGCCATAAAGTCGAATGACTTGCCCTTGGCAAGTAAAGCACTACCAGAGGTTCATAACACAATATCCAATATCTGCTTGTCTGAAAGTATCATCTCCAAAACATGGCGCTTTGGAGCCATGCTTTGGAGCTTTTTATCTCCTCAAGAGCGTCCATTTTGCAGCAGAACAATATCAGCACGTGGCCGGCTGCTATGGCAACTAGGTTTCGGGGGGGGGGGGTTGTGTGGAAATGTTTTCATACAATTTGGAGCAGCACAGGAATCTTTGCTAACGTTACGGGACTAGAACGGGCAAATACAATGCATGCCATTTACCCCAGAGCTGTAGTTTTCTCATCCAAAAAAGATGCTCCAAGGAAAGAGGATAGAAAAGGAACAGCTATATGCATACTTACTACAAGGAAGTAAATCTCATTTAACTCAGCGGAGCTTACTGGATAAGACTGGAAGGTATTTTTCAAAACCTGCCAGAGACACTCCATTTGTGAATCCCCAAGAAGCAGATTTTAACAGAAAATCTTAACAGGTTTGGCCTGTTGGTATGATTAATGGCAGACTTTAGCTGGAGGCTACAACTGTTTTTGAACATCCTAATTTTTGTTTCTAGTCATACTACATCGTGGGCTTTTCAGTCTTACAGCTGTATAATATTGTTCTTGCAGGCACATGTTTCATTCACAAGAAGATAGCTCAAATAACACAAAACGGCCAAAATATTGGAACAACACACATTCTAGAATACAAGAAGAATATACTAGAATACAAGAATATAGATAGTTTTCTGGGGAAAGGTTAACATATCACATGAATGCCAATTGTTTGGCTCCCAAAGATGCACATTTTGCTTGTGAGATTAGCATACATGCACACATGCGTGTGCATACACACACGCGCGTGTGCATACACACACTTGATACATTGTGAGACTATGGATACATTTGGATGTCCCCTTTCCAAAGTTGAAGGGGTCTTCCGTGTGCAGACAGGCTTTTTCTGGCTTAGCAGAAGATCCTCGAGCAAGAAGAGAACTGACCAGAGGTGTGCTTCAGTTTGCACAAGCCAGGTGATGCACAAGCGTGGTCTCAAGATGCTTGCTAGCTAAGCTAGCGCAAGGCATTGCACAAGTTCTTGTCAGAATTTCTTCCACTCTGGATCCAATCAACAAGAGTATGTAATGTGTACTTGAGCCACTTATTTTATTTTGTTGTCTGCATAACTTTTAGATCAGGATTCAGTGGTGATAGAACCACAGTATTTGCATTCAGATTCCTTTTTAAAATTTTGGCAGGGCAATCACGTTAGGATTGAGCAACAGGCTTCATAGATACACAGAAATGCATACTCATGTCTACCTCATTACCCAGTGGCTGAAAGGTAGGAGGCACACTCATTTTGCAGTCACTGTCTTCATTTCCACACGCACACCTGTTCCAAACTTCCCCACAGATACCATCAGTTACCTTGGGAACACCATCCACCATTGTTCCATTGTGAAACCCAGGGACAAAAAGCAAAAAGGTTGTTGAAGGACTAGCACTTATCTACCGTATATGCTGATGCACATACTCCATTATACAAGGCTCAGTGGTAATGTTCTCTGTGTACATATGGTTTGATTTAAGATGCTGACTATTTGGCACAGAAAGGCTAACTTGTTCTCCTTTTCTGCTTCACATTAGACCTCAAGAGAAATAATTGTATTTTAATTAATTTATTTCTTTATTAATTTATGAGTCACCTTTTGGCCTGAATAGGGCTCCAAAGGTGCCTTACTACAATTAAAACATAAAACAATATTTTTTTAAAAGAAAAAAACCCTTTAAAACATTATCTGCAGCAGAATTAAGTACAGGAGAGAATCTTAAAGACAGAGGGCTGGATCTAGACCCAGCAGGATACCACCTGTGGAATGGGACATTTGTGTCCTCTCCGCTGCAGCCCTGTGGGCACCCTCCAGATTTGCTCTGGGGGTCCCTCAACCCTCCAAAACCTAGTTGTGTTGGGGAAGCCTATTCAAAGATGTGGTGAAGGAGGTTCCTTCCACAAGCTCCGCTAACTTGTCCCATTCCAGAAGCATGAGCTACGGCTAGTTTCTGGCCGCACTAGCTAGTGCTAGCTTCCAGTTGCACCAGTGTCAGTGGTCATTCCTGCTAGAGCAGTGCCAGTGCTGGATAGCGTTTTAGATTGCTGCATTCTTTTTTTTTAAAAAAAAAATTATAATAAAATGATTTTGGTTATAGCTTATGTTTTTAACTATGTAAGTGGGAAAGCTTTGATCTGAGAGGTGGCACAGACACACCGGAAATCAAGAAATAAAATATAGTGCTAAAAAAAGAAAAAAGAAATAAAATATAGTGCTGTGCATGTTTACCCAGATGTCCCACTGTGTTCAATGAGATTTATTCCCTAGTGTGTTTAGCAGCCTTGAGAGTGTTCAAAGCATTTTACACAACCCTGTCAGACAAGGGTGAGCAACATGTGATCTTCCAGATATTTTGGCCTACAACTCCCATGATCCCTCACCTCATGATGGGAGTTGTAGGTCCAAACATCAGGAAGGCCACAAGTTGCCCATCCCTGGTCTAAGGCGATCTACTGACTTTGTTGGAGAGATCTGAGCCAGCCTCTTTCTGGCTTCGTAGCCAAGTCGTTTAGCCATTGCACGACATCAGTTCCAGATGGCATAAGGCCTTTTGAAAAATGTCATGTCTGAACCAACACTGCATCAGCTCCCAAAGAGACATGCCAACAGTGCAACTCTTTCTGGAATGCTGCAGTTCATGGGTCTGCCTGGGACCTATGTTACTCATTTCCACAAGATGTTTGGGTGCATATTCAGACACGGGACTAATTCACAACCAAAACAGCTTACAAGCAATGTGAAAATCAGCCTTCTGTCAACATCTTTTCATACCTCAAGTCTCTTTCTGGTTGCAGAAGAATGGCTTTACTTGTAAACAAAACTGGTCATAGATTAACCCCTTACTACTGCATTTTCTCCACGAATGTATGCTACATTCAATGTAGAATTAACCTCCCTGAAGGCTAAAGCAGCAATTAAAAACTGTGTGTTATCTGGTAGTTAGGCCTTTTATCACTGGCTACAAAGCTTCAGCTAAATCGAAAGTCTAATTCACAAAGGGAAAAAGCAACACAGAGATCTGGCTCAGTACAGATGGTGAGGTGAAGCAGTAGCACCACCCCTAGGCCAGATGAATGTATTGGCATGCTTTAGCATACTAGATCTAGCTTACTCTAGTGCAGTGTTCTCCAACCTTGGGTCCCCAGATGTTTTTCTGGTTGGGGCATGCTGGGAGTTGTAGGCCAAAAACATCTGGGGACCCAAGGTTGGAGAACACTGCTCTAGTGCTTCTACCAAAGTATCTACAAAGGAGTATGCATAATGTACAAACTCGTCTGTTCATGTCTGCAAGACCAAGGTTTTCAGAAGAGCTAGAATGAAAATTATTTGTGTAATCATTACATATGTATTGCTAAACATCTACTTCATTTAAGCAATGCTCTTTGCTTTCTCTTTGGTTTTCAGAGTAAATGAACTTTCAGGAAAGCTAAATGTAAGACCTCCCAAACAGGATCGCATGGGGATGCCTCAACATGAACCGATCTGCAAAAGGAGACACTTTCAGCCATTTCCACAACTACTGTGCTTGTGGGTCATCTCTCAGTGCAGCCTCCTTCGCACTTCCTAGAGTAGCTTGTGTTAGCCTGATGAAACAAAACGTCTCATGGCACTTTAAACCTGCAGTGTTCTCCAACCTTGGGTCCCCAGATGTTTTTGGCCTACAACTCCCAGCATGGGAGTTGTAGGTCAAAAACATCTGGGGACCCAAGGTTGGAGAACACTGCTTTAAAGGCTAACAAATTCATTATGGCATAAGCTCTTGTGGACTATCTGCTGAAGTGGACTCTAGCCCATGAAAGCGTAGCTGTAATAAATTTGTTAGCATTTAAGGAGCCCCAAGACTCTTTGTTGTTATCACCTTCATACTGAGGTTTCTGTATTTATTCCAGCCGTAAGTTCCTGCCTTTGCATGGGAAATGTTTGGCTGATAAGCCACCCTGACAACCCATGGCTTGTTTGATCCACGATGGGTTGTCATATTGTCCAAAACCCAGACTACATGACCCACCGTGGGTCAACCCCAACTACAAGCATGCCGCTTGGCAAGAGTGGCAAAAACCCTTTGCCACTCTTGCCAAGGAGTTATCGGGCGACCGCAAGTGCCAGCTGCCCACGAAGTGCCCAATCGGCACTTGGGGTTGGCTGTCAAAGGCTTCCCCTACTCCCTGCTGCTGCAAGCTGTTTCCAGCTCACTGTGGCTTGAAATGTCACTTTAAACCAATTTACCCATCCCTGAGAAGTCCTTCCAAGCAGTGGGTAATGGGTTTTTTAAGCCAAATTACTTTTCGCAAATATTTGTGATTTTTTTTTTTAATTGCCACCTTGCGCAAACTTTGGGTGATCACAATTACACACGGGCAGCAGTGGGGATCCTGGGGTGGCTATCGGGCAGGGGGGGGTGCCTGCTGGCAAAGTCCAACAGGTAACCACCCTGTCCACTGACCCCCTAGAAGTGCATATAAGTAGATCTCCCCACCCCCCCCATCCTTTGGAAGGGTTTGACAGCAGTCAAACGCTTCAAAAAAGCCCAGGGAGATGGTTGCTAGCGAAAAGGGGAATTCAAACATGCTTTTTGCTACAAGATCTCTGGGATTTGGGGGGGGGGCATCCGATGTCTCTCCAGTGTCCCCTCCTTTTTGCCTCTGTTCCCGAGGTGCTGCCACCTCAGGATCATGCAACATTAGTGGGGATCCCCGAGGGGGGTGGTGGTAATTGCTCCAGTTGGCAAAATCCAGCAGGCACCCCCACTGTGCAGTAGCCACCCCAGGTTCCCCCTCACCACCTGTGTGTAACTGCGTTCTCCCACAGTTGCAGATGGGTAGCAATAAAAATATATTTTTTAAAAAATTGCAAATAATTGTGAAAGTTAATTTGGCTAATATTTTTATATATATATTTACCCACCCCAGGCAGCCCCTCCAAGGTACCGCTGGTGACCCTTGGAGGGACTTCTTGGGGGTGGGTAAATTGAGAACACTACAGCCAGCTTGATAGCCAGCTTTCATGATCTCAAAAAAAAGTTTAGTGAAATTTAAGCTGCGGCAAACTGAAAATGGCTTGTGGCCGTGGTGGGGCGGGAGGAAACCTCAGCGCTGCTGCAGGGTCCCCTGGGATTCCCGTGGGAGCACTGAGTGGGGAGGATGGGGGCAAGCACCCACAATGTGCCCGATCATTTGTTGGGCACATCGTGGGTCATGGGACAAACAACCTACACTGCGTGGCTCGCGCCGCAGTGTGGGTTGTTGTGTGTCGAGTGAACACATGATCCCATTCATGGGAAGAATTGCATGCAGAAAAGAAACTATTCATGCGCTTGAATTGGTCCCTATGTTCCATATCCTGCAAAGTAGCAAACAAAATCATGGAACACGTTGGAAATTACTGTCATGGTACTATAGCACAGATTTCCCTCTGTTAACTCCTACGACATTTCATGAGTGGAGCAGTTTTCCAGGGTTCCCAAATGGGCACAGAGCCCTCCACCCATACAGTTGTTCATCATAAGATGCCCATGTGTACAACATAGGTCAAGCGCAGAGCCTGCCACTGCAATGTGGTGCTGTACACACATGCTCATTATACATGTAAAGAATGGATGAGAAGAACTTTAAAACTTTTGTGATCAGCTTAGGAATGTTGCCTACTGTCTTTCTGGCATGTGAAGTTACAATCCTATACAGATTTAGGCAACTGATTTCAATGGGCTGAGGAGTGCCTACACCACAAGATCAAGCCAAATAGTTTTTTTTTGTTCCCTAAGACAGAAATAGTTGGCTAGGAAATCATCATCAACATGTGTGGCCTTCCACATTCTCTTGCTCACTGGGAGTATGGGACAGGCTTCACAAGTATGGGGAAAGGAGAAACAAATGAAACTGAGCATTATGTATTACATCATGCAGACACATGAAAAGTAGCAGCAGGAGAAGATATGAGGGGATCAGAGTAAGAGGAAACAATTAAAAGGGGAAGGGAATACATGTGACTTTGATTGTTCTATGACAAAATGAAATTGTTTTCATTAGCTTATAAAATCTTTCATAATGGATGTTAGTGAAGAGCAAATAATATAGCACAAGAGGCAGAGTATTTTCAGTTCACAGTAGAATTCAGCAAATGTGCTCTTCACAAAGACCCAATGAGTCAACTTAATAAGTAAGTACAACACTGGAATTGGCCCCCAATGTATTTCCCATTCTTATGATTACAGATGGAAAGGTTGCATCAAAATGAGCTAACCATACAACTCTTGCGAAGGATCCTAGTTTCCATATGGAATCACTTTGGGCAAAGGCCTGCTTCTTATACAGTATGTTATGTGGCTCCTGCCAGTGAGAAGCATGTGTGCGCATGCGCTCTGATCCTGAAAACATGTGGATTGATGGTGTAAGACAGGGGATTGGGGAAGCAGCCTTCAGAGAGGCATTTCAACCTTTTAGAATGGGAGGAAAACTGCACAAAAGCCGGGAAACCACAAAACAATGGTAGGAGGAAAGGGGAAGTGCCTGGATTGGGAGGACTGGATTGGGCCTCCAGGCCTCAGGTTCCTCACCCCTGGTGTAAGACTTTCCCACAGGAGTATTGCTGTCCTCCCAGTAGGGTGGCTGTTAGGTGGGAGGTATCCATACATTTGGCCTCATCAAAGTGCTTGTGGTATTCACGTATTCTCCATAGTGATCTGGGACAGCACTACAGGGAAACAATCCCCAGGTCTGCTTGCATGTCTGTGTGTGTGCACACATCTACATGTACACATCTACACATGCATGTTGCATAGACAACCCATTTTGGAGTCCACTACATTCTAGGGCTTAATCTAGGACAAGGCACACCAGGGCTTAATTCCACAGCTGAATTGCTGGGACAAAGTAAAGTATTAATAAAACGAGTGCCTCTGAGCACATGCCAAATGCCTGCACATTACTACCAAGTGCCTTAAGCCATTTATCGACACACGTGGCATGGAACTTGTGGTTACATGGTAAAACTAAGTAGTTGCCTTGACTCAAAGTCACACATGCACACTACACACAAAGTCTGTTCTGACTGGTGGTTGTTTGGGTTGAACCTGTAAGATGGAAGTTGCTCGATATCTGCTTTTGTCAGTCCTCTTGGTTTGGCCTCTCCCAGTCTTTCTGCCAAGTTCAGCAGTGTCTCAGTTTTCCACTTCACCGTCTTCTACATCCAGCTCGAAACTGAAGGCTGGCCCAACTGCAGGGGGAACGGGAAACATTGATGGCACATATGGTAATAGGCTGGGATAAGGGGGTGGCGGTATTGGCCGCTGGGATCGATATCGGCTGCGTCCTGTGAGTCTTCGAGGCATAAACGGTGGATAAGGTACTCCGAAGGACACCTCTTGGTGTAGAAGGTCATGCGCTAGGAACTGGAGAGGGGCGGAGGGAGGCAATGTTGGTGGGTGGGCTGAAGGCAGATAGGTAAAACCTCCTACAGGAAGTTGGTCTCCAAGCAATTCTACTTCATTTTCTATCCTTTGAAGAGGTGACCGTGACTGCTGCGTTTGAAAGGGAAGGAATTGGCCTGGAGGCGGCAGATGTGGAGCGTGATGCGGGGAGAGGTGTGGAGGATGCAAAAGAAATGGATCACTAGAAAGAAGGGGTGGGAAAGCTGCTTATGGAACTGGTAAGTGAATCAGGGATGTTGAAGAGTCCTTGGTCTCGAGTCACGAGTCTTTGGACCTGAGTCTCGAGTCCGAGGTCCAAAATGGTGACTCACGAGTCACGAGTCACTCCCAAAGCTGACTCCACGAGTCCCTATTAAAATCAATGGGGGGTTTTCCCAACAAAGTAAGGCTACTTCAGATGTGTGGTTTAAATAAATTCTAGGCACAAGTGTGCCTTTTTATTTCAAAACTCTGCAACTGATTTTGGCAAGAACAGACCAGGCAGAAAAAACCAAAATAACCAGGCAGGCAGAGGAGGCAGGGAATCCCAAAGCAGGCAGGCAGAGGCCTTTGTCTTGGACAATTCAAACTGTGGAACTGGTTAAGAAGAGACCAGGCAGACAGAGGAGGCTGGGAACCCCAGACAGGCAGGCAGAGGCAGCCAAACACAAAATGTCTGAAAGGTTGCATTTTAGAAAAAATGATTTTAAAAAATAAAGTTGCTGTACTTCCTAAAACTTATCCATGTTGCATTTGAGGAACATGATTTTTTTCTAAATGTTTGGCCCCCATTCTGGAACGGTGAGATCTCATCACAATTCCACCCTCACTGAACACCCGCTCCACTGGTGATGAACTTGCTGGAACCAGAAACACACTCAGAGCAGCCACACAGAGTAATCTCAGGTCCTTCTTCTGCCTCTCCCAAGTACGCAACACATCAATCAAAATAAATCTTGACACACTGTTGGGGCTGCACTCCTGGTAGCCGTCCATAGTGGCCGAGCAGCGGCACACCTCGCTTCCATGCGCTCTTCGGCAATCACGCTCCTCTCCACTCCTTCTGGCACAGCAGGGATGTTGAAGAGTCCTTGGTCTCGAGTCCCGAGTCAAGTCTCGAGTCCCATTAAAAATATTGGGACTCGAGTCCGAGTCGAGTCAGAGGGGGGACTCAGTCCGACTCACGAGTCGAGTCCTCGAGTCAGAGTCCCCATCCCTGGTAAGTGTTGAACGGAACATGCCTGAAGCAATGGGGGAGGCACACTACCAAGTGAATATCATCACTCCTGACATTTCAGGAAACAAGAAAGGCTTCTAGGGCAGAGGCTGTAAAGTTCTAGTCAGGCTTGCGCCAGGCACTTCTCTTTTTAAAAAAGTTGATGTTCTCCTTCCATAGGATCACTTCAAATGTTATCAAATATAACAAAAACTGTGAAGCTAGAGCAGGGGTAGCCAACCTTTGGGCCCCATGTGCACATCTGGAAATTTGAGAAACTGCTCCAGGCACAACCATAAAATGGCTGCCATGGTGGGCATGGCTAGTCACAAAGGACAAGTAACCTGCCCAAAGGATTGATGGGAAATTAAGATGGCAGCAGCTAGAGCAGTGTTCTCCAACCTTGGGTCCCCAGATGTTTTTGGCCTACAACTCTCAGCATGGCCCAGCCAGCTATGCTTGCTGGGGCATGCTGGGAGTTGTAGGCCAAAAATATCTGGGGACCCAAGGTTGGAGAACACTGAGCTAGAGGCTCCCACTTCACTTTGAAGCAATCCCATCTGCCAGTAAGAAAATATGAAAATATTTTTTAAAAAAATTGGGAGGCGAAGGGTGTCTTGGTGGGCACCAAGGAAGATGTCTGGGGGCATGCTGGTACCCACAAGGCACCATGCTGCCTACCCTTGGGCATGCTGTGAGTTGTAGGCCAAAAACATCTGGGGACCCAAGGTTGGAGAACACTGGGCTAGACGAACAAATCCTTACATGCTTATGCTAGCCAATAAATATCACTGTACTTAAGTTCGTACTGGGAACAGAGGCAATTCATGGATCTCATTTGTTTATTTCCAACACATATACAATGTTCTCTACCAAACAGCTGGCCTCCAAACTGGTATAATAAATATAGTCACAATAGTGCACTCTTCCTCAGTTCTAAAACAAATGTGAGTCGATAGACAAAATTTTAAGTCCATCAAAGGAGAGACAATGAAGGAATCTTACTTAAGAGTTGTTTTCTTAAAATACAAAAAATGTTGCAACGTGGTTCATTGGCAGTGCAAACCTATACATGTCTATTCAGAAGTAAGTTCAATGGGGCTTACTCCCGGAAAAGGGGGTCTAGGATTGCAGCCTAAATTAAATAGTAGACCTGGCTGTTCTAATCGGAATCTGAATGTGCGTCTGCTGAAAAGATTTCTCTCTTCAAGAAATCAAGCGCCTCTTCTTTCTTCAGTTTTTGGAATTCCTGGTAATGAACCTCAATAGAAAAAAAAGCAGAAAGGAACGTCAGTTTTGAGCATAAAACCCTGTAGAAAAGGCAAGGCATGTAAATGGACACAAATCTGACACCAAATGGCAATATTCAAACCAGTGAGAGAAGATCTGAGCCTCTGAGGACACTCTATCACTGATCTTAAAGAAGCCATTCTTGAACACAGGAACTTGAAAGGGAGATTTAAGTTGTAACTTGGCCATTTCATACTGACCATAAAGTTCAATTCTATCACCTGCAGCCTGAATTAAGGTAACAGGTTTTTAGTCCCACTGCATGTGTTAATTATCTTACCAACGCCAGGACGGTTGTGTTATCAACACTGCTTTTGTGAATGGTCACTGTAATTACATACATTAAGCGTTAATGTAATTATCAGTCTGTATTTTTTGCATTGTACTTCCTTCTTAACCACACTGCTTATA
Source organism: Shinisaurus crocodilurus (assembly GCA_021292165.1). NCBI lineage: Eukaryota > Metazoa > Chordata > Lepidosauria > Squamata > Shinisauridae > Shinisaurus > Shinisaurus crocodilurus. The sequence goes on from CM037876.1 coordinate 126,017,638, forward strand.
TTTTTTCGCCTCTACACCCATATGCACATACCTGCCAATTTAGAATAATAATTCATGCATCCAATGAAGTGGACAAAATCCACAAAAACAGTATGCCAAAATACAGGGGTGGGCAATTTGGAGGGTTGGGGGGGCTGCATTGGACCCCGGAACCTGCACCCCTCCCCTGCCAAAACTGGAAGTGGCCACACAGCTTCGTTCCCAGTGATCAAACTGCCAAGCAGCTCCCCACAAGCTGTTTGGCCAGGGGGGAGAGGGGAAGGAGTGCTGGGAATCTTGTGACAGCGGTGGGGGCTGTGTCACAGAGACAGGGGGCCCGGGGGAAGGCCCCAAAAGTCCCCCTGGGGGCCACATGCAGCCCACAGGCTGCATGCGGCCCACCCCTGCCATAATAAGATGTATTAGTCTGCAAGGTGTCACACGACTTTGTTGTTCTTGCTACCGTGGCTACCTCTCTGAAAATTGTATAGCTATGTTCCTGAAATTTAAGGATTAATACATTCAAGCCGTATTCCAAACCAGTATAAGTAGTTAGCTGCCTTATAGAACTCAAAGACTCTGAATATAGGAATTCAGAGATTTAAAATAAATTTATTTATTTATTATATTTATACCCCGCCTTTTTTCCTGCAAGGAACCCAAGGCGGCTTACATAATCATCCCCCTCCTCTCCATTTTATCCTCACAACAACCCTGTGAGGTAGGTTAGGCTAAGAGTCAGTGACTGGCCCAAAGTCACCCAGTGAGTTTCATGGCCGAGCGGGGACTAGAACCCGGATCTCCTGAGTCCCAGTCCAACACTCTCACCACTACGCCACACTGGCTCCCCAGTGTGCTCTTATATCCCAATTAGCTCTTATATCCAGATAGGTACTTTTTACTAGGTTATTATTGTTAATAATATCATTAATACCATCATTAATATCATCATCAATATATTTTTAGTGTACATCCTGACCTTCCATTTGTTACAAGACACACAAGGCTATTATGATAATCAGAGTCCTGATTTCCTGTTCACAATTTATGTAACACAGGATACTGTGATACAGAAGTATTATTTTGGTTTATCTTACCAGGATCACACGATAGCCCAGAAGATGTAGGTGCCTCATCTTCATTGCCAGCCTGCCTCGGGGATGTCTTGAGCCAACACAGAAGGTGGACACAGGAGCACACAGCACAGCTGTCCTATAACCCACGGCAATAGTAATAAAATTAATTGCACAAGTCCGAGGTACGTTGCAGCTATTTGTTTATTGTTTATTTACTGGCTAGGGCATGCTGGGAGTGGGAGGCCTTTTTTCTGTCTAAACTTGCAAAGGATTGCGCCTTCAGGCAATAAGACGAGAATTAAGATAGCAGATTAAAAAGGAAAAGCCACCCTAGCAGCAGATTTAAAATGAGATTTAGCCACTGTTTAAAAAGGCCTGGGATAATAACGGCTTCACCTGGCCTCAAAATTACAGAAGAGTGGGCGCCAAGCAAGTCTTCCCCAGGGAGAACATTCCATAAGTAGGGTACTTCTATGAGTGAAAAGGCCTTCTCAGCAGTCCCCACCCACCTAACCTTCGAGGGCAGAGACACCCACAGAAGAGCTCCAAGGGTGGTTTTAATGCACCAGCAGGCACAAGATGCTCCTTCAAGTGCCCAAGTCCAAAGCTGTACCAGGCTTTAAAAAGGTAAAGATTAGTACTTTGAATTGTACTTGGAAACAGAAATAAACCATCAAGCGCACATATAGAACATTAAATGGACTCTGTAACAGGAAAAATAAAGAGAAGCCACAGAGTGAAATTTTCATCTGTCCTTATGACAAATATGTTCAAATAAGACCAATGTAGTTTCATTGCCACAAGAGTGAACAACAACAACAAATCTTCTGTTGTCTTACCCTATTACTACAGATAAATAGATGCGCAATGTTCTGCTGACTGAACCGAGTAGCAGCAGCAACTGATTGTTTATCCATAGGTTGCAACATTAAACAATGGAAAGGTATTGCTGAATTGATCTTAGTGTTAGGAAGTTTCTCCCATTTGTATTAAGATAAGCTCAGGATCTGCACAGATTTTTCCTTATTACAATTTAATTCAGTAGCACAAAGAAGTCTCGAAAAACGACTAGTTATAAAATGCTTACTAGCCAATCTAATCACACATGTATACCTGGGCTTATTCCCTTTCTAGCACACAGATGATTTTAAAGTGTCTTCCAGACAGTATAGAGGAGCCTCCCTGCTGATTGGCTATATGAAATTCTTACTAGCCACAGGCAAGCAGGTGAATGAGTAGCTATTTATATGCTTGATCTAGTTAATACCTTTGCAATACAAGTAACCCAAACTAAGGCAAAGAGTGCCTCTATACATTGCCATTTACTGAAATTATTTTTTCAGCAGAATCTAACTGATCGCTTCACTGAAATACATGTACCACTCAGCAAATAAGTTAGCTGTTAGTGTCTTTGCAGATTAAGAAAACTAAACAGCTGCGGCTGGAAGAAAGCCCAAAGAGCAAATGAAAGGAAACCTATACTTAGATAAAGGTACCTTTGAATATTAGAATCATCTGGTAACAGATCTGCTTCAGTGTTTGAGATCACAATTCTTCTGTTTGCATCCATTACAATTTCAAAATCTGAATAAAGAGATGCAAAATATTAAGTTCTTGTGAAATAAATTGTTAGCATATCTTGTTAGCATCACAAGATAGCATTTTATTCAAGAATGCAGTAAAGAGAACCAAGGGCCACTGGGAGGCTGCACCCCATGCCTCTCAGGAGTAACATCACAGCAAGGGGGAGACCAACCTGGCCCCATACATCAGCCAAAGAAGGAACAGCTGCAGGGAGCTCGTGTCACCCCTCCCTGCTGGAAGGAACACACAGCTCCAACTGACAGTTCCCGGGGCAGCAGACTCTGGCCTCATCCATCAGCCAGAGAACCAAGGGCCACTGGGAGGCTGCACCCCCTGCCTCCCAGGAGTAACATCACAGCAAGGGGGAGACCAACCTGGCCCCATACATCAGCCAAAGAAGGAACAGCTGCAGGGAACTTGTTTTGCCTTTCCCTGCCCCCCCCCCCAAAAAAAAGAAGAAAAAAGAAAGAAAACCTATAAGAACCTTTTAAACTAAGAACTGGTGCCTGAGTTTTGCATTCTTCCTCCTCCCTCCCAATCCCTTTTCTTTTTGTGTCATATCTTTTAGATTGGGAGCCTGAGGGCAGGGACTGTCTTATTATTAATCTTTGTAAGCCACTCTGAGAGCCTTTTCTGGCTGAAGAGCGGGGTATAAATGCAATAAATAAATAAGAACAATAGTGCTTCAAGGAGAGTTATACCAAATATAACCAATCAATGCTCTACATTTTTGTGGACACCAATAAAGGCAACTACAACTCTCACTGCAGTCTGGAGGTTTGGAGGAGGCAAGCTGAAAGTACAAGAAATGGAAACTGCAGATCTAGGACACAATCCAGCACAGACTCAGTTGCACTTTAGCCCACTACATGGCTTTAATTCATGCCAGAGCTCAATCCTGGCAGCTGTTTCCAATGCCAAGGCTTAACCCTGGGATATATAAATAAATAAATAAATAAACAAACATGAAAGGATAAAAGGGCTTCTGAACATGTTCAGAGTGCATTTCTCTCTCCACTGAGTAAGTAGAAAGAACCTCCACATGATAGGGTTATGGAGATGGGCAAGAGCTCCCAGATCACAGACAAACTTGAGCACCAGCATCATTTTCCCTAGAAAATAAACACTGCTCCATGGACAGTATCAAGCTTAAGCACCTCTTTACCTTTTCATAGATTTCATAGATCATAGAGTTGGAAGGGGCCTAACAAGGCCATCGAGTCCAACCCCCTGCTCAATGCAGGAAACTAGAGGAGGGGTCTCCCATCCAAGTAATAACCAGGCCTGACCCTGCTTAGCTTTCCACGCTCAGACAAGCTGAGCCAGCATGAGCCACAGGCCTTTCTTGGATGTAACCATGGCTTAGAGAGCTGAAGGCTGGAAACAAGGCCCTATGAGGAGAGACTGAAAGAACTGGGCATGTTTAGCCTTCAGAAGAGGAGACTGAGGGGAGATATGATAGCGCTCATCCAGTACTTGAAGGGTTGTCACACAGAGGAGGGCCAGGATCTCTTCTCCATCATCCCAGTTTGCAGGACACGGAATAATGGGCTCAAGTTAGAGGAACCCAGATTCCACCTAAACATCAAGAAAAAATTCCTGACTGTCGGAGCAATAAGACAATGGAACCAACTACCTAGGGAGGTGGTGGGCTCTCCCACTCTGGAGGCATTCAAGGTGCAGCTGGACAGCCATCTGTCAGGGATGCTTTGACCTGGATTCCTGCATTGAGCAGGGGGTTGGACTCGATGGCCTAGTAGGCCCCTTCCAACTCTGCTTTTCTATGATTCTATGATTCAAGGCCAGTTTGAAACAAAAATGTTGCAGTAGTTTACAATTTAGCATAGAAATTGGGAACGGAACCATGGGACAATGCACTTGTGTGTTCCAGTGTGGTACTCAGGGCTACTGTAATGGAGGGGGGAAATGTATCTGATTTTGTGACATGGATTTATGGAGGGCATATTCGCAATAGCACTTTATCACAAATGATTTTTTTCAAAAAATCTCCTACCAGATGGAACTCGAGAAAGCAACTCCCGGGGACTACTGCAAAGTGGATTCCATACATAGCAACAAATTCAGGTGCACGGCAAAGCAGTAAGCTTATGCAGACATGAGAGGCTGAATGCCATCAATGAGGGCAGCAGGGTGCATAAAAACTGATGGTTCCATTTTTAAAGAAAAAACAATATTTTTTCTAATGTAAATAGTAAATTGTTCTTGAAGAATAATTTAATATTAAATAATCTGACTACAAGCATGTTGAGTTAAAGGAGGCTTTCCTACATTAATGAAGAGCCAAAGTAACTGTCAGAAGTCACTTCTACCTATCAGTCATGGGCATTTCATTTTTTGGTTGCTACTTTGCCTCTGTGAGGGTGCAGGGAAGCCAAGGCAGAGTGAAGCAGGAAGGAGCAACACTGACGAGAAGACAACACTGCCAAGTGCACAGGTTCTTACAGTCCCACCCCTGACGTCACTAAGTGCCATGGCTGCTGGTCATTAGACAACCTCTATATAGGAAGATTTTAAACTCCCCTCTGTTGGTAAAAAAGGAAAGCATATACAGTGTATGCAGTGTGACAAATACACACAAGGACTGGTTGTTAACGATGAAACAGTACAACTACGGTATGTAGTTGTAAATTAATATGGTTTAGTTGCCAGATTTGTGCATTGTTTAGGAAATATATGAAGCAGCAGCATCAATGGGAAACTTGATTTAAACCAATTATTCAAATTGACCTTTTTCTTTGTTGATTTACACATTGGCTGGAAGTCCTGCCATCAAAAAAGTATGTTTTGAAATGTGACACTAACTTGGTAGAAACTCCTCATCTGATTTTATTTTAATCATCAAGGGCCCCAAGATTTTAGGCTCCTTCTAGAATGATACTTTAATGAGAAAATGTTCTGGCTTTGACACTAAGGCAGGCATAGGTCCAGTTCACATGTGATTTCTCATGACCCTGAACACACACTGCATACCGATGAGAGAAACTGACTAAAACCAAGACAGGCAAACTAAGATTGTACTTTCAATACATTAAGGGAGTACTCTTTAATGTATTATGTAATAATGTAAACCTTAATGGAATAGGTGTGTACAAAATTACACATGGTGTAAGAAAGTGGACAGGGAGACATTTTTCTCCCTCTCTCAGAATATTAGAACCCAAGGGGGTCATCCCATGAAGCTGCTTGGTGGGAGATTCAGGACAGAAAAAAGGAAGTACTTCACACAGCGCGTAGTTAAACTATGGAATTCACTTCCACATGATGTAGTGATGGCCACCAATTTGGACGACTTTAAAAGGGGATGGGACAAATTCATGGAGAAGGCCATTGGTGGCTACTAGTCTTGATGGCTATATGCTACCTCAAGTATCAGAGGCACTGTGCCCAGGTACACCAGGTGCTGGGGAATATGGGCCGGAAGGTGCTGTTGCACTCATTTCCTGCTTATGGGTTTCCCATGGGCAGCTGGTTGGCCACTGTGTGCACAGAATGCTGGACTAGATGGACCCTTGGACTGATTCAGCAGGGCTCTTCTTATGTTCTTAATCCTATGGCCTCTTGACAGCGCTTGAGGGGCCATAGGATATTTTGGATTCCCAGATCCGAGGTCAGAGACAGCTCTCCAACATCGGAGCTCCGACCCTGCTCCCCACCAGCGTGGAAGGAACTGTGCCAGCTGACCTTCAAGGTCGGGAACCCAACCTCAGAGAGGGGGAAAAGGGGGCATTTAGGTAGGCAGGGATGGGAGATTGGAGAGGCCAGGATACAAGCTCTCCTGAGGCATCTCCAGCCTCCTTCTTTCCCCCTCCAAAATGCCTTCGCTAGATGGGCAAAAAAGCCCATCTAGTGAAAAAAAGCAGGGCGATCACCTTCATCACCCCTCCCACCCTCCATAGGATGACCATAGGCCTCCGAGTTCGGGGACTTACGATCATCCCAATAGGATTGCGTCCTAAATTACTTCTTTTTCAAATAAAATGGAAAGACCACAAATGAATTAACTGGGAAATGGCTCAACCTTCAGGAGGGATTTTAAAAGGTTCTTCACCTCCCTTAGAAGTACTTTGCAGAGAAGCTAGATTTATTCACTGCGATGACACTATCTTAAACGTTGCAAATGGTAAGCTTCTTCTCAGGCTTCCCATGTGTTCCTAAGCTCCTTTCTTCCCACTTCATCCACCTCAGGTCTTCTGCATTAAACCATTATTAAAGGCAGTAGGCAGCAATAATGTGATATCCCATACCTATGTTGTAGCCGTGAGTCACCTGTACATTTGATCGAAACAGACTTTCATCTCCCAAAAGTGTAAGCAGCACCTCCTGAACATCAGGAAGATTAAAAGCAGAGGCTGAAGGTAATTTATCTACTGGTACGGTGGCTGGCTTAATGAAAGAATTTCTATCCAGTTGTAGACAAGCATTTATAGTATGCAACATCATTTCATTTTGCTCAATCTTCTGCCCATCTGAGGAAAAGAAAAGAAATAGCAACATTGTTATCAAATGAGTTCTGGAATACATCTGTAACAGTCATGATGAACACTAATATTTTAACAAGAGTACATCAAAAGCAATCTGGCTAATACCTTGGTGGTAATACTATGAAACAGAAGATGGGCACTTCATGTATTTTTTATTACAGAACTGATGAAAGTCTTATACAGTATTAACCTTGTATACAGAAAGTACACAATGTGTACACATCTTGAGACTGTATGGCTTCAACTTTGATTTGAATAAGAATATGTAAGAATAGATGGTATAAAGCTCAAAAAACAGGGGGACTTGGTCTCCCAAATTTAAAATGGTATTATATAGCTAATCAACTTCGATATATTATGGATATTATTGCTAGGAAGGATTTTATGTGGTGGGAGATAGAAGCATTTGAATTGGGTAATAGGGTGGAGAGTTTTTTATTTACAAAACAAGGACATCTTATGATAAAAAGATTAGAAAATCCCTTTTTAAAAAACATGTTAGAAATTTGGAGTAGAAATAGGGAAATATTTATACCAGGTATATCCCCGCTTACTCCAGTGGTGGTTATGGAGGATTTCCCAGAAAATGTTAGACATTTAGAACGAATTTTTAGAGAGAAAAGGGTTATAAGATTAATGGATTGGCTGGAAAAAAATAGAGACAAGACAGCAAATAATTGATAGGGTTGGAACAGGAAGAATTTCGTGGTTAAACTTAATTCAATTAGTACAATGGGGCAAGAAATGGAAGAGGAGACAGGAGCATGAAAGAGATTTCACCGCATTTGAGCAGTCGGTTATGTCTAGAGAACTCATAGAAGGAAACGCATCAGTTAGGGGGTCTTACAAAGATGTTATATAAAATGTTGCAGAAATCAGAAGAGCAAGTGGAAAATCTTAAAATAGTATGGGATACAGAGTTTGAAGAGGAAATATTAAAGGATTAGTGGAACAAGATTTGGGAAAGGCGTATATTGAAAAATATGTCAATAAGAATTAAAGAGAATTTTTATGAGTTAATTTGGAGATGGTATCTGACTCCGGTGAGATTAAATAGAATAGATAACAAATGTTCTCCAATGTGTTGGAGAGGTTGTCAGGAGCTGGGTACATATGCTCATATGTGGTGGAGTTGTAAAAATGTAATGGATTTTTGGAAAAATATCTGAAATTGTGGGAATTGACTTAAGAGGTTTGTCCTAAATTAGCTTTGCTATCAATAACTGAAATGGTGGCCGGTCCTCAAAATGTTAAAGAGTTGATTATAAATTTGTTAACAGCAGGTAGATTAATGATAGCAAGGAAATGGAAAATTCAGCAAGTTTTCTCTATTACTGATTGGTACAAAGAAGTATGGGATATGGCATTAAATGATATGTTGACTTGTAATATCAAATGCAAAAGGGGACAATTAAAGAAAAATATTTTTAAGGATATTTGGGGTTTATTTTTGGAATTTGTGTTAAATAAGGGGAAAGGGAGTAGGCCGTGTCAAGATATGTTGTATTTTTGGAATAACGAATAATTATAGATTATAGAGATATTGTATTATTTGGTCCCGTGGTGATGGGAGCACTATATAATTTTTATGTGTGTCATTTTCTTTGTATTGTTGAAAAATTTTAAAATTAAAAATTAAAAAAAAAGAAGAAAAAAAAGAATATGAATGAAAACAAGTTTCTGACCTGATGTTACCAGATCATGGAGGATTTCATCTTGCAGTAGTTGGTTAAGTGCAGGTTGGGGAAGATAACCCAAAATGCAGAAGGAATATACAGCCCTCAGTAAGTTCATATTAGAGATCCTGGGGAGGTACTTATTCAATACACTATTCAGAACCTCAAGGAACCTTCAAAAATGTGGGAAGATAAATATTGTCACGCACAAATAATTTAATTAACAAGACACCTTCTGTTACCACTATAGATACAAAAACAACAAAGACCCTTGTGGCATCTTAAAGACTGACAAATTTTATTTATTATATTTATTTATTATATTTATACCCCACCTTTTTTGCTGCAAGGAACCCAAGGCGACTTACATAATCCTCCTCCTCCTCCTCTCCATTTTATCCTCACAACAACCCTGTGAGGTAGGTTAGGCTGAGAGTCAGTGACTGGCCCAAAGTCACCCAGCGAGTTTCATGGCCGAGCGGGGACTAGAACCTGGATCTCCTGAGTCCCAGTCCAATACTCTCACCACTACGCCACAAATATATTCTTGCCTATGCTTTCGTAGATACTGTCTACTTCATCAAATGCAAATGGGTAGTATGTCCATGAAAGCTCAAACCAGAATACATTTGTTAGTCTCTAAAGTGTCACGCTTTGTTGTCTTTGCTGCAACAGACTAACACAACTATCCTCTGGCAACTGTCACTATGGTACAATTACACATTATACACACACACACACACACACACACACACACACACACACGAATGACACACACCAGAGGTGGGGAATGTGTAGCCCTCCAGATGTTGTTCAATCGCAACTTCCATCATCCCCCTCCACTGGCTATGCTGGCTAGGGCTGGTGGGAGCTGCAGTCCAACATCTGGAGAGCCACATGATCCCTACCCAATATATATATACACATACACAGAGACAAATATAACTTGCACCTCACAAGCATAGATATATGTTCCTGTTTCCCAATGAAAATACACCCTCCTACAAACCAAAACTGATTCCAGTGTATAAAGGGCAACTTCATTTCCACAGCCTTATAACCTATACATGACTTGGTTTGCTCTGTACTGGAGTGGAAGCAAGCTGATTCATATGAAGGGTCAATTTCTAGATATCTTAATTACTGGCACAGACAGAGCAATCATTCATGGATTTGCCTAAGCCAGAGGTTCTCAAACTGTGGTTCAGGGATTGCCGGTGGCTAGTGAGCTCCATCAGGTAATCCTCAGAAAGTTTGCAGAACAGTTGAGAATATCTGTACTTGGCCCTGAACTTGATTTCCCCCTCGACAAAGTAGAGCCCTTTTTGGCCAGGGCCAGATTATAGAACAGCTTAACAAAGCCCTAGCCTAGGGTTCATGATTTTCATAAGATGACACTGGTGCAGTCTACTAATTTTTCCCTTAAAATTTACCAGTTAAAGAGACTCTCTTCAGCGGCCTGCCTACGGCCTGCGATTTTCATAGTACAGTGCTGGTTTTGATAATGATGGCACTGAAGAAAATGTTTTTTAAAAATGTGAGTTATATTTTCATTTGTAGAACAAAAATGTTTATTAAGGGGTGTGTTGAGACTCCAAGCAATTTTCAAGTGGTCTATGGTGGAAAACAGTTTGGGAACCCCTGGCTAAACCATCTTGACGGTGCCCATCATCACGGAAGAATTCCATAGGTTAATTCTGTGGCAAATTGTGATACTACTTATAGATGGCTAAATTTATCTAAAACTGCCATGTAACCGAATAATAATTTCCCTAAACCAGAACCTACTCCTGATTTTGGCCTTTGGGGATGTGATTGAGAAGAGAATAGGATCGTAGAACATGCATAATATCCTTCATAGTCAAAGATTCAGGATGGGATGTCACTTTCTCAGCAAGCATATCCATCAGATCAACTGGTCGAAAGCCAAGATTCTCAAAGGCTAAAACAAATAGGATTACCTGAAATCAAAAAGAGAAATCTACAAATCTGCAATATCGAGAAAAGTGTTTTAAGAGCCTAAATATGTGAAATTGAAATAAATGCAAATTCTTTCCCTGCTTACCACTGTCTCCATTCCCCACCCCTTCCTCTGCTGTGAGCTCCTCATTCGGAGATCTGTCTTCTTGTACTTTGTGAAGTACTATGGACACTGATAGTACTATGCAAATAATTCTAAACACTAGATAGACTACAGGAGCCTTGCCAGTAAACACAAGTTAGATTAGATTATTGCAATGCATTCCACATGAGGTTGCCCTTAAAAGTGGGATCTGAAAACAAGCTGGTGTAAAATGTGGCACCAAGTGTGGTGTCTGGGGCTCATCGCTGAGTGCCTATTACCCCAGTAAAAACTGGCTCCCAATTTGTTTCCAGGCCCAAATCAAGGTGCTGATTAAAATCCTAAACAGTTTGGGACCAGGATACTTCTCCCACATGAGCCTGCCCACACTATGCTCTTCACTTGCTTTGCATCCCACCATCATCTGAAGTTCGGCTGGCAGGCTCAGGGACAGAGACATCAGATAGGATCTTTTTGACTGTGGCAACCAGACTGTGGAATTACAGACTGTGGAATTTCTTCCTTCAAGAGACCCAGATGGTCCCTCTATTATGGTGTTTAGATGCACAGTGAAGACATCTTTATTTCACCAAATGTTTGGCTTGCGATGATTCCTGCCCCACTGTTTAATTATGTTTTACTGGTTCTATTATGCTCTTTTTTTATTGTTTTATGGATTTTTATTACATTGTCACTGTACTTCATATTTATTGTAGGACTATGAGCTGCCCTGGGGCCCTATTAAGGCTGACTTGCAAGGTACAAATGTTTCTATACAGTGCCTTGCAGAAGTACTCACCCCGCTTTGACTTTTCCACATTTTGTTGTGTTAAAACCTGGAACGGAAATGGATTTAATTGGCATTGTTGCCACTTGAGGGACACAAGCTACTCACCACTGTGAAGGTGCAAAATATTTTTTTTATTGTGGCACAAAAGTTAAGTAAAAAACAAACTGGCACTTATTGGCTACATGCCTAAAGAAGCTCTGGTGCAACTCACTGCCTCCAGAAGTCATACACTGAGGTTGAGTGGAGTCCACCTGTGTGCAATTCCAGTGCCACATGATCTCAGATTAAATACACCTCTTTCAGGAAGGCCCCAGAGTTTGTCAGAGAGCACATTTAAACAAACAGCGCCATGAAGACCAAGGAGCTATCAAAACAACTCCAGGATTAAGTTGTACAGAGGCACCAATTAGAGCTGGGTTATAAAAAAAATCCCAAACTATGAACACCCCCCAGAGCACTGTTAAATCCATTATTACAAAATGGAAAGAATATGGCTCAACCGTGACTCTGCCTACAGAAGGCTGTCCACCAAAACTCAGCAACTGGGTAAGGAGGGCATTAGTTAGAGAAGCAACCAAGGGGCCAATGGTAACTGAAGGAGCTGGAGAGATCCAGAGCTGAGATGGGAGAAACTGTCCATGGGACAACTATCACCTGGATGCTCCACAAAGCTGGGCTTTATGGAAGAGTGGTGAGAAGAAAGCCATTGCTGAGACAAACCCATATTAAAGTCCATTTGAAGTTGGCAAAAAAGCATGTGAAAGAAACAGCAAACATGTAGGAAAAGGGTCTCTGGTCTGATGAGACCCAAATTGAACTTTTTGGCCTTGCCGCAAAACACTTTGGCATAGGCCAAGACAACAGTGCTCATTGTCCTGAGAATACCATACACACAGTGAAGCATGGTGGTGGCAGCATCATTGTTGTGGGGATGCTTTTCCTCGGCAGGGACTGGGAAACTGGTCAGGATTGTGGGCAAGATGGATGGAGTCAAAGACAGGGCAATTCTAGAGGAAAACCTGTTTCAGTCTGCAAGGGACCTGGGACTGGGGCGGAGGTTCACCTTCTAGGAGGAAATGACCCTAAACACATAGCCAAAGTAACACTGAAATGGTTTAAAAACAAGAGCCTGAAAGTCTTAGAATGGCCCAGTCAAAGCCCAGACCTCAATCTGATTGAGAATCTGTGGCAAGCCTTGAAAGTTTCTGTTCACCAATGGTCCCCATCCAACCTGACAGAGCTGGAGTAGTTTTGCTAGGAAGAATGGGGAAACACTGTAGGATCCAGATGCACAAAGCTGATAGAGACTTACTCAAGACAACTCACAGTTGTAATTGCTGCCAGAGGTGCTTCTACCAAGTATTGACTCGAGGTGTGTGTGTGTGTGTGTGTGTGTGTGTGTGTGAATACTTATGCAACCAACAAGTGCCAGTTTGTTTTTGTTTACTTAACTTTTGTGCCACAATAAAAATATTTTGCACCTTCACAGTGTTGAGTATCTTGTATACATCAAGTGGTAACAATGCCAAGTGAATCCATTTCAATTCCAGGTTGTAACACAACAACATCTGGGAAAGTCAAAGGGGGTGGGGTTAATATTTCTGCAAGGCACTGTAAATTAATTCAAGAAATAAACTTCCCCCAAAATTACTAGTCCACAAGAACTAGTCTACCTGATCTTGACATCGCAGGATAGCTTGAACAATGGCTCTGGTAAGCCACTTTGTTTTTTTTTAATGAATTTCAAAAATAAACATCTTACTGGACACTCCTACTTCAGGTGTTCAAATCCTAGACTCTATATTTATTTGAACATTGTTAATTTTCTGATGTAGGAAAACCAAGCTGCTTCTTCAATATCCTGAATACAAATATAAACTTTCCCCATCTTAACCTTCACACTACTAGTTTTATGAGAGAAACTGATCCCTACATTTCTGAGCTTCTTATAGCCTTAACATAAATTGTTTGACCTTTTAAACCAACATTCCCCAACTTGGCGCTCTCCAGATGTGTTGGACTACAATTCCCATTATCCCCAACCACTGGGCAATGGCCATGCTAGCTAAGGATGATGGGAAATGCAGCCCAACACGCCTGGTGGGCAACAGATTGGGGAAAGGCTGGTTTAAACGAACAACCACATTGAAAAGAAATCGCCGCCCTCTGATCACTGTAATGCTGTAATACAGTTGTCAAAATTCTCATGATCTATTGTTATGAAGCATTTCTGGAGAAAGGGGGGGGATAGTTGTTGAACCTGTCCGGAAGGAATTTCTTGTCTTGGGTGAGTGGCTAATTGCAAGTGTACTACACTAAAGAAAAAGTGTTCATTCAAGATTCTACTTCTATAAGTTTTATGCAAATCTATATATACAAAAATATACAAATTGGCCACAGGTCAATGCATGTGCTAACGTCTAGCAGAATTCCATAGGATACAAGTGCCTATCAAAGATAACAGATTCAGCAGGACTTCAGCAGATACAGACTGGACTGTGGCCAGTAGCTTGACCTGCAAAGTTGCAGTGACATGAAATATCAGAAAGGAGCCCCAACAGCAACAGATATTCAGAACGTATGGCTCACACAAAGGCAATTTTAGAATATAGCTAGAGGCTCAAGCCAGTCCCATACGGGAACTAATTTCCCATGAGAAATCCCACCAACATGCATTAATATTGTCATGCCAAATTTTACCTGCTTAGTGTCCCACATATAGAAGGCTGATACTGCATAATCTGCTATTGCAGAATAAAGTGTACTGTTGCGGTACATGAGGTCTTTGCAAGATCTCAAAACACTCAGCAACCGCCAAAATGGAGTTCCCTGGATATTCTCTAATACACACAAAAAGGACCAAAAAGAAATAGAAAATTGTAGTAAACGTGCTGATAAGACCACTGAGAAGTAACTGAAGGTAAAGACATTTGTACATTTAATTTGCCAAAAACATGCCATGTTAAATCACAGCAGGACATAGAGGTAAAATATGACTGGCAGGACAAAAGAGCTGTTTAGGGAGAGCGATTTAGGGTAATTCATGGGAATAGCAGTACCCCAATGGATTGGGGGGGGGGGGTTCTTGAACAGCTGATTCCCACCGTAGAACAAACAAGTTACAAAATCTGTTTGCAATGTGGTAGTGGGGACTGTTAAAAATATTAATCTAAAGCCCCCTTTAGCTCACAGAACACATTGCACGATTCTTTGAATAGTGGCCCATATCTTTTTGGACCAACATTCTTAACAGCTGTCTAGAACATATAATACCAGGGGGCCAATCTATAGCTAGGACTGATTCTAATATGCCTACATGCAAAGTTAACAGCCTTCCTTGAACTGTACATTATTCTTATTTCTGCCTTCTTTTTCTGTTCCTTGGCTAATAGCTCTGCTCTCCGTTATATCTTACTAAACTATTATCCTCCTTCATATATTAAAAAAAATGGAGACAAAAATGTTAAAATCAGACTGAAGTCATGTGAGAAAGATAGACAATTTCATATATTCACTATCACTTACCTATTAGTTTGTTACTACAGGCATTCAAGATTGGAATGGAGCGGTAATCCATTTCAGCTAGCACACTGAACATGTGTTGAGCATTTGGATGAGTTAATTGGTCCATCTGACTCAAAATCTTTTTCTAAAATTAAACAGATTTGAATTGGACTAAAATTCATGACAAAGTTGATGAGATAATTGTCCACTGTCACAAGGAGAGGCAAGAGTTGTTTTTCCCAGTTACCCTTTCTACAAGTATCTACTATAAAGGAATTATTGAGATTGAGCTGAGATTCTGAGACAATATTCAGCCAGTCCAATTCTCACCTGGATTAGAACAGGTATCTATAGTTGAATACTTACTCTCAATTTCCCCCTTTCTTTCTACATGGAAATAGACTGACAGCATAAATTGCCTTCTATCAAAGTGCTTGAACAAGGAACACAGAACTTGGGGCAATAATTACTTCTATTGTGTAGCTGCAAAATTAAAACAGTTAATACAAAATGAAAGAAATGGACTCTTGACTATATTAAATGAGACCACATTGAAAACCCGCAGAATAATGGAACCTTTTCCTTTCATTGTCTAAAGTAACATAGGGCTTGTGCATGTGTTGCATACGGCAGGGTAGGCAATGTGGTGCCCACGAGCACTGGTGAGCCCCTAGATACCTTACTTGGAATCCACCCTACCACTTTTCTTTCTTTTTCTTTTTTTAATGAACACAATTTCTTACCAGCAGCTGGGATAATTTCAAAACAAACTGGGGTGATCCAGAGTGAGAGAGAAAAAGAGAGAGCAAGGATTGAGATGATTGACAGAAGAGAGGAAGAGAGAAAAAGAGTCTGCCTTCTGTAAAATAGATTTCTGTTGGCAGTGAAAACTGTGGGTTCAAAGGAGTTGCTTAGTTGGTTGACCCCACCTCTGCCAGCTAGTGATTTTAATTGAGCCTTACCTGGGCTCGAGGCTCTCCGTGGCTCGTCCTTCCGCGGTGGTGGTGGCCCGATCTCGCTCTTCTGAGCGGCGTGGAGTGTTCTCCACGCCACTTGAGCTGCCGCCGGAGCCGCCACTGCTGCCAGGTCACATCCTGCTGCTCCGGCGTGCTGGACCCCCGTGCTATGGTTTTGGCGGGGGGAACCAGGGCAACAGGGCTTAAACAGCCCTGTTGCCCTGGTTTCCCCCGCCAAAAACATAGCGCGAGGGTCCAGCGTGCCGGAGCAGGGTCCTCTCACGTCACTTCTGCCGCGCCGGAAGTGATGCGACGGGACCAGCGCGGGCAGCTCTCTGCGGACAGCGAAGAGCCAGGTAGGCCCGCGCTCGCCGTGGAGAGCCCGCGTGGGCACGAGCAGGCCGGGTTCGGGCCTCACTCGTGCCCGTGGTAAAAAAGGTGACATCCCTACTGCCAGCCACAACTCTCATGGCAGCCATTTTGTGCTGGTGCCCAGGACAGTTTCCCAAATTGCCAAATGTGCCCACAGGCCCAAAAAGGTTGCCTATCTCTGACATGGGGACCAATTCTAGGATAAATGTCTAGTCATGGAATGACTTATATACCAATTCCTATAATTAATTATACTGGTGAAGTAATAATTCCCATTTTTTACCTCCAGTTTTATCTTAAGTGTCAGTGGTGCGTCCTTCCCAATACACTTCATTATGGATTGCAATATAAAAAAATCTGAGATTTTTGAGACTCGCTGCTCCACCAGTAACCTAAGAAGACAGATAAGGGATTCAATCAGCGTGGGGAAAAAATGTGGAAAGGGCATAAATTCAAGTAGCAATTCACATTAAGAGTTGTTGGGTTTGTTGTTTAAACACCAATATATGAACTTTTAGGCGATGTATACTGGCCAGCTGAAAGGAAACACTTTATTTTTAAAGCATTAGGAAGATTCAAATAAATAAATAAAAACTAATAAATAAATAAGTCTGCAGCAAGCCTGCTGCAGACCCGATGGCCACACGCTGAAGAGGGGCCTATTTAGAGGGATCCAGTCTACCGACTTATTACTGCTCCCACAAGCACCTTGATTTTGCGGGTCATTTATCCCATTCAAATATGACATGCAACGTATGGGCATAAGGAGGCCTGGGGTAGGCAAGCATGGATTCAGTCCCCCACTGCATGTAGCCTCTATTGAATTAAGATCCGTGTCTACACAGGCTTCCTATAATGCTTAAATCAAATCTATGAACCTAATCACATCTCTTTCTTTACCCGATCTATGAATTTGTGTCAAAAGCTGCCAACAGGAGAGAAATCTGGGATTTTGAAAACTGGTTTGCATTTAATCCAAATAATTGGAACTGAATTAAAAATGCATTTCTTTGTGGGGGGCTTACTTCTCCTCTGCTGTGTGGGGATCTGGCAACCCTCTCCTACTTGCTTAGTCCCTAAACACTGCCAGGAACTACTCACTGTATGAAGGGCTCCCAAGTCAGAAGTTAGGTATTCCAGGTAGGCTTGAACCCTGGCACTTTTCAGTTAAGCACTGCTTGGAAGGAGGGGGGCAGGTGCCCAAGGAAAGAAACCAGGACACAGGAGCAAGAACAGGATCTCTCCTCTTATTGGTGCACTGGAGTTGCTGTCTCTCCCTCCTTCCAAGTGGGTTTCTAGAAAATCTGTCTGGCTTCTAAGACTTACACAAGTATTTGTACCCCTATATTACAACAGGTTCTGCTTCTAGATCTCCCCAAAATTTGAAAGCATACATCCTGAACCATGCTTTAACAGTATTAAGTTCAGATGCACAGTAGTTCAACAAATGCTTACTCTCTGATCCTAGCCATGTTTTCCCTCAGAAGTAAGATCCACTGAGTTTAATGGGACTACTTCCAATTAACAATGCTTGGGACTACAGCCCTGCTTTCTTTACCTGCTCCAGGTAAATTTAACATACCGTACATTTCTGCCATTCATTATCTTATGTAAATTGGGAGATGCATCATTAAAATGTTTACACCAACATTTTTATTCTAGACATTATTTTGAGCCATGATATGAATTTGGACTAGGAAATTAACAGTTTGACCCTATTTGTGTTTATGAGGGGGGCTTTAATTGTTTTAAGTTTTAAAAGTTGCCTTGGGATGCCTATTTGGGCTGAAAGGAGACTCAAATTGATAGATAAATAAATAAATAAATACTTGGAAGTAAGTCCCATTAAGCTCAATGGGGCTGACTCCTAAAAATGTACAGAGAATTACACTTGACATTCCATTTCATTTTCTGAACCAACTTTATACAAATGTTAAACCTCCTTAATTCTAGAATCTCACTGGGGATTTAATCCATTTAAATTTAGAGTGCTAAGCAATCTCATTCTTTTGATGCACTGGCCTTGTTTAAATGTAACACTATACTATGGTTTACATCAGAACAGTAAACTGTGGTTAATTCTAACTGTGGTTTATTGAAAAATGCCAGCTTCATAAACCATGGTTTGAAGTTGGCTTGTTTCAGAAAAACCATAGTTAAGACTAACCTCAGGTTCAGATGTAATAAACTGCAGTTAAGATAAAAATGGTTGCAAAAACTTCTGATCTTCTCTTCATGGCTGTGCCAGTAGAAAAGAAAGGGTGAATACATGAGCACAAGGCATGTTCACATAGCACCAAATTTAGCCATGTATTGAAATGAAGCCATTGATCCTTATTTCTGATACATTATTGTCTATGCCTTTATTTACAAACTGACACCCATAACCGACCCACCCACTCCAACTTAATTTATATCTGACAGCACTGCAATATGTCCATTCTAAATGTGTGCCAGTGTACAAACAGAAAACCTATAAGGAGTCAACGTCCTTTTCCTTTTCCTTTTCTTACTGCAATCCAACGTGAAGAGCTTCCACATTCTTGCATTTTTCCATTACTTGCAAAGTGTTTGCAACAACTGAGAGACATCGGTCATCAAATTCATTGAGACGTTCCTAATCAAAACAAAAAGAAAACCCAAGAGTTTAGGATGCTTATTAGCCAGTTTTCAGCAGTCTTTCATGCCCAAATGAAAGACACAAATATTCCAATCTTACAGTGCAATCCTATATCTCAAACACATTACTTATTCTTCAGCAAATGCATTTTCAAATCAAGCTTTACTCTGATTCTCTTATGTGAAATTAATGATGTACTTATTTTGGTTGCAGTAGATTACCCAGGTTTATCTTTACTTCTTCAGAAGAGAAATATGGCATGTAGAATTTTTCTGTGTGCAACATATACATTAAGAACTTAATAGCAGGAGAGAGCAGAAGGTAGATCTCTAGATGTTTTGGATTTCAACTCCCAGAAGCCCCTGCCAACATGGCCAATGATCAGGAATGCTGAGAGATGATTAGGAAGCCCAAATCATCTGGAGATCTACTTTTTGCCCACGCTTGCTTAACAAGATACTTCAGCAATACTGTATACACCAGGGCTGTGGCCTGCCATGCATCTGATGCCTATGGAGAAAAAAATTGCCTACAACTGACTAAACAAATTCCTACTGCTATGGAGAGGGAACTACAACATATAATGTCTATTACATCACTATAGTATTGCACATTTTATACTGGGCTATGTCAATTGTATATATGGCTCTTTCCTTCTCCCATCTAGCCTTAAAGAGGTACAGTAATACCTCGGATTCCGAGTAACTCGGTATGCGAGCTTCTCGTA
Source organism: Shinisaurus crocodilurus (assembly GCA_021292165.1). Lineage (NCBI taxonomy): Eukaryota > Metazoa > Chordata > Lepidosauria > Squamata > Shinisauridae > Shinisaurus > Shinisaurus crocodilurus. The sequence continues at coordinate 126,037,486 of CM037876.1, forward strand.
AAGCGAGCAAAATTTTAGCATTTATTTAAATTTGAAAGACGAGCAAGTCTCGCAACAACGAGCCACACGCTCTGCCCGCGACTAGCACTTAAAGTGCCAGCTCCCCGGCTTTGCCTAGCTGGAAGGGAGCGAGGTGCAGCTGCTCACTCTGCGGGCGCCTTGCACTGCTGCGCCGGCTCCCTGCCTGGGATCCCCATGGAGGCAAGGCGCGGCCGTTCGCTGTGTGGCCGCCTCACACCGCTGCGCCGGCTCCCTGCCCGGGAGCCAGCAAAGCACCCTGTGGAGGTGAGGCGAGGGAGCCGCATCGCTCACTCTGCGTGTGCCTCGCGCTGCCGCTTAGAGGCGAGGCAAGGCGCGGCCGGGAGCCCGGGAGCTGGCACATCAAAGCAAGTTTCCCCATTAGAAATAATGGGAACTCAGATGAACTCCCAGGCAGGGAGCCGGCAAAGCAGCAGCGCGAGGCGCACGCAGAGCGAGCAACGCGGCTCCCTCGCCTCACCTCCATGGGGTGCTTTGCTGGCTCCCGGGTAGGGAGCCGGTGCAGCGGCGCCCACAGCGAGCGGCTTCGCCTCGCCTCCATGGGGATCCCAGGGATGGAGCCGGCGCAGCACCCCGTGGAGGTGAGGCGAGGGAGCCACGTCGCTTGCTCTGCGTGCGCCTCGCGCTGCCGCTTAGAGGCGAGGCGAGGCGCGGCCGGGAACCCGGGAGCCGACACATCAAAGCGAGTTTCCCCATTAGAAATAATGGGAACTCAGATGATTCGGTCCACAACCATTTAATCACTGCTTTGCCGGCTCCCTCCATGGGGCTCCCTGCCAGGGAGCCGGCAAAGCAGTGATTAAATGGTTGTGGAACGAATCATCTGAGTTCCCATTATTTCTAATGGGAAAACTCACTTTGATGTATGAGTATTTTGGATTACGAGCATGGTTACAAAACAAATTATGCTCGTAATCCAAGGTATTACTGTATTGGCATTTTAATGTTAGACAGGAAACAAACAAGAGCCTCATGAACAAATGGGAACCAAGAATGTAAGAGACAGAGGGGTGGACACAGACTCAGTCATAGAGTTGTCCCATTGAAATCAATGAAACTTTAGTCATGACTAACTTAAGTCCCATTAATTTCAATGGGTCTGCTCTAAGTATGACTTAAGTCAAAAACATTAAACCCTCTTCTCTCCGTGGATGCTTTTTCTTGTCTCTTATATTGCAGGATTTGAACACCTAAAAACAGCTCTTTGGGGAAAGCTGGCCAAGCATAGGCCCGGACACTACCATTAATAAATTTATGAAGCACCTACAGTATGCCATGGGGTGTACCAGACACAAAAGTGACACAGCCTCATCCTAGGAAGCTTAAGCTGTAATGCTAAACATGGTAATCACCTGCTCCCATCAGTGGTTCATGCCTTGGTCTCCTCTCACCTAGACTACTGTAATGCGCTCTACGTGGGGTTACCCTTGAAGACGGTTCGGAAGCTGCAGCTGGTACAGAACACGGCGGCTCGCCTGGTTAAAGGCAGCCGCCGGCGGGATCACATCACACCAGTGCTCAAGGAGCTACACTGGCTACCAGTTGCTTGCCGAGCCGAATTCAAGGTGTTGGTTTTGACCTTTAAAACCCTATACAGCTCCGGTCCAGTCTATCTCAAGGAGCGTCTCCAGCAACACCAAGTGGGCTGCTCAACAAGATCTGCCACGGATGGCCTTCTCCTTGTCCCTTCAGCCAGAGCAGCTAGACTGGTGGGGACAAGGAAGATGGCCTTTTCTGTGGCAGCCCCCGTACTGTGGAACTCTCTCCCAAGTGACCTCCGTCATGCCCCCTCTCTGCTGAGCTTCCGTCGCTCATTAAAAACCTGGTTGTTCAGGCGGGAATATGGGGTGGGTTAAGATTTTAAAATTTTTATATTGTTTTAAATGTATTTTATTGCTTTTATTCTGTGTACATCGCCCAGGGTGGCCGGTTGCCAGCCAGATGGGTGATAAATAAATATAAATAAATTAACGGTACAGGGCAGCTATAACCTACTAGCTTATTAAAATCAATGGGGAATGCTTAGAAAGAATGTGAGACAATGTAGATAAGACCAAGACAAGATGGAGGACAGGGACACCTTTGATAAAGCAGCCGTAGAGAATGGGCAACAGACACAGCGGTAAAAGGAGGGGCTACAGTGACCATCTAGGAATGGCTTTGTGAAGACATTAAAGAAGAGGAAGGTGGGGTGAGAGAGAATGAAATATTCCCACCAAAAGATGTGTTAATATGTGAGAAGACATCTGGAGCCTGTGCAGCAAACCGAACAACAAACTGCACATTTATTGCAGTATAAACGGATCATAAGGAAAGGCCCCAAGGGCTTTTTCTCCTCATTAGGACATAGCATTTCCTCAACAAAGGATAAGATTCTGGGGACAATTCCCAGAATGATTCTCGTGGCTTATTATACATACAAACATTTTAAGTAAGTGGGCTGTTGGCAACCACACACGCCAACAGCACAGACTTTCAGGTTCTTGCTCAAAGGCTGCTAGTTGCCAGCTTGCCTCAAAAATAAGTTTCTAGATTTCAGTGTCTGTGCATATACATGTGTTGACACATTTGTCCGGCTTCACTTTATATGTGATTACCTTCATTTATTATTTATTTTTATTTTATGGGTGTATATCCTGCCGTTTAGAAAGTCTTCTCACAAAGCAGCTGACCCCCCCCCACAAAAAAATTAACACAGCAAAAATATCTATTACAATAAAAGCAGTATAGCTAAAAGGATTTATAAACGCCAGTTAGCAAACAGATTTAAAAACAAAACAAAAACCAGTAATCATAAAAAGCCTTCCTGAGTAAAAACTGGTGTACCACAGCGGCTAAGGGTGCAATCCTATTGACTGCATCCTCGATGCTCATAAGCCCCTGGACTCTGAGGCTTATGAGCATCCAATGAAGAGAGGGAGGAGCTGTGGAGGCGATCTCCGCCTCCATGTACCACCCACTCTGCATTTTAGCTGGACAGCCATTTTCTGCCACCTAGCTGAGGCACTTCGGAGGGTGAAGGAAGGAGGCTGGAGCACCATCAGGATACATCGTATCCTGGCAGCCCCAGTCTCCTCCCTTCCTGGCCTCCCCAGAACACTCCCTTTACCTTCTCTGAGGTCAATTTCCTGACCTCGGAGAGGCAGCTGTCACGGTTGCTGGCTGCAAGGGGGGGGGGGAATCGGAGGATGGATTCACAGCTCCAAGGTCAGAGCTCTGTTTCCAACCTCGGATCTGGGAATCTGAATTATCCTATGGCCCCTCAGATGATGTCTAGGGGCCATTAGAGACTGAGTTATGCATCAGTAAGATCCTGGTTCAAATCTCACCTCTGCCATGAACAGTGCAAACCTATGCATATCTAATCAGAAGTGTTACTAAGTTAAGTGGAACTTACTCCCAAGTAAATGTGTATAGTAGGCTACCCCAGCCAGCTGGGAATGCTGGAAGTTGCAGTCCAACACATTTGGAGGGCTCTAGGTCATGGAAAACTGGTGTATAAAATTGCAACCTAAGTGGCCTTAGGAAAGCCACTCTCTCAGCTTCAGAGCACCTTCTACAATATGGGGATAACAAAACCAACCTATCTTACAGGGTTAAGGATAACAAGATAATGTATGTGAAGTACTTGAACACTGAAAGTACTATATAAATGCTAATTATTTATGACTAAATGCCAAGTATTACTAAATCATAATTTTAGCTTGGTTAGGGTTTTCCTGCCTGTGCCATATGTATGGCCCCATTGGCAATTCTGATGTTCCATGTGCTACATTTTTAAACTATGGTCTAACGACTCTAAACTTTAAAAGATTCTGTGACTTACCTGGCAAACCCTAAGCAAGGTCTGGACCAACCGGGTGTTCTGTGGGACTCCTAGTTTCACCACAGCAAGCATGGAGTATGCCAAGTCATCACACCACATGTACTTGGCCTCTTTCATCACACACTGACAGAGTGGGCTAAATTGAGGGTGCTCAAACATCAGCTGTCTCTCATAAGGCCTCTGGTCTTCTGTAAGTTTTTTTGTGAGCATCCACATAGTGGCAAGACAATTACGGACATACTTCAGAGATACTGGGCATTTTGCAACAAGGTCTAGTACATCACAGGGAGATATACACTTTTGAAGGTCATTGAAGAACTGTTGGTCTGTGCTCCTTCCATCCTGTTCTTCAGTGGCACTTCTGACTTCTTTTGGGGAGACTGAAAAATCAGATGGAGGTTGGGTGGGTTTGACAGGCATTGGTTCAGGGCCCTGCACATGCTCATCTAATAGGACATTAGTAGTTTTCTGTTCATTTGCATTGGTACCCTCTACATTAATAGTGAGGGTATCTTGAGAAAAAAAACAAATAGATGATTGAAGCCAGTGAGGAGAAACATACCATAGGAATTGCCTCTGGTGAACACTTTCTACAGCGCTTGTATGTCCATTGATCCCCAATGCAAACATTTGCATTGCAGTTCTAGAAAAAGGACTCCGTGCATAATGACATGCTCGCAACAATCTCATTGTCCTTATAAAACAATCCAGTTTCTTATTCATTTCGCTGTCTAGCACTTTACAGTGATGTGTTCAAAGAAAACAACTTCAGAAAGAACTCTTGGAGCATAAATAAGCAGGCCAGAACAGGATCAAGTAGATTACCTATTAAATTAATTCAAAATGGCAATTTCATTAACAGTATACATTGCAACTTTATGTTCAAATATACAAGCACAACTTTGACACAGAATAACTAAAACAGATCATTCTAAGAAACATTCTGTGTACCACAATCAATCATTAACAGGTTACATCTATTTCTCAACATGGAGTGATGCTCTAATTGTAGTATTGACATAATCATGGGAGAAAGGAAAACTAGCAGGAAGACTGAGCTAACTTGGGCCCAGATTTCCCAAATTAGATAAGAGTCATGGACAACCAGATGCAGGTGAACCAAATTCAACATTCTGAGAGTGTTACATTTTAGCCAACTCCTTAGTGTATGTGTGTGTTCCCCCCCCCTTGTATTTTGTTGGATTGTACATCACTCAGAGTGGCCGGATGTCTGGCCAGATGGGCGATTCATAAATATAATAAATAAATAAATAAGATGAGGTAGTTTCTTGTTTTGTTACATTACTGAATGGGCATTTTTTTTAAACCATGTGAAATTAAGCTATTGCTGCACACTAAGAATGCAGACTGACCATTCTTCAAACTACTATCTCACTCACTCCTTCTGCAGCTTTGCACATTTAAAGGACCAACTAAGATGGTCACCAACAACAGGAGATGGTTTTTTCTTCCTCTCTAGGGAACTTGGGGTCATCTGATGAAATTGTCTTGGCAGTCGAATCAGGAAGACAAAAAAAATCCTTCACACAATTCATAACTAACTTACACAATTTTATGGGGTGTGTAGCCATCATCTTTCACTCATAACTCCCCCATGCTCCTCCTGTCTTTTCCCTTACTGCAGAAAATTGGTTAAGGAGAAAAAGATGGAAAAACTACACAATGCCTTCTAATTAGTAGCACTAGGAGCCTTCTGTCTGGAAGCAGCCTACTAGCTGTGATGGATCCTCCAGGTTCAGAAGCAGTGCTCTAAATACCAGGTTTTTGCAGGGGACGATGACGACACACGCAATATAGGGAGCGCTGTTAATATCATGCCCTGCTTATAAGATTCCCTTAAACTTGTGGCTGACCACTGTTAGAAACAGGATGCTGGACCCCCGGTCAGATCCAGTAAGTCGGCCTTCCCCAACCTGGTGCCCTCCAGATTTTTTGACTACAACTCCCAGCATTCCCGACCAGTGCAAATGCTAGCTGGGGCTGATACGAGCTGACATCCAAAAATATCTGGAGCGCATCAGGTTTGGAAAGACTGCAGTACGGCTTCTCGTATGTGAACCGCATAAAAAGCCAGTGACATAAGTAGCTGCCCCCCGCGCAACACCTCTGAGAGGAATGCGACGAAGGGACAAGCAAGCCCTCCCCCCATTTCTATGGAAAGCATGGCCTCGCGCCGTTCCTTCCACCTTCCAGGCGCGCGCACTTTGCTCCCCGTGCCCAGCTTACCTACTGGCCACTCTCCTCATGCGACGCTCACTCGGGAGCCGCCATTGCGAGACTGGCACGTGACCCACCCAGCGGAATTGCCTAACTCAAGGTATGGATGCCTGCAGTGGACAAAAGAATTCACCGGTCATCCTCCTCGTTCTCTTCCTGCCCCTCATCTGACAACGCGCGCCAGGTTGCCTAGCAACTTCTCCTGAGCCGCTCCTCCGACAGAGAAGACGGCACCTCCGGGCTTATTTAATGGCCAAGTTCGTGCTCGCAGGTGAGGCAAAGGCTCCACTTAGGAGCCTCTTACGGACCTTCCAAAGCTTAGTTTGTCGCAGTTCGCGAGGCTGGTCTGGCTTCGGGAATCTGTTTTCACAGTGCCTCTGGGCATGTGCAGAGCGCCCGCCCCATGCCGAATATTTCGAATTTGAAAGGGAGAAGAGGTTTCAGATTTCATCTGAGTTTTTTCTTCCTGCAGCTCCTGTGATAGAAATAAAAACCGGTTGCTTTTATTTGTTTGTTTTTATTTTTATTTATTTAAAGTATTTTTATGCTGTTCCTCAGCCCCCCCCCCCCCAGCTCCTGGAGTGGCTTACAATCAATCAGTAAAATAAGACAGATCCTGCCCGCAGGCTTACAATCTAAAAAAGACAGGACACAAAGGAAACAGGGATGGGGAGGGAAAAGGAAAAATTAGATTTTCAGCAGGACTGGTGGGATGGCCCTGATTCCCCTCTTAGCTCCTTGTGGAGGCAGTGCACCTGGAGCAGGCTCTGATGTTCCTTACTCAGCCTGCTCTTGTCTCCCTCTTGTCATCCATGCATTAAATACAGTTAATGACTGTACAGAGATCATCTAATGACTTCCACAGGGCAACAGTGGCATCTGCTACAATAAAAGCATTAACTCCTGTTTGTTGTACAAACCTATCTCAGTCCATCGTACTAGATACCTTTCAGTGCCTACTATCTTTTATTTTTAAAGCAAATAACAAGAGCCCTGCTGGATCAGACTAAGGGTGCTTCCAAATGGTACTACCACTTAGAAGGCATTGTGCAGCTCTTCCGTCTTTCCATCCTTAACATAGGAGGGTGACAATTGGAAGAGGCCCAGGAGGCTGTTCCAAGTGGTCCACAGTCTGGTCAGTCCAGCCGCTCCGGACCTAATGGAACAGTCTAAAGCCTCCTGTGAGGCTTTAGCGAAGCACTTCGCAGATAAAATTGATCAGATTAGGAGTGGGATATCGTGCGTCGTGGACACAGGGAATGAGCAGGAGGAGGCCAATGGCAGACCGATTTTGTGGGATCGGTTCCAGCTTCTTCCTTCTGATGAAGTGGACAAGGTGCTTTCATCTCTGAGGCCACCTGCTTGCTTGATCCTTGCCCGTCCTGGCTCATCATGAACTGTAGGGAGAGACTGGGTGAGGGGATCAAGGCGGTGGTGAATGCCTCCCTCGAGGAGGGAGTGATGCCATCAGCCCTCAAGGAGGCAGTAATAAGACCACTTCTAAAGAAGCCCTCCTTGGATCCCCAGGATCTAAACAACTTCCGCCCAGTCTCCAATTTACCATTTCTGGGCAAGGTGATTGAGCGGGTGGTGGGTGCTCAGTTGAAGGCACACTTGGATGAAGCCGATTATTTGGATCCATGCCAGTCGGGCTTCAGGCCTGGACATGGGACGGAGACGGCCTTGGTCACCTTGGTGGATGATATGAGGAGGGCTTTGGATAGGGGCGAATGCTCCTTTCCAGTCCTCTTCGATCTCTCAGCAGCTTTTGATACCATCCTCCTGGACCGCCTGGAGGGGCAGGGCCGGTGCTACCATTAGGCCAACTAGGCAGCCGCCTAGGGTGCAGGGCTAAAGGGGGCACCAGAAACGCCTTGGAAAAAAAATAAAGTGCTCTCAAGTGGGAAGGGGGGCGCTAAATATCTGATCTTGCCTAGGGCACCAAACTGCCTTGCACCGGTCCTGTGGAGGGGTTGGGCGTGGGAGGCACTGTGTTGCAGTGGTTCCAGTCCTTCCTCTCTGGAAGGTACCAGAGGGTAGTTCTTGGGGAGGAGGCTTCGGACCCTCAGTCGCTCACTTGTGGAGTGCCGCAGGGTTCCATCCTCTTCCCCGATGTTACTCAACATCTACCTAAAGCCGCTGGGAGCTATCATCAGGAGGTTTGGGGTGCGGTGTCATCAGTATGCGGATGACACGCAGCTCTACCTCTTTCAAGTCCTCACCGAGGTTGGCCGTTGAGACCCCGTCCAAGTGCCTGGAGTCAGTGGGTGGCTGGATGGGAAGGAACATGCTGAAGCTGAACCCCAACAAGACCGAGGTACTTCTGGTGGGGGACAAGGGGAGGTTAGGGGATGTTGACCTGGTGCTGAATGGGGTACATCTACCCCTAAAGGACCAGGTCCGCAGCTTGGGAGTCATTCTAGACTCCCAGCTGTCCATGGAGGCCCAGGTGTCAGCTGTGAGCCGGGCGGCGCTGTATCAACTCCATCTGATACGGCAGCTGCGCCCCTACCTTCCTAATCATCTGCTCCCATCAGTGGTTCATGCCTTGGTCTCCTCTCACCTAGACTACTGTAATGCGCTCTACGTGGGGTTACCCTTGAAGACGGTTCGGAAGCTGCAGCTGGTACAGAACACGGCAGCTCGCCTGGTTAAAGGCAGCCGCCGGCAGGATCACATCACACCAGTGCTCAAGGAGCTACACTGGCTACCAGTTGCTTGCCGAGCCGAATTCAAGGTGTTGGTTGGTTTTGAACTTTAAAACCCTATACAGCTCTGGTCCAGTCTATCTCAAGGAGCGTCTCCAGCAACACCAAGTAGGCCACTCAACAAGATCTGCCACAGACGGCCTTCTCCTTGTCCCTTCAGCCAGAGCAGCTAGACTGGTGGGGACTAGGAAGAGGGCCTTTTCTGTGGCGGCCCCCGTACTGTGGAACTCTCTCCCCCTCTCTGCTGAGCTTCCACTGCTCATTAAAAACTTGGCTATTCAGGCGGGAATATGGGGTGGGCTAATGATTTTAAAATTTTATATTGTTTTAAATGTATTTTATCCTGTTTTTATCTTGTGTTTTTATCTGTGTACATCACCCAGGGTGGCCGGTTGCCGGCCAGATGGGTGATAAATAAATACAAATAAATACAAATAATAATAATAATAATAATAATAATAATAATAATAATAAATAAGATGTCGTTGTCTGGACCCCCATAAAATTCTGTGATGGTGTGATAAAAGCCTTGTCTGAAAGCACCCTAAGGGGACATCCTTCACAAATTTGCCTTTTAATGCCATCTAAATTAATGGCTATCACTACATCTCATGGCAGGAAATTCCATGATTTAATTCAGTGAACACTCCCAGAGTACAGATGCTGTGTTCTGTGATATAATGGCATTGTTGCTCTGTCTTGATTATCATCCTTCTTTACACTAATCATTTCTTTAAAAATGTCAAATAGATTCCTTTGATATCACAAGCTCATAAATGTGTACAGTTTTCATTAACTATTTAATTTCTAGGTAGGGCAGATTGCCCCTACTATGCTAAAGCAGAACTCCTAGCTGACTATCTGCAGAAAAGTTTGCCTGACTTCAGGATATACAAGATTACTCAACATCCTGACAACTGGGAGGTAAAAGATTTCAGTCTGGTTCACTAGTGCAGGGATTCCCAAAGGAGTTTCCCCACAACCTTCAGAAGCATCTTTTCAGGTGGCACAAGAAGCAGACTTGTGCTGAAAGCCTCTGTGTGCATGGTCCTTCAGATCCTGACCACTGAATTTGATTATGTTTATCATTACTTTAATTCAAATATCAGATATTTGGGGGGGGAGGAAATGAGGTGTGGGCAAATCAGCAATGGCCTTTTATTTTGCTAGTATACAAACCTTCCCTGGGTCATTATGAATATTCATAGATGGAGAAGCTCTGACATACAGCTAATGTGGGCACAGCACCTGTGTTGACCCTGATTGGGATATGTTAGTATTTCTTTTGTTTTCTTTCTTTACAAAGGCTTATGCTGGCTCAGCTTGTCTGAGTGTGGAAAGCGAAGCAGGGTCAAGCCTGGTTATTACTTGGATGGGAGACCCCTCCTCTAGTTTCCTGCATTGAGCAGGGGGTTAGACTCGATAGCCTTGTAGGCTCCTTCCAACTCTAGGATCTATGAAATCTATGAAAGAATTATAACTCAGTCCTGGTCAGAATGGGGAGATCTAGGAGCCGCTGATTAGTAGCTTGGCAGAAATTGTTTGAAAATGCTATCCACTGCAGGGCTCTCCAACCTTGGGTCCCCAGATGTTGCTGGACTACAGCTCCCAGAATCCCTTGCCATTAGCCATGCTGGCTGGGTATGCTGGGAGCTATAGGCCAACAACATCTGGAGACCCAAGGTTGGAGAGACCTGCACTAGTGGGTACATTTGTATATTTAACAAGTGTGCTCTTACTGATGCTCTGCTGAAAGGGGTGTTGGCTAAAGCATTCTTCCCCACACCCACTTCACACTCTGGTGAGATGTGGCAGAATCTAAGGTATTTATAAATCTGTCACAGGAATGAGTCAAGACTTTTTTTTTCCTGCTAAAAGGCAGACATTGTACTATTAGTTACTGAGCCCACGTTGACCCACTCACATATTTCTCCAGACAATTTTCTATTTTCTTGCTGCAACTTCCATTTCTAATGCACCTGCTACAACTGGAGTATAAAGGGTGTATTGATGTGTGACCTAATTAGCATTGCCACTGAACTGAAAACCTTTCCGATAACAGTTACTGATATCCCTTTCTCAAGGGCAGGTCCTTCTTTTCTAAATTAGTCGTGTGAGTTTTGCAATATTTTAAAGGTCCCCTTATACTGTAGTACTTGTGTAAATCTGATCATGATTCCTCTGAAATTTGGTGGCAGAATCACCAGATTTCAGAAGTAGCAGAAACCCAACATCTAAGGGATTCAATCATGTAAGAATTCCACCACCTCTCATTTTGCCTTATGTACTCAGATATAAATATTCAAATACAAAATAATGAGCCTCTAGTCTAGTCAAATATGAAGGGAGAGTATTTGAATGCACCATCTTAGGAAACTGAAGCATTACTTTCAACATTGTCTTGAAAGCTTTTTCTGGATTTAGTACACAGTAACATTACATGTCATGCTTCTTTTGGGGCTTTTGCTTCTAGACGTGGTTGCAGGAGATCTGTGAAAAAAATGGATGGGAACACACACGCTCTCCAATTATTTGGAGGGAATTGTTGGACCGAGGGGGAAAGGGCCTTCTTCTGGGAGGATTCAATGATTTCCTAGAACATGCTCAGGTAAAAAGTTTATCTTCTGAATTTTCTGTGTTTCTTCTTTCCTTATTATTATTTTTTTGTCTCCGCATTTAGCTTTTATTCAGCATTTGTTTATCCTTGTCTCCCCCAAAAAAACTGCAATCAGAAGCTCACTTATTAGGGACTTTGTGGGAATTTATATTTCTGAGTAAACAGATTAGAACCACACTGAAAGACCAGAAGGGGTTTGGAAAACATGATATATCATGCTGCCATAAAGAGGCGGAACAGGTGTTTTCTGAGGCCACAGAGAAAGTACAATAAGCAGAAGTTCAACTGGCAGAATAGTGGACTTAATCTCATGATCAGGAAATTATTCCTAACTGTAGGAATTGCAGAAACCTGGAGACTGGATAATTAAAGTCTGAAGAATCCTGTCACTGCAATGGACTGGCGCTGGCCTAGATCACAGGTGGGCAGGTGGATTGGGATCTACTGTTAGATCTTTAAGTGATTTGCAGTAGATCGGCAAGAGTTTCTGACTACCAGTTGTTTAACAATAGCAACAGCATAACAACTTTTACCATCTAAATTAGGCTGCTGAAATGAAGGGAATAATCTAATAGGGAATAGATTAGCTCATATATAACAATCCTAGACACATATGAAGCAGAAAGCCAAATGAATACAATAGCTGTCCATGCACAGGACTCAAGAAGTGAAGAAATTAGCTAAAAGTCCCACTCGGTGTCTAAACCAAGGGTTTATTTATTTATTTATTACATTTATACCCCGCCTTTTTTCCTACAAGGAACTCAAGGCGGCTTACATAATCCTCATCTCCATTTTATCCTCACAACAACCCTGTGAGGTAGGTTAGGCTGAGAGGCAGTGACTGGCCCAAAGTCACCCAGTGAGTTTCATGGCCGAGTGGGGACTAGAACCCAGATCTCCCGAGTCCCAGTCCAACACTCTCACCACTACGCCACACTGGCTCTCAGGGTTGCTGTGGGTGGAAGGCTAAGTGTGTGGTGTGTCTGGATCTGAATGGCTGGACGGTGGTCCCAAGGCAGCTGTTGAAGTTGGGGCTAGGCAAATTGGGGCCCTCTGGTTTTCTGAAAGATTGAAAGAGAAGGAAAGAGGCAAGGGAGAGGGAGATTGCCAGACCAAGGAGAGGAAAAGTGCTCACAGCAGTTTTCCCCTAGCCAAAGGCAGTGTGCAGCAGCTAACCCTTGCACCAAATCATCATGGTGAAAAGGGAGAATCCAGTGGTTGGGGCAGTTAAATTCAGAATGCTCACACCAATTTCCAGTGCCTTGTATGGCACGTCCTGCTTGTTCATGTTTCCTGTTTCAGCTCTTGGTTCACAGAGACTGCAACCAGGCTGCCAACCAAAAGCTGGTTCCAAAAATAGAATGAATTTACACACACACACACACACACACACACACAATAGGAAAGTGGGTCACAGAGGTGAAGACTGCAATCTGTAGGGAAAAGACCTCCAGAAAATATATCAGAATTGCTAGAATCCTATTGGATTGGATTGAAGACAATTACCTGGATATTACTAGGATACCTGAGAGAGCACCTTCTCCCTTACCAATCTGCCTGGTCACTGAGGTCATCGGAGGACATTCTCCTGGTGGTCACACATGGACCTATGGCCCAATTGGAGTCCACCAGGAGAAGAGTCTTCTGTGTGGCAGCTCCATTTCTATGGAACTCCCTGCCTCTGGAAGTCAGGCAGGTTGACACTGTGTGCTTTTTTGGCACCTGCTGAAGACATCTTTGTTCCGGGAAGCCTTTCTTCCTGACCAGCCACAGTTTTAATGTTATCCCGTTTTTAATGCATTTTTTAAATTCTTTTATCTGTTTTATCTTTTTATCGTTCACTGCTCCGGAATCTGCCTAGATATGGAGTGGCATACAAATACTGTAAATAAATTAAATAAAAGAAAGATGGCGCTGGGGTGTGGGGAAATTCCTGCAGTTGCTGCAAAAGAAGGAGCTTGAAAAAAGCTGTATATGCCGGTCACCACTTTGGCAGAAGTGAGGACTTAGGCAGCTAGAACCGGGTGTCCTGGGGAAAGGGTTGACGAGGCTTTCTGGCAAAACCCTGGCTTCCATGGCTTAAAGTGATTTCAGTGTGAATTCAGGAAAGAGAGCAAGAGCCAACAGACACAGCCAGGAACATGGAACTTGCCATGCAACAGAAGCGTATGCTACCGGAATCTTGGGCAAGGCCAGGAACAACGGGCACTGGAGTCCTGCATTTTTATAATATTTTTCAAACTGGGAAAACGCAAGGGAGGATCTCGCTCAGTCTGGGGAGGACCATTTTTTAGACAAAACAGTAAAGAGGGAGATATAATTCTGGCCAGAGTAGGCAATAGTCTCAATAGGACAGGTTCCTCTACCCAATTCTACTCAGGATGGGCTAAATCAAGACGGAATTTTCCTGTGCTGCTGCACCCCAGCAGTTGGAACCCTTGCATGGCCATCACACTTATCAGTAATTATGCAACACCTTGGAGGTATGCAATTCTTTGCCTGATATGTATTCAGGCCTATCTACTAATTAAGGTGCCTAATCTAATTGTGAGGCAATTGGGTTTTGGTGTGGCTGATTGGGTTATGTTAGTTAATTTTGTCCTGAGTACATGGCATCATGGCAAGATAGCATACTTTGGCCTCTCACAGCTAGAAATCCAAGCCCTAGGCTTTTCTTGCAGGGTGCCAGACTGAGCCTCTTAAAGTGGCAGTACACAATTTCACAGAATACTGGAGCAAAGTGTCTCTCAGACTCCAGTGCTTGAAAGCCTGCCAACAGGAGCTTGAAGTCTGCCCACCTCTGGCCTAGATGATGATGATTTATTTCTACCCTGCTTTTCTACTAATGTACTCAGAGCAGCTAACAACGTAAATCACAGATGGCTCTTGTTGAGGACTTGTCCAATTCTATCATTTGTTCTTCCATATTTTTAAAATAAAATATTTGTTATTCTCCTTAAGATTTTTTGATAAGTGGTGATAAGTGTGTTTGAGCCATAGTTAGATGTCTGCTGATGGCTCTTTTTAATCTCCAGCAATACTATAACATCACATCAGACATGATGACTGCAGAGATGCTCCTAATAGCTAAGGAGAATTTCCAGACTCACATAGAAATTGACACAGAGGAGGAAGAATTTAAAAGCCTTATCAACCCCTTGCACATTTGGATCAACAGGTGAGAAGATGAAAAGGAACTGCAACAGGGAGTCTCAAAAACTTTAGTCTAATCTAGTGTTCTCCAACCTTGGGTCCCCAGATGTTTTTGGCCTACAACTCCCAGCATGCCCCAGCCAGCTATGCTGGCTGGGGCATGCTGGGAGTTGTAGGCCAAAAACATCTGGGGACTCAAGGTTGGAGAACACTGGTCTAATCATTTCTCCTTACATAATACAACTGTCATGCAAAACAGGGAGGCTGGTGACTCCTATTTCGGTGGGGCTCCTTTTCCATTACAGGTTTTTCAGCTTTTATTTGGAACTTCATAGGAGCTATCCATGGTGGTGAACCTATTTTAGGGATGGAGTTCAAAACCATGGATAGCTCCTATGAAGCTCCAAATAAAAGCTGCAAAACCTGCTACTGAAAAGGAACCCCACCGAAACAGGAGTTCCCCCCCCCCCACAAACTGGAACAATTGCTGAATCTTGAACATGTGCATGAACGAATGTCCTCTTTGCTTGTGATGCAAAGATCCCTGTACTTGCAAGGCAGTCATGACATGCTTGGAAAAATCTGGGAAGAATTCTTGGAGCCGCGGGATAAATCTCACTCTGCCCTATACTAGGAGAAGTAACTACTACCCTCAGCATCCAAACACTGCTTCTCCCCGTTCCTATTCTCCTGGCTGTCCTTCCCTCCCACTGCCTTGCTTCCCCTATCCGTCCTGGCTCCTTGTATCTCTTTCCCCACACTCCTCTCTTTCTTCACCTCTACTTTCTTGGTTTCTGTGGAGAAAGCCTGACAAGAATATACATGCACACGCACACACCAGTCTCCTTCCAAGGGGGAGGGGGGCGAGGAAGGAAGATTGGGTTACAGGGAAGCAGCCAGACGGACCGGCATCCCAACAATGGAGAGTATCGGTTGGAATCTACAAAACCTAGGAAAGGACCATCAAGACTATCAAACTAACAGGGCAGTCTCAAAGAGCTGTAAAGTACCCAACAAGTCACTTTCTTTTCGGGCAGGAATAAGCCTACTTGACACGAAGGGGCAAGCATAGCCCCTGACCCTTGAGGGCGGGGAGAGCGAGAAACCCAGGGGTAGAAAACCCCTCTCCCCTCCTTTTGTTGGTTGTTAAGAACACGGGGTGCTTTTGATCAAGATCCATCCTCCAGCAGCGGCTGGAGTAAGCTGTTCTCCTCCCCGGATCGGACAGACCCGGAGCCAGGCTGAAATTGACTAGCGTGAAGTCTTTAGTCTAAGGTAACTGACTAATCCCAATGCGCTAGCCTGGGAGCCTGTTCATTGATAAACTTAGGGGTCACGTCAGGTCATATTGACGTTGTAGTATTCCTAAAAAGCTGTTAATTCCGCTCCATATATTGTGTAAATAAATAAAGCCTTATTTAGTCATTCAAAGGGCTCTAGTTTTCTCTTGTGTGTGCAAACCTCCTAGTCAGTTCCACTTGCTTGTACGGGCTGTAACTCAGTGCCGGTTAACCCGTTAAGCGCCGAACTCACGCATAAGACCCGGGTGCTGGTCCTTCACAGTTTCTTTCCACTGTTAGTTTTGACTTACTAAATGGGGCTGTATAATTGGACAGCCTGTCCCGCATTTTCATTACAGAGTAGCAGAGTGGATTTGATTTAAATCAATTCGATTTTAATCATGATTTAAATCACAATTTAAATCACTACTCAGAAAGACTCAATTTAATCATGTGACTCCCCCCCCCCCAAAGTGCACTCTTCCTCGCTATAAGCTTAATACATGAGTATTCTGCTCAAAGGGTTTAACTTTCATTTTTACTGCTTGCCCCTCCCTCTTCACACTTTGCTTCTTGTGCAGATCTGTTCATTGAATTTTTTGAAACTTAGCACTTAAGAGGCATGGGGTTGATTCTGTGTACATAGATTTGCAAAGGAACAATGGGAGTAAGGTCTTTTTCTCAACTCTTTATGTTTATTTTATAACATTTTTGCTGTGAAGAAGAGGCATGTGATCTCTGCAGACACAAATTCACAGTTTTTAGAACTGTAAAACCAAGCATCTGTGATAATATCTTCTAGATAGAAAAATTCCCCAATAATCTTATAGAAACCTCTGGAAGAGCATGACATTGCGAATGGATTAATGGAATTCATTTACCAAAAAATTTAAACATTGCATGAATATACAGCCTTATGCTACATAATTAAAAACTAATCCTTATTTCATGATGAATAACCTTTGGACTATAATGTATCTTAAATAGAAAACTATCTTTAGATAGATTTTTCTCCAAAAGCATTTTATTAAAAAAAAAATCCAATTTAAATTTAAAAAAATCCAATTTAAATAAAAAAATCCGATATTTTTTATTTTTTATTTTTTTTAAATCATTGATTTTCATCCACCCTGCAGAGTAGTGTGACAAACTAAACCTTCCCCCACCTTATCTTTCTAGAAATATCTTGGAACAAAGAACAGGGCCAGCCTAGGCATCCACATTTACATCTCTATACATTCCAAGCTGACTCTCCAGCTTCACCTCCCATCCCCAGTAACTCAGTTTATCTTAAGGAGGTACTGTAGAAAAACTAAACTTCCAGGTCTTTGAGATTTTCCATTGTCTTCAGCCTAGTTCAGCTAGGAAGTCCCAGGTGGGGGTCTCATCCCTCCCCCTCCTTGTAAGCTCTTTTGGTGAGTTACTCTTAGAATCCTGATAAGTGAGTGCAAGTGAGCTAGTGATGTTTCATTTTATTTTTAAAGCAACAGGCTATTACTCAACTTCTCTCTGCTTTCTTCTTTAATAAATATATTGAATTGGAAAGTGGAGTTGATTTGATTCTCTTGACTAACCTGGATGTTGGCCTACCCATGGGCTGGGCTGCTTGGCAGACATGCTAACCTGGTTGTTAAGGAGTTTAAAGTAAGTTCTGGGAAAGGGGCCCATCCTTTTCCATATATATAAAAGCCTGTCTTATCATGTGGGCAGGGTAACAGATAATTTAAAAAAACATGGGTGTGGTGGTGATGCTACCTCTGAGGAATACATAGTCTCCAATTGCCCCAAAAATGCCCTGCAGACCTTCAGGAAAACCCTTAAGCCATCATGCTTCTCACTTTGTCATGCAGAGTCCCCAATTCCCCTGCCTCCCACAACTGCAAGCTACTTAAAGGGGCCATGGGCAAAAATTTTAAAAGCTTGCAGTTTTAGCTTAGCTGCAATTTTGCCCATGGCCCTTTAAGATAGCTCTGCTTAGGCTCGAACAGCTGCAGTAAGCAGGGAGGGAACAGATGCTGCTAAGCTGGGAGGGCCGGGTGAGGGTGTGTGTGTGTGTGTGTGCGCGCGCATGCGCATGCATGCGCATGCATGCACTCATGCTCTACCTGCTGCCTCTGCTGCACATTGCTGTGGGAAAAGGATTAGCTGGGTGAAAGCCTGGACCTAGGGAGAGGTGAATGGGGGAATTTATCACTTGATTCCTATCTTTATATTGCCAAAGATTTTATTTCCTAACAGAGCTGACTCTTTGTCTCTAACAGGTGAGTTTACAGTGTCAGAAGGAAATGCAAGAAACTTCCCCTTCTCTCTGAAGCTCCATGTTTGGAGGTGTGGGGTGGGTGGGTAAGCTTCACCTGTTGAATTTGTGTCAATCCTGACAATTTTAAAACAAAAAGAGATTGCCCTGCAAGCACTGACACCCCCTCCCATGAAAAACACCAGATATCAACAATTAAGGGTTTAAGTAAGGTTTAAAAAAAATTACAAAAGCCACTTATAAAATATAATGAAATAATATATATGTGAAGGATCAGCAACCGGATCCTTTGCGTGAGTTCGGCAACTATAGGGTTAACCGGCAAAACAATACGGCTCGTATCGGCTTTCTAGTACAAGAGGAAAAACCACAACCCTTTGTATGCCCAAATAAGGCTTTTTATTTGTTTATACAATAATCAGGTCGGAACTAGCAGTCTTCTAGGAATACGTTTACAGTCAACACAAGCTTAGTTGACCCCCGTCTTACCCAATGAGCGGGCTCCCAGACTAGCAGATTGAATCAGGTCAATATCCTCACATCAGAGACAGTACTCTAGTCAGTTTCAGCCCAGCTCACGATCGGCGCTTCGTGGAAGAGAACGGTGTACCCGGACGGCTTGTTTTTAGGTGGATCTGGTCCTGGCGTACCCGTGGTTCCCAACAACAACTACCGGAAGGGAGAGGGGCTTTCTACCCCGGATTTCCCGCTCTCCCCGCCCTCTGGGTCAGGTGGGGGCTTATGCCTGCCCCTCTGGTTCAGGTGGGCTTATCCCTGCCCAGGCAAGAAGGTGACGTAGGGGTACTTTGCAGCTCTTTGAGACTGCCCGTTGATGGCCTTTGATGTTCCTTCCTGGGCTTTTGTGGATCTCCGCCGAGGCCCTCCTTTGTTGGGGCTGATGACTTGTCTGGTTGCTTCCCCGGTGATCTCATCCCTCCTCCCTCGCCCCCTCCCTTGAGGGAATTGTGTGTGTGTGCGTGTGTGCAACTGGTGTTTGGGCTTTCTCCACACCCTCCCATTTGGGGAAAGATGGCATTGGGGTCCACCACCCCAATCCCTATCTAACTGTTTTCTACCGAGAAAGCCCGGGACAACCCATCGGCCACGATGTTGTCCTTACCCTTGATGTGCTCTACGGAAAAATCAAAATCCTGTAGGGCCAAACTCCACCGCAACAACTTCTGGTTGGACCCTTTCACCCTATCCAGCCAGCATAAGGGGGAATGGTCGGTCTGCAGCCGGAACCGGCGGCCCCACAGGTAGGGGCGAAGCTTGGTCACTGCCCACACTATCGCTAGGCACTCCTTCTCGACAGTGGCCAAGTTCCGCTCCCGAGGCAAAAGTTTCTTACTCAAAAAAGCGACTGGGCACAGCCCCTGCTCTGGCCGTTCCTGCAGCAGGACGGCTCCCATCCCCGCTTCCGAGGCATCTGTCTGCAGAACAAAAGGGGCTTCAAAGTCTGGGGCTTGCAGCACAGGGGCTGCCATCAGGCAGGCTTTCAGTCCTTCAAACGCTGCCTGGCAAGCGGCTGACCATTGGACCTTAACAGGTTGCCGTTTCTTGCACAAGTCAGTCAGGGGGGTGGCTAGCTGGCTAAAATGGGGCACGAACTTACGATAATAGCCAGCCAGCCCTAAAAAAGCTTGGACCTGTTTTTTCGTCTGGGGTTGGGGCCAGGTGCGCACCGACTCTATCTTGGCTTCTAGGGGCTTGACACTACCTCCCCCTACCTTGTGTCCCAGATACTCCACCTCCCCCCTCCCAACCTGGCATTTCTTCGCCTTCACCGTCAGCCCTGCATCCTGAATCCTCTGAAACACCTGGCGGACATGTTGCAAATGCTGCTCCCAGGTGGAACTGAAAATGGCGATGTCGTCTAAATACGCGCAGGCGAACTCCCCCAGCCCATTTAGCATTCCGTTTACCAACCTCTGGAAGGTAGCCGGACCATTGCGGACCCCAAAAGGGAGGGTGGTGAATTGGAACAACCCCAGGTGGGTCACAAAAGCAGACTTCAGGGCAGCATCCGAATCGAGCGGGACCTGCCAATAACCCTTTGTCAGATCCAGGGTAGTGATGTACTTGGGCCCCCCAAGCCTCTCCAACAGCACATCCATGTTGGGGATGGGGTAGGGGTCAGGGACGGTCACCTTATTTATTTTCCGGTAGTCCACGCAGAACCGGACACCCCCATCCTTCTTAGCTACTAACACAATCGGGGAGGACCAGGGGCTTGAGCTAGGGACAATGACCCCCAAGTCCAGCATGGCTTGGACTTCATCGGCGACGACTTGGGCATGGGGCCCCACCGCTCGGTAGGGTAGGGACTGTATGGGGGGGGCTATTCCCTGTGTCGATGGTGTGCTGTATGAGTGTGGTGCATCCCGGACGGTCCGAGAACATGGGCTGGAAATCTTCTAAGACCTGGGTGATCTGTTGCCGCTGCTGTTCGGACAGGGAGGGGGACAGTTTGATCTCCTCCATTCCTCCCCCTTCCCTCCACTCGGCCAACAACCCTCCGTCCGGGTCTCCCTGTTCCACACATTCCTGCACTCCCCCCACCTTCGTTCCCCGTCCCACATACAATTTTAGCATATTTACATGGAATACCTTTTGCCTCCCCGGCTGTCCCGGGAAAGCCACTTGATAATTCACCTCCCCCGACCTTCCAATCACGGTCCCTGGGCCCTCCCACTTCAAGCACAATTTGTCCGTCTTTTGGGGGCGCAGTACCAACACCTGGTCCCCCACTTCAAAAGTCCGTGGCACAGCCGTCCTGTTGTACCATGCGCTCTGCCGCTGCTGTGCTGCTTCGAGATGCTGCTGCGCCGTCTCCCTCACCTCCCAAAGGACAGTCTGGAGGTGCTGCATGAAAGTATGCACAGGCATGGAGGCTTCCGCGGCAACCCCCTCCCATTCCGCCCGTAACAGAGCCAAAGGTCCCCTGAGCTGCCTTCCAAACATCAGTTCGTTGGGGGAGAATCCCAGGCTTTCTTGGGGGGAGTCCCGTCCCGGTAGGCAAACAACAAGTAGGGGAGGGCTTGGTCCCAAGTCCCAGGGTGCTTAGCCGCATATGCCCTGATCATTTTTTCAAGAGTCTGATTGAAACGTTCCACCAACCCATTGGTCTCGTGATGATATGGCACCGAAGTCAGGTGCTCCACACCCCCCAGTTCCCACATTTTTTTAAACAGTTTGGACACGAATCCCGTGCCGCAGTCCGAAACCACCGTGTGGGGCATTCCTAGGCGGGCGAAAAGAGAGAGGAGAGTCTTAGCCAGGCTGGTGGCGGAGATGGAGGCTAAAGCAAAAGCCTCTGCATAATGGGTGGCAAAGTCAACAACAGTCAATATAAACTTCTTCCCCGTCTTGGTGGGGGGATTCAAGGGTCCCACGATATCCATCCATATCCTTTCAAAGGGGATGCCCACAGTGGGTAGGGGTTGTAGGGGGGCTTTCGGATGGTCCCGGCTATGCCCCACCCGCTGGCAGACATCGCAGGACCGGCAATATTCCCGCACTTCATTTGCCACCATCGGCCAGTAAAACCCCTCTGTCACCCTGGCCAATGTCCGTTTCTGTCCCAAGTGACCTCCCCACGCCACATCGTGGGCCAGCTGTAGCACAGCCTGGCGGTACCTCGCAGGCACAACTAATTGTCTTTTTCTTGGTTGGGGACCCGGTTCAGTCCTTGGGCAGAATTCTCGGTAGAGGGCTCCTGCCTCCCACAAAAACTGCTCTGACTGGTCCCCTACCCCGGACCCTTGACTGGCCCGATCCCGACATCCCTGGAGGGAGGGGTCGCTTTGTTGCTCCTCTTGAAACGCCTTCTGAGTCCCAAAATCTCGGGCCATTGGCGCGAACCCCCCGGGGTCTTCCTTCCTTCCCACAACCGCGGGGAGCGGCGGGGGACGGCTGGTTGCCTCTGCCGGGGCCACTTTACCGCGACCGGGGGGGGCGGGGACCTGGGAGGCTGCGGGGCAGGGGCAGGGGCTTGCTTGGCCCGACGCCGGGTCACCACCCCCACCTTGACCTGGGCAGCCCGGAACGCAATGTCGTTCCCAATGATGATTCCCCATTCTTGTTGTCCATGCACTATAACATCCATCTCCCCTTCCCACCCCTTATACTTGACCCAGACCCGGGCGAGGGGAACGGCTATGTTGGGAGAGTTATAGGGCTTTATGGCACAGGTGCGCCCTTTTAGCAACTGTCTCTTCTTTACCTTACTCCGAGGTAAAGCAGTTATGTCCGCCCCAGTGTCCCTATACCCCACATGGGAAACATTGTTTACAGAGATGGACTCACAGAATTTGTCCTGGCTCCATCGCAGCTGCTCCGGTGAGGCAATGCGCATCAATGATGCCTGTGAGATGGCCCCCAGCGAATGCTGTCCTCCGCTCCTCAGGGACCGCGCTGCATCTTCCCCGTCTTCCTCGAGGGACGAGCTGGACTGCTGATCCTCCTCGTGCTCCTCCGGTTCGCGGGACTCTGGAGCAAGCATCCTCCCCACCTTGCCCGGCGATGTTTTGGTGTGGCGGTTCTTCGCGATGAGCTTGGGGCAACTCCTCTTGAGGTGCCCCGGTTCTTTACAATAAAAACAGCCGCTGGCGCTGGGGCTTTCCTTGGGCTTGCCTAGGGCTCCCTCCCGAGGTTTGGGGTTGCCCTTTTCCACGCTCCCCTTAGCCCCGCCACGATTGAGGTTGCCCCCCTTAGTTCCTTTGGGCTGCCGATACAGTCCCATTTGGTCGGCCAACTTGCCCATTTCCCGACAGTTTGGGGGGTCCCGATCCCTCACCGCCGTAGCTAAGTCCTCCGGGATAGTGGCACAAAATTGCTCTTGAATCATGAGCTCCCGCACCTCCGCCAAAGTGGTCTTCCCGGTGGCCCCGATCCATGCGTCCCAAACCTGCCCCAGGTGCGCCATCCAGGAGGCATACGTGTCCCCTGGGGTAGGCTGTCCGTAACGAAATTTACGGCGACAATGTTCGGCGGTGAGGGCAAACCTCTCTCTCACCGCTTCCTTGAACGCCCCATAGTCCAAGGGGGCAGTTTGGGTGTGAAGACCCAGGAGGTCAGCCAGTTCCCCGCTGACCTGAGTCCTCAGGGCAGACATCCTTAAGTTGTCAGGCACCCTCTGCTCCAGGCAGGCAGCCTCGAACAGGGTGAAAAAGATCAGCACATCCTGTCCCGACTGGTAGGTGGGGAATTGCTTCCTGTCCCATTTAGGGGTCGTGGTACCCCCACCCTGGGGTGCAGGGGTTCCCCCTTGTCAGCCTGGCCAACTCCAGCTGCATCTGTAGCGCTACTTGTTGCTGCTGACACATTTCTTGTTGATGCTGCATCAACTCCCTGGCTTGCTGCCAATTGAGTTGGGGAAAGAGGGCATCCAACCCTCCTCCCCCCATGGCTCCGCCAGCAACCCTTCTGTCGAGGTCTTCCTCTACCTCAGGGTCCCTCACCTCGCTTCTCCTGCCGCTACTGGTAAGGCTGGGGCTACCCCACTGCTTGGGTTCCTGCCCTACTAACAACGATGAGGGGGCTCCCCCCCCTTCTTGCCTTGCAGTCTTCGGCCGCACCACCCACTCCATTGTGGAGGTCTGGGTTGGGGTCTCTGGGCTGCTCACTAGCTCCGCTTGCTCTTGGCTCAGGTTATTCATTTTCTTTGATCTGAGCGCTCCCCAGCAATCTACTAGCCTGCCCGAAGCCCTGTTAGTTCCGACCGTCAAATGTGGTTTCCAATTGTCCCGTCGCCTGCCACCATGTGAAGGATCAGCAACCGGATCCTTTGCGTGAGTTCGGCAACTATAGGGTTAACCGGCAAAACAATACGGCTCGTATCGGCTTTCTAGTACAAGAGGAAAAACCACGCTCCTTTGTATGCCCAAATAAGGCAGTTTATTTGTTTATACAATAATCAGGTCGGAACTAGCAGTCTTCTAGGAATACGTTTACAGTCAACACAAGCTTAGTTGACCCCCGTCTTACCCAATGAGCGGGCTCCCAGACTAGCAGATTGAATCAGGTCAATATCCTCACATCAGAGACAGTACTCTAGTCAGTTTCAGCCCAGCTCACGATCGGCGCTTCGTGGAAGAGAACGGTGTACCCGGACGGCTTGTTTTTAGGTGGATCTGGTCCTGGCGTACCCGTGGTTCCCAACAACAACTACCGGAAGGGAGAGGGGCTTTCTACCCCGGATTTCCCGCTCTCCCCGCCCTCTGGGTCAGGTGGGCTTATCCCTGCCCAGGCAAGAAGGTGACATAGGGGTACTTTGCAGCTCTTTGAGACTGCCCTGTTCGTTGATGGCCTTTGATGGTCCTTCCTGGGCTTTTGTGGATCTCCGCCGAGGCCCTCCTTTGTTGGGGCTGATGACTTGTCTGGTTGCTTCCCCGGTGATCTCATCCCTTCTCCCTCGCCCCCTCCCTTGAGGGAATTGTGTGTGTGTGCGTGTGTGCGTGTGTGCAACTGGTGTTTGGGCTTTCTCCACAATATAATATAATAATGTAATAACTATAATATATAAGATTTTGTGTGGTTCCTCTAATAACTTTTGTACTTTTGGTTGCCTGCCCACACCCTCTTGATCACACCTTCATGTTGCTTAACCATACCTCTTATAAATTCACATGTGTGTCCCTATTTTCATCTGTGAAATGTTGGAGGGTATGGGAATAGAGTAAATGGGTGTTTGCAGCCTATCCTACCTCATGTTGGATTTAAACTATGGTGTATAATGAATCACATAACTGAGTTTTAAAAAAAAGTCAGCTACAGTTCTACTATCTGAAAATGATGCTACCTGAGCTCATGGCATGGTATTGGTGTTCATTTCTTAGGTTGGGGTTATGAATATGGAGCCAATAACCCTACACTTCCCCAAAAGAGCAGAGTGTCATTAACTGTGTGACATAAGAATTTTGAATATGAGATGCAAGACCTTAGTCTCAAAGCCCCCCGTCCCAAAACTGCCATAGTCCTCCCAATCTCCAAATACCATAGTCCTCCAAATCTCATAATGAGATTTGTGTATCCTATAGCTTGGGCTGAAATCAATAGCAGCTGCTTATAAACAGCAGAAGTGTTCATTGTTTCATGGAACATAGCAGAAAACATTTCTAACATAACTATAAGCACTAACAGTTGATTAATGGGGACTATGAAAACCTATGGGAGGAAAAAAAGGATTTTCAAAAAAAGCAGATCTCCTGTGCAATTAAACCAGCAGAATTTGTTCAACATTAATGGATTTCCTTATCACTCTTTTCTTAACCAGAGCATCTGCTCATGTCTGCTATCATCTGATCCCTTTGTTAACCAATGGGGAAATATTTGGGATGGAAACTGAGGTCAGCCTCCATTTGCTTGACAGAAGGAGCAGCAAAGAAATTCTTGAGGCTATTGTTATGGAGACACAAGACTTGGCATCCCCCACCCTTCGCAGTGTCTCCTTCCACACCGAACTGAAGGGCGTTTTTCTTGATGCTGATGTCATCATTTTGCTTGATGATATCCTTCAGGAGACGATCCCAACAATTGAAGGCTGCATCCGACAAGTGACAAATCAATGTGAAATATATGGTCCTCTGATAGAGAAAAATGCCAAAAGCGATGTAAAAATTATTGTGATGGGGAAAACCTTTGCCAACCTGAAGGCACTTATGCTTATGACACATGCTCCATCAATTAACCCTCGAAATATTGTCACTCTAGCAACACTCTTGGAAAGTGAAGCCAAAGCCATGTTGGCAAGAAAAATGCAAACACATTCAGCAGGTAAGCAACAGATGATTGTGGACTGATTATTATTTATTTAAGGTGCAATTCAATCGGGATGCCCGTAGCCCTCCGAACTCGGAGGATTGTGGGCATCCTGTGCAGGGCGGGAGGAGCGTGGCGGTGAAAGTCGCCTCTGCACTCCTCCCACCTTGCCATTTTGGCCGTCTACATGTGGCGCTTCGGAGGGACAAGGCGGAAGGAGGTTGAGGCTCTGCCAGGATACCACGTATTTAGCGGTGCCGGCCTCTTCCCCTCTCCGCCCACTGGAACATCCCAAAAGCCCTTCTCCGAGGTTGCTCTTGTTACCTCGGAGGAGCAGCCAGCACGTTTTTTTCCACGCCGGCTGTGACAGCAGGGAGCGGAATCTGAGCACAGATCCCCAACTATGAGGTCAGAGCAATTTTCCAACCTCGTAGCTGGGAATCAAAAAAATCCTATGGCCATCTAGATGCTGTCTAATGGCCATAGGATTGCACTGTAAGTTACTTTGGATGTTTATATTGTCCTGTCTCAGGGCAAATTATGTTTAAAATCACACTTAAAAAAACAGGTGAGAAATAAAAATCTAACCAAAGCACATATCCTTATAAAAATCCACAAAATTCCTCAAGGTTAAAAATATTCCAGACTATACATCCCAATTCCAGTACTGAAAATGAAGGACCTATACTATCTTTGGAAGAACTCAGGCTTTGGTGCACCTCTAGGGGAAAGAAACTACAGTAATGGCACGGTCTCTCTCCATATCCTTCACATACATATTGGCAAATTAGCAGTGTGGGAGATCATAATATTCATGCAAGAGGAACTGTCAGTTTGAGTAAAATATTGACAGATGGGTGACTGGGGAAATAAATATAAACCACAGACTTTCTGGAAGATCTGTGGTTCAAGTAATTATCCCAATATATGGTGGGCCTCACTAGGCCTTCTGAGGACTTTAGGCCTAGGCATTGGATTTAAACTGAAAATCCCAATGCAGGCTGCTGCAACTTGTGTAGTACAGATTGGGTCCACCCCATCACCCTGAACAAATAGCTCCTGAGTGGATGGCGAGAAAAGCCTGATCAGTATTATGCAAACCACAGTCTCTGCAATGGTCTGTAGGCATTGGTGCCAACGAATGGTGTCATAGACCCACCCTGGCACCTGTAGGCTTCTACCCAGGTATAGCAAGGCACAACACATCAGGGAAACCTATGGACTTTGGTAAGGTATTCCCTATTGCCCCTCTGCCTATTCAGATAAAGTCTGGCTGAGGTCTGAGGGTTCTCAGAAATCTAGAGGCCAATTTGGATACAAAGCTCCTCTTGAGAGATCTGTTCCAGGTCTAGGGTGCTTCCAGACCAAGCTTTTGTTGTGCAGTCACCCTGCCTGAAACTTGGAATTTTACAGGGGAGGTCCAGATGCTGTCATCTTACATTTGTAACTTTCCTGTGTTTTCCCATGGCTTCTTCCTTAGTTTTTCTTACCACAAAAAAAATAAATCTGTTAAGGAGGGAAAGATGGATAGCTGCACAATGCCTTTGGATTGTGCCTGAAAGTACCCTAGTCTATTCTTAATTTTATTTTATTTTTTAGAATTATGGTTTTGCTGCATCTGTACTATTGAGCATATCTTTCCAAAGAATGATGTACTTCATCTTCACATTCAACAAGAAACATACTTGTTGCCCATATGGGACTCCATTTATTTATTTATTTATTTGTTTGTTATATTTTATATTTATATGCCATATAGGACTCCATATTTGCGTGGGATGAATTCTCGTCTTTGCAGATAATAATGAGTGTCTAAACATTTTAAAGTGAATTAATATGAAAACTCCAGATCTGCATATTCAAATGTTTCCTATAATTCCCACTGCTCTATTATATTTGAAATGAACCTATGAGCTTTTCTTATGCTCAGACCATTGCTCCAGCTAGCTAGCCCGTTATAGTCCACTATGACAAGGAGCACCTCTCTGAGGTCTTTCCCATCACCTACAACCTGAGATCGTTGAACTGGAAGTACCAGGGGCTGAACCTTGAATTTTCTGAAGGCAAAGCACATCACATGTTCTGCCACCAAGCAATTGGCACCAAGAAATTAGAGAGAAGATCTAGAAGTGTGCAACAGTATGTATCATGTGCTTCACACCAACTGAAAGACTAATGTCTCCTAGAGATTGAATCATAAATATGAGATCACCAGCAGAGAGCAAACATGATCTATGGCAGATTGTAAGCACTACGGAATCCAATGAAGGAGTGGGTACATCTGAACATTTGGGATTCCGAGGTAGAACTTTGCTGGGCTAAACTTAGGTTGGGGTTATGAATATGGAGCCAATAACCCTACACTTCCCCAAAAAGCAGAGTGTCATTAACTGTGTGACATAAGAATTTTGAATATGAGATGCAAGACCTTAGTCTCAAAGCCCCCGTCCCAAAACTGCCATAGTCCTCCCAATCTCCAAATACCATAGTCCTCCAAATCTCATAATGAGATTTGTGTATCCTATAGCTTGGGCTGAAATCAATAGCAGCTGCTTATAAACGGCAGAAGTGTTCATTGTTTCATGGAACATAGCAGAAAACATTTCTAACATAACTGGTAGAAAA
The DNA here is from genome assembly GCA_021292165.1 of Shinisaurus crocodilurus. NCBI lineage: Eukaryota > Metazoa > Chordata > Lepidosauria > Squamata > Shinisauridae > Shinisaurus > Shinisaurus crocodilurus. Next base: position 126,065,993 of record CM037876.1, read on the forward strand.
GGCAGTTAACTCCTGATACATAAAACATTGTTCCTCCAATTCAAGACAAAATGTTAGCTATTTTAACTAAGAAAGTAGCTGCTCAGCTATAGCAAGTTACATAGTCCATAATGTGGTAATTTGGGGGATGCTATAGTCTAAGGCAGAGGGACATTAAAAGCTCATTTGTAAGGGTCCATTGAAGATTCCAACATCGAAATGTTGCCACCTCTTTACAATCTGATTTTGAGTTGTTAACAAAATATCTGTTAAATTGACACCGGATACCTCCTGTTACGTCCCCGTTTCATACATTGGCATGTGGAGGAATGTTAGGTCATGAGTTGAAAAATTTTCTAGAGAGCAGTGGAGCGAGCACACAAGGCTTCACATCTCCCTTGCACACAAGCATGTGGGTAGCAGATGTGTGTCCCTGCTATTGGGGGTGCCATCTCTCAGCAACGCAACGGTTCCCTTCCATTGTGCATGGTGGAAAGGAATCCTTAGTGAGAGTTGCTTTGGGGAGAAGGGGCATGAAGGGGACAGATAAATTCTGTGTGAATTATTACCCTTATTTATGGCTACGAAATGTGATGGCTATGTGGAACCTCAGGTTTAGAGGCAATATGCTGTGGAGGCTGTTGCTTTTGTGTCCTACTGGTGGGCTTCCCAGAGGCATCTGGTTGACCATTATGGGAAACAGAAGGCTGCGGTAGGTGAACCTTTGGTCTGATCCAGTAGGGCTCTTCTTCTGTTCTTACCAGTTTGTTCATTCATCTTTCTATTGTTATCTTCAACAGGAATAAAAAATCTCATAGTCTGGGGTAACGTCAGCGGGAGTAGCTTTGTTGATCTGAGTAAGACAGAGCTGTATAGATATGACAGCGCCATCTGGGGCCCACCAAGCTTTTTCCGCCCTTTGTTGGACGTGCTGTTTGATCGGTATTTTTTTGTGATATTTATACTTAACATATTTGTTTTGCTTTCTATTTGCTTTTATGTTGTTCCTGAACCTTCGCATGCCTTCTCCTCTGCTCTTCACTTTAGGTGCTCCATTTTGTTAACGGTTGGTGTTCTGATGTAATTTTAAAGAGAGGTAGAGAGAGAAATCTTGCTATATTAAAGCCAACCAACAAAAGCCTCATTGAATTCAATTTTGGGAATTTGGTCCTTAGAATTTAGCCCTGAAAAGATTCAAATGTCTATTTCTTAGTACAATACTACATGAATACTTATCATTTCACTTCTGCAAGCCCTTTGGTTAGATGCTCTTGTTTGTTCAGGATTTTTCACACACCAACACAGGGCCAAAACACATTTTTAAGTAGACTTTAAGATAGGCCTCATCTTGAGTACTGTGTTCAGTTCTGGGCACCACACTTTAAGAAGGACGTAGACAAACTGGAGAGGGTTCAGAGGAGGGCAACAAGGATGATAAAGGGACTGGAAACAAGGCCCTATGAGGAGAGACTGAAAGAACTGGGCATGTTTAGCCTTCAGAAGAGGGGACTGAGGGGAGATATGATAGCACTCTTCCAGTACTTGAAGGGTTGTCACACAGAGGAGCGCCAGGATCTCTTCTCGATCATCCCAGTTTGCAGGAAACTGAATAATGGGCTCAAGTTACAGGAACCCAGATTCCACCTAAACATCAGGAAAAATTTCCTGACTGTTAGAGCAATAAGACAATGGAACCAACTACCTAGGGAGGTGGTGGGCTGTCCCACTCTGGAGGCATTCAAGGTGCAGCTGGACAGACATCTGTCGGGGATGCTTTGACCAGGATTCCTGCATTGAGCAGGGGGTTGAACTCGATGGCCTTGTAGGCCCCTTCCAACTCTACTTTTCTATGATTCTATAGCAAAATAGAAACACAGAGAGCTTGTAATGTGTTTGCACCATATAAATCTACTCAAGTACATTGCCTATTTCACAGTATCTTTGCCAGTGTTTGCATTTTGCAATAGCTCCAATGCTCTTTTGAAGTCATAGCACATGGGGCTTTTGAAACACATATTTCCATCAAACATGTTTGTAAGTGCTGGTTACGATGGTTTATTATGTTCACAGAACAATACAAGTTTTTATACAAAAGAAAGATTTTGTCTTGAAATACATCTGTATTTGAAAGTTGCTGTTATGTTTTTAAGTACTCTTGACCAATGTCTCCCATGCATGGTTACCAGTTTGCAACCTGGGGACTCCACTTTTACATGCAGATGCAGATCTGCTGCTGAATTGGAAGATGAGGCAGCCAACCCGTTCGCTTCTCCTCCTATAGTCCATAATCGTCTCCACCAGCATTACAGCACACTTGGAGTCCTGCTCATTGCAGTAGGTGGAGGAGAAAAGCAGACAACAGAACTAGAGGGAAAATGGGTTGGGGGAAGATGTGACTGCCCCATGTCCCAATTCAGCAGCAGATTAAAGGTGAAGGAGGCATTTTTTGGTTGTCTGTCAACCCTGGCTAAGAATGCTTGGAGGTGGAGGGGTACAAAATTGAAGGATATTTTTAGTTGTTTGGGCCTCCCACTTCACTACAAACCTTACTAAAGAGATTGTGGTGACATGTGAGGCTGGGAATCTGAGACTTTGAACTTGTTGAAAAAAGACTTCGTTTAAAAAAAAAAAAAGGTTTGGGACTCCTCTCTAGAAAACAGCCTTTTACTATAGTTTTCTTTATTTGTGTTTAATAAAAGCTCTCCTTTCTCACTGACAGTGAATGGATGCGTACTGAATTTGTGGTTGCACTAAGTTTACTAAGTTCTTGGGGGACGCATTGTTTGGGCATGGCGCCTGCGCATGTCATTGCTACCGTGCTGAGATATTGGTACCAGGACTCCCCACCAGGAGAAATGGTCTCTCTGGGAGTAATCAGTGAAGGTAAATGTTGTCCTTTACTCAAGTAGTCATGAAATGCTTCTCTGTCTCACTACTCCATTTACACTAGAGGCCGTGGGAAAGACTTGCGTTTTTCTATCCCATCATTCCTATTTTTTTCAGTAACAGCATTAAGCACCTACGTACTTAACTTTCTCTCACTGAAATCAATTGGACTTAAAATCACTTTACTTTGATTGGATCATGCTCTTAATATTCTGAATGGGAATAGAGAAACTTTATGAAAGTTTTTTTGGTTTTGGTTTTTAAATGGGATAATCATGCCAACTTTCAGCCTTTAAAATATTATCTCATCCACTTTTTGGAGAAGAAGTAGAAGGCCATAGAAAAACCAAAAGGAAGACAGCACAAAGTGGGGGGGGGAGGGATATCTAGATGCTGTATGCATCAACTCTGTCAAAATCAAACATTTAAATGAAATAACAAAGAATTCCAAAATCTGGATATGAAACAGTAGAATAGTTTCTTATGTAATTTAAATTACATAAGAACCAGTGTGGCGTAGTTGTTAGAGTGTTGGACTGGGACTCGGGAGATCCGGGTTCTAGTCCCCGCTCGGCCATGAAACTCACTGGGTGACTTTGGGCCAGTCACTGCCTCTCAGCCTAACCTACCTCACAGGGTTGTTGTGAGGATAAAATGGAGAGGAGGAGGATTATGTAAGCTGCCTTGGGTTCCTTGCAGGAAAAAAGGCGGGGTATAAATATAATGAATAAATAAATAAATAAATAAAAATAAAAAACTGCTTTAAAGTGACATTTCCCTGTTAGAATCTTTGTATCTGCAGTTTTCAAAGAAAAAATATTCTTCACTCTTACTCTGAAATCTCTTGTCCAAATGTGTTTTTGTAGTCTCTGCATGAATAAAAGGCTGTATAAATCCATAACCCGATTCAGAATCAGTGTATTACATAGGACTGTGAGTCACATGCATTTCTGTCTTCCACACTTCTGGCTGTAAAAAGTCTCCAAAACAAATGAAGTTGTACATTGGGGGATCATGAATGTAGCCATTGCGAGATCTTGTATGAGCTGAGACTCCTGGAGCTCATGGATTTTGCTATGCTTGAAATGTATGGGTTGAATCCAGACTTCAGTGAGTCTGTACTAAGTATGCCTAAGTCTAGATCCAACCCTATGAGGCCCACTTTGAACACCAAACAGAAGCAGCATAACAGAAGCACCCTTCACTCATACTTTTACTTTCATCTACTTTTGGTGTAATATGCAATTGCAAACTACCTCTCCAGATACCTGTCTGCATTTACAAGAGTCGTTCCTGTGTCTCTGTATACGGTAGGGTCTTGCAGTATGTCTGACTCTCTGGCAGGCTTGGGTACTTCAGAGCCTCTAAAAAAAAGAAAGAAAAAAAGAACTTTGGATTTCATAGGTCTGCTGAGGAATGCTATAGGAATTTGCAAAAATATAATAGCCCCAAAGCAAAGTTTGGTGAGATACTGTTCCACACATGGAACTCTCATACAAGCAGGGAATTCCACAATTACTATAGAGTCAGACAGCTCCATGGAGCAAGAGGGGTCAGGGACAGCTCTCTGCACACAGTCTCTGACTGTCCCTGACATTGATACAAACAGAGTGAGCCCGTTTGTGTAGGGGCTCTGGGTTGTATCCAAAGCAATGGAATGTATACTGCTGGCAAAATGGATTTCCTGCCCCAACTGTGCCCCCAAATCTGCTCCAGAGGATTGAGGAACCCTGCAGAGCAGATCTAGGGGGGCACAGGAGGGTGCAGCGAGGAGGAAAACATGGGAAAGTCGCATTATACAAGTGGAAGTCCATTCACATGATGCTGAATATAGCCCACTGTATATGTGTTGGGTGGGGATTGTGTGCCCATGGACTGAGCTAAATATCTGAACTGGGATTTGAGGTGATGTTAACTGGATTATTTAGTAAATACCACATTGTGCTATTGCATGAAAAGATGCATCCAGAAATAATTTTGTAAACTCTGTTTCTGAAAGATCTAGCTGTAAGATCTTTATCACTTTTTGAAAATTTGTTTGTTTGTTTGTTTTATTTCTATACCATCCAATAGCCAAAGCTCTTTGATTTTTAAAATATGAAAATGTGACATACTGTACATATTATGATTGTAGTAAGATCCATTGCATGATTTGTGTCTACATTCCTAATACCTCTTTAAGTAATCTGAGAAATATTGTAATACTCTCCAGATTATAAATGTACTTGTGACCATGACAAAGAACCCAAGTCAGGAGATTTTGGTTATGCAAATCCTTGCTCCTGGTCATGGTAGTTGCAACAGCTCAGCTTCATCCCCTTCCTACACAGGTCTTTCAGACATGGATGCCTCCATATGTTCCACACCTTTCCATTCAGCATCTAAATAAATCCCTAGAGAGGGGACATTTAGGGGGCAATCCTATGCAAGTTTAGACAGAAAAAAGGTCTCTGGCTCCCAGCATGCCCCAGCCAGCATAGCCGAATGGGGCATGCTGGGAATTGTAGGCCATTTTTCTGTCTGAACTTGCATAGAATTGCGCCTTTACTGGCACATTTTTTAGGTCAGACAAGGGGTGCTTCCAGATGGAGGGCTCCAAGTATTAGCAATCAGAAGGCATTGTGCCAAAATTCCATCTTTTTTTCCTTAACAGATTTTCTGCAGTGGGAAAACATGGGAGGGTTACGAGAGGAAGATATTGTCACCTGGAACTCCCCCCTGCCACCCAGTAAAATTCCATGAATGAGGCAGGGTGATGGTGCCATAAAAGCCTCATCTGGAAGCACCCAAGGCAAAATGGTCGGACATGCTCCACATTCTTGTAATTCCTAGTGTTAATGATAAAAAGTGAGTATGTTATCTGTGAATGAAACACATTTTGGAGGGACTGTTTCTGTTCCTTAGGTCAGTTCGGGCTTCCTGAGGGGATTGTCTATTCCATGCCTGTACGATTCGAGAATGGCAGCTGGAAGGTCTTTACAGAAATAGAAATTACTGAGAAAACTCAAGAATATCTTCAGATTCTAGCCTGTGATCTGATTCGGGTAACATCATACTACTTTCATGTCCTGTAATATCGCTTCCAGAATTCTTCCTTATAGTTTTGGACACATTCCAAACAAGAGACTCCCTATACATCACTTTTACTCCAGATGTGGAGTAGGGATGAACAAATTTATTTATTTATTTATTTATTTCATTTTTATACCGCCCAATAGCCGAAGTTCTCTGGGCGGTTTACAGCAATTAACAAGACAGTCCTTGCCCGCAGGCTTACAATCTAAAAAGACACGACACACAAGGAAAAAGGAATGGGGAGGGAAGAAGGGGGAATATTAATAATACTCCTGGTAGGGCTGGTGGAATGGCCCTGCGCTCCCTCTCTTCTCCCTCTGCACAGCCTGCTGGAATGGCTGCTGGTGGTGACAGTAGAGGGAGGAGGAGCCTTCAGGAGTACAGCCTTTCAGCAGGGCTGGTGGAATGGCCTTGCACTCCCTCTCATCTCCCTCCTCTTAGCCAATCTATCACTTTCAATTTCTCTCAGTTTCTCAGTTTCCAATCTTAAGTTTGGTTCATCCCGAACTTTTTAAGTTTGCATGAAAATTCATAAGCATTTTTTGCAGTTTCCCTAATACATATATTTTTGTATGTATTTTGCCTAATGGAAACAGTTTTCTTAATATAACATTATTTTCTCTAATATATGAATTTTTGTATGCATTTTTTATTGAAAAGTTCCATTGCAAAATTCAGGAAAGTGCAAATTTCGAAGGACAACTGAGTTTTGATTTGCATAGTGGTTTGAAAGTGCAAAATGATGCAAATTCACATTAAAATGTGAAGTGAACAAATTTCTCCCCCATCCTTAGTGTGGAGGCCCTATTTGCAAATCAACAATGCCCTTGCTAGTAGTTTTCATTGAAATTGTACAATTAACAGCATGATCCAATGTAGCTGCCTGTAACCCTCTGAACTCAGATGATTATGGGCAGCCAGTCAAGGACAGAAAGAGTGCAAAGCAAAGATCATCTAAGTGTTTTGCCCCTGCTCGCAAGTGGGTTGCACATTTGGAGAAGTTTTTCATAGGCACAAAACCCAGCAAAAGCATAACACATAAATTAGTCCATTCCCTTCAATTTCAGTAGAAGTTGTAGTGCACTTAGGATCAAAACTTTTGGGGAATGAATTAAGAACTCCTGGAGCGCATAGTACTATTGTTGAGATTTCTACTGAATTGTTCATTCTTTTCAGTTTGCCGTGTTCAGAATACAGGCAGTCCCCAGGTTACGAACGAGTTCCGTTATTAAGAATGTCTTTAAGTCGAATTTGTATGTAAGTCGGAACAGTGTAGTGTTCTATACGTTAAAATCGGCATTTACGCAAATTGCGTAAATTACGCAAATTGCGTAGTATACTACGCTATGTACTCTATGTAAATGACGTCGCACTGGTAAACCCAGAGAAGTCCGTTCTTATTTATGGGTTGTCTGTAAGTCGGACATTCTTAACTCGGGGTCTGCCTGTATTGAAATGGAAAATATTACTTGAAACACACTACTCTAAAGTTTTGAAAGGTTTGGTTATCTTTGTGGCTCAATCCCTAAAGCCTTTGGTATCAACAGGTAAATGCCACACTAACATAGTGATAGTTCGGAAGCAATGTATAAAGATTAAACAAGAGAAGTTCAGGAAAAGGGTGTTATTAGTGCTGTTGGATAAGAACTTATTTTTATCGTAATGCACTTTAAAGATGTAATAGCTGTATCACCTGCAGCTGTTCTGTGCTAAATAAAATATTTCTTTTTCCATGCAGGAAAAACAAGTTGCATTAGGTGAAGTAGCAGAAATGTATCCACAGAGACGAGGTAAAAATCAGTGATAGAGTAAGAGTGCTTTCTATAATAGCTAACACAAATTGAATCTGAAGACCAGACTTAAAGCCATACATTCTCAGGGGCTACATTTTAAAACTGAACAAAAGTTGTGAACTGAGAATCTCTGGGGTTTAGCTGTGGTTGAATAAACTCTAATCATCATATCCATTACTAGATTCTTGGAATCCCCGATTACTCAAGTGCTGGGTTATAAAATCTGAGTTGCATTTATAATTCAGTGACTGGTAATGTCAAAAATTGTAAAAGATTGTTCTTCTTCGTGGTCTCTGTGCATCACACACATACGGGTTCTGCGGCTGCGCTGAGGTTCAGACTTGTTTTTCTCAAACAACAGCCCCTCTCCCATGCCACATGGCAAACTGCTTTTGAAACTGGGGCGAGTTTCGAAAACAATTTGTGATATGGCTGTTTAGAGCCAGGGGTGGGGGAAGTCAAAATTCCATGGAGCCAGCAGGCAATACTATCTAAGCAGATGTTTGGATCCCGGGCATTGCTTGTCACTGTTTACCAATTTTTTCAGTTCCAGGGCAACAAAAAATAGAACTTCATCAAATTTTTCAAGCACCAGGCAGACTGTAATACAAAGCCTGAAGTGCTGAATACAGACATGTATAGGATTCAAGTGCAATCCTATACATGTCTACTCAGAAGTAAGTCCCTGATTTAAAGTACAGTACTATACATGTCTACCCATAAGTAAGTCCTAGATTAGTGGGTATAGGACTGCAGGCTCAAAATCAAACAATACTGAAGAACTGTTACAATATTTGGGCAGTATCCAATTTGTTCCGCATGCTAGCGGGTCTTGCCACTAGTGCAAGAGGGAACTAGCAGTTTGAGGAGCAGCCAGAAACAAGTGGAAATGCTTGTATTCTGAAATGGGGCAGGTCAGCGGAACTTGCAGAAGGAAGCTCTGCTGACCTGTCCCTATATGGAAACAAGTGTTCCCACTTGTTTCCTGAACTGCTGTTTTCTGTTGCATGAATAGTGGGTCCCACTTGCACAGCAGATCGAGTGGGAGTGTAGTGTTGGATACTACCCCTTGACTATATTCCTGAAGGTAATGGGCTCAAATCTTTCTTGGGATTATTTCTTACATTTTTCCCCAATAGACTTCTTCTAGACCTCAAAACCCAGACATAATTTGTTACCACATTTTACTTCAGCTCATCAAGTAGATTTTATGGTCTGTCATACTAATAAAAATAATATAGTTAAATGGCAGAACATAGACATTCTTTATTACAGAGATTCGTGTGGCACGTATTCATTCAATGGAAGAAGAGCAAGTCCTTGATGGTAAGGCAAAGAAATAATTTAAGTACATAATTTCACTGGAGAAAACATTACCCCCTGACTTGTTTTTCAGGATAGAAAAATACAAGCAGCTGCAATGCACTCTGGTATTGGGAAGATGTGGTATCACAATATTGAACTTTCTTTATTTTAAACAGAATTTTTATTGTCCAGGGGATGGTAGATATTAAAGTAGTAACAATTTGATACTAGCACATTGACGGGGGGGGGGGGTAGTCCAGCCTACTCCCTGCTATGATCCTTTTCTACTTGCACATGGTTTCACACAGACAAGCAATAAAAAAAAAATTACCACTTGCAGTCTGTAAAGGCGCAGGCGCAGCCCAATCTACCAGTTCTGCACGTTACCACTTCATTCTGCTGCATATGTAGACCAGGCCATAAACTGAGGGCAGAAGGAGAGAGAAACCATCTGACCATCAGACCCACAGAGAGAGCTCTATTTGAACCTCATTTTCTGTAATCCCAGAGATCAACTTTATTTTCAGTCTGGGTGTGTTTAGAGCTGGACTGATTTCTAGATGGCACCAGTGTGTAGAATTAATCTATCAAGTTAATCTCACAGTTATTGGTTATTTATGAACATTCTCTAGCATCGCTTGCAGACAACATATACTGGACAAACAATGTCAAAATTCCTTTTTTATGTTGCTGCACATTCTCTTAAGGTTCCTTAGAGACCATGCTTATTTCATTGGGCAAATTACAAAATTATGATCAGATTATGCTGAAGTATGCACATTCTCCAGTGTTTCTTGGAGACTATGCCTATTGACCAGAGAATGTGTATATTGACAAGGGAATGTACAAAATGCAGTGGAGATAAAAACATTCCCCAAGGCTTGTTGGTGCATATTGCCTCAAGAATGTGCAAAATACAGTTGAGATATGCACATTCCCCAAGGCCTGTTGGGGATTATGCATAATGGCTGGAGAATGTGCACAATTTCCTCTACATGAACAGATTATATGCACATTCTCCTTGAAGCCGTGGTGAATGTGAGCAATGGCTGGTTGTTATGCACATTACCTGTTCAACCCACATTAGCCCCAACACATACAAAGAACTCACTCAAATGTTAATATAAAGGCTTCCCAGTAGTAAAACATATCAAAGTTAAATCTAATACAATCGACTCCCTTGGCTATTGAAAAAAATCCATTCCATTAATGTAAAACCTTTATAGCATTATTGTCACATTCCTCTACAGAAACATTTTTCAGAATGCCTTGTGGTTTGATCTGCCTTACCACATTGGAGAAAGGTGATGAGTCTTTGTCTCAGAAGCATCTCCCAGATTACCTGTGTGTGTAGAGAAAAGGCATGCATGATACGGTTCATGGTTCATGGTTGTGCCTGGCAGCACTTTCTGTAATTGACTGTGGGGCCCAATACTAATGAATCCCAGCTGGTGTTAAGTATAGAAACTGGTTCCAGTGAAAGTGACAGCATTGTAAGACCAGCTAAAGAATATGGCAGGTTCTCCAGTGTTTTGTACCACCACAGAAAGTGGTATCTTACACTTGGTGATCGGGCACAACAATTGCCACTGCCTACTCTTAAGATCCCCTTACAATTTTGCTAGCAGATGGACTCTGGGGGAACTGTAAGGGCTCTGAGATGTGCCCATTGCGTGCTCCAGAGCCGCCTGCTGTGGAGGCAAGGGGAAGCACAGGCACTGCCACACTGAGGGCTGTTTCCGTGCCAGTGCTGGCCTTTGAACTGCTGTGTTCATTGCAAACGTTTACAGAATTGGTCTGTTCTTTAATCTGGTTTTTTTTAGGGGTTGCACTTTCATCAAGTGGCCAAGGGGTCGCTTTGGAAAACGAAGATCAAACTACTGCTGAAGGTAAATCTCACAGAGCTCTAAGAAGTCCCAACCCCTCCATGGGTTTTTAAAAGCCAAAATCAACTGGGGTGAAAAAAGGGTAGATTGGAGAGAGGCAACATAACCCTCTCCCCTCTGGTACTTTCCAGCTCAAAATTACCGGTATACTCCCAAAGCTGTTCCCTGCCCCACCACCGAATGCATGGTTGGTGTGAGGATAGAGATTTCTACGTAATGAAAAAACAGCTTGTTTCACTGATTGTCTGAATTGATTAACTGAAAAGCATGATATTTCAGGTGATGTGAGAAGATATGAAAGTTCTAACTATGATGCTATCTGTGCAAGTAACTACTTGATTTGCACAGTGATCAAATTACAAACATGCATGTATGAACTAGCCCTGAGACAAAGAGACTAAGTATTTTGCCCAGGTCTACTTAGGGCATTTGAATTTGAGAAGCTGGTAGATAGAAGAACTCCGGTCTCTTTTGTGTCCCTGCTTAACTACCAGCAAACGTGATAAATTAAGGGCCGGTTCTCATGTCAGGATAAGCCACCATGGGTTATTTAAGCTGTGGGGATCCCAGACAAACACTGGCCATCATTTTGAATATGCAAGCCTTGTTGTGTCATGCAAACCTGGGAATCCTGTGTGTTATTTGAGGGTTAAACAACTCAGTTACCCCTAGAACAACCCATGGGTTCTGACTCTAGTTTTCCTAAGAACACCCCTGCATGCTGCTTGATAAGGCAATTTTGCAGTTAGGTTTGGTGGGTTAAAAGTGGCTTGTAATGCAGCATCAGGAGCAACTAAAAAAGGTCAGAAGCACTATCGCATGTGCACAAGCCTTTGCAGACACCTAAAGGGATTCTCTAGATCAGTGGTTCCCAACCTTGGGTCCCCAGATGTTACTGGACTACAGCTCCCAGAATACCTTGCCAGCATGGCTAATGACAAGGGATGCTGGGAGCTGTAGTCCAGCAACATCTGGGGACCCAAGGTTGGGAACCACTGATCTAGATCACACCCATTGACCTCAGTTAACCTGGAGTAGTTAAGCATAAGCCAGTTTTTTGCCTAGGTCCCATCCAATAACCCCCATTGCCCTGTCAAAACCCCCTTTTAAAGGGGACCCTAAGTCTTGACTGCAGTCAAGACTCCTTTTCCACAGAAAAAAAGGGGTGGGACGCACTTTTGCACTTTCCCAAGCAGTTAGAGTCTTGGGGAAAAGTGCAAAAAATGTGCAACATCCTGAGGACTATCAGTCAGAGAAAAAGAGGATCTAACTGAAAAGGGGCTGTAAATCTCTTCACCATCTTTTTGCGAAGTAAGATCACTCATGCCTTTGTTTTCTCTTGACAGCTTGCCTTTTGACAGGTGTCAGGACAGAAATGGAGGGGGAAAGCCTATTTGGACCCTTTTCCAGTCAGTATCCAGGGTTGGTACCTGCTGCACTCTGATAGCAGGAACCCCCCCAGCATTGCCCAACCAAAGCACCCCATTCCCACACTCGCACAGCTGTGCTCCTGCAGCAATTTAAAAAAACAACAACACATTGTGTGTGCAAAAATAATAATAAAAAAATGTTTGTCACCCACCGGCAGTCCCTCCAAGGTGCAGCTTGGGCACTTTGAAGGGGCTGTCAGTGGCTGTTAAAACGGGATTGCGAAAACCAGCTGTCAAGCTGGACTTCGTGATCTCTGAAACATAAATGGTAAACTATGACCCTATCTAGACAGGCAGAGCCTAGCAACAGTGATCAGTGCTCTGGTAACCTCTTGTTTGGACTATTGTAACACGCTCTACGTGGGGCTGCCTTTGAAAACGGTCCGGAGACTTCAATTGGTTCAAAACAGGGCAGTGAGGCTGCTAACGGGGACTGGCCGACAAGAACATATTACGCCAGTCCTCTATGATTTACATTGGCTACTAACTGAAGTCCGGGCCCGATTCAAAGTGCTTACATTAACATTTAAAGCCCTAAACAGTTTGGGGCCAGGTTATCTGAAGGAACACCTCGTTCCATATGAGCCTGCCCGAACCCTGAGATCTTCGGAGGCCCTTCTCAGAGTGCCCCCTCCAAAAGAGGCTAGAAGGGTGGCTATTAGGGGAAGGGCCTTCTCAGTTGTGGCACCCCATCTATGGAATCAGCTCCTCAAGAAGGTGCACCTGGCGCCTACCCCCTATTCTTTCAGGCACCAGGTGAAGACATTTTTATTTTCCCAGTATATTAATGGTTTATTTTATTCCTTTTATTATTGCCACTGTACCTCTGGATTGAATTTATTTTGGCTGCTTGTTTTTATCATGTTATATTTTAATATGTTTGTGTTTTTATATTATTTTTGTTGATATTTTTGTGTTGCTTTGTTTTATAAACCGCCCAGGGAGCCTTTTGGCTGATGGGTGGTGAATAAATTTATTAAATAAATAAATAAATAAAGGGGCAAAAAGCCGCAGTGAGCCGAGATTGGCTCGCGGTTGTGGTAGGGAGCGGGGAGACAAGTCGGTCCTGCCACGGGGTCTCCTGGGATACCCACGGGAAGACCAAGGGGGAAGGAGGTGGAGGGAGGGGGCGAACAACCCATGGTGAGCCCATTCGTCTGTCAGGTGCACCATGGGTTGTTCATACAACAACCAACCCACCGTGGCTTATTGCCAGGGTGGGTTGTCATGAATGCACCCAATGTGTCCATATTCAATCTGGAATTTGAATTCACATTTTCTGCATCCAAAGCCCAAGATTCTTTCCGCTGGAGCATGCAGACATTTGCCCATCCCTTCTCATTCTCAAGCACTCTCCAGTTCATGAATACTGGTCAACATTAATGATGGAGAGCCCAAATGGACCTCATGGGAAAAAGAGAAGTCAGAATATACTAGCAGGTTAAAAAAAAAAAAAAAGAGCAACTTGTGTATGAATATGTGTGAAATTAACCGTTCATTTGATCACAGATGAGCTAAATGAGTCAAGGAGTATGGAAGAAGAAGGAAACTTTGAAGAATCCATCGAAGAAAATGATGAAGAAGGTAGCCAGAAAACTGAATGAAAACATTTTTTTAACTCTCTGGGGTGTAGGTAATAACAGCTTCATTGCCTTGTCAAGTGTGCAGGGAAAAGCCCCAACTATATAACACAAGAAGACAACAGGCGCTTTCACACGTCACGCTAACCCACCCTGGCAATAAGCCACGGTGGGTTGGTTGTGTGACTATCCCAGGGGACATTGTGGGAGGACTGAGTTGTGCAGCTAAAAGTACACACACACACACACCTTTTCTAGGGAAAAGCTAGCTGAAAGCTAGCTGTCAAAACTATGGGTCCCTTTAAAAAGGGGGGTTTGACAGGGCAATGTGTAGTTTTTGGCTCGGAGATGTAGCTGTATATTCTAGGGAAACTCATTTTGCCTAGAAAAAGGGGAGCACTTTTGCACTTTCCCAAGCACCTAGGGGCTTGGGGGAAAGTGCAAAATGTACCCCAGCGTGTGGATGGGGAGGGGGGGAGGTGAATAACTTTGGGCAAAGGGGGTATAAATCCCCAAACACCCCCTTTTGTCATGCAGAGATCCCTCACACCTTTGGTTTCTCTTGACAGTTTCTCTTTTGACAAGAGAAACCAAAAGGGGGGGGGGGAACAATCTGGAGTCTCTCCTGGGGAATGCCCAGGCCTGGTACCTGCTGCACCTTGGCAGCAAGCACCGCCCTGGACATTGCCCCGGCCGAGGCTTCAAATCTTCACACTTGCACAACTGCGAAGTTTTACAGTTGCGCAAGTGCAGCTAATTTTTTAAAAATTTAACTTTTTTTTGGTGCACTTTTATTCAAAAAAGAAGGTCTAAGAGCCACGGACAGCCCCTCCAAGGTGCCGCATGGGCACTTTGAAGGGGGCTGTCAGTGGCTGTCAAAATGGGGATTGCGAAAGCCAGCTTAATAGCCGGCTTTTGTGATCTGTAGGGGGGGCGGGAATGGAAAAGGGGGGGAAAGCCACAGTGAGCCCAAAATAGCTCATGATGGCAGCGCGGGGGGGGGGGGAGCTGGTGCCAGCTGACCCAAGTGCCGCCTGGGTACTTTGGGGGCCGCCGACACTGCTGCTTGCTGGGCAGCCCCGTGGCAAGAGCAGCAAGAGTTTTTTGCTGCTCTTGCCATGGGGCTCACTAGCTGATTCCCCCTACCCATAGTGGAATTGGTCGTCTGGGTTTGGATGACAAGAAAACCCATTGTGGGTTAGAACAACCCCTACAGCAACCCATGGGTTGTTGGGGTGGTTTGTTGCCCACGCACAATCCACCCTGGGGAAATTGGTCCAGGTTTGCACGACATGACAACCCATCATGGGTAGCAACTCACAAGGGGTTGTCATGTCATGCAAACCCAGTCATGTGAAGAATGAATACGGTTCTATTTATTAGTCAATTTTATTTTTCCAGTTTAAAGCTGTTATGGCATAGCTTCTTTTCAAATCTGGTTTGATTTCTGACTTCCATTAATATTGTCAGGATGTCATTCACAGTAAGACATTGCTTTAGTCATTACATGAACTACCTGGATGGATCATTCCTTCCCTGGAATGATGCAAATGTAATTTCATAAACTAAAAAATAAAAATACATTTTTGTAAAAAGACTAACATTGGTTTTGACTTCTCAAAATGCTGTTTCACAATATGACCACCTAAACATAGCCATGAAGTAATAAAATACCAGTTCTAAAGTGATCATAGTTTGTAATTATATACAGATTTTTTATTTATTTACAGCATTTGTATACTGCTCCATATCTAGACATATTCCGGAGCAGTGAACAATAAAAAGATAAAATGGATAAAAAAATAAAAACAATGCATTAAAAACAGGATAACATTAAGTCAACAAGAAAGTCTTCCCGGAACAAAGACATCTTCAGCAGGCACCGGAAATTACACCGTGTCCAAGCCTGCCTGACCTCCAGAGGCAGGGAGTCCCATAGACATGTAGCCGCCACTCTGAAGGCTCTTTTCCTGGCGGGCTCCAATCAGGCCAAAGTTCCTTGTGGAACCAGCAGAATAATGTCCTCCAAGGACCTCAGTGACTGGGCACTTATCCTGATCCCAAGTTGTTCAGGGTGTTGTACACTAGTACCGGAACCTTAAACCTGGCCCGGTAGCAAATAGGCAGCTAGGGCAGTTCCCTCAGCAGAGCGTTTGCGTGCTGAAAAGGGGCAGCTCCCGACAATAGCCGAGCTGCTGCATTCTGCACTAGCTCCAGCTTCCAGAGCAGCCTTAAGGGCAGCCCCACATAGAGCGCATTGCAGTAATCCAGTCTTGAGGTTACTAGCACCTGTATCAAGCCTGTGGCCAAGCTATCCCTTTCCAGGAGAGGCTATAGCTGGCGAACCAATTAATTTAGCCTTAATATAAAGGATTATGTTTCCAGATAAAAAATATAACAGCCATAAAGTTGGTTATTGGCATATAATCAGTATAAATCTCATCTGGTAGCCTGTGTTTTCCAGATGCATCTTATTATGCCATACAGTTCCCTGGTCAAAATCAATCTTTCCCACAAGGCAGCATCCCTTTTGCTCCTAGCACACTGACTCTCAGTCCTGGAACTTACCTCCTCCACTACCGCCTGAAATAACAACTACCAGTCTCTTCTCTTGCCCCTCATGTCTCAAGTGTTTCACGAAGAGCCCCTTTGACACTCACGCTTCCAGCATCTAATCTGCTTTTTTCATCCCTGAATGCAATTCTACTCAGACACACGTTATCCGTGCACTTTGGACAATACAGGCCTCTCTCTGACGTGCTTTGAGCCCCGCTTGAGCCGCTTCCAACTTTTTGCAGCAATCAAG
Source organism: Shinisaurus crocodilurus (assembly GCA_021292165.1). Lineage (NCBI taxonomy): Eukaryota > Metazoa > Chordata > Lepidosauria > Squamata > Shinisauridae > Shinisaurus > Shinisaurus crocodilurus. The sequence continues at coordinate 126,082,733 of CM037876.1, forward strand.
TTTGCCGTAGCTGCACTGATGCCACACTGTGTGACACATGGTGGGCACATGCTGGGGACCCTTCCCGTGAATGGCTGCAGCTCCCAGGTGCATGTCCACTGTGTGTTTCAAGATAAAAGTCCTTTAGGCTTTGTATATTTATCACTGCAAATGCTAGACCAGGGGTGGGTAAAACACGCCCAGGGCCACACGCACACATCCATGGCCTTGTGTGCGGCTCCCGCCACCCCTGCTGCTGCCCCCACACAGCTGAAATGGGGCGGTGCAGCAGCCAAAAAATTGGCAGTTTGCTGCCGAAATTCAGCTGCCAACTGCTACAGGGACTCAAACATGCCACATTTAGCTTGTTTTCAAGCTAAATGTCCTTTTGAGTCTTCCTAGCAGTCTGCCACCATTTTTTTTTTTTTTGCCACTGTGGGTAATGCAGCAACAGCAGTGTGGCCCCCGCAGGAGTCCAGGGGCTGGTAAGTGGCTCCCAGACCGCCCAAAGTTGCCCACCCCTGTACTGGACTAATACTGGTGTGTTGCCACATAAATCTGAGAGAAGTAGCCTTTTTCCCATGGCTACATAAGTACTCTGAGGACTCATACAGTGGTGGCCTTTGGGAAATGTGGCTGAGGGTATACAATCTGTGTGTGTGTGTGTGTGTGTGTGTGTGTGTGTGTGTGTGCTCTCTATCACAGGGATGAGAACTTTAAAAAATAAATAAAGCAGATTTTGTACCTTGGTAAATGCAGGGAACCATAAAAAACATGTGAACATCTTGGATAGACAGTTAACTGGGTATTCCATGAGTATCCTAGACTGTCCTATTTGGAAAAGGAAATAGAGGACAACTCAAAACTAATTTATATTTATTTGTTTTTATTTTGCAGCTCCTGACTTATTTTAAGCAGAGGTCAATTGAAGACAGTTCATAATTTGTTACTGATCACTTCAGCTGTAGCTGAGAGAATTCCTGGATATGGTGGCTTCTATGACTCAACAATAGATTTGGTGCAGGAAAATGTCATTTCTTCTTTCAGAATGTAATGAAATATGTAGCTGTGTCAAAATCTAAGCATGCCTGTCTTCTATTCGTACACTAATCACTTGTGGTATGGCCAACCTGATCCATTTGAGCTGAAGTATTTGGGTAAAACCAGTTTAGATTGATTTTGGTGCAGTGAAAGGTCATCTTAAAGGTCATTTTCCATCCCAGCTTTCTCTTCCTGTTACCTTTTTGTTGTGGTGGTGGTGATGGTGGTGGTTTTGCTTAACAATCAGCCTGAAGAAGAGTTCTGGAGAACTCAAAAACATGCTCACTGCTTTGTGACAATTTTGTTACTTCTAATAAAGATACTGCAATACTTCGGGTTTGGGATTTATTTTTTTTCTAATGGAATAACCCAACTACCTAAAATGTTTGAAATGTGGAAGCATGTGTGAAGCATAAAGAGCATGTATGGAATGCTCAAAAGAAATTGGAGATTGTGGGAGAAATCTTCATGGAGTGGAGTTGTCTTGGGGATAATTTGAAGAGGGGTTTAAGTGCCTTCAGGAAGCAGGTACAAAAGCAATGAACTCTACCGTATACTTTCCACATAAAAGTAAAGCACAGGTATTTTATGGCAATGGAAAGTGCAGTGAGAAAGGACTGAAAACGAACAGTAATATTCCATTTAGACATCCTCCTACTTATAGACAAGGATAATAGTTGCTTCACTAAACACTGTTACCTGCTCAGTGCCAAATTATGCCATGGCTTTCTTTTGCACCTCATTTATTTATTATTTATTTGGGGAATGTATATACCACCTTCACCTTCACCAAAAAAGACTCCAGGGCAGTTACATAGAAATTTCAGTAAAACATAAAATACAAACAGCATTCTGTTGATTGCTGATGCTGTAAAGTTAGATACGTCTGGGTTAATTTCATGATGTAGAAATATATCTTTACATATTCCGAATAGTCAGTAAGTATAATTAACTGTGTGTGTGTAATATATATGCGATGTTATAAACAATATATGTGTGTGCGTGTGGGCAGTATCCAATTGTGTCATTCCGCTAGCGCAAATGATGTAGCGGAAATTAGGTTCGAAACTATGTGCAAGAGGAGAATCCAACAAAAGGTACATTTGGAGACCTCCCTGATTTCATTTTCCATCAAGATCACCCTGTGCATTCTTACCTTTGCGACGATAACATGTTCCTAGTACTGAATTAGTTTTGGATCCAGGTATTATCACTCACAGAGCTTCTTTCTTTCTTTCTTTCTTTCTTTCTGCTTTACACTTCAAGGTTCCCCTGAGCATGCTGATACCTCTGTCTTGTTTTTAGTGGCCCTGTTTTGGCTTTAATCCTGTCTTGCACTCAACCATTTGAGTTCGCTCTTAGAAGGAATGAGCTATGTGTCATGTATGGATGTACAAGACTTTGCAGGACTGGAGCTTAGTGTAAACTTTTGCAAATTGTACCACTCTTGGTGCTACAATATTTGATCTGAGGTTAGTTTTTGGCACAGCCACAAAAGCTTTTCTTTGTATTGGATGTAACATTGCTTTATCATTACAGCCAATGATGGTGGTTGGTTCCAGGAAGGTGTAGAAAAGCAGTAAAAAAAATCTTGTACTTCTCTCACTCTTGAACAGGAAAAATTGATCGGTCTTATACATTGTACTTTTTGGAGGAGCTGAAGGTCTTGACATCCTGTATGTTCACATATTAGGTAACAGTAATAGCTGCAGCCAAAGAGTTAGGTTTCATAATCTGGTTGCTTTATTACTACTTATTGATTCATCCGAGATTGTTAGCACCGTTATCGATCTGGGATCAATCTCCCAGCATTTGGGATAATTATGTCATTCCTTGACTACAAAAGCAAATATTCAACAAAGTAAAAACTAGGTGCTTTATTGAATCAGGATCTTGGATAGCTACAGGTGTAGCACAGTTTATTACTCTAACGGCATACACTGCAAAAGCTAAAGCAACATTCAATGCTTGATTAGAGAACTGTTTAGCCCCTTTTGAACTCCTACGAAGGTCCTTTAGCAACTGCCAATATTTCTGTAATAAGTACAGCTTTGTGGTACAAATTGTGTCCCACCATCCAGCGTTCTTTTGATTATATCCTGCACAAAGGGTGCCTCCTCTTTTGGCCCCATAATTTCATTTTAGAAAGGCATCTGTTGAGACACAGCTGTTCCACATGGTTTTGAATGGAGTCTTTGTTCAGTACCTTTGGCAACGCTGCTTGGAGGCGGGGTTTGAAAATGTAAGGGGTCCCATTGCATGGGTGGTGGTACTCTTACACTGGATCCTATTTACTATTGCCTTCCCCAACCTGGTGCTCTCCAGATATTTTGATCTACAACTCCCATCAGCCCCAGCAGCATGGCCAATAGTCAGGGCAGACTGGAATTACAGTCCAAAACATCTGGAGGGCACCAGGTTGGAGAAGGCTTCCTTAGGGGCACTTAGTAAGGATGTATAGCACATGTGCACCATGTGCATGTGGTACCCAGTATCAGTTCTGAAACAGTTGTACATGTGGCTCCCTGGTGCATGTATAACCCATGTACATGCAACGAAATAAACACATGTAGCATCTTAAACGTGGCTGTATATGCTGCAATGCAGTGCACATTCTTAACCTGAAATGCATAATGGGAATTTAGTGCAGCAAAGCATAGAACTGGGCTACTATTCTATGTATATGTTAGTGCAGTTTCTTAAAAATTACTAAAATAATGGTAGATTATCGCACGTTTTATGCTAATGGCATTAGAATCTCAATGCTGTCGCTTGCCTCTGTTTTGCATGAAATGTTTTGCTTGTTTGTTTATATATTTATTTATTTTTAAAGATCCAGGTAAATTCCCACTGTCAGTGATTCCTATGCTTGCATGTATGCAGATGTCGTGTGATTGACAAGTGCATAGAATTGCAGCGCCGTGGGCTCAGTTCTTGGGGCTGTTGAGATGGCGTTTTCTTACTGAAATAGAAGCCAGAGAGGAAGCTTATGCCTGTAGCACAGAGGTGGGCAATGTGTGACCCTCCAGAAGTTTTGGCCTACAACTTCCATATCCCTATGCTATTGGCTATGCTGGCCAGGGCAGATGGGAGCTGTGGGCCCAAAATCTGGTGGACCACAGTTATTGACCCCTATACAGTGCTTTGCTTGAAACATGGACAGTGACATTTGCTTCCAGCAGGTCCTTGGATTATCGCCAGGCCAACTGTGTTATCTGCACACCTAGTCTAAATTCTTAAACGAGTTAGCCATTTTCATATTCTCCTTCACCTCTTGCTTGCCACTCACCTCCCTCTTTTATTTTATATATTATATTATATTATATTATATTATATTATAATAATGTTTATTTACGGTCTACCGACCACACCAATATATTTTATTTATTTATTTATTTATTATATTTATACCCCGCCTTTTTTCCTGCAAGGAACCCAAGGCGGTTTACATAATCCTCCTACTCTCCATTTTATCCTCACAACAACCCTGTGAGGTAGGTTAGGCTGAGAGTCAGTGACTGGCCCAAAGTCACCCAGTGAGTTTCATGGCCAAGTGGGGACTAGAACCCGGATCTCCCGAGTCCCAGTACAACACTCTCACCACTATGCCACACTGGCTCTTATATATATATATATATATATATATATATATACACACAATACAAACTAGATAACCAGCTCTCAGTTGTACACTCAGAATAAAAACATACAATAAAACAGAATCAGGCAAGCATAGAAGGCCTAATCAGAATAGCAACATTCAAGAATTTTGCAACTTCCTTAGTGATTAAACTATTTGAGCCATCAAGCAAAATGGTCAAAAGAGACTCTAAAGATCATCCAGGGAAAGTTTGTGTGATTGGATGTATTAAGAGTCTCTCTAGACCCTCAATAGAAACTGCAGTTAAATAGAACATGCACAACAGATTCCACCTCCTCGTTGTTGCAGGGGCAGCATCTATTTTTCATTGGGATTTTACTGTATCTGCCATCCAAAAGTTTGGAGGGTAGAACATTAAATCGGGCTAAAGAGAATGCTCTCCTGTATTTAGGGATAGATAACCACTCTAAACAGAGCATCCCATTTTTAGGATAAAGGCCCGACAAACCCAGTGACAGAGGGGAACATGGGCCCTGGGCCGCTGCGTGGAGCTCTTGAAAATTGATGTCAGTCAGTCTCCACTTGACTAGAAATTTAGCTTTCTCCCAGGACAAGGATAGTACCGTAAATAGGAAGGAGACAGCCCAATTGAGGAACCTTTTGCCTCACTGCTTTATTCCAAGCAGACACATAGGAATCTAACATCACCTGGGAAACAAAAGAATTTGGCTTAACCAAAAGCTGGCAAAGAAGCCAGAAGTGAATAGAATGTATCCAAGCCAGACAATTAAGAGAATTAAGGCCAGCTTCAAGATAAAGGGCAGCACCAGCTACACTATCCAAAGGCACCAGCCAGACTAAGATCTCTTATAAGGCAACCTCACTGTTCTGAGGTATTGAAATTTGAAACCCTAATCTGGAGAGCTGCCAAAGCCACTTCAAATTCTTAAGTTTCTTTTCTCTTGGCTCTTTCTTTTTTTTTAAGGGGAGGTCATGAATTTGAAGTGAGCATGGCAGCTCATTGTCATGTACTCTTCTGCCTGTATTGATGACAATTACTTCCCTCTTGCCTCTCTGTCTCCATAGTAGCATCTTGTTTCTCAGCAACCAGGAGATGTTCCAGTCTCACGTGCTAGTAGAGGGGCATAAAGTGACCCTGCGTAAAATGGCCTTTAGGGACAAAAGATCAAAGGAGCTGCCTGTTTTCAATTATTCAGAATAGTGTTGATTAATTGATTGCACTTGAATTGTTCTTATTGTTGGGAGGGGATAACAGCCCGAAGTTGGGCCGTGTCTGTAAAGCAGTAAATGAGACAACTATTTCAAGGGGGAACGCTTTTTCTTGGGACGTCATTTTACAATGAAGGGAGACCGCTTTGACTTCTTCATGTCCCCTGGAGACTTTTGGTAGCTAACTGATGCCGAGGTAAGGCCTTCGCTTAAGGCAAGCTAGTGTATACAATTGCAGCAGAGTGTCAGTGAAAGAAAATAAATACAGGAGGTAACATTTGATAGTACCATTGCTTATTTTGTACTTATAAAAATGCACTTTCCTGCGTGCACCCTTGACCCTTCTTCCGTGATCCCCCCCAACCTGACCACCTTGGGGGACTTGAAAGCTGTGCTGCCGCTGCCTGCAATTCAGAGATACCTGGGACCTACACAGGGATGTAAAATGCACAGGCATACAGCATTTGAAGGACATATGTTTAAACTCAAGGACAAAGTTGTTGGTTGTAAGCCTTCTCGGTAATGTTTTATCAAAAAGGTAGATCTAAATCAGTGTTCTCCAACCTCGGGTCCCCAGAGGTTTTTGGCCTACAACTCCCAGCATGCCCCAGCCAGCGTTGCTGGGCCAAAAACCTCTGGGGACCCAAGATTAGAGAACACTGATCTAAATTGTGAAGGAAAGAGCCTTTGGGGGTTCCTACATGCACACAGATTCAAGTAGGATTGCAGACAGCTGAGGCTGGCAATCTGGTACCTTGAGATCTCTGGGGGTCTTGGGTCCTTTGGGGTAGGAAAGGGTGGGGGTGTGGCGGGTCAGCCAGCCCCCCCTTCCTCCACATAAATATTATACATAAATAAATAAATGGCACTTTGCCGTATTGTTCCTGATTACAGTGTGTGATGTGAGTTGTGCCAGTTTAGTGTTTTGCTGCTGCTACTGCTTAGAAGTTATAATACTATTTATTTATTTATTATATTTATGAATCGCCCATCTGGCCAGACATCCGGCCACTCTGAGCAATGTACAATCCAATAAAATACAGGGGACACACACACACACACACACACACACAGTATAAAACACAATTAAAAGCAGTACAAAACTTAAAAATCCTAACCCACCCCATATTCCCGCCTGAAAAGCCACGTTTTTAATGCCTGGCGGAAGTTAATCAAGGAAGGGGCATGGCGGAGGTCACTGGGGAGAGAGTTCCATAAATTGGGGGCTGCCACAGAAAAGGCACTCCTCCTAGTCCCCACCAGCCTGGTTTCTCTGGCTGATGGGACAGGGAGAAGGCCGTCCGTGGCAGATCTTGTTGAGCGGTCTACTTGATATTGCTGGAGGCACTCCTTGAGATAAACTGGACCGGAGCCGTACAGGGTTTTAAAGGTCAACGCCAAGTCGCCAACACCTTGAATTCAGCTCGGCAAACAGCTGGTAGCCAGTGCAACTCTTTGAGCACTGGAGTGATCTGATCATGCCGGCGGAAGCCTTTAACCAGGCGAGCTGCTCTATTCTGTACCAGCTGCAACTTCCGAACCGTCTTCCAGGGTAACCCCACGTAGAGCACATTACAGTAGTCTAGGCGAGAGGAGACCAAGGCATGAACCACTACTACTACTACTATTACTACTGTCATCTTCTACTACTACTACTACTACTACTACTACTATTATTATTATTATTATTATTATTATTATTATTATTATTATTATTTTCATTTCATCTCTATCAGATGCCCAGTAGCTGAAGTTCTCTGGGCGGTTTACAGCAATTCACGTATAATTCACAGCTATAACATTCTGTTTGATTTGTTGTTTCAGAGAATCCACTTGTCTCCAAGATTAATAAGATGGACCTTGATCAACAAGGTAAATATGAAATGCTGTTGCTTCTTTTCAACCGTTACTCCAAGCTGTCCTGGAGAGGCCAATTATACATCACCCACGAAGGAGACAAAATACACATTTGCATAAAGTGTGCATATGCTGATTTATAGAGAGAGGTACAAATTTAGAAAGAATTGCTATAATTTAAATAGTAATACAATACATCTAACCTTAGTAAGGGAGATTGTGAATAGGTAACTCAGTCTGCAGTCCGAACCCTCTTTTCTTAGGGGTCCTTTATTTTAAAACTAGACTTGGACTGGACAGACCTTCAAATAGAGGATGGCTTCAAATACAGGACTGTCCTTTGTAAAGTAGGACAAATGGCCACCCTAAGCTGGCCTTTTGAATAAAATAAAGGAACGAAGAATTTGGTTATGGTATTTGTGCGTTTTCTTCACAGAGGCTCTGAATGCCATTCAGAATTCTGTCTACAGAACAGCCCTGAAGCTCCGTGCTGTGCAAAGTCTATGCCAACGTGAGTAGTGCTACGGTCAGGATCAGGCCACTTGCTGAACAATCTGAACGGGGCCGAGTTAGATATTGCACTGACCTCCGCACGAAGAATTTCCAGAGTTTAGTGTGTCAGGTTTTCATCTGGATCAGCCTGACCAAATTTGAACAGGTTCCTTACGGAAGCACACCGAAAGACTTGAAGACTATTGAACCCACCAGCTCCTTTGGGAATCACCAGTGCTAGGAAATAAAATATGAACTTTGCCTAACTTCATCCTTTGAACAGGCTTTGAATGGAGGGTGGTATTAGGGAGGGAAGAGTTGACTCCACAGGCCAGGATGTTAGAGGTGGACAAGTGTCAGGAAATGACATAAAGTATTTGATTGTGTTGTGGAATTGTCTCCTTTGATTCCAGTCCGGAGGTCCACTGGAAAGCAAAAACCACTCTGCCTTTAGAGCAGTGGTTCCCAATCTTGGGGCCCCAGATGTTGCCGGCCTGCAGTTCCCAGCATACCCAGCCAGCATGGCTAATGGCAAGGGATTCTGGGAGCTGTAGTCCAGCAACATCTGGGGACCCAAGGTTGGGAACCACTGGTTTAGAGCAATCAAGTACTTTTAATAGTTAGTCTGATTAGTACAGATCTAAGGAAAGGTACAGTACCAGAGTCTCAGCTCGGGGGGGGGGGCGTTATAGCAGGGGCTATTACAAAAAAAGAGCGCTCTCTCAGAAGAGAGCACAAAACTTACTAGCATCTTTCTACCTAATTTGGGCGTCTGGTCAGACACACACACACTCACACAGGAAAAAACATTAGTAGCTGCTAGATGTTTACAATCCTGGTACAGAGAGTGATTCTTTCTTATCTGGGAACACAGACATACTGTCTTCTGCATGTTAGGATATTTTAACTAGCTCCACAAACTTTCAGCCTTCTGGATGAACAGGCCAAGCTGACTGAGTTTCAACCACTGACACAGTTCATACATACATTCCTTTATAGATTCATAGAATCATAGAAAAGTAGAGTTGGAAGGGGCCTACAAGACCATCGAGTCCAACCCCCTGCTCAATGCAGGAATCCAGGTCAAAGCATCCCCGACAGATGTCTGTCCAGCTGCACCTTGAATGCCTCCAGAGTGGGAGAGCCCACCACCTCCCTAGGTAGTTGGTTCCATTGTCTTATTGCTCTGACAGTCAGGAAATTTTTCCTGATGTTTAGGTGGAATCTGGGTTCCTGTGACTTGAGCCCATTATTCCATAAACCTCTTTTGAAATGGAGAGGTGTTTCACATGCAGTTGGTGACATGGCATAAGGGGTGAGGTTTACTATTCTATGGTTCTATGATTCTAGGGGTGATGAAAACTAGCCTCTGATCATACGTCTCAGGTGTCTTTGTACTCTCAGGGATGTCTCTAATGTTAGGTGTGCACTGAAGTCTTCCCTCTGCCCCTCATTATGCCTGAAAAAGTTGCTGATCCTTGCAAACATTCTTAATTTGCCTGCAACTGTCTCCAAAATGGCTGCTAAACACTGCCCTCCCTCACCGGCTCCTTCTTCAGTTGAGTCAGGCCACTGGTCCATCCAAGCCAACGCTGCTTACTTCCAACTGGCAGCAGCTCCCTGAGGGTCCAGTCCGAGGCCTTTGCCAGCCCTGCTATCTGAGCGCAAGCTGGAGGAGATGCCGCAGACTGAACCTGCATGCACAGCATGCGCAGTAGCACTGAGCCATGGCACAGGCCCATTCTGAGATTGCCCACCCCCGCTTTAGAGCTGATTTAGCATGGCCGTATTGCACGGTTTGCAATGTGCAGCATACGGTATGCTCAAAGCATACACACCTCCTCCAAAACTCCAATGAACTTAAAAAATTAGTCCATCAGGGAGAAGGGAGTGAACTCAAAGATATTTATTGATTTTTTGTTGTTGTTACATTTATATCCCACCTTTTCCTCCAAGGAACCCAAGGTGGTGTCCACGATCCCCCCCCTCCTCCTCTTCATTATATCCTCACAACAATCCTGTGAGGTAGGTTAGGCTGAGAGTCAGAGCTTTTCTAGACTAGGCTTTTATTGTGCACTCACCTTTCCTCACTTGTGGTAGTTTACGGGTGCTTTAGACAACGTTGGCACCCTCCAGTGTCTCTCCCGTGCTTTCCAACCACTTTTCCTGTTTCTTTTTTGAGTAGTGAAGATGCGGTAATTTTTTGAAATCATGAACTGAAACCATCATAGTTTCATAGATCATAGAGTTGGAAGGCGCCTACAAGGCCATCGAGTCCAACCCCTGCTCAATGCAGGAAACTAGAGGAGGGGTCTCCCATCCAAGTAATAACCAGGCCTGACCCTGCTTAGCTTTCCACACTCAGACAAGCAGCAGCTGAGCCAGCGTGAGCCACAGGCCTCATCATCCACCAGTGTAGTTGCCTCATTCCACTTTGTTCCGCTATGCCATAGCGCCACCTAGGGAGGCCTCCAAATAATAGCGCAGAAAATAGCACTTACTCTCCTTGCCTGGGGGTTGGTCTTCTTAGGGTTTGCTTCAGCCAAAAGCCCTACTCTGCGCGCCTTCACATCCAGACAACAACAACACCCAAAAGCCATAGCTGGCAATATAGATTCTTCCTACCACCCCTCCTTTCAGTAGCCCAGCTGTCTTTGGCCAATCAGGAGGATGAACTTCATCTGGGCTAGGCAGGGGAGAGGTGGCTCTTCGATTATGACTAGAGTGCTAGGGCTGCATTTGCATGCAAATACTTGGGCACAGGGGCATCAAAGAGAAACTATGCATATTTGCAAGAGACTCTTGGCGCCTAGAGTCTTCAGAGGAACTATGTTTACGTGTGTGTGTGTGTGTGTGTGTGTGTGTGTGTGTGGTGCAGGAAACTCTGACACTTTTCTTCACAAGGGGGGGTCACGGCAGGTACTGCTGCGTGTGGAAGAACTTTTGTGCTGAGGAACTTTGGGAGAGGGGGTTGATATCAGATGAATCCCACCAGGCTCCACCCACCAATGTAAAGATTATTTAGCAGAACATACCAAAAGACAGGAAAGGGAAAAAAACAGGTGTGTAGAAATCTGATCTTAATCCCATAAGAATCCAGAAGCAGAAGTAGCAGGTTAAAAAGCCTCATCTAGAAAAACTCTCGGTGGCTGGTCCACTCCAAAGTCACCCATTGAGCTTCATGACAAAGTAGGACTTGAACCCAGGTCTCCCCAGTCCAAGACTCAAACCACTATACCACACTGGCTCTCCAACTTGTGTACCCACGGGTGGTTATGTCAGTCAAGGGCTGTTGTACTATATGCCCAGTGTTAAAAACAGTTGACTTAACTCTTAGCATTCAGTGGTTGAGAGGTACTAAGATGTCAGCTCTAGTCCAACTGTCCAAGCTTCCTCATCCTGTACCCACTGTGGTAAAGCGGTAGAATATGATGTGTAGTTGACAGCACTGGCAAAGCTGTGTGTGCAAACAGCCAAGCTTTGGATAATGCTCACCAGGGCTTGTCCTCACCTTAGGTCTTCTGGATCCAGTCTGGGCTGGTATCTGGGCTCGCTACACTTCGGGACATTGCTCATAAGACTAGAATCAAATGAAGCAGATTGGTGGGAGATTCAGGACAGATAAAAGGAAGAACTTCTTCACGTGAGCTGGAGCAGAGTTAAACTATGGAAGTCGCCATGCCAAGAAGTCGTGATGGCCTCCAAGTTGGATGGCTTTAAAAGGGGGATTAGACAAATTCATGGAGGAGAAGGCTATCCATGGCTACTAGTCCTGATGGCTATGTGCAGTATGCCTATGTGCACCAGTTGCTTGGGAACACGAGCAGGAAGGTGTTATTGTGCTCCTGTCCTGCTTATTGGTTTCCCATGGGCAGCTGGTCTGCCACTGTGTGAACAGAATGCTGGACTAGATTGACCATTGGTCTGATCCAGCAGGGCAATTCTTATGTTGAGAATCTTAGAGCCAATGGTAAAGAAACTATCAGAACTGTTGGGATTTTCCAGCAATGGTGCGGGTTACAAAATCTGGGTTAAGTTGTGGGAGGCCTTTGAAGCGGCGGGCACCTAGTGTGGAAAGCTGAAGTTTAAAAATGGCCTTTGTTCATTTAGAGTTGAGCTGCTGTGACTTTGGAATGAATTTTTTGCTTTATTTTTCACAGTTTATTTGGCCGACGCCTCCTTGATTCAACACATTCTGCCAAACCACCAATGCCGGGGTGAGAAGCAAAGCCCACTGACAGTAAAGCAGCTCTCACAGCTGCTAAAGGATCTTTTTAAGAGAGCCAGATTAGAGAAGCCGGGCCAGGTAGAGCCAAAGGCCCAAGAACTAACTTTGAGTCTCCTGACTGCTGCATACGACAGGTGAGAAAAACAAGCCAACTGGCATCACATTTTTTTGCTGATTTACAACAGTTTTTCTCTGAGTGCCATTTTGATCACCCAGTGAGTTTCATGGCTGAGCGGGGACTAGAACCTGGATCTCCCAAGTCCCAGTCCAACACTCTCACCACTACGCCACACTGGCTCTCTTTTGATAAGAAAATAACACTCCACACAGCCAGTGGGTGTCTGTTGTTGTTGTGTGTATGCTGCAATTCCATGCTCTAATATTGGGCACAAAATTTAGCATCCTGAAAATCAATGTTTAAAGCATTAAGGGTGCAATCCTATGCATGTTTAGACAGGAAAAAAAGTCCTACAACTCCCAGCATTCCCCAGCCAGCTACACTGGGAGTTTTAGGACTTTTTTTTCTGTCTAAAGATGCATAGGATTGCACCCTAAGAAACGAAGTTCCTAGCCCTTACTGCAAGATAGGCTTGGACACGTGTGGACAATGCTTGGTGAAATCTCAGGAGACAGAAGAACGTGGGCACAGACTGAATTGGATCTGTCTAGCCATCAGGTATGCAGCTGCAGACGTGTGGCATATCCCTTCCACGTGATGAATGAAAGCAGAATAACTCATGCAAAATAGGAAACTTTAGGCAAGTGTGCTTAATTTTCATGATTCATGCAGATAGCAGAATTTACCGTAGTCTTTTTGGTGCTGGATTTGGATTTTGTTGGTGCAGCACATCATTTTACATTTAAGCACAGTGTTCATATAACACAGTCCAAAATAATGATACCAGCAGCCAGTTTTGAACATGACATATGTTTGAGGCCGTGGCTTCAATCTGAAGTAAAGGTCAAAAAGGGGTTTCTTGTGCTGCTCAAATTCCATGTTCTTCTCACCTTTGCATATTCATGATTTTACATGCCATAATTTGCTTTAATTTGGGTTTGGGTTTTTTTGGCAACATTTTATTTCTCTAGTACCCACTCAGATAATATTTGAACCTGATACCATATTCCTTCAGATAGCTTTCATTAGTCTATCAAGTTCCCTGTTTGAAATGTGTGTGTTTTTTTAATTCTAAGAACAAGAACAATTCACACGACAGGCTTTTTCACATGAATTCACATGAATTCTTCTGTTGCTGTGTTTTAGTAAACTTTTTTACTAAAGCCCTACATGGTTTGGGTCCAGGCTACCTACGGGATCTCCTTCTCCCATACAATCCGCCCCACACACTCAGGTCCTCTGGGAAGAATTTACTTCAGTCCGCCAAAACTAGGCTGACAAGTATTACCCAGAGGACCTTTTCTTCTGCTGCTCCCAAATTATGGAATGGCCTGCCGGAGGAGATTCACCAACTTACCAGTCTCTTGGAATTTAAACAAGCCATAAAGACTGACCTCTTCCGATAGGCCTATCCGGCGGAATTTTAGGATGCCTTTAAGATGTTTTTAAGATGTTTTAAGATGTTTTAAAGATGTTTTAAAGATATTTTAAGATATCTTAAGATGTTTTAATAGTATGTGTTGTGTTTCATTAGTTTGTGTGCTTTGTGTTTTCTGCTGTTCCCCGCCTCGATCTAGATGGAGAGGCGGGTAAGAAATAATAATAATAATAATAATAATAATAATAATTATTATTATTATTATTATTATTATTATTATTATTTATTTTAATCTGCTGCTATCTTTTAATGTCATTTCAGTGTCGTTTGAATGCTATTTAATAACTGGGAATTTTGAAATATTATTATCTGTCATGATTAGGGGGTTTGAAGTATTTATAATGGCTTTAAACTGCCTTGTGATGGTAAGGATCCTCAATGGCTTGTTAAAAATCAGTTAATTAAACAAGCAAACAAATGAATTTTAAATTAGTATTCAAAATTACTTTCCAGATTGGTAAAATGGAATTACATAACTATGTAACATATGTCCAGAAGCAACAGCTGTTGTCAATAGATTCTGGGTGGGGTGGAGGGTCCTGAAAATCCTGCTCGTGCAACTCTGTTCATATAGCTTTACCTCCCTGACTCTTTTTTTATCCTGGTTGCTGTTCCATAGTTTGTCGATATCTACCGTACCTTAAAACACAATGCCTAAGCAGTCCCTTTCCTTCTTCATATCGTCTAGGACCAATAGAGCATTATCATGGTTTACCAGTGATATTAAAAAATGTTGCTTTATTTCTAGAGTGCTAGAAATTAATTTTAAAAATAAAAGAGCAAATATTCCCTTTATTTTTGATGTTCAGGTGTGAGTGCCGTTGCTTATGATGCCAAAATGCTACCACCCATGCACAAGGGGGAGCAGGTATATCAGCAGGTTTGGAGGAACTCCAAGGTTTGCACAAGTGTGAAACATATTTAGAAAAAAGAAACCCTAAGGGCGGGGGGGGGATCCAAAAACAGCCCAGCACTCAGTGGCGATGGAATACTGACTGACTGTTGTGGGGGGAGGACGTATGTATGTCGAATGGGGTGGCTGGAATCCTGAGCACCAGGATTCCACCCTGCAATATTTTCCTGCAGGTCCTACTTGTATGATCAGAACATCAGTTTGTAGAGGACACAACATGTATAGCCATACATGTTACAGTGCTGTTTGAGGAGCATTCAGTCCTATGTGCCTCCCACCTAAAGTCTGACATCATGTAGGGTGGCCAGGTGTCCTACTCTACAGAGGACAGTCCCCTATATGGATTGCTATCAGAGGGCAGCCCTCTGTTTGAAGGCCTATTCACTCCAAGTCTGGTTTAAAGAGAAAGGACCATAACAAGAAGGCAGAGCAGGGAGGGGCCTTGAAGTTGCCCGTTCACAGTTAGCAACTGGACAGCACGGCTGAGCGGGCACACAGATCACCTGGTCACCGCCTTCCTTGTCATGGTGAGATGCATTGTATTTCTATTTAAGTTATTATAATTATTTCTAAATTTGCATATATATGTGTAAATTAGCATATGCACATTTTATGCAAACTGGTGTCCTCTTTTGGGGTGTGTGTGATGCATTTCCTCTCTTTTTAGCAATGCATAAGTGGCCACCCTACTGACGTGATATAGCAGAGACACCACAGTGAGAACTGGGCCCATTTTTTTCAGGTAGAAGTGTGCAGAGTATACTTTTATATCTCTGACTGTGCACCCTTGGCAGCATTATGCCTCCCGCCTCCCAAGATAACGGAGAGCTAGTCTAGTAGGGATGCAGAGGTTTGGGGGAGTTTTGCGCATTGATTCATTGTCTTCTGGTATTGTGCCCTCAGGGACAGCCCTAGCACCTATATCACTTTATCAGTTAAAGAAACACAACATGAATGATGACAATGTTGTAATGTAGCCTATGTAGCAGCTGTTGACCTTAGTCTTGCATCTAGGGCATGTCATTTTTATTGCCTTGTAGAAAAGGAGTGGGTTTTATCCAGCCTCGATCAGCTGCGGCTGCTCTGATTGCTCTCTCAGGAGACAACCTGCTTACCAAATATAGAGGTAAGGACGCTGCTTTTCTGCATTCTGCCCAACAGGTTAGCTTCAGAACGCTGACAAACAGATACGATTTCTGCACAATAAGCAAGTCAAGTCTTGCCAAGTGTAACCTCTGCCTATGAGGGTCCTATGGGGCTTAATTGGAATAAAACTGGCAAGGATTTTAATTGCGCGAACTCCCTTTAGTTAGAACTGCAGTTATACATAAAACAATGCAGCCATTGCTAACATATAGAGCTAAATGCATGAGTAATCCATTAACATAAGAACAATGCAACCAAAAGACCCTATTAGTACAAAGAGAAAGGTATAACTCTTGCATGCAAACTTTGGAGTCAACCAGTTCAACTGGTCGTCCGGCTCATCAAGGTGCTGGGCACTTCCGTTATTCCTCTGCAGACAACTTTAGATCCAAAACTTGCAGGTCCCAAAGTCTTACATGGTTTGGAACCGCGCCTCTGAGAACCTAGCTGTACACTACAATAAACATCTGAGTGCGTCCTCCGAGAGAGGTTTGGGGGATGGCAACAAAGGAGAGGGCCTTTTTGGTGGTGTCCCCCTGATAGCGGAATGAATGCTCTCCCCAGTGAGGTCCACCTGGCGCCAACATGGTCCTTGTTTTGGCACTAGGTTAAGACTTTCCTCTACTCCCAGGCATCTGATGGCATATGATGGCGCTTTTTAAAGTTTAAGGCAGTTGTTTCATCAGGTCCTGGTATTTGATTGTCAATTGTTTTTAGCTGCTTTAAATTGTTTTAAATTTTTGTATTTAAAAATTTTTGTATTTGTATTTTGTTTTGTAAATTTTTGCAACAGGGCAACAACAGTAAATGGGAACTTATCAATTGCACCTTGAAGCTCACAGACCTGGAATAACAATATAAAAAATCCCAGAGATACAAAAATTGATTCCCCGTCCCCTTGCAAGCCAACCATGCACATATATCAATTCAATTTATCTTATAAGAACTCCTAATCATTAGTAAGCTCCTCTATGGAACAAGCAGACTCATTTCCACCTGGCTTTCCCTAAAATGATAACTCCACCCCTGCTGGGCTAAACCAACCAGTTCATGGGGGTTACATAGGCACAGGTGAAAGTGTGCAAGATGAGCTTCTTGCCCACTGTGAATAGCAGGTGTAAAGAAACAGCTTCTCCCCCCCCTTTTTTTTTTCTCTACAGGTCAGTAGATGCTATGGGGATGGTTAGTGAGGAAAGCTACAATCCAAGACACAGTTAAGCGCACTCAAGCCAATAGAAATTGACAGGTGCTATGCTGGATTGTGTGCAACTGTATAATCATCATATGTCATCATCATTCAACCATATCAGTGTAGTGCAGTGTTTGGAGTACTGGACTTAGACTGAGGAGACTCAGGTTCAAATCCTCACGCAGCCATGAAATTCACTGGGTGACCTTGGGCCAGTCACACTCTCTCTCAGCCTAATCTACCTCACAAGGTTGTTGTGAGAATAAAATGGTTTGGGGCAGGGAACCGAGAATGCCACATTGAGACCCTTAGAGGAAAGGTGGGATATGCATGTAATAAATAAACAATAAATAATATGTGTATCTTGCCCTTCCTCCAAAGGACTGTACACATGGGGGTTAATCCATTTTATTATCATAACAATCCAATGAGGTAGTCTAGACTGAGAATGACTGGCCCAAGGTGATCCAAAGAGCTTCATGACTGATCAAGGATTTGAATGTAGGTCTTCCCAGTCAAAATCCAACACATCCTGGCCCAAAATGTCTCAGAGCTTTACTGACTGCCTTATTCATCAGGTTCCAAATGACAGGTCTTGAAGAATACAAGTTAGAAAATAACTTCCTTGACTTGCTGGGGTTCTGATTGGTATTTTCTGATGTCGCCAGCATTCTTTCAGCTTTACGCAAACTGTGCAGGAAGAGGCTCCAGCCGCAGCATTCACATTACCCGAAATGGTGTGAGGAATCTGCTCACTGACTTACTCCAGGTAATTCAGCTAGGCAATGTGGAACCAGAGAGAAAGTGCATCTCCTAAAGACTACGGCTGTTTTGAGAAGAATACCATTTGTTTTGAGAAAACTGGATATAACACTAATAACTGGATATAACACCAATAACAACCCAGTAGGGAAGCATGGATTAAGTTAGCAGGGCTATGGGTGGCTGGAGAAATCTTTGGGGCTGCATTCCAATTCCTGCTGTTCTTACTTCAGTGAAAATCCTCATTCCCATCCATTGGCATCTAAAGAATCCCACATTCATTAATATGTTGCTTTTCTATTTAAAATATTTGAGATGATATACAATAAAAAAATGGTACAGAAGGATTTATATTTTCCCAAAGAAAATGTGAATGTGTGATACTGAGCACATTATATTTTTCCTTCCCTTAGTATGTGTGCATCTTTTCATCTTTCTGATCTGATATCCATCCCCCCCCCCCTCTCTTTCTCTGTCTGCGAGTGCTCCCAGTCGGAGGGATCCTAGCACTAACAATCAGAAGCCATCGTGCAGCTATTCTGTCTTTTCTTCCTGGACAGATTTTCTGCAGGAAGAAAAAGGATAGAAAGTGGTGGGAAAACACGGGATGGTTACAAGTAGGAGACTAATATCTAGACCCCACCCCCCAATAAAATTCTGTCAATGGGGCAAGACAATGGCACAATAAAAAAAAACACTCATCCTGATGCACCCTGTGTCTTTCTAGTCCATTTTATATTAATAGCTGTGTTTTACTTGGGTGTGATGGATGTAGGAGTTGTCTGCATTGTAACCATCTTCCAGACAAGCTAGAAAGATGAAACATGGCATACCGTATATGTAGTTCATCTGCGGGTAGCAACGTGACAGATTCAAAACCACAGAATTTTAAATGTAGAGGTGATCAGTCTTTCTCCCAGTCTAAGAACATTGTTGTTCTTCCCTTTTTAAAAACTAAACTCATATAGCAGTGGTGGGCGGGGTGGCAATTAAAGGGGTTCAACTTTTATCTGGGAGGCCACTCGGGGTTTTCTAAAACTTGAGCCTTTTAAATTTGAGCCAACCGTGTATTTTCCCCCCTCATCGTTTCCTTAGGCCATTTCCAGGGTGTTTAGAATGGGTTCACTAATCGTATTTACCAAGGCGAATATCAAACTATTTTTGTTGCTGTTGTGTTCCCAGTTCATCCTGTTCAGGAATTGAAGAAAGACAGAAAAATAGGATGTGCAGATGACAGACAGGAGGAAGGAGCTTGGTTAAGACAGGAGAAGCATCAGGGGTGCCAGGACCGCTCCATCTGGAAGCATCCCAGGTTTCAGGGCACACAGGATGGGAGGATTCTCACTGAACTTCTTGAGACAATGGCTCCCCTAGTATGCACGCACATGTTTTGATGTTTACCCATATTTAACCACTTCCCATTGCCTCTAGTTAAGATTTGTGATTGCAGCTCTCTTTTGTCAAGGGGTTACAGTAAAGGTGCATTTCTCCCTCCACTGCAGATCCTGACAGTTGTGGGAGAAAGTCGCAACATGTCTAATGTGGAAATTGCAACAAGCAATTGTTTCAGTGGGGTAAGTCAGAAGAATACAAGAGAGAACTGTGCTTGGATTACACTTGACAACCTGCCTTCACGGGCAGAAAATGCAGTTCTGAAACAGGACAGGCACCCATGGCGAAGGTTTCTACATCGATTAATCCAGCCTTCCACAACTTGGTGTCCTCCAGATGTTTTAGACTATGACTCTTGTCATCCCTGACCATTGGCCATGCTGGCTGGGGCTGATGGGATTTGTAGTCCAAAACATCTGGTGGTTGGGGAAGGTCGGCTTAATCCCAAACAGCCTTTGTTCTCTTTTGTCACCAGAGTACTCTCCTGTGCTATAAGGGGCCATTTTGCAGACTCCATTAAGTTCTCAGTTGATGGACCTTGGAGACTGCTGCCACTGCAAAGGCCTTTAGGGTACAGTATTGTCTTCTGGGTTCTTTCTAGCCTGACACCACCCAGTGCAAGTATCAAGCAATTTACAGTGCAATCCTACCCCTGTCTACTCAGTCAGAAGTATGTCCAGCTGAGTTCAATGGGGCTTTCTCCCAGGTAAGTGGTTCTAGGATTGCAGCGTTGGACCCTTTCTCTTGAAAATTTGGTACAGTAAACACATCCAGTTGCACACCCAGCTCAACAGCTTAAATAAGAAGAAAGAAAACCAGTAATCAGAAGTAATTTTAAAAAATGAAACGTGAGCTGTTTTACAAATGCTTCCATTGTAAACCCACCAGTACTAAGTGATATGCCTCAACAATGTGAAAGGAGAGAGAGATCTAAATTATCTCATGCTGTCTGAAATAAAATCTGAGAGTGTAACCCCTCTACAGAGGCTCTCAGCCTCCTAATGGCAACATGGACCTCAGACTATCTCAAGAATAATAATGAAATCTACCCACCTGTTTTCTAAACCCATCTTATTAGACTCTAAGGCTTAAGTGTCTTCTCATGTACTTTCCACAAAACACATAAATAATTGGGTTCTTCGAGAGATAAGCTATTGATAAGTCGAACTTGACTATTTTCCATTCTGAAAAAACAAACAAACATTTTGCTGACCAGCCAGATATTTTATTTATTTATTTATTTATTTATTTAATTTCTAGATCGCCCATCTAGCCGGTACCCGGCCACTCTGGGCGACAGGTAGACATCAAGTAAACATTAAGAACAAAGCGCGCTCACTCCTCCATCTGCAGATGGAGAAACAAAAAGTCCCCAGTCCAGCTGTAGGCCCCTTTCGTGGCATGTGACTAGTAGCCCCAAATGGAGATGCATACCTGGATCTACATCATATGCATCCATTAATTTAAAGGGGAGCCAGATGGACATTTGGACACACATTTTGTATTGACGACAAGTGCAGGTCCCCCTTTGCAGGGTCAGGGTGAAAGTGTTTGCACATCTTTTTCTTAGACGGTGCCATAATAAAAGAGATTAGCTTAACAACGATCATGTCCTAAGGCAGACGTGCAGAACCTCAGCCCGTGGGCCAAATCTGGCTCTCCGGGGTTCCCCAGATGGCCACGCCCCTTCCCTGGTCCCGCCCCCTTTCTCCCAACCACCAATTGTTTGGTGGTTTCCTGGCTTTTGTGCCATTTTTTCCCCATTCTAAAAGGTTGAAATGCCTCAGGAAACTGGCTCAGTTACTGGCGGCAAGAGCTTTAAGCTACAATATGTGGATATTTTTTGTATTTTTGGTTCCACCCTCTTTGTCTTTGGCCCCTCCCACCACTGGGATGCAGACAATCTGAGAGCTTCTCCAAAATGGAATTCGACCCTGGGGCTGAAAGAGCTTCTCCACCCTTGGTCCAAGGATTTTGCAGTCAGAGATAAGATTTAAACACAAACTCATAGGCAATTTGTGGGTTACTCTCTACTACTGTAATCCATTTCAATGAAGTGCCAGACTTTGCAATACATGTTGGGATTGAGACCAAACGGCCTTGTTTAAGCTGGACTTATCTTCCAGGTTCTGAACTCAGCGGTTGGTGAAGAGAGATTCTTGGCTTGGCTCCAGTCTGAGCCGGCCATTCTCCTCTGGCTCCCCACCTGCTATCGATTGTTGGCAACAGAAATGGTCACGCACCAGGTCAAATGCAACGTTTGTAAGAGCTTTCCTATCACTGGACTCAGGTGTGTTGCATCACCATTTGCGTGCTAACGCATTGCTTTTATTTTCTTTCAGTAATGTAAGGAGACCATAATCAATATCATGGCCCAGTTATGCTTGCAAACGTGGAATCTCTGTTTCAAAATGCTTATGGTTTAAGGGTCTACCATCAAGCTGTTTTAATAGTCACCCCCCCCCCTTGAGGGGTAAGCCTGGAAACTGTAGGTGTGGTGTGTGAGAGTAGGCTAGGAAGGGCCCCCTACCAGGATTCTTAGCACCCTCTTATGCTTTGGGGTAAGTCATAATTAAAGTAGTATAAAACCAATATAAGAAACGTGTTTTCAAAGGCTAAAATAACACTACATTTTTAGCCTAATGGCTGTTAGAGGGTCCAAGTATCATTCTTGCTCTTCTGGATTTTTTACCCCCTGTCTGGTGCCTTCTCTGAGATGACCTGGTGAATCAACAAGTGAGCCAGGAATAGAATCCTGGCCTCCTGAAAACCATTTTGGTAATGAACCCTTTAAACTCTGCTGTCCGCAAAGCAGGAAACCTTTTGGGGCTTCTCTCTACATGAGGGGTCTAACTCGTTGCTTTACTGAGGCTTCTTCTTCCATTTTCCTTGCGGGAGGAAAAGAGCATCCTTTACACAGGGTTCTTTTCCCGGGGTTTGTATTTCTCTGCCTTTCTATATACTCTATTAACGAACCACAAAGTGGTGCTGTGGTATAGCTGCAGTACAGCGGAATTGTAACTTTACACAAGGCTTTTGTTCCCATTTGAAATTTAATACCTGACTTTCCTCACTCTAAAAACCCCCACGAAAATGGCTGGAAAACACAGGAGAAGCCCTGGAGGATGACAACATCATGAAAGGGCCCCCGTAAACTCTATGAGTGAGGGATTATGAGCGCATAATAAATACCTCGCGTAGAGAAGCCCTTTGTCTTGCTGGGCCTCTCCTGAATTCAGGGGCAAACACATTCTTAATTTTAAAAAAGATTTCTCAAAGTGGACATGTGACTACTTTGCGTTATGGAAAGTCTGGGAGGGTATGAGAACGAGAGAGATGAACAACAGCTGCTTTTTCTTCCTGAAGCTCTAAAAATACAGATAAAAGGAAACTGAGTATATAGAAGATAGGCAGAGCCTAATCTGAGCCAGAGCTTACTAGAGTTTATCCAGTTTGGTTTTCTGTGTGTCATGTCTTGACCCTGAGACATGTGAAGCAATAATATACTACGTTTGAGCATGTATAGAGTATACCACTGAATACCATCTTGGTTTAAATCTTGGTTTAGAGTATAGCCTAAACTAGCCTCTCCCAACCTGGTGCCCTCCAGATGTTTTATTTATTTATTTATTTACTTACCTGATTACAAGATTTATATACTACTTCATATTCCAGTATGGAGATTTCAGAGCAGCAAACAATATAAGATAAAACAGGTAAAAGAATAAAACAATATGTTAAAAACAGAATCAATAAAACCGTGGCTGGTTAGTTCAGGGATTGTTTTAGACTACAATTCCCATCCTCCCTGTCCATTAGCCAGGCTCACTGGCTGAGGGGAGTTGTAGCCCAAAACATCTGGAGGACACCAGGTTTGGGAAGGCTGCACTAAAGATAATCCCTATGTGGTTGCTGCAATTCATCTTGCCTTCCCCTTTGGCAGGAAGTTATTGAAGGACTAGAAAATTATTAGGCTCTTGAGAAGCAGAGACAACTGTGGGAGGCAGTATTAGCTCATGGGATGGCAGAAACTCCAATTCTTATTTGCCACATTAATTTTATTAATCAGTTGACTGTACTTTAAGGGTAAACAAAAAAGGATAAAGGCTGTATGTGCTCAAAGACTACTGCAGTGTTCTAGTGAGGTGGTGAGCTCTCCCACACTGGAGGCATTCAAGGTGCAGCTGGACAGCCACTTGTCTGGGATGCTTTGACTTGGATTCCTGCACTGAGCAGGGGGTTGGACTCAATGGCCTTAGAGGCCCCTTCCAACTCTACTATTCGATTCTATGATTTTTGTGGAAGACCAGCAACTGGGTCTTCTGCGTGAGTTCGGCACTTAACGGGTTAACCGGCACTGAGATATAGCCCATCAAGGGGATATTAAGCGGTTTAAATGCAATCACTACCTAAAAAGCACACAGAACCATTCACATCAAAGAAGAGACGCTTTATTTACGATAGGTTAATGGAGCGGAACTAATAGACTTCTAGGAATACTACAACATACACAAAACTAGGTCGTGACCTCAAAACACTGAATGACTTGGTTCCCAGGCTAGTGTATTGCAGCAATGAGTTACCTTAGACCAAAGACTCTACGCCTTCCAGCTTCTAGCCTGGCTGGCTCCGAGCCCGCCCGTGCTCGGGGAAGAGAACTGCTTGACCCAGCCAGTGCTGGCTTTGGAAGGTGTCAACCCACCTGTGTTCCCAACAACCCTTCCCGGGTGGGTAGAGGAGTTTTCTACCCCATCACCCTCCCTCTCCCGCCCCTTGCCGATCAGGTGGGCTTATTCCTGCCCCTTTACGGTCAGGTGGGCTTATTCCTGCCCGGGAAAGGTGACGTCTTGCAGTTACCGGTTCCTTCAGGGGATACTTTGCAGCTCTTTGAGACTGCCCTTCACCTCCGGATGGTCCATGTGTCCCCTTGTGGATTCGGGTAGATGTTTCCTATTGTGTACCTGTCTGGTCAGACCTGCATCTCCTGTTCCCCCCTGGTGGGGGATTATGCAGACAGGGGTTGCGGGGAAACTATGTCGGGGTTCATGTCACTGTGGGTGTGCAGGCTTTCTCCACAATTTTATAATGCCGCAAATAGTAATCGTTCCACTATGGCAACACTCACTGCATTACAAACATGCTATTCTCTTTTTCTCCCTTTTTTGCTCACCATATTGAGGTAACAGAGTTTCCACATGTCTTTCATTCTCACCAAGCCCTGTGGGTTTGGATTCTTGCTCTGAATGTGCAGATTAGGAGTGATAGTTGAGATACATCATAGCTCATTCAGAATGAAGACAGATGGACGTTTTTAAGAGCAGTTGCAACAGCTTCTTCCCCCATATTCTGAGCTGGCTTCGCAACATGCATTGTAGTCAAATGCTGGCTGAGGCGTGAGCCCTCGGCCTCCCTGCCCATCCCCTCAGGGCATCAGGCTGGCATCAGGTCTTTCTTGTTTTTAAAAAGCAGCACACATATATTTATTCTTTCTTCTTACTAACCCCCCCCCACACACACACACCTCACAAACATTTAAAAAAAAACAACCCACTGCACAATTGTTCCAGGAACGGGGGGGGGGGGGAGGTGTGTTGGTGATATCAGAGGTACAGCTGGCTTTTCCCCATTCAAGCTGAACCACTCCAAAGCCTTGCAGAAAAATCCTCACCCAAGGAGACCAAAATTTGTGTGCGTGTTCACAGATCAGCCCCGCCCCACACAACTCTTAAAATGTTACATCTTTCTCTCTACAAACTCTCTACAAAATGTCTCAATGAATACCTGAGTGAATTGGGATTTGAGCTGAGGTACTACCGGTATTTGGTTAATTACAATTATTTATTTTTTTTGGTTATGTGTTTACAAAAGTATAATTTGGCAAGTGCCGTTCACAGGGACAGCAGCTTAATTGTCCCAACAACTCTTGTTCTGCATCAGAACAAGCAGAAAGGACTTCACTTTCTTGGACATTTATTGGACACTGTCTAGGGGCCATAGGATTGCTCTGTCCAGGGTTTACATGCAAAAATATTTTAAAATCACAGTTAAAAGTACATGTATAATAAATACAATATAACACTAAAAACATTCAATGTACAACAACAAAAAATAAGATTAAAAAAGACAGTGAACCAGAGCAGCATCATGATGATTAGTTATAAGGCAGAGAAAGCTTACGTACACAAGTACATCTTCAGGAGGCATTTAAAACACACTATATTTTCTGTCTGCCAAACAGCTCAGAGGAGGGTGTTCCAGAGGGTGGGTGCCGCTACTGAGAAGGCCCTGTTTCCAAGAAGTTATGTGGCGACATTCTGTTGGGGAATGGCCAGCAGCAAGGCCTCCTCTGAAGTTCTTAGAGGTCAGCTGGGTGTATATAGGGGAAGGTGACCTGCTAGGTATCCTTGTCCCGAGTTATTTAAGGTTTTGTATGTCAACAACAGAACCTTACATGTGGCTCAGTAGCTAATAGGCAGCCAGTGCAGTTCTTTTTACACAGGTGTAATGTGTACATATAGGCAAACCTCCATCGGTGTTATTATTTACTCATGGATGTTCCATGGGTGAGTGGAGTCATTTCTGTAAAGTAATGGGGTTCTTTCTTTTTCTTTTTCTTTTTTTTACATTTCTGGCCAGGTATCGTTGTCTAAAGTGCCTGAACTTTGACCTTTGCCAAGTCTGTTTCTTCACCGGACAACACCGGAAACCCCACAAGACATCTCACCCTGTGGTGGAACAATGCGTGCCAGTAAGAAATGGATTTGTTCACTTGTTTGCTGAGCCTGTTGTGAGTTTGCTTTCCAACTAGGGCAGTGGTCCCCAACCTTTTTCGAGTCACGACCCCCTTTTGTAATGGCAAAGTAACCGGGGACCCCCCACCACATTTGCATGAATTTGCATAAATTTGCATTTTGATGGGGTAAAGAAAAAACATGAAAAAATGCAATTCTTTTTGTATTTCTATTGTTGTACTTGCTCACCTGCCCTTCCTCTCTCTGGATGTTGGTGGAAATAGGGCCCAACAGGGAGCAGGTGAGTGAGCGGATTTATCATTGACTAGCCAGCTTTGTATCAGAAAGGAGAAGACACTTTATTTATTTATTTACTTTATTTGTACCCCGCCTTTCTTCCTGCAAGGAACCCAAGGCGGCTTACATAATCCTCCTCTCCATGTTATCCTCACAACAATCCTGTGAGGTAGGTTAGGCTGAGAGTCAGTGACTGGCCCAAAGTCATCCAGTGAGTTTCATGGCTGAGCGGGGACTAGAACCCGGATCTCCTGAGTCCCAGTCCAACACTCTCACCACTACGCCACACTGGCTCTCTGTTCTGCTGGAGACAGCTAAAAATAGTTCTGCAACAGCCACAGAAGCAAGTGAAATGAAATTCATTCACAGTCTCTCTCTCTCTCTCCCTTTTGCTCCCCTCCCCCTTTACCTTCTTTTTTGTGTGTATGTGCAAAATTTATCTCTCCTCCTCCCCCCCCCCACACCCCATCTCCTCTCCTGCAAGCTCCTCTTCCCCCCACCCTCTCCAATTTCTACTTTCGCGTGCATGCAAAATTCTAGTTTATTTTTTGCTTCTGATATTTATTATTAAATTAAAAATTATTAATTTTTTGCTCCCCCAGCCCCCCTTCCTCCCCCCCCACTCCTTTTATCATTCTCCCTGGCTAGTGGGGGGGGCTCCTCAGCTTGGGGAGAGTTCACTCTGGTTACCCCCCCCCTCTTTCTCCCTCCCTCCCCCCACCCACCTTCTCCAGCGCTGCCGCGGCCGCCACCTCCCTCCCTAACCACCCCCCTCTTCTCCCCTTATCGCCCCATGTGCTGTATGAGAAAGCAGCTTAGAAACAGCATAAGGCACGGGCAAGCAGTGGCAGCAGCAGCAGCAGGAGGAGAACGGCGAAAAGAAGGAGAGACGAAGCCGCAGCGGGGAAAGAAAAGGAGGAGGGGGAGAGAGAGAGAGAGAGAGAAGGGGGAAAGAAAGACAGAAAGAGAAAGCAAGCCTGGGGACAACAAAAACATTAGAAGAGACCGGCACACGGAGAGAGAAAGAAGCGAAGCAGAGGGGGAAAAACCAGGGAGGCTTCTGATTTGGTGTGGTTTCTGCGCCCCATTTAGCCTCCCCTCACCCCTGGACGCTGCCACAACCACCTCCTCTTCCCAGCCCAACAACAGCTCAATCCACCCAGCCTCCTCCAACTCGTTCTTGCAGAGCAGAGATCTGCAGCAGCAGCAGCAGCAGCAGCAGCGTGTTGGAGGCAACTGTCTGCAGGCAGCGGCTCCTTCTCAAGGCTCGCATGCCTGTTACCCACAAAGCACCACGTGTGGGTGTGCGCGCGCGCTCTCTCCTGTAGCAAAATACCCACCCCTCCCTCCCCCTCCCTCCTTCCAGTATAGTAGTTCCAGCCAACAGCGAAGGGGCACAGGAACGCTACTCGCTTCTACCCTGGCTGGCGACCCCCCAGGAAACACGTCGCGACCCCCTTGGGGGTCACGACCCCCAGGTTGGAGAACGTTGAACTAGGGGGATTCAGTTGTGCACGCTGGAATATTAGATTTCTTTACATGAAGGAAAGGCAATTTCCTTAGAAATGCAAGGATTATATTTTAACCATATATTCCATAATTATTTTATTCTGTGTCCAACATCTGATTCAAAAAATTGTTGTAGGAGCTCTTCTACAAGCAGCACGAACAGATCTTGGACATTGCTTGAACAATTATTTAATGCTGTGACTTAAGCATACTTATAGGCTACAATCCTACACCCACTTACCTGAGAGGAAGCCCCATTGATCTTAATGGGGCTTACTTCTGAGTAGACACAGCTAGGATTGCATCATTAATATATGTTCCATGAAAATCAATGGGACTTCCACATAGTTCCCAATCCAGCAAAGGAGGTCCATGTGCAGAAGGAAGTTTCCATGTGTGCAGCAGATGTGCATCTGCATTGCAATGTTCATTTGGGACCCACTTAACAAGTTGGATGTGCCAGCTTTGATGCAGAATGAAGTTGTGCAGCCCCATGCAGAGCTACTTGGTGATGCAGGAACCTAATGCTGGCTTGGGACCAGCATATTTAGATTTCTCAAGTGATTTTGTGGAAGAGCACCGATCAAGAACCATACAGATGTGCGATGCTGGGAATTCCATTCCATTTAAAACCAACAGGATTCCACAGCATTTCTGTTCCGGTAAGCAGTGACACACTGTAGCAGATTATTTTTTTTCCAATTCCGAAAAAAAATGCACAGGTTCCACCAATTGCACAAATTGTAATTTGCACAAATTGTAATTTGCACAAATTTGGGGGGATCTTGACATTTATGCAAATGATGTCATATTTTTAAAAATATTTTTTTTATTGGTGATCTTGTGCAAGTGCCGGCTATGTAGCCCTGCAGAGGCATACTCCCCTCTTGTCAATATCTTTGTCAGTTTCATTCTCACCACACACTACTGGTTTAGCCCAGCAGAGCCATAGTCAGTAGGTGTCAAAGAACTTGTCAATTTCATCCTCCACTTTGGCACTTCCTGAGTGAAAATATGTGTGTGTGTGTGTGTGTGTGTGTGTGTGTGTGTGGAATTGACAACTTCCTTGACAACTACAGAATATTGCTGACCTTAAAAAAAATAAAGGAATCCGCATACTGACTCAACTCTCTACAGCAGGGCTCTCCAACCTTGGGTCCCCAGATGTTGCTGGATTGCCATTAGCCATGCTGGCTGGGTATGCTGGGAGCTGTAGGCCAGCAACATCTGGGGACCCAAGGTTGGAGAGCCCTGATCTACAGATTGAGTTGACGCCGGGGGGGGGGGAGGAACAAAATGAAATATGCAGGGCTGAACTTGAAAAATCCATTGGGTTTTCGCTCCCCCCCCCAATGGAATTCTCATACATCCCTAAAAATATGGTGGCATCTAGTGGTAGTTTAATTTATGGTAATTAAATACTTTTTTCTGGAAAGCCCTTTATTGTTTGGTTTCAGGTTGTTATTTTTGTGTTGCAATTGCTGCCAAGTGATAGCAGACATATTTATTGCAGACTCTACGCTACACAGGAATGTCTGGACATCCCAAAGTGTAAGGCAAAGACAAAAAAATCACACCCTCTTATAGTGTAATGCTTACTCATGTTTACTCAGAATTAAATCCCACTGCATTCAGTGGAGCTTGCTCCCAGGTAATTCTGCATAGGATTGCAGCCTTAGAGCTCAACCTGATGCATGTTTAGAAACAAGTCCTACAACTCCCAGCATTCCCCAACTAGCCAAGCTGGCTGCGGAATGCTGGGAGTTGTAGGACTTTTTTCTGTCTGAACATGCGTAGGATTGCACCCTTAATTTCATTTAACCAGTACCCTTTAAAGATTTCAGAGGCAAAGCAAACACTTTTTTAACTAGAAGATCACATCATGTCAAAGGATATGACTGCAGAATAATATTAAAGGATATGACTGCAGAATAATATTAAAGGATATGACTGCAGAATGAATGAACAAAATGTTCATCTGTTTGTCTAATTATGCTTGAGGAGGGAAACTTTATATGGGCTCTTGGTCTTGTACAGGAGGTAGCTAGTTTGTATCAGGTTTATCAGCCCAAGGTTTGAAGGCACAAACATCATTCTACAATGGAAGAACTATGTTAAAAATGTGTTCTTAATATCCCATGATGAAGATTGCCCAAGCTCAGATCGCATCGGGACTTGATACCTTTCATTAAAAGACGTCTGATACCCACTTACTGAGCTTGTGTAACCCTTTCCCAAACCCAAAGGTCCTGCCAGCCATCATTACCTCAGTCTTGTCTGGATTCAGCTTCTGTCACCAAGCACGTGGCTTCTCTGTTTTCTTGTAGGGAGGAAAAAGAGACAATAGGGCAGTCGTGTCACCCACTGATACCTTAACATGTTCATCCAGGGCTTCTTTATAGCCACCCCCTTTCTCCATGATTGTGTCATTTGGGCAGGTGTCAGCAAAGGACAACACAAAGCTATTTTTCCGCACCATCCGAAACAATTTGCTGCAAGGGCGTTGCAAAAGGAAGGAAGCTCTGAGAAGAAAGGCCTTGGTGGTGGTGGGAGATGCAGACTTTTCTATCCACAGCCAAGCAACGTGAGTGCATAATTTTATAATGGGTGTTCGTAGCTCCGAAGCTGCCTCTATCGTGTGTGCGTGCACATGTGCGTGCACCTCTTAAGCAGGGGTGTTCAACCCCTTTCAGCCTGAGGGCTGAATTCAACTTTGGAAAAGCTCTCAGGGGCTGTGTTCCGGTTGTGGATGGGGCCTAAAGAAAAAGGGGTAAGGCCAAAATGCCCCAAGCCCCCCAAATATCAGCATATTTTTTAGCTTAAACCGCCTGCTGCTGGTAACTAAGCCTTAGGAGAGGCATTTCAAGCATTTAAAATGGGGGGGGGGGAAATCACACAAAAGCTAGGAACCACCAAACAATCAGCAGTTGGGAGAAAGGGGTGAGGCCAGGGGAAGGGGGCATGGCCATCTGGGCAACCCCAGAGGGCCAGATTGGGGCCAGCCCATCAGCCTGAGGTTCAACACCCCTGCTCTTAAGCATAGTTAGACATGGCAGACCACCACTGAGATAGTAGGCAGTTGTTAAGGTATGCTCAAAAATAGAGGAGACCATGTGGAATGCACAATTCTGCAAAGGCCTTTTGTCTGTAAAACTGCTGCCTCCAGTCACTTTTTGTACTACTCGGCAGTAAGTATCATGCCATTCTGGAAGGGAAAACTGAGGTTTAATCAGAGAATGGAGTTTTGTAACATCACTTTTAATCAATCAATTAATTAATTAAATGCCTAACAAGATAGATTTATCTAGGAACTGTACAATATAAATTTTAAAACATAATAAATGCAATAACATTGCAATAAAACAGTAAGACAACATAAGACCAATAGACATACCAACACAGCATAATACAATATAATATAGATGCAAAAACTAAAAACACCCATCAGGTACAAGAGTTAAAACCATATTGCAAGGACTAAAATAGTATAACTTAAACACTAAAAATACTCTGTGGGCACAATTCTATGCATCTTTAGACAGAAAAAGTCCTGCAACTCCCAGCAGTTTCTAGCCGGCATGGCTGGCTGGGGAATGCTGGGAGTTGTAGGACTTATTTCTGCCTAAACATGCCTAGGATTGTGCCTTGAAAATACTTTCAGAGCTGGTGGGGACAACAGAAAAGTCCTGCAATAGAAGATAGAGCCAAATGGACTTTCCATCTATCTAGGAACTATGGAAATCTGATCACGAGAGAAATTTAGGTAAATTAATGAGTCATCAAGAGTAGGGGAAAAGGCTCCCTTTGCAGCTTGGCTTCAAATGTTTTGCTTCCAATCTAATGACCGGTATCTTCATAATGAGTTGCTTTAGCATTTCAGAATGCTTGCCCTACATTTGACTCTCTCCTGTGCTCAGCTGTGGATTGACAATGATGTCTATGAGCTGAACTGGGCCATTAAAAAAATAAATATTCAGGCTTAGAAAGGGTGAAATTCTCCCATCTGCAGAGGTTCAGCACAAATCTTAATGTTCCTCTTTGGTTCCATTTAATTCTTCATTGGAAATGGAGTTTAAGTATGTTGAAGTGTTACCAGGGATGCCCCTACCATTATGGAAAGCGGAATATCGGTGGTCAGTATAAGAGGTTTAAAGTTGTTCTTAAGGCTAATCTTAAAAAATGCAATATAAACATAGAGAACTGGGAAGCTCTGGCCCATGAACGATCTAACTGGAGGTTGGCCTTTCACAAAGGTTCTATGGACTTTGAAGAAGCCCGAGTGCAAGGTGAAAGGAGGAAACGTGCGAAGCGAAAAGCACGTCAAATGAATCCTTTACAGGACCATCTTCCATCTGGTAACCTGGGTCCTCACTGTGGGAAGCTGTGTGGATCTGGAATTGGCCTCCACAGTCACTTACGGACCCATCATTAGAGTCTACACAATTTTTTTTTACAATTTCCTCTTTATATAATTTTCTTTTTGTAATTTTATCCTGGGAGACAATCTTACTCAGTCATGAGTGATCGCCTACTATGTAGAGGTGACCATCCGGTGGTTGATGCTGGGGGGCAGTGGTGGTGGCAGCCCCCCCCCCCAGCTGTTCCTCCTGAGCCGCCAGGCACTTCCCTCTGTTGCAAGACAGGGCTACCCATGACCTGACCTCGGCCTCCTAAACTATCTCAGGTATGATGGAGGATGCTACGCCCTCAGTATTGTTGGAGCAAAATTTGACTGCCGGTCCAGTTAGTTTCTCTACATGAAGTGGGTGGGAGGTTCCATCATCTCCTTTGCCTCTGGCATCAAAATACCTTGAGCTGGCCCTGAGCATTACGCTGCCTTCAGACTATGTACAAGGCATCCTTTCCTGTAGCACAATTGCTCCAGGAAGGATAGCCTTGAAACTACTTTGAGACTGGGTTCAGCCAACACGATAACCCACACACTCAAGGTTTGAGTATGGGTTGAGTGTGGGTTGTTGTTGAACCGTGGGTTGTTGTTGAAATATGGGTCATCCTGTTGTCTGAAGTTCACCCAGCGAACAACCCATGAAGTGAACCCATGGTTTGTTGTTGGGTTGTGAACTGTGGGTTGTTCACCATGGTTTGTTATCTCGGCTGGGTTCAGTCCACACAATAACCCACCTTTCAACAACAACCCATGGTTCAATGAAAACCCACACTTAACATATACTCAACTCTTGAGTGTGGGTTATTGTGTTGGCTGAACCCAGTCACTGTCTCAAGTTGCTTTCCAGTTTTCCTGAGCGCCAAATCCCTTGCTTCAGTTTTCACCCAAGCTTAAATGCTGGCCTTTGACAGGGTTCCAAAGAGCCTTCCCAAGGTCCTCTGTGTGTGTTTAACCTCTACCTCTGAGGGTTCCCTGGGGCTTAATTAGGATAAAACTTGCAAAGATATAAACTGAACAAAAATGTATTTAGTAAGAATCACAATTGTACAAAAGCATACAGCAATTGCCCCTATACAAATAAATGTAACATATAGCCCCTCTGAGCCCAAATAGAAATATTGAACTATTGCTTGCAACTTTGCAGTTAACCAGTCTCAATGTTCCTCTGGTTCCACAAGATGTTGGATGCTCCCGTTACTCTTCTGTAGATAGTTCAACTCCAAACCACAGGACAACCACAACTGGCAACTTTTTAAACTGTAGCTTCAAGGTCTTAGCCATGCAATAGCAAAACAAGGTGAAAAGAACCAGTTGAAGTACTGGACTGGGACTCGGGAGATCCAGGTTCTAGTCCCCACTCAGCCATGAAGTTCACTGGTGACTTTGGGCCAGTCGCTGACTCTCAGCCTCACCTACCTCACAGGGTTGTTTCGAGGATAAAATGGAGAGGAGGAGGAGGAGTATGTAAGCCGCCTTGGGTTCCTTACAGGAAAAAGGTGGGATATAAATATAATAAATGAATAATAATAATAATAATAATAATAATAATAATAATAATAATAATAATAATAATATAACAACCCCCCATAATTATTAATCCATTCTCTAGCATTCAGCTTCCCAGCAGAACAAGCTGACTTTCCCCCTCCTAGCTCTCCTCTGAGTGAGGACTCTGCCCCTAAAGGACTAGACCAGCCAGTTCACAGAGGTTGCATTCTCCCCTGCTAAAATGCTGGCAGGCAGACCTCGCCCCATATGCCATGTCACCAGCTGCATGTGAAACACCTCTCCGTTTCAAAAGAGGTTTACTATGCAGCATTGGCTGGGGCTGCTTTAAAAAAAAAACAAAAAAACCCCACAAGCCCAAACATCTCTTGGGCATGCAGAACTAGTTTTACAATTCTAGGGATTCAAACCATTATATACTGATCTTATTTGATCTAGCTGTCATATGGAGCAGGGGTGGGAAGAGGTTGTTCAGGATCTTGTTTAATCCCCTCGGCTCTGCCTTCTTCCTGCAGCCCCTGTTCTGTTCAGCCCATCTCTTTAGGACAGCCTGCATCGCCTAATCTGCTCCCCTCACTGCCTACTTTAGACCTACAGCTGAGCAGTCCTTTCGATGCCGAAAGATCCCAAGCACAGCAGATGGAGAATGACAGCAGATCACAAGGTGGAGAAAAAACACCCCTTAAGGTAGTAATTAATGCTGAATTGTGCATTGTGATGGTCCACTAAACACCAGCAGCCCAATGCTGTTGGCAAGAGATTCTGTAGCCTTGTCAGCTGTCCCCCATCTACTGTAATGATTGCCGCAAAGTTAGAGAGGGAACAGGGAATTCTGAGGGGGTGGCAGATGACGTCAGCATCCCTGCGAATAGAAAAGCGCTGGCACGGCATCCCTGCGAGCCCAGGCTCACTGCACCGCTGATCTGGTATAATTTCTGCAGTCATTTTGGATCAATGTCTCAGACAGGTACTGGCTCTCTAATGCAACCTC
The DNA here is from genome assembly GCA_021292165.1 of Shinisaurus crocodilurus. NCBI lineage: Eukaryota > Metazoa > Chordata > Lepidosauria > Squamata > Shinisauridae > Shinisaurus > Shinisaurus crocodilurus. The sequence continues at coordinate 126,117,561 of CM037876.1, forward strand.
TTGGGTGCCATGCAGGCCGTGGCTTGGCCTGGGCCCATGGAGTCTTGGCCCCGAATCTCTTTCCCAGGCCCCGGATCTATTCCACGCAGCCCTGCGTGTCTGTTGGTTCCATTGGAAGACTTTTTTCTCAGCTCAGCTGCCATGGTGGAGGCAGGGCCGGTGCTACCATTAGGCCAACTAGGCAGCTGTCTAGGGCGCAGGGCTAAAGAGGGTGCCAGAAACGCCTTGAAAAAAAATACAGCGCTCTCAAGTGGGAAGGGGGGATGCTAAATATCTGATCTTGCCTAGGGCACCAAACTGCCTTGCACCGGTCCTGGGTGGAGGGCAGTTTTAATGGGGGATTGCAGCTGGGAAAGGAAGGGTTACTTTCCCCCTTCCCACCTGCTGCAACACTCCCCCTCCCAAACAATCTTCCCCTGCATGGCAATTTAGCTCAGGAAAAGACTTTTCCCATTGGTTTGGGAGGATCTGGGTCAGGGTGCAAATTAATTGAAGAATTTATTTTATTTGCAGTGAAATGTAAATAAATCCTAGTAATTATTTCTACATTTGCATATATAGACATAAATTTGTGGGGGCAGATTTTATGCAGATGTGTGCCCTAATGGTCCTGGGCCCCAAATCTTTTAAGTGTCCAACAATGTCCCTGGTGCCATGATTATATCCTGCCAAGGTGGGTGTTATATAGCATGTCTTAGATCAAAAATGTTCAGTACATGATGGGCTGGAGAAGCTGCCTCTGGAGAACAGTGAGATCAAGTATTTCAAAAAGGATCCAAGATGTGGCCTGTTGCTGGGTCATTTGAGGGTTATTTCCACTCAAGCAAGCCATGCCTCCCGGGTTTGGACAACAAGACAAGCTGCCCGGGTAATTAGGCAAATGGCACCCGGCCAGCACACACCAACACGCACCACAGCTTAAACAGGACACCATGGTTTCTTTAAGTCATGATGATCATGCGAACTGGGTCATAGTGTCTGGGTTCCCATATATAACAGCTTGTAGAGGAGTACCTGCATTAGTCTGTGTTGCAGCAGAAACAACAGTCTTGTGGCACCCAAAAGGCTAAAATGTTTATTATGGCATAAGCTTTTCTGGACTAGAATCCACTCCATCAGATGCACGAAGTACTAATCTCCGTTGGCAGAAGTATACACACAGGCACAAATATACATCTGTGGACTTGGGGAAAACGATATTGTTCTCCTGCAGAGGAATTTCCAAGGGAGAACCATGGACCAAGCATGAATAGCTCAATTAGAACTACCGTATTTTTCCGTCTATAAGACGCCCCCATGTATAAGACGCCCCCCACTGGGCAGTTTCGCAACTGCACGGTTCTCTCCTTGGCTTACTTCCGTGTATAAGACGACCCTCAATTTTTAGTCTAACGATTTTAGGAAAAAGTATAGTCTTATACATGGAAAAATACTGTAATAACAAAGTTTGATCCTATTTGTCTGGGCATGAATTAGAATAATGGTTTCCCGTTCCACTACAGGCTGCAATTGACTTTGCAGTACTAAGATGGTTGTGTGTTGCCACCAATTACTGCTGTTGTGAATGGTCACCGTGCTTATTTTGCATACATTTAAGCTTTACTTGAAGTTCCAACTAAATGGCATTTCATGGCCATTTGACTCTGCTGTTTACATTTTCCTCCTCTATCCATGGGAATAGAATAAGGCAAATTTGGCCACAATCCTATGCATGTTGAGACAGAGAAAAGTCCAACAACCCCTAGCATTCCCCAGCCAGCATCTGGGAGTTGTAGGACTTTTCTCTGTCTAAACATGTATAGGATTGCATCCATAAAGACTAACACATTTACACACACGCAGTGTGTGTGTGTGCCTGTGCCTGTGTCCGTCCGTCTGTCTGTCTGTCTGTCTATCCATCTGTCTATAATTTCTGCCAACTGAGTCATTATAATTTCTGCCAACTGAGAATAACACTTCATGAATCTGATCAAATGGACTCTAATCCATGAAAGTTTATGCTGTAGTAAATATGTCATTACACAGTGCTATGTATGGCTTGCTGGGGCATGCTGGGAGTTGTAGGACTTTTTTCTGTCTAAACATGCATAGGATTGCACCTTTATTCTTTAAGGTACCACAAAACACTCCATTGTGTTTTTTTATTCCCACGTATGAGTGATCAGCCCCTGGCACAGCATTTGGTGGAAATTTCTGGCTGCCTAATAATGTGAGACGGTGGCCCACCTAGGCCCATTCTGCCCATTAGTGCATTTGGAGTGTAGCCGTGTGTGTGTGTGTGTGTGTGTGTGTGTGTGTGTGACCTAGGATAGCTGCCCAGAAGACGACATAATTTGGCCTATTTTGTGTGTCTGCGCTCTTCATCCCCGTTTCCTCTCCCTCGTTTTCCCGCAGGCACTTGCTTCTCTTAAGGTGGAATTGGCGAAAACACAGGAATCCATCAAGGCCCTTCACAATCAGAGGAGGTGGGTAGTCAAGTTGATTCAGAACCTCGAGGTGCCCAGCGTGGAAACCATAGGCCGGCGGGAGCCTAGTCCTAAAGTGTAGGAAAACAGGTCACTCCATCAGTGGTTTATTTCTCCAGCGTTAGGGAGCGTTTATCTCTGCCTCAGTTTTGTGTGAGACAAAGTGGCATGGCTGGCGTGGAGGGTTGGGGGGCTGCACTTCTCAATCAGATTCAGCTGCTAGATGAGAGAAGTGGGTGATATATACATCTGGTCTGCCTCAAACATCCAAGGACGCAGAGAATCTCTTATCCTTCCACTCAGGCATGGGGTGAGGGTGGTGATTTGATTGCAATCACGGGTGGGGGGGAGGGAAGCACCAGAGCGTTGAGACCAGAGAAAACTGCACACAAGTCCCTCTCGTGGCAAGGACATTTCAGGGGAAGTGGAGCCTATGGCCCTCCAGATGCTGTTGTACTGCAACTCCCATCATCCCTGACCATTGGCTATGCTGGGCGGGCAGGGCCAGTGCTACCATTAGGCCAGCTAGGCAGCCTGCCTAGGGCACAGGGCTAAAGGGGGTGCCAGAAACGCCTTGGAAAAAAAATACAGCGCTCTCAAGTGGGAAGGGGGGCACTAAATATCTGATCTTGCCTAGGGCACCGAACTGCCTTGCACCGGTCCTGTGGGCGGGGCTGATGGCAGTTGGAGTCCAGCAACATCTCAAGCAGGGGTGAAGAGCCTCAGAGGCGGGGACCAAATGCGGCCCTCCGGGGTTCCCCAGAAGGCCACCCCCTTTCTCCTGGCCACACCCCCTTTCCTCCAAGCATTGATCGTTTGCTGATTTCCTGGCTCTTGTGCGCTTTTCCCCATTCCAAAAGGCTGAAAATGCCTCCTCTGAGGTTGAGTTACTGGCAGGAAGAGCTATAAGCTAGAATATGCTGGTGTTTTTGGCATTCTGGCCCCGCCCACCACTGGAACATGGCCCCGAGAGCGTCTCCAAAATGGAATCTGGCCCTCTGGCTGAAAAAGGTTCTGTAACCCTGAGCTAGAGCGACCCCCACCAACCTGATGCCCTTCAGATGTTTTGGACTTCATCGCCCATCTGCCCCAACCAACACGGCCAGTGGTCAGGAATGCTCAGAGTTGTAGTCCAAAACATTTGGAGCGCCCTAGATTGGGGAAGTCTGATCTTGATCAGGGGTGCAGCGGGCTGACCTAGAGGCTCACAAGTTCCCCATCACTGGACTAGAGACAGGAAAGTCAGCATGCATGTGCCCTATGCAGCCACCCCAAGGTCAGCTGAGGGTCAATCCAATAGCCCCTCAGCTTCTCCATCTCTCTCCAACCTTGGGTCCCCAGATGTTTCTGGCCTACAGCTCCCAGAATACCCAGCCAGCCTGGGGCCCAAGGTTGGAGAGCCCTGCTCTAGCTGAAGGCCTGTTATAGCTGTGCGAAGCAGTACTGCTCGTGCTTCCTTCCCATCATGCCCCTCTATCCTCCAGGCAATCACATCTCGCTCAATGAATAGGCCAGCGATTTGGGGGATGCAGATGCTGTAGCCCAGCCTTCCCCAGTGTGGTGCCCTCCAGATGTTTTGGATGACAACTCCCACCAGCCCCAGCCAGCATGGCCAATGGTCAGCTGTTATGGGAGTTGTAGTCTAACACATCTGAATGGCACAGCGTTAGAGAACTTTGCTGTAGCCAACCAATTTATCTACGTGATCACATCAGGCCTGGTTATTACTTGGATGGGAGACCCCTCCTCTAGTTTCCTGCATTGAGAAGGGGTTGGACTCGATGGCCTTGTAGGCCCCTTCCAACTCTATGATCTATGAATCACTGAAGGCAAACAAAATCCCAGCCCAAGGTGATTGCTGGTGTTACTAATGGTGGTGGTGGTGGTGAAGAGAAATACACATGATGTTGATTGTTTAGTTTTGTCCTAAAGTGCAGGTCTTTTTCTGACAAATAGCCAGCTGATCTGTTTAGGGCTTTATAGGTCAAATTGGATTGTGATCCAATATAATTGGAAGCCGACAGAGACAATGACGCATTGGTGTAATTTGATCTTGGCAGTCCGTCAGGAGATCGAGCACCACATTCCATACCAGCAGAAGCCTCTGAAGAATCCTCCAGAACAGCCTCCTCACATAAAGCACATTCTGATAGTGCATTCTCCAGATTATGGTAGCCTGAATTACAATAATTAAGGGCACAATTCTATGCATGTTTAGACAGAGGAAAGGCCTACAAGTCCCAGCAATGCTGAGGGTTGTAGGCCTTTTCTCTGTCTAAACATGCATAAGACTGTGCCTTAAGTCTGGCTATTTGGGACAATGTTCTCACCTCATAGGACCTCTGCACTTCCTGGTTTGGCTTCATGAGACCCGGGCCGGTGCTTGTGATACTTGGCTTTCATATTGTGATAGTTCCCTTTCATATATGTAAAAACACACACACGTTCTTTTGGTAAAGCCGTTATGCCACTTTATTGTCCTGCAGGTACTTGAAAAAACAGTTGAACAGATGGAAGAGCCAAATGCAGCTCTTCCATGCCGCTCAAGAAGACAGAAACCGCACACTAGAAGCAAATCTCCACGAGCTAATAGTGAGCCAGGAGAACCTCAGGATGGAGATTAAGGAAATGAGGCTGGAAATTCAGGTACACAATGATGGGTCAACAGACCCTTTGGCTGTCTAGAGAAAATTCCCCCAGAATTACTTCAAGCACCACAAGGCAAGAACCAGCTTCAGACGGGAGCCCTGGCAGAACACCTGTGTGGGCCAAGTGATTTTGTCCCTCAGCAATAGGAGCTTCCCTCCCAATGCAAATAGTAGCTTTGGGAGGGCAGGATTATCCTTGGGACTGTAATGGGAAGGAGGAAAATCAAACTCCTGCTCCCCTTCCACCATGTTCCAATCCTGATCGGCATCCCCTGGAGCAGCTATGGGGTTTTTTGGGGTGGTGGTGGTTAAAGCCAGTCTTCTTTATTTATTTATTAAATTTATGCCCTGCCTTTCTGCCTAAGAAGATGATCAAGGCAATAATGTATTTAACGGATTGGGGCTCAGTGGGAGGTGGGGATATGCAGTCCTATTCCATGGAAAGGAGTTCTGAAAGACATGTGAGATGATGTGCAATATGTCATTTTTTTAGGAACCAGTTCCTAGCATGTGCAGAAGCATCCGATTTCCTCTCACATGTGGCCCAACTCAAAAAACTGAGGCCTAGTTCTCACTCTGGTGGTAAACCTGCTCAGCTGTCTGGGCTCTGTCCCAGGAGTAACCCAATGCTCCTCCATACAAATGTATCTCCACACAGAAAGCTAGATGGCAGGGAGAAAGATTTCAGCCTAGCCTTCCCCTTGACATGTTAGTTTTTTGTGTCTAATATCAGAAGCTTTCTTTGTGGAGGAACATGCCATCATGGGAGCCCCCCACCTTCAGTCTGAAGTGGTACATTCCAGACACAGGCTTACTGACTCACTGAGAACTAACCCCAAGAGTCCGAATATTGCTAAACCCAAATGTTTTGATTCATGTGTTTACATCCGTGTGTTTGTAAATGTGTTTACATAGAATCATAGAAAAGTAGAGTTGGAAGGGGCCTACAAGGCCATTGAGTCCAACCCTCTGCTCAGTGCAGGAATCCAGGTCAAAGCATCCCTGGCAGATGGCTGTCCAGCTGCACTTTGAATGCCTCCAGAGTGGGAGAGCTCACCACCTCCCTAGGTAGTTGATTCCATTGTCTTATTACATGTACAGTATTAGCAGCAGCATTAGATGAACATAGCTAGAAACTAGCATTGGAAGAGAGCCACAAGGGGAATTTTAGTTCTCTCTATTGGGCTTTAGAAAAATTAGCCTGAGTGCTAGCCTACTCAAAGGCAGTGTAGGTATTCCACACTCAGCAGCAGAGTTCTTCCCCAGCACAGCAGCTCTCCTTAGTCTTCCAGTAGCTCCCACTCCAGGAATCAGAAACCACTCTGTAGACCAAAACCGTTCTAATTCTAACTGTTTATTTTCTTATAACAAAGTATATCTAAAGGCTACATTCTATATACAGAGTTCATGTACAGAGTGTCATTTCTTCCAGCTCAGTTCAGCAAAAACAAAAACCAGCAGAGGCAACTGCACACAGCTGAGCAGTATTACATCATTAGACCAGCAATAGTTCATATGCTACAGCCTGACCGCTTGTTATCAGCTTAATTGCAACACGTGACAATCCTCACACCTGGCAAGGCTGGCTCTTTCTGTCTGGAAACATTACAAAATTAAAGGCCACAGCACTTTAACAATAAAACGACACAGGTAGTTGTTTTAGTTCTAGTTCATACACTAACACTCTCCTCATTTGGAGTTCATGCACACATGCTTTTTAGATCATGCTTTTAGTCCAGGGGTGGGGAACCTCCAGCCCACAGGCCTAACCCAGCCTGTGGAGATTCCCCATCTGCCCTGTAGAGACCTGGCCACCCTCTGCAGGCTCCTCCCCTCCCCAAACTCCTCCCCCCTGTAGGCTAGCGGGGGGCTTGGGAAGGCTAGCACAGAGAGGAATTTCCCACTGTTATCTCCAATCAGTGACAGGAGATAACAACAGGGTGTGCTGCTCCCCCAGCAACATTTTAAGCAACATCTCATCTTTCCTTTACAACATGCTTAGAATATCCCTATATGTAGGAAGAAGCCCTTGAAGGAAAGGAATCTTCAGAATGGATCGGGTTGCTCTCCATTAAAGCCCAAGAACACAAAATATTCAAAGTGCAAGTCTTTGGATCTGCCCTCCTCTTGTGTTGAAAGGAAGGGGCCTTTACAGCCACAGGCTGGTCTTCTCAGCAGTAATTCAGGATCCCCAGAGATCACACTGCGGTCAGAATGCCTCCAAAACTCCAGCCCTGAAGGTGCACAGCATGGAAACCCTGCGGGGAGAATCATTCCTCTAACAACCCCCTCTGGAGATCGAAAGTCTGGAACAAACAGGGACCATCTCAGCGGTGGAATTAAGATCTCAAGCCTTCACTCCCCCACTACAACAGAGACACTTCTTAGGGAGAGGCAGATGGAGGAGGAGGAGGAGGAGGAAGAACTGCAGCAGTTAATGATGAAATTGAAGAATGCGCTGTCTTTCCAAGTGCAACCAGGTAAGAATTCCTAATTGGGCACCAAAGGGCTTGATCTGATATGTGGCTCAGCCTTAGAATCTATTTTCTGTGCCAGAATTACTCAGTTCTGGGATACACAAAGTAAACAATGGAGAAGTTCTTTGCTGTCCCCTGGATAATCGCAGCCAGGCCCCTCGCTTGCGGAATAACAGGGTGACGGCATGCTCAGACACTACTGTTGCGGTCACTGCAAAGGAAGTGGAGGGGGTGGCAGCTCCGCCTCCGGGCCAAGTCAGCTGCTCCCAAAAACTGAATCAGGAAGGTATAAAAGAGGAGCCTGTGGCCCAAGGGTGCCAAACCTCTTTCAGCCCGAGGGCCAGATTCCATTTGGAGAAGTTCTTGGGGGCTGCATTCCAGTGGCAGGTGGGGCGGTCAGAGTCAAAGGGGCCAAATGAAAAGGGGCGGGGCCAGAATTCCCAAACATCTGCATATTGTAGCTGAAAGGTCCTACTGCCAGCAACTAAGCTTCAGAAGAGGCATTTCAACCTGTTAGAATGGGGGGAAATCAGCAAAAGCTGGAGAACCACCCAATGGTCAATGGTTGGTGGAAAGGGGGTGGCCCATGGGCCTGAGGATCTGCCCCACTGCTGTAGTCCTTCAGAAGGCCAGTTAACATGGGTAAGTCTACCTAGGAGTCCTTGCATCACTTTTGGTAAAACTTGTTTCTAGGTAAGTACAATCCACCAGAAAGTTCTCCTGGGGAAACCCCATTGAAATGCCTGCACCTCTGCCCAGCTCCCACTTATTCCAGTGGGGCTTCCATGGATCATGGGAGAACTTTGTGCTGGATTGTGGCCTGCGTGCTCGGTCTGAAATCTCTCCTTGCAGTGAAATCTATCGCAGTGAGTGATCTAGAAGGGGGGCCTTTGTGTCAAATGATACTCACATTTGCATTACTGGAATGATGATGATGATGATGATGATGATGATGATGATGATAGTTATTGTTATTGTTATTGTTATTGTTATATTTATTTGTATCCCACCTTTTCCCCAACACTGGGACCCAAGGTGGCTTACAACCTTTAAAACTCATACAATTAAAACAGAAATAGAAAAATACAAAAGTTAAAAATAGAATTAAATCATCAACTAAAAACAGTACAATATACATGACAATATAAAATGTAGAGTAAAACCAGCATTCCATTGCATCAGAGGCCAGCCCCAAATGCCTGTGGAAACCAGGAAGGTCTTTGCCTTCCTCTGGAAGCTTACCAGGGAGGGCTCATTTCCCTTGAGGATGTCAGTTTTAACTTGTGCCCTATTGCCATAGCCTTTGAAGTATTCATTAACTGCCACTCATCAGGACTGAGCTGTTCTGGTGCCATTATTTTTCACCTTTTAGTATCTGCCTTGGGGCACCGTGGACTCTTTCTTCTTTCCAAAAGGTGCCCATTTACTCATCCTACCCAATCAATGTCTGTCCTTTCCCAGGTGCCCAAATTATTTCTCAAAAGGTATCTGGAGAGTTCACAGTCCTTCTGATGTCACAGGGAGCCATAACACTCGTCACCTTTCCCATCAGTATTTTTTCAAGAGTGTAATCACGGCACCTGCTGTTTTATAGGCTCATCATCATATATTTGAATGCATTTGGCTGATCAATTGTGTTATTAAATAGATAACTTGTGTTACTTTAGGGATGCAGCAATTTTCTAGCAGTGTACAGCCCATGTTAACTTCAGTGGAAAGCTCTTATATGTCCGTATGGGCAAAAAATGGCCCTCGGTGGGTATCTTTGTCTCATGAGTATATTCTCATTATCATACATATTTTAAGTATTTTATATCTATTACTTCAATCCTGGAGGGGTGGCTTCATTTCCTGACGCTTTGTATTTTAGCTTCATATTGTGCTGTATTACTATGTGCTTATTGGGCTTTTGGCCTGTACTGAATTTAAGTGATTTATTGTTATTTTTACTGTTTTGTTATTGTGTTTCTAACTGTTGTACAAGGCCTCAAGAACTAGTTTTATGAGGCATTTAATTCATACTATAAATGTACTAAATAAACGTGCTTTAGGGTGGCCGGGTGACCGGCCAGATGGGCGATTAAAAAATATAATAAATAAATATAATAAATAAATAAATAAAAACAACAGCCAAACTTGCTAAGATTGCTGCTGGTATGCACCAGTATGTTAGTTAATGTAGGTTAACTTTCTTCAACGCTTTCATTTATAATAAGAATAAATCAAGAAGATGAGGGAACTGGGAACAATCCTCTCAGGGTAAAGTGTCACTGCCCTTTATCCCTTGGAGTAACTACTTTGGATTATATTTGTACACAATTATTTTCTTACTTTATAACTCCAGTCAAATTGATTCCAATATAATTACTTCATATTTACATCAGCTATGTAATTAGTCCGCATTATGCTGAGATGGGCCATCCAGTACACTTCTGAAGCGAGTCGAAGCTTCTGGAGAAAAGCTCTCTGCTGTAGGGGCACTCAAAGCAGCAGCTTCTGTGTGGGAAGACAGAAATGCTTACTCTAACAGCGCAATCTTGTGCATGTCTACTCCAAAGTAAGCTCGATTAGGTAAGTTCAATGGGGATTGCCTGCAGGTGGCGTGGAGAGCACATAATGCAGGCCACCTGCTGAAGCTAAGCAGGTATGAGCTGGGTCAGTGCTTGGATGGGTGACTGCCTGGGCTGCCCACATCTGTTCTCCTGCATTGAGCAGGGGGTTGGACTCGATGGCCTTATAGGCCCCTTCCAACTCTACAATTCTGTGATTGTATACTATCAGGCAGGGATGTTGAAGAGTCCTTGGTCTCGAGTCACGAGCCTTTGGACCCGAGTCTCGAGTCCGAGTCCTTGGTCCAAAATGGTGACTCACGAGTCACTCCCAAAACTGACTCCACGAGTCCCTATTAAAAGCAATGGGGTTTCCCCCCACAAAATAAGGCTACTTTAGATGTGTGGCTTAAATAAATTCTAGGCACAAGTGTGCCTTTTTATTTCAAAACTCTGCAACTGATTTTGGCAAGAACAGACCAGGCAGACAAACCCAAAATAACCAGGCAGGCAGAGGAGGCCGGGAACCCCAAAGCAGGCAGGCAGAGGCCTTTGTCTTGGACAATTCAACTGCTGAACTGGTCAAGAAGAGACCAGGCAGGCAGAGGAGGCTGGGAACCCCAGACAGGCAGGCAGAGGCAGCCAAACCCAAAATGTCTGAAAGGTTGCATTTTTGGAAAATGATTTTTAAAAAATAAACTTGCTTGCTTAACTTTCTTCAACGCTTCCTAAAACTTATCCATGTTGCATTTGAGGAACATGATTTTTTCTGAATGTTTGGCCTCCATCCTGGAACGGTGAGGTCGTTGACACGCATTTTGCAGCCTCGCCACGTGTGACTGGGTTCTTGCTGCGTGTTGTTTTTTAACCTCACCTGTCTCTAGCACATGTCTGTGTCTGTGTGTGGGGTTGTCTACAAGGGGTGGGGGCGGCTCCAAAGCCAAAATCGGGTGGGGGGGGGATTGCACAGCCTTAGTTAAAACTCGCTTCTTTATAACCTGCCACAGTTCTGTCACCCCCTCAACTCTCTCCAGCGCCCCGTGTGTGGATGCGCAAGAGCGGCAGGCGGTCTACCCTGTGCCGCCAGCCACCATCAGCTGCAGGGGGACGGAGGGACTTTCCAGCATGGGGCAACCCCCCACAACAACACATCAATCAAAATAAATCTCAACACACCGTTGGGGCTGCACTCCTGGTAGCCGTCCATAGTGGCTGAGCAGCGGCACGCCTCGCTTCCATGCGCTCTTCGCCGGTGATTGCGCTCCTCTCCACTCCTCCTGGCACAGCCCAGGGATGTTGACAAGTCCTTGGTCTCGAGTCCCGAGTCGAGTCTCGAGTCCCATTAAAAATATTGGGACTCGAGTCAGACTCGAGTCAGAGGGGGGACTCAGTCCGACTCACGAGTCGAGTCCTCGAGTCAGAGTCCCCATCCCTGCTATCAGGTGAATGTATATAGCAGCCTTCTCCAACCTGGCACCTTCCAGATGTTCTGGACTACAACTCCCATCAGCCCCAGCCATTATAGCCTAAACCTTGGAACAATCCGTGCTGTCTGTAGCCCTGTTCAGCTGTTAAGGAAAAGTAGTAAACACAGCACACAACTGGGGACAGGCCTGTGCTGTGGAGCCCCACTGTCACATGTGCTGTGTAGCTCTGCGCTTGGGCGTTCTCACCTACAGTATGTCTGTAGGAGGGGGAGACCTTTGTGCATACAGATGTACAGTATGCTTGGAGGTTACCATGTGATTCAGCACTCCAGTGGCGCAGGGTTCCAAATCATGAGGAAGCCTCCGCGCATACAGCTGCGCGCGCAAAGGCCTCCCAATGTTTGTGCTATCCATGCAAATGCCTGAGGGTGGAGCTACGTGGCGCATAGTGGAGGCTGCTGGCTCCAGTGTCAGTGGGGCGGTGTATTCACGCCGGGCTTTAGTCTGAACTTTTAAGGAGCTACCCGTGGTGCTGAGCCACACACCCCAAAATAGGTTCAACCCCATGGACAGCTCCTTTAAATTTCAGTCTGAAACCCGGAGTGGATATGCCACCCCACTGACATTGGAGCCACCATTGGAGCACATGCAATGTCAGGGGCAAGACTGCTCAGGACAGTGCCATCGCTGTTTGCGTGTGGGTTGACCACTTTTAGTTAGCACCTGGATGGGGCTTGCAGGCTGGGACGCTCCTGGCTGGGTAGGGTCCCTTCAAAGGGGTAGCTCATCCTGACGGAATACTTGGATTGTTCAGCACAGAATTGGCTGGCACCTCAACAATCTGCATAACAAACGCCTGCCTGAGATGTATTTGCGTAGAGCAGTGTTCTCCACCCTTGGGTCCCCAGATGTTTTTGGCCTACAACTCCCAGCATGCCCCAGCCAGCGTAGCTGGCTGGGGCATGCTGGGAGTTGTAGGCCAAAAACATCTGGGGACCCAAGGGTGGAGAACACTGGCGTAGGGCCATCCTATATGCTAGGATGCTCCATGTCCGGGCCTGGATTCTTATGCAGCCAAAACAGCACCACCCACACACAAGAGGGAGGGATCAGCAGACTTGGGGAGACCCCAAGGTTTGCAGAAATACCAAAAAAATGGACAAAAAAGTAAGGGGGACCCCCCCCCCCCAAACAGCCTAATAAGGACTGAGCCTGCTTAGTGGCCCTGGAATGTTGTTGACTGTTGAGAGGGAAGAAATGGAAAACCAGAGCTGGATGAGGGGGGTGGAATGGAGTACTCTGAAAAATGGCACAGCCGGCTGGAACTCTGAACCATGCACCCCACACTGCCATGTTTTGCCAATAATGGATCTCACCACGTCATCTGGGTGTTGTTGTTTGTTACAGTCCAGCTCCAATCCATCCCTCTCTGAACTGAAAACTGCTCAGGCTCAAATAATGGATCTCTACATATTAGACCAAGAACAAAACCCAACTACTCTCTTCTGTTAGTTTTCAGTGCCACAGGTTCTCCCCAAAGAATCCTGGGAATTGTAAGTTTTGGGAAAGTGCTGAGAATTCTCTGCAAGAGAACCCTCGGCCATCTTGGTGGAATTACAGCCCGCAGGGCTCCCTTGGAGGGGGCATTACTATGAAGCCAGTTTAGCTCTGTAGTGTAAAGGTGCCCTTAGTCACCCTACCAAAGGGTTTTTGGAGTTGGGGGCAGGGAAGGAAGGGGGAAACTGGGCTGCCCTGCTTCCCAGTCCTTTGTTTCACCTTGTCACTGACGCTGCTGCCCTCTCTTCTCTCCCCATTCCAGGCTGCTCCCACTGAGAGCCCCGGATAAGCAGAAAATTGAAATCCCTTCTCCAGAAGGCAGCTTCCCTAAGATCATTAATGAGAAGCTGAGGACAGATGTGGCATTTTAGCCACAATGCATGATACAAGCTGATGGTGCTTAAAGCCTTCGACTTCCTTGGGTCTGTCTGTCTGTCTGTCTGTCTATTATTTATTTTATACCCCACCTTTTTTCCTGCAAGGAACCCAAGGCAGCTTACATAATTCTCCTCCTTCTCTCCATTTTATCCTCACAACAACCCTGTGAGGTAGGTTAGGCTGAGAGTCGGTGACTGGCCCAAAGTCACCCAGTGAGTTTCATGGCTGAGCAGGGACTAGAACCCAGATCTCCCCAGTCCCAGTCCAACACTCTCACCACTACGCCACACTGACTCTAGGGAGAGCTGATGTGCAAGAGGCATACCGAATAATTTTGAAATCACCATCTTGCTTGAGAAATGAGAGAATGCCTTTTTATGAATCTGAAAATGCTTTGCTTTCCACAACAAGACAAGCAAAAGGTTGTTTCGTTTTGTTTCTCTCAAATGTATGTTGATTCTACAGGTTCTTTCCTTGTTTCAGGTCAGCTCTCTGTTCTCAAGGAGGGATTGCTCTCCACAGCTGAGCATGTTTACAAGTCTTTCTCTGATCTCATCAGCCAAGTAACCTTGCCAGCCTGGAAATGTGAGGATGGTGGTACTGGTCCTTCCCTACTTCCTGATGGTCCAAGGTAAAGAAGGCAGCCACAAAACCTTCCCTGTCAAAGATAGTTCAGATACTACTAGCCAGCAGACTTATCTTCTGTAACACCGGATTTCCATGCAATGCTACAGACAAATCCTTCCATACAGTAGTTCTTCTGGTTTTGTATTCTAATCTTTTCATGACAGCAGCATTAATGCATCATAGATTTATGTGAACAAATTTGGAAATGCTTCTGTCTCCTGTTGCAAGGATATTCATTAACTATATCTCTAGGTTCAATCCAGTCAATGTGAGGCACTTTTCCATCATCACATTTATTCCAACGAGAGAATTAGGCCATATATTTAACTCTTTCCCATTTGTATCACTGACACTTAAATGTGCACCACTTTGGCTGGATCTCACCCATAGGTTTATGTGAAGAAAAGCAGACAGGGTCTGGGTGTCCTTCTCCAGCACACACATGTAAACAAGTGTAATCCCAGCCAGAGGCTGGGAACCTCATGCAAATGTACATAGTTCCTTTGATGGCTCTGGGCCTCCTCAGAATCTCCTGCAAAATGGACATAGTTTCCTTTGATGGCCCTGTGTGCCTCAGAGTCTCCCATGTATTCACATGCAAATGTTCCCCAAGCACTCTAGTCATGGTCAGGAGTTCACCCCTCGACACCTAGGAGCCACCCCTCCCCTGCCTAGCCCAGATGAAATTCATCCTGATTGGTCAAGGACAGCCGGGCTACTGAAAGGAGGGGCGGGTGGAAATCGATACTGCCAGCTGTGGCTTCTGGGTTTGGTTGTTGTCTGGACGCGAAGGAGCGCGGAGTAGGGCTTTTGCTGAGGCAGGCCCTAAGAAGACCAACCCCCCAGGCAAAGAGTAAGTGCCTGGGTGTTTATATAGTAAAGGAACTATACACTGCCCCACTGACATTGGAGCTACCAGTCTCCACTGGGTGAGGTGTGGGTGGAGCAGAAGAAGCTCTTGATATGCAGTATCTTGATATGCAGTTTTGTTGTTTTGTAGCTCTACTTGTGTATACCAAAGTGTCTCCCCACCTTTTCCCCCTTCATTTCCCACCTTTTATTGTAATCGGTTTACCTTAAATAAACTTTCCTGGTTCTACCCCACACGGTGTGTGTGGTTCCTCTGTGGTTCAGTGCTCAAATCCAGTGTATAGACCAAGGGCAAAGCCCTGAGAGAATTAGTGTCAAGATGGCAGAGCCAAGGCTGGCAGTTTTGCACCTTTGATCTCTCATCTTGAGATAAAGGACCGGTTGCAGTCCTTCACAGTTAATCTAGGTAAAACAATCTTGATTTAGGAGATACAGTAAATATGATGTTTCAAACTAGGGATAATTGGCCTGGCTGTTGATTATTGATGTTCTTGGATTTGATTTTTGGTTGTTTTAGATTTCTAAACTGTGAAAATACTTGCAGGTAGAAACATCCCAAATAAATATCCTCAGAATGTCACACAGATGAAGATACTATGATATCTATCTGACTACAGGGCAGTCCTACCCTTATCTCGGAGCAGTCTGAGGTCGGCGCTCTCTGACATATCCAGTGCCCTGCCAGGCCGCTCGTCCGCCTGTTGTTGTTGTGTTTTTTTTAAATTTCCTCTCATTGTGGTGAACAATGGGAGGGAATGATGTTTGACCAGCTCTCAGGCTGGTCTAAATTTTCCTTCATGTTGGGAGCATGATGGAGGACTGGGAGACCTTTGGATACTGCATATCAAGAGCTTCTTCTGCTCCACCCACACCTCACCCAGTGGAGACTGGTAGCTCCAATGTCAGTAGGGGCAGTGTATATCCACTCCATGGTGCTGAACCTATTTGGGGGATAGAGGTCAGCACCATGAATATCTCCTTTCAAGTTCAGACTAAAATGCAGAGTGGCTACACCATCCCACTGTCATTCTCCCCCCCCCCCCGTCTCCAACGTATGAAGTTGGAGCTCTGCCAATCCCAACCCAATCTCTCCCAGGGGCCGTAGGACTGCAGCGTAAGATGACTTTCCAGGCAAAGAAAAAAAATGTTAACGTTGGATTTTCTAAGATTTTCAAAAAAGTCCAGTTGATTGTGTGCCCCATTCATTTCAAATGAAATTCCTCCCTAATGACTTTGCTTGAGATCCCATCTTAAAATGCTTTTTGACATGTTTTAACAGCTCTTCTTTTTGTGCCAAGGAGATGGACTAGATTAGCCAATTTCACTAATGTATTTCTCTGGCCAGCAGATACTCTCGGCTTCCTGCAGTCTCATTGTTCAGGGCAATATAAGACTGCTTCCTTAGGACAACATACTGCAATAGAAGCTGCTTGGATGTAGTGCCAAGGGCATGGCTGGTTCATGCTCACATTGTGCCTGAACTGCAGTATCCTAATGGGCACAGGAGCAGCTTCTGTACTGTCACCTGCCCACTGCTGTGAAAGGGGCATTGACATTAGCATGACTCTTGCAGGGAGCAAGGACTTCTCCAAACCTGTGGTGTGCCATCCACTGTGAACCTTCAAGAGCAGCCCAAACCTTCACCATTCATATTTGGGTAGTAATAAAGGAAGCGCTGCATGAAGGTTTTCTGATCAACCTTGGCCAAAGGTCACACTTGAGTTTCACTTGAGTACAAGTGACCACTCACACCAGTGCAAGTGAAGCCCATCTGTTGAGTTGGGCTGCCTGATTACTTTTCTGCTTCCAACTAATTTGTTAAGTACTCTATTAAATGCAAATCTGTATTGTCCCTTGCAGCCAAAAATCACATCATGGCCTTGGAAAAAGCATCACTGGAACCAGTGGAAGATGACAAACCAGCTATCTGTACAAAGGTGCTTTAAATCCATACTTTCAACCAGCCCATTAGCTGAAGTGATCTCAAAATAGAAATCTAGTTGACAAATCTCGATGGAATTAAAAGGCTAAACTGTCTGACTCATCTCAGGGAGTTACAAATTACTTTGATTTGACCAAACCTCTCTTCGGGAAACCTTAAGCAGCAGTTAGGGCTCTTATCGCTGTGTCTTCAGCATCTCAGTCTAGAATTAGACCAGCCCCACATTCACTCCACTGGGTCTCCTGTTGGTGCTGGCTCAAGGATTGGGCTGCCCAGCCTCCAGTTAGCTGCACTGCAAACTTCAAAGAATAAATGAATACTTTGAAACACCAAAGAGTTGTTTGACACTATAAAGATTGGCAAATATATTTCATGGACTACAGCTCACTGCATAGTGACGAATAATTTTGGCCTCCAGACCCATCAGGCTGGCATTAGAATGTGTATGGCACATCCTGGAATAGGGGTGCAGAAACTCAGGCCCAGGGCGGGTCCCAATCTGGCCTGCCTGGGACCCCAGCCTGACCCCCTCTCCTGGCATCACCCCCTTTTCCCATGACCACGAATCGTTTGTGCAGTTCCCCCCCCCCTTCTAAAAGGCTGAAATGTCTCTCCTAAGGCTTAGTTGCTGGCAGCAAGAGTAAAATATGCTGGCATTTTTGGCCCTGCCCCCTTTTGCCTTTGGCCCCACCCACTGCTAGAATGCAGTCCCCAGGAACTTCTGCAAAAGCTGACGCCAGCTATAAGATGGACATCATTTGTCTAATCCAGTGTTCTCCAACCTTGGGTCCCCGGATGTTTTTGGCCTACAACTCCCAGCATGCCCCAGCCACCTGGCTGGGGCATGCTGGGAGTTGTAGGCCAAAAACATCCGGGGACCCAAGGTTGGAGAACACTGGTCTAATCGTAGCTATAGTCAACGGCCTCTCTAAGGGGAAAGCCCCAGCGGGATGAATGCTGACGTACAAGTGACTGTTTTTTACCTCTCTAGGGGTTGCATGTACGTCAGTGTTGCTTTGGGAGAAGGGTCGAATGGCATGATTTTAACTGAACCAGCTAGCACCTGAAGGAGCAGAGATGATCTTCTTTTCCAGAGCTGTACTGGAAAGCCAATGCAACCTGCCTTTTCCATTGCCACTGATCCCATGGAAGCTACACATGCAGAACCAATAAGTTGACCCGCCGGTTATAAATCAAGTTTATTAAAGAAACAGGGTTCCTGGGCTTTAGAATTATAACTAAAAAGCCAAGTGCAATCCAATCGCTATTGGCCACCAGCCTTCCAAGTTGAAAATGAACAACAGAGATCATTCAGCAACAGTGAGTCGCAACGAAGTACCACTGAAAAGAAAGCAAATAACTTAACTCCCACGAATTTTAATGGGATGTCAATTTACAATGAATTTTTGCTAGGTTGTTTACACAGGAGCAGGCAGCCTGATGCCTTCCAGGTGTGTTGGATCATAACTTCCATCAGCCCCAGCTAGCATGGCCAATGGTCAGGGATTAATTGGACTTGTAGTCCAAAACATCGGGAGGGCACTAAGTGTACGGGCATTCTTTTTCTACAAGAGATGGCTGTAAATACATCAAGAGCAGAACCGAAAAGATAATAGTATTGATATTTTTTTTCCAAGGGGAGGAAAAGTAATCAACTATACAACCCTAGACTTGTTTCTTCTTCATTCTTAAGTGTCCAGTAATTCTTCTGAGTAAAGCAGACTCACTCTTGTAAACATGGGTGCTTATTAAGCCTTCATTCAATTCTTTCTTCTTCCTTACAGGAGTCACCTGAATTTGTGAAAAGATGCCTAGATGTTGGGGGGAAAGCAACATGAAAATATACTTCTGGTGCACCTGGACATTTTATTTTTCCTGACATGATCAATGTCGTTTCCTATTTAATGTCATCCTGTGGTTTCAAAATATTCTTCATTTGATATGATAGATCCTCAGGAGAGCTAGTTAATTCACCAGGAGACATACTTCAAATCACCCTGATCACATGATCATACAGAGGTGTGTTAGGAGCTTTGTATGCCTGAAGCCACTGTTCCGTACATGCAAACCCACAGTGTATACAAGGGTTCCCCATTCAGTGTTAGGAATATCTAAAAGAACGATTAACATTGAGGCCATGTAATCAACAGTTTAACAGGAATAAGTGATGAAGTATGGTACTAAAACTTAAGCTATAAACATCCTTGTACCTTTGAATGGAACAGCTGGGTTAACAGGTGTTAAGTGGTAATTAATCTATGTTAAGGGATTTGCACCCTAAGTGAATATGGAATTAAAGACCCCACATACATGCTACGTACTTCCTTGGGCATTGTGCTATTATGACAGACACATTATTCAGATTATCACAACAGCCACAATTAATTAATTAATCTAGGGACCGGGCAAGAAAAGAAGCAGGGCAACAGATAAAATCTAAGCAAGCATGAGATGCAAAATAGCTCAAAAATTAATTGGGGGCCCTGTTATTAGTTATCTTTTGATTAAATCAGCACTCATTGACAGACCTAGTATTATTCTCAACCCCTCCACAGCTTCCTTATGTGCCCCCTGCATGTTTTCATATCCTTATCTCCCAATTACCCTGCTATCAAAATGAACATTTCACACAATCCAAACTGTTGTGCAGCTCAGATGGAATAAAGAGGTTCCTGCTGCAACTTATTATGAATTTACTGCCACTTCTCACAGATAAAAATATCATCCAGCACCTTGTGGTGTTGATTTTCTGCTTTCATTGGTTAAGCATGGGAGGGAATGATCATGTTAGATTAACACAGAGAGGCTTTGGTGTGAAAAGATAATCTGGTTTCTTCCATTTTTGTTTAGGAGATATCAGAACTAGAATACCTGCTGAGGTTGTGGCTTTTAAAAAATACTTAAATTTATAGTACACGGTGTCCAGGATTGACATTCAGCCTGGTTCACACCATTCCCTTACAGTTCTCATTTGAACAAACCCCTCCATGCCTGGCTGCCATTATTATCTGAGGTCGAGGGACAGTGCAGATGTAATTCTGGGTCCCTGCTAACCACGATTCTCACATTGGGAGCCAGATTTGGGACTATGTACTCTCTTACTTCAGCACCTTGCCTCTCTGGAGCTAACTCCACTTTCCTTGTCAACTGTAGTTAAGCACTTTGTTGGTACCAATATGAACCGTGGATCATGCTAAGTATGATTTCCCTCAATCCAGGATCTGAACCAACAAACTAATCCATCTGACCTAGCGTTCGATATGGTCTGAGAGCTTCCAGAATAAACCACTAAAATATAATGAGCACAATACACTGGAACATTCTCTACACATGCTCTGTTGAAGCAACTCAAAGAAGCAGGGGGCCAACTCCCATTCATTTTGACAGGGCCTGCTCAAGAGAGACTTCCGGTAGGATGATTATGACAGTTCTGTCTACCTGTCATACAGTGCTCATCTAATGGGCAGCCCAGCACAAATCATTCATCTATCTTTGCTTAGATCATATGGTCCCTTTTGAAGCTTGCTTTGGTTGGGTTTTACACCATTTCCAGTATTTATTGTTCTGACAAAAGAATGCCTGAATAGTTAGGCCATTGCGTGTCGCACAAAGGGGCCCAACTCAATAAGAGTAAAGTCAAAACTAAGCTGCACTGAAAGCCATGGAAAGAGAGCTTCACTGTGATAAATGTGTACTGATTTCAATGGGACTTTCAGTGCCATCCTAACCATGGGCAGGAGCAAGTGGAAGTCCGCTCATGTGACAGGACTTTCTCCCTCTCTCTGCCCTCTGCAGCAACCCATGCTCCCCAAAATCTGCTGTGGGAGTAGATTTTGAGGGTGCAAAGGGGGCTGCAGAGGGAAGGGAGAATTACCCCCTCCTCCCAGTTCCACTAATGGGAGCAGCAGATGCATCTGTGGAAAAACTTCCTTGGGTGTTTCACCCCCTGTTTACTTGGATTTAACTCCTATCGATTTCAATTGAATTTACCTCCAGGCCAGTGTGCTTAGAATTGCCGCCTTGGGCAGGGGGCCCTTCCAACATTCCTTTTAGTGGTGTGGGAGCAGCAGCAGCAGAGTTCCTTCCATGCCACTTCAATAGCTGCAGAAGGTCTCGACCAGCCTTCCCTGCTGTGGTGCCCCCCAGATGTTTTGGACTTCAACCACCATCAACTCTAGCCAGCATGGCCAGTGGTCAGGAATGCTGGGAGCTGTAGTCCAAAACATCTGGAGGATACCAGGTTGGTTGGGGAAGGCTGTGTGGCCGGGCCATGTGGGAGCAGCCCATGACATCCCCCTTGCCCCCACCAGTGTCACTGCTCTAGCGCAGGGCTCTCCAACCTGGGGTCCCCAGATGTTGCTGGCCTACAGCTCCCAGCATACCCAGCCAGTGTGGCTCATGGCAAGGGATTCTGGGAGCTGTGGTCCAGCAACATCTTCTGGGGATCCAAGGTTGGAGAGCCCTGCTCTAGAGCAACGCTGGCATGGAAGTGGCCGTGCCACGGGGGGACTCCTCCGTTTGCTTTCTTCCAGCATGGCCGTGCGACATGGGCAAGAGCCATACTGCAGCAGTAGCTCCCAAGCTGCTAAAGGAAAGGTCGGAAAGGGCTCTTAGTCGCAACTAAGTTTTGCTGGATTGTACCCTGACAATATTGGATAGCTATTAGATGCATTCCTGCTACATTCCTGCTATACTAGTGGATATATGTAGTAATAGCCTTGCTTACTCCTTGTGATCCAAGATGGAAATGCTACAATCCTCTGTCGGGCTTCAGTCAGCTGCCTTTTCCCTAGGCCATGGGTTCTGGAAAGTACACAGTCTACGTAGATATCCCAGAAGAGTTGTGCCAGGTCCCAGAACAGAGCCCCATGCTTCAAGTTCTCCGATGACTTCAGGAAGATCATAAAGTCCCAGAAGCCACTGACAGAGTCAGAAAGGTGCAGTTTCCTCATCCCCAGCAAGATGGCTGATGCAGATTCCCAGCACTGGGGATCAGCTTGGCCAAGAGCCAGGGGATCAATCTGGCTGTAGCAGAAGAAAGGTGTCACATAAAACAAGCCCATGATGAAAAGGGAACGGGTGAATCTCATATTGCGGTGAATCTTTCTTGTGATGCCAGAATCCATTGCCCTTCTGGAACCTGTCAAGAGCAAAAACAGTATAAGGATCTCCTACCCATCACAGGTAAGGGCTGCGGCTCAGAGCTAGAGCACCTGCTTTGCATGCGGAGGGTCCCAGGTTCAGTTCTCGGCATCTCCAGGTAGAGCTGAGAAAGACCACCACCTGAAACCCTGGAGAGCTGTTACCAGTCAGTGCCTGAGCCTGATAGACCAGTGGTCTGACTCAGTATAAGATGGCTTCCTACATTACTTGGGCTGACACAAGGAACACAGTGTGTATATATATTGAAGTTAAGTACCGGTATATATTTAAAATAGTAATTTTGAAACTTAAGTATGGTAGCATGTACCATATCCACAGATTCTTTAGGAACAGTTTTTGGAGGGGCAATTTCCTATTATAATAGTTAAGGAATATGGACTTAGATCCAGAGTTCTTATCCCACCAGTGGGGGCACAAAAGCGCCACAGTTAGACGTGCGAAATCGGCTGTCTAGCTGCTTTGCAGAGCAGATGGAGCATGGAGGCAACCTTCGCCTCCACGTTCTTCCCACTCTTGCTGGTGGAAAGGCGGGGGAGGCCATTTTGCAATCCTCTCTCCCTCTGCATCCTCCATTGCCACCGCCCCACGTTCTGAAGGGTTCCGCAGCCTTCCAGAGCAGTTTTTTGGGGGGAAACTGGGGGACTGGAGGGGAGGGGGAATTGGCAAAGATCACCTTCTCCTCTGTTCAGCTGGTGGAAAAGCTCCACTGGAGGAAAAACCTCACATCGATGGAAGGAGCTCTTTCGTCCCTGGGCAGCTTTTGCTGGATCCAGCCTATGGAATCCATATTTGGCAGACTCTCTACCATGAGCCATTTAGAAGACTGCAGAATAAGTGCAGACATTAGTTTACAATTTGCCTTATTTCTAAATGTTGACATGAGCATGACTACGGAGAAAGGGATAGAATAAAAGCATACATGTTCCTATTGCCAGATCAATTTATTTGAATTCTTCTTCTGGAACAATCAGAAGTCTCAACTCATATTTATATAACTGGGAAGTTAAGTTCTACCCACTTCTAAACACAAGGTAAACACTTAAGGTTAGAGGTGCTCCATACTTCCCCTTCAACACTTGCCATTATTTAAGCAATGGCATGCCTAGTCTCCATCTTATGAATCACTATTATATGAATTAGTATCGTATTTTAGGTATAGCAAAGTCTTTCATTGCCGTATGTATGCTTGGCACTTGCTAAAGTGCTAGCTAAAGATGCATCACTGCTTCTAATAGCAAACTCTGGCAGTGAGTGCCACTAAAATTGTAGCCACAATGGGAGGGGATAAGATGGACGTATCAGCAGACTGTGCTGAACCCTGAAGTTTGCAGGAGAAAATTTTAAACAAATACATAAAGCAAAAAGAACAAAAACAACAACTAAGGTGGCAAAAAGCAAGAGCAGCCCAAAGTGGATCGAGCATGCTCAGTAGCCCTGGGATGTAAGGTGAGAGCTGGAAAAGAAGAAGGAAGGGGCAAGGGCAGAATGCCCTCCTTAGAGGGAAAGGCTGGCTGGAACCCTGAGCAGCAGGAGCACTCTCGTTAGGAAGAAAAGCGCACTGCAACATGTTCTTAGCTAGTGTGGTGCAGTGGTGAGAGTGCTGGACGTGGATGGGGAGACCCAGGTTCAAATCCCCACTCAGCGTGAAGCTCACTGTTGCTGGGTGATCTTGGGCACTAGCGCTCAGCCTAACCTACCTCATAGGATTGTTATGAGGATAAAAGCAAAGGGGAGGATCATGCATGCTGCCTTCGGAGGAAAAGGTGGGATATGTGAATGTAATAAATATATAATATTTATTTATTTATTATATTTAACCCCGACTTTTTCCCCTGCAAGGAACCCAAGGTGGTTTACTTGTCTTGTCTCCAAGAGAGAAAGTTTAGGTTTAAAGCTCAGCAAAGGAAGGGGGGAATCTGCATTCATTCTGTGCAAGCGTGTGCGTATACGCGCACACACACACATATAGTCTTACACCTCCTCCCTTCCTGTTCTTGTTGCCTGTGATATGATATGAGAACAGTGCTTGTGTTCTCTCTCTCTGCTTTGCTTCTTGGTAGTAGATTTAGACCCCAAGAAGGGTGCTCACGACACTGCCAGTAGCCCCAGTTCCAGCATGGTTTAACACAGCAGATTCTCATTAGGACACAGAGTCCCATGGCTTCTTGGAGCAGGGAGGTGAGCGCCTTCCAGGTCTTTTGGACTACGAGCCCCATCAGGCCCAGACAGCATGGCCAGCCATCAGGGATTATGGGGGTTGTAGGCCGAAATGTCTGGACAGCACCCTATTATCTATTCCCTGTCTTAGAGAAGAACAAATATTTATTTATTTATTATATTTATACCCCGCCTTTTTTCCTGCAAGGAACCCAAGGCAGCTTACATAATCCTCCTCTCCATTTTATCCTCACAACAACCCTGTGAGGTAGAGTTAGGCTGAGAGTCAGTGACTGACCCAAAGTCACCCAGTGAGCTTCATGGCCCAGTGGGGAATAGAACCCGGATCTCCTGAGTCCCAGTCCAACACTCTAACCACTACCCCACACTGGCAAATATATTGCGCTATCAGCTTTCATGGGGTCGTTTTGATTTTGTTTTTGTGTGGAGCTGGAACGTGGGCATGTTGGTGCTGGCCCTCAGTCGGACTCGGCCGGCCCGCACACTTCGAAACGGCGCTCAGCCTCTGCCGGCCGCGGCTCCTCCTGGAGCCACAAACTCTGGCAAAGGCGACGCCACGCAACTCAGCAGCTGCCGGCGGACTCCGGGGAACTCTCCTTGGTGCTGAAGCGGGGCTCGCGCGCTTGCGCTCCCCCCCCCCCTTCCCTGTTCTGGAAGAATAAGAAGTGATGAGAGATGCACGACTTACCTCCCTGGATCCGGTGGGGAAATGAATGGCACCCAGGTGAGCCTCTTGTCCTAACTTCCTCCGACCTGAGAATCTGAAGGCTACATTGGGCTTTCCCACCACCACCTTTTCTCCTTTTATAGAGATGTGGGAGTGGGTGGCTTTGCATTGTCTTGCGTCAAAGCTCTGTGCCGAACCCTCTCCCCCCCTCCCCCACAGCACGTTTCAGGTCCGGTCCCTGAAGAAGATGATTTCCTGGCCCTCCTACGGTCTAGGGTTTGTTTTGCAAGCCCTTCAAGAGAACCTCGCTCCAGATGCCGCTCCGAGATCATGCAATGCAAGCACTTGCTGAAACCACGCAGCCCCCTGGTATGTCTTCTTCCAGTCCGCAGAGCTGCTACCGGTGGGCAAGAGGCGGGGATGGAAAATGTGCTTCAAAAGAAGCGGCATTGACGAGCAGTAAACTTCCGCCTGAATCGCCGGAATACCGAATGAATCAGTTCAGCTAGGAGCGTCTTTTTAAATTACTTACTTTTAGGACATAATCCAGTCAAATGGAAGCGACTTACTTCCCTGGATGTTAACAGTGCACTCCTATATAGGTCTACTCGGACGTAAACCCTATTGAGTTCAATGGGAATTACTCCCAGGTAAGTATTGCAAGGATAAGCAAGCCAGTGCGCTCCAGATGCTGACTGGGGCTTACTGGAGCAGTAGTCCAAACATCTGGAGGACGCTGGGCTGCCTGCCTGCCCCTAGATCATCAGAGAGGCCAAGCGCTGAATTTTGGAGACGCTCCCGGAGCTGACCTTCCAGTGGTGGGTGGGGCTGAAGGCAAAAGGCCGTGGGGGGCGGGGGAGTGACTGTCTGGGGAACCTCACAGGACCAGACTGGGATCCCAGGTGGGCTGGATTTGACCCTGACGTTCAACACTCCTGCCCTAGAGTATAGGATTGCAGCCTTAAACAGGCACTTTGCTCTTCCACTGAAATCATTGGGTTGTTTTTTTTAAAATAATTGGCTGAATGAAGCCACAGCAGCTTCCCTGTTGTGCAACTGGCATAAACCAGCCTTCCACAAGTTGGCGCCCTCCAGATGTGTCAGACTACAACTCCCATCCAGGTGATGGGAGTTGTAGTCCAACCCATTTGAAGGGCTGCAGCTTGGGGAAGGCTGGTATAAAAGGAGGGATGTTATGGTGGAATGTGATTTAAATCAACCTCCCATGGGAGCTAACTTTTGTGAGCTTAACAGTGTCTGTTTTTCAGGTGACATAGAAATGGTGTTCCAGATTATCCTTCTAACCTTTTGATCCTGAGGGGAAGGTGATACCACATGCTCCTGTGGCATCTGGAATAGCACAAGACTGAAGAAATGTTGCTGTCCATGTCACGAACAGAAAAATAGAGGAAGGACCACATTTGACATTTGTCTCACCACAGAACTCTCTGCAAAACCTGGGTATGTACATCACCATGTCCTGTCCGGATGTTCAATGGTTACCGGTATATAACTTTTCAGTGTAGCACCTCCCCTGGCCACATCTCTTCAGAAGAACTCTGAAAATAATGAAGGCATCAGCAGTTACATTCACATGGCCTGCTGGCAAGTTTCTCAATTCAGCCATTCAGACTAATTTTACAAGAGACTTTACAATTAATTTTAATGGCACCCAGCAGCCTTTAAGTGTATCATTTGCATTCTGGAAAGAGTGTTACTTCACAAATGAAGGGGACTAGACCTTATTGCTCGGGCACTAGTTTAGAATTTCTGACAAGGCAATAAAGTTATTATGTCCTTTGTTTCTTTCCAGGTTTTGCCCATTTGTCTTTCCCAGTGCATCTCCATGAAGGATATGATTTGCCCTGTTTCAATGGATTCCCAAGGAAATTCTTGGTGGTGGTGGTGGTAGATGGAAGTAAGTGGCACAAAGGTGAAATCCATCATAGGAGCTGAGGAACAGAAACTGTTATTTTACCACCTGCTTTAAAGGGGTGGGGGCAATCCTCATTTTGTGAAGGAAGCACAAATTCCTTCGCTGCTTCATTCTTTCAAGTGCACCTACCAGTTCAGGCAGCAATCCTAGACACAATTACCTGGAAGTAAGTCCAACTGAACTCAGTGGCTGGGTTCAGACAACATGATAACTCACAGTCAAGGGTTGAATGTGGGTTGTTGTGGAAGCATGGATTGTTGTTGAAATGTGGGTTACTGCGTTGCCTGAACCCTGCTGCACTGACAAGCCACAGCTTGTTAACCATGAACAACCCATTAAAAGAACCCATGCTTTGTTGTTGGGTTGTGAATTGTGGGTTGTTCACCATGGTATGTTATCTCAGCTGGGTTCAGACAACACAATAACCCATGGTTATCAACAACAATCCATGGTTCAATGACTACCCATACTCAACCCCGTGCTCAACCCTTAAGTGTGAGTTATCGTGTTGTCTGAACCCAGTCAGTGTGGCTTACGTCTGAGTAGAAATGCATAGGATTGAGCTGCAAGCTGTCAAGCTGGGATAGGGATGCTTCCAATGTTACATTTGCATGACTGCATTTTAAGAACACATTTAAGGATATTAAATGTGTTCTTATTAGCATTGTGCTGGCACAGCAAAAGGTAGACAAATTATCCAAGTCATAGTCTTCTTCAGGAAGGACTCAGCTGAGATCAAGAGAGAGCACACTGTGACAGTACATGACTTCAATAGCTTGAAAGATGTAATATACTGAGTGAGGTTCTTAGGCATTGGGTGGCAAGAAACATCGTCTCATGCTGCTATGCAGTTGAAGGCAATGGAAACCTCCATTGGACTCATGCTGCTGTGTTCATGTAGCCCAGGCTGGGAACAGTGAACTAGAGTCCCACTCAGAAGCACCAGTGGTCATAGCAATCATGATGGTACATCCAGCCCAAAACTGTTGGCAGATGACATAGATGCCCAATGACACTGCAGCCATTATCTCTGCAGCCCCAGTGTTGACAGCCCTTAAGCAGTTGGTTGAGCCTCATCACCAAAGACAGCTCTTGAATCTCTCCACCCAAGATTGAAAGGTTGTATTCAACATCAGAAATAACACTTCGTGCCTGTAAGGACTGAAGCGGAGAGAAAACCAGATCCCTGCAATGTTGGCTCTTCAACAGCTCCTCACTCTGGCTACAGGACACCACCTGTGCAAAGGGCGAGTCGAAAGTCCCTGGGGGTGGTGGTGAAGATCTCTTATGCTTTTAGGTCAGGGCTCTCCAACCTTGGGTCCCTAGATGTTGCTGGACTACAGCTCCCAGAATCCCTTGCCATTAGCCATGCTGGCTGGGTATGCTGGGAGTTGTAGGCCAGCAACATCTGGGGACCCAAGGTTGGAGAGCCCTGTTTAAGGTAGTCAGACACCTTGAAGGCCAAGCCTCCCTCATCTTTGCAATGCATGGAAGACAGTGCTGTGGACTGCCACCATCAGTCCTAGCCACTTACTTGCCAGTTTGGCTTTTGGCCTCAGAGTTGACAGTTCAGAGGGGACAAAACTAAATGCTCAGGATCTGGATGGACTCCACCAGCCAGACAGAATCTGTTGGCTTGGCAGCTGCAGTACTAAAAAGAGATACAAGAATCAACTCTGTGTGACTGCTTGGCTTGCTGGGAGTATCACCAGCTGCAAACGGGCAGTTGGCCGAGATCAGCAGCAGCAGAGGCAAACAGCTTTGTTGTTACAGAATTAATTTTTCAAGGAGCCACCAGGCTGTGTACATTTCAGGTCAACTTTTACAGGCAGTAAAAGTACAAAGAATGTGTGTGCTTGAATCTCATTTCCAGTGCCTTGCTCTTAGCTTTCCCACTGGACTAGGCAGAGTGGAAGGTATAGTCTTCTCTAGACATAGAATAGATCAAGGGGAGAGATGGTGGGATGGCATGCAAAAGGCAGGAAGGTGTCCCACTGACACTATTACAGAGGACCTCTAAATGAAAGTGAAAAATTTCTGCCAAGCAGCACAATGGCAGAAGGATCTCAGAATGAAGCACCCCTGTTGCCTCCAATAGTTGAGTCAAAAGGTGGTCCACCCATCTCTGGTGCAAACCCCAGCACATATGTGCTAGTCAAGTGGGTGAGTTGCATGAGTATTATTGCATCCTAAATGTTGGACTGCAGATACAAAGGAGAACTTCAGCACACAGTATAACCAGATATGAAAGTAAATATCTGAGAGCCAGTGTGGCGTAGTGGTTAGAGTGTTGGACTGGGACTCGGAAGATCCGGGTTCTAGTCCCCACCCGGCCATGAAACGCACTGGGTGACTTTGGGCCAGTCACTGACTCTCAGCCTAACCTACCTCACAGGGTTGTTGTGAGGATAAAATGGAGAGGAGGAGGATCATGTAAGCCGCCTTGGGTCCCTTGCAGGAAAAAAGGCAGGGTATAATATAATAAATAAATAAAGACAGATCTTCCATAAATGCCAACCTGTCACATCAATTTTTACATAGAAATGTGTGGTCAAATTTCATATTTGGGCCATGAAAAAATAATAAAGGAACACAGTAAGTCCATTTATTACTGAGGAATCTTTTATACCACTACTTTTCTAGGCTTCAGTCATGTTTTATTTATTTATTTATTATATTTATTAATCACCCATCTGGCTGGTCACCCGGCCAGTTGAAACATTGAAGCATGACAACTTTAGGGTTGAACTATCTTCCAAGTAATAATTAGCTGCATAGCGGTGCCAATTGGTGCCAAGCAACCAGATCCAGCAAGGGCAATTTCTGCATGGAAGGTATATTGCTTGTGCAGATACCCTTCTGTTTTATGAATTGCATATGCACAAGGATGCTGTGCTGTTCCTGTGCACAATGACTTGCTGCAACCAGCACTTGAGGTTGCACATGTTCTTCACTGGAATACATCTTTTAGATATTGTTGGAAGCAAAGTCAGGATGCTCATCATTTAGTCTGCCTGGTATGTTTTTGTGCCAACAACTTCTACAGACTTTAGTAAGGATTTTGTGATGGTGCCTCCCAGTCTTGCTAAAGGTATTTCTCAGCAGAATTTTGTATTTGTTACATGGCTTCCTACAAGTTCCAACAGGGACCCTTCCTTAGTTTGCAATCTTAGGCACATTAGAAGTAAGCCTTGTTGAAATCAATTTGACAAGTCCAAGTGAATGTGTTTAGGAGGATGCCTTTCAGAGTGTGTTGCCCCCTTCCCTCCCTCCCTCCCACCCACCCTCTCTCTCTCTCTCTCTCTCTCTCTCTCTCTCTCTCACACACACACGCACACACACTCAAGTGAGTGAGTACACTATAATCTTGGCAACTCATACAGCAGGCTCACATAAGCCATCGGGAAATATTTTCAGTATTAATCTCTTTTCCTAGTTTTTATTCATTCAGGGAAAGGTAACAGGTTCAAAAAGCAAATGGATTATAGAAAAACAAATTACTGTGTGATAAGGCAGTAAATCAGACATACCAATCATATAAGCTGTTAATTGCTGTGAAAGTATAGAGTCAATGGCTTGTGTGACAATGCAGCTACAGTGGCATTTGGAGGCAAGCATGGAATGCCTTTCCTGATGCAATGTACCCAGGCATAACAACATAGCTGGTTCCATAGTGATAAGAAGGCTTTTAGCTCCAGGCACCAATCCAGACTGGTTCCTATTCCATCCCTACCACCACCATCCCTCTCCACCCATTTATTTCACGAAAACACCTTGTACTGCATTTGATAATGGTAGCTGCTACCAGTATTGTTAACTTAAGACTGTTGCATCAATATCACCTATCTCACTGGGTTGTGGTGAGGATAAAATGGAGAGGAGGAGGATTATGTAAGCTGCCTTGGGTTCCTTGCAGGAAAAAAGGTGGGGTATAAATATAATAAATAAATAAATAAATTATAATGTGCTGAGCTCTGATGCTGAGCCAATTGAGCAGTATTTGAGACTAAGTTTAATTATGTAGACTAAGTTTCTGATCTATTAGACACTCAAACCATTAAGACTGCTTGTTTTACCACTACAGGTTGACCATATATTCACTAGCATTTTTAAATAGAATTTCTGTCTCTCAAACACACACATTTAGGCTGTAATCCTATAACACTTTCCTGGGAATAAGTCCTATTGAACGATATGGGACTTTAGACATGTACTGTAAAACTTTTCTGGGAGCCTTTGCTAATCAAACACCATGTGTTTTTAGACATGTGAATATTCACCATACATTAGAAAAATAAAAAGATGGAACTGATCCAGGAGAAATACAGTGATCCATGTTTTCTGCAATGTGTTTCATGCCAGGTATACGGAACTGCATTCTCACATTTGATTTTTGACTAGACACATATAAACCTATGGAATACTGCAGTTTTACTAATTGGAGAAACCTGCTCTCCTATGAGTGAATATAAATCTTGCTTCAATTAAGGGTTGTTTCCAGTTGTTCTGATAAATACTAACCAACGTTATTGTTTAATGCAACATTGGTTGAATGTGGAACATAGGAATTGAACTAATGACAGCATAAGAAAAGAAGATAAATATAAAAGTTACAACTTTCCATGTTCATGAAGTCTTTAATACTCATTTACTAAGATGCAGAACAATGACAACTGAATTTCCATTCAACAGCAGCCAACAAGATATGAATGAATATTAACTTCAAACAAAAACAAGTTTATGTCACATTGTGCACTTTAAAAAATAATTACAAACAATTTTAAAGGAAGATTAATAGTGAAAGCAACAATAAATATAAAATGATTGATAGCTTTTTAGATTAAAAATAAATTCAAGTATTATTTTGTAAAGTTCCTCAGACATTTGTCTTTGAATTTTAAGTTTGTGCAATACCTATCATTGCATAGTAAAGAAAACGTTGTAAAACTCCAGTTCTATGTAATTTATTGTAACATGCACCTATAATATTTTTTTTTTGTTAATTTGCGTAGTGGAGCTTTCCCCTTAGAAGAGAATTTGCTCAATTCAGTGGGATCATGCAGCATATCAACATAAGCTATATAAAATCTCCATACATTTGCCCGTCAAGATGAATCCTTTTTAATGGAACAAAAGTGTAATGGCTAAAATGGAAAATTAACATTTATTCTGTAACTCTAACCCAGTGTTCTCCAACTGTGGGTCCCCAGATTTCATAGATCATAGAGTTGGAAGGAGCCTACAAGGCTATCAAGTCCAACCCCCTGCTCAATGCAGGAAACTAGAGGA
Organism: Shinisaurus crocodilurus; assembly: GCA_021292165.1. Classification (NCBI taxonomy): domain Eukaryota; kingdom Metazoa; phylum Chordata; class Lepidosauria; order Squamata; family Shinisauridae; genus Shinisaurus; species Shinisaurus crocodilurus. Next base: position 126,149,734 of record CM037876.1, read on the forward strand.
GCGGTTTCCCATCCAAGTAATAACCAGGCTTGACCCTGCTTAGCTTTCCACGCTCAGACAAGCTGAGCCAGCGTAAGCCAGATGTTTTTGGCCTATAACTCCCAGCATGCTGGCTGGGGCATGCTGGGAGTTGTAGGCCAAAAACATCTGGGGACCCAAGGTTGGAGAACACTGCTCTAACCCTTAAAATGACACTGATTGTGGTAAAAAATTAAGCCGTATATGTTCTCTACAAAATGTGGTAAATGAAGGCTTATAAAATAAGTATCTACTCTAACAAGTTTGATTACATAACTCTAGTATCACATAAAATATTGTAATCCACTTCTGTGAGCTATGTGGTTGCGTGGTCATTTACATTCTATACATAGTTTGTGTGTTTTAAACACACATAAACAGAACAGAATAGCAGAGGAGAAATTTAGACAAGAAATTATATTTCTTATGAAACTGCTAGTGTAACAAAAAGTTACACCAACTCTTACCATATGTACATAATTGGGGACCAGTGTGGTCTGATTAAAAACATTACATCGCACATTTACAATGTTTTGTGAATTATTTCAGTGTGGTTTTTTTAATACAAGAATCTGATTTTTGTAACCATATTGAATGGCATTGTCTACTGTGGTTACCACATTGCTCCCAGAACAGAAACATAACGGAGACCTTAGCACCTATTTAGATATCATTATTCCAAATATAATCAAAAGCAAAGTGGCATTAAGCAAAATAGTTCTACTGGGCAGTATCATATTGCAAGTGAGAGGATCTGAAAAGGAGCACATCAAGCACATACATTTTACTTTCAGAGACTCAGATCCAGTTTCGGATTCTGGTCAAGAGGGAAAGGAAAATACATTGTCTGCAAGATGTTGTAAAATCAGGACTGCCTTTGTTATAATATTTTGAACACTGAATATCAATGATGTATTCCAGTAACACAGACTTCCAATTGCAACTTTTACTGATAATGGAATAGCAACTTTTAATCAATTATGGTGATTATGTGAAAACAGCCATGCCCTCAAAATGTTATAGGAGGCTACTGGGAAGTCATGGGAAGGGCTACTGTGAATGGCTACTGATTATACTACTGATAATATAGCATGAAGAAAGAAAGGTATCTAAATCTAAAAACAGATCCAACATTTTAAAAGTATCATGGCCTGCTTTATTTTTGAGCTAGTTCTGAATTATGCAATGGAAAATAATCTTTAAATGGTAACATATTTACATCAATATGTGACATTGAAGTTAATTTCTACAGTATCAGCTGAATTATACTAGGATACACCAAAATATTTGTGACCAGATCAAAAGCTTTTAATTGTGTGGCTCTTTGGGGTACAAACCAAAAGTGAATTGTAATCAAAAAGTAATCTTCCATTGACATTAACAAACACTAGACCAGTGTTCTCCAACCTTGGGTCCCCAGATGTTTTTGGCCTACAACTCCCAGCATGCCCCAGCCAGCTACGCTACACTACGCTGGCTGGGGCATGCTGGGAGTTGTAGGCCAAAAACATCTGGGGACCCAAGGTTGGAGAACACTACACTAGACCAAGCATTTGAAGCTTTCGCTGTGACCATACTTTCTGTTCCTATTCATCTGATGCAACAGGGATTGTAACAAAAGGTTTACAAGATGCTTACTATCTTGAAAGTGGCTGGTTTAATGCAGAGTGACCTATCACTGACACTGTTTCCCACCAGGCATGGAAAAAATATGTGTGATTGCAGTAGCACCACAGTGGGATGTTGATTTGGGTATCAGCATAAAGCTAATACCAGCTATCCTGCAGAAGTGCACCCGTACAGGTACAGATATTTTATGCACAATACAACTCACTCTGATATGCTAACGGAAATTACCATGGCTGCTCTTTGCATTTACAGTTATATGAGATTGAGGACTGATGTAAATGACTATGTTCTGCAGTGCTCAGTTGCTTGAGAAGGATACGGAAGAAAGAATGAATTTATAATTAAATCCACTCTCATGCTTAAGCGTGAGGAAATGCTATCTGGACATATAAATTATAGTATTATTCTTATGTTGCCAAACAGAACTGGGCCATGACAGTAACCACAAGTAGTCTGGGAAGTAACATTCAAGGCTGTGCTCTGAAAGATACATACTACACAAATAAACCCAGAGACATGGATATTTGGATCGTTTTTTACAAGCTTGTCAGAAACAAAGGTGGAGTTGGGATGAGGTGGTACTGGGGACTATAAAACAATACATGGGAAAGCCTTAACCTATTAAAAGCTCTCAGTATTTTATGGGTATTTAAGGCTTATTTAGGCTTCTTTTTCCTTTCATACAATGTGAGATAGAGAAAGGAAAATGGATGGTAAAATTAAAAAGTTATAAGCTTGGCACTTCTGTGATTAATTTGAGAGGGTGTCAACTTCTTACAATATATACAAAATATCTGCATGACAGCAAATAATGCATTTGGAAAGAGAAAAACTCATTGCATATGTATGCATTTACACATATTAATAAGTTTTGGATGGGTCTTTTTTTTGGTTTCAAGCATACAAATTTTAAAAGCACGCCTGTTTTCTGCTGGAACTGTGTCTGCATGCGATATGCCTTTTTAGAGCAAGCCCAGAACCCCCACTATATAACATGCTAAAATAAAATAAAAACCTTAAAGAGAATTTTTGTAAAGAAGGGTTACAACTCAACCAGATAGAATTAGATACAGAACAAAACCTTTAAGAAAATGTGTTATATCAGAAACTGCTATGACAAAATATGAGTAATGACAAAAATATCTTATTTTCTTATTTAAAACTATACATCATGGTATTACCTGCCATATTCCAAAGAGGTTTGCCCCCAAATCAAATAAGATTAATGAGGAATATATGGAAGGGAGTTGTAGAGCTTAGGGAGTAGTGTGTGTTGTACGGGTGAAACATGATTTTATAGGAACCCCAAATCAGTTTTTTCTGTATTTTGCTTTTATTGTTTTCTTGGTATGTAGATTTTGCTTGGGGGTCAGCTTGCTAGCTCATTTGCTGTATATATGCCATGCAGTTTACCATTTCAAAAGTTAGCTTATCATGCCACTGGAGTCTGTCATTAATATTAAAAGGTCATGCGAACTCAAGTTATCAATTAAGAAACTCTTTACCTATTTTAATATTTTGAAACAGTTCTCTTATTGCACTTGGTTTGTTTGCTCCGTTCTTTGTTTTTAAAAAAGTTAGGCCAAAATAGTCTTGTCTCTAACACCCTAAAAAAAGAGAAATGAGTGGAGGGAGTTCTTGAACTTGAATCTCCAAAAAGGACAGTTTTCCTTCAGCCCTTTCATAAACATCTCAGCTTGCAGTTTGTAGTAAATCATTTTCTTCTGCAGTGATGTATTTTCTGTACAGCTACTACAAAAACCCACCATATTCAGAAATCCAGTAATGCACAGAAAAGTTCTTCCAATGAGTTCCTTAGATACCTTGTTGACTTGGATCATATCTTCTCTTTTTGACATTTCTTCCAGTTAAAGAAGAGGCAAAATAGCAAGATGGGGAAACAAGAAAATATATTAATTAGTCATAATGGAAAACAAAGTAATGCTATTATCATCACACTATAGTAAGGGCTCACACTATGACACTCAAAACGTAAACTTGAGATAAACCAATTAATAGCTTCATATTAAGAAGGTCTTAAAGCTCATTTCTTATATCAATTCTTAACGGTTCTACAGAGTATGAAACTGCTTGTGTTAAATCTACATCCCCTTTTGTGTAATATTAATGATACTTCATAGGGAATATTTTCAGCCATACCCAACCAGTTGCTATTCTGATTGGCTACAATGAAGCCAATATAGTTTTATTTCAATATAACACAACGTGTGTTCTTTGTGTCAGCCTTTACTACAATATGGAACAGAGTACTTTCAATCTCCATATAGCAGATGCTGAGAAACTGTTCTTGAAGAAGAATGGACACCAGCACGTGTTAGTTGTGCCATTGCAATTTTGCTGCTGTCGTTAGCAAACAAGGAGCTTTTTGTATAAACGTCCATTCTCCTGTCATATCAATATCCTATATAAATAAACAGCAAGACATTACAAGGCAACACAAAAACTGGATGCAACCTCCCCATGATCTGGCTTTATGTGTGGCATCAAGCAAGGGGTTCATGCATTTAGTCTTAACACTGGGCGTGTGCACCACTACCGCCACCAATTTATCATGCAGTAAAACATAGAACAGAATTTCACAGATTCCCTAACATTATGGAACATAAAATTTTCGGTCTTCTCCACTGCATGCTCCTGCAACTGTTGCTGCAGTGAATAGACTAAAAAAAACAACTCTTTTCTTTACGTGTAAATGTGGTAAGATATGGATGATTGCAAAAGGACAATATTTTCAGTCTTTATTTTTGTGCCACATAACTAACTTAAACATGCACGTATGTATCAGAGTTTTGAGAACTGTATTATAACAACCATTTTCATGACCTTTTGTACATGAAATATACTCTTAAATATGTATCATGAATCACATTGACTGAATTATTCCAGTATAGCAGAGTGATCTCACTACTGCTTATGCAGTAACGATAGATCTGAAATCTCTCTCCCAGTGGGATCAAGGTTTCCCTTTTTTACCTCAGAACACCAGCATAAATTGCTGGAAAGCCAATAATTATCACCAATTGCTGCTGTTGTGAACAGGTCACTGTTCTCAACTTGTATACATTCAGATTCTGCAGACCTGCTAGCCCTACTGTCAACTATTTTTTCTCTCTGTACTCTTGGATATATAACTGAGCATAACAATTCATGCATCTTGACTACAAAAGCATAAGCAACAATGAATCTGTTAATCTTTAAAGTTATTACTTGTTTTTGCTAAAACAAACTAACATGCTACCCCATTGGAATTTAAACCATTAACAAAGATCTAGATTTGAACAAAATGTCTTTGCTATGTTTCATACCACACAATGCTTTCCATGATGCACGGAGAGCTTGAAGTAAATGCCATACCCTATTTTTAAAAATTATATAATGTATTCATTTCAAACTCAAATTACATTGTTTCTGAATTATGCAATTAACCTTACATTGCTAATACAGTAAGATACTGTAGCATAACAGCAATGTAACAGTACTCTTGAAAAGTGATATTTTGGCTCACATAATACAAAATATATTTGACAATTTCAGAAAATGTAAAGATTAGCCATATCATGACTTTCTTTTCTGTCCCCAAGATAGTTTTATGGCAGAAAGCACCACCACTGTGCAGTTAGAATTTTTCATGTGAAGATCAGTCCATTATAGAAGTGACCATCTTTAACTTGCTAGTTCTACACAGTAAGAAACAGCCCATGCACAAAACACCAGACTATGCTGTTTTTCTAATTTATGGTTTAAACAGCTTTCATGTTTAGATATTGATATTGGTAACACAATCCTAGGCATGTCTACTCAGAAGTAAGTCTCATTTGTTTCTAAGGGGCTTCCTCCCAAGTATGTGCATAGGATTGCAGCCTAAACCAACTACTGGCCTTGTAATAAAGGTGAACCATATGTTTTTCCTCTAAGAAATAATAACAAAAAGGATAGAATATTAACACGAGGTTACTTCTTCAGGCTTCATGTTGGTGTCCTTGCTTTCTAAGCAATTATTCCTGGCTCCTTCCTAAAGAAACCCAAGTATAATTCATCTTATTTGGTCTCCTTCTAAACAATTTACAACAGAGCTTCTACAAAATTAAACAAGTTGGAGAATGAAGGATACATCCCTCCCCCCCCTCCCATCCCAAAATACTGGATACTTTAATTACTGTAGAAGGGAACAGAATTGGGCGATGCCATTAATAAGTTCTACATTAGACAACTGTACTTGCTGTGCTTGTTAGGAAAGAGATGTATTACATGTATCACACCTGCCAAAATATGAAACTGAGCTTGTGACCCTCCTTTGTTTGAAACTGTATGACTTATTTACATGATGAGAGACAACTGTAAGCAGAAAGTGACCTGAAATACTGAGCATTTGACCGAGGCTTTCATACACTCAACAATTTTTAAAACCACCACAATGTTCTGCTGATTTGGCCATCATAAATTTGGCCATCTTAAACCTATCATACTGTTCATTAATTGACATTTTATTAAAACTATGAGAAGGATCTTAATGGTGAGTAATCTGCTGACATGTTCTTGCCCAGATAGAGAAACATTCATTTTTGCTGCAAAGACCTTATAAGAACCATCTTTTAGAGTGTGGCTCCAAAGGATCAGTTTGCTATAACCAGCTGCATAAGAAGCTTGCATTATGGGAACAAGCAGGCAGGAGCCTTGGTCTTGTGCACTTCTTCCTCCCTATATCCTATATAAAGGGAGATTTGATGCTTCCATTCCTAGTTTGCAGCAAACTATTTTTTTTCTGAATGCAGCAAACCATGGTTTGAACAAAACAGTTTGCCTGAAAATAAAGATTGGTTTCAAAACAAAGTTTGATCCTGGTTTACAGGAAAAGCATGGTTTGCTCAAGAACCAAGGAATTGGCCATCTCTGGTATAGAGAGAGGGCTAGGTTCTGCACTGTGCATTTTCTCTATCTTGGCAGCTATCTTCTGTTACAGCTAACATCGACAGTGAAATCCAGCATCGCTTGAGCTCCGCAAGTGCCGCGTTTTCTCGAATGAAACCTAGAGTGCTCGAGGATCGGGATATTTGTAAGAAGACCAAAACACTGGTTTATGAAGCCATTGTATTACCAACTTTATTGTATGCCTGCGAAACATGGACTATCTATAAACGTCACTTCCACCTCCTTGAAAGATTTCATCAACGTTGCCTCCGGAAAATCCTGCGAATTACTTGGGAAGATAGGCGAACAAATGTCAGTGTACTGGAAGAAGCAAAGACTACTAGCATTGAAAAAATGATCCTTCAACGCCAACTTCAGTGGACCGGTAATGTTGTTTGAATGCCTGACTGCCGTCTCCCAAAGCAGTTACTTTATTCCCAACTCAAGGATGGAAAGCGGAATACCGGTGGTCAATATAAGAGGTTTAAAGATGTTCTTAAGGCTAATCTAAAAAAATGCAATATAAACATCAAAAGCTGGGAAGCTCTGGCCCATGAACGATCTAACTGGAGGTTGGCCTTTCACAAAGGTTCTATGGACTTTGAAGAAGCTCGAGTGCAAGGTGAAAGGGAGAAACGTGCTAAGCGAAAAGCACGTCAAATGAATCCTTTACAAGACCATCTTCCATCTGGTAACCTGTGTCCTCACTGTGGGAAGCTGTGTGGATCTAGAATTGGCCTCCACAGTCACTTACGGACCCATCGCTAGAGTCTACACAATTTTCTTTAGAATTTTCCTCCTTTTAAAATCTCCTTTTTGTAAATTTTCTTTTTTTTTTTTTATCCTGGAAGACAATCTTACTCGGTCACGAGTGATCGACTGACTGACTGACTGATTACAGTGTATTATGCATTTGTAAAATGTGTACCACAAAAATGTACACAGTGTAAATTACACTTTTGTGTATTACAGTGCAGAAATATTAAACTAACCAACCCATATTTAGCCATTCAGGGTGGAATCTACCACCAGAGGCAGATTTTCTTCCATCTCCCACTCTGGGGGCATTCAAGGTGCAGCTGGACGGCCATATGTCAAGGATGCTTTGACTTGGATTCCTGCATTGAGCAGGGGGTTGGACTCAATGGCCTTATAGGCCCCTTCCAACTCTACTTTTCTATGATTCTATGATTCCCTTCAACCATTAGGTAATACTCACAATTTGGCTTCAATTGACTTTTTTATCCAGTCCACCACCTATAAGTAATTGTTTTACTAATGTAAGGATTGTCGTGTTTCTCTTACTTCTGCCCTGTCCTGACTCAGGACATGTGTTTTGCACATGTGAAGACGCAGAGTTGAGTTACAGTTGGCCTTTTTGTTTTCAAAAATGGAGAAAAACCATCGCTTCTCTGTCCTAGAATGCATTGCTAGGTGTAATCTGATACCTGCAACACCAACCAGTGTCTAATTCATTCTGTCTGTAAATCTCCATTTTGAGACTGGGTCTATCTATAATGCAGACCTCATGGCCACAACATCTGGCCTAATTTTTGCACTTTTCTGTTTGTTCCCCCATCCCTTGCTTTTTGTACCACCTAGCCTGATGAAGAGTTCTGGAAAACAATAAAGTGTGCACACTTTTGTAGCATTTTGGGTCATCCTAATAAAGATATTGCCCAGGAGTGCAGACAGAAATCCTGCAGCACTGTCTAACAGTCTTCAAAGAATACACAGCATGCAGCTGTTTTTTCACTCTAAATGGGGTCAGGATTGATCTATTTAATTTCTCTTCTGCCTTAACACAAACACTAAAGAAATGTAAAACACTTGCTTTACACTGGGCGGATTCGCACGTCATGTTAAACCACCCTGAGAATAAGCCATGATGGGTTGGTTGTTCGCTGAATAACGCACGATGGTGCCAACAAACGATCAGCCTCTCTGAGGCTCATCTCCAACTCACTCCTCCTGCCCACTCCTGGAAAGTACCCCAGGGCCTTTGTGGAAAAATTCCCATCCTGTGCTCCTTCATTCCCTTGCTACATTAGCAGTCTTCTTGCTATTGGTCTGCTGAATAGTCTGTGTGTGTCCTGCCTTTGCCAGCTCCCAACTGAAAGTTTTCTGTTCCCTCTCCCACCCCTTGGCAGATCAATACCTGCCTATACTTGTTTTTCAGATAAAATCTGTAAACCCTAACATTCCCTTTGGTGGTTTTTATTTTTATCTTGAGCTTCATCCATGGAGAGGGTGATGCTTTCTTCACCTGCCCAAGAAGCATGTTTCGCTCACTGTCTATCCCTCGCACCCCCCTCCACTCTCTGAAAGCCATACAAGTGGCTAGTGCTCACTGTTCCTTTCCCCCCACCTTCCCCCTCTTGCCAGAATAGTGGGAAGCATGCAGTTTGGAGTGAGTTAAGGAATGTCTAGGTCAGTGAGGGTGGGGGAAGAAGCTGCTAGCCTGCTACCGATAGAGGCGTTGCTTACTGCTGTCAAGGTTCCACTACCGCAGGGACCCCTTGATCTGCCTTTGGGAGATATCTGCCTCTCCCCAAAGACCCAGTCCTTTGCCTGCTTCCTCCAGTAACGTGGGTGTAGGCTGTAGGCGTGTGAATAAGTCACTCCAAACTCCAGGGTACACAACAAACTTTACTTATAGTAGTAGGGAAATTACTTAATAGAGTGGTTTTAAATCAAAAGCAGGTATGATAAAATAAAACAAACAAACAAACAATGTTCTCTAGTTTCACTTTAGTCTACCTAATTCCTGTGCAGTCAGCCAGCCAGCCAGTTTCTCTTTATCTCTCTCTCTGCTTCTCTCTCTGCTGCTCAGCACACACTCTCTGACTGCTAGCTGACCACACCCCACATATATAGTCTTCCCAGGAATGGAAGGTTATAACCATGTGACCTTGCACTGGAGAACTGATTCTAAACTTCTATTGGGTAACTTAAAACTCTCAAACTCCCCCTCCCATCGTGGAGTGTTTGGGCCTTCAGGCTTCAACAACCTGAAGCCTGTGTAGGCCTCAACAAACCCAATCCTGTGTAGGCCTCAAACCCTCACAACTGCGTTACACACACACCTTAGCAGAGTAGAAGGAATGGCCACAGAGCCAGGCTTTATAAAGTTAATTAAGCGGCAGGGAAGTGAGGGGGAAACTATTGATCTGCAAAAGCATTATCTGGAGGGCACCTGTTGCTGCTGCGGCCAGAAAAGCACTCTCTCCAGCCTGCATAGTCTATGGGCAGGAGCAAGCAAGTCTTGTTTCATAGACCAAGCTCTTCCTTCATTTTGCAGATACTTGCAGAGCATTAGTTAACACTTCTCAAATAGGTGAACTAGGGGTATGTTAATAAATTGGATAAAGGAGTGGGGAAACAGTGAGAAAAGAGAGAAATGAAGACAGAAGAAAAAGAAAGAAATACTTTTGTGTGTGCGGAGATCGATATTCAATGCTCCAAAACATTAAACAACATCCCACTGCTAACACCCATGGTGGGAATGCACCTTTGTGCCTCAGGCGACTGAATCTGTGTCGCAGAAAGGTGATCCTACACTTTAAATGGCCAGCTCCACATCCCCTGGCATTACAGGAGTCCATGATTCCAGAAATGAAGCTGAAGCATCCCCACCCCTGCTTCTCTCTAGTTCAGGGGTCCTCAAACTAAGGCCCACGGGCCACATCCGGCCCGCCGGGTCTTTTCATCCGGGCCGGCGGCAGATCTAGAGACTCCTTGCGATGGAAGAGGAGATGGGGCAGCTGAGCCAGTGGCGGGGCGCGAACAGCGCCAGGCCTCCTCCCCTCCCAGCGGCGGTTGGTCAGTGGGCTCCGGCTGTGCCTGAGGCGCCACGCCATGGCGGGCGGTAGTTGCTGTGGCGCCGGGCGCCAGGCAGCATGAAGGAGGCAGCACAGGGGAGCCAAGGGCCACCGCCGGCTGAGCTGCGGCAGGGCTTTGGGGGCGGCAGGTGGCCGCAGGCGCTGCTGGCCATGGCGCTCAACCTGCTGGCGCTGCTCTTATCGGCAACGGCCTTCGGCACGACGCACTGGTGCGAGGGGACGCAGCGGGTGCCCAAGCCCACCTGCAGGCCCCAGAAGCGCACTAACTGCCTCGACTATGGCTATGACGACGCAGCCGCGGCGGGCAACGAGACGGCCGCCAATGGCTACGACGACGGCGCGTCCAACGTGGTGCACTACAGCTGGGAGATGGGCGACAACTGCTTCCTCTTCAGGAACTTCCACGCCGGCATCTGATACTCCCGGTGAGTCGTGGGCGCCCGAGTGGGGAGCGCCAGCCGTGGGTGCTGCGCTCCACTCCGCACCGGGGTGGGCGCCAGGGAGCCCCTCAGTCGCCTCTGGCCCAGAGGGACCCGCCCTGATGCCTGCAGGGCTAGCCACTCTAACCCTGTGGCACGGGGGGGGCAACTGCACCCCATATTCTGGCCTCCACACTCGGCTCTGCCGCTGCCCCGCTCACCCCAAGCGGCAGAACCCGGAGCTGGTGTGGCCCAAGATCGGGGGGGAGTGCAGAAATTCAAACAGCACCCCCCTGCCCTGCACACCCCGGCCCCCCTTATGGTCCATGGAGGAGTCAGGAGGGGTCGTGGCTCCGTGGAGGCCCCCCCCCAGTCTCTGTGTTTGTACTTTTAAGGCTGTGATCCTTGTATTGTTTTTTCCTGTTTCTTTGCACTACAAATAAGATATGTGCAGTGTGCAAATCAAGCCTTTCTATTCTGTTTGTACTTTTAAGGCTCCAATTTTTCATAAGGATAGTCCAGAGAGCTGTACGGTCTACAGTATCAAAGGCCTTAGCCAAATCGATAAATGCCATATAAAGGGGTTGATTTTGCTCCCGGCATTTTTCTTGGAGCTGACGTGCAGTAAAAATCATGTCTACTGTCCCTCTAGAGGGGCGGAAACCATATTGAGTTTCAGGGAGGATCTCTTCTGAAATAGATAGAAGACGGTTTGCGAGAATCCTAGCAAATATTTTACCTGCGGTAGCTAAGAGAGAAATGCCCCGATAGTTTCCACGGTCTGTTCTATCACCCTTCTTAAAGAGGGTGATAATTATGGCATCCCTGAAGTCTTCTGGGATGAAAATTGGATGCCCCAATAAATTTGTGAATATCTTGCGACTTCTCCATGACAACATGACGGCAACGGTTTTGGACAACAACGGCTCTCATGGTGCTCCATTTAAAGTGGGATCGGGTGTTAAACAGGGATGTGTTATCACCCCAACATTATTTGCTATTTTCATCACCATGATTTTGCATCTTGTCGAGGGGAAACTTCCCACTGGTGTGGGAATTATATATCGAACAGATGGAAAGCTTTTTAACCTCAGCAGGCTGAAAGCAAAAAGTAAGGTAATTACAACCTCCGTTGTGGAACTTCAGTATGCTGATGATAATGTGGTCTCTGCACATTCAGAGGATGATCTCCAAACTATCCTAAATGCTTTTGCAGAAGCATACGAAAAACTTGGTCTCTCACTTAACATCAAAAAAACGAAAGTGCTTCATCAACAAGTGCAAGCTAGCCCTTTGGTGATGCCATCTATCCAGCTTGGCGGGACAATACTGGAAAATGTCGATCATTTTCTCTATCTTGGCAGCTATCTTTCTGTTACAGCTAACATCGACAGTGAAATCCAGCATCATTTGAGCTCCGCAAGTGCCGCGTTTTCTCGAATGAAACATAGAGTGTTCGAGGATCGGGATATTTGTAAGAAGACCAAAACACTGGTTTATGAAGCCATTGTATTACCAACTTTATTGTATGCCTGCGAAACATGGACTATCTATAAACGTCACTTCCACCTCCTTGAAAGATTTCATCAACGTTGCCTCCGGAAAATCCTGCGAATTACTTGGGAAGATAGGCGAACAAATGTCAGTGTACTGGAAGAAGCAAAGACTACTAGCGTTGAAAAAACGATCCTTCAACGCCAACTTCAGTGGACCGGTCATGTTGTTTGAATGCCTGACTGCTGTCTCCCAAAGCAGTTACTTTATTCCCAACTCAAGAATGGAAAGCGGAATATCGGTGGTCAATATAAGAGGTTTAAAGATGTTCATAAGGCTAATCTAAAAAAATGCAATATAAACATCGAAAACTGGGAAGCTCCAGAAACCTTGTTGTAGTTGTGGAGGCAAGGTGCAACAAAGACAAAACTAAACTTGGCAGAACTGCAGGCTCCTTCAGGGTCACTGTGTAGATTATACACAGCTGGTTCACAATGGAAAGAATGAATGAAAAAAAGTAACTGACAAGTGTAGCAGCAAAATTGCGTTGGATGGGGGGAGGAGAATGCCAAGGGAGGCAGAGTTTGGGAAGTGAGATCACTCCCGGGGAGCAGCATGATTTTTGGCCACTCTTGCAGAGTGACTCGGTGGCACTTTTCAACAGCCCATGATGAAATAATCCTGCTGGGTTCGGATGACATGACAAGTCACCATGGGTATGGTGTACCATAAGACAAGCCATGGGTTCTCAGGGTGGCTTGTTCAGAAAAATAGGCCACCCTGCCAAAACCATGTTGGGTCAGACGACACGGGAACCCACCATGGCTGATCACCCATGGTGGGCTGTTGTGTCGTCTGAACTAGGTCAATGTCTCCCACTGGATACTGCAAGAAAGAAATTGCTGAAAAGACTGTACATTTTCCATCATGCACAGCACCAATACAATCCTCTCCAATAATCTATACTATATATCATATATTTTAAAAAGTAAAAGCATTTAAAAAGTCATGCATACTTATATCAATTTGTTTATGGGCACACACAACTTGGGCTGCAAACAAGAAAAAATCAGGTGTATTTCAACCTAGTGTAGAGAGGGCACCATTATTCTCCATTATGGGACTGGTTCTGATTAAACACTTTGGACAATCATGAATGCAGTTATCAGCGAAGAACTGTCAAAATCAATATCCATATTACTTTTCTTGAGACGGACCAGATCACACAGAAATCCAGCATCTTCACTGTGGTTGTCTAGAAATGTTATGTAGAAACTAGAAAAGTCAATTAAATGAAACCTCCCATAGAGTTGAAAATAGTTCAAAAAGTCATCACACAAGCATCTGTTGTAAAGAGAATTTCAAGCAAACACAATGATTTTAAAATCCAAACACTTTCACAACATAATGGCCTGGATCCAGATTTGTGTGGGAGAAGGCTACTTACACGATGAGGCTTTCCTACCCCCCTCTTCACCACTGCAATCCTCTGTGCACCCTGAAAGCTGCTCCTTGCCTCCACCCAATTTACACCAATTTCTCCTCCTGCTACAGGATCCTATGCCCTATCCCAACCTGTTTAGATGGGCACCTGACCCTCCGGAGCGGCTTTGCAGAGAGCACAGGGACTGCAGTGGGGACAAGGGGGATAGAAAGCCCAATTGCTTGAGTGGCCTTCTGCTCACATAAGCTTAGATCCAAGTCTAGGTAAAGCTTTAAAAAAAGAAGGAAAAAAAGGAATATTCTGGTGCCCATCTGAAATATTTAGCAGTTTCTTTAGAAGTGTTACCTAGGAACATTATACATTAGTTATTTGAAGGCCCTCACTGTACAGTATTATTGTTTCTTTAAAGTTAAACTATATTCTTAAACTAAATGTATAATCTTACTTTGTTTTATTTGGCCGCAATATTACCCTGCTGTTTTGGACATGCCTCTGAAATTGAGCGCAATAAGCCTTTGAAATCTTTGAGAAATAAATACATCCTTCGGTTTTTTGGTTAACTATCTTCTCTTTGATTCCTACCAGACATCGTAAACACTCAAGGCTCTCTATTAAGCCTCACACACACACTAAATAAAGCAGCAAACTATGAGAGGGCCAACCTGGGCTAGGCCTCTTCCATACAGTTTTACCCCAAAGAAACATGCACTTCAAGCTGTGAGCTAGGCGAGGCCATCATATTTGAGGTTCTGCTACAGAATAAAATACCTTTCTTTTAAAACAAGAGAATTATTTGGATGTTTTCTTTGAACGGTTATCCATGCAGGGATACCAAATCATTTTATAGCATATAATGTACATTAAAATGACACAAAGGATGCAAAGTATTATCTAAGTGGGGTTATTAATATGCAATATAAGTCACAGGGAGATGATTAAAATGGGTTGGATTCAGTTTGCTCCTGCCAGTGGGAACACTCCCTGAGTGGAGTTCCACTCAGAACACTCCAGCTAGTGGGAAGGTGGGGATTTTCACCAATTCCCCGCTACCCCTGCAGCCCCCATCACCATCTCCCACACTGTTTTGGAGGGTCCCCCAACCCTCCAAAGCAGATTTGGAGAGGGGATAGAGGGCTGCAGAAGGAGGGGAGGATCCACAAATATCTCCTCCCCTGTCCTGCTAGATCAAAACCCTTCTGCAGATGGAAGGCAGCCTTCTGTTCATGGATGGCAAGGTCTAGATCTAAGCCAATGTGTGTGTGGGCAATTTTTAAAAGCATCAAAATAGTGAAATATTGCCTTATTTATAAAGAAAGTTTTTTAAAAAAACAAGCTTAGTTTCATCCATGGCTCCAGACAAGCTTAGTTTCAATCACACTTAAGATGGCACTGAAAAACTTGCTAAAGTATTCTGAAATTAGGACATGAAGTTTAATTTCATGAAAGTTTAAAAATAAAATCCATATGGAGTTGTAGAGCTCTTACCTAATATAATATAATTTTTTACATCAGAAATAGTAAAAAGAAAATGCTTTTTTTTTTCTTTTTCTTTTTCTTTTTTGCCAAATCTAACATGTAAATACTATGGGTTGGATTCAGGATCTGCCTTCCATCAATGTAAAGGCTCTGCTCAGGGAAGGTGCTGGACCACTGCTCACACCCCATTCAACAGGGTCCCCCAGCCCTCTGTGTAGCATTTTCAGGAGCCTGGAAGGGCTGCCATGGGGAGGAGGGGGTTAGGAAGTCCGCTTCTACCAGCCCAGTTGCCATACGCCTAAACCTGGATCTGACCCACTGACTGATATGCCTACTATTTATTTCAATAGGAATATATGTGTGTGACATCAGAATTTGAATACACTTTTGCATATTTCCTTGATACTGGTTTTGTGTCAATTTTCTATACCCAACATGTCAAGGAAAGAATTTATCACTAATACTATGGAGTCTCAACACACACACACACACACGGTTCGCACGATCAGAAGAAGCCATGGTGGCTTGTTTTAATCCCTGGCATATAAACAACCTTCAAATAACCCTACAACAGCCCACAGGTTATTTGTGGGTTGTTTCCCCCTCCAACAAGCCACACTGCCTGGGTATGGACAACATAAGTTGCACCTGGGCGGGTAATTAGGGAAATAGTTCCCAGCATGCACCAGCACATGCTGGGGATTAAAACAAGCCACCGTGGCTTATTTGAGCACACACACACACACGTACGTACTTCCATGGAAAGCTTGCTCCATTAAGAGATAAAGAATGTCTCTAGGATCTGAACAGAAATAATTGATCAATTGCAAAAATGAAATTCTAGTTTTAAGTGAGCTTTATATTTCCAGATGATATATAAGCTGTACTAGTCATAAAATCTGTATTTATTTTATAGTTCTGCATATAATACAGAATAATTATAATTATAATTTTATTTTAATTTATTATAAATATAATAAATAAATAGCAATATGCTAAATAAAATGCACAAACTATAATAGCTAAATTCATTATTTCTGGCAATTGATACAGGAACTTGAGGACATCAGAACATTTGTGAACAGTCTTTAATGATTCACAGATAGTTCAGAATGCATAAAGGGTAACTGATTAATTTAATGGTCTTTCTCGGTAAAACTAATACCTCCAGTTGAATGTTTTGAAGGACCTAAAAGGAAGAATGTCGATAAATCATAGCCATCAATTTAAACATACTGGACCCATCCAAGGAACAGTAACTCTACCTGCTGCTCTCAGAGAGCCTTCACCCAACCACAATATGATCTATGCTATATGGAAGTAGTGCTGATTAGCTAGTGAGCAGGAAGGAGAGGAAAAGGTAGAAGGGAGCACCTTAATAAATCCAGGTGCTTCTTTTCCCCCTTCCCAGATGCTCCCTGCAGCCAGATATTGATAGCAAGAGCCCCCTGCTAGGAAGTGTGTCCACAGAGATGGAGAACATGCTTGCACTTGAGCAAATGGATTTAGGATACCTAAACCTAAGACTAATTCATATGCAGGAAAACTACATCGGGACAGCTGTTTTACTGGTAAACTTCTTCTTTCATTGAGCCATGCCCATCAAACATATTTGCACTTGCATTAATAGAAACGGAGCAGTAGAGGAGGGTTCCTAACTCTCTCCCCACCAGCCATTCTCTAATCCAAATATGTCTTGCCCCCAGAGCTTTGCCCCCTGCAAGGTTCCAAAAACATATTTGCTAGGGCATCAAGACAGTAGAAATTAAAGACATGTTATGCATTGCCTGATAAATGTGTTTGTTCATGTAAAATGTTTGCAATCAGAAAAAAAAGTCTTCCATAAGTGCTTTTTCTCAGAGTTTTCTTAAGAGCCATCTTTGTTTATAAAACAAATCTAACATTAAGATGCTCTGAGATTTTTTAAATATATTCTACGTAATTAGAATTAAAGATAAATATGATGCAGTTTTTCATATCAAAAAGTTTGCAAGAGGTTTAAAGACCCATTCAAAAAGAAAATGAAAAAAAAAAAAAGAGCTTCTTCTGCCCTCTACAGTTCCCTCTCCTGAACTTGTTTTTCATTTTCAGAAATGGTGTTGGGGCTCAGTTACCTGCATTTGTATGTAACACACATAGTCCTTAACAGCAGAACTAGAAATATGGAGATCATATGGCTATTGCAAACACAGCAGCTCTCTCTTTCTCCCCTCCTCTGTTCCTCCCCTTCTGCTAACACAAAATGTGTGACATAGCTTCACTGCCTTGAAAGTTTCCCTGCCCCTGCAAGCAACAGCTAAGACAGTGTTCTCCAACCTTGGGTCCCCAGATGTTTGTGGCCTGGCTGGGGCATGCTGGGAGTTGTAGGCCACAAACATCTGGGGACCCAAGGTTGGAGAACACTGAGCTAAGATCATGTCATGTGCTATACGTTACCTGTGGGGAGAGGAATACAGGAGCTGTAGGCTGCTGCCCTTGGCAGCAGTCACACATTCTCCCTATTTTCTAGTTTTGCTCTAAAGCTACATTCAAACAGCCAGTGCCACTATACAGCTGCCTCTTGGAATTCAGGGGGCAGGCTGCCAGAAGCTTGCATAGAGGCACCGGTCGAATGAAACAACATCTCCACATGCGGGCTGTACATGCGGCTGCTGCAATTTGCATGATCATTGAAAATTGCTTGCTTCAGCAGCCACCTGTATAGATCCCAGGTCAAGGTGTGTCAGTTCATGCAGTTTGCATATGTATATTATTACATCCTGGTTCTAAGAACAGGGTTCCTAGGTAATCAAGCTTTATCAAATATTTATGCTTTTTTTCAAAATTTACCTATATAATCCATAACACAGATTCCCTATGAGGTGTTTATTATAGCACTGTGATGAACAGTTAGACGGTACTTGTCCCATTATCAATAAGCCTTGTGGTCCATATTCACTGAAACTCTTAAGCTCAATTTCCTAGGGTTTTGTTTGTTTGTTTTTGTTTTACAACTTTGCACCCTAGTGCCATCTTTTAGATTTTTTAAAAGTACATTTTGGCCTTTCATTAATATGGATTCATTTAAGTAAAACATTACCAGAGATCTTGTAGCAGAAACTCAAAATTTAGTGATGTAAGCAGAAGAGAGATATGCCATAGCCACTGAAGAGAAGACATGCGGCATTGCTTACTTAAAGCCCCATCCTGTCCCCCCAAGGACAATAGCTGCTACCAGGATGGCACCAGCGATGGAACCTATTATAAGATTGGTGGCACTAGGACCTGTGACAAAGGATTATGGGAAGAAAGACATAAGAACCAACCACTTAATTAATTCACATCAAGGGAAATGTAGTAAAGCAATTTGAAATAAGTGTTCTATTAAATTACTTTAAACAAACGTCGTCAAATGGGCCAAGCTTTTTTTTTTTTTAAGAAAACATATGAGGAACAAAGAAAAGATTATCTATCATGTTTTCATGTTGAAATTAATTCCTTACCAGACTATTTGCTGATAATGAAATTCCCGACTCCAATTCAAATGATCTAAACATATTTTTAATATTACATATACCTTATAGTTTTGCGACGTTCAAATGTTGTTTTTTTAAGAAAGAAGCAGATGGTGTATTTTCTGCTTTCATAGACAGCCAGCTGACTATTTTAAAATACTAAATATTAAATGGTGTCTGGAATACTTTTAGAGAGGAAACAACAGGAAAAAAGAGAAGCATCAGGAGAAGTTGGGAAAGAGAAAGCAAACAGGGACAACTAAGGGAATAGACCAGGATCCCATTTTCTAGGACCCCATTTACACTCCAGGTGGACTTGGTGAGGAAATTTCACTGTTTATCAGAGTAAGTATCTTCTGTACAGAACATTGTATAACTTTATTGTTTTCAATACAGTATCTGGTCCTAATATGAAAAAGCACCACCCCAGCCTTTGTGTGCAATAGCTAACAGGAAAAATGATCTAAATATGGTTTAAGTCCTTCTGCTTATTACTGCATAATTTACAGCACAATCTTATACATGTATACTCAGAAGTGAGTCCCATTGCGTTTCATGGGAGCCACTCCCAGGTAAGTGTTTGTATAGGATTGTAACCTAAGAGACTATGAGTGTTTGCTGCTGCTAGAAATCCACAATTAAAAAGTAGTATGAGATATTTTAAAGAAAATGTATGGCTTACAACATCAAGAGGCAGAATATTGCCACCTTTATTACTGAAATACTGTTTGAAATTATTACAATTATTTGTAATTATGGAATGCTCTCCCCACTGAAGTCTGCCTAGCGCCAACAGTCATCGTTTCGGCACCAGATTAAGACTGTCCTCTACTCCCAGGCATTTGGTGAAATATGATTGAGCATTTATGTGCCTCATCATATGCCATCAAATCAATACACTGGGGTGGTTGCATAAATCAATTACCGTAAATGGAGGGGCTTTAGAGCAAAGCATTTTCCAGATATACTTCTTCAAGAACCTAATGTTTTAATTATTTGTATATTTTTTTTGTTCCCATTTGAAAAAGTAAAATAGTATATGTTTGTCAGCTTGAATGAAACTGTCAGTTTTTAGATATTCTGCAACTATTTATTTACTACAATTATATCCCACCTTCCCTCCAAGGAGTCCAAGGTGGCGTACATGATCCGCCTCCGCTCCATTTTATCCTCACAAGAACCCTGTGAGGTACACTTTGGGTAGCTGGCAAAAGCTGGCTTTCAATGTAAATAATCCTTCTATAGTAAAGAAACCTCCTGTAGTTGAGAGGCAGTGTAGTGTAGTGGTTAGTGTTGGACTGGGACTTGGGAGATCCAGATTCTACTCCCCACTCTGCTCATTGGGTGACTTAGGGCCAGTCACTGACTCTCTTAGGGCCAG
Organism: Shinisaurus crocodilurus; assembly: GCA_021292165.1. Taxonomy (NCBI): domain Eukaryota; kingdom Metazoa; phylum Chordata; class Lepidosauria; order Squamata; family Shinisauridae; genus Shinisaurus; species Shinisaurus crocodilurus. The sequence continues at coordinate 126,169,860 of CM037876.1, forward strand.
TCACTGACTCTCAGCCTGAGAGTCAGTGACTGGCCCTAAGTCACCCAGTGAGGAGTAGAATCTGGATCTCCCAAGTCCCAGTCCAACACTAACCACTACACTACACTACACTGCCTCTCAACTACAGAAGGTTTCTTTACTATAGAAGGATTATTTACATTGAAAGCCAGCTTTTGCCAGCTACCCAAAGTGTTTTGTTTTTTTAATCCATGCAAAATATGGCTAGAAACTGAGAGGAAAAGAAACACCTTATAAAATATATGCATTGATCACTGCTGTAAAAAACAAAAACAAGACACATTTTCTTAAGCTGACAAAAATTGCTGGCAACCATAAATGGCTGCCTGAAATGTTTGCAGTTTGGAGAATACCAAATTTTACCATCCTTGTGGGGGACCCTAGTGCTGGAGAAAGATTATCTTCTACCACCTAAGGATGGGACTTTGCCTATGAGAGAATCAACATGCCTGCAGATCACTAGGTTTGCTAAAATAGAGAGTGCCATGTTTTCTCTTTATTTCTGCTATCTACAAAGGATCCGTGTGCTCCAATTAATGCTAGGGACAGATCTGATTAACTGTTGACAGTTATATTTGCAAAGGGAGAGCAGCTATGTTTCTCTGTCCCTGCAGCCTTTGCTGCAACCTACAATCCTTTGCATCAAACATGGCCTACCCTAACACTGCTTCCATTCCATCTTAAAACGATTAGAAATTGCAGGTTTGGGTTCTTTCTCATGCCTAAAAATTTGTTTCTCTGCATCACCACCCTTTTTCTTTTCTTAAGAGAAAACGCGTTTTTCTTCAGGCTTAGAGTCCAGCCTGATGAAGAATTCTGATGAACTGAAAAGCTTGCTTACTTTGTGATGTTTCAATTGGTCCTAATAAAGGTATTATGTAACTGTTATTTACACATTTTTCCCTGAAACATCTGTACTAATTTTAAATAAATTATGAATTTTCTGCAGCAGCATATATAAAATTATGATTTAAAATTAGCTAACAGAACTTAAACTATATCTAGATCACTCACTATGCAGAAAATACTATTTGAAAAATACAGATAGTTATTTATGATGATGATGATGATTATGATGACGACAACAACAACAACAACAACAACAACAATTCAGATCTTAAAGTAAGTTAAGATTGTTCATAGAAAGAATGCTTCCTGTTCTCCCTGCAGCCACCTGTACTACCCAAAAGCCTCTCAGGTGAGTAGGGGGACCCTCCTGAATAAAGTAGGATGGGGCACAGGGTGCTTCTGGGGGAGGGAGAAATTCCCCAAAATTAGATTTGCATTCTAAAGTAATTTAACTTAAGCTGCAATCCTATAACCACTTATCTGGGAATAACTCCCATTAAGCTAAATGAGACTTACTTCTGAGTAGACATGTATAGGATTGTACTGTTAAGCTGCAATCCTAGGCACACTTACTTGGGAGTAATTCCCATTAAGCTCAATGGGACTTAATTCTGAGCAGACATGTATAAAGGATTGTGCTGTTAAGAAAGTTCACAGAAAGAAACTTACCTGTCCCCTCCTCCTCCCACCAACTCTCCATCCCACATTGTTTAGGAGGGTTCCCTCAACCTAATAATAATAAATCTCTGTAGAGGCTATTCAGGACTCATAGAGGCTATTAACTGGTTGCTGGTGGCTTTAATAGGATCCAAATTGTTGTTGTTGATGACAATGATAAATAATACTTTTTAAAAACAAACCCTACTGTCACTAATGTAGGACAAACTACAGCAAATTCCAAATATACCAATCCAGTGTCATTGTCACTTACTGCCATTATATAATTGAGTCTGTCACACAGAGTGTAAGTACATTTAAAAATTGTTATAGAAAAAAATATGAAATGGGGTAGCAAAATAATTTGTTGAATCTTTAAAGAAATTCCTGTCCAAGGCAAAATACAGATGAAATACTCATTGTTAAAAAAGGACAAAATGAAATAAAAACAAAGAAGGCATCGACTGGGTTCATACAACAAGATAACCCACACTCAAGGGTTGAGTATGGGTTGAGTAGGGTTGTTGTTGAAAACCATGAGTTGTTGTTGAAACGGGTTATTGTGTTGTCTGAACCCAGCTGTGCTAACAAACCATGGTTTGTTAACCACGAACAACCCATGAAGAGAACCCATGGTTTGTTGTTGGGTTGTGAACTGTGGATTGTTCGAGGTTAACAAGCCATGGTTTGTTAGCACGGCTGGGTACAGACAACATAATAACCCGCATTTCAACTACAAAGCCCGTTTCAATGACAACCCACACTCAACCCTTGAGTGTGGGTTATCCTGTTGTCTGAACCCAGTTACAGTTCAAACCTGATCTACAATATATTCCCATAAAGAATACTGAATGATTTTAACCCCATGTATGTATGTTAATACAGTACTGAGATTTTAACTATCTCAAAATTATATAAACACATTTAATACAAATATTCATATAGCTTAAGGCCCTGATCCAGTTTTAGTCATGTGTCAGATGGCCTCAGATGGGGATCCCTCATAAGCATCAAAAGATGCCTCTAGCCAGGCCAGTGGGACCTAGATGAGCATCACAATGCAGATGGGGATGCACATCCAGATTTATATTTGGCTACACATTGGCTATATGTGCAGAAGGCTGTTTCTATGTGCAGATCTCCCTTGCTGGATCAGGGCATAATAACATAGAACATTATTGGTCTAGGACAACTTAAAATCCTAGAAAAGCAACAGTCAAAAGTTATTAAATGCTGGTTACACAAACTCTACAGTTCCTAAGAAATTCTAATTTCTTATTATTCAACTTGGATTTTTTTTAACCTATGGTTACACTGAATGCCAATGGCAATAAACCAAATTATATCAAATAGTCCAAGTTGTCTATTAGACTGCATTTTGCAATGATGATAAATTTTTGAAAATTCTTTTTATAATTTAGAGCGTTGAAAACATGTAAACATTGAATTGCAGTAATTATAATGATATAAAATTCACATATGTATTGTTTTATGCCCCACATTATCCCAGACAGGAGAGGGTTAAACACTGCATGAGCATATCACATGACACAGACATTCAAATCACATGACAAATACGGTCACCACATAACACAAAGCTAATGGGATACTACACAGAGGGCTCAGATGCGTACAATTACCTCACACACTAGGCACCAAACATGAAACTCTGAAACTAGAAATATGCTTACTCTATTCCCCACCCTGTGCCTCCAAAAATCACCCCCAGAGCCAGAATGGTCCCTGCCACTGCACCTATAAGCCTGTTAGTGGCCATGCTCACTGTATAGAGGGAAAAGGGAAGACTTTTTAAAAAGAAAGTAATCATATACATAGAAGATGTCTGAAAAGAAGTATTTAATGGCACCTCAAAATGATATATTACTTTCTAGAATTCATTTGATAGATAATTCAGTTCAGCAGTTTTAGAAATATGGATTTGGCAGAGAATATATTTGTCTGAATATGAATATGTTGCAATCACCAGTTTAAAAGCTCACTCTATTTTTTAAAAAACTTATCAGTGCTTTATAAATCATGGGTATGATCCATACTCCCATGGGTACAGCTGCATGTGGGGAAGAGGATAGGCACAGAGTTCCCTGGAGTTCTATATTTTCCATCCTGCTACCTGGTTGCCTTTTGACCACATACACTATGGAATGCTGGCCATTACTATCAAACAGGATACCTTGTTCATCTCCTCTACACATAGTCAGCCATTCCTCTCCTTCTCAGGGTCTTGTACCCAGGTTACTTGTACTCTAAGCACAGGTAAAGCGGTTCCAGGGCCCTGGAGAAGAGAGGGATGGCGATATGGGAAGTGTGCATTGGTTTCCTGCTGAAAATAATGGCTGGCACACATCTCGCCAGCTGAGCAGAAGAAGGAAAGAGGACTCCATCAAGCTAAATGCCAATACCTTTCCATGTGCACAGCTATGTCCACAGAGGGATTGATTGTGCCTCCATAGTTTTATATAGGGTTTTTTTCTCAGGCTATGCAATACAGCACTCATTACCATTTTTAAAAGACACAGTTTAGAACCATCACAAATAACAACTCTTTTGTAGCATTAAAAATATACTGCATACTGACCACTAAGCCAAGCACTCAAGAAATGCATTATTATTACATTTATATATGTCTTAGAAATATAGCCTAAAATACAGCCAATACTTACTTTTGAAAAGTATGGTGTGGAAATATTACGTAAACCATTCCAAACAACATTGCAATGCCTTACCTTTTAGCAACAGAGAAAACAATTTATTTGGGTATGATCCACTGAAGCTGTGGAAGCCCTGGGCTACCTGTCACTGTTGATGAGAGGGGGTAGTGATTTCTGTAGGACTGTTCCCACAACTTCCTGCAAGCACATGAAAGAGTCCCTAGCACATAGCATGGTGGACTGCATGTAATTCCAACTGTGCAAGTTGGTACAAATCTAGCTCAGCTACCAAGTAGCAATTGGCCCCAGTCTAGTGGTCAAGGGCAAACTGCCCATCCACTGAAGTTACCACTTCATGCACTTGATGAAGTGAGCTCCACTTCAGTATGGTTAAGGCCCCAATGTTTTAGCCTTTAAGGCACCATCACATGCCTTGTTTTCACTGCAACAGACTAACATGTCAGCCCTTGCTCCACACACCAATCATTTACAATGTTAACCTCTGAGCCAATTCTGGCCTTTCAAAGCTAGGACTGTCAGCTTTGATAGTGCTGTGCTGTCCCACACTTCTCTATTCAGGGACACATGGGGACACACACACACACACACACACACAAGTTTTAAGTGATTTGGATGACTCAGCTAAATTTTTCATTGCAGATTCCAGCAGCCTGAACTTAAGGAGATGAGAGCGGAAAGTGGAGCCATTCCTCCAGCCCTGCTGAAGACCTCCCTCATGAAGGCTCCTCCTCCATCTGCTGTCACCAGCAGCAGGGGATGTACACCGAATGGCCACTGAAATGCATTGGTTCATTCCAAATGGCCATAGAAAATCATTGGAGGATACTAGGGATCATCTTCAAATCAAAATACCTGCAAGAGCTAAACATTTATTTTTCATAGAAAACAACTCCAAATCAAAATGCTTACTGACAGAGTGGTTTTAGGGCTGCTGGATCATTCCTATGTATTCCTATGGCCATTCAGAATGACAGCTAAATTTTATGATCAAGCAGGCCATTCCTGTGGAGCATGCATCAAATCAGGACAGTTGGGATGTTGGGGGGGGGAGTATCCCCTGTGGCACCCGTGAGCAGTTTGGGGGCTTCCATTGTTTCCTGTTTGGCTGCCGCCAGTATCATTCCAATGTATTCCTATGGCCATTTGGAATGACAGCTGAATTTTAAAGCCATATGGAAGGAGGAATTATTGCTGTGGACCATGCATCAAATAGGGGCTCTTGGGATGTTTGGGGGTACTCATTTTATCACCTGTGAGCAGTTTGGGGGGGTGCACTTTTCTGTGGGCCTGCTGGTATCATTCCAATGTATTCCTATGGCCATTCTGAAGGACACATGAATATTGAGGCCATGCGGAAGGAGGGGCCATTCCTGTGGAACATGGATCAAACAGTGACTCTTGGGATGTTGTGGGGTACTCCCTGGGGCACGTGTGAACAGTGTGGGGGCTCCCGCTTTTTATTGAGGTAGTATTACAATGTATACTAGTATTACAATGTATTCCTATGACCATTCGGAAGTACAGGCAATTTGTAAGGGAGGTTGCCAGTGGGGGATGGGGAGTCTGTAAGCATGGAAATAATCCTAGGTAGTTTTTGGAACACACACACACCCCAACATGTCTAGGCCATTTGAAATTGGTGCATATACATCATTATCTAAGACTGCAGTCCCCTTCTGTTTATTGCGTTCCAATTTCTTTGTCTATTTGGAGGTGATCCCTAGAAACTGCTGTGTTGGGGGTCTTAGGAATTGTTCCCTAAAACCATCTGTTAGTAAGTATTTTGATTTGGAGTGTTTTTCTATGAAAAATAAATGTTTAGCTCTTGCAGGTATTTTGATTTGAAAATGATCCTTAGTATCTTCTAATGATTTCCTATGGCCATTTGGAATGAACCAATGCATTTCAATGGCCATTAGGTGTCCTTTTTAGTACGTTCCCACCAGCAGCCACCCCAGAAGGCTGTACAGGAGGACATTAGAGGGATAGCAGAGCCATTCCACCAGCCCTGTGGAAAGAATTATTCCCCCCCTCTTCCCTCCCCATTCGTTTTTCCTTCTGTGTCATGTGTTTTTAGATTCTAAGCTAGTGGGTAGGGACTGTCTTGTTTAACTGAAAAGGGATGACCAGCATGGTCCCAACAGTCAGCCAGAAAAGCAGCTTGCTTCCCCCTCCCTGCCAGAAAGAACACACTGCTTCAACTGGCCCTGGCAATCTGAAGGGAAGTACACTCTGGCACAGTCCATCAGCTCAAGGGCTGCTGGGATGTAGTATGTCTGGAGCATTTTTGTTTTGTATTATTGCAATCTGTTGTAAGATGCCTTCAGGATCATTTGATTGAAAGGAATACTATAAATATTCAAAGTAAGAACTATAACCACTTTTAAATCTGGATCTTCCATAATCCTAATGGGATTTTAACTTGTTCTTTTTTGAAGACATTTTGCTGATGGGGTCCAAAGGTGCCCTTCCACAAGAAAAAAGCCTCTGTGTGCAAAAGGACTTCTTCTGACTTAGGTCAAGCTGCCATGAAAAGAGTGGCATTAGTAGATGGTAAATGAAAAAAGCAAGGGGTGGATTGTCAGCCTCCGGATAGTTGCAAAGTTGTTCAATTCTGTTTTCCCCATTTTTTAATAAGACAAACTAGGCCTACATAAAATCAATGTTTAAAATAATTATAATAATAAATAGCTGGATAATTTGTTAGCTATATTTAGTTTTCTTATTTCCATTCAGAAAATGGAAATTCCATTCCTCTGCAGTCATATATGTAGAATTTAAACCGTACCTCTTTAAAAAGTGTATCATGATTTAATTAAAATATTGACTTGGATCCAGTGCTTTCCTTCTGTGGACAGAAGGGATCCTTCTGCCCGTGGAAGGCTTCTGATCCCACATTTCCACTGGCAGAATGGGATAGGAGGTGATCTTTGTTGATTTACCCTTCCCCCTTGCAATCCTCTATCCACCCCTGAAAATCTGCTCCAGAGGGTACATGACAATAGCTTTGGCTATGTAAGTGCATGACTATAGCTTTCTCTAAGGGTTAACATGTAATCTCCTTTCATTATGAGAAGTCATGTATTGCTGCAGAAACAGCAAGGAAATGCAAGTGAACGCCATAAAAGTTTTAAAATAAAAAGTAAACAAAAAATAAAAAGAACACTAATTATTTTAACTCTGTTGTTTAACATAACATTTCAAAATTGAAGCAATTGAATTAACGGGTACTGCCCCCGTCTACCTGTTTTGTTCACTCACAAAGAGTGAATTATTGTTTCAAAAAAGCCATCATGATTCTGAAGGCAAGTGCTGATACAGAACAAATCTTTCCACCTGCCTTTGGTGCAAAAAAAGATACTTTGGTCTCCAGAATCTGGCACAATTAGAATCTAATTATGTATTTTCCTATAATCTACCCAGAAACATTTTTCTTTAGGACACCAAGATCTGTGACATGAACCTTCAACTGTGATCTGTTTTACAGCCACACAAATATGTAATGGTGTGTGTGTGTGTGTGTGTGTGTGTGTGTGACCACCCTTGAAGAACTACAGCTAGGATTAAAGAACTGTGTGACTAGCTTTGCATGATCAAGAGGTCTTTGGACTTGCCTTTCTCAAACAGCATCCTCCATAGTGCATGCAAATATCTTTTAAAATTGAGCTAAGTTTCAGAAACCATTTTTGATAGTCTGCTCACAGAAAAATTTCAAAACTTCCACTGGGCATGCACAGGTTCTAGAGCAGAACAAGTTGTTCTCTGGACCCCAGCCTATAACCAGAAGTAAGCAATCTTTTTATTGAGTCTTATTTTTTTCTCTTCTAGAGTCCCATCTATTACAATGATTGTAGATTATTTCTTTACTTGAATAAATTAACTCTACCTTTATCTTGCTTGGGAATGAAAGAAGGCATATTCAGTTCGTACATTTTAGTAAGAAAAACTACCATGATTTTAAAAACAACACAGCTATTATTCTGGCTGTGGTTTTTATACATTCTATTGCTTGTGCTCTCTTATACAATGATTATTTCCTTTTCAAGAGATATAAAAGCTACTCCATGAACATTTGATTCCATGTATTCAAGATAAAATAAGTTGGTTTGATATATTTATGCTATAATTTATAATGAAAACACAGAAGCTCCATGCTAATACCTAATTTTATAGTTTGGGTTAGCTACACAAAGAATGCAGGCTTAACAACTGACAATTTCTTTCAAACTCACATTATCTTTTAGACAGCATCTATGTTCTTAATGTAATTTTAGAGCAGTGCAATCCTGAACATGTTTATTCAGGAGTAAGTTGGGACTGTGTTCAATGGTGCTTAAATCCAAGTATGTGTGTATAGGATTGCAGCCGAAAAGCATTATTCAATGCTGCCCGCATGCTAGCAGGACTCACCACTACTGCAACAGGAAGCTATTGGATCCTGAAGCAAATGGGAAATGAGCAGAAACACCAGCTTCTGGAACGGGGCAGGTCAGCAGAACTTGCAGAAGGGAGCTCTGCTGACTTGTCCTGTTCTTGAAACAAGTGTTTTTACTTGTTTCTGGGGTTGCGTTAGGATGCGCTGGTTCCTGTTGTGCTCGCAGTGGGTCCCACTGGAACATCAGAAACAGCAGGAGTGCAGAAGCAGCACTACACTAAATGTGGATATCTAGTTACAAAGTGCAGGTAGATTATCCTGATTTCACAGTTTAAATTGTTACTGTATCCCACTGAAAGTTAGTTTTCAGGAACAATACTTTAAAATGTATTATAATCCTAGGCTGTAATCCTATACACACTTTATTGGGGACAACTCTCATTTAACTCAATGGGCTTACTTCTGAGTAGACATGCATTGCACTTTTAGCATTCTGCCAGTTAATTATATATTTCAGAGTTTACTGTAATTTCTCTTTATATGAAACTGATACAGATTTTAGATCCTCAAATACAGAGAGAGGCAAAAGTAATTGGTGGATGGTGAGAAGCTCTGAAAGAAAAACAAGACTGCAACAGGAGCAGATGTTAATCAATTATCTTAACATAATATGCTAGTTCATATAACATGCACTGATATAAAATGCATATGGTATGAAAATTATATAGGAAATTTCAAATCCCAGAAAACCTACTAAGAGCGCCATCCAATGTAGCTGCCTGTAACCCTCCAAACTCAGAGGATTACAAGCATCCAATTGAGGACAGAAGGAGCGTGGAGGCAAAGATTGCCTCTGTGTTTCTCCCACCTGCAAAACACTTAGATGGCTGATTTCAGCCATCTAAAAGTTTTGCCCCTGCTCGCAGAGCCTCACTCCCCCCCCCCCCGGAACGCCTCCCCAATGCTGGCTTTGAAGTTCGTCTTGCAACTTCGGAACTGCAGCTGGTGCAGAAAGAACTGCACCGGCTGCAAGGGTGGAGGGAGGGCACTCTGAGGTCGGGGTTCCAGCTCTAACCTCAAAACCCATTTCCAAGGTTGGAGCCGGAACTCCGACCTATCCTATGGCCATCTAGACAGGGTCTGTTGGCCATAGGATTGTGCTCAAATTGACTCTTTTCTTATTTTCACTAATATTTAACACCACAGAAGTCTACTGAGAGGCACAGAAACAGTATTTCTTTGAAGATTTAACTTTTCTGGAATTTTCAGAATTTTAAAGATCGAACAAAAACCTTATGCCATAAAGGATTTTTGATACGATTGTTTGTTGTTGAACACACTCTGATTTCAGAATTAAGATAATTTTATATGTCCAATCATCATCATTTATGAGCATGTTCTTAACTCCAAATAACTTAATGAGTTGCCTTGCAGCAGTTTTAGTTTTACTCCTATTGAAACTTTGCTTTTGGGGGACTTGTGGAAGTTTCGGGAAAACTTTAAAAAAAAAAAAAGTAACTACACTTTGAACACTATTTTTTTTTTTTTTAGTAAATAGAATTTTACCTTGCTCCAATATTCCACTCTTTTGCTAAGACAAACTGAAAATATATGCACTGTGACTCCATGTATGCAGTATACCATACGAGGATTAACTTTTCTATACTAGCTAATACTGAATTTTAGAATATTCACCAAAAAAAAGTAAAGGAAACCATACTTTAAAACCCAGCATCTTCCCAATTCTGGATTTATGTTGGAAGTAAAACTGTCTCACCAAATTCTAATGGTTGAGAGTGGGAGATATATGAAAAGGTGCACTGACATTAACAAAATTCAAAACCATCTAAGATTCCAAATGGGATGTACCCCACAAAAGTAAGCTATTGTTGGATCACTTTTTACTGTTGTATTTTAGGGATGCTATAGTAGATTCAAATGAGTTTTTTAAAAATCAAAACATTTATGCTTATTAAACATGCAACAATTAAACAAAAAACACATTTTAAAATATATCTTGATATTCTGTCACTTTTCTTCACAAATACAGCCTAATACACTAGAGGCAAGGGACACAAAACTTTCAGGAGGTTCTTGAATTAATGAAAGAGGCACCAGTGTACAGATGGGCAAAACATCTATGACTGAAAATCCTATATGCACTTATGTAGGGATAAGTCCCATTGAATTCAATAGGACTTACTTCTGAATATACTTGCATAGGATTGTGCTGTAAATGGTCTTTGAAGACTTCTAAGAATGTTAGGCCTCTTCCATAGAGAAGCGAAATCTAATGGAGAGCTTTATTTAATAAGGGTTGTAAGCTTTTCTTCTTAAAGTCATTATATATAAAGACATATAATTATAATAAAGTTTATATTCTAGATTTAGGTTATTCAATATAAAAGACAAAAGCCAAGAAAAGAAGTTGTAATCTTAATGATTTTCTGTGAAGTACCTTTGGCATAGTACAGGTCAAAGCATATATACCATATATTCACCCAGAAACAAGATACATATATTGAGTTAATAACTGTCCTGTTCTCTGGTGCTTTGTTCCAAATCTTCCTGTCCAACAGTGTAATTATATGGGGGAGGGGGGAAACTGAAATCACACAAACCCTTTGGTCCATTCGGTTTCTCAGCGTCGTTTTTCTTTCTAGGATCAAACATGCTACAATCTGTCCCTGCCCAGGTAGTGTTACAAATGCATGTGGCTTCATTACTGCATACCTAAAAGAAATGTTAGCATGGGTTAGCATATAATATAGAAGGGTTACAGATTAAAGTTACCAAGGGCACAATCCTATGCATGTTTAGACAGAAAAAAGGCCTGGGAGTTTTAGGACTGTTTTCTGTCTAAATATGCATAGGATTGTGCTTTAAGTAGAATAAGGACTGCTATTTAGAGAACAATATGTTTATATTTTAGATCCAGATACTCAGATGCTCACAGATGCGCACATGGATCTCTTGATCATAGGGGAACCTGATCTGCATATGCATTCCTTCAAGCATATAGATTTGACACCTCCACTGAAGTAAAAGGGAAAGCTTTATGTAGAGGCGAGTTCCATATGTACTCAGAAGCTCACACACCTATATGCAAGTGCTTTGTTGGGCTTGGCATGTAAACACACACAATACGCTGCATCTGGCTGACATGGGAAAACATTAGAATTTCATTCTGGAACATGTAAGGAGTCCTAAGAAATTTCTTCTATGGATCAGGGCTGCTCCATACACAAAAATATTTGACAGAAAAAAGCATTAGTTTTTTTACATGGCTTCAGCTTCTGTATTTTTTTTTTTACTGTGTTTACATAGAATGAAGGGCCACTGCATGTCTGCACTGCCAAAAGACGTTTCAACTGCCAGGCAAATTTTATGAACTCAGATTCAAAGTTCTGTCACATCAGAATATGTATATTGTATGTAGCTTTCAGTGAAGAGTCAGTCACAAGTTACCTAGAAATCAACATAACAAACAGAAATAATTTATTATCCATAAGCTGTTGCATTCATGTTGAAGAAATTAGGATGAAGTTATTGCACACTGATATAAATCTCCCACTTGAACTGACAAACACTTTTAGGGTGCAATCCTAGGCATATTTAGACAGAAAAAAGGTTTTTCCCCTGTTGTTGTTGTTTTTGGTCTAAATGTGCATAGGAATGAACCCTTAGATACTCAAGGGTGACTGTCAAGAAAGTAAAGAAAATGGCTGACAATTAAACAAAAAATGATTGGGGATCCCACCCTGCAGCTCGGTATGTACCAGATAGGCAGGAAAGAGTGAAGAGGTAGAACAGGGATAACTTATCCGTTGTACCACTCACACGCAACAGAGGCAGCATCACCATTCTCTCCAAGTATATCTTACAAAGCGGCTTCAGCGAGGAGGAAGAGTCTGGGCAGAGCAGCCCAGAGGGAAGATAACTGATACGCATAGACTAAAAAGCAAAATCTCAATTGGTGATCATGCCTCTTGTCCTCCCAGGAGGTGTGCCAAACTTGGTGCTGTATGTGAAATTATTAATAACGTTGTGGCCTGTATTTTCAACCCAGGAATGTTTGTCTAGTCTCCTTGCTCCCTGGGTTGTTGTGCTCCACACACAACTGAAAAAAACAAAACATCTCAATTCATACAGTGCACCTGCTAAAACATCTGCCAGCATGGCTGAAGGTATAACAGAACTGAGTGCTGAAATGAAAGAACAATCTCTAGCTCAGCATCTGGGATTCTTTAGAAAACTCTGCCTCTTGTTTACATTTTTTAAAATCCTCTGTGGGGATACACATGGATAAGGGGTAAGAAAATAGTTTTTCTTTGAACTATAAATATGGCTATATCTTAGCTGGAACTTACCCCATGTCCTGAACAAACTTTTCCATTAGCACCAACAGGGCAGCTGCTTATGTTAAGAGACTGAATGGATAGGCACCTTCTGTCCATACACATCATATTTGGACCGCATGGAGCTCCATCTTCAACATATCCTAAATCTGTTTCATCATCCAAAATTACATGCGCACAACTACAAGAAGAAAATTTTAAAAGAACTATTAGCATAACAGAAACTTCATAGGAATGAATACATGTAAATGGCTCATAGCATCTATGATTTCAAAAGACTAAGAAATAGGCACTAAAATGATAACAAGATCATCCATCCATCCATCCATCATATGTATATTCATGGATATTTACTGTGGAGGAAGGGGGGGCTGGCTGACCCGCCACACCCCCACCCTTTCCTACCCAAAGGACCCAAGACCCCCAGAGATCTCAAGGTACCAGACTGCCAAGCCTCAGCTCTTTGCAATCCTACTTGAATCTCTGTTCAGGGACTTGCCTTTGTCTATAACCTGGATTTAGTTACTGAACCAAGCAGAGCAACTACAAAACCCATGCGGGGTAAAACCAAGAAAGGTTTATTCTGGTAGCACTTTACAACAAAAGGTGGGAAATGAGAGAAGCACAAAATAGAGAGACACTTTAGTACACAGTAAAGCTGCAAAATAACAAAACCTACTTCTTTATATCTCTCAGGCACACAACTCAGTTACCTGAGGGTCAGTTCTCTTCCAGGGTTAGATCCAGCACAGCCTTGCTGCCCAGGGGGGATTACCACACCTACCCGAAGGTCCGAGATGGGTAGCCTCCCACAAGGCTTGCCTTTACCAGAGCCCTCATTCAGCTAATTTCACCAGGAGCTACCTGGGGTCGAATCCTGAGGCCTCCCGAAGGCTTGGGCCTCTCCTTGGCTTACCGCCATTGCTCCAACAGCCGGCAGCCACGCAATGACCAAAGACAAAGAACAAAAACCCACACGTTGGGAAACAGCTCTTTCCCCCTCCCCTCCTCCTTCCTGTAGCTTTTCTGCTTCTTAGCCAATCATGATGCACTTCACCTGGCCAGACAGGGGGAGGGGAACTCATGACTCTTGACTTACTGGGCCTGAACTACATTTGCATTTGAAAGCTGTGTCTCTGGCTTTTCAGGACTTCCAGGCACCATCCCTCCTCCCAGCCTTTAGTCAGTTCACACATGAGGGTGTGTGTGTGTGTGTGCATGCATGTAGGAACCCCGAAAGGCTCTTTTCTTCACATTTACTCTTTCAGATAATTCTTTTAATTTTAACTAGGGCCACTATCCAACACAACAGTAAACTACACTAGCGTAATGCCAATATTGTTAGCTGGCAAGTTGATTTTTCCAGGAAATTAGCAGTTGCGCCCCAATGGATACCTCCCTAAGATTCTGTGATACTAAGCAAGACAATAAAAATCTAGCTACACTGAAAATAGAGAAATTCCAAATTATTCCAATGATGCAGCAAGGATTAAAGCATGAAAAAGTCTTATTTCTTGAGAAACGTTGATATTAAATATTCGTGTCAAGAAGGTAATCTATTCAGATTCCAATACTTAAATAATGCTTAGGGTGTGTACTACAGAAGTAAAACCATTTACAATTTTTATATAACAAAACTTTTCTTTTCTTGAGAAGTTACCTTCTAAAAATGTACCTTAATTTTTGACTTAAGAGTTCTAAAGAACCATTCATACACATTGCATGGGACACTACATACCTGCAATTCACTACTACACCTTGGTGGAAAAAGGAAGTTGGAGTAATTTCTCCCTGAAGATGACCAATCCTTGGAACTCCATCAAGATTTGCACAAAGCAATAATCCACAGAACACATCACTGTAAAATAAAAACCAAGACATGGTCAAGTAGCAAACTATTTTCTAAAATGGAAATGGATGGAATTTTGTGGTAAATTATGAAAGGTTCCTATATGAGAAAAAAAATGCACTGTAGTGAATAGCAACATTCCAAATTATTTTAATGAACCAAGGATTAAATAATGGAATTCTCAATCTTGTGAGAAACAGTACTACTACAGGGTAAATTCTAGATTGTAAATCTATTCAGGAATTTTCAGGGTTTATACTAGAGAGATGACACAGTATAGGACAGGCATCAAACACTAGAAATTGACACATCAAAGTCTTTCTAGGCAGTGGGAGTAAAGTAACTACATAAAAATGGTGTGGGTTCTGTATCAGATGGGGCAACATACTATGCAATTCAAGCCCATGCTGCTGGCAGCAGGTAACAGCTTGGATCCAAAAGGTGCCTTGTGTGAGTGGAAAGGTACTTCCGCTCACATAATGTCCCTCCCACAATTTTTGTCAATCCTACTCTCCAGCTCCAGTCCCCCACATCCATTTGACGGTCCCGCAAACCTCAGGAGCAGCTTGACATGGGGGGCAAAGGTGGCTGCAGTGACGAAGGGGTGGAAAGTTCTGCTCATGCTTCTTTGAAGTCAACCCAACTGATCTATGGGCCCTATGTTGGTGCTCCCAAATATGCAGAAAAGTCAAGAAGATTAATACCTTATGTACCACATTCTGATTTACACTGAAGTGGAGACTGGTGCATAGAATGGTTAGGGCAGAAAGTTATTACAAAACTATCGCAAGGGCCAAACCAGAGATGACACCATTCACAGAATTACCAATTGTGTGAATTTGAGGGTTTTTTGGTGGTACTGGGGATAAACAGCAGGTGTGGTGACCCCAGTCCACATCAGGCCCTTGGTCTGGATCAGGCCCTCCACACCTGCTATTAGCATTGGGAAGAAAGCTCCCATTGGCTCCTCACACCTACTACTTAATTAAAAAAAAATTTCACGCAATTACTAATTGTGTGAATGGTGTCATATTTAATTTGGCCCTGAATACCTAGTGCTCTGATGCCCGTTATATATTCTCAAAGTGTTCAGATAAAAAGGAGGATCATACAGAAATATACTGTCTTTATCTCTGATTCTCAGGAGAAATGCCAGGGATCAGAACAGGTAGTGGGATAATAGATTTCCGATACCTGAATAAACATATAAACTGGGCAGATTTTAGATTCCCTGTAAAATATGTTGATGGTTTCTGATTTCAGCAAGACAAGTACAGTACTCAGAATTCCTAACTAAAGGCTAAACTTACTGTTTGTTGCATGGAATCCATTTATCTCCATCCTTTCCACAGTTTCCCTTTTTTGTACCTTCTGTGTTAAGTTTCTCATAACAGTGCTTATGAGATCCTGAAGCCTCTATTGAAGAAAATGTGAATGTAATTTCTATTAACAGATGCAGGCAAGCAAAATCTTCCCTCATTAGAAAGTATCCAAATAATAATAAGATGAATAAAAATTGGGGAGGGTATTAAGTATTATGCTTTTTTTTTTTAAGTGAACGCCCTAAATGCATTGCATGTGTATTAAAAACATAATGTCTGTGTCTGAGAAACATGGTTTTTGAACCACATGCATAACCAAAATATATGCACCAGGAACTTGGGACTGGCTATGACTTTTCATCATATGGACTTTTCATGGTGGAAATCATGATTTTTTTGTGCCACATAATGCATGATGACAGTACTTTGTAATGATATTCAATAATATAGTGAATGATAAGTAAGGAGAAAGAAGATGGCAAAAAATAATGCAACCTGTTCACATCAGTAACTCTGGAAGACATTGCTTGTTTTGACTCAAGCACAAGCAATCCTGGTAGTCATATCTCAGCAACAAAAGGTTGCAGTTAATCCTGTTCCAAGTCATCCCCTCAAACACATTTGAAGTATGAAGTTGTATACTGCTGACTATTTCCAACTTAGTTGGAAGACCTGAAAAGTTTCCTGGGTTTACTTAAGAACTGTTGGATGCGTCTTAATAAACTTGTTGCCCAGAGAACATTAGGATGATGCCATTTAAAAAAAAGAAAAGAAGAAAGATTCTATGTATCTACATTTATGAAAAGTGTGCTCATGGCTTTTTCTGTAGAGGAAAACTTATGGAATGTATACTCACTCGCACCTCTTAATTAATATTAATTCCATTAAATACAAGGAGTTAAATACATGGCTACTATAAACATTGATTTATATTATGTTCAAGGGTATGTGTATGTGTGTATAGGAGAGAGAGACATCATAAATGTGATGTTATCCTGTATAGCTTCTGTTCCTATCCAATATTTAGGAGAACTGATGTCATTATATTGGAATACGGGTACTGTGTCCAGTCTTCAGCTCATTTAAGGCCAAACTAGATGTGATGTTAAGCATAAGATTGGCCCGTGTGTGCTTGTTTTTTCTTTCCTAAACAACAACCACAGGAGGAGGGGGGCAATCTGAATCAGGACCATGGTGTCGGGAGGGGGCATTTAATCCTTTGCCCCCATTGCCTGACATTTGATCTGGATCAGGGTCATGACAGGGTAAAATAATTAAATCCCCTCCAACCCCATGCCAAAAAACAAACACGCAAGGGCCTGTATAGGATAACATCATATTGTGGAAGGCATCAAGATAACAGGAGAGGTTAAAGATATACCCAATTCTTGGGAGCTGAAAAGCTATCTTAGGAAGTGGAAGGACTCTAATGTCCAAACTAGGCATTCAGTGTGTAATTGGCCCTTGCATGTTTGTTTTTTGGCATGGGGTTGGAGAGGATTTAATTATTTTACCCTGTCATGATCCTGATCCAGATCAAATGTCAGGCAATGGGGTCAAAGGATTAAATGCCCCCTCCCGACACCATGGTCCTGATTCAGATTGCCCCCCTCCCCCTGTGGTTGTTGTTTAGGAAAGAAAAAACAAGCACACACGGGCCAATCTTATGCTTAACATCACATCTAGTTTGGCCTTAAATGAGCTGAAGACTGGACACAGTACCCGTATTCCAATATAATGACATCAGTTCTCCTAAATATTGGATAGGAACGGAAGCTAGAAACAACTAATAACCCATTGTAATTGCCCTTACCAGCATATTCTTTAAAAGGATTAAGCTGGAATTGGTGCATATTACAATGGCATCACATCCTTAATGTCTAAACATTAGGTACTGTTTTTTAGGGCTGTTATTCGAGCAAGTGAATACATCAGTGAATATGGGACATAATAACATTTCTGGACACCTTATTTGAATGTATATCCAATTATAAAAAAAATAAATGTAAATGCTTATCAAATATATTGTTGTGCCTTTAAATTTAAATATCAACCATGTTTTTGGAAAAGTCTTGGGTAAAATTACACACACACCTGCATCCAGCCAAATACTGGATCTGCTATGCTTCTGTGCCAAATGCCAAATAAAAACTTTAAAGAAACCATAACAATGACTTTCCTTAACATTCCTGTACAGTAGAATTTTAAATGAAAACCTATACTGAAATGAAAAACTAGAAGAACAAAGAAAGAAATACATGTGAATAAAGCATACTTAAATCAACCTACTAGTTCCCCAGATGTATTTGCATTGATTATCTCTTGTTTTGCACTCTCCATTGTAGCAACGTCCCTAAATAAAAGCAAATTGTAAATAGAATTGTACATTTTGCCTTTGTCCTAAAATGTCAGACACTGAAAGAACTGGCCAATTTTATTAGCAAAAAACACACATTTTCTTTGTCAACATTGCATTGATCCCAAAGGGGATGGGGTTCTCAGAGCAGTTTTCCTGGGCCTTCCTCTCCTTAAGGAAGAGAGTCCTGTAATTAATATTGTTTTGAACTCTGTTTTCAATGAGATTGGAAGCTCAAGAGAGCTTTTCCTTCAGAGAAGAGCATAATAGAAACAGAAAAACCTAGTTGATTTCATAGTTACAGGTTAAGATGGAATAGAGTGAAAACTGTTGCTAGCAGAGTCAGTGCAGACTCTAATATATGGCAAACTCAGAGGCTTCTCAGGCTGCTGTTTCCCAGACCTCTCTATATAGGTACTAGGTTATGAAGAGGGATTTTAAAGCAAAAAGAGAAATGGGTCTTTCAGGAGAGTTCCAGGCATAACGAACTACACCCAGAAAACACTGAACAAAGGTTAGAATCTGATCCTAGTAAATGCTAAGAGCAGGTGAGGTATGTAGGGGTGTCCAGTGAGCATTATCTACAGAAAAAATTATGAAGAAAATGAAAAGGATGAATTAATTAGGGACATCAAATTTACATGTACTTGGTCTTGTATTTATTTAAAGGATTTGCACCCTGCTTTTTCCTCAAAAAAGACTCAAAGTGGCTAACAGCCTAACAACAATTAATCAATATCAGATCATCAAAACAAAAAAGCAAATATGATATAGCCCATCCAAAAACAAAGTAAAAGAAATAGTCTATAAGAAAAATTTTAAAGAGCTACATACCTGATTTGAATCACAAGCAAAACCATCTTGCTTATGAAGATTTGGTGGGCACTGAAAGACAAAAGTGTTCCTTTAACTATAAAGCTTTGAATTATGGAACAATACATGTGGTAAAGATAGAAAAAAGAACACCAAGATAATGAGGCAAAAATGTTATGAATTTCTGGCTCCATTTCAATTGGCTTCAGACCCTGTTTTGGGACAGAAACTGCCTTGGTTGCCCTGTGATGACCTTTGCTGAGAGAGAGATGGAGCAATGTGACCATGTTGGACCTTGATACCATCAACCATAGTATCATTGGCTTTTGATACCATCAACCATAGTATCATCTTCTGAAAAGGCTCTCCAAGCTACGTGTAGAAGGCACTGCTTGGTCGGTGGTTCTGCTGCTACTTAAGAGGGCTGATTCCAGAAGATGGTGCTGAGAGACCATTGCTCAACCCCTACATACATAGTTGTGCTTTGGGGATTCCATAACATTCTATACTTTCCCCCATGCTGTTTAATATCTACATGAAACCACTGGGAGAAGCCATTCAGAGATTTGGGTTGAGATTTGGGTTTCTCTCTCTTTTCCATCAAATGTAAATGAGACTGTGGATGTTCTGAATCAATGCGTGGGCATTGGTAATAGACAGGATGAGGGTGAATAAATTGAGACTCCATCCAGGAAAGTCAAAGGTACTGTTGGTGGGTGGTTTTGTCCACCCAGGTGAGTAGTGTTCAGCCTGCTCTGGAAGGGTTGCACTCTCACTAAAGCATCTTGTTGGTAGTCTGGGGGTGCTAATTGATCCAGCACTGTCATTAGATCCAGCAAGTGGCATTGGTTGCTCTATGTGTCCTTCATCAGTTGTAGCTGGTATGTTAGCTGTGACCATACCTAGATGGAGATAGTGTGGCCACAGTTACCCATGCTCTGGTAGTTTCCTATTTAGACTGTTGCAATGTGATGAATGTGGGGCTGCCTTTAAAAACACTCTGGAAAGTGCAGTTGGCCCAAAATAGTGCCACAAGATTACTAACTGGGACTAGGAGTTTTGATGAGATTGCTTTATCAGTGGCACTGGCTCTGTTTCTGGACCCAATTTAAAGTGCTATTTTTCACTTTTAATGCCTTATAGCTTGGGACTAGCTTACTTCAAAGATTGCCTTCTTCTACATATACCTACCTGGACCTTAAGATCCTCTTCAGTGGCCCTGCTCTGTAGTTCAGTGGCCCTGCTCTATGTGTATTAGAGAGAGGGCTCCCTTGGTGATGGCACTCCACTGTGCTGTGGAATAGCCTCTCCAGAAAGGCTTGCCTGGCACCTCCTTTATTGTTGGTGCCAGGCCTTTTAAGCAATCTTGCATTTAAAAAAAGCTTTTAAGGTCAGAGCTGCAACTGCAAATTGGCCTTAAGTCGCCCAGAGAACATACCCTGATGAATGTCCACATAAATATGGTAAATAAATAAATTAGGGCTGCAAGATTTAGTTGCTTAATTGGTTAGATTAAATACTTCTGTTCTTAAAATGTTTCACTATGTTTAACACAAGTACTACCTACAACACTGCAGGTGCAGCTGAGAAGAAGAAGCATCTCCCCCTTCTCTTTCACTCAAAAAAGAATGCCTCTTCTAAACTGTTGTTTCATGTGACTTGTGCACGAATCATTGAAAAAGACAGATTGCTTACCTATAACTGTAGTTCTTCAAGTGGTCATCTGTGCATTCACACATATGGGCTCTGTGCCTGTGTGAAGCCTGTTCAGGAAACATTTATAGCTGAGTAATTTTTGGCAGGAACCCTCCCCCACCATCCCATTGTGCATGTCCTTAGCAGGTTCTTGACTATTCCCTCTGTTCCTTGAGACTGCTCATAGCAGCCTGGGAACCCAGCAGAGTCTCAGTACCAAAATTGATATTGGCATCGACACCAAAGCAGGGACAGTAGCTGGGCTGTGTGAATGCACAGATGGCCACTCAAAAAACCTGTCTTTCTTCTTCATGGTCTCTGTGCACCACACATATGGGTGAGTAGCAAGCTGACTTACTGACTGGTGGGTCAGTGTCCTACTGTAAGACAGCGGACAGAATTGTGTGGCTGAAGGAGCAGTCCACTCTGGCACACACATCAAGTCTGTAATGACTGATGAAGGTCGACAGTTTCAACCATGTGGCTGCTCTGCATAGCCCAGGAAGAGAGACTTCTTGCCCAAACACCACCAATCTAGCTATGGCACAAGTCAAGTGAGCTCAGATTGGACTAGAAAGGTTGAGGCCAGCCAGTTCATACACCAACTTAATACCGTGGATCACCAAAGACCACCCAGGTGTAGACGGGTCAGAATAGCCAAAATTCAGGGCTTGAAAGTTGAGCAGGGGAGGAACCAGTCTCCGAAACTCCCAAAGGCCAAGGCAAGCGGGAAAGGGTCCTTTGACACCTGTTCCACAGCAGACTTGTCCGCTGACGGCTGCAGTACTTCAAGGGCTTTCCTCCACAGAACACCCCACAGCCTGTCAGAGCGATTACGTCTTGCCTGTTTTGTAGAGGCTTGACAATGGGTGCAGGCCTCCAATTTGTTCCCTTTTCCTAGGCAGAAAAGACACAAGGTGTGCCCGCCAGTAGTTTACTGTCACAATGGACACATTTCTGAAATAGGGCCCTCATGGCCGTATGCCCATAGGCAATCGTGGAGATTGTAAACACAAAAGAAAGAAATAAAATCCAAAACGGTAACAGGAAGAAAAACAAGGGGACAGAAAGATAAAGAAAGAGGGGGGGAAAACACCTCAGCAGTTGTACTATGAACAGCGAACAGCAAGAGAAGTTCCCTGCGAGGCTACAGCAACGGCGGTCGAAAGAGAACTGAAGGAATAGGCAGGAACCCACTAGGCACGTGCTCGTTGGGACAGTGGGAAGGATTCAAGTTCCAAGTTCCAATGCTAACATCTACCAAGCCTGAGTCACATAAGTATGACTTGAGGATGACAGCAATAGTTGTGTGTGCCCAAGTATCATTTTCTTGGGCTCAGTACAAACTTTTAACAGGGGCTCCCTCCCACATACACACCACTATCTGTCCCTCTCATGACCCTAATGAGCCATGAAAAAAAAGTTTCTTTTTTAATTCTGAAATTATATCATGGCCCACACTTGGCTCTTCTACTATGCCCCAAACACCCCTCCTTTTGCTATTTTTGTTTAATATAACATCCAGCCTGAAGAAGAGTCTTAGCTCGCTGACTATTTTGCAACCTTTTGGTTGGTCCTAATAAAAGTATTATCCTGTCAATGGTGTCATTCTGCTAGTGCAAAAAATTAGAGAAACTTTGTTTTCATCCTTGCACAAGTGTCAAATCAAATACTTTGATTCCACTTGTGCACGCTGTTCCACAAGCTGTTCCAAAACTCATTACAACAATGCCAACTGTTGTAATTTTTCTATTAGCATACTGTTGGATATATCCCAAGGCCGCTTTGATTTTTGTATTCTAGTGGTCCAATATGGTTGCAAACATGGACCAATTTACTTTAAAGCTTTCTGGCCTTTTCATTGCAAAATCATGATTCTCTCCCCAAAGTCCATTTCTCTTGCACGTCCACATGCAATAGATAAAATTGCTAAGTGGTTTTAATTTTCTTGCACCATAGTTTTGGAAAAGTGCTAGTTTTCTGAAACTTTTCAGCTTCTGCCACAAGTCAGTGGCAGTGTGCAAAAATTCAGAGGGTTATGCACACTTCATTGAAAATTAGTTGCAGTTGTTTTTGTAAGTCTCACTTAATATGCTAAGTGGGAGTAGTTCATAGTCTTTTTCAAAAGCAGACTCAAAGTTTAGCTTTAGGTGCAACATTTCACAAGGAAAAGTCTCAGAAAGATCTGTAGGAAGCTTGCGAGGTAGATATTTAGATGCTTCTTCCAGTTCTTTGGGCACTACTGTCACATGTTTTAGAACTGAATAGAATTTAAAACAAATGTTATTGCTTGCTTTGAATCTGTGCTCTAATTCACAGATAACATTCTTCAAAGTTGCACAGAGAACATTCCTTCCGAATACAGATTCTGGTTTATTTTTCAGAGATGATAGAACATGATGATTCTTGTGAACTAGTCATTTTTACTCCCATATATTTTGGGCATGAAAATTCTACCAGGAGCACTGGCTGCCACTATCCCTGGGGTCAATGTCCTTGGTTATTAAGGTGTTTTGTTCCTCCCATCAGCTATCTCTCAATCCTGCTTATACACAATGAGCTTTGGGACTGGTAGTTCTTGAAAGAATATATTACATAAGGAAGCAGGAATTGCTCAGTCTCTCAACCTACAAGTCCAAGTTTACCTGCACAACCACACACTCTCTGATCTAGAGATAGACCTGGGCCAGCAGAGCAGAATGTTGCTTGTTCTGCTGTAATGCTGCTTTTGATTGGCTCCAGCAAATCTCACAAGATCTGGACAATTGATATAATGATACAGGACAATAAGTTTCCATAAATATCCTCAAGCATGATCTACAATTTAGCCTCAGGTTTTTTCCTCAAGGTGATGAAGATCCAGCCTGGGCCCCCTGGATCTTCAGACCCTGGTAAAGTGTACCCTTTCTTTCCCACTACCCATGCGTGGGCCCTGATGCAAAGGAAAGGGATAACCTCCCCTTCCTAGGCTATTTTCATAGTCTGTTGGTTTTGATGGTGAACAACCTTGTTTCCTTAATAACCATTTGTTGGTATTTGACTAACATCATCATCATCAACATCGAAGGTACCTGAAGTCCCACATACTTACAGGGTGACGACTGAAAGGGAATGATTAATGTAATTGGGATTTGGGCAGAGAAACAACAGTTTGAGGGAGCCAAGCTAGACACGACATGTCAAATCCATGATCAGACTGTCCAAAGTATTTTTCTTTGCTCCTCCTGCTCAGAGACATCGCTCCACATGATTTTCAGCTATCTGCCTTCCTTCTCAGATCCCCGCATCACAGCCTACCCTATTCTGGTGGGACCCCTAACCCTTAGGAGAAGTTTTTCAGGGGGCCAGGTTGCTGGTGGGATTAGGACTGGGAAAGTCACCTTCCGCCAGCAACCTTCTACTGGCACTTTTCTGGATCTAAGCCATCAAATGGAGCATTCCAGATGCACAAACATTTTCAGAAAGGAGGGGTACATAGTTTTCAGATAAACACCATACAGACTAGGTTTTAGGCATACACAGTAAAAAACAGAGAATAACAGTCCTTGCTACTCCCCTCAAAACCACCTTTTCCAGCTGAAAGACACTTAGGGCCGGTTCGCACGACCCAGGCTGCGGGCGGGGGAGGCTCTGTGGGGTCCGGCGTGGCGCCGCAGACGACCTGCGCCCCGCGCACATGGGCAGACCCCGCAGTCCCCGCACAGCAGTGCGGGCCTCCCGGTGCTAGGGGGCGGGGCCCCGGGATGCTCAGAGGGGCCGTTTGCCCCTACAGGGTGGAGCGGCGGCAGCCCACTGTTCGCATGGCACGGTGGCCACGCGCGGTAGGGGCTTACCCCTCTACTGCCCATGGTCACTTTGCGTGCGTCCTGCGCGCGGCCCTCCCGCAGGGGCACCCCCGGTCGGCGTTCGCACGACACAGGAACCGCAGAGGACTTCTGCTCCCCCGCGGTTCCCGTGTCGTGCAAACAAGCCCAGAGTGTTGCCACAGAAAATGAAAAGATGTTCATTGTTTACAAGGGAATATGGATTAAATTAGAAGAGTTTAATTACCTGGCCAGAGTCCCCAGTACAGATCTCTGTAATATCACACTCATTCACTGCATAGCGACATTCAAAGCCTCGTGGAAAAAACTGAAAATCAAAAGATTTTTTGTTAAGAACCAAGATACTTAAATAAAAAGAACTACAAGTATTCAGGACTTCTTTCTGAAACATTAGTCCTTTATTAGTGGAAAAGGTGATTAGGAATAGAAATGTATCTTTTACCCAAACTGATAGTGGGGTGTGTGTGTGATTTTTGACTGAGCAAATGCCAAGAAAGGAAGAGGTTAAGCAGCCCCTATCTCTCCACCACTCTTCTGCTTCCAAGGGAAGCCTCCAAGGCTGTTTTCAGTGTAAAAAAGAGTCAGAGGGAAGAAACACACAACTGCATGTAATATGTCATTTGGCTATTGAGTTTCCTTTTTAATGTTTGCATCAGGGATCCTTCAACATCTGACAATGAACCACCTATCTGAGCTTATCACCCATAGGTATTCTGTACCTCTTCATAATATGAAATCTTTATTTAAAGGGTGGTGGTGAATGGTCTCATTAAGCAGAGATATTTAGCATTAAGCGGCATCTTCTCCTACAATTCCTGTACATTTGCCACATGGACTGAACAAACCAAAGCACCCTCCCTCCAATATTTAAAACAAAAACAAATCCTAGTGTTTTTAGATTTTCAAGGACATACCAACACAAAAATGACAATGTGCAAGAAGATTTGTTTTTGTTTATACACTACTAATAGAAAAGAACAAGGATGGAGAATAAGGACATTTGTATCAACTATTACTCCATCATATTATATAGTTTTACAAATGCAGAGGTGCCAACCCAGAGAGCTCAGCAACTGCCTGGTATGCATCATTCATTGGATGCCATACTGTACCACCGCCCAAATGCAGTAATTAGCTCAGTGTAAAACATTATTTCTATCTTACTATCAGCTGCTGAACCACATTAAAAGCCTCTTAAATTAGTGTCACTTCTTCAGCTTCAGCCATTAGCAGCACACAACTGAAAACATTAATGATGCAATTCTTTAAAAGAAGGCAGCTTTGCAGTTTAGACCATAATTCTAGCAAAGATAAAAATACTCACAAGACAGGTTTCATTACAACATGGGCCATCGCTACAATGAGCTCCATTAGAAAGTGAGCATTTCTTACAGCACTCTGCATGACAATCCTAAAGAAAATACATTGTCATCTATTAATATTAAAAGTAAAAATACACTAACTTGCAGAATCACACATTCAACACGTATTGACTAAAAAAAGATAAATGGATGGTATCACCATCAGTTTGTTTACATGCCACTTTTCCATGCTAACGCCATGTTCAAAGTGGCTTACAGCAACATCAGAAAAATTTATACAATTTCCAGTATTTCCAGATAATTCATTAAAAATTACAAGTCATAACAACATTTAAATAGTCATATAAGTAAGTTAAACATCTCACAATGAATATACATCAAGATTAAACAATCCAATAATAATTCATCCTAAGGCTTAACAAAAAAAGAGAAATGCAAAAAAAATAATTTAAATAGCAGGAAAAGTAATACATCTCATCTAAAGCTAAATGTTACTCCAGCACAAACCTAAACAAGACCCCAACCTGCTGTTCTCTATGTACTTTCAGCATCAGGAGCAGCCTTTGTAGGGAGAGTCAATCAGGGCCCTGCATTCCCAGGCCAGGTGGAAAGGGGCCAGAGAGAAGAACAGGGACCAGATCTTGTAGCAATCACAGCCACTGGTAGCACTAGGGTCCAGGTCCCTGCAATGCTTAGGAACTCGAAATGCAGTTCCTCCCACTCCCCCACCTGGTGCTCCCCTTGCTCTTTCACATACACACGCACACGAACACCAGCGCTCCACTCACTCTCCTCACAGCCAGCAGCACCTTTTCTTACCCACCCACCCCAATTTAGCTTTTAGAAAAGTATGGGTATGCTGCAGAGGAAACTGCAGTTGTGCCTGACATCTTCATTTCTCCAGCTGGCCTATAGTTGGCCATGTAAGCCCAGAGGCACACTGGGGAAATGAACATGGCTTTGCAGTGCACCTGAACTCTTCTAAAAGTTAAAAGGGGGAAAACAGGGAGAGAAAAGTGCTGCTGCCTGGTAAGGCAGAGGGAGAGACTGAGTGAACACCAGGGTAGGGGGAAAGAGCGAGCACCGGGGTGAAGGAAAAAGAGCACTGGGGTGGCAGGGAAAGAGAAAGAGCACCAGTGGAGTGGGGGAGAGAGAAATAAAGGAAAGGAGAGATAGAGCAGAGAGGAAGAGTGTACAGGAGGGGGTGCTCAGGCATGTCGCAGAGGTCATCGCTTGCCCAGGGCCCCTCTAACCCTGGCAGCAGCCACTGCTCACAGCTAGATGGTATTTCGGCACCTAGATGGCTGCGCAGTATTCCTACAGTGCACAGCCAGCAAACTATATAAGAATCCACTGCAAGGAATCTTACATGCTGAACATTTGAGAATAAAGAAGCAAAATGCATTAACAGCAACCAATTTTTTTAATGCATGTATTTTATTTAGGACTCAGGACCTACATAGCCTGACCAAACTGAACCATTCCAAACTTGAAATAGTACTTTGTAATAAAGTTACCTAGCTTGAGACACTGCCAAATCCCTCTTTTTTGTGCCAGCTTGTTCCATTTTCTTAAGCAGAAGGCATGTCACATTCCCTATTTTGCAGTTGAGATAATGGTTATGAAACACGGCCAGAATTTCTGCTAGCATATCTGCATAGTTCCAACCATCTTCATATGTGACTTTTCTCATGCTTAAATAAGGGAAAGTCTAAGAATGGGAAAACTAACATTTTCTTCTTTATTGTTATATTAGTTCCTGTGACAATTCATTTCTGGATTTCTCACTGAAATTTCACTGATTCAATTATCTAGTTATAGTAGTTACACTATACAGCTGTCTGGTTAATTGAAGTATTCTTTAAGCTTTCATTTTAAGAGGCAGTTTATCATATGAATAGTATGGATAAAATAAATGGCTGTATGTGTATTAAAAATATTACCGTTTGGAAACCACAATCACAGTCTTCTCCTGGTTCCACATACCCATTTCCACATTCAGTGGTGTCAAACAACTAAAAGAGACAAATACACAAAACACGATTAAAAAAAGGATCACAGCCTACTACCATTAAAAGATTCAAATGCATATTTAATTAATTTCTTGCAATTGAATTATTTCATTCTGAAGCAGCATTATGACAAACACACACACCAGATGTAATTCTGACATAGATGTAATTCAGGACAGAGCAAATAACGAAAGTGAACCAGGTGGAAAATAAGCTCATCTAATCAGATGATCACTTCTTTTTTTTACTATGATAATGGACAAAGACAGTACAGGTAAAGGCAAAAGAGGACACATGAAAAGATGAGCTATCATAATGGTAAGATACTGAGTTAGTGTGAGATATCTGTCCCCATGCATTTTTGTACTTGGATAATTTTTTTACAGCCAAATTTGGTCCTCTCCCCGTGGAGAGAGGACTGGGAGAGGTCCTCTGTATGCATACATTCCAGTGTCAACTGCACAGATTTTTTTCTTCACATTTTTAGTGCAGACACTGCAAGATTACTCCTTGCTCAATCAATGGCATGAGAAAGAGCAAAATATAATGGCCAGGATCCAAAGAACCACACTATTTCCCCAAGCCTAGGAGGACTTGTGTTTCTGGAACACAGGGAATATGAAACATGGCAAACTATTTTCTGAAACTGATTAAAAAATGAATTTTGATTCAAGAGGTTTAGTATTATGTTCCATGTCATTATAATGACTGGGTTCGCACAACACGATAACTAGCCACGGTGAATTGCCATGTTGTCTGAACCCTGCTTCCTGCAGGGTGGTCTGTTTTGGGGCAACAAGCCACCCTGACAACACATAGCTTGTTCTAGGGGTTGTTGAACCTACAATGGGTTGTCGTGTCATCCGAACCCAGGAGACCGATCCCATCATGGGTTGCAGGAGGCGGTGAGCAAGCTGCTTCGTAAGTACAGCCAAAAACCCTTGCCACCCTTGGCAAGCTCGCCCATGCCGCTGCCAATGACAGCCCCTCCACTGAGGCCTAAGTGGTACTTTGGAGCGATTATCACTGGTTCGCCACCTTTAAAAAAATAATAATTCAGCAGCACAAATGTTTTCACAATTTTAATTTTTAATTTTTTTTTGACAGTCTTTTGGAGTTGCGCAGGTTGCGCACATACAGCTGTCAAAATATATGTAGTCTTGCCTGATCTATTAGCTTGTCAGTTACAGCTGTCAAACAGTAACAGAATGGACTTCCCCCGGCACTGCCTTCTGGGGGCGGGGAGAAGTTTGTGTGTGGGGGAGGGATGAGGAGTCGGAATACAGCCAGGCCACATCGACCAAGCCAATGGGCTTAAGCGGGGCCGGGATCTGGGAGTCCTGGGACCCACACTTAAGACCCTGTCTCCCCGGGCCGCCTTTGGGGTTCTACCTTTTCTCATCTACATTGGCTGTCTCGTGGCGCCAATGGGAGGCGACGCTGGTAAGGCCCTCCAGCTCCACATGGTGTGCAACTGGACAGTGGCGGGGGATCCCGCCTCCGATTCGATTAGGATGGCTTCACCCAAATATTGGTTTTTTACCCGGCCAATGGCCAGGAGTAGATTAGTACCGCCCTTCGCCCTTCACAGATCTTTAATTCAATAAATGTGGCCCTGATTTTATACCATATATACTGTGTCTGACTCTTCATTATCTCACCTATACACATGCAATAATGGGATACTGCATAATAGGCTAAATTGCGAACAGTTGACAGCTGTCAAGTGCCTAGCTGTCCATTGGAATGCTCCAGCAAACGGGAAGGAAACCATTATTTAGTCTATATGCAGTCTCACCTCATTGTTACTGTCTGACAGCTGTAACTGACAAGGTAATAGACCAGGCAAGACCACATATATTTTTGACAGCCATAAGTGTGTACTTGCGCAACTCCAAAAGACTGTAATTTTAAAAAACAAAAACAAAAAACGAAGACATTTGCACACATTTCTCCTGCCAATTTTTTTTGAAGGTGGCAAACCAGTGATGGTCGCTCCAAAGTGCCTCTTGGGCATCAGTGGAGTGGTTGTCACTGGTGGCGGCCTGGGGCTCCAGAAAAAAAAAGGGATGAATGAAAATGGGGTCACAATTGGAGCAGGGAGGGGGAAACAAGACAGGTTCTGCTGCGTAGGCTGGTGGACTGGGGGGAAGGAGGGGGAGAACAACCCATGGTAACTCCAGCCATCTGTTGGGTGCAGTGTAGGTTGTTCTGTGAACAACCCACACTGAGTAGCTTATTTGCAGGGTGGGTTGCCATGTTGTGTGAACTCGCCCATTATGTTTTTATTGTAAGCTGTTTTGGAAAACCAATTTAAAAAATAAAGTACAAATAGTTTCAATAAATCTAAGAGAACTTGCAAAAATAATATGTGATATGGAGGTTGCTATTGAAAGTAAAAAATCCCTCTGCATATGACCAAACTCTTTGACATAGCTTAAGTAACCCATTGAATCTCAGCCTAGCTCCTGTAGTAATCATAGCCACATTAAAGGCTGCCTTCTAAATAGTTTAGGTGGGATGCAATATGATTGGCTTAACCCATGTTATCCCTGAAGTTAAACAGTATCTATATGCACCTTGGCAATTCAAGGATCCCTCTCCTTCAAATGAACTATACAACTGGTTTCCTTATCTGCCATTTATCTACTCAAAATTACTCCCTTGCCCTATCTACTTCTTCCCACCACCACCACCAGATAAAGAATAGTTCGTTCCACCACAAAGAATGTACCTTTGTTGGCCTGTTGAAAAGGCAGGAACCTCCCCCTCGGAGTAGAAAGTCTTTGTATTCTGCAATGCTGCACCTTGAGAATTTTCTGGGATGGTAGACGCTGAGCAACGAATAAGAATTAGGGGGAAAGCTTCATAGTAAATCCATTTTTAAAATTGTAGTCTACTAAAAAAAATGATTATCTTTTTTCTCAGACAGATATAACTATTCCAGATCCAGACAGCTTAGTATAATCTCTTCACATTTTGCAAACTTGTTTTGTACTATTTAAGATGGAACTCTATGTACAGTTTCCTTGAGTGAGCATCACTTGATACAATATGTAGGACTCCACAGTCCTTACCCTCCACTTGATAGCTTCTACTTCAAACAACTTTCACTCTGAAGGGGTAATCTTTCATCCAAATAAGGCTAGCCTCCATCTCTGATTTATTCTCATTAATAAATTGATACAGTGGGCTGGTTCACACGCCATGATAAGCCACCCTGAAAATAAGCTCGCTAGCCCATGTTATTCCCGACAGACTATCATGCGCTCTGCAGCTTTCCGTGGCTTGTTTCCCCCATAGTCCTCCTGTCCGCTCCTGGCACATATCACATGGGCCTTTGCAACACAATCTCAGCAGCCTACTCTGCTACTCCACTACTCTGCTAATGAGCACAATGAGTAGAGTTTATTTTGTAGAAATTTTTTCTCACCTTCAGGGAGATTTATGCATATTTAACTTTTTTTTTTTAATCTTTGGGGGAGATTTGCACAAATTTAACTTTAAAAAAAACTTTCAGGGAGAATTGCACAAATTCCCTGAAACGCAGTAACTACTGCACATAAGTTATTGCGCTTTAGCGAATTTGTGCAAATCTCTCCAAAAGTTAACTTTTTAAAAAGTTAAATTTGCACAAATCTCCATGAAGGTGAGAAAAAATCCTTAAATATGCTCAAATCACCCAAAGGTGAAAAAAAATGTTGCATTTATGCAAATCTCCCTGAAGGTGGTGGGGGGGAAGGTGCCACTGTCTAGGGAGGCGACAAAATGGAGGAGTAAATCGACTAGTGTCATTTCACGATGTAATAGAGAGGGGATATCGTTAGTGAGAATGCGAGGAGCGAACAGGGTTTTTTCACTGCTCTTGCCAGACAGCTCTCTAGTCCTTTCCAACAAGACATGCACAAGCCACTGTGCTGTCTTCACACTTCACAACAGGTCACTCTGAAAGCAAGGCCACCCAACAACTAAGGATGTGTGAGTATTTCGTTTGGGGGGTGGAAGTCCGGCGAATTCACCGGGCTTGACCCCCCACAAACTCCATCCCACCTACCTGTTTCTCCAGCTCAACTCACGTCCTCACAAGCTGAGCCAGGGAAGCGACTTCTGGGTTCCCAGCGGAGCACTTTTTATGTAGAAAATGGCATAAGATACGTTATAAACGGCTGCAATTTGCACAAGTTACGCAAATTGCAGCCGTTTTTTAACGTATCTTACGTCATTTTCTACGTAAAACGCGCTCCGTCAGGAACCCGGAAGTTCGACGAGTGGCTCGGCCGGTGTTCACTTTTGGCCCGGCTTGGTGGGTGCAGCGGCAGCGCTCACTGAGTGTCCAGCAAGTTGGGTGGTGGACAGATTGCCCACCAAAAATAACCCATGGGTTCTCAGGGTGGCTTGTGTGTGGTTAACAAACTACATGGGGTTTGGATGTCATGACAAGCCACACTGAAACAAGCAAGACTGACAACCCACTCTGGGTTGTCATGTCGTACGAACCAGGTCAGAGAGTGGTTCTCTCCCCTGTTCTCTGAAGAATGGCTAAAATTCCTAACACCTTTGCATACAAGCTGCACCTCCCAAAATAAAAAGGCAGAGATCTGACTATCTACTAAACTGATTTGTGTGTTTTTACATGCTAAAAAAAACCAAAACCCTACTGAATTGACAACTATCAAATGTACAATTTTCTAGAAGTGTACAAACATTAAATTGTTTAATTACTTTACAATGCAAAGTAACAATGAAGATATCAAAAGTAAACATGCAATGTTATTCATGTGCTGGTTACATCCAGATTAGACTATTGTAATGCTCCCTACTTGCTGCTGTCTTTGAAGACAGTTCAGAAACTCCAATTGGTACAGAACGCAGCTACCAGAGTGCTAGTAGAAGCTAGCCAGAAAGCTCATGGTATATAAATCCTGCATCATTTGCATTAGTTACAAATTTGTTTCTGGGATAATTTAAAATGCTAAGTTTGACCTTTAGTGTTCCATCAGGAAAAATCAGAGACAAGAGTCTGTTCAGTGGTGGCCCCATATCTATCCAATCCCTCTACAAAGACTACTGTATAGTCACTGTCAGCTCCCCTCTTTGGTTGTTTTTAAATGGACTCTGAAGACTTATTTGTTTTGCTTAGCCTTTCTTGATTGATTTTTTAAAAATGTTTATGCCTCTCTAATTTGATTTTTCTCATGCTAGCATATTGTTTTTATCTGGTGTTTAGTTTTAATTTGTGTTTTCTATTTTTATTGTAATTGTTTTAATCTACAGTCATGCCTTGGATTGAGAGCATAATTCATTCCGGAAACGGGCTTGTAATCCAAAACACTCTTATATCAAAACAAAATTCCCCCAAAAAAATTTGTACAGAGATTTTTAATTTAAGCCGTACTACAGTACTTGTATTGCAAGACGTCGCTTGTATATCAAGTAAAAAAATAAATAAATAAATATTTAAAAATTTGCTTGTCTTGCAAAATGCTCTCAAACCAAGTTACTTGCAATCCAAGGTATTACTGTAAAGAGTGGGGTAAAAATGCTGTAAATAAATAAATAAATAAATCTTCTCACACAACTTTTTTTTTTGCCACTTGAAAATTGTATGACTTCCTTGGGTTCCCTCTCATTTCTTGTCATGAAAAAGCAAAAACAGTGGAAGAAATAAGTAAGCCCTAATGCTGGAGAACTATTGGAAAAAGAGAATTTTTTTTTGCCGGAATAGACTTAAGATACACTTGGCAGTATCTAACTACGGTATGTTAAAAACAGTACAAAACTTAAAAATCCTAACCCACCCCATATTCCCGCCTGAAAAGCCACGATTTTAATGCCCGGCGGAAGCTAATCAAGGAAGGGGCATGGAGGAGGTCACTGGGGAGAGAGTTCCATAAATTGGGGGCTGCCACAGAAAAGGCCCTCCTCCTAGTCCCCACCAGCCTGGTCTCTCTGGCTGATGGGACAGGGAGAAGGCCGTCCGTGGCAGATCTTGTTGAGCGGCCTACTTGATGTTGCTGGAGGCACTAGTGTTTAGAACAAAGTGGCAAAGAATAAAATTTCCACCTTACACTACAGATGAAACACATGCACTCTGATTTGTATCCAGAAATAGAAGCACTGGGCAGAATCCAACAGGGCGCTTATGCCCGCCACCATTCCTTTCCGTCGCTTCAAATGACAGCTCAGACAGATGCGACAGCTAGGAGTGCCTACTATCAGCTCCGGCTGATACGCCAGCTGCGCCCCTTCCTAGAGCTGGAAGACCTAAAGACGGTAGTGCATGCGCTGGTAACTTCAAGGCTTGACTTCTGCAATGCACTGTACATAGGG
Source organism: Shinisaurus crocodilurus (assembly GCA_021292165.1). Classification (NCBI taxonomy): domain Eukaryota; kingdom Metazoa; phylum Chordata; class Lepidosauria; order Squamata; family Shinisauridae; genus Shinisaurus; species Shinisaurus crocodilurus. The sequence goes on from CM037876.1 coordinate 126,204,330, forward strand.
CTATCTTTGTACCTAGTTCGGAAACTTCAATTGGTGCAAAACATGGCAGCCAGATTGGTCACCGGTACATCTAGAGGTGCCCATATTACACCAGCTTTAAAAGCATTACACTGACTGCCAATCAGTTTCCGGGCGAAGTATAAGTGTTGGTTATTACCTTTAAAGCCCTACATGGTTTGGGTCCGGGTTACCTGCAGGATTGCCTTCTCCCGTACAATCCGCCCCGCACACTTAGGTCCTCTGGGAAGAATTTACTCTAGTCAGCCAAGACTAGGCTGGCGAGTAGAGTACGACCCAGAGGACCTTCTCTTCTGCTGATCCCAGACTGTGGAATGGCCTGTCGGAGGAGACTCATCAACTAGATAGTCTCTTGGCTTTTAAAAAGGCCATAAAGACTGACCTCTTCCGACAGGCCTACCCAGTGGAATTTTAAGAGTTTTTAGGATACTTTTAAAGGTTTTAAAGAATATTTTAATAATATTTACTATGTTTTTAACTAGTTACGTATTTTATATTTATGGTTGTTCCCCGCCTCGATCTGAGTGGAGGGTAAGAAATACATTAGTAGTAGTAGTAGTAGTAGTAGTAGTAGTAGTATGAGTATTATTATGAGTATTATTATTATTATTATTACTATTATTTCTGCCCCGCTGATCCTCTTCTGCAAGTGGTGGGTCCCACCAATTCTGTTGCACAAGTGGGACCAAGTGCTTACACAAGGGAGATTTAGTGCTTCATAAGGGAAGCCCTGAAATGAGTGGAAATGCTCATTTCTGGAAAGAGGAAGGTCAACGGAGCTCCTTACAAGAGCTCCGCTGACCTGCCTCCTTCCAGAAATGAGCATTTCCACTCGTTTTGGGTTGCCCAGAAGTGTTAAACTGCCATTGTGCACGCAGTGGGGGCCGTTAACACAATGGAATTGGTGTGGCGGAAGAGGATCAGACGGGGCAGAAGAAGCGCACTGTTGGATTTTGCCCATTCTATTATCTTCAGCATTAAATGTTTCTTGCCATACTATATGCACTCCAGCAATGAACCTAAGTATTGGCTCCTTAATTTGTCCTGTGCAATTAAAACAATTCTATACCACCTAGGTAATGATTAATATTGCATACCCTGTTTCCTCCATGATGCAGCCACCCCAGGATTCTGTGCAGTCACAGCCTTCTGAAACAAAACAAAACAAAAGAAGAGAAGGAAAGTAGTTAAAATATGTGAGCAATAAAAATAAACTCCACATAAAAGGGAAAAGGTGAAAAACGAGCATTTTTGTTTCCTGTGTCTGAATTGTTGAATATAAGACTAGATAACCAAATAAAGATATATCGTAGGGATGGGTGAACTGATCTCATCATAATTCATAATTTACTCATCAAGTTACAAATCCAGCATTTTAAGTTTGGACAACAGTTCTCTGTTATTACAAGATTTTGAAGTAATATGTAAGCAAGTGTAAAGTGATGCACGTTGGGGCAAAAAACCCCAATTTCAAGTATAAGCTGATGGGATCTGAGCTAGTGGTGACTGACCAAGAAAGAGATCTAGGGGTTGTGCTGGAGAGCTCAATGAAAATGTGAACCCAGTGTGCAGCTGCTGTGAAAAAGGCAAACTCCATGTTAGGCATAATTAGGACAGGAACTGAAAATAAAACTGCCAGTATCATACTCCCCTTACACAAGTCTATGGTGCGACCACACTTGGCATACTGTGTACAGTTCTGGTCACTGCACCTAAAAAATGGATATTGTAGAGTTGGGAAAAGTGCAGAAAAGGGCAACTAAAATGATCTTATCATGTTGTACATCGCCCAGAGTGGCCGGTTTGCCGGCCAGATGGGCGATCCATAAATGCAACAAATAAATGAAATAAAATCAAGGGGCAGGAGCAACTCTCCTATGAGGAAAGGTTACAACATCTGGGATTGTCTAGCTTAGAAAAAAGGCGAGAGAAAAAAGGAGACATGATAGAGGTGTACAAAATTATGCATGGTGTGGAGAAAGTGGATAGGGAGACATTTTTCTCCCTCTCTCATAATACTGGAACCTGCGGTCATCCCATTAAACTGATTGGTGGGAGATTCAAGACAGATAAAAGGAAGTACTTCTTCAAACAGAGCATAGTTAAACTATGGAATTCACTACCACAAGGTGTAGTGATGGCCAGCAATCTGGATGGCTTTAAAAGAGGATGGGACAAATTCATGGAGGAGAAGGTTATCAATGGCTATTAGTCCTGATGCCTACAGAGAGCCAGTGTGGCGTAGTGGTTAGTGTTGGACTGGGACTCGGGAGATCCGGGTTCTAGTTCCCGCTCAGCCATGAAACTCACTGGGTGACTTTGGGCCAGTCACTGACTCTCAGCCAAACCTACCTCACAGGGTTGTTGTGAGGATAAAATGGAGAGGAGGAGGAGGATTATGTAAGCCGCCTTGGGTTCCTTTTTTTTTTTTAATTTTAATTTTTATTCATAAAAAACAAACAAACAAACACAAACACAATAATGGACTTCCAATCTTCTCCACAGCTTAATCAACCACAGTTATTCTTAAAATCTTTTCTGTTAACAAAAAATCACTTCCAGTTATGGCAAAAAAGAACCCTAAAAGGAACAAACACCAGAGGTCTCCACCCTCCCCCAATATACATCAACTATTTAATCTATTAAATTCAACATTTATAGATACACCAAAAAAGAAAACCTATAGTTTCATTAAATAGTGTTTTCAATTCCAAAATACAGTATATTAAGAATCCCAAAAGTAAAAAGTAACTATAAACTTTTAGCAAGTGACCACATAACAAAAGCATTTTGTATTCCCCCCCCCGCACTCTCTAGTACCTACCGTAACCATCTAATCAACACATTTGTATTATTACAATTACTCATTATTTCTTTCTATCTAAACAGAAATTCCTTCACTTTTAATCTCCAAGATATTTTTTTAAAGAAAAGAAAGATAAGTCTAAAAATTAAGAAATAAGTGACATCTGACAAAACAGCAGAAGCACATAAGCCATCATGCTACTTATAGAACAAAAAACAAAAGACCTTCCCCTTTAATACTTCAAAGCCTCCACAAAACAACACCCCCAACAACAACAAAAGAATTATTATTTTTTAAATAAATATTTCCAAACAGACCAAATATAATTATACCTTTATAATAATTTCTCTTACATCACCATTAATATTTAAAATTCAAATAAGTCATATAAGCAATCCCTTTACCTTTGTCATTAATATTTAAAATCAAAAGATTATTTATATTTCCAACTAGACATGTAATACAGTATACATCAACCCTTTATCTTTTACCAATAAAAGACCATGAAGATAGTCTCTTTCATTGCTGTCCTCTGTCAAAGGGATAATCATTAAGTTCCAGGTTTTGAACCAAGAATGAAATCAGCTTGTTCTGTTGTTTTGTGGGCTCCTGCATCCGCCATCTTAGATTTTAAAAAGTGCATCACAACTTCTTGCTGAACTGTCTTCTCGTGCCAATTCAATCCAATTATAACTTCACAGTCTCTGTGAATTTCTGGTAAGTTTCCCAAGTCCTTATTTACTTCTTCTGTCTTCTCCTCTGCTGGTCCTGTAAAGAAATCTGTCTTACGTTGTTCTTCTGATTGATCCACTTTAAGATTTACGTTCAAAGTCTGGATTCTTACTTCCAATCTGTTTAGAATTTCTCTCTCCATTTCGTTCCACAGGTTTAAGAATGCTGCAACTGCAAACATCTTGCCTTGCGTATAGATATTTCCAAGACGCTTCCAAACATATAAGATTTATAGACCTCCTTTCAGGTTTCCTCTCTTTTCTTTTTCGCCTCCCAGATAAACATAGTCTACTTACAGTTAATTATAAATCCCACTCTGCTGCAGAAAGATTCCAAATTAGCCACTCCAGATGTACTCCTTTATTTTGGAAGCGAACATGCATACTTCTGATGATCGGTAAAACCGGTCTCCGAATACAGCGCCGTTTTCCCCCACCTCAGATCACCCGCCGCCTTTATCCGTCATAAGACAGACAAAAAGCAATTTATGACCCTATGAGATAATTTGGGGGTAACCTCAGATCTTCGCTTCTCTAATGAGAAGTAGATGCCCCAGCCTGAGACATTCTCTGGCCAGGAAACGCTGTACCAGCAGCCCCACAGAATTTCTGTGCGGCTTTCAAAGCTCCATGTTTAAAGCTTTCCATATGGTACAGTGCATACACCAAGCCTTTCCACAGAGCAACAGAGACATCTGAGCCTGTGGGCCTGTTTATAATTACCACTACTAGTATAAAGTCTATACCATGGGAAGTGAATCCTGTCTTAAACCACTTTAAACCCTTAAAAAAATTATCCCCCACCCCGGAGAACAAAGGTATCTATTAGATGATAGATCCATTTCAATCTAGCTTCAGACCTGGTTATGGGACAGAAACAGCTTCGGTCGCCTTGGTGGATGACCTATGCCAGGAACTAGACAGAGGGAGTGTGTCCCTGTTGGTTCTGCCAGACCTCTCAGTGGCTTTCAATACCATCGACCATTGGTATCCTTCTGGGCCGCCTCTCAAGGATGGGACTTGGAGGCACTGTTTTACAGTGGCTGCATTCCTTCCTGGAGGGGCGGACCCAGATGGTGGTGCTGGGGGGCTTCTGTTCGACTCCTTGGCCGTTGGCCTGTGGAGTTCCTCAGGGTTCCATTTTGTCCCCCATGCTATTTAACATATACATGAAGCTGTTGGGAGAGATTGTCCGGAGTTTTGGGGTTCAGTGTCACCAGTATGCTGATGACATCCAGCTCTATTTCTCCTTTCCATCTAATTTCAAAGAAGCTGTTGCTGTGCTAAACTGGTGTCTGTCGGCAGTGATGGACTGGATGAGGGCAAACAAATTGAAGATTAATCCAGACAAGACAGAGGTGCTCCTGGTCAGCTGGAAGGCAGATCAAGGAATAGGGATTCAGCTTGTGTTGGATGGGGTTACACTCCCCCTGAAGTCACAGGTTCACAGCTTAGGTGTACTTCTGGATTCAGCCCTGAGCCTGGATGCCCAGGTTTCGGCGGTGGTCAGGAGTGCATTTGCACAGTTAAAGTTAGTGTCCCAGCTGTACCCGTTCCTGGGGATGTCTGATTTGGCCATAGTGAAATATGCCTTAGTTACATTCCATTTGGATTACTGTAACGCGCTCTACATGGGGCTGCCTCTGAAGAGTGTTCAAAAACTTCAGCTGGTTCAAAGAGCTGCTGCCAGACTGCTGACTGGGGCTGGCTACAGGGAGCATACAACTCCTCTGTTACAACAGTTCCACTGGCTCACAGTCTGTTTCCGGGCACAATTCAAAGTGCTGGTTATGACCTATAAAGCTCTATACAGCTTGGGTCCAGGCTATCTAAAAGGCAGTATTCTCCCTTATGAGCCTTCCCATGCCCTGAGATCTTCAGGGAAGGCCCTTCTCTTGGTTCTGCCACCATTACAGGTACGCCTGATGAGAACGTGGCAGAGGGCCTTTTTGGTGGCTGCCCCAAGGCTCTGGAATTCTCTTCCCAGGGCTAGAGTGGCACCTTCCTTGCTAGGTTTCCAGAGGCAGGCAAAAACGTTTTGTTCTGGCAGGCCTTTGGGAATAGTCTGGACCTGAGAGAATGTGATGGATTAGTATTGTTGCTTATATCACTACTGCTGTTTCAATTCTGACATTTTATATAATTTTAATATTATAGATAATTTAATTATATTTTTAACTTTGTATATCTCTATTTGTGAAGGACCACCACCGTTTCTTTGATTTGGAGCGGGAGATCAGAGGCTTCCAAAATACTAGCCTGGATCTCGCCGACCCCCAATTCACCCTGCCAAACTCGGCCCTTGGTCTGAGACACTGGAATTTAGCACCGAATCAACAGAGAACCTACCCACTCAGCATAGGTAAAGGAAAAGCAAGCTTATTTTAGTCTTTTAGGACCCCCAGAGACAGCACCCCCTGAGGAACTGGCCCTTTTAATATTAGGAGCATCATGTTTCCCAGTGCTGTCTGCTACTGTGGACAGTGCAGAAGGTGGGAGCCAGCTGACAGTGATGCAGTGCTAGTCTTCAGGCCAGAGGACTACCCCTTTAAGGCTCTCAGTTATGGAGTGGAGACTAAGTGCCAGTGTGGTGTAGTGGCGAGAGTGTTGGACTGGGACTCGGGAGATCCGGGTTCTAGTCCCCGCTCGGCCATGAAACTCACTGGGTGACTTTGGGCTAGTCACTGACTCTCAGCCTAACCTACCTCACAGGGTTGTTGTGAGGATAAAATGGAGAGGAGGAGGAGGATTATGTAAGCCACCTTGGGTTCCTTGAAGGAAAAAAGGTGGGGTATAAATATAATAAATAAATAAATAAATAAATACATGCTACCTCCAGGATCAGAGTCAGCATGCCTATATACAGTACACCAGTTGCTGGGGAACATGGATGGGAGGGTGATGTTACCCTCATGTCCTGCTTGTGGGTTTCACATGGGCAGCTGGTTGGCCACTGCGTGTACAGAATGCTGAACTAGATGGACCCTTGGTTTTATTCAGCATGACTCTTCTTATTATCTCATAATGAATGTACAAAGTGGCCTGAGGGTTTTCTAATCATTTTCTTCTTTATCATTAAAAAAAACGTTAAAAGTAAAACCCTCTCCAAAAAGCTAGGAAGCACACCATCGTTTTTAACCAGAACCTGGTTTCCAATTCTGGTTTGCATGTATAGTTTGTGCAAGCTATAGTCCAGTGATGGCAAATGCCCAAACTGCAACACAAAACCAACTTATTTATTTCAAAGTGCCTTAAATTTGGCAGGAAGGAGGAGGGGGCACTAGCTAATCACGCCCCGCTCTGTCTCAGGGCATGGCTCTTCACCGGGCGCGCTGGCTCAGCTTGTCTGAGCGTGGAAAGCTAAGCAGGGTCAGGCCTGGTTATTACTTGGATGGGAGACCCCTCCTCTAGTTTCCTGCATTGAGCAGGGGGTTGGACTCGATAGCCTTGTAGTAGGCTCCTTCCAACTCTATCTATGAAATCTATGAAACCCAGCCCAATATTTGTACACTATCAGAAATCTGATTTATGCAAAAGTTTGTAACAACAAGGTTTGTAAAAAGAAGAACACAGGTAATTTAATGGCAAGTACATACTTGGTTTTCTGGCTCCTGGCTCCCACTGTATTCCTAGATTCTGAGCCAAACTTTGGGACAGTTCTTGTGCCATTGCCCAGGGAAGGCCATACTGTTAGAAAAAGAGATTAAAGTTGATTAAAGTGGCGAGCAAAAAATAGTACTGCAGATTGTTGCAGTTTTTTAGTACAAAGTTTTTGCCTTACTACTTATTCTGTATGGAATTTGACTCAAATCCTAAAGCATATGTAGTGGAAATGATTCACTAATCTGAATTGAGTTTACTGCCTAATGTTGCTTACAAACTTTCCACAATGTGAACACTGAACACTAAAATGAGAGAAACACATTTTTCCAGAAATGAAGCAAATATGTATGAACCCAGTTTTATTAGTAACACTGTAGAAATCCATGAGAGCTTTAGCAATATAACACAGAATTATATTCCCAAAATAAGTGCAAGGAATGGTTTGTATAGCATGTCGTCCAAACCAAGGATCTTCGGTTGTTGTTCCCAAATAAGCCAGGATTCATAAACCAAGAAGAAACCCTGGTTTGTGATCCTGGCTTATAAAGGGAGCAACAAGCCAGGATACCCAGTTTGGATGATATGCTGAACAAACCATTCCTGTTCTGCTAGTGGGAGAAGCAAAGAGGGAGCAAATGGGCTGTGTGCATTAGGATGCAGCTCATTCACAATATGCCAGGATTCTCCATGATCCTGGCTTATCGTTCCATGTGAACACAGCCAGTGTGAGGTGGGATATTTTGGGATCTGTCCATTCACATGACAAATAAAACCAGTTTAATCCATGGTGTTGAAGGTTATTTTAAGGTTATTTGAGAATAAGTTGCAGGCCAATAACAGTACCTTTCAGTTCCCAGCTATGGTCAACGTACACTTCTACATAAAGGTTTGGAGCACTTTAAAAAAAAAAAGTTTTATAAGTGACCACTGCACTGCCCAGTAGAATCAGCCCAGATTCAAAGCAAGCAAAATAAAGAAATTAAACCTGGAATTTTATTGTTTAATTCCAAGTACAAGACTTGACAATGAACTTTCTGACAAAATCTAGGCAACAGCTTTGCAAATAACCACAACAGAGATTGTACTTAAAAGCATGCCAATTTGTTTGTAGTGCACTGTTCATAAAATGCTCACAGACTTGTTTTTGTTTGTTTGTTTTTGGCTAATGAGTAATATATAGAAAACCATTTTTCATGCACCTAACCTGGAAAAAAGGCTACCTTCAGCCTTCATTCAAGTGTTCTATACTACATTGACATTAAAAGAAAAGAGCAAATAATGCTCAGTCAACTATATTTCATACCTAAGGTCCTTCCAGATATCTATAAAGAAGATTGAGAAGACACTATGAAAAGCATCTTTTAAAAAGATATATGATGCAGGAACTAATTCATAATGCCCCCTTTCCCAACAAAAAAATCCAGAAGAGATTCAATCTCCTTTTTCTTTTAACCTAGAATAGTATCTAAAATTATATCCTGCTTTGTTAATATAAAGGCTGCCTAATTTCTCTTTACGTTCCACTGATAAAAGGAGCCCACATGCTTTGCCCTGGATGGAAACCACCTCCGAGAACAGTGGGGTTTTATATTTTCTAAAATGGAGGATCCAACACTTCCCCCTTTGTTTGTCTCAGCACCCTAGCGGATCCAGCAGGTCCTTCCTGTGACCATCACATGACCAGCAAAGTCTAATTTGAATGTCTGCAGACCCCTCCTCCCTCATTCCATCTAGTGACTCTGAACATGCAGACAATGTGACTTCACCATCAGGTCAGGTTTTTTTTCTCCCATCACCCCTCCCCAACCCTGCTTTTTATAATATCTTGTCTGATAAAGAACTCTGAAGATCTCAAAAGCTTGAGATCTTTTGGTTGGCCTAATAAAGGTATTACAGTAATATGGACAAAAGAGAAACATTACCTCATTTACTCCAACACCTCTAGCCACAGAACAAATTCCTCCAAAGTAGCTCAGGCTACTTCGTTTGTAATGAAATGTCACATTCCTTAAGAACAAGATGAACAAAGCAATATTAAAAGCTATGTCTTACAATGGAAGGATAGGACATATATAAATAATCAAAATGTTGGAACTTATTGTGGTAAGTTCCTTTTTGCAGTGGATGGAGGATATTCTTGGATGGATTGCTCCTCCCACTCACTCTGATAGGTTGGACTATGCTGATTAGACTTTCAAGTGCCCTTCTATGAGAAGGAACAACCTACTTCCAGTATCAGAAGATGTCAGAGCAAAAATAAACAAGTAAAAACCAAAGAGCCCCTGAACCAGCAAGACTAAATTTGAATAGTGAGAAATGGAAAGTTGGGTACTTACCACGAAGTTCTGTTCCAGTTTGGTGAGCAGAAGACATCCAACATGGGTTAACTTCTCCCACCACACAGGACAGGCAAGGAACATGTGATCAGGCTTTTTTGCCTTGGTCCTGGCCTCCGTGGCTCCTCCCAGCCAGTTCTTTTCTAGCCGAGCATTTAGACAGAGTAGTTATTGAGGAGCCATTAATGTAATGGGGAAAGGGCAGAGAAAAACTGAGGGTAGAGAAGAAAAGGTCCCTTCTCTTGGAATTGCCACACTCTGTGAGAAAATCATAGTAAATACTAGCATCAGAATGGCTGATCAGCCTGCCAGAGGGTGCAGCATGGATGTCTCTTGCGCATTGAATCGGAATGGAGTTTCACAGTAAGTACCCAATTTTCTATTCCCATCTGGTGTGAGGAGATATTCATCATGGGATGTACAAAAGCTACTATTTCCATGGTGCAGCCCCCAAAGCAAGCTGACCCGAAAGTTGAGGAAGGACATGTAACATTCTATGCCTGGAGGCTGCTTAGGCAGAAGCATATTTGTCCATCATATAATGCCTAACAAATGTGTGCTGTAAGGACCAAGTGGCTGCCTTACAGATCTCTGCGAAGGGAGTGTTAGTAGAGAAAGAAGCTGAGGCAGCCGTGACCCTGGTGGAGTGTGCTATAACGAGTGTGGGTTTAGGGAGTTTTTTAACCTCATAGGCCACAAAAGTACATACCTTGAGCCACCTGGTGAGGGTGGTACAGGAAGCCTTCTATCCTAAAGCCATAGGTTGAACAAAAAAAAACACAAGGAATTGGAACATCTGAGTTCCTCAGTTCTCTTAAGGTAGATTTTGATGGCCCTTCTAAAGTCCTGTGTGTGCCAGACCCACTCAGAGGCGTGAAAAGGATTAGGGCAGAAAGAGGGAAGAACAAGTTCCTGCATTCTGTGAAAGAATGTTAATTTTGAGAAAGGAAGGGTCCAGATGAAGTGTGATGGAATCCTTGCTGAATATGCAGAGGTGGTCTCTCATGGAGAAAGCAGATAACTACAAAACTCTCCTGGCAGGTGTTATGGCTGAAGAAATAAAACCATAAGGGAGAGGAAAAGTAGAGGAACAATTTGAAGAGGCTCAAAGGGTGGAGAAGTGAGAGCTGAAAGAACAACGTGCAGACTCCATGTTGGAAAGTGGTGTATAACCGGAGGACGAATCAGTTACATCGCACTGAGCAACAGCACACCTTAAGGTGTGGGTGAGAGCCAAGAGATTTGTGGAATAGTTTGGACAGGATGGAAGAAAGAGCCATGGCTTGCCTGCAGAGTGTGTTTGCCTTCAGACCCATATCTAGCGTGTTGAACGAAGTGTTTGATGGTGAGGTGGATTGCTCATAGCTCCAACCAGTTTATACTATGGTATTTTATCTTTGAAGGCCAGAGCCCATAGATGGGATGGCCCTGGCAGTGAGCCTCCCACCCCTCCAGGCTGGCGTCTGTAGTCACAATTGTGCGGCGGGATTCCTGAATGGATGTGCCCCTTGATATGTTTTGTCTCCATCAGGGTAGATATGTTTTGTCTCCAGTATTTGAAGGGATGTCACACAGAGGAGGGCAAAGATCTCTTCTCGTTCATCCCAGTTTGCAGGACACGGAATAATGGGCTCAAGTTACAGGAACCTAGATTCCACCTAAACATCAGGAAAAATTTCCTGACTGTCAGAGCAATAAGACAATGGAATCAACTACCTAGGGAGGTGGTGGGCTCTCCCAGTCTGGAGGCATTCAAGGTGCGGCTGGACAGACATCTGTCAGAGATGCTTTGACCTGGATTCCTGCATTGAGCAGGGGGTTGGACTCGATGGGCTTGTAGGCCCCTTCCAACTCTACTTTTCTATGATTCTATGATTCTATGACTTTGATGTGATGTTTGTGGATTATATCAGACTGAAAAGTGAGGAGCAACCATTGAAGGGGCCTGAAGTAACCATTGAAGGGGCTTGAAGAATCTTGGCAATTCCATCTGGAGCCAAGGAGATTATTCCTTTCGAGGAGTCTAGAAGCACTCCCAAATGGATTTGGGATTGGGAAGGTTGGAGGTGGCTCTTTTGAAGTTTATTAAGAACCCGTGATCTTGGAGACAAGACAGTGTGATTCGTAGATCTGCATGAGTCTTGGTCAGTGGTAGGGACCTCAGAAGAAAGTCGTCCAGATAGGGGTAAATGTGTATGACCTTCAGTCTGGGGTGAGCTACCACCGCTAACATGGCTTTGAAGAATACTCTTGGTGCTGATCCTAGGCCAAAAAGGCATTGCTCTGTATTGATAATAATGCCCCTGTAGGGGAAGCAGAGGGATCTCTGGTGTTGTACAGCTATGGGGACATGGAGATACACCTCCATAAGATCTAATAAGGATAGGAAATTCCCCTAGTGTAGAGTCTCTTTGATGGCCTGCAGGGTCTCCATCCTGAATTTGTGGTACACCATTGTCAGGCTTAGCCCCAGTGCTGCTGTGAGCCCTATGGCTTTAAAGCCAGAATCTGGTTCAGACTTAGAGCAGGATGATTGGGAACCCAGTGGGAAACTTGGGACCTGGGAGCTTAGCTCCACCTAGCTTCCCATCTGAATGCAGGCTGAAGGAGGATGATACTCCCTATCAACCACAGCTGCAAGATGAGGCCTTGAAGGAGGCCTCTCATTTACAGCCTGGGAATCATAGAACCATAGAAAAGTAGAGTTGGAAGGGGCCTACGAGGCCATCGAGTCCAACCCCCTGCTCAATGCAGGAATCCAGGTCAAAGTATCCCTGACAGATGGCTGTCCAGCTTCACCTTGAATGCCTCCAGAGTGGGAGAGCTCACCACCTCCCTAGGTAGTTGGTTCCATTGTCTTATTGCTCTAACAGTCAGGAAATTTTTCCTGATGTTCAGGTGGAATCTGGGTTCCTGTAACTTGAGCCCATTATTCCGTGTCCTGCAAACTGGGATGATCGAGAAGAGATCCTGGCCCTCCTCTGTGTGACAACCCTTCAAGTACTGGAAGAGTGCGATCATATCTCCCCTCAGTCTCCTCTTCTGAAGGCTAAACATGCCCAGTTCTTTCAGTCTCTCCTCACAGGGCCTTGTTTCCAGTCCCTTTATCATCCTTGTTGCCCTCCTCTGAACCCTCTCCAGTTTGTCTACATCCTTCTTAAAGCCCAGAACTGGACGCAGTACTCAAGATGAGGCCTAACCAGTGCAGAGTAAAGGGGAATTATCACTTCACGCGATTTGGAAGCTATACTTCTATTAATGCAGCCCCAAATAGCATTTGCCTTCTTTGCAGCCACATCGCATTGCTGGCTCATATTCAGTTTGTGATCTACCACAATTCCAAGATCCTTCTCACTTGTAGTATTGTTGAGCCAAGTATCCCCCATTCTGTAACTCTGCATTTGGTTTCCTTTCCCTAGGTGCAGCACTTGACATTTATCCCTATTAAATTTCATTCTGTTGTTTTCGGCCCAGCGCTCCAGCCTATCAAGATCGCTTTGAATTTTGTTTCTGTCTTCCAGAGTATTAGCTATTCCACCCAACTTTGTGTCATCTGCAAATTTGATAAGCATTCCCTGCACCTCCTCATCCAAGTCATTAATAAAAATGTTGAAGAGCACTGGGCCCAGGACCGAGCCCTGTGGTACCCCGCTCATTACCTCTCCCCAGTTTGAGAAGGTACCTTGATAAGCACTCTTTGAGTCCAATTCTGTAGCCAATTGTGGATCCACCTGATAGTGAATTGCAGTATGTTGCTGGGACTCTGTATGAATTCTAGCTTTGGGACTGTCTCTTGAACAAAGCAATGTGCCGATAGCCTCTGCACACTATTTGATTTATTAGGGAATTATAAATGCTGTAAGCTCTGCCATGAGCTCTAAAAGCTGATCTGTGTAACCTGATCTACTGCAATAAAGAACTTCATTGTAATCTGTGATCTGTGTCGATTCACCAGCAAGCCACAAACTTGTTGACATACTTCAAATCCAGGATGGCATGCCAAGACCTTCCTTTTGGGGGGACCAGGAAGAGAACAGAGTAGACACCATGAACGTGTTTGGAAGGTGGAATAAGTTCTATGGCCCCAATCTCTTGGAGATGAGTAATTGTTGCGCCCATCAGTTGCTGTTTTTGAGCAGATCTGCAAGGGGGCGAGGGAAGAAACCCATTCCTGGGAGTGGAGTGGACAGCGCTGAAAGTCCAAGTGTCTGGTTCTGTGTGCTCCCAACATGTTACTTTTTTACCTCAGCATGCAAAGAGAGTTTGTTGAAGAGAGATAAGAACAAACTCTGTCCCGGGCAAAGGCAAGGAACAAACTGGCTGGGAGGAGCCACAAAGGTCAGGACCAAGACAAAAAGCCTGGTCACATCTGCCTTGCCTGTCCTGGGTGGTGAGTAGAGTTAACTCCTGATTAATGGCTCTCGCACCAAATGGGAAACTAAACATAATGGATAAAATGTGAAAGAACATAGGGAAAACTACCTTCTCTGATGAAATGCTATTTCAAGTAGTTAGTATTAACTCCCGCATTCTGTGAAAAACATTAATTTCTGGTTTAAAAAAAAAGTAGGGTCAAGCTGCAAAGCAACTGAATCTAGGTGGAAAATGTACAGTTCTTTTCATTAAGGCTCTGAAACCCCTACATGCTGATGTGATGGCTACTAAAAGTAAAACATATCAAGAAAAAAATGAGTTACATATTATGCAATGGCACAAAAGGTAACTTGACTAATGCCCTTAACATCTTGTGGAAGTCCCAAGCGGAATATCTGTGCACTGTTGGTGGTTTCAACAGAAATGATACAGATCTCCTTGGAAAGAATACTGGACAAGGCCACAACCAGTCTTTTAAGTGTATTAGGGTGTAGTCCCTGATCTAAATCAGATTGGAGGAAAGCTAGCAACACCTTAATATCGGCCTTAACCAGGTCTGCTCCTTTTCTTCTATAATACCTAAAGAAAGCCCTCCAAGTAACTTCATAGATTCTGGTAATGAAGGCTCCTCAAGATATTAAGATAGTGTTTATCACCTTACATTCATATTCCCTAAGTTCCAGCAACAGCTGTTCAATCACCACATGTGGCGCTGAAGCCAAACAGGTTCTGGATGCAATATGACTCCCTGGCTGAGAAGGTCCCTTGAAGCTGGAAGAGGTCCTAGATCCACCCTGGCCAAGGCCATCAGATCCAAGTACCATGTCCTCCTCGGGCCTAGGCCATTTGGCAACCACTAATATCACCTAAGTTCTCTCTAACTGTACTTTGCGGAATACTCTCACTAGCAAGGAAATAGTGAAACCACATACAGGAGACCTTGTTTCCTCGAGAAACGAATACCTCTATCATTGACATGCCAAAGCTTTTCACAATGCTTCTGAACACTCATGGATTAAAGATCCACTCTGCCTGGTTGATGCCCTGAAAATTCAACCAATTCATCCTGGTATTTAGCTCCTCCGGCACATGTTCTGCTGATAGGGGTTCTAGATGCAGCTCTGCCCAATTCAGTAAGTGATCTGCTTCCTTCATTAGAGAGCATGACCTGGTGCCCTCTTGGTGTGTGCCTTCATGGTTTTACTGTCTGTCTGCACCAAGACCGCTTTGTCCCACACTAGATACTGGACTACAGGGCTAGATGAACCACCCCCAGCTTCAGATACTGGACTGCCTCCTCCTGAGACTACCACCCCTGAGTGATTTCATCCCTGCAATGAGCCCCCCCCCCCACTGCTTAGGTTTGCATCTGCAGTGACTTGTAGTGTGGGAGAGACTTCTGAAGAGGGTTGCCCTTCATTAGGGCTGGGGAGAGCCACCATCTCAAGGGTCTTTTCACCTCTCCTGGAACTCTGACTGGCCTGTGTCTCTGGGTTGCAGTGTCCTTCTGGGAGGGGAGACTGAGCCACTGGAGTGGTCTCAATTGTTTATTGGCCTATGGGACACAACCTATACAAGCAATCAGCAGCCCCTGTAGATGGGCTAGCTAGTAACATGATGCCAGAACTTACAGAGTGTAAGACCTGTCTTGCGGTAAGAAGATCACACCTGACTGGATGTTCCATATTACCCACACCCCAATTATATTTATTATATTTATACCCCACCTTTTTTCCCAACTGGGGTAGCACAACACTTCTGTGCCATGACCACCCTGCTCCTATGGCCCTCACTGGCATGAGAGAGGTGAGAAATGGATTTGTCAGAGATTGCTGGCATAAATCAAGGAGGGATCATGCCACGATGGGTGGACTTGGCTGAGAGTAACTTGCCCTTCTGTCTTTTTCAAGCGCTCCATCCACTGGCAGATAGACCCTTTGTGGAATCCAGGGACAACTATGGGCTTTCCTCTACAGACCGGCTGTCAGGCATTGCAGTTGCAAAGCTGGAAGCCCCCCTCAAACCTTTTTTTGTTTTTGTAGCAATGCTCCCTCTCAAGAATAGGTAAGAGGAAAAATGAAGAAAAAAGGTAGGTTGTGAGGTAAAAGAATGAGGAAGATTGGTGGAACACTACAGAGGTCCAGTCTCACAGCTAGTTAGGAACGAAACTGTAAGTAGGTTGCTCCCCCACATGGGAGGGCACTCAAAAGCCTAATCAGCATATTAAGAACAAGTGAAAAGGGAAACCTATCCAAGGGTATCCACCACCACTGCAGGAAAAACAAAAGATTCCCTCATTCAACAAACTTGCAAACGCTTGAAAGACCTCTATATGTAGCAGATGCCAATTAATGCTCATTTTATTTCCATTCATATATAGACAAATTCTCAAAGGTAAATTACTACACATTACAATCTGCAAAAAATGATTCCATGGCAAGAGTCAATGGTTTCTATTCCCCTGCTCTGACATGGAATGAATTCTTTAGAGCTGCCGATTTGCAAGGCAGGGATTGAGATATAGCAATTTCAAAGAAAAAGAACAATACCTTCCCACACAAACCCAGATCCCCCAGACCTTACACCACCAGCCTTGCTGTGCACACTTCCTTCCTCTGTAATAGAGGATTCTTACCACTGGCAGCAAATGCTGTCAGGCTATGCAATATGCACCTTATGGGAGTCTCTGCTTCCATTCTTACGAAGGATTATGGACTGCAGGATGTAGAGCCCAACCCTCCCCCCACCCCCGCCCCGCACACACAGCGTGGTTTTTCCACGCCAACTACAAGGGAGCTGGGGGGTGGAGCTCCAATCCCCAGCTCCGAAGTCAGAGCTGGTAATCCAAAGAATCTTATGCCCCCCCCAGATGATGTTTAGGGGCCATAGGATCGCTCCCTAAAATAAGAAATATTTAAGATACATCTAGGAAACAGAAATAAGTAGACAAAATGAGAGCTTGAAGGCGATACCTTCAGAAAACCAAGTACAAAATAGAGCTCACAATACATACGAGAGAAGGTGTACTGCATCAGCATGCTGTCTGATGAAATGCTGTCGATATTTGGAAAAATCATGAAGCATCTGTCTTGGATCAGGGCGAACATTAATACGATCTCTGTCTGACCAGGTTTCAACAGCAACCAAAACAACCCTGGTGTTCAGTTGCTCCTTGTAAATCTGTGGGCGAAGACAGGACAGGCACAGGAGTAGAACACTGGGTCAAACATGCACAATTAGCCAGTCAGTCAGTGGAAGGACAAAGGGGGTAAAGCAGGAGGGAAACATTGGGATATAATTAGCCAATATGCCTCTAATTTTCCTAAAAAATCAATATTCCACTAAGCTTACGTTAAATCCAATATTACAAAAGATTAGATATAATTATTACTATTATACATGTAACAGAATAGATTATTAGACAACTATGTTTCTTCACTTTATATACATACATGCACCTCAGAATCCATATGCAGGCATCAATGATACAAAATTAGGGTGTTCTGCAGCATTGGTGAGGGTCTCTACCAATGGGGATTCCAACAGTAAAGGGTAGCATGTAGATGCCTGCCCGAGTTGCCAAGAAAGGAAACTGTGTTGACTACGGTGCACACTTTCCCCCAGCAACTTCAGATATGAGCAGAGGAAGAACAGTGCAGGTGTACTCCTCTCCACTGCTCAGTCCTGTACTGCTTAGCTCAGAAACAGGTCTTGGTAGAGTCCTCAACTAAGCTATGATATAAACAGCAGGGATGGGACAGTGAGCTTAGGTTAAGGAATAAGAGCACAGCAGTGTTCCTTCCTGCCTACCCAACACTATTGCCCCCTATACAACTGTGGAAGCTGCCCTACCCAAAAGTGTACAACAAGGAAATAGTGTTGAACTTGTGACAGTGAGTGTTGAACTTGTGAGAGTTGAAATAGTGAGAGCCACTGTGGCGTAATGGTGAGAGTGTTGGACTGGGACTCGGGAGATCCGGGTTCTAGTTCCCGCTCGGCCATTAAACTCACTGGGTGACTTTGGGCCAGTCACTGACTCTCAGCCTAACCTACCTCACAGGGTTGTTGTGAGGATAAAAAATGGAGAGGAGGAGGAGGATTATGTAAGTCGCCTTGGGTTCCTTGCAGGAAAAAAGGCGGGGTATAAATATAATAATAATAATAATAACAACAACAACAACAACAACAACCTTGCAGGAGGTAAAAAAGTAGTTTGTATACCATCACACCAGCCCAACCCCCTCCCAACTCCATTGCAACTCTGTCCCATCACCCACTACTTAAGGGTGGGGGAAATGAGAAAGGAATGATTCCAAATGTGCTGTGGTGTACAGAGGTACAGTATATGGTGTATTTATTCATATCCCATCTGTGTGTGGTATGTGTGAAGGAGAGCTATCCCTCCCCTAACTTTCTGGTAGGTCCCCATTTGTCTGAATTTAAAAATAAGATTTCTTCAGTATGCCATTTAGTTCCATAACCTTAAATTTATCCTTACTTATTCAAAAGTCACTAAGCATTAAAAGGCAACAAGCAGGAACTGAAACAAAATAACAAACCCCCATATTCTGATGTAGCTCAGCAGTGCCCCCTAGAGCATTTGGTAAGTTGGCACCATGCTGGAAAACCTAGCACGCCCTATATTACGGTACCTGCAGTTTCCCAATACACATTCAAAACTTAAACTCTTTCGTACAGTGATTTGTCCGGTTGGAACTGGTCAGCTCTTTTATAATTCAGGGTCCAGCCACTGACATCAGAAATGGAGGGTACTGCATTATTGAACAAGACAGCAGTCAGTCTCTGCTAACGGGCCAGCCTTTACTGAACTCAGGTTTCCATAAAAGTGTTTGTTCATTCCTTGTTGTCTTCCTAACAACATCTAATCAAGAGGCTAAGATGCTTTCTCTTAACCATCCTCTTTGCAAGGAACACTGCATATACTCTCAATGCCAAGATTCTAAAGAAGGCAACATGTAACTAGCTAAGTTACATTGACTTTATTGATTTTATGTGGAAATATCTCTCTCCCTCTGTGTGTGTATGTGTATATTTGTGTGTGCGTGTGTAATTGTTGCCTTTTCTTGTTTCCCACCCGCTCCAAAAATAAACTACTTTTTTATATTTATACATGCAGTTCCATTGTTTTAAAAGGGAATTTCTCACTAAGCCTTCCTCATGGAATAATAAAAAGAAAGATGCAACACAGTAACAAAACTACTGCCTGTGTCCTTAGGATTTTTCACAAAGTTAAAAGTTTTTGTCAACTTCTTTATGTCTGGGCTTTTGGCAAAACATCTTTCTTTTTATTTTTTCCTAGAGCTGGGCTGAAGGGAGGGGTCCTTGGCCATAGGGCTTTGAACTCCCCAAATGGCTAGACAGACTAGGGTGTGTCAAATGATTCAACCTGATTGGTGGCAGCCTATTGTAATTCTTGGGGGGGGGGAACTGTTGTCAAGAAGGGGTCCACAGTAGTCATCCCCCTTCAAAATCCAGACCATTTCCCCCTCTTATGGTTTTTTTTTGGGGGGGGGGATTTGTACTTTTGCAAAGCTTGGGATTACCCCAAGCCTGCTAATATCCCCCTCTTTTGTGTGGATGGTGCTGTTTGGGCTACATCAGGATTGGCATTTTGAGAACTGAGTTTGGTATTAGTGTATATTAGTTCTTGTTCCCTATGCATTGTATCCAATGGTGTAATTCTACTAGTGCAAATGATGCTGCACTAGTAGGAAACCAAGTTCTAAACTATGCACAAGGGGAGAATCCAACTGAAGTTCCCCTTGCAGAACTGCTTGCAGATCTTAGGTTTATAAAGTGATCCTCTGGAGCTTACATAACCACGCTCAACAGGAAAAGGCAGTGGAGCTTCTGCTAGCACCGCAATTTCTTCCACTAATGGTACATACAATTTTGGCCAATAAGTAAATGTTGTTTAACGAACTACTGGATTCCTTTCCACAGTCTATGCAAGTAAGATCCTAATGTGATATGCAAATTATCATCACCTCTATTTTCATTCCAGTGTTTGCTAAGTCAAATGCTGAATAATATTAATTGCACTGATTATACTTACAGCATCCACAAGGTTTACCACAGATTTCGCAAAGTTGTTTGTATAAGCATGGGATGATCGGTGCTTTTTGAACTAGAAGAAAAATGTTAAGTCATAATTCAAACAAGTGATTTGTTATTCTCTATTACCTCCTGGCAATGTAAAGAACAAACAGCTGCTCTGCAAATAATATTTGCCTTTGGAACTGCTAACATTTATGCAGTCTACAAGCATTTGTTTCATGAAGGTTAATTACAGAGAAATAAGGAGAAACCTACTATAAAAGATTCATTTGCAACAACTTTCCCCAGTCAATTTCATTTTAAAAAGTTATTTAACTTCTGAAATGGTTGATCACATGCCTCCTTCTGTAGCTCGCTTTCAGTACTGCTTTTCTCAGCTTCAAGTGAATACTGTTGAGAGACCGTGTTCTGACTCCTATAGGTGGGACTATCATTTTGGTTTGCCTTAAAGCAACCACAGTGGATGCCTTGGTGTCTTGCAGAAAGATTACAAATAATTAAGTCTTGTTCACATAAAAGAACAAGGACTCTGATTTTATGGGATTTTTTTAAAATCCAAGAATGTGGGGACCACTTATACCCAGCAGATTTATGTAACCATTAAATCCTTAGATTTTATGTTACAATTCCTCCTACATTTTGGAAGAAAGACAAATTTAAAGGAACAGTTCCTTAACTAGATTAAAACAACAACAATATGTTTCTAATTTGGGGACAAAAGAGCTCAAAAGCATTGGAACAGGTCCAAAGTTTTAAAATTTGTTAGTTGACTAACAACAACGTTACAAAAGCCATATATGAAAATATAACAATTCTGTCATAGAATAACAGGACTGCAATTAGCCTGCAAGAACTACTAGCATCAATATTATCATCCCCATATTATTGACAGAGGTCTGAGACTGAAAGAGAGTTTCATGCCTAAGGTCACTTAGTGGGTCAGTTCACATGATCGCAGTGAGGGAAATAAGCCACAGTGGCTTATTTCCCTTGCCGCACAGGCCAGTTGCGCACTGGCCAGATTTCCCTACTTACTCTCACTGGCGTGGCTTGCCATGTCATCCAAACCTGGGTGGTATGGCTTGGGGAGGGGGGGGCAGCAACCCTCAACCCAACAACAGCCCATGAGTTATTTGAGGGTTCTTCCACTAATGGTACATACAATTTTGGCCGAGAAGTAAATTTCATAGATCATAGAATTGGAAGGAGCCTACAAGGCTATCGAGTCCAACCCCCTGCTCAATGCAGGAACCTA
Source organism: Shinisaurus crocodilurus (assembly GCA_021292165.1). Lineage (NCBI taxonomy): Eukaryota > Metazoa > Chordata > Lepidosauria > Squamata > Shinisauridae > Shinisaurus > Shinisaurus crocodilurus. The sequence continues at coordinate 126,225,531 of CM037876.1, forward strand.
GAGGAGGGGTTTCCCATCCAAATAATAACAAGGGCTGACCCTGCTTAGCTTTCCACGCTCAGACAAGCTGAGCCAGCATAAGCCACAGTTGTTTAATGAACTACTGGATTCCTTTCTACAGTCTATGCAAGTAAGATCCTAATGTGATATGCAAACTATCATTCCCCATCACCCTCAAACAAGTCACACTGTTCGGGTACAGATGACACGGCAAGCCACACCAGCAAGGGTAATTAGGGAAATCCAGCCAGCACGGAACCAGCATGGAACCAGCAAATACGGCAAGGTCAACAAGCTGCCATAGTCTGTTAACCATGCTGTGATCATGCGAACCGACTGGGTCAGTGAGTTCATGGCAAAATTCAGACCACAGACTTCTTGATTCAAACCTCAGCCTCTTGGCTACTATGCTATACTAGTTGTAATATCACCTAAGTCTTGGTGACAGAGTATCAATATTACATATAAGATATGGTTCATCATCTCTGCATAACAAGTCACAGAGGCAAATCAAGAAGGAATAGGCAAATGTAAATAGCTAGATTTCCTTCTGATGTTGCTGGTATGATACATATGCAGTGGTGCTGCCCAATGTGGAGTGAGATCATTAGAGACCAGAAAGTACATCCAAGAATATGGTCGGATGGGAAGCAGCCAAGTTGTGTGAAGGTGAGTGACTAGAGCCTTATTTAGGCATTCAATCCCTCATACAATAGGAATTGCATGAGAGGAAGAGCAGGAGGACTGCACTTGCTGGCCCCACTCCTTCATCATTACCCCTTTGCTCAGCACTGATTCACTCCACAGGTTTGAGAAGATGTTATGAAGCAGGGAGTCTGCTCTACAGACATAGGCTCCCCGCATGAATTAGAACCCTATGTGACCAGGGTTCTAAATCATGCAGGGAGCCTATGCAAGTACGGAGGCTCCTCAGCTCAGATCTTCTCATCAAGCACATAGAGGGCAGTAGGACAGGCAAACAAAGGATGTGACAGAAGGGATGGGGCCAGTGATGTGGCCCTGCTCTCCCCTTGACATAATTCTAATCACATGAGGGATTGAATACCTGAATGAGGCTGGGAAAGCTGGCCAAAATGAGTAGTTTCCCTATCCTGAGAGATACACTCTACCCCAGTGCTATCTTCTCCAATTGCCTGTGGAAACACAATGTTGGGTTGTGGTCTTTCCCAGGTGTGCTTCCTGTAACACTTTAACAATGGACACGAAAAAATTAACTTGGACCCATGTGCTTTTAAAATCACATTTGTATCCTTCCCCTCCGCCGAGGATCCCGCAGCACAGGAGTACACAGTGACCTTGTTTGCATGTAATTAAACCATGATTTTCCGAGGCATAAGCAGGAGCAAGTGAACATGCTGCCTCCAGCACTCTCCTCACTTCCACTTTCTGGAAGCAACCTACAACTGGCCCATTCATAGCTTGTGAGCATGATGTACAAACCCAGAGCGCTGTGTTATTCAGGGGCTAAACAATCCAGCAGTTAACCCATGGTTTGTTGTAGGGTTAACCGCTATGTTGTTTAGCCCCTGAACAACCCAGCGCTCCGGGTTTGCACGTCACACTCACAACCTATGAACAGACCGATGGTAGGTTTACAGAAAGCGGAAGTGAGAAGCATGCCAGAGCCAGCACGCTCACTTCCGCTCATGCACAGCAAATCTTCAGTTAATTAACCAATGATTTGCTGTTATGCACGAACTGGCTCAGTCCCTAATTCTTAGCAAACTGTATACAATTATCAAGCTGTATCAGCAAATAACATACAATTGTTGACAGTTGTGAAAAAGAGAAAATAGCTTATTATAACTGTACACGGTAACTAAATTTGATAATTAGATAACAAAAATAATACTATCAACTTACCATTTTATGGTCATTAACAATCATGAGCTCCAGGTATTTCATTTCTTCAAATATGCCACGTAATGTCTATAAGATTTCAAAAGCTACAGTTGGAGTTTTAACAATTAATTTGTTGCTTTGTCATGGCATGCTATGCTGTGTACCTAAACCTGTTTTCATTTAAACCTGTTAAAGGCTTAACAAAACACTAGTTTGCAGCAAACAGACTACAGGCATACCTCGTTTTGTTGCGCTTTGCTTTACTGCGCATCACAGATACTGCAGTTTTTAGGATGCTTTTAAGATGTTTTTAAGATGTTGTAAGATGTTTTATAATGTTTTTAAGTTGTTTTAAGATGTTTTAATAGTATGTATTGTGGTTTGATTAGTTTATGTATTTTATATTTTTGTTGTTCCCCGCCTCGATCTAGACGGAGAGGCGAGTAAGAATTATTATTACTACTACTACTACTATTATTATTACTATTATTATTATTATTATTATTATTTACAAATTGAAGTCAGCAGCCATCAACATCGAGGCAAGACCCTCCACCAGCAAAAAGATTACGACTCGCTGAAGGCTCAGATGATGGTTAGCATTTTTTTAGCAATAAAGTATTTTTTAATTAAAGTATGTACATTGTTTTTTAGACATAGTGCTATTGCACACTTAATAGACTACTACAGTATGGTGTAAACATAACTTTTATATGCACTGGGGAACAAAAAAAATATCACATGACTCGCTTTATTGCAATATTCGATTTATTGTGGTGGGTTTAATTTTGGTGTGTGTGTGCGCGCACACGTGTGCGTGAGAGAGAGAGAGAGAGAGAGAGAGAGAGGATCATAGCACACTGAGTTGTTGGCTGAAAGTTTGTTCTTTTTTTTTAAGCTGTTCTGGTGGCAGCTTGGCTCTTCAAAGTAGCCTTGCTGTGTTCCTTGGAAACGTGAATGTGACAGGGGTGCTTTGAACAGTTAAAAGAAAGAAGAGAAAAAAAGGAAAAACGTTTACAAAGCAATCCTATGGTCCCTGCGAGGGCTTCCCAGGGATTATAGGATGGTGTGAATTTTCCAACCCCCACCCCAAGGCCGCAGACACAACTACAACATGGGGGGGGGGGGACAGGGAATGCAATGAGGATTCCCCTGCTATGCAGGTGCTGCAGAAAGGTCCGTGGTAGCTCCTCTTCTGAGATCACTTTTGCAACCTCAGAAGAGGGTCGGGGAGAGAAGGAAGGGGACGGGATTGTGGGTGGGGTGGGGAGGGGAGGGGAGAGGAGTTTGTCACCCATCCCTGCTAACAGCAAAGGTAAGTCAGCTAGATGGGCCAAGAGGTGTAAAAGGGCCTAACTCTCCAATGGGTTTAATAAATAAATCATATATAACAGTGACACTTGGAGATTTAGCTAAACTAATTCAATACCAAATTGAATTTCTCAAACTCTGAACAAACTATTAATTACAGATGACTGCTTACAAAATTTCAGTAATGAAACTATAACATTGTTTAAACTTTACAACAGCTTTTTTTTGTGCTGTTTAACCATGTCATTAACAACTGTAGGCAATTTACATAATTCAATTTGATATTTGGTACTCCTAACTCGGTTTCCTTTTTTCCATCTTTCAATGTCCTTTCCTTGATTCTGAATTTTTCTTAAACCATAAGAATTGAAATTAAAAGTTGCCCTATTGTCAACTGAGTCTCTTCATCTTTATTGGTATGGAGAAATTATATCTATTTAGAGAGCGATCCTAAGGCCCTGGACATCAACTGGGGGGCCATAGGATACTTCGAATTCCGAGATCTGAGGCTGGAGACAAAGCTCTGACCTCAGAGCAGGGAATCCATGCTCCAATCCCCTCCCCCCCCCAAGCCAGCACAGAAAGAACTGTGCCAGCTGCCTCTCTGAGATCGGAAAAGCAACCTCAAAGATCAGGTAAAGGGGTATTCTGGGTGGGGTGGGGAGGGGAATAGACTGGAGCCCCCAGGATATGATGTAGCCTGATGGCACTCCAGCCTCCTTCCCTCTCCCTCCAAACCACCTTTTCTAGGTGGCTGAAAACGTCTGTCTAGCTAAAATGCAGAGCAGGAGGGGTAGGAAGCGGAGATTGCCTCCGCCACTCCTCCCGCTCTGCACTGGATCCTCGTATGCCTCCGAGTTCAGGGGCTTATGAGCACTGAGGGGGCAATCAATAGGATTGCACACCCTTATTCATTGATTTATATGTGTGTCAGTATCACCATTTTAACTGCAACTACACATCCATTGTGAAATAAATTTGCTGTCGCTTTTCTACTTGAGGTCAGCAAAATATTCAGGAGGTGAATCAGGTGTTCCCCATCTTTGGTCACTACATGGCAGTGGTAATTGCAGTACAAATCTGTTCAGCATGGAAGCTGAATGTATGAAAAACTATTATGTTTAACATAATTTCCCTATGTACATTTAAAACAAAGACATCTTGTGTTTTGGTGTAATGTTACTGATGTCATAACACTCACAGCCCTTCTTCTCCTTCTTAGCCACTGCAACTCAGACAGGAAGGGCCATTCAGAAGTGGAGTCAGTCTCTATAGAAGATTTTAAAAAAATAGCAAAGAAGTTTCAGTTACATGGGATAATACTTCTACCTTTATCAAATAAAACTTACTGAGCAAATAGTTTTCCTGTGCACCAAAGAGTTCCTCTCTCCTTTTTTGCTTGCACTGGTGCTTCTCTACCTATTTCTATTGTATTAGGGACATTTTTCAAATCTGCCATTCTTAGTCAAGATGTTCAAATTAACTTTGGCAGAACGGCACTCCTGGAAGAAATCAATTTTAATCTAGATCAATTTTAATCTAGCTTTAGGCTTGAATTCTGTACTGAATCTGCCCTAGTTATCTTTGCTGGGAAAGGGGAAATGATCCCTGGATTTTCCTAGACCTTTCATTGGTTTTTTTATACCATCAACCATGGTATCCTTCTGGATTGGTAGAGCTGGGGGTATGCCACTGCAGTGATTCTGCTTCTATCTTTCTGGGAGATTTCAGAAGGTCTGAGGGTCTGTTGTTCTTTTGGATGGGAGCTCTATTGTGGGTCCCCTATGGGTCCATACTGTTCCTCATTCTGTTTAACATCCACAGGAAACCACTGGGGGAGGTTGCACAGAGTTTTGGAGTGGGTTGCCATCAATAAGTTGATAACTGCCAGCTCCTTTCAATCCAAACCAGATAACCCCCTCAGCTACTTTCAATCCAAACCAGGTGTGGGCTGTTTTGTCACTGAATGACTGTTTGGAATTGATAATGGACTGGATGAGGGTGAATACACTGAAGATAAGAGTTACTCATGGTGGGAAATCCTAAATAAAGTTTGTTTTAGATAGTGATGTAATATTCCAGTATAAATCTCTATCAGTTGTATTAATAAATACTAGAACAGAAAATTCCATTAGAATTATTTTTAAATTATGAAGTTGTTATACAATATTAATCATTCAGTTATTACTGAAATAAGATATAAATAATATCATACCAAGGTCTTCCAATTGCTTGGAGGTATTTGTTCCTAATGTTCTCTGGATGACATGTGGCCTACCTGTACTGCTCTGTAACAAAAGAGACAAACAGCTCAATCATATGAGTGATATAAATTTAAGTAAAAGATATTGTAATATACGGAATATTTTTCACAGCTTATACATATGAAGCTCTACCATGAAAATTATCTAAGCTTGCAATACCTTAACAAATTAATCCAAATGTGAAAAACCATACTACTACATGATACAGACTTCAAGTATAAACAACCTCATACTATGAACTTATTATTTTTAATGTTACAAGTTGGACCTGCAATAAAATGTTGCTGTATAGCAGTGTTTCTCAACCTTGGGTCCCCAGATGTTTTTGGCCTACAACTCCCAGCATGCCCCAGCCAGCTATGCTGGCTGGGGCATGCTGGGAGTTGTAGGCCAAAAACATCTGGGGACCCAAGGTTGAGAAACACTGCTGTATAGAGTGCTCCTGTTCAGGTGCCAGTTAGCTATGCCCTCTTCCGGGATAAATAATTCCATTTCCCCTACCCACCCTGGTTCTCTACCTCTCCAACAGTCAGCCAGCATTCAGTGGACACTGAGCATGCTCAGCCCTCATTGGGATTCCCCTCATCCCAGGATTTTTTAAAAGGTTTTTGTAACTCTGCAAACGTCTGGGTTCCCTCAAGTCTTCTGATACCTCCTTTTCTGGTGCGTGGATGGTGCTGTTTTTATAGTGGAGAGAGGAAGGCAGGTGAAGACTGCCTCACACCTGCTTCAGCTAGACTGCCCCCCCCACAGGGCCTTCTACCATCAACTGTCATGTGGGAAAGATCTTTATGAGCTGTGTCATAATATTATTTATTGTGATTTTATTAATGAATCTGTGAAGGACTGCCAACCGGTCCTTTACTCAAGACCAGAGATCAAAGGTGCAAAACTGCCAGCCTTAGCTCTGCCGTCTTGACTTGATTCTCTCAGGGCCTTGCCCTTAGTCTATACACTGGATTTAGCACTGAACCACAGAGTAACCACACACATCGTGTGGGGTAAAACCAGGAAAGTTTATTTAAAATAAACAGATTACAATAAAAGGTGTGGAATGAGGGAAGAGAGAGAAAGGTGGGGAGACACTTTGATATATACAAGTAGAGCTGCAAAACAACAAAAACTAGTTCCTTTACTATATAAATACCCAGGCACTTACTCTCTTGCCTGGGGGTTGGTCTTCTTAGGGCTGGCCTTAGCAAAAAGCCCTACTCCGCAGTGCGTCCAGACAACAATCCAAACCAGAAGCCACAGCAGCAGTATAGATTCCCACCCCTCCTTTCAGTAGCCCAGCTGTCTTTAGCCAATCAGGATGAACTTCATCTGGGCTAGGAAGAAGAGGGGTGGTTCCTTGCTCATGACTAGAGGGCTTGGGAACATTTGCATGTGAATAGCTGTGGTACCTCAAAGACATGGGAGACTGAGGCGTCAGGGCACATCAGAGGCCATCAGTACATTTGCATGGGTTTCTCAACCTCCAGCTGGGATTACCTTGTTTACACGTGTGGAGGTGTGTGTGTGTGTGTGTGTGTGGTGCAGGAAACTCTGATGCTTTTTCTTCACAGTATCTTTACGTTATTTGTAAGCCGCCTTGGAAGGATTTTTATACTGAAAGGCGGGATATAAATAACAGTAATGGTACAGATACGTATTTTGGTAATTTTAATAATATATTTGTTGGTTTTATTAAAAGGTTTTGATGTACAACGTAACAGCCAGAATCTTAAAAAAGAAAAGAAAAAAGAGGCATGCATTCTGGGTAGTAGACATTCTAGGTAAGAGCAGTCTACCAGCAGTATGAGGTGGCTGACAGCAACTTTGGCATGCCATTGAAGGGTAGCAAATTATCCATTTCACCAATAGTTACAGCCAATTTAGACTTTTTCCTGTCATGCATTCAGTTGTTCCTCTGTCAACCAGCACTGTTTCTAGGAATGCAGGTGAAGGAGAAGATCAGCAGACACACCCCAGTCACATTAGGAGAGCGGTATGATAAAAGTCCAGGACAAATAATTCCAGCAAATGTCCTCACAGAGGAGGCAGGTCTAGAACACACTTTTGACCTCCACTGATATCCCACATTCCTAACGAAGGAGTGTGCTCCCTTCATCTTTGACCCTTCTTCTGACTGCTTTTCATTCCTCCACCACAGTCCCTTTTCTCTGTTAGCCTTTGGCCTTGCCTAGCTTTCTGCTTCATGTATCTGTTGTTCCTAAGCACCTCGTTCTGCTGGCTCTCCCTGGGTCTCTGTGTCTGTTGGTTTCTTCAAAGCTCTTACAGTCAGCTGTCTTCCACCATTTTTCCTATGCAGTTTCTACATCACATTTCCATTCTACATTAGACTGCATGGATCATCACAAAAACTTGTCAGCCATCTTCTCGATTAAACAACATTTAGGTTTTATCACTCAAGATTGTACTATCCTGAACAAAAACAGCATTATTCCTAGCTAAATTATATTTAATTTGTTATTTATGGCAAGCATGCAAGAAGCATATTTTTATATTATATTGAAAACAGTGTGAAATCACCACTCTGGTTTCCAGGCTGTCTCTCAGAAACTATGGGGTTAAAGGCCTACCTTAGAGCCAATTGTTTAATAAAAATCTTTACCTGCTTTGCACTAACTAACTGAGAACTGTGAAGGTAGTGTTACTTCTGCTTAAGAGAGCACACAATTGTTAAGTTAAACTCAGTTATACAGCACAAATATTTTAATATACAAATCAAGTAGTCAGGTAAACTCATTTATGGTCTGCACATCATTCATTATGGCTGGAGAGCTACCAAAATCCTATTAATTTCAATAGGCTTAAAAACCTTTGACAGTGTGTCCTTAGACTTCAGATGCACAATCCAAACACTTGACAGACTCTGAGCTAGCATTGTTGAATATCATGTCAGTATTGGAGATGGTTTAGAGCTCCAGTGCAAATTTACTTAACATTCAAGTTCATAGCATGTGGCTGCATATCAGACAATAGGCCTTTTTCCTTTTCTTTAAGAAAACAAAAATATTATACAAAATGTGGTAGAAAAACTTCTGACAGAAAAATATTCGTTCAAAGATAGTAAATACAGACATACCTACATAAGATACATCAGACTGCATAATATATTATTGGCCTACATAATGATCATCCTATATTTAGACATGTCAGTAATAAACCAAATCAAGATCTACATAGGTCAGTATTAACTTACCGTACTGTGAATCAACTCCAAAGGCTCTATCAAGTACACATAAGTACTATCTTCAAACATACCACTAAAACATAAAGAAAAAAAGATGTAAGAATTTTTCCCCCTAAGAAATGGGTCAATGAGATTGCACAGAATACGTCTTTCCTGGAATATCAATAAATGTTCAGACTGAAATATTTGAGTATTCCAGAAAACACCTAGGAACAACAGAAGTAAGGGCATGATGATAAATGGATTCTGCAGCTGTTAGGAAGGATGAATTATCTTTGAAAATATTTACATGACCAGGAGGGAGGGAGGTGGAAGCAAAAGAAAGATTTATAAAGGATTATAAGGGAGGGGCTGAGTACATTTACGTATTTATATCCTAGTTCCAATCTAGTTAGGTTGTATGTGGGTATTATATTCCAGCACATACTGGGATCAAAGACACTTGGATTCATAGTTTATTTTTTTTAAAGTGCAGAAAAATTAGCCTCTACAATCAATGAAATTCCAAGCTTCCCTCCTTACAGAAAAATAGATGGCTTCATTTTATTGAAAAGAGCATGAAGCAAACTAAAGAATTCCATAGAAGAAGTAAACTATGAGCTGACACAGAAGTTGGGAGAAGGAAAAAGAGTGGAGGAGGGCACAAGCTGCAACTTGAAGCTAAGAACATACCATTTTTGCCTTGCTGGATCAGACCATGGGCCAACTAGTCCAGCACATTTCCCTGCTAAAGTCAGATGCCCTCCTAAAGTCAGGGCTCATACGGACAGGGAAAGCCAGGTGCCTTCTAAGCTCACAAGTAGCACATCATCCCCCTTTTTGTCCACAGCATCTAGTACACTGAGAAATATATCCTGCTTTTGTACAGGCACCATTTAAAAATACTTGAAAAGACAGAAATAAATATGTTCAAACTGAAAGGCAGAATCACAGGAACATTATATTCAAAAAACTAAAAAGTCGCCTAAATAACGTTCTTTAGTTAAAATATTTTAGTCAAAATGTTGAATAGTAAATGTTGCTAAGAATCAAGAAATGCACTGGGTAAAATACAGTCCTAATTTCAAACAAACATTAGTGGCTATCACTAAGAAAATAGGTCTAGGAGACACTAACCTGGTTCAAGCATGCTGTTCCTGGACTGGAGCATAAACAAGCAATGAGCTTGAGTGCTCCCTCCTCCTTTCTCAGGCACCCAGTTTTGTGAAGCCTTTCTAATTTATTAAACCAGTTTCTTCATGATGTTCAAACCAAAAAACCAAAAGCTAAGCACTCTGTGCAAACCGCGGTTTGCAATTCAGCTGTGCAGGGAGCATTTAAAACAGTTTTCCAGTTTGGATGTCATGAGAAACCATTGTTTACCAAACCAGGAAGTATACTCTGAAGCTCAGTCAGTACATGAGCGGGAAGAAGGAGCTCAAGATCATTCCCACTAGAAATCCTCCCACCAAGGCTATTTTTCCCTTGGCCAAGCTCACGTCTAGTTTAGGAGTCTGGCCGGGGGGGGAGGGAGAATCAATTTAAAATCATCACAAGTGAAAGCATTTGCAGGACACTAGAAGACTGCCCTCCCAACCATCGATTCTTCCCTGCAAATCTCCCCCAGCCCTACGGCTTACTCTTATGCGGGAATACCACATTGGGAACCCATGTTTCAAATTATTCCAATTATTTGCAAAGCTGAGATAAATTAATATTAATCATTCAGTAGCACCGGTATCTGATAAGATCCCTGGGTTTATCCAAGCTTTCCTATTAGAGATAGATGGGCTTACCCTTGCTCACCTTGGACTGACTTGTAAATAAATCTGAGGCTCGTAAAATAACGTCTCTCCCATCCAGCTCTCCCTGATCTCTTAAAAATCCTCTTTGTCTACCCCGCTCCCCCAAAACATACTTCTCCCATTACCTTAATTCTGTAGCTGGCAAGGTGGTGGTGGCAGGACCAGCAGTGGGGCTCACAGGGACAGGAAAAGAGGGGGGTCCCCCAACACACACCTAGCATCCTGGAGCACTGTGTATCAGCACTTGGGAAAACTACATATTCAGTGGCTCACCGGGCCTAGACACATGACTGCTCCTATCACTGACAGTATTAGGCCATGAAGACCATGAGGGAAGGAAAACGCCTCACCCCTTTCTTCTCCCATGCATGTCGCCACTGCTTTCACTGCCATTGCCTGGTCAAGTAAGGCCTTAATAGTAGGGTGTTTCAGGGATGGCTGTTGGGAGAGGGAGGGAAGCTGGGAAATCTTCTCTGGCTCAGATTTTAATCTGAGCCAGAAGAGAATTTGGGGGGCTTTAAACTGTCCCCTCTCATTTGAGGTGGGGTGGACATTCAAGAGCCCTCAAAGTTAGTTTATTATGAGACTGGCTTTGGAAGAACTTTGCCAAAATCTTTTTCATATTAGAAAGCTCTCAACCCATTTTCCCGCAGAAGTAGAGGAACTGACAAGCAAATTTCATAACATATATAACATCTAGTATTATACCAATATCTTTTTGCTACAGAACAGAGCATTAATAAGACTCCCAACTGTAACAACTACATAAACTAGCAAGATATACCAGAAACTAGTAAGATATTTATTAGTAATATCAGTACTTACTGGAGCCCATTACACGTGGAAAGCGCAGCTTTGGAGTTCCTGATACCTCTGATATTCCCATGATAGTAACAGTGCTCTCCTCCCTGAGGATTAACAGGAATCCTTTAATTTTAGGTTTTGTGGTTCAGTTTTAAATAGGTTAGTGCATACTCATAATGTCTAGGTGAATGATCAGTTGAATTTATGGTTTAAAGCTATATAGGACAGCAACAAAAAATAAGTAAAGAGTTAGTATGCCTTCTTGAATGCATACAAAAAGAATATAGTTCTAACTGAAGTAAAAAAAAATACTACACTAATTTAGGCTGCAATCCTGTACACACTGACTAGGGAGTGAGCCTGATTGAACAGAGTGGAGCTCACTATTGAGTAAGCCAGTGCTTCTCAATTATTTTCTGTCATGCCCCCCCTAGGAAGAAGAAAACATTTCGCGCCCCCCGCGCGACTGTAAATAGTATCATTTGTCTATAAAATTGTTATAAGTACACCTCTGCATAACACTGTATCCTTATTAACGTATAAGAGAATAAAAAAAGAAAGAAATGTGGATCAATTTACAACAAAGAATAGCTTTATTAACTGTAGCAGAAAAGATTTAAAGGAGCACAGGATTTAAAGGAACACAATATTAAAAAAAACTTTTAACTGAGGTCAAACGAGCCCCCCTTTACGGAGCCTCGCACCCCCCCTGGGGGGCCCGCCCCACTATTTGAGAAGCACTGGAGTAAGCAGACATAAGATTTTGCTGCCAAGTAATTAAGAATTCAGTCCTTTCTATGCTGTTTGAAATTGATGGGGATGAGGTATCTCATTGAAAGGTCTCTTAACATGAACTGTTTGGTGAATTGTTTAATGTGAGTATAATGTTAATATTTTTGGTACTGGATATTGTTAGCTGACCTACTGATATCTCTTGTGCTTATTTAAATTTTGATATGTTTTAAATTAACTCTAATTGAGTTACCGTAATATTGTATTGTAATGTATTATAACTACGGCTATTGTATTTGTTTGTTTTTATGAACTGCTCTGAGCACAATGTATTGTAGAAAATGCAGTATACAAATAAATTGACTATGGCTATATTCTGAAGGGTTGCCCTTGAGGAATCCTCAACCATCTACAATATGCTAATGAACTATAAAAGAATCAGCTTCATATATCATATTTTTCAGAGCCAGAACTACTAAAATGCATTTATTATAATAGTCTCTAATTCTTTTAAAAAGAGAACACAGCAATACATTCAGTAGACGGAGTTACCGGTATCTGGCCTACAATTTAAATAGCATGTAATATACTTCTCTAACTCATCTGAGACCATTAAAGTTATATTTAAAATTGAAAACTGGAGTTGATTTTTAAAAAGCAGCAACCATTAAAATAAAAGGGTCATTACCAGAGTCTCTACAACAGGTGTGAGCAACCTTTTTGGGGTGGGGGCCTGGATTGGCCCCTGTGGAACCCTTTAATGCTGCACACCCATTCAATATCAGGATCCCTGGAGGGCAAGGTTAAAGCCTCTTTCCAACCCTGCCCAGCAAACTTCATCAGGGAAACAACAATCTTGATCAGGATTGTTGGAGGGGGCAGAGTAAAGCCTTCCCCCCACCCCGCCCCAGCGATCCTCATCAAGCTTGCATTTTCCCCTCTGCTAACAGCAGTGGAGAAACTGTGATCATGCCTGGAGGGATCACTGGATGGGGGGGGGGGGTCTTTTAACTTCCCCTCCCCAAGCAATCCTGATGACAGTCACTTTCCCTATCGCTAATAGCAGCAGGGAAACAAGGATCCATTCCCCAAGGCCCAGCTAATGCCTGATCACCTAGGCTGCAAGGAATAGTGGATGGGGCTCCCAGGCTCTGCAGGCCACACAGAGAGCGACCAAGGGCCACAGGTTTCCCACATGTGCTCTAGAAAAATATTTTCCTGTGAAACAAAGAAACAATTGCTAGGCTATCAAAAAAAAATCAATGAGAAAACAAATTAAATAAATGTCCCTTTATGCACCTATTCTCTACTGTCAGTTCAGATAAATGAAAGGTCAAATACCTCTGCTATCTTTCAGTGCTTTCAAGATTTCACAGTGGGCCTGTGCATTCCAAAAGTTTCATTACAGACGTCATGAAGAAGCAATTATGCTTATTATACTCTTGGTCTTACAGCAAATTATTTCTAAATTATTTTATCTCTGTTTCAAATCTTCACATGCAGAAAGAGGGGGAAAACTAGCAGTTTGGACTTTATTAAATACATCTAAAAGTCTCCTAAATATCTAAGAAACGCCCTATTCTTGATCTTCTGGGCAATAAATCAATTATGTGTTTCAGGAACATAACTAATGACACCGGCTGTGATAGATGTGATCACATGGTTCCTTTCAGTATTTTCAAATCAATTGACTCTAAAAATATCCTCTAGGAAATCTAGATCAAGTTACTGCAACAAGCAAAGATGGCCAATTTGCTGACTCGGAAGTTCTACATAATCCCGAAGACTCATAATTCAGCAATTCCACTGCTGCTGGCAATGCATCTAATAGTTCCTTGAGCTTTGAGTAAAGGCCAAGAAAAATAGTTTTCTAACTTCACATCTGTTCTGTAAATTCCTTTGATAACTAGTGCTGATGTTAGGCTCCCAACTTTTCTGTATTCTTGCAGCTTTCCATATGGTACAGTGCATACACCAAGCCTTTCCACAGAGCAACAGAGACATCTGAGCCTGTGGGCCTGTTTATAATTACCACTACTAGTATAAAGTCTATACCATGGGAAGTGAATCCTGTCTTAAACCACTTTAAACCCTTAAAAAAATTATCCCCCACCCCGGAGAACAAAGGTATCTATTAGATGATAGATCCATTTCAATCTAGCTTCAGACCTGGTTATGGGACAGAAACAGCTTCGGTCGCCTTGGTGGATGACCTATGCCAGGAACTAGACAGAGGGAGTGTGTCCCTGTTGGTTCTGCCAGACCTCTCAGTGGCTTTCAATACCATCGACCATGGTATCCTTCTGGGCCGCCTCTCAAGGATGGGACTTGGAGGCACTGTTTTACAGTGGCTGCATTCCTTCCTGGAGGGGCGGACCCAGATGGTGGTGCTGGGGGGCTTCTGTTCGACTCCTTGGCCGTTGGCCTGTGGAGTTCCTCAGGGTTCCATTTTGTCCCCCATGCTATTTAACATATACATGAAGCTGTTGGGAGAGGTTGTCCGGAGTTTTGGGGTTCAGTGTCACCAGTATGCTGATGACATCCAGCTCTATTTCTCCTTTCCATCTAATTTCAAAGAAGCTGTTGCTGTGCTAAACTGGTGTCTGTCGGCAGTGATGGACTGGATGAGGGCAAACAAATTGAAGATTAATCCAGACAAGACAGAGGTGCTCCTGGTCAGCTGGAAGGCAGATCAAGGAATAGGGATTCAGCTTGTGTTGGATGGGGTTACACTCCCCCTGAAGTCACAGGTTCACAGCTTAGGTGTACTTCTGGATTCAGCCCTGAGCCTGGATGCCCAGGTTTCGGCGGTGGTCAGGAGTGCATTTGCACAGTTAAAGCTAGTGTCCCAGCTGTACCCGTTCCTGGGGATGTCTGATTTGGCCATAGTGAAATATGCCTTAGTTACATTCCATTTGGATTACTGTAACGCGCTCTACATGGGGCTGCCTCTGAAGAGTGTTCAAAAACTTCAGCTGGTTCAAAGAGCTGCTGCCAGACTGCTGACTGGGGCTGGCTACAGGGAGCATACAACTCCTCTGTTACAACAGTTCCACTGGCTCACAGTCTGTTTCCGGGCACAATTCAAAGTGCTGGTTATGACCTATAAAGCTCTATACAGCTTGGGTCCAGGCTATCTAAAAGGCAGTATTCTCCCTTATGAGCCTTCCCATGCCCTGAGATCTTCAGGGAAGGCCCTTCTCTTGGTTCTGCCACCATTACAGGTACGCCTGATGAGAACGTGGCAGAGGGCCTTTTTGGTGGCTGCCCCAAGGCTCTGGAATTCTCTTCCCAGGGCTAGAGTGGCACCTTCCTTGCTAGGTTTCCAGAGGCAGGCAAAAACGTTTTGTTCTGGCAGGCCTTTGGGAATAGTCTGGACCTGAGAGAATGTGATGGATTAGTATTGTTGCTTATATCACTACTGCTGTTTCAATTCTGACATTTTATATAATTTTAATATTATAGATAATTTAATTATATTTTTAACTTTGTATTTGTGAAGGACCACCACCGTTTCTTTGATTCGGGGTGGGAGATCAGAGGCTTCCAAAATGCTAGCCTGGATCTCGCCGACCCCCAATTCACCCTGCCAAACTCGGCCCTTGGTCTGAGACACTGGAATTTAGCACCGAATCAACAGAGAACCTACCCACTCAGCATAAGTAAAGGAAAAGCAAGCTTATTTTAGTCTTGTCAGTTACAAATTAGGTGGGGAGATAAGGGAAATGAAATTGATAGAATGGAATACCTTTGTTACACACAGTAAAAACTACAAAACAACAACCGAGAACCTACACTAGACTAAACTAGCAACCGAGAACCTACACTAGACTAAATTGGCAACCAAGAACTTACACTCGCGTACCCAGGCACTTCGCTTGGGGGTTTATTTATTATTACATTTGTTAATCACCCATCTGGCCGGTCACCCGTTTGATCCTTCCAGGCTGGCCTTAGCCGATGGCCCACTCCGTGCTCTGTCGCACCTTGATCCAACAAAGAGCAGTAGCCACAGCTGCCCATTTATCCCTCTCCCTCGGCCCCCACTTTCCGATAGCACGACCCCTCAGGCAGGACAAACCAGTCTGGCCAGGTAGGAGGGGTGAGGTGGCTTCGGGTGCATTCTTGGCCATGAACCATTAAGGGTGCTTGGGGGGACAATTGAGGGGACCACTGAGGGTGCTTGGGGAAAACCATTGAGGGTGCTTGGGGAAAACCATTGAGGGTGCTTGGGGAAACCTATTAACATTCGAATGTGTCGCAGACTCAGAGGCCCCACATGGCCTCCTTGGAGGAACATGCACAGTTCACTGGGGCTCCTCCGCCTCTGGCGGAGATTATGGAAGTGGTATGTGGGGCAAGGTGTGTGTGATGTCAGGCTTTTTCTCCACACTATTTATATATGTTAATTGTACAAGTTTTAACATTGTAAAGCCGCCTTGAGTCCCAGTACTGGGGAAAAGGTGGGATGATGATGATGATGATAATGATGATGAAGAAGAAGAAGAAGAAGAAGAAGAAGAAGAAGAAGAAGAAGAAGAAGAAGAAGAATTTGATGCAGCCTCAGGGCTTCCAAACTCTTTCCCTCATCACAAATAAAAGCTAACATCCAAATGGTGAGATCTTACAGTTATTTCAGCACAGGACCTTTCTTGAATATGATGTCCATATTCAAATAATCAAAGGATTTCCTGGTTTGGACATGGACTATACATGGTGACTGGAGCAAGGGAGTAGCTATATGAGCACAAAGCTCGCCTCTGATCTCACCATTCATAGAAGCAGGGGGCAGACATAACATCTAAATAGGCCCACAATCTCATGTCTCTCCATTGCTTATGGAAAGGTTTGATATATGCACCATCCCATATACAGTAATACCTTGGATTGCAAGTAACTTGGTTTGAGAGCGTTTTGCAAGACAAGCAAATTTTTAAATATTTATTTATTTATTTTTAACTTGATATACAAGCAACGTCTTGCAATATAAGTACTGTAGTACAGCTTAAATTAAAAATCTCTGTACAAATTTTTTTGGGGGGATTTCATTTTGATATAAGTGTTTTGGATTACAAGCACGTTTCCGGAACGAATTATGCTCTCAATCCAAGACATGACTGTATATGACTGCAGTAATATAGACCTCTATAAGTAAAGAGAGGAGAAAGATGATACAAGGAGGCATGGTTCCATTTTCAATCAGGTGCACAGCAAAAAGCCAAATTGGCAATACTGCGGCTGGTAGACAAGGCACTTTTACTTTCCACTAATCATAATTGGCAAGCTATTCCTTTAATATATTTTTTCCCCAAACAAACAGTGCAAAATGCATATAATTAGAATACAAACTACTAAACATTTGCATAGGACTGGAACAGATGAGCATTAGTAGAAGTTTGCAACAACAATTTACAGTAAAGCATTAAATAGGATATATTTTAACTGCAAATTCCATAAACCATAGAATTTATTATTTCCCTTTGGTTTTAGCAACAAATATACATCAATAATTACAGTTATTTTGTTGAATCTTATCACAGTAAATTTCACAATAGAGATGTTTCAGTTTAATGGTGGGGAGGGCAAGATTATTAAATATAGCTCTTCTAAAACAAAAAGAATTACAAGTTTATTTACATAGTTCCCAATTGCCAAGTGCCTTGTTTTCAGTCAGTAATTATTATATTACTTGCCAAAATCACAAATACTTGGCAATGATGCAACTGAAATTTTATTTAGAGCAAGACAATGAAACTAACAATATTCAGCATTTTGCATGCTTTCCAAATAACATGGAAAAAAATAAAAAAAATTGAGGTATTCTTATTTGACAATGTGGTTTAAATTTATTGGGTTTTTTAACATGGTGGTCATGTTTTTGAACTTTTTTGTTAATGTTTTGTTAAAAGTTTAAGCAATGTTAAATAAAAGTTCAAGCAGTATTTTTTTTTTTTTTAACTTGGCTGAAGGTGACTTCAAAGCTTTACACTATTAGAAGTTCCCGCCCTTTTTCCATTACCCCCCCCAACATGATCATCACGATAACTCTAGATATACCGGTATATTTAAAATATCAGCTGACTCGAAATGAATTTCCATTCTTCTTCAACTAACAATTTATATACATGAAAGAAACATCTGTGTGTGTTAAAATCCACAGAAAGTTTATAAGTGATCTTCATGATTTTTTTTTTTTAAGAGTTGCAGCACCTTACATCTCAAAAGATCATTTCTGATTAATTACAATAAACTTACAAATAATGCAGGGCTACTTTTCAGTGGTGTAGTAAATTTATATATGCATGTATTTGTGGAAAACACCATGCACAGATGTTAGCATAGGAAATGCACATTTTACTATGTTTTGTCTCCCTAAAGTTTGAAATCTGCTAGGCAGCAACAAAAACATGCAGAGAACATGCTAGTGAATGTTTACTCTTCAGCCAGGAGAAGAGATTTCTACAGTACCTTTGAATATTGTGGCTTTCCATCTTCATAATTAATTTCCACATAATCAGAAGACAATAAATCACTGCAAAGAAACGAAAGAAAGTAGATATCATTTTTAAAACAATACTACTAGAAAACCTTATACTCAGACTAACTGTATCATTTTTAAAACAATACTACTAGAAAACCTGATACTCAGACTAATTGTATCTATCAAATATTTTGACTATGCATTGTGGAAACGTGAATCTAAAATAATAAAAGAATATTTGCTTTTATTTTTATCACTGCAAATCTCAATACATTTCATAGAATCATAGAAAAGTAGAGTTGGAAGGGGCCTACAAGGCCATCGAGTCCAACCCCCTGCTCAATGCAGGAATCCAGGTCAAAGCATCTCTGACAGATGTCTGTCCAGCTGCACCTTGAATGCCTCCAGACTGGGAGAGCCCACCACCTCCCTAGGTAGTTGATTCCATTGTCTTATTGCTCTGACAGTCAGGAAATTTTTCCTGATGTTTAGGTGGAATCTAGGTTCCTGTAACTTGAGCCCATTATTCCGTGTCCTGCAAACTGGGATGAACGAGAAGAGATCTTTGCCCTCCTCTGTGTGACATCCCTTCAAATACTGGAAGAGTGCGATCATATCTCCCCTCAGTCTCCTCTTCTGAAGGCTAAACATGCCCAGTTCTTTCAGTCTCTCCTCATAGGGCCTTGTTTCCAGTCCCTTTATCATCCTTGTTGCCCTCCTCTGAACCCTCTCCAGTTTGTCTATGTCCTTCTTAAAGTGAGGTGCCCAGAACTGGACGCAGTACTCAAGATGAGGCCTAACCAGTACCGAGTAAAGGGGAATTATCACTTCCCGCGATTTGGAAGCTATACTTCTATTAATACAGCCCAAAATAGCATTTGCCTTCTTTGCAGCCACATCGCATTGCTGGCTCATATTCAGTTTGTGATCTACCACAATTCCAAGATCCTTCTCACTTGTAGTATTGTTGAGCCAAGTGTCCCCCATTCTGTAACTCTGCATTTGGTTTCCTCTCCCTAGGTGCAGCACTTGGCATTTATCCCTATTAAATTTCATTCTGTTGTTTTCGGCCCAGCGCTCCAGCCTATCGAGGTCACTTTGAATTTTGTTTCTGTCTTCCAGAGTATTAGCTGTTCCACCCAACTTTGTGTCATCTGCAAATTTGATAAGCATTCCCTGTACCTCCTCATCCAAGTCATTAATAAAAATGTTGAAGAGCACCGGGCCCAGGACCGAGCCCTGTGGTACCCCCGCTCGTTACCTCTCCCCAGTTTGAGAAGGAACCATTGATAAGCACTCTTTGAGTCCGATTCTTTAGCCAATTGTGGATCCACCTGATAGTTGTTCCATCTAGCCCACTCTTAGCTAGCTTACTAATCAGGATATCATGAGGCACTTTGTCGAAAGCTTTGCTGAAGTCCAGATATATAATGTCCACAGCATTCCCACAGTCCACAAGGGAGGTTACCCGATCAAAAAATGAGATCAGATTAGTCTGACAGGATTTGTTCTTGACAAATCCATGCTGGCTTCTAGTAATCACTGCATTGTTTTCAAGGTGCTTGCAGACTGACTTCTTTATAATCTGCTCAAAAATCTTCCCAGGGATTGATGTCAGACTGACTGGCCTATAGTTCCCAGGTTCCTCCTTCTTGCCCTTTTTGAAGATGGGAACAACATTTGCCCTCCTCCAGTCGTCTGGCACTTCACCTGTCCTCCATGATTTCTCAAAGATAATAGACAGTGGTTCTGAGAGTTCTTCTGCCAGTTCCTTTATTACTCTAGGATGCAGCTCATCAGGCCCTGGAGATTTAAACTCGTTCAGAGTAATCAGGTGCTCCTTGACCATTTGCCTATCAATCTCAAGCTGCAATTCTGCCCCTTCAGTCTGCACTTCAGGTTTGCCAGGGGGGTCATAGACCCTCTTTTGGGAGAAGACCGAGCCGAAGTAGGAATTGAACACTTCTGCCTTTTCTTTGTCTTCTGTTATCAATTTGCCATCCTCATCGCGTAGTTGAACCACCAGTTCTTTCTTCTGTCTTTTACTGTGCATGTATCTGAAGAAAGCTTTTTTGTTGCTTTTAGCATTCCTCGCTAACCTTAGCTCATTCTCAGCTTTAGCCTTCCTGACACTATTCCTGCAGTTCTGTGCTACCTGCCTGTACTCTTCCCCTGTAGCCTGTCCTTCCTTCCACTTCCTATACGTGTCCTTTTTTGTTTTCAGGTCATCTTTGAGTTTATTGTGAAGCCACATTGGCTTTTTCTGTTGCCCTCTGCCTTTTTTCCTTGTGGGAATTGTTTGCAATTGTGCCTTTAAAATTTCCTTCTTTAAAAACTCCCACCCCTCCTGGGCTCCCTTTCTCGTGAGAGTCACTTGCCATGGGATCTTACTAATCATTGTTCTGAGTTTGTTAAAATTGGCTTTCCTAAAATCCAGGGTACGTGTTTGGCTACACTCAGCTTTTGCTTCTGTTAGAATCAAGAACTCTAGTATAACATGGTCACTTTCCCCCAGAGTTCCCGAAACTGCCACTTTATCCACTAACTCGTCTCTGTTGGTTAGAATCAGGTCAAGGATAGCCGATCCTCTAGTTCCTTCCTCCACTTTCTGTAGGAGGAAGTTATCAGCAACACAGGTCAGGAATTTCTTGGAGGGGCCATGTTTGGCTGAATAAGTCTCCCAACAGATATCAGGGAAATTGAAGTCTCCCATTACTACCACATCGTGCCTCCTTGAAACAATGGCAATTTGCTTTTCAAAAGTTCCATCCTCATCTTCTCCTTGATTGGGTGGTCGGTAGTAGACTCCAACCGCCATGTTCGTTTTATTCTTTGCCCCCTTTATTTTAACCCAGATGCTCTCAATGGGGCTGCCAAGCTCCTCTTCCTGTATCTCTGTGCAGAGATACGTATTTTTAACATACAGTGCAACTCCACCTCCCTTTCTGTTGCTTCTGTTCCTTTTGAACAAGTTATACCCTTCAATTGCTGTATTCCAGTCATGGGAGTCATCCCACCAGGTTTCAGTTATCCCTATCAAGTCGTACCTGCCCTCATGTATCAAGAGTTCAAGTTCGTCTTGTTTATTGCCCATACTCTGGGCATTAGTATAGAGACATTGAAGACTATGTGCTTTATAGTCCGACTTTCCCCCTACATTTTGTGGTAGACTATCAATGGGCACCGCTGGAGCTGTTCTCTCCGTTGTGGCATAGAGGCCTTCTTCCATTGGTACCCCCGAGTTTATGTCTCCCTCCCCTGTTGGATTCAGTTTAAAGCCCTCCTGATTAAGTTCCTCATGCTGTGTCCAAACACATTCTTCCCAGTCCTTGTGAGGTGCAACCCATCCTTTGCCAGCAGTCCATCTTCCAGGAAGTGTAGCCCGTGGTCCCAGAATCCAAATCCCTCACGTCGGCTCCACCTTCGTAGCCAGTCATTCACTCGGAGTATTTTTCTTTCCCTTTCTATGCCTCTTCCAAGTACTGGAAGGATGGATGAGAAAACTATCTGGGCCCCGAAGTTCTTGAGTTCCCTTCCCAGCTCTTCAAAGTCTGCCGTGATTTCTTTGTAACTCCGCTTGGCAGTATCATTTGTACCCACGTGGAAGAGAAGAAAGGGGTATGTGTCGGTGGGCTGCATGAGCCTCGGCAGCTGTTCTGTCACATCCTTAATCCGTGCCCCAGGGAGACAGCACACCTGGCGAGTCCATGGGTCTTCGCGACATACTTTGGCTTCGATCCCCCGCAGGAGGGAGTCTCCCACTACGAGTACTCTTCTCTTCCTCTTGCTGTAGGCCTTGGTTCGATTTCCTCCACTTGACTGACCCTCAGCCTCTTGCTCGCTGTCACGTTGGGTGCCCGGTAATCCGTCCTCTGCAGGCTGTCCTCTGCTCTCGTCCTCAAGTACATGGAAGCGGTTCCATAGCTCCACTGCTTCCACAGGCGCAGAGTGTCTTGTAGTTCTTCTGCTCCTAACAGTCACCCTTTTCCAGGGAGTTCCCCCTGTGTTATTTTCCCTTGCCTCTGCAGTCTCTGACTCCGCCTCATCCTGCAGTTGCCCTTCTGGCTCCTGTACTGTGCTTTGGTGCTGTAGATCCACCGTTCTGTCTAAGAACTCCTCACTTTCTCTTATGCTCCTGAGGGTTGACACTTGCTGCTCCAGTCCTCTGACCTTTTCTTCCAACAGCGTGACCAGCTTGCACTTGTTGCATATGTAGGCCATGTTGATCTCCGGCAGGAAAACAAACATTGCACACCCCTTGCAGGTCACCACCACTGCTGAGTCCTTTCCTTCCATAGTGCTCTGTTTCTGTCTTCCTAGAATATATATATATATGTGTGTGTGTGTGTGTGTGTTTTGTTTTTTTTGTTTGTTTGTTTTTTTTGTTTTTTTTTTAGGGACCTCCCCCTTGACCTCCGCTGCCAAACTCCTGTTTGCTCTCCCTGTGCGCTCGCTCTGTTCGCTCGCTCTCTGGGAGCCTGCTTGCCTTATCACAGTCCCAAAAACAGTCCCAAAAACAGCTGGAGCCTCTCTCCTGTTGTGCTGCTGCTCAGCTGGGAGTCAGGAACAGAATGAGCTCCCAGGCCACGCCCTGCAATCAGCCCCACTTCCTGCAATCAATCAGCTGCAATCAGCCCCAGGTAGTTGCAGTCAGCAGGAGCTTCTGCTCAACAGAATGAGCTCTCAGGCCACGCCTTTCCCTTGCAGCACTTGTTGTTTTACTACTCCGCTGCCAAACTCCTGTTTTGTATTTGTATGTAATTTTTACTAATTAATTTCTATGAAATTTACAATTAGATGTATTTTACTGTGATACGGTTTTGTCTACCGTTACAGTATTATTGATCTGATATCTAATTGAACTATCTTATCTAAAGAATGGAGACAGCAATCTGTTGTGGTTGGGCTACCTACCCAACCTAGATGTATTTTCCTAGATACCGACAAGTATCCATCTTATTTTTCAAGCCTTTGGGCACAAACACCTATCAGGAACCAAACCTGCAACTTCAGCAGGAGTGGTGGATAGAGGATAGAGCATCCTACACAGGTAAGTAAGGAGTGGATATGCCTAACAATTCTATCTCCCCCCAACACTACTTAGCAGGAAATAGTAGAGGTGTGCTTCACTAGTGCTAATGAACTTAGTCAAAATATAATCAGTTCCCACTAGACAAGCATTACGCAATATCTATTAAAAATCTATTTTTAAATACTTAAAATACTCTGGCTGAAAAACAAGGCCAGCTATAAACTGGGCTGTTCTGTAAAATTTCAAATTTAGTTCAAATACCTGCATCATGAAGTATTGCCCTAGCTGCAATTTCATTATTTAAACTTTGGACTGAAGAAAAAAAATACAGATATAGACAATCCTACACATGTCTATACAGAAGTAAGTCCGATTAAGTTCAATAGGGCATCCTCCCAGGTAAGTAGATATAGGATTGCAGCCTTATTACTTGTGTCCTGATCTATCTAAGAACACACTCCATAAGAGTATGACAAACAATCAATTTCATAGGACTGAATACTGAAGAACTAATGGAAAGTAATATAGAATTAGCTTTTCTGACTACAGAAACCATTTAGATCCCTCTTATGAATATGGCAACAAAATATTGTCACTATTAAGTTGTACAATTTATCAGTGTAAAGCAGTGTTCTCCAACCTTGGGTCCCCAGATGTTTTTGGCCTACAACTCCCAGCATGCTCCAGCCATGCTGGGGGGGGGAGGGAAGAATTCTAGCGCTACTCAGTCCCCCTACCCTTATTCTGCCCCTGTCCTCTCATGCTTCAACTATCTCTCATTCACCACTTTTTCTGCCCTCGCCCTGGCCCACGCCCACCCCCAACCCCACACTCATGTATCATGGTGAGCATAGGGCAGTGGAGATGTAGGCATGGGCCTGACCCTTGTTTATTCCATGGCAGCAGCATCTATAATGGGGGAGACGGTGAGGAGGTGGAGTTACAGACATGCCTGAAAATTGTTGGAGCTGTTTGGCGCTGGGAGATTTATGATCCAATCTGTGTGCTAACAGATGCCTGGAATTCCACACTCAGACCTTAACAGATCTCACCCCCTTGCGCAGCGTGCAGCATCAGATCCAGCTTCACCAGCCCAGCCTGCCCTTGTAATGACACTTGCTAATGACGCAACAACCCTGTGAGGTAGGTTAGGCTGAGAGTCAGTGACTGGCCCAAAGTCACCCAGTGAGTTTCATGAGACACATCAAGCATGCCAAGTATGTTATAAATGAGGATAATGAAAGCCTCAATTGATGGGGGTTTTACAATTCAGATTCAGACTGTTCTTTGTTTTGTGTATTATCTCTTTACCGAAATATTTGGGGGATCCTCACTGTTTCTTTATAGCCTAGCATAGCTAATCTTTTAGGAAATGAATGCAGAGCATTTACTCGGCACTGGTTAGGCCTCATCTTGAGTACTGCGTCCAGTTCTGGGCACCTCACTTTAAGAAGGACATAGACAAACTGGAGAGGGTTCAGAGGAGGGCAACAAGGATGATAAAGGGACTGGAAACAAGGCCCTATGAGGAGAGACTGAAAGAACTGGGCATGTTTAGCCTTCAGAAGAGGAGACTGAGGGGAGATATGATCGTACTCTTCCAGTATTTGAAGGGATGTCACACAGAGGAGGGCAAAGATCTCTTCTCGTTCATCCCAGTTTGCAGGACACGGAATAATGGGCTCAAGTTACAGGAACCTAGATTCCACCTAAACATCAGGAAAAATTTCCTGACTGTCAGAGCAATAAGACAATGGAATCAACTACCTAGGGAGGTTGTGGGCTCTCCCACTCTGGAGGCATTCAAGGTGCAGCTGGACAGACATCTGTCAGAGATGCTTTGACCTAGATTCCTGCATTGAGCAGGGGGTTGGACTCGATGGCCTTGTAGGCCCCTTCCAACTCTACTTTTCTATGATTCTATGATTCTATGATCATTTCTTGCAATTACTGTACAATAGATCATGGCCACTACAATAAAAAGAAAAAATAAGGACCACATATATAAACTTACTTATTCAGGTAGAGGTCAAGAGTAAATGTAGAGCCAAAGGCTTCGATCTGGAAACTTGCCTGAGCCAGATGCACAGCCTGAAGATAAGAATGGAAGAGTGTGAGGGCAGGGGAGGAAGAAACATTAACAACAGAAACTTTGTTATTTTGCCAAAGTATTCATAAAAAGCCAGTTCACTCACTAAGGCTGTTACATAGGTTCAATCATTATATATACAGTAATCTTGCATAATTTCAAGCACATTTTAGGCATCTACAAGTTGATTATTATATTAACATGTTAATTTTAACATTTGATTTATTGTAACCTATAAATAATACCACCAAGAAGTAGGAAGTATCACAGGAAAACTTTGCTGCATTTTATGTAGTTCATAGATTTAATCTTTTGAGATTCTTAAGAACTACTATAGTTCAACATTAGAGGCCCATTTCCATGTCCCCCTGCTATCTGAGATAAGGCAGGTGAGCATACCTGAGGGAACATTTTTGGTTGCGACACCACATTCTTGGATTGCCCTCCACATAGAAGCCTCTTGGGTCCCATTGCTGCCACACTGTAAAGACATGGCTCTCCTGAAGAGCATTCAGCAGAGGGCTAGTAAACTGTTTGTATCTAAGTTGATTTTATCAGCTGTTTTGTTAAAAACTGCTTTGCTGTATGTAATGTTTTACCAAGATTTGCTAGCCACCTGGGTCTTCAAATCTCCCATCCAGCACAGATTGAATCCCTATTCCCTGATCTGCCTTCCTACTGACCAGTTCCATCTCTGTCTTATCTGGATTAAGTTTCGACTTATTTGCCCTCATCCAGTCCATTACTGACTCCAGAGATTGATTCAGAACAGTTTCCTTGGATTAAGATGAACAGAAAGATAGAGTTGAGTGTCATTTCATATTCTGATAACACCAGACTCCCAAACCCCTCTCCTAGAAATTTCATGTAGAGGATAAATACAGAGTTGCCACTAAAATTTCATTTTCTATTTCCCTGACTTTCCCTGACCAACTTTTGTCAATTTCCCTGACCACCATTCAAATATAACCCCAAATTAAAAGAATTCTTAGGCTACATTACATTAAACAACGGTTGTATTAAATGGTTTAAAACTACAAGTACTGAAGGCACTTAAAACTACAAGTACTGAAAGGTATTTTTGTTTTGTCAAGATAAGAGCTTCAATATGAGTTTCTTTAAACATTGAGACTGGGTTCACATGACACAACAACCCACCGTGGCTTATAAACCACATGCAAACCCAGGACGGATTTGTCAGGGTGGCATATTTTGGGGTTATAAGCCACCCTGACAAGCCATGGCTTGTAGTAGGGACTGTTTGACCCACGATAGTTTGTCATGTCGTCCAAACCTGGACGACAAGATCCATTGTGGGTCAACCCTGACTACGAGCTCCTTGGCTGCTCTTACCCATTGCTGCTCTTGCCAAGTGGCTAGTGGGTGATTGCCATTGCCAGCCACCCCAAAAGTGCCCAAGTGGCACTTTGGGGTGGCTGGATAAGGCTTCCCCCTCTCCCTGCTGCTGCTGCAACCCATTCTGGTCTGGGGTCACCGCAGGCTGACCTTTTTTTAAAAAAATGCTTTTGGGCGGGAGATTGTGAAAGTTGGCTGTCAAGTAGATTTTCGTGATCCCCATGAGGGCACCCATGAGGTGTCTCTCCAAGGACCCCCCTTTTAAAAAAATAAATTGTACCAATAATGTGCACAAATAATTGCCCTTATTTTTCTTTTTTAACCTGACCAGCCTGATTTGACAAATCCATCAGGCACCCACCCTCTACAGTGCCTACCCCCGGAGATCGCAGTTTGCAGATGGGCTCTTTCCCCTGGTTTATAAACGATCCCCTGGTTTATTTGGGGGAGATCAGGTGTCCCTAGTGGCCTCTCAGTTTTGCAAGGATCCCCCTGCTGCTAGCAGAGGAACCTTAAAAACTGGAGGGGATTCCCACTGACAGGAGGGAGGGCTCGGTTTGACATGTGTCAAGGTAACATCAAACTCACATACCCCTTGGGACTTGTGATCACACCAAAACCACCTGAGGATCCTGCTGGAAAGTGGGGGCAATTGAGGGGTGGCCCCCAAAACACCCTTTTCTGCATGATTTCCAGGTGGGGGGGGGACCTCATGTGTCCCTGCATTATCCACACTTGGAAAAGTGAGGACAGCCCATGGGTACATGAGCACCCCACCAAAAAACCCAAAGATTCTGCTGCTAAGGGTCCTTCCTACACATACACACACACCCCACACACACACCCTTTTTTCCCAGCGCTTGCAGAGTGGATTTTACAAAGTGCTACAATGTTCATTTTTGGCAGGTACACCTGCTTGGAAACAAACTATGGCAGGACTGGACTTTACAGCTGGCTACAAGAAATAATGGTTGGCTACTAAGACCAGCCAGCTACAATTTGCTGACCCTTGCCAAAATATTTGCATCTTCAAATCAACTGAAACTGATTCCATTTTGTTTGAATGCACAAATTGCTCACCAGAAAAAGCTCTGCTGGATGGCTACTTGAGGATGCAATGGAAGCAGCAAAGTAAAACTTATCTGCTGCCAGGACTGCCATGCAATAGGCACAATTATGTGCTCTAGAGCATGTTCAGTCATCTTCACTTCGAATCTTAGGCCATTTGTGCTCTAGCTAGCCAATGTCCAGTCTGTTTCATTGACCACAGCTCCCCAGTATACCAAGGAGCAGAGCAGGTTCAACAGCACTGGAGAGGGCACTTGGGTGCGATCAAGTCGATGGCCCTGTGCATCTCACTATTCCACAGCAAGACTAGGGCCTCAGTTAGATCAGCAGCTCTATTCACTGGAAAATCCCCAAGAGCATTCAGAAATCCACTGGATTCTATCAGTCTTCTGGGGCAGACCATCCGAATGCCCCCACCCCACCCCTGCAGGAGGGAAATAATGCCAAGAGTTCAAATCTCACCAGGAAATGGTCTGACCATGACAATGGGGTTACTTGGACCCCCTCCCCCAATTTCAGACCACTCATCTCACAGATTGGAGCAAAAACCAAGTCAAGGGCATGCCCTGCTTCATGTGTTGGGACGATAGAACAAAAGTAAAGGGGGGGAAATTGCCATCGACCAGTGGGCCACTTTGAGGTGAATGCCTTTGAAGGCCCACTTCCGCAAGTGCGTGAAGTGTGGTGCCAAGCTACTGCTGACCGACAGGCACTCTCTTTGTTTGCTCTGCCTTGGTGAGGGGAACATGGTGGACACATGCCCCCACTGTCAGGTCTTCACAAAACAGGCCTGTAGGCATAGAGCTGACCTCTTGAAAGCGGTTCTGTGGCATAAGGCCCTAGAGGCAGTGAAAGCCTCCACCACATCGACAGTTATGCCACTGCCAGTCAACCGCCCAGCAACTCCACCACCTCAACCTGTAGCTGCAGAAGCACCATCGACACAGGGCTGCAGTATCTCCTTCTCCTCTGCTAAAAAACTGGCCAAAACTGGCCAAACTGGCCAAGAACAGAGGACGCTGAGCAGTGTAAGCGTAAGCAGGAGACAAAAAAGGCAAATATATATGTAAATATATATCATCTTCATTTCTCTAAACAAAATTAGGACCAAAACATTTTTACTAGCGATTTGGTGATGATAGAATGAGCTCAAATACTCTGGTTATGTAACTAGTATGAAACTTTAAGATTTAAGTTTACCTGCCACTATGCTTTCCTTCTATAAACTACACAGTTACAGTCCATTCTATAATTAAGGAACATTAGTTCATCCTTCCTCAGAGATAAAATTGATAGCATCTTTGAAAATGTAGCAATAGTGATTGTGGCAAAACCTTAGTTCCTAATTGTTCCAGAATCCCTTTTCAATTATTCATCATTCTATAACAGTTTGTTGCTTATGTTGAACTGGCAATCCAATTAAAATAATCAACTAAGTTTGCAAGTAAAGCAGGATAACCTCTTTCTTTATCTGAGGCTATGGCATACCCAATGAAGTCTATTAGCCCTTTTAATATTCAGGGCACTTACCGTAATACTCTCACTAAGGGCATTCCATCTGCTATAGACAAACAAATAAACTAAATCATTAAATCCCTAATCCAACTGTGTATTCCATAGCAGCTGGAGCTGCATGTGCAAAGCCCTCTCCAAGAATCTAACCACCTACCATCCCCTAAAATCTGGTATGTGCAATAACACACAAATACAGCCCCAATTACTGGATTTGGGAACCACATTCAAAGCACCAGTTTACACACACATTTCTTCATCTAGCCAAGGGCTGTGCATATGCAAAAGCCTGCTTCTATGTGCATATATAGATCCAGCTAGATCTTGGCAGTTGTCTTTAGACTTCATTGCCCTAAAGATGGAAATTAGAAACAATTTCAAAAATGGAATACAAATGTGATGTTTATATTCTTTTCAGAAAAAGGGTCCCTGTAACTTCACCCAGATAGAACAATTTCTTCTAGGTAATCGTAAAAAGCTCTGCTTTTTAAAAAACGTATGAATTTATTCCATAATTTTGGCTTTTCAGTATCACAAAAGTTTCGAGTATTTAAAGGAGCCATAGGATACTTCGGATCCCCCAATCCAAGGACAGAGCTCCTACCTCAGAGCTAGAAATCCGTGCACTAACCCCACCGCCTGCACAGTCGGCACAAAAAGAACTACGCCAGCTGCCTCTCCGAGATCAGGAACTCAACCTCAGAGAGGAGATAAAGGGGGCGTTCTGGGGGCAGTGAGGGGAGGAGGCTGCAGAGGCCAGGGTACGGGGTATCCTGTGTCCTCTGCAGCCTCCTTCCCTCCCCCTCTGAAGTGCCTCAGCTAAAATGCAGAGTGGGAGGTGCAGGGAGGCGAAAATCGCCTCCACTGCTCCTCCCACTCTGCATTGGATGCTTATAAGCCTCCGAGTTTGGGGGCTTACGAGCATCGAGGGCGCAACCCATAGGACTGCACCCCAAGACAGTGACAGTGATATTGTTACTTTTTGTGGATTATCTTTCAATCTCCATTAATTTACAGTAATCCAAGAACTATAGCTGCATTTTTTGTTTATGAAATCTATGCTTATGTTATTTATAGTATAAATTGCCTTGAATATAAGAGAAAGCAAAATAGAAATATATAAATAAATTTATTTATTTATTTATAAATGTATCCATTTAACTCTGCTTTACATTTCAAATGATTCCAGAAAATATCTAATCAGGTTATGTTATTTTTGCCAAAATTAAAATACCAGATCTATACTTAAATACATAATTAGCCTGTCCTAAGTCAACTTCAAAGTTTTTACCAGTGAATCTAGTGAGCACCTGAATGCATAAGCACAAAAGGTAACACAGACATTTACAGGATAAAGAGAGAAACTAGAAATATTTACCCTTCCTCAGGGCCAGTGCATTTTGTGCAAGCTCTCCTGCTGCCTGAGGCAAGAAAGCACACACACGCCTCTGCCGTGCCTCTCCCCCCCCCCCGCCACATCTCCCATCTCCCACCTACAGCTTCATTGCTGCCACCACTGTTGCTGCTGCTGCTGCTGCTCTCTGAAGACCCATGTTGGCCTTAAAAAATGGCCAGTGCGAGACTGTAGAGAGATAGCCAGGCCCAAATGCCTGGCTCTTAGGGGTCCTTCCTCAGCATCAGGCATTGTGGGATGGGGTGTCCCCGGGAGATTGCCTGTGGTATAGGTGATCTCCAGTAACACCCCTTCCCACAATGCCTAGCTCTAAGGAAGGTCCCCTCAGAGCCAGGCCTTTGGGCCTGTTGAGCCATGCTGGATGCTTTTTACAGTTGGCATGGCTCTTCAGAGAAACTGCCCATTCACCTGCCATCTGGATGGCCCTGAGGGGATTCTCAGGGCGAGCCAGAAGATGGGTGGCTGCTCCGGAGAGCCCCACTGGTTGCTCTCTCACTGCGGCATTTGCTGCAGCAGGAGAATGGGGCCGTCGGGGCTCTCTGGAGCACCTGCTGTTGTGCAACCAGGCCGAGCAACAGCTCCAGAGAGCCCCATTAACTCTGCTCTCCTGTTGTGGCAAATGCCACAATGGGAGAAGGCCAGCAGGGCTCTCCAGAATACCCATCCTGTGACACCCATGGGGGGGGCCGCCTGGCAGTGTGAGGGAGCACATAATTCGCCACTCCTCCAATTCCGCTGCCTAAGACAAAGGCTTCACCCCACTTCATAGGAGGACTGGCCCTGGCCCTCCTCCTTGTCAAGGAATAAATTGGTGGTGCCAAAGGTTTAGTAGGGCTGTTGAGAAGTTCCAAAGGACCAGATAGTATATCAAAAGTACCAGACCTGTAGCATGGAAATTGTGAAGGATCACCACCGGGATCCTATGCGTGAGTTCGGCGCTTAACGGGTTAACCGGCACTGAGTTACAGCCCGTACGAGCGCTGGCGACCACCTGAGAGGCTTTCGCACACAAGAGGAAACCAAAGCCCTTTAAATGACCAAATAAGGCTTTTATTTGTTTACACAAAACACAGAGCGGAACTAACAGCTTTCCAGGAATACTACAATGTCAACACAACCTTAGTTGACCCCTGCGTTCATCAATGAAACAGGCTCTTAGGCTAGCGAATTGAATCTGGTCAGTTACCTCAGATCAGAGACTTTATGCTAGTCAGTTTCAGCCTGGCTCCGGGTCGGCCGATCCGGGAATGGGAGTGGCTTACTCCGGCTGCAGCTTGGAGGACGAATCTGGCCCCGAAGTACCCTGGGTTCCCAACAACCCTTTACCGGAAGGGAGAGGGGTTTTCTACCCCTGAGTTCCCGCTCTCCCCACCCTCCAGGTCAGGTGGGGGCTTATGCCTGCCCCTTCGTATCAGGTGGGCTTATTCCTGCCCGGGAAGAAGGTGATGTACTGGTACTTTACAGCTCTTTGGGACTGCCCTGATAGTTTGATGGTTCTTGATGGTCCTTCCTTGGTTTTGTGGATCTCCACCGAGACTCTTCTTTGTTGGGGATGACGGTCTGTCTGGCTACTTCTCCTGTGACTTCATCCCCCCTTCCTCACCCTCGCCTGGGCGGAGACTGTGTGTGTGTGTGCAGACTTGTGCTAGGCTTTCTCCACAGAAATGTTTCCACTACTACATTTTTCCTCAGAAAAAAATCCATTTATAAATGCATCATTTCATAAAATTAATTAGTAACATAATGAACAAACACAAAAAAAGACAAATTGAGCAACAGGAATACTAGTCAAATACCAATCAAAATGAAAGCAAAGTTGTAGTTAACTCTTTTCAGATGGCAATCCCTATGAAGCAGATATATTTATGCACCCTGTTCTTCTGTTAGCAGTGTTAACAGTTTTAAATGTCTTTATTGGTTTTTTCTTACAATCTGAATAATGTAAGGAAAGTGTATGCTATTTGAGTTGTTGTAACTTAAAATATTCACAAGCATAAAAATAACTTCTAAGTAAAGCTTTGAATTTGAATTTAAACCACACTTAGGCTGCAATCCTATGCATGCTTACCTGGGAATAAGCCCATTTGAACACAGTAGGATTCATTTCTCAGTAAACATTGCATTCTAATTGCATTACAGTAATACCTTGGATTGCAAGTAACTTGGTTTGAGAGCGTTTTGCAAAACAAGCAGATTTTTAAATATTTATTTATTTATTTTTTAACTTGATATACAAGCGACGCCTTGCAATACAAGTACTGTAGTACGGCTTAAATTAAAAATCTCTGTACAAATTTTTTGGGGGGGATTTCGTTTTGATATAAGAGTGTTTTGGATTACAAGCACATTTCCTGAACGAATTATGCTCTCAATCCAAGGCATGACTGTATTTGTTTTCCATAATCAAATATTTCTTTTGGTTATTACAGAACAATCCTATTGTCCCTGGGAGAGCATCCCAGGGAACACAGAATATAGCAGATTCATAAGAATGTAAGAAGAGCCATGCTGCTGCATCAGACCAAGGGTCCATCGAGTCCAGCATTCTGTTCACACAGTGGCCAACCAGCTGCCCACAGGAAACT
This sequence comes from Shinisaurus crocodilurus, assembly GCA_021292165.1. Lineage (NCBI taxonomy): Eukaryota > Metazoa > Chordata > Lepidosauria > Squamata > Shinisauridae > Shinisaurus > Shinisaurus crocodilurus. The sequence continues at coordinate 126,259,022 of CM037876.1, forward strand.
CACAAGCAGGACATGAGCGCAACAGCTCTCCCACCACCAGCAGCTTCATTGAATCTCCCACCAACCAACTTCACAGGATGACCGCAGGTTCATTATGAGAGAAGAAAAATATCTTCCTATCCATTTTCTCCACACCATACATAATTTTGCTAACAGATGTTGTAACCTTTCTTCGTAGGAGTGTTGCTCCAGCCCCTTGATCATTTTAGTTGCCCCTTTCTGGTCTTTTTCCAACTCTACAGTATCCTTTTTTAGGTGCGGTGACCAGAACTGTACACAGTAAACTAAGTGTGGTCACACCATAGATTGTGTGTGTAAGGGGAGAATCATCTTGACAATTTTATTTTCAATTCCTTTCCTAATTATGCCTAACATGAAATTTGCCTTTGACACAGCCTCCACACACTGGGTGGACATTTTCATTGAGCTGTCCACCACAACTCCAAGATCTCTTTCTTGGTCAGTCACAGCTAGCTCAGATCCCATCAGCCTATACTTGAAGTTGGGATTCTTTGCCCCAGTGTAAATGTTTACATTGAACCACATTTGCCATTTTGATGCCCGTTCTCCCAGTTTGGAGAGATCCTTTTGGAGCTCCTCACAATCCTTTTTTTGGCCACTTGGCCACTTCACTGCTCACTCTTAATTCCAGATCAATTATGAATAAGTTGAAAAACATTGGTCCCAATACAGATCCCTGTGAGACTTCACTGTTTACATCCTTCCACTGGGAGAATGTACCATTTATTCCTACTCTCTGCTTTCTGTTCTTTAACCAGTTTCTAATCCATAAAAGGTCCTCTCCTCTTATTCCACGACTGCTAAGTTTGCTCAGGAGTCTTTGGTGAGGAACTCTGTCAAAAGCATTTTGGAAGTCCAAGTAAACAATGTCTACCAGATCACTCCTGTCCACACATTTATTGACACTCTCAAAGAACTCTAAAAGGGTTCTCAGTGAGAGACAGGACTCAGCTTTCCACATGCCAAGGCTGTAGACACTCCTACAACCTCAGGAGGGGGAATCCAAGATCGGATCTCCCTCCCTCTCACAGCTGCTGTGGAAAGCACCACAGCTGCTGCTCTTCTGAGGGTGAAAGAGTGACCTTGTAAGACCTCAGGGAGGAAGGAAAAGGGGCGTTTAGTGGGTGGAGAAGGGAGATGCTGGGATCTACAGGATCCTACAGCCTTCTCTGTCACCTGTCCCAACCCACCACTGGTAAGTGAGCTAGATGCGTTCAGAGGCCCATATAGCTGACTTTTTTTTTTTAGGAAGAGGAGGAGGAATGGGAGGTAAAATTGCCTTCATCATTCCACCTGCCCTGCCTGGTTCTTGCCGGCAGGGTACAGGATAGACAGAGGGCTCCAATCCTATAGAATGCATTCTTAGTCAACAAAACTAAAAAAAGTAAGGCAAATACATAGGCTAAATGAAAACTCCATAGATTTAGGGCAACAGAAAATTTTCTGATTCAAATTTTCCAAACAAAAAACAACAACTAGATAGGACTCAGATTTAGCCCTCATGGTACCCTTTATGAGAGCATTAACCATTATGAAGCTCCATTTATAAGAATTCACCAAATGCCAGTGAGTTATGAGGATACACAAGCAAACAAAAAGCTTACTGCACACAAGCTTACTGCTTACTGCTAAGCTTCTGGATCTTAATACTGACCAGCATTAATACCTACAAATTCCCATGGCACTATATAACTCACTCCACAGGAGTGGGGAAGTTACCAAAACACAAAAAACTGGGCAGTAATCATAAATAAAGGGGATATATAAACTTTTCAAGTAATTCCCATTGGAATCATCATCATCATCAATATTTATATACCAAATCATTTGCAATAAATCCTGAAGGGGTTTACAAATCAATAAGAACAAACAAAAAAAGAACAAAAAAAAGGACCACACACACACACAATGGCATCATGAGGCTGGTAAAAGATAGTGTATGGCTGGAGAAAAGCCAAAGCAAGCAGATATGTTTTCAATAAATGCCTAAAATACACCAGCATCAAGGCCTGTCATACCTCAGCGGGGAGATCATTCCAAAGGGTGGGTGCCACTGCACTGAATAATTGCTAGTACTGTGAACATGTTAGTCAAAGGTGACTTGTAAGGTCTAGGGAACACATCAGGCCCATGAGGCCTGCAGCTCTATAACAGGGTTTCCATTTTGATTTTGCCAGCTGTGGTAGAGTATGTAGAGCAGCTGGCTCCCTTCTGCCATTGAGCTGTGATTCAGAATAATACAGGGGCCCAAACAAGCAAGACGAGAAGGTCAACTGTTTTCAGTGCTAAACATCCAGTAAGTCTTCCTATGGAGAATTAAAGCAAGGACACAAGATATTCAAGCCAAAGCATTAAGAAAAAGGCTTCCAGGTGGCCAGAGCAATTCAGAAGTGACACAGCTCCCGATTACGTGGTACAACTGACACTGCATAGTCAAAAGAAAGAATTGTAGTCACTAGACAGGGAAGGACAGATAGAGTTAATCTATTATTAATCTCCGGCTCCGGTCCAGTATATCTCAAGGAGCGCCTCCAGCAACATCAAGTAGGCCGCTCAACAAGATCTGCCACGGATGGCTTTCTCCCTGTCCCATCAGCCAGAGAAACCAGGCTGGTGGGGACTAGGAGGAGGGCCTTTTCTGTGGCAGCCCCCAATTTATGGAACTCTCTCCCCAGTGACCTCCGCCATGCCCCTTCCTTGATTAACTTCCGCCAGGCATTAAAAACGTGGCTTTTCAGGCGGGAATATGGGGTGGGTTAGGATTTTTAAGTTTTGTACTGTTTTTAATTGTGTTTTATACTGTGTGTGTGTGTGTCCCCCTTGTATTTTATTGCATTGTACATCGCTCAGAGTGGCTGGATGTCTGGCCAGATGGGCGATTCAGAAATATAATAAATAAATAAATAAATAATCTAAGTACATAATTCCTAGATTTTATAATTTTAAAAAATGGGGAAAATAACCATTATTGTTTCTTTGTTCCAGCAGCCCTTGGAGCAACTTTTAATCTTTTTGAACCTAGAAAAGGTTAATCCAAGTATGTCTAACACCTCTTGCGCTTCATATTAAGACAGTTGCAAGACTACCTAACTCTATCTCCCCCCCCCCGCCATGCCCAAACCTTTTGTTGTTTTCCTTAACATCCATCTTGAAAAAGAGTTTAGCTCTGGAGAACTTATTTTGTGACATTTTAGTTGGTCCTAAGAAAGGTACCGCCCTACTGTGGCTTTGGGATTTTTTAATGGACCAACATGGCTATCTATGATTTAAAAGCCACAGGGTGAACTTCTTCAGTCATATAGAAGCCGCAATGGCCTAAGGAAGTCAGAGAACAACTAAATTCCACCAGTCCTCCCATCCAGGCTTAATCATAAGAGAACAAGACCCACCTCAGATTCATTGTATAAATCAGGTTATACTCTGAAACATCTGCTTATCTTGTTTTCAACCTTAATGAAATCCCTCCATAAATTATCATATGATCAGATCTGATGAACTTCACCAACAACAGGCAAACACAGATTTTTAACGTGATCTCAAATAACATGAAAGGATATGTAACTAAAACAGCCTAGTTTCTTGACACATCTTCTGAACTCCTCTGATGCAACCTTAACTGTGTAAACAAAACACACTGGTGACTTGCTGCCCCTTGGTCCCTTCAGCATACTGTAATCTGGATGATTGCTAACTATGTACTTACTATATAAGACCGCTGGGAAAAGTCAGAGATCTGGGCTGGGGTGTCATCAGCTTGCTGGTGATACTCAGTTCAATCTCTTGTTTCCATTATCATCCCATCCTGAGAAGCAATGAAACTCTAAAACAGTGTCTGAGAGCAGTTTTGGAATAGATGGAGGTTAACCAACTGAACCATAATCCAGACACAAGCTCTCCATCAAGGCTAGCCCAGCTGGGAACACTCCTCATCTTCTCCCTCCTAATCCAGACAAGACAGAAGTATTGTTGGTTGTTGTTACTTATAAACTTGAAAGTAGTGTTCAACCTGTTCTAGATGGGGTTGCACTCCCCCTGAAGTAACAGGTTTGCAGCTTGAGGACAGTCCTCAATCTATCCCTGTTTATACATAGATGTACAGGTGACTGTGTTGAGGAGCGCCTTTTATCAACGCCATCTGGTTTGTCAGCTACATCCTTTTCTTTCTTTTTTAATTTGTTTAACTTTATTTCAAACATTATATATTTAAAAAAAACCAACCCACATACATATAACTACTAAAGTGCATCCATCACCATGGGGTCAAGAAATAATTTCTACATAATAATCCATTATTATTCAATATTCTGCTAGCTACATCCTTTTCTGGAGCAATCAGATCTAGCCTGGATTGTTCGTGCCCTACCAGGGGTAGGCAACCTGGTATCCTCCAGCTATTTTGGACTACATCTCCCATAATCCCTGACCATTGGCCATGCTTGGTGGTGCTGATGGGAGTTGTAGTTAAAAACTTCTGGAGGGCACCATGCTGCCTACACCTGTGTCACTTTCAGGTTGAATTACTGTAACAAACTAATGTAGGGCCCCCAGAAACTTCAACTGGTTCAGAATCCTGTGATCAGACTTGTGTCTGGGATTGACAGGACAAACCATGTTAGGCCAGTTTTGTTCCAACTTCACTGGCTTCCAAGCTCAATCCAAAATGCTGGTTTTGGCCTTTGAAGCCCTAAATAACCGAGATTATCTTGCGAATCACTAAGTTTCTAAGGCCCTCCTCTTTGTCCCTTCACCAACAGAACTGTAGTTGGTGGGGGCAGGAGAGGACCTTTTCAGTGGTGGTGCCCAAATTATGAAATAGCCTCCCAAAATAACTTCATCTGCCCCACTTTTTGTCTGCTTTTCAACATGCTCTGGAAGCTACTCTATTCCAGCAAACATTTTTTAATTGAAGCCTCTGATATATTTTTAGTCTGCTGTTTGATACATTTTTTATCATGTTAAAATGATCTGTTAAGATCATTTTATTCCAGCAGGCATTTTTTAGACAGAACCTATGATTATGTGTTTTATTTGCTGGTTGCTGAGACATTTTTTATGATGAGGCTTTATTGTGTTTGAATATTTTTGTTGCTGGTACTGTATTTTAACCTGTTCTGTGATTTATATTTTTATTTTGTAAGCTGCCTTGAATATGTTTGGGTACTATGAAGAGTCCTGTCTCAGTGTTTAAACAACCACCAGATCCTAACAGCTCTACAGTTCCATAGTTCTATGATTATGCAGTATCTGTATAGATATGTATAGTTCATTAAAAAAATAAAAAGAACAAGTGTATAGTGAACCCATCTGCTATATACATCATGATCATGTTTACAGCCTCAAACAGAAAAAGAATATTTTCCCTCAATTTTGGAAATTATATTTGACACCCAACTGATATTATAGCTATTGTCAGAACTGTAGCTGGTGAGAGTGTGTAACAGGCAAAAGCTCCCAACCCAAGCTTCCCAGGTCTCAGTCTTCATGAAAACAGACATATTATGCTTCCCTGAACATAAGCCCACAGGGCACAAAGGGGTGCATGCAGCCCTGGATTAACCATTAAGCAATATAAGCACGAGCTTAGGGCACCAAGGGAAGGAGGGCACCACAGAGTACCAGAGTACCACAAATTCTTGTATTTGCATTTTCCCCTTCTAACAGTTTTATTAAAAAATGCATAAAACAGTGATGAAAATTTGTATTTCTTCTGTTGCCCTAGTTATAAGTAATTGGCTTATATTGCTTGCTGTTATTTAGTGTTAATTAAATATAATTTAAAAGTTTATATTTAATATAGTTTTGTACACCTTCTAGGTCTGACTACTCCTCCAGTGATCCGCTCTTTTCCTGAGGAGCAGACAGAGTCTTAAAGGGATAGACCTCTACTCTGGAGCCTAGCACTCCTTCACCTCTCTGCTTCACTCTGGCACATGGCCTGCACTAGCAAGCAGGCACTGTGGAATGTGAGGCTCCTGGTCAAGAAGGGACAGGACTCTTAGAAGAATCTGGCAAAGGAGATGCTGTCAGTGGGGGTTCAAGTTAAAGAGTCTCCTCTTGTTCAAGGGGCTCCTTGCTGACAAGTTCCAGCTTAGACCTGAGGCCCGGGCCAGGTACTACCAGCTTCGCAGCTTGCGCTGCTGGTCCCTCTGATCTGGCTGGCTCCTCCTCCTCTGGGTCAGGGGCCTGGCTGCTGCTCAGGGTTGGGGTCATGACACATACATACACAACCAAAGGTAAGGAGCCTGCAAGAATAAGTGAATGATCCATAAGGATAAGATAATTTATTAAAGTGTTGAGACTCACAGAAGAAAGAACTGAGGAGTACAAAGTATGGTGACCTTTTCAGTAAACTGGGATATAAAGGTATTATTCCAAGCTATCTGTATTTATACCTTGGCAGAGAGTCACTGCTCTATACAGTGTGTGTCAAACCATGTGCAACTCAGGAATATCACTGTATATGTACCTCTTACAATATGTAACATGTGCTCTTACAAGGTGCCACCTGCCAAGAGACCTACGTTACATAAAACTGTGTGTGCAACTCATGATTAACTAAATTTCCCCTGTTACACAGCATTAACAGAAAATTTTCATCTCAGAAGCACAGACGTTTAGAGCTATTTTTCTTCTGACAACCACTTTTGCTGAATCATGCATTGGGACCCAGGTTGTTGCAGCTCTTAGCTTGCAGTTATGCTATCATTTTGCAGTTATGTTATGATTGTTCATTTATGCCAACCTTAGTATACACTTAATTTGGTAAAGTATATTAATCCTGCTCCATATACTATACTATATATATTCAATTTATAACCTTTGAAATTTGTCCCACCCTCCACAGGATGATGTACAAGGAATTCTCATTTTATTCAACAACTCTTGTGAGCTAGATTAGGCTAGTAACTTTCCCAAGGCTACGCCACTAAGCCTCATGCAGACTGGGGATATGAACATGACCAGTGGGGCCTGCGATGCAGGACCCCAGCCAGTCAAAGACATCCTCTTTCATCCCCCATGAACAGTGGGATCCTTCGAAGATCAGACATAAAGCTAACATGTTCTGTGTAATAATTTGAAAGCCTAGAATTTTCGTACTTGTGATAGATTAGTGCTATAAACTACTGCCAAAAGAGCCAGGTTCCAAAGGAACATGCACAATGTGCTGTGTACACACTGGAGCTATTCACTGCCTTCCCACCACATTCTGTTGCACTCCTCAAAAAGCCACTTCTAAAGGTTGGGGGACATTTAGAATTCAATGCATTCATGCACTGAGTGTATCATGAAGGGCTGCAGTGAGAAGAGAAAAACTATCTGTCACTGGAGTGCACAAGAAAGCACTTATGGAGCTCCCCATGCATCCCTTTGAATCTAGTCACATTTTTTTATTTATTTATTATATTTATATCCCGCCTTTTTTCCTGCAAGGAACCCAAGGCGGCTTACATAATCCTCCTCCTCCACTGCTCCATTTTATCCTCACAACAACCCTGTGAGGTAGGTTAGGCTGAGAGTCAGTGACTGACCCAAAGTCACCCAGTGAGTTTCATGGCTGAGCGGGAACTAGAACCCGGATCCCCTGAGTCCCAGTCCAACACTCTCACCACTACGCCACACTGGCTCACTGTTAGGCCTACTCATAACATTACTAATGATAAGAGAAAGTACTATTCTTTTAATGAGATAATGCTATTGCTAAAAAAAAAAGAAGAAGTCTCCCATAGTGAAATGCTCCCTTCTTTCATTGAAAGAGACTGAATTACTTCAATCCTATACTATAGCTATAATTGGAAATCAAGATGTTTGTGACCAATAGCTAGATACCTGGAAATTAGTATTTATGGGGTTTTTTATGACTCCTAGAATTTTGTCTTCGAAGAGGGAATTTCATCCATAAATGGGTTGCAACACACACCCTCTCAGCTGGAGGGACAATTCATGTTTAGACCTGCTTGTTACTGAGACTCTAGGGGAACACCAGCAGACTGAAAGCAAAAAGCTCTAATAATCAAGATATGAAACTGATGGACTAAAATCTAAATATATTCTTGTACATTATTTTCAGTCAGTGGTGGGTCCATTCACATTTCTCTTCTAATGTGCTTCTGAACACTGTGCCCTAATCCAGCTAAAGTTAGTCATTATTAAGTCCCACTGAAATCAATGACCAACTTAAGTGCCATTGTTTTCAATAGCACTCATTCATGACTACCTTTAGCTAGATCAGGGCCTGGGTATTTTACTTAATACATATCTCCCTGCTCAATACAAAGAATTTGGGTCTGTAATGCTCTGGGGCCCTCTGAACCTGTGAGATTGAAAGAGACTGCCTACCACTCTGCTACCATGGTTTCCCAGCACCACCACCACCCCCAATCAGGTAAACTGGTTGGAGGGGGAAATGCTCTAGGTCTCTATAGAAACTAGAGAACAGGTTTGTACTGGTGGTAGCAGTGATAATCCTCACGATTTACTTACAAGGACTCCTTGTACTTGGTATTAGTCACAAGATGCAGTCATATCAAGTCCTTACTCTATTTTTTCACTGAAACACCTTTCAGTCTTGGGGAAAGTGTATTACAAACCTGCTGAATAAACATTCTTAAAGTAAGACAATACCTCAAGAGACATTACTATTTTGGGACACTGTACTGTATTCTCCTTTTTAAAAGCCTTACCTTATTGTGTTTTTGCTGGTGCCTTGTCCTGGTATCCAAAATATGGTAGGGACTTTCAGAGTCCCTGTTTAGATAATAGACAAGTCTTGAAGGCAATGTGATTTCTTTCTGGAATGCAGTGCTGTGACTGTTATTTTTGCTGCTACTACTGCTAGTCTGTTGAAATGCAGTGTTTTCATCTGCCAGGTTCTTTTCTATTTCTCCCGCAGTTTCATTCCAATGCAGAGCTATGGAAGACAGACAAACCTACCATGAATTCAAAGAGGAAGCAGACATTTTTAATAATATACTTTCACTTCTGCTAATTTGCTTACAGTCAAAAACAAAAAACAAAACAAAACCCACTCTCATGTATTTAATGTATTTGATTAAAATGTGGGCATTTTTCTATCATACATTATTCAATTTTACATCATAACAGTTATTATGATGTTATACTGTTTTACATCGTAACAGATGTATACAAGGACATAATATGCAAGGACTCAACCTACATAAAGAAAACCCTTTAATGAAGCTCTAACCACTCATAAGTCTATTTCTGCCACACAAATATTGAGTATGTAGAAATCTGTAAATCTACTGCAAACAACTCAAGCCCTGAATCCGTGTGCATTGAATGTTAATCAATTCCCTTTACATAAGTGCCACTTTTCACTATAACTTTAATTGTGCAATCCTAAGCACACTTACCAGTGAAAAAGTCCTAATAAACTGAGGAGGGCTCATCCCTGAATAAACATGTATATTTCATGCTCCACGGGTAACAAGCACATATATCTTTGCAGACAAAAATCCAGGGTTTTCTGCACACACCACATCTGATTAACAATTCAATGGTCAATACCCCAAAAGCCATTTCTAAAATTGAAACCCTCATCATTCTGCTTGTTACATTTTGTTTTAAGATCCTGTATAAAAACAGCAACCTTGAAAACCTGCCAATAGCGTTTTGCTGCATCAGCGCCTTTGGAAATAATTTCTTGCCCATCATCATAATCCAAAAAAATTGGTTTACCATAAACACATATGCCATAAATGCATATACAAGTAAAGGGTCTACTATGTAAAAAGAATAATGTCACATATTCTCTTGCACTCACTCAGTGGGGAAAGGAAGAAGAGGAATTCAGCTGCAGTAATGAACAATTAATACAACTGAAGAAAACCAAACAGAAGGCCATTAAGATAGGCAAATCTGTGTGTAGAAGAACGTGTGCGGAAGAACTTCGTGCTTATTAGAAATGCTCAAGCGGGCTCCGCACGACAGGGGGCAAAACCCAGGATGCTGTTCCTGGTCTGTTATTATGGCAAGAAGAGACTAACATTAATAGAGGAGTTATGAGGGGGCCGACACACAAGTCTACACACACGGAGAAGGGGAGAATAGAGGAGGTCCGGTCACTGTGTGTTCGGCATTTCTCAGCATCACACAAACATGACAGAAAACTGGAAGGGGGGGGGGATTAAGCCTCCCCTCCCTCCCGCCGCCCCCAAAGTCACAACCCCACAGAGGGGAAGAGTGAAGGGTAATATGGAGGTGGGGTGGAAGAGACCATTGGGGCAAAGGGGGGATGGATGTCCCTCTGCCGGTTTCCATGCTGCACTCACCGGCGTCCGCAATGCCCCCCCAGCCCTGTGGGCATCCCGGGCAGAAAAGCAGGAGCGTCAAGAAGAGGCGGAAGACGCTGGGCAGGGGCAGCCGCGCCGGGCAGGAGCAGGACGGCGAGGAGGAGGAGGTGGAGGAGGAGGGAGCGGTCGAGAGGCGCCGGCTGCTGCGGCTGCGGCTGCTGCTCTTGCGGTGGCAGCCAGAGAAGGACTGCCGCAGAGAACTTCTGCCAGGCGGCTTCATGGCTCATAGCTTCCCCCGGGGTAGGGCGGCGGGTGGTGGTGATGGTGGTGAGGAGGAGACGCCTCGCCTGAACTGTGAGGAGCCGGGGGGGGCGGGGCTGCACCCCCTCCAAGGCGAAGGAGACAGCGGCTGAGCGGCTCACAGCCGCGATAACGGCGCCTGTTCCCTCATATTCGGCGGGCGGGCGGAGTAAGACACAGGGCGCGGTGACTCGCCTCTCCTCCCTGGTTTTCGCTGCTCCTGCAGCTGCTGCTGCCGCCGCGGCGGCACCTGCCTGCTTGCCCAGCGTCCCCCCCCTCCCCCGCCCCCTGCTCCGTTGGCCGTTCCCGAGAAGCGAGCGCGAAGCCAGGCAGGCAGGCGCGCGCACCCCCCACGCACAGAAGGCACGCAGGCGCTATCAGCCGTCCTCTCTGCAGCTGCTGCTGCTGCTGCTGCGGGCGCCGCCGCCGCCGCCGCCGCCCTCTGCCTTCTCCTCGCTTCGCGGGCTGGCACTCGCTCGCGCTCCTCTCGTCCTCTCAGCCATTCACCTTTCAAGGCCCCGCGCGCTGCACAGGATGACGTCGCCACCCAGCCACATTCTTTGGACCAGCAGCAGCAGCAGCAGCCCGCTCAGTCACCTGGAGTTGTGGGAGCGCGCGCGAGCGCGCACTACGAGTGAACGAGTCCTGGGGGGGGGGGGGGGATCAGAGGAAAGCCGGTGGGGAGGGGAGAATCTTTCCCTGCTGCATCATGCCCCTCCTGATGGTCGCCGGGCAGTACGAGGCGGGGATGCCGATGTTGGTGCTACGGTCGCACCCAGCGAGATGCAGGCAGCGGGAAGCGCGCGAGCGCGCGCCCCTCCTCCTTAATGCAATGGAAGGTGATAAGCAGGTGATGTGATGCAGCATCTCGGCCTCAGGGAGAGAAGGCGCGATACGGCACCAAAATCCTGCATGCGGGTTCTTTTTTTTTTCCCGCCCCCACGTCGTGCCTGTGCCCGTGCTCGCTTCCCCCCCCCCCCCGGAGATTTGCTGCAGAGAGACATACACACAAAGCAGCTCCATTATTTTATTTGCTGCCATGTTCCCAAATCTCAAGCTTTTACCGCCCACGTATTCTTTTGATTACCAGCCTTTTTATTTTTAAGTTGGCCTCCTACCGATACACGCAGATATTCTTATCTCTTCCGTCTCCACCCCACCCTGGCGCCCTATTTCTCCGCAAACTCTCGTACACTCCATATCGTGTAATATTAGGCCAAGATTACCCCCCAAAAAAGTGTAAGATCTCTTGTACTAGTTTCTGAACAGTGGACAAATAATTAGAAACGGAAATCCAGAGAGAAAGAGAATGGATTATTACTATTAGTAAAGGGGTAGGTGGGGCAGGAGTGAACCGCAAGGGCAGTCACTTTATAGGATTTATAATGATTAGGAAAAATATTACATTGCTAAGGTTATATTAGGTGTTAACAATTGTGTAGGAAGTGGAATCAATTTCTTCTAGTGCACAATCAACATACTGGTGCTGCCACTCCTAATGTAAAAGCTTTGTAAGACTTCCCTGGGTGAAGCTGTGAGCCATGGGATCTTTCTGATTGAAGGGCGGTATGCAAATCTTATAAAGAAATACTGTGGAGGAAGGGGGGGCTGGCTGACCCGCCACACCCCCGCCCTTTCCTACCTCAAAGGACCCAAGACCCCCAGAGATCTCAAGGTACCAGACTACCAAGCAATCCTACTTGAAAGGCAAGTCAGGGACTTGCCTTTCTGACTGTAACCTGGATTTAGTTGCTGGAACCACAGAGCAATCCACAAACACCATGTGGGGTAAAAAAAACCAAAAAAAGGTTTATTCAGGTAGCATTTTACAACAAGAATAGGGAAATGAGGGAAGTACACGAAATTAGAGAGAGAGACTTTGGTACAAAGTAATAGAGCTGCAAAAATAACAAAACCTGATTCCTTATATCTCCCAGGCACACACTCTGTTACCTGGGGCTCAGTTCTCTTCAGGGTTGGATCCAGCACAGCCTTGCCGCCCAGGGGGACTACTTCACCTACCCGAAGGTCCGAGATGGGTAGCCCTCCACAAGGCTTGCCTTTCCAAAGCCCTCATTCAGCTAATTTCACCAGGAGCTACCTGGGGTCGGATCCTAAGGCCACCCGAAGGCTTGGGCCTCTGCTTGGCTTGCTGCCATTGCTCCACAGCCAGCAACCACGCGACGAACAAAGACAAAGACAAAACCCACACTTTGGGAAATATACCTTCCCCCCCCTCCCCTCCTTTCTGTAGCTTTGCTGCTTCTAGCCAATCATGATGCACTTCACCTGGCCAGGCAGGGGAGGGAGACTCATGACTCATGACATTTGCATCTGAAAAGCCGTAGACAGGCGCCATGTCCCATCCGATACTTTATGCACATTTCGCCTCCTCCCAGCCCCCAACCGGCCTTACTTGGTTTACCCATGAGGAGGCGTGTGTGTGTGTGTGTGTGTGTGTGGTGCATGTAGGAACCCCCAAAGGCTCTTTTCTTCACAAATACAAATAAATAAATATGAGTTAAGTTAGATGGTCGCCAGACAAAATACTGCAAAGAGCTCCTGTACATCTTTTTCTCATCATACAGCTGCAGCTGTAGGAGATGCTGCAGCTGCTGAAATTCTCCCTTCTAAACAATTACAAAAGATGCAGGAGCAACGTGTTTTATAACCTTCTCAGTGGTGGCCCCTTGTTTAATGGAACTCTTTTCCAACTGAGCTCTTTTTCTACTGAAGTATGGTCCCTACAGTGCAGGTCTTCAAATGAGACTTAGACCTGGTTCGCACAACACAACAACCCACCATGGTTAACCAGCCATGGTGGGTTGTTGTGCTGTCTGAACCCGGTGCAGTTTCCTGCAGGATGACTTATTTTTCCACAAACAAGCCACCCTGAGAATCCATGGCTTGTTCTAGGATTGTTCTTGCCTACAATTGGTTGTTTTGTCATCAGAACCTGGCAGGGCAACTTCATTGTGGGTGGTCAAGAATGGCTATGGAGCTGCTCAGCAAGAGTGGCAAAAAAAAAACCTGCCTCTCACTTTCACCATCTTGCCAGTGACTGCCCTTCCACAGAAGCCAAAACAGCACTTTGGAAGGACTGTCACTCATTTTTCAGCTTTTTTTTAAAAAAAATTCTGAGTCTCAAAAAAGTGCAGTTGCGGTTGTGTTGTTTTTTTCAGCCCCAGAAAATTACGCCCTTTAAAAATTATTATTTTTGTCAGTCCTTTGCAGGTGCGCAAGTGCGCACTTAATGGCTATCCAATAGAAAGCGAGACTGCATATAGGCTAATTTGTGCACAGTTGCCAGCTGTCATTTGCCTAGCTGTCCATTGAAAAGCACCAGTAAATGGGGGGGGGGTAAGCAGGGGAAGTAGGTGGACCAAAAGTGGGTGGCGGCAATATCACCCACTTAGCAATATAATCCTCTGGCTTTTAAGTGTTGAACTGGCAGTTCTCCGTGTCCTTCACCTTTTCAACACTTCCCCAAGCCTCCAGCTACTCCAGTAAGGGGAAATCTTAACTCCCCCACTTTTCAAAGCCGTTACTGCTGGTGCGCAAATTTCCCCTCCATTTACTCCCCAAACCTTAAATTTGTATATATTTCCCCACCATTTACTTCCCAGCCATTACATTTGTGTAGATTTCCCAGTCCAAAAAATTACGCATTTTTTAGAAGTCAGGGAACTGCAGCAGTAAGTGCTCCGAAAAGGGGACTCGAAAAGTGGGCGGGACTTAAGATCTCTCCCCTTGCTGGAGTAGCTGCAGATAGGGATGTCAGAGAAATCTACAATAGACTCAAAGGAGTTTGAATTTCTAAGAATCCAACCCACAAATTCTGCAGCAGACCAGCTTTTCCTGAGTTGTGTGGATTCCACGGACTTGCAGACCATTTAAAAAAAATATATTTTTTGTAATCTTACACAAATTTAGTCAGAACGAATTTTTTTTAAAAAAAAAACAACTGATGGTCTGCCAACCCATCGTGGCTTATTCACACTGTGGTTTAGCGTGACATGTGAACCTGCCCTTGATCCCAGATCCATACAGATCCAAGTTTTCTTCTCTCTGCACACTGAACCACAAAACAGAAGGAAGCTATGGATGAGCTTTCAAACAAAAATTTCCCATACCTTTCATTCCTACACCAAGCACTATCCCTTAATGGCACAATTACCTAATGAATTTTCACATTTCACAAATCCCATATAGCTCAGTAATCTTCCTCGAAATTAATTTAAATATCATATTGTACTGTATGTAGCCAGAAGAAGAAGAAAAGCCGTATGAGGGCATGCAAAGCCACGCATCTACATTTTGCAGTGTTCTCCCTTTGGGGTTTCCCTTGTCCTCCTACTGCCATAGATTCCATAGATGGACTGCCATGATTAGTTTGACTAGTTGAATAATAACCTCTTATCTTTGCTCTATGATCAGCTACCTTCTGCTTGTCATCTATAATGATCTACTTCACAGAGATGGGGCTGATCCTGCCTTTTGGGCAGAGAGTTTGACTAGATTAACTGTTGGTCCCCCCCCTCTCCACATTTGTGCTAGAAGCCAATATAATATAATAATAATAATAATAATAATAATAATTATTATTATTATTATTATTATTATTATTATTAATTTCTTACCCGCCTCTCCACTCAGATCGAGGCGGGGAACAACCAAACAAAAAATACATAAGTAGTTAAAAACACAGCAAATATTATTAAAATATTATTAAAAAAACCTTTAAAAGTATCCTAAAAATTCTTTAAAACTCTTAAAATTCCACTGGGTAGGCCTGTCAGAAGAGGTCAGTCTTTATGGCCTTTTTAAAGGCCAAAAGACTGTCTAGTTGACGAGTCTCCTCCTCCACAGTCTGGGAGCAGCAGAAGAGAAGGTTCCCTGGGTAGTACTCGCCAGCCTAGTCTTGGCCGACTGGAGTAAATTCCTCCCTGGCTGGGGCATGCTGGGAGTTGTAGTTGTAGGCCAAAAACATCTGGGGACCCAAGGTTGGAGAACACTGCTTTAAGTGGATACAGTATTTCAGGATCTTGCTGGATTCAAGCAGTAGACAGCATTTTTTAAATAAGCTTCTGTTCTAGCCGTCATTACTATGCAGGAAGTGTTCCAAAAATGTGGCGCAATTTATCCTGAAGGCTCCTAATCCAGAAACAAAATATACTCCAGTACTTTGGTTAGGGACACAAGTGTTTCATTAGCCCGGGTTTAAACGTGAGGAAAGCTGCGTGCCGCGAAGATGTATCTGCTCATCTGGTCTAAACTGGCATGGATCCATCAAAGGTGCTAAGTGATCACAGGAATGTTAATTGTCACCGCTACACACTTCTTTTCAAGTGCTCCTCACTCTTCATACTGCCGTGCCACCCAACGTTCTCAGAACTACCAATGTGATGAATGTTTGAAAAGTTAAATTTAGCTTCAAAGAAACATGATGAGAAGTCTGTTCTTGCTACTCATGCGATGGCTACAGAAATCGGGAAAAATTTAAATAGTGTCTGCTTTGGAGAAAAACAGAGTGTACCTCTGTAAACACAGTTCAATAAGCATCCCAAAATAGATGTTTCTGTTTGGGTCAGATCATTTAATACATCTCCTCCATCATCACCACTTCATAATACAATCCAGGGAAGCTTTTCCAAGTGGTATGTGACATTCTCTAGCTTGGCCAACAAGATGGCATGTTTGTTGGGCCCACTTTTCTGCACAGCATTTTGAAGATAAAGTCATTCACAGCCATTGTGATGTGGACTCTGCTTTGTGTGCAGATATGTCAGTGAATGTGTCCAGAATGCCATCTAGTCTGTGTTCTGAGATGATTTTCAGTTTTTGAAGGTGTAGGACATTGACAAGGTGTTTGGAAGAGTGCAGCCTACCACCTGTTTGCTTGATCCCTACCCTTCTGGGCTCATAACATCAAGCAGGAGCGAGCTGACTGGTTGGGTCCAGGATGTGGTCAATGGCTCCCTGCTAGAAGTGGTGGTCCCAGCTATCTTGAAAGAAGCAGTCCACTCCTAAGGAAAGCTTCTTTGGGCCTCTAAGATTATTCCAGCTATCAGCCAGTCACAAATATAGCCTTTTGGGGCGATGTGCTTGAGTGGGTGGTTGCTGGGTAATGCTACATACTCTTAGATTTCCACTGTTTGGGTTTATTTCAATTGGGTTTCTGGCCAGGGTTTGGCCCTAAAACAGCATTGGTTGCCCTGGGAGATAGACAGGGTATTTGTGACTCCTGAACCCCTTGGAGGCTTTCAGTACCTCTGACCATAGTATCCTTCTGGACTAGCTGAGATGTGTTTCAGAGGTTCCTATCCTACCACGATGGCCATTTCCAGAAGTTTTTAGGGCTCAGAAAGGAGAGCAGTGGAGCAAAGCTAACTGACCCATGGCCTTGAGGAGCACTTCTTGAGGAGCCTCTCTCCCACCCACTCTCCCTTCCCCAAGGAGGAGTGGCTTCAGGGAGGGGGAGGGTCTTACTGGAGACTTTTGTGGACCAGATGGGGAGGCTGGGGAGGCAGGCTGAATCCAGCCTCAGGGCTGGAGGTTCACCATCCCTGACTTAAAACTTGTCAAAAGCACAGACTTAGTTGCAACAAGAGTAAAATATGTTATACATATACAAATATGTTACACCTTTAAAGCCCATCAAAATAAAGGTGTCTTCAGTATCTGATGAAGGCATAACCCTTGACGAATTTCCATTGGGAGGGCATTCCTGAGTGGTATTGTTCCACTAAAGCCCCATTAGTCCTCGTCTGTGTGACTGGGGGAACAGGATGTGTCATGGACAATGTCCCTGGGAAGTGACAAGGGCCTTATTATGAGTCTCCACTGCTGTGGCAAGGGTGCTGCTCGGAGCAGGAGTTCTATTCCCACACACAGCCTCTTCTTTTCTATCCAAACTCATCGTTGTCAGCTAGACACCCAAAAGCAGGTGCCCTATGACATCTATGACATCTTCCAGGGGCAGGATTTGGGTTGCTCTTTCCCACAGGGACACTAGACTCCTGTGACTGTGCTGTTGTACTTTCCACACTTCCTTATCCATATGGCCTGCGTCCTTTCTCCTTGCAAAATACTTGCCCGCTCATACTTTGAGAAGTGAGGTGCTATGGAACTGCCAACATGCTTTGTATTGTGTGTGGGAGGGGGTGTGAACCTGAAGGAGCGTCCCCCCCATATTTACCTACCCACATCCTAAGGGCCTCTGAGGCCCTCATCCCAAGTGCTCCTGCCAAATAAGTTGAGGCAGATGGCCACTAAGGAGAGGGCATTTTCAGTGGTGGCACCTCCTCTGTGCCCTCCTCAGAGAGACTTTACCTATGGTCTTTTCAGTGAAGACCATTTTATTCTCCCAGGAATGTTAAGGCCTCCTTTTAGTGACTGTAGATCACTGCCCTTTTTATTGCTGCTGGTTTTACTTTGGGTTTTATGTGCCGGAGTGTTTTTATTCCTTGCTGCTGGTTTTATCTTGGTTTTATTATGTGCTATTTTTATTCATTACTAGCTGTTGCCCGCGGCTTCGCTCACATGGATTTTAGGATTTGGTATAATTGTTTTTAAAAGAAACATGTATAGAAAAGATGCAGTGTCTCTGACTGAAAGTGTAACGTTTAGGCTGGGTGCTGGCAGCAGAATTTGTGACAGAAATATATGTTCGTAAAGAAAAATCAGGTTAATCCTGAGAGTCTACAGGTGATGAAGAGTGATCATGCCAAGTTTGGGGTAGATCCGTCTAAACGGGATGGAGCCTATGCGACGATGCCCCACACACAACAGTCAGTCAGTCATGTAAAAAGTTTCCCTCCCTTTTCACCCCCTCAGAGAACATTCTAAATGGCTGATTTAGAATGGCCTAGGGGAGATTTGCATACCCAGCCCTATTGGCCCCTGCAGGAATTCATACAAACATTCTAAGTGACATTCTAAGTGTTAGGCTATTTGCATAACTGCTGCTATTGGCTCCTGCAGCAAGTTGGCTCCTGCAGCAATTATGAGGTGAGGCCTATTTGCAGAACTGCAGATATGAGAGTGGGGCGATTTTGGCCCCTTTTTTCACCCCCTTAGGGATGGAATTTCCTAAAATCCTTCCTTAGTGGGGGTCTATGTCATAAAAGCAATGCCCCTTCAAAATTTCACGTTCCTAGATTAAACGGTTTGAGCTGGGCGTTGATGAGTCAGTCAGTCAGTCAGAACACCTTCTTTTATATATATAGATTGTGCTGCCAGTGACCTATCAGATGAGAGGTTTCTCATCTCCAGAAGTAACTTTAAAAATGCAATAATATAAACATCGAGAACTGGGAAGCTCTGGCCCATGAACACTTTAACTGGAGGCTGGCCTTTCACGAAGGTTCTATGGACTTTGAAGAAGCCTGAGTGCAAGGTGAAAGGGAGATGCTAAGCGAAAAGCACATCAAACAAATCCTTTACAGGACCATCTTCCATCTGGTAACCTGTGTCCTCACTGTGGGAAGCTGTGTGGATCTAGAATTGGCCTCCACAGTCACTTACGGACCCATCGCTAGAGTTTACACAATTTTATACAATTTCCTCTTTTTTCTTTTTTAAAATTTATTTTATTTATTTTTCAAAACAAATTATAACAAAAAATATATATAACAAAATACAAGATTATCACACAAATATAACATAATCAACATACAATAAATCATGAAGTGCTCCCCCCCACCCTCCAAGGGACCAATTAATATACTTCTATCCTCTTGATCAAATAAATTCTAAATTCCAAAAATATAACGTATCCTGACAAGGCATGTTACCCTTCCCCTTTATTAATACATAATCTAGTAATTGATTCCATATCTCCATAAAATTATTCTTCTTTAGCAATCCTTTTTTGCATTTGATACTACTAGTTGGTTTATCATTTAGGGCTATGTCCCAAACTTCCTTATACCAGTCTGTTATTAGGAAAACATGTTGTACTTTCCAGAAAGTAAGACTTTCTCGCTATCATTAGCCTGGCCGCAGTTAACAAGTTTACAATTAACTCCTTCATATTTTGATCACAAATAAGCTTCTCAGTTATTGATAACAATGCTAATTTTGGACAGACCTCTAAATTAGTACCAATAATTTTTGATATTTCTGTAAAAACCTCTCGCCAAAACACTAATACATTTTTACAACTCCACCACATATGAGCATATGTCCCTTTTTCCTGACATCCTCTCCAACATAATGCAGAACAATTATTATCTATTCTATTTAATCTTACTGGAGTTAAATACCATCTCCAAATTAGTTTATAAAAATTTTCCTTTATCCTAATTGACATCATTTTCACAATCCGTCTATCCCATATATTGTTCCACCCCACCTTCGAGGTCACCTCTTCAAATTCATTATCCCATACTGCCTTAAGCTGATCCTCTTGTTCTTTTGCTTTTTGAATCAATCTATATAAATCCCTTGTTATACCTCTTGTTGATGCATTACCTGGTAGGCCATCTCTAGACATGACCATCTTTTCAAAATTAGTTAAATCTCTCTCGTACTCAGTTTTCCTTTTCCATTTCTTCGACCACTGTTCTAACTGTAATAAATTTAACCACAATAATCTTCTTCTCCCAACAATTTCCATTATTTGATCTCTAGTCCCCATCTTTTCCACCCAATTGGACAATCTAATAACCCTTTCTTCTCTTAGTTTACCCTCCAGCTCTGATCTTAAGTTTTCAGGAAAATCCTTAAGAGCTACCACCGGAGTTAATGGAGATATCCCTGGTATAAATATGCTCTTCATAGTACCCCAAATCATTAACAAAGTTCTTAGAAAAGGGTTGTCTATATTTTTTATCAATTTATTATTATTTTTTTGGAAAAAAATATTCCCCAAAGTACTACATAATTCACATGTTTCTAACTCCAACCACATTATTTCTTTAGGGCGTGCTATAATATCCACTATATGTCTTAATTAATTCGCTATATAATACCATTTTAAATTCAGCAAACCCAAACCCCCTACTTTTTGTGCTTTATACCATCTTGTTTTTGTAATCCTAGATTTTTTCCCTCCATTACAATATGTATTAATAATTGATTGCCAATCTTTAAGTTCCTTATCTGATATCGCACTTGGTATCATCCGAAATAAAAAATTTATCTTTGGCAAAATCTTCATTTTAATCAAAGCAATTCTACCAAACCAGGAAAGTCCAATTTTTTTATACTCCTCTATTTTATTCTTTACCTCATTCTTTAATTTCCTATAATTCTGGTCTCCCAATTTATCTATATCTTTTGGAATTACAATTCCTAAATATTTAATTACATTATTAATCTTATAATTACTTTTTTTTTACACATTTCAATCTCTTCTCTTTTACTATAGTTAAACAGCAAAAATTTAGATTTATCCCAATTAATCTGTAGCCCCATTACTTCCCCGAACTCCTTTAAATGATTCTCCACTCTATCCATATTTTCCATAGGGTTTTCGATTGTCAAAAGAGTATCATCTGCAAAAAGATTTATTTTTATCTTCTCCCTAATCCCTATCCCCCCTATATTTCTATCTTCTCTAAATACATTTGCTAAAATCTCCATTACCAATGCAAACAAAATAGGCGAAAGGGGACATCCTTGTCTAGTTCCTCGACCTAGGTAAATTTGCTCTGTTAAACAATCATTTACTACAACTGATGAAACATTTTTTGAATACAATTGATTAACTACTCCTCTAAATCTTTCTCCAAACCCCATAATTTTAATTAAACCTTTTAATGCTGGCCATTCCACGCAATCAAAGGCTTTGAAAATATCTAACGCTATTACCCCTGCTCTCAATTTATTTTTCTTTATTAAATATATTATATTTAAAACTCTTCTTGTTAAATCTGCCATTTGTCTTCCTTGCATAAAACCACATTGGTCTATCCCAACATATTTAGTAATAAACTTGTTAATCCTTCTCGCTGATATTGCTGTCATCAATTTTGCATCTTGATTTATTAAGGAAATGGGTCTATAGGAACCTGGCTCCGTTAAATCCTTCTCTGGCTTCGGGATTAGAATAATCTTAGATTGCTTCCATGAAGAGGGGATCTCTCCCCCCTCCAAAAAAATATCATTAAATAACCTTTTTAGTATTGGAACCAACATTTTCTTAAAAACCTTGTACTATTCAGCCCCTAAACCATCTAGTCCAGGGGTCTTACCCTCTTTCAGTTTATTTATTGCATATTCTATTTCCAATTCTGAAAAAGGTTGTTCCATAATTTCTCTATCTTCATCCACTAGTCTAATTTTAAAATGCGTTCCTATATACTCATTAATCCTCTCTTCTGTACAGTCTCCAGCCTTATACAATTCTGAATAAAATTCATGAAATATTTTTAATTTATCCTGCATTAAATTATGTCATTTCCCTTTTTTATCTTTAATTGCCCCAACTATACTTTTTTCTTTCTTTTTTTGTGTGGATCTTGCTAACATTTTTGAATTCTTATTACTATTTTCAAAAAAACTCTCTTTTCAAATAAATCAAGTTTCTCTGAACTTTTTCCAAATCTTTCTTTTCCAGCTCTTTCCTTTTAGCTTGTAATTCAGCAAAGACCTTGTTCTCCCTTTCCTTCAAAAACTTCATTTCCAAATCCCTAATCTCCCCTTCTAACTTTTTAGTAAACTGTTCTTGTTTTTTCCTTAGTATCACACCCTCCCTGATACTTATCCCTCTCATCACTGCCTTCATTGTGTCCCAAACAACAGCTTCAGAACAAACTCCTGAATCATTAAACAACCAAATCTCTCGCATTTCCTTTTCTATCTTTGCTATAATATATTTATGCTGTAAAATCTTACAATTCAATCTCCAACTCCTTGCTTCTCTATAATCCTTCTTTATTTTAATATCCATATTAACTATAGCATGATCCGAAACTTTAATAACACCTATTTCTGAACTCCTCACTCTTGACATCAGGGACTTGGAAACAAAAATATAATCTATCCTAGAAAAGTTCTTCGTGGCTGGTGAATAATACGTATACCCTCTTTCCAATCCCTTTACCCCTCTCCAAACATCAACCAGTCCTTCCTTATTAATTATTTTATTTAATACCGTTATATTATTTCTCTTCTCTTGTCCTGTCAGATTTGATTTATCAATATTTTTGTCCATCACCATATTAAAATCCCCAGCCATAATTACCAAACCCTTTTGTGGCTCCCCCATTTCCTTAATCACTTTTTGATAAAATTCTTCTTGATTTTCATTTGGTGCATACATATTAACCAATATATATTCTTCACCTCCCAATAATCCAAATATTATAATAAATCTTCCCTTAACATCCTTCTTTACCTTAGTCACCTTAAAACCACATTTCTTTGAAATAATAATTGCCACCCCTCGTGACTTGGATGAACCATAAGCTCTCTCATATGTCATAGACCATCGCAGTTTTAATTCATTTACCCCCTCCTTTGATTGGTGAGTTTCTTGTAAACATATAATATCCGCCTTATCCTTGTTGAGGAGTGCTTCAATTTGTCTTCGTTTCAACATGGAACCCAGGCCTTTAACATTTAAAGTAGAAATTCTCAAATTTGAAACCATCTCAAGTCTTTGTCCATCTTAAATTGCTGGTCCCTATTAGTGAAATAAAACACAACAGCACACACCCTACCCCTACCCCACACCCTATTACCCCATTCCCTACATATATAAGCATTCCCCCCCCTTACCGGCCTTGAAGAAAGTCTTCATGACCCCGGCCTGCCACGCCAACAAAAGGGGAGGGAGACAAACCCACCCACCAAGCAACTGACCCATAGATCCCTCCCAATTTATCTTTTATCCTTATTCATCCAGGTTAATACCCTTTAAAAAAAAAAAAAAAAAACTTAAAGTAAAACAATATCATTATTAATCATTATATATACTTATTAAAATGAAAACAAAAAGCAAAATATAAAGGAAAAAACCGAGAAAGAAAAAAGAGAGAGAAAATAAAGACTAATATTAAAAAAATATTAAAAGCACACACAAAAAAAATTTTTCTTTTTCTTTTTTTCTTTTCTTTTCTTCTTTTAAAGGAGAAAAAAACAAAAAAAACAAAAAAACAAAAACATCACAACTCCATTAAGAGAAACTCTTCTTTCAGTTCCTTCCAGTTATTTGCACAATCACTTTCTCTTCTGCTCTTCTCCTCACCACGACATAAACTTTTTCCTTCCATATTTCTCTTACTTAGCTGCTCCTTCCAACAGCTGCACCTCCGCATCGCTCGAGGTTCCTGCCGTCAATCCCAGTTCTTCCAAAAGATCCATTCCTTGTATACAGGATGTTATCTTGTATCTCTTGTTTTTGATCATAAAAAAACACATCACAGGATAGCCCCAGTTGTATCTAATTCCATTCTTGGACAAGACAGCAGTACATGGCTTCACACTGCATCTCCAGTCAATTGTTTGCTGACACAAATCATTAAAGATTTGGATTGGAGTACTTTGATATTGCAGTTGTTCTGGACGTTTCTTCAAAATTTGGGTAAACAATTCTTTTTTATAAAAACTGGCAAAACACACAATAATGTCACTGGGGGTAAGCCCCCCCCCCTTCTTCTTGAAACTCTATGAACCCTTTCCAAGTCTTGCTCAGTCCATTCCAATTCTGGGGCAATCTCACAAAACCATTTCAAAATTATTCCTCTCAAATTTTTCCCATCCTCCACACTAACATGTGGGAAAAGGCGTATACGAATATTAGACCGCCTCGCTCTGTCTTGGATATTAATCATTTGTAACTCCAGTGCATCAAATCTTAAATCTTGTTGCTGACTTTTACTTTGAAATTCCTGCTGTACATCCTCCACTTTGTCATCCAAGATCTTGACTTCCTGTTTCAATTGCTTAAAATCCTCTTCAACTTTCTGGAATCCTGCCTTCAAACCCTGCTGAACCTGTAGAATTTCTCTTTTAAGTTGAGATATTTCCCCACTAATTTTGTCTGCAAAACAAGAGAGAATTGCCTCCATTTCTGTGGTCTGCACTTCTGAGGGATTTTTTTCCGGAGAAGACGGAGTTGCTTTCTCTTTGGCATCCACCATCTTAGCACCCGATCTGGCGTCTTTTCTCTCAGCCATAATTAATTTATCTCTACTACCGCAGAGACGAGACCCTATTTTTTTTAATTCCGTTCCTTTTCTAGCCCCGCTTCCCTCCTCCAGTTCACCTCTCTCGACTCTTTGAAGCCTAGAGAGGCTGTGGTCAGAAGGATGAGCTCTTTCAGGACGATTCCAAAGAGGAACGCTTGGTTGCTGTTTTTTGCCTTTTTCCCATCCACTCCGCATTTAAGACCTTAATCAGAAGGATTACGCTCTCTCTCCTTATTAAAATTGTCTTTTTGCAAGCCTCCAGCTTTCTGTTTGTTCTAGTCTGGGAAGCAAAAAGTTTACTGCTGCGAGGCTTATCACCTCCCACGCTCTGCAAATCACTTTCAGCACCGTAAATCCATCTACAACTCTCTCCGGAGGTCAGCAGAATACATTCCAAATGATAAGTAAAAAAACTCTTACCAAAGTTAAATCATTTGCTGGATGAAATCATTACTTATAGTTCAAACATCTTGGGAGGATTCTAACAAACGTCTAGTCCGCCATGGTGGCTGGCTCCGCCCCCCACAATTTCCTCTTTGTATAATTTTCTTTTTGTAATTTTATCCTGGAAGACAATCTTACTCGGTCATGAGTGATCACCTACTACTAAAAGCCTGAATATGCTGCTTGAATTATCAACAGACTCTGCCTAGCGATTCACATAGTATGCTTCCATGAAGTCTTATCTCTGTCTAAGGACCTCCAGCCATCAGCATTAATCAAACTGAATAGCCTTAACAAGATCCTACATTTAAAAAAAAAAGATAATATACCAATTCTGACAGGCAGGTTCATTGGTTCCAGTCAGGTTGGGAAGAAACAAGGTTGCCCATTAAATATTTAAGTTTAACTGGGACAAAATGGAATTCTCTTCTTAATGGTGATGAGGTTTCATGTCCTGCAGGAATTAGGATCAATATGCTTTCTTGTTACTTTAGAAGACAGAAGGCAGAATTAGCAGATAAAGATCTGCTCACACTTTTAGGACCTCTGATTTGTGGATACTCATACCAAAACACAACTTTCTTTCACTTTTCTTATTTCAAAGATTTCATGCTGCCCTTGTATTTCAAATCTAAAAGGTTGGTTCATGCCTTGGTCTCCTCTCGCCTAGACTACTGTAATGCACTCTACGTGGGGTTACCCTGGAAGACAGTTCGGAAGCTACAGCTGGTACAGAACGCGGCGGCTTGCCTGGTTAAAGGCAGCTGCTGGCGGGATCACATCACGCCAGTGCTCAAGGAGTTGCACTGGCTACCAGTTGCTTGCTGGGCCAAATTCAAGGTGTTGGTTTTGACCTTTAAAACCCTATACGGCTCCGGCCCGGTTTATCTCAAGGAGCACCTCCAGCAACATCAAGTAGGCCACTCAACACAGTCTGCAACGGCCAGCCTTCTCCTTGTCCCATCAGCCAGAGCAGCCAGGCTGGTGGGGACAAGGAAGAGGGCCTTCTCTGTGGCAGCCCCCAAGTTATGGAACTCCCTTCCCAGTGACCTTCACCATGCCCCCTCCTTGATGAACTTCTGCCGGGCTTTAAAAACATGGCTTTTCAGGCGGGAATATGGGGTGGGTTAGGATTTTTTTATTTTTTTAAAAAAACTCTTATATTGTTTTAATGGTGTTTTAATGGTGTTTTAATGGTGTTTTATCTTGACTGTACATCGCCCAGGGTGGCCGGGTGACCAGCCAGATGGGCGATTTAAAAATATAATAAATAAATAGATAAATTGGGAAATGGGGAGTATCAAAATTCCAGCCACTTTCTAGTGCAGGGGTGGGCAACTTGTAGTCCTCCAGATGTTTTGACCTACAACTCCCATGATCCCTCATCGTTGGCTATGCTGGCTAGGACTGATGGAAGTTGTAGGCCAACGCATCTGGAAGGCCACAAGTTCCCTACCCCAGTCCTATTAGGAAAGTAACTGTCTGTAGAATTGACTATAATATGGATGCTTGAATCTGCATAGCTTGCTGGGGATTTTATTTACATGTGTAGTTGCAGTGGCATTTTGTCTTGTTTTTTGTTTAATGAAGGAACAGTACAGAAAATTGGTAATGTCAGAATTATGCTTTTAAGAATTGAGACTGTGTCTTGACTATTAGATGAAGACATTTTATGTTATATTGGTACCACTTCTCCAGATCTTGAATGGTACTGAAAATATCCCCATATTTCAGGGTTCTGAAGAAGGCAATGGGGGTGAGTTCAGTACTGTTCTGTTTTGTTTGTGTCTTTGTTTTTGGTACAACCCCCCCACCACACACACACACACTCATATCTCTGTGATGGTCGAAGCGGTAAGGCAGCCTTCCTCCAGCCTGGTGCCCTCCAGATGTCTTGGACTACAACTCACATCATCCCCAGCCAGCAAGGCCAATGGGTAGACTGGCTAGGGATGATGGGAGTTGTAGACCAACACATCTAGAGGGTGCCAGGCTGGAGGACGTCTGCTGTAAGGTATTTGCTGCAAGGCCCAAGGAGATGAGAGCTGCAGAAGAATTATGAATTGTTTTTATGAGGTGAAGAAGCTGTTGCTGATGGCCATCAGGCAAGGTGGCTGTTGAGGGGAAAGAACCTACAGCAACCGGCTTTTCACTGAAACTGCTGCTCTGCCCCATGCTCCTCTTCCCCTGCTCCTCAACTAATATCATTATGGGGAGGGTGGCTGGTCCCGAGGGCATCAGAATATCGTGGAGGAGGAGTAAACCATGTGCCAGACCAACTCCATAGTGCCAAGAGCATTGCTCTCAACTTGGAGGCTGCCCCAGAAGTAGGGTGACTATGAATAGAACATTTGGTAACATCTGCATCCCAGGAGGACTAGGGGTTGAGCTCAGAAACATTGCTTGTCAGTCATGCACAACCTTTAGAATGCCAGCCTTCCCCAACCTGGTGCCTTCCAGATATTTTGGGGTACAACTCCCATAATCTCTGACCATTGGCTATGCTGGCTGAGGCTGATGGGAGTTGAAGTCCAAAACATCTGGAGGGCACCAGGTTGGGGAAGGCTGCCCTAGACTCTGTGGTAAAGTTCCCTTGAACTTGTGAGGTACCGTTGCTTACATTTGACAAAGTAGGCAGTTTTTTCATGTGATTGCCCCTTTCTTTTGATCTTGTTCTTCTTATGCCTCAGGTGAGCGAGTAGGGGCACATGTGGGGTTCTAAGGTTCTGTGGCCAAGGGGTTTGGACCAATAGGTTTAGCAGAAGAAAACTAACCCCAAGGCCTCTGAACCCACCAAATGGCTTTGGCAGGAGGTGTCTTGCAAATCTGATCAGGAGGGCTTTAAACTATATCCTGCTGAGGAGTAGTGGTATAGTGGAGCCAGGGCTCGCAGGGACGCAGCATTGGCACTTTTTTATTAGCAGGGATGTTGATGTCATCTGCCACCGCACGCTGCCCCAGACTTCACTGTTCTCTTTGAGCTTTGCTGCAATCCTCACAATAGCTGGGGGGAAATTAATTTTCCCAGCAACAGTATATTGTTCCCTGTTGTAAAGTATTTCGGGATGGCTTTATCTTGAATGGGCAATTAAGACCCATTAGCGTTACACAAGACCTGCTACAGATGGAAACTGCTAGAATTGGTTTTTCATATGGATCAATACAGCTGCCTGCAATTAGGGAGTCTCTTCGGGGGCATGGCTATGGGGACTTCATGGCGAGTGCCTGCACATCAGAATTTACCACTACATCACTGCTGCGGAGGACAATGAAATCCTAGAAGACAGCATGATGACACCAAGTGCCAGAGTATGAGTGAAACCAAGATGGCAGAAGGCAAGAAAAAAACAGGAAGGGAGCAGTTGGCGTGTGCAGCCCATGGTTTCTAATGTCTCTATATGAGCCATAGTTCAGTGGTAGAGCATGTGCCTTGCATGCAGAAGGTCCCAGGTTTAATCCCCAGCAGCATCTCCAGGTAGGGCTGGAAAGAATCTTGCCTTAAACTCTGGAGAGCCATGGGTGCCAGTCAGTGTTGACAATACTGGGCTAGATGGACCAATGCTCTGACCCAGTATAAGGCAGCTTCCTATGTTCCTAATCTGTGCCCCCCCTGAGGACCTAATTGCACCCCCATGGGTGCCCTGATGCCTGTCTGACTCTCCAATCCACTCCCTCCACCCAGACATCTGTATCAGAATTGCTGGGGTGGGTGTGTAATATATGTGTGCGCGCATGTGTATGCATTGTACATGTGGTTCCCAAGCAAGCTTCGCATGCAGCCCTCAAGGCCAAAAAGGCTGTGTCCCCCCCCCCCCACTCTATAGCAATGCACAGAATATGGGAAATGAACAAGAACAAACTTAAAATCTTAATACAGGAAGGCAAATATAATGTAATAGGCATTACTACAACATGGTGGGATGAGATTCATGACTGGAAGTTAGGGATTGAAGGATGCAGCTTATTAAAAATATAGATGATGATGATGATGATGATGATGATGATGATGATGATGATGATGATGAATAGACCAAACAGGATGGGAGGAGGAGGAAGAGGATTATATGTAAAGGATGGATACACATGCAAGGAAATCTACAAATGTGAGCATGAAAAGTCGACTGAGATTATTGGGCTCAAAATAAAAGGAGAGGAAAATCATAATAATAATTATAACTATTTATCATTAATAAATAATAGTGACATCATTGTGGGAGTCTGCTACAGACTGCCAAGCCAGGCAGAAGACTTGGAGGAGGCCTTCCTAGATAAGATTACCACATTTTCAAAGAGGAGAGAGATAGTAGTAATGGGAGACTTTACCCTGAAATCTGTTAAAAGTCAAACTCTGCTAAGAATGAAAGAACTAGTACATTCCTGAACTTGTCTTGCTAACAGTGACTGGGTTGAGATAACCCAATAACCCACACTCAATGGTCGAGTATGGGTTGAGTGTGGTTTTTCATGGAACCATGGGTGGTGGTGGTTGAATTTGAAATGTGGGTTATTGTGTTGTCTGAAACCAGCTGCACTAATAAGCCATGGCTTGTTAACCACGAACAACCCATGAAAATCACCCATGGTTTGTTGTTGGGTTGTGAACTGTGGGCTGTTCACCATGGTTTGTTATCTCGGCTGGGTTCAGACAACACGATATCCCACATTTCAACAACAACCCACATTTCAACAACAACCCTTGAGTGTGGGTTATCGTGATGTCTCAACCCAGTCACTATCATCATAGATTTCATAGATCATAGAGTTGGAAGGAGCCTACAAGGCTATCGAGTCCAACCCCCTGCTCAATGCAGGAAACTAGAAGAGGGGTCTCCCATCCAAGTAATAACCAGGCTTGACCCTGCCTAGCTTTCCACGCTCAGACAAGCTGAGCCAGCATAAGCCACAGGCCTGAAGGGGATCAGTTATCATGACCCAATCCTCACCAACAGAGAAGATCGGGTTGATGAGGTTAGAGTAATGGGGACCTTGGGTAGAAATGGCGCATGATCCTGGGGTAAGGGAAATCTGAGCATAGTCAGACAAGCACCCTCAACTTTAAGAGAGCTGATCCTGGCAAGTTTAAGGAACTGCTGGGTGCAATCCCATGGGTAGAAATACTCCAGCCATCTTGAACTCCCTTCTCCTTGACTCAAGGAGAAAAATTAAAATACAGTAATACCTTGGATTGCAAGTAACTTGATTTGAGAATGTTTTGCAAGACAAGCAAATTTTTAAATATTTATTTAATTTTTTTTGACTTGATATACAAGGGACGTCTTGCAATACAAGTACTGTAGTACGGCTTAAATTAAAAATCTCTGTACAAATTTTTTGGCGGGGATTTCGTTTTGATATAAGAGTGTTTTGGATTACAAGCACGTTTCCGGAACGAATTATGCTCTCAATCCAAGGCATGACTGTAATACAATGAGCATCTGTAACCATATGCCTGCCCAGTTATCTGTCCCAGTTATCTGCCCCCTTTTAAAAATAAGAAAGAATGCTGTGGTGACCAGCGTCAGGCCTGGTAGGCCCATGCTGGTCCAGGTGCTGATGCTGCCTCTCTCTGGATGATCATGGGGGGGGGGGGCGCCTGGGCATGAGGCCCTGGACTTTGGCCCCAAGGTCCAGCCCTTGCTGCACTACACCACTGTCCGCCTTCTTATGGAAAGAAAAGGGACTGGCTAAACATCCCACCTAATGGACAGGGTGCGAAAAATTGCCAAGGGCAGTTCATTTATTAATGAGGCCAGGGAGAACTGTTTGAAAACATTAGGAACATGGATTTGGTTCCCAGGCTTGAAACTACCAAATATATATATATATATATATATATATATATGTTTCAGGTTATGTCATTTAGTTTGATAAGAGGGGCTGCAGTTTTGCATAACTTCCCATTCACCATATAATGTCTGCCTCGCTCAGATTTTTTGGCTAGAGTTCAATCCATTGCCTCAATGATCCCTTGATGCAGACACACTCATCCCTACCTGAAAGTGGAGGGAATAATTCTGTTTTCACAATATGGGTTTCAAATATGAACCCAGTTGTAATTTTGGGCTCCTTCTCCGCTGAAATGAAGCATATTTATCAGCACAAGACAATTTGCATGTTTTCTGTATCTGGAACTATAACCTAAGCTGTAGCCAGAGAGAATATGGCTCAGCACATGATCTGTTTACTTTCTTTCTTTTTTTTGGCAACATCTTGCTTTTCTTTTCTCATTAGCCAAACTCCCGTTGGACCATATTCATGGGCAGATTGAAGCTAAGCTTCCTTGCAAATTAAACCATAACTCAGCGATCAGAAGCTCCATTGTAATAAGGGAACCCTCATTTCAGTGGAAACAATTTAAGAAGATCATAAGAAAATGAGAGAGAAATAATAAGAAGAATAAATAATCTTACATATCATCATTGTAACTATATGTAACTGAGAATAAATAATCTTACATATCATCATAGTAACTTAAATATAACTGTTTGGATGAATTTTTCAGGTACTTACCAACAGTGGTCACAGAGATCAAAATGAGCAAACAAAAGACACAACAGATTGGTTTTCAGAAAAATGTAGTTTTGCCTGTTTGCAAAACAAAAGGTAAGAGGAACTCAAGGGGAAAAGGAAAAATCCAGAGATAGACACAGTCTATGGTCTTTGGCAGCTCTGTGACCATTTGGCTGAGCTGTTGTGTTGTCATAGGTGCTTGGAGGTGAGAGCCATCTTGATTAAAATGAGCCCCTCCCTAGCCCCTCCCCATTGTCATAGAATGTTTGTGGACATTGACCACTAGGAACTTAAGCTGTCAGCACTAAGGGCCTAGGGCAGGGCTCTCCAACCTTGGGTCCCCATATGTTGCTGGCCTACAGCTCCCAGCATACCCAGCCAGCATGACTAATGGCAAGGGATTCTGGGAGCTGTAGTCCAGCAACATCTGTGGACCCAAGGAAGGTTGGAGAGCCCTGGCCTAGGGACAAAGAAAGCTCAGGGCTTCATTAGTGTGGTGAGGCAGTGGAGTGGAGTGTCACACTTAGACCAGAGAGGTCTAATTTCAAAGCCACCACTCAGTCATGAAGCTCACTGGATGACTCTAGGCCAGAGTGGGTTTGCATGACACGCTGAACCTCAGAAGGTTAATTGCTGCTGCAGTTTAGCGTGCCATCTGACCACCACGGGGTGCTTTAGAAGCCAACCTGGTGTGGCTTCTAAACCATCCTGCTAAGCCATGGCTTGCAGTAGGGTTAAGGTAACTCTAGTAGTTTTAGTGTGTCATCCGAACCAGGATGACACGTTAACCCTCTCGCAAGCCCAAAAGGCACAGAGCCCCTTGGCAAGAGCGGCAAGCAAGGGCTGCCGCTCTGGCCAAGGGCCTCTGGCTGATGACAGCCGCCCAAGTACCCAAGCGGCACTTAGAGCGGCTGTCATTGGCTCCCCCTGCGCGCTCCTGCTGATGTCAGGAGAGCGGGATTCCTGACTGCGCGCAGCCAATCCAAGCACCGCTGCCACTGCCTGGCTTGCCTCCCTGCTCCTGCTTGTTACGGAGCCCACAGGCGCCGCAACAAGCAAGTGCAGGGGGTGAGCTGGGGGGGGGAAGCAACCTTTCTCGGCGTGGGCACTGCTCGGCTAAGTGGTGGCTGCACCGGGATGAGCCCTGTGGCGCTGCGTTTCCTCTTGAGGAAATGCAGCACCATGGGGCTCGTTGCCCTTGCTTGGCAGGGCTGCAACTCAGCTGAGCAGCAGTCCCGCTGAGCAAGGGCAACGAGCCTCTGAAGTTGCCAAAAAGTGCCCCTTGGGCACTTTTCGCCAGCTGTCATCCCCACTCCTCTCCCCTCAGTGCTCCCTCGGTGTCCCCTGGGATACTGATGGGAGAACTGAGGGAGGAAGAGTGGAGAGGCAGTGCCTCTGGGCCCCCACTGTGCCTGACCATTAGTTGGGCACAACCGGGGCCTGGGGCAACTTTAAGCCCACAGAGGCTTCAGAGCCTCTGTGGGCTTAAAGTGATGTGCAAACCCAGCCACTGTGTCTCAGCCTAACCTACTTCACAGGGTTCTTAGCACTATAAAATGGGGGAAATCCCCATTATCAGTGCCCTGAGCTTCTTGGCTACAGGCTGGGATACACATGTAATTAAATAACACGACTATCACAGAGATGATCACGTGTTATGTTTATGTGAATGGGGAAGGAGTGGTGAGTTCAAAGTATCTTTGTGTGTATGCGGGTGAGAGATGTATGAGGAAGTGTTTTAATGGTACCAAGAAGGGATTATTAACAAAACGCTTCCACCGTGGTCAGAAGTGGTCCGCAGTTTAGCTGGTACCAGTCTATGCCCACATTTCTTACTGAACATACCACATATTGCTCCTCTATATGTCATATGACAAGTAAAATGTTTGAAGTTTGTGTCTCAAAATGTGGCAATTGGCAAGAGTTTTGAAGAAGCTGGGGCAACCAAAGAAGCTGTTAAAGAAAAGTAAGATTTATTCGTATTACAACATATACATTCAGGAACATAACGTGAAACAAAGTATCAAGACTGCAATCTGCTAACCTCTCTGTTTATCTACCACAGTGTTCTCCAACCTTGGGTCCCCAGATGTTTTTGGCCTACAACTCCCATGCTGGGAGTTATAGGCCAAAAACATCTGGGGACCCAAGGTTGGAGAACACTGATCTACCATGAGGAAAGCTTCTTTAAGAAACAAACAAACAAACAAACAAACCATGCCCTGGAACCACTAGGAAATACTTCCATATGTGGCTTCTACTGAATCTATACTTATTGCACCATGTAAGATTAATCTCCAGCTTTGATGAGGTTAGAGTAATTCCATTTTAAGATGGTTACAAATTTCAGACTGAGGCGTCCTTCATGCCCAGGAACATCTTTTTATTCTTCCTTCCACCCACCCTTTTTGGGGGATTCATTTTTGTTTAACATCCACAGCCTGAACTGGTGTTAAGCAAAAGTTCCTGGTTGATTGGTCCTAATAAAGCAGGACTCTCCAACCTTGGGTCCCCAGATGTTGCTTGCCTACAGCTCCCAGCATACCCAGCCAGCATGGCTAATGGCAAGCGATTCTGGGAGCAGTAGTCCAGCAACATCTGGGGACCCAAGGTTGGAGAGCCCTGTAATAAAGGTATTGGTTTACTATCTCTGTGTGGAATTTCAATATCTCTGCTTCAGCACGATATAAGAGAAATCAGAATACAGGGCGGAATATGGTTCGCCCATCTCTCTGGTCAGGTCATGATGGCTTCTACATGAGCCCCTGGCTGCACTGTGCAAGCTATTCAGCATCCTGTGCTCCGCCAGCAGTGTAATACCAATGTGGTTTCTAACATACAAATAATCTGGTGCAGGAACAATGACACAGTAACAACACAACCCTTACTTATTTTTATTTTTATTACTTATTACATTTCTATACCACCCAATAGCCAAACTGGGTGACCTGGGTGGTTCACAAAACAAGACATAAAACCATCAAATACAATAACACAATAAACATACTATAAAAACATTAACAAGTTTAAAACAGAATTAAACCAAAGCAAAAGCCAGTAGCAAGGCAAGGCTCTTAAAATACACTAACAAAATAATAATACTGAAGTACCAAAAAAAAAAAAAAAACACCTGGGGAAATAATTTTAAAAAGTCTTCACCTGGCACCATAAAGACTACAAGGTAGGTGCCAGGCAAGCCTCCCTGGGGAGGACATTCCACAATCTGGTGCCACCACTGAAAAGGCCATTTTCTTAGTAGCCAGCCCCCTCACCTCATTGGTGGGGGGGGGGGACCTGGAGCAGGGCCCTTCCACCAATCCCAGCAGAGTACCCAGAAACAACTCCCTCAGCACCAATCAGTATGAATGCCTCAACATCAATGCTGAATTGTTGGCTTCTTCCCTTATTCTCACCCTTCCTTGTGTCCCCTTGGTTCATCATCAACACACAGACATCCAGAGGCCACCAGGAAGCTCACAAACAGGACACAAGCAAGGGGGTTTACGACAACCCTCTCCCCATTGTTTGCTCAAGCATCTGGTCAACAAATATACTGCTTCTGAACATGGGCATCCCCTTTGGCTGTTATGTGCATCATCACTAAACCAGCATAAATCCAAGTACCGTACTTTGGCATTCTCGCTTGCAGACCGACCTGTTAGAGATCCATTTCTGCACACTGTAGTATCCTTTGCTTGCGCAATCAATGGGATTTATTCTTAAGTAAAGGTCTTTAGGGGATGACAGCCTCTGAAGGAAGCAGTTTACATCAAGACTTCCTGCATAAGTAATGACGGCAAGATAGAACCTTAATTGATGTACCGTACTTATCTTCAAACATCCCCTTCATTGTGTGCTCAAAATATGAGAAGAAGCATTGGTGGTGCTACAGTGAAACTCAGGTAGGCAAATCGAGTTGAAGGCAGACTTTCCCAACCTGGTGCCCTCCAAGTGTTTTGGTCTTCAACTCCCATCAGTCCCAGCCAGTATGGCCAATGGTCAGGAATGCTGGTAGTTGTAGTCCAAAACATCTGGAGAGCACCAGGTTAGGGAAAGCGGGCTTAAGGGAGGCACACTTTGACCTCTTCCATCAGCCAGGGGACCACTGGCCACTGGGAGGTTGTACTTAGGATGGCCACTTACGCATCACCAAAAGAAAGCTCAAAAGATGACACCAATTTGCATAATATTTGCATATGCAAATGTATATGTATAGCTGCAGATTTTTTTTTTTAAAAAATCATTATAAGCTAAATAGAAATACATCTCACCATGGCGGAAAAGAATGACCAGGTGAGCTGTCTGCCTGAGCAGCCTGCTGTCCAGGTGCCCACTGTTGATGGGCAACTCCAACTCCAAGGCCCCTCTCTGCTCCCCCTCCTGATGGCTCTTTGACTTTAAGCAGACTTGGACTGGGCAGCCCATTCAATGGCACCTTCAAATAGAGGACTGTCATCTGCCAGCTCTACAAGATAGAGGACCATCCTTGTAAAGCAGGATACCTAGCCGCCACCCTAGTTGCATCTTGGCTTCCCAGGAAGAACATGTCAAAGGGGAGACCAGCCTGACCCCATCCACCAGCCAGAGAAGGAGCAGCTGCAGGTAGCTGGCTTCCCCCACCCCGCCAGAAAGAACATGTGGCTCCAACTGCCTTCGGACTGCAGAATTGAAGGGAAGCACATGCTGGCCTCTGCCATCAGCCAGGGGACTCGGGATTACTAGATTGTGTGGGTTTGGGATCTGGGGCTGGATGTGGATGCATGATTGCTATCTGGTGTAAGCAAGGATGTGACAGAGGTGTACAAAATTACACACGGCATGGAGAAAGCAGATAGGGAGGCATTTTTCTCCCTCTCAGAATACTAGAACCCGGGGTCATCTCATGAAGCTGATTGGTGGGAGATACAGGACAGATAAAAGGAAGTACTTCTTCACACAGCACATAGTTATTTTAGACTATGGAATTCACTTCCACAAGATGTAGTGATGGCCACCAATTTGGACGGCTGTAAAAGGGGATGGGACAAATTCATGGAGGAGGAGGCTTTCAGCAGCTACTAGTCCTAATGGTTAAGTGCTACCTCCAGGATCAGAGGCAATATGCCTATGTACACCAGTTGCTGGGGAACATGGGCAGGAGGGTGCTGTTGCACTCATGTCCTGCTTGTGGGTTTCCCGTGGGCAGCTGGCTGGCCACTGTGTGAACTGAATGCTGGACTAGATGGACCCTTGGTCTGATGCAGCAGCAGGGCTCTTCTTCTGTTCTTATGATCATTCCATAGAAAGGCAAGATATCAGTCTTCTAAACAAACAAAGAAAGTGCCACTGCTAAAAATTACTCATCTATCTCCTTTGACCTCACCCCTGCCCCACCCTAAGAAAAGGCACTTTCAACATGAACAAGACAGGGATCGCACCATTACAGGAAATCATTTGCTCCACCCCACACCTTTGTGGTCATTTCCCCCTCTCCATTTCTGTCAAGGCCTGGATTTTACAGGCCTCACACGCTAGCATTGCTTTCCCCCATGTAGTGAGGATCTTTTCTTATTAAATATTGCTTCAAGTAGATGCAACCAGTGATGGAATTTAAAGACAGAGGCCTACCCAGGAGGTGGTCTCAGATGCACACTAGTAACAAGGAAAAATACCCTGCACTGAACAACTCTGTGCAGAGGCAGCGATGGGAACACTCTGTTTCTTTCATTCCCATTTCTAATTTCTGAGACTCTATTAACAATCCAACGTGCAGTTAGTCAGTTTGCCAGCCTTTGCTGGCTCTGTCAGGGGTATAAGGCCTTCGAACTGACACATTTTAAAAATAACCAGTGAGTAAGAGATCCTGCTCCCATTTCTGTAAAAATTCTCCTACAGATGATAAAGGAGTTGTAAATAATTGAACAAAGTGATCTGACGGTACTAAATGTAGTACAGTGCCATTCATATTTAAAGAGTCCACTTATTTATAGGCAGATTAAGCAAAGAGCCTGCCTGTGTTTAAATGAAGAAAACAGTTCAATTGTTGGCAGGGCCGGATTAAGAGCATTATGGGCCTAGGTGCTGAGGATTTTGGTGGGCCTTTTTATGGAAATAAATAAAATGAAGACGCAATTTTATATTAAAACAAATTAAATATTTTAATTACCATTAAAGTGCCAAAACTCAAAAACTCCTGCAGCTCATCAGTAAGGGTCTTCCCAATTTCCCCCAAATTTATTTATTAAAAAAGAAAAAGCAGCCACAACAAAAAGCCAGGAAGCTTTGCTTGACCAAGAATAATTGTGTTGTTCTTGTTGCTTTGTTTCGTTTTCGTTTTTTTGTTAAACTAGCATTTGAACAATTGAGCTGCGAATCAGAAAGATCTTTTGCTCGAGGCTGGAGAGAGAGGTCCCTTCTAAATCTGAATATTACAGACCCTAGCAAGCCCCCATGTGCTTCAAGTAATGCAGATGTGCTTAGAACACCTTTCTAATCTTGAAAAAATCATTAATTATGCTGAATGATAACGATCAGAGCTAACTCAAATCGTGCCGCGTGTCCCTCTATTGTGGGCCTATTGTCTGTTATGGGCCTGGAGCGGCCGCTCCAATCGCCCCTATGTTAATCCGGCCCTGATTGTTGGCTTAGCCGGCAGGCTCTGCAGGAAAGGAGCTTTCTTCACTTTATGCAGGAGGAAATTGGGGGAGCC
This sequence comes from Shinisaurus crocodilurus, assembly GCA_021292165.1. Taxonomy (NCBI): domain Eukaryota; kingdom Metazoa; phylum Chordata; class Lepidosauria; order Squamata; family Shinisauridae; genus Shinisaurus; species Shinisaurus crocodilurus. The sequence continues at coordinate 126,297,376 of CM037876.1, forward strand.
TGTTGCACATTAACAAACAGGGGGTACATTTCTGTATGCCAGACCCCAACAGATCATTTCTAGAAAGAAAGAAAGAAAGAAAGAAAGAACGAAAGAGAAAGAAAGCAGGCCAGCAGGCAGGCAAGTACAGAGACCTGTCGCCCTGCTACCACCACTGCTTGCTTCCCTCGTCCCTGACAGGAAGAACACTTGGCTCCAACTCCCAGTTTCTGTGAGAGTACAGGAAGTGAGGGGGAGCCAGTCAGAGGAAGCACAGCTGATAGATCAGTGTTACTGGTTGTCAGGTACATTCCTGATTTGCACCTGATTTAAAAACAACAACACTGTTGTTAGATTACAAAATCAACCAATATGCAGGTGATGCAATGCTCATGATACACTACTCATGATACACTATCATGATAATGATACACTACTCCTTCCTCCCAAAATGACCACCAATAGCGCATTCAGTTTATACATTTTATAGATTTTTTTTAAATCAATTTTTAAATTTTAAATCTATAAGATTTATAAACTGCATATGCAGTCTTTTTTCTTTTTTTTGAGTAGATTACTGTGACGGACTGTGACTGGTCCATTGCGCGGGTGCGGCACTTAAAGGGTTAACCGGCACCGAAGACATGCCCTTTACACGGTTTCTGAGAACTTTAAACCCAGCTGCTACCAACCATTGACACTGAATCACATAGAATCGTATTGAGGCAGTAAGCAGCTAATTTCAAAGAGTTTAATGGAGCAGAACTAATAGACTACAGGAATTTCACACCATAAACAAGGAAGTCGATAAAAATAACTGAAGCGGAAAGCTTCAATACACATACGAGGATAGGCTTTGCTCAATACAGAAGAGTAACCTTACATCAGAGACTCTGACTTACTGATCTAGCGTAGCGGTCTGTGTAGCCGGTCTCCGGGCGTCGCACCCAGGGTTAAAAGTTGCTTGGTCCTGACCGGAGCCAGGGACCTGATCTGTGCAAGCCTGCACCGAGTTCCCAACAACCCTTTGCCTCTAGGGCTTGTCTTTTTCTACCCTCCCTTGCCCCCTCCCCGCCCTTGATGACCAGGTGGGCTGGTTCTGCCCTGCGGGGTGGTGGCGCCTCTCGGGTGTTGGCATCTCCTGGATACTTTGGGATACTTTGCAGCTCTTTGAGACTGCTCCCCACCTTCGGAATGTTGATGCCCTTCCTTGAGGGGAGATGTAAGGGCGCCCTATTGAGGGTATGCAGATGTAGCTATGCAGATGTGACCACGTACAACCGGTCTGCCCAGAATAGTGTCTCCTGTCTCCTGGGTGGGGATTATGCAGAAAGATGGGGGAACGAGGGGTGTCAGCAACAGGGGGAATACTAGGTCAGGGTTCATTCATCCGTGTGTGCTCAGGCTTTCTCCACAATTACAAACCCCCTGATCCTTGCAATGTGTTTGAATGAAACGGGACTCTAGCCCAGTGCTGGCCCAAGCAGCTTCAGGGTCTGATGTGAGAAGTGTGCTCGCACACATGCATGCATACGCACGCAGACACCTGGATCTCGTGTAACGTTGCAGAGGGTGATGGGCACACCTTTCAGATTGTACGCAACTGCCTCCTCTGAATCATCATTGCATGAGATCGTATGAAACGTCCTTGTATGGAATCAGACCATGGGTTGGCCCATCTAGCCTAGAATGGCCTACTGTGGCTGTCAGCAGCAATCCAGGGTCTTGGGCACTTTCCCAGCCCTGCTCCCTCATATCCTTACTGGAGATTGCAGGGGCTGAACATGGACTTTCTGCATGCAACGCATGTGTTCTAGCACTGCGTCATGGTGGCCTCTCTCCATGCACCTCTCATATCACAGATTATGTTGTGCAGCTGCTTGAGCCAGCAAAATATCCTGGGCTGGCCTTGGGATTTGATGTATGTTCTGGATCCAGTATATGGTTTATTTGCATCTCTAAAAATAATACTGCTGCTCTAAGCAACTGCTTGAGTTCCTTGTGTGTGTAGTCAGGCTGGCCTCGAGTCGAATGGTTGCTAGGGGTCACTGAGGTGAATGTCTTACTAGAAAATGTCTACTCGATGAGCATGTTGAAGTTCCTTCATGGGACACTGAATACTGGCCTTTAAAGTGATGTTGGGTCCTTGCTTTAGGTAGGTCCCTGCAAAGCCTCCTGAATGTAGCCATGTCCCTGAACACAGTCACTATCCGTTTTGTGCTTGCTGGTTTTTCCCTCCAAAGCTGACCCTCACAAGCTCTGGTTTAAGTGAAATACAGAAGCTGGTAGTAGCACTGCTTCAGCTGTGAAAGTAACCTGGGGATAATCTACACCTAATGGTTATTGCAGTACTGGATCGCTTTTGTGACTTGCAGGGCACACAATGCGCTTACTTTTCAGTTGTCTGTCTTGCATTCTCTTAGCTGATTGTTTTTGAGGGCCAGGGAACATTCTGCTTTTGTCTCCCAAAGCTGTATCCGGGCTTTGGCAAAGCAGAGATTGCTTTCCCACCTCTCTCCCCACGGCTTCTCTCTCTTGCAAAGTGAACTGAAGGGCAAGTGCTTCCCTCTTCCCCTTCCCTCCCTTTTGAAAAATAAAGTTTTGAATGCCCCTTTCAATCCACTGCCCCAAAGTACAACTAGCTGTAAATGAGCCAAAATGCATGTCTACTCAGAAGTAAATCACAAAGCGAATAGGACCTATGGGGCGGGAAACAGCAGCAACTCTGAGATTGCTTTCCCGCTGCCCTCCTTCCCCACAGCTTCTCTCTGCACATCTACTCAGAAGTAAATCACATTGATCTCAACGGAGCCTATGCTTGGGAAACTTAGCATGGGAGGGAGACTGCTTTGGGAAATTGGTTTTGGATGGAGGGGAACGGGGCATGCTGATCCTGCTGGCTTCACCCCATGGGGGACGTGGGGGCGGCGGGGGGGGCGGCGGCAGCAGTAGCAACACAGCCTCCCCCTCTCTTCCCTTCTCCTTCTCCATGATTGTGAGGGGGCAGGAGGAACAGGGTTTTTTTTCTTTTTAAAAAAACAATCTCTGGTTCGCTCCTTCACTGCTGCGCATAGATGATGAACAAAACAACAGCAGCACCCCTTTCTCTTAAAGGGCCATTTCCCCTGCATGTGCAAGGCAATAGCCAGTCTTACCACTATGGCAGTGTTCTCCAACCTTGGGTCCCCAGATGTTTTTGGCCTACAACTCCCAGCATGCCCCAGCCAGCTATGCATTCGTGAGTTTCATTTTCCCCTCATGGAGTTAAAGTTTCCTTTTCAGTGAGAGAAGTCACCTTTTCCCCTTAATGGAGTTAAGTTTCATTTCCCCAGTTTGAGGTCACCTGATTGTAGCCTCCTAAAGTTGTGGGAGTGTATATAAAGGGGAGGCAGAAGCAGCAGAGGGAGAGAGAGAAACTGTGTGGAGAGCAGAGAAACTGCAGGCACCAAGAAGCAGAGACTGAATATCACTGGAAAAAAATGCAGAACAGCCAGAGCTAGGCTGGGAAGGAATCTCTATTAAGGTAACAGGTGAAAGAGTAGCTAGGGTAGAGAGAACTGTGTTATTATTTTTTATTTCTATTATACCTGCTTTTTGAAAGTATACAGCTCTGTTTGTGTAATTACCTTAAGTTAATGTGGATCTACTATACCAAAATTTACTAATGTAAACAGTTATTGTTAACATCAAGTTGTTTGGAGTGTCTTTTGAACCACGCCTAAGGCCTAATCCCATGTTACTGGGAGGAAGAAGGTAAAAGGCAGAGAATTGGCATCCTGTCCTGATACAGGAGGGGCTCTTAAAGAGGCAGATATCTTTAAGGAGCTGATCAAGGTGTCCTGGTACAGGTGGAACCTTGACAAGTGCCTATATAGTTTTGGTAAAACAAATTTAAAAATGTTTTGCACTTCAGTCTCCCATGGTACAATTTTATAAATTCAGCAGCAGCAATTACAGTCTCTCCTTCACCGCTCTCCTCTCTAAAATTCTGAAACATTCCTCCACCGCCTGCAGCTTTCTCTGCCATTATTCAGGGAGGGAGATGATTCCATAATATCATTACCCTGACTGCAGCAGTTATTTTTTTTGTTTTTGTTTTTTTGAAGGAGCAACATTAAATGACAAACAAACAAACCCCAGAATAGAAGCATTTGACACAATCTAGCCAATATAAGCTAGAGAAAGTGGCAGAAAAGCCTTCTAAAAATAACATGCTTCACTCTAGAGCTGAGCAGGACCTCAGAATTCAACTTCTGTGTCATTAATTGTATACATAGTACTGGTGATATAGTGCTTTAAACTGTGGGGATGGTAAAGGCATAAAGCAAATGAAGTGTTAAACTGGTTTTAAAATCCCAACATTCCTTAGTACTTATTAGAAAGTCTTTTGTGTCCTCAAGGCAGTCTGTGAACTGATTGAGAGGGGGGGGGCAAAATATGCTGACTTTGGCTGCAGTGTTATCCTGACTGCAGAGTGCAGACTCCATAAAACAAAAGGTACATGATTCTGGCAAGAATACAAAAATCACAATTGTTCTGGAACAAAAGGATATACAGCCTGCAGTGAGAGAGGAACACACATGGAGAAGCCATGAACAAAATGTGACATTTTAAAAAATCTATGTAAAAGCCACAATGTCTAATCATGGGAAAGGTTGAAAACTCACACTTGATCCTAGCCTTTCCCCATCTTTGAAATAAACCATGTCCTCTAACACCACTGGTGGTAGAACATAGCCACCTCAGACAGAATTACTTCCCTACCATCGCTCTTGATATGGGAATTCCGGTCTCTGAACTGAATTTTTTTTAAATGTTCCCCAATCTTCCATCCTACCATTTGAGCTAATTATCTTGGCTAGCCAAGAGTTACAAAATGCATGATGGTGCAGAGAACTGAACATCCAATTACCGGACCATTCTTTTGGTTTCTCCCTTCCATGTTTTGATGTACTTCCCCTTCTTCCCTCCCCATTCCTTTTTCCTTGTGTGTCATGTCGTTTTAGATTGTAAGCCTGCAGGCAGGGACTTTCTTGTTAATTGTTGTAAACCGCCCAGAGAGCTTCAGCTATTGGGCGGTATAAAAATTAAATAAATAAATAGACTTTAGCCACCCCCCAACCTTGTGTGCACAATCTAGTCTAAGATGGAATGGACATTCTCAGATTTCAATCCCTTCTGTTTCTCACGTGGCCGAGTCTCCATCCATCCAGATTTCACTTGGGGCTAAACTAGGTGTCACAAGGGAGGTGGGTATACTGTTAACCATATCCCAATTATGTGTAGGGTGGTTAAGTGAAAAGCAGTTTATGGGAGGCTGCCAGTTGGAGGGGAGGAATGATGGAAAAAGGCTGCTTAATCCTGTATTTTTTTTTTCTTTCCAGGGAGATAGAGAGATGCAGGTGCCCATATCTTCCCCCCTGTAGGTGGAAAGCAAGTTGGGAGGCTGAGAGGTTGCCTAAATTTTTTTTTTTAAATAAATACAAATAAAATACAATTTTGAGTGCATAATGGGCTGGAAAGTGTGAAACAGCCCCCCCCCACGCCATTTAATTTCTGCACTCAAGCGGGTCACTGATTTTCATTTTAAAATCCCACTGAGGCCATTATACAGATTTCTTCTGAAACATCTCATTCAGCCTCCACACATCTTGTGACTGTCTTGAGGACGAGGACAACACACAAATGGTATTCAGACAACACTCTCCTGAACCATTAAAATCATACAATTGCTGTAACCATTTTGGAAAATGGCATCTGCAGACTGACACTGACTTGCTCATGACACCTACCTACGGTAGGTTTTTCTCATTCTAAACCATGTCTTCTGCATCATAAGGCGGAAATTGAAATCCCTATGAAGGTCTGTTACAGGGACAGGATTACATAGAGAAATTCTAAATGACGGGCCAGTGTATGGGAAGGTTAGTGAAAAAAAGGGCAAATGTAAAGAAAGGCCTTGCAAGACCCTGGTTGAGTTCAGCATATAACAATTCTGCTGCGGTCCAGTGCTATTTGACCCAAATAAATTTGAAGCATCCTATTGTACAATGTCATTCCTGTTCCACAGCCAAATATTTAGTGGTTTACAGAGGCAACAGGCCAAGTTCCAAAGCTGTGGCCAGTGGATAATTTAAGGCAGATAATTGTGGATCTTTGTGAATGCTTGAAGAATAGGCTGGTCTCCTGGCATCATCCAGCTAGAAAAAAATCATTTTAAAAAGCTAGGAATATGTCTAGTTATTTCCTAGTGTTAGCTTTCCACATAAACAACTGCTACAGTTCCCAAGGGGTGTTATGCAATTGTAAATGAGAAGGGACTTGTCTGTACTAATTATAACAGAGTTAGTTACCCATGAGGCAAGTACTTCTCTAAGGCATGCTCTACCAGCCTTCCCAAGCTGGTGCCCTCCAGATGTGTTGGACTACAATTCCTACCATCCCCAGCCAACATGGACTGTACACCACCAAGAACCCTGGTTATTGGGTGATCTAAGAGTGAAATTGTGGAGAAAGCCTGACACGGGTACTCATGCCCACACACGCACGCACAACCCAGTCTCTTCCCAAGGGGGGCGGGAGAGGGAGACTGGAAATACGAGGAAATAGCCAGACGGATCTGCATGCCAACAATGGAGGACCTCAGTTGGATTCCACAAAATCCAGGATAGGACCATCAAGGATCATCAAACTAGCAGGGCAGTCTCAAAGAGCTGTAAAGTACCCAACACATCACCTTTTCCCCCGGGCAGGAATAAGCCCACCTGACACGAAGGGGCAGGCATAAGCCCCACCTGACTGCAAGGGCAGGAAACTCAGGGGTAGAAAACCCCTCTCCCCTCCTTTTGGGGGTGGTTGGGAACACGGGTTGCTTTTTCGTCAAGATTCGTCCTCCAGCAGTGGCTGGGATAAGCTGTTCTCTTCCCCGGATCGGGCAGACCCGGAGCCAGGCTGAAATTGACCAGCATAAAGTCTTTAGTCTAAGGTAACTGACTAATCCCCAATGCGCTAGCCTGGGAACCCGTTCATTGATAAGCTCGGAGATCACGTCAGGTCATGTTGACATTATAGTATTCCTAGAAAGCTATTAGTTCCGCTCCGTATATTGTATAGTAAATAAAAGCCTTATTTGGTCATACAAAGGGCTGGAGTTTCCTTTTGTTGAGCAAACCTCCTAGTCAGTTTCAATCGCTTGTACGGGCTGTAACTCAGTGCCGGTTAACCCGTTAAGTGCCGAACTCACGCATAGGACCCGGGTGCTGGTCCTTCACAGAAATAAATAGGGAAACGTATAACACATTTGGGATTAAACAAACAAAAAAGCACAGACAAACAAAACCAACTACACAATACCAATTTCAATCATTATTTTATTCGAAGAAAACATTGCTTTTCCCCCTCTTTTTCCAGATTTTGTGAAAGGAACAAATTAGTAACTGTAAAATATTACAAGAAAAGGAGAAATAAAAACTTTGATTTTGCATATGCTTGCCTACTTATCAGCGGAAGGATGACTTGAGACATTATGAGTTACAACAAACCAACTTCATATAACGTGTGAAGTTCTGCTTACGTTACAAATTAGGTACCTTTTTAAAATCCAGCCTAATTTTATCCATCAGCATTCAGTAATTACAATTTTATATTACACTTTGGAACAATCACTCATTTAGATGGTACCAATTATTTGAGTAGTGGGAAAAGAGCCCCCTTTCTTGGCAGAATATGCAAACAGTAAATCATGACAATACAGATAACAGGAAGAAAAGTAAATACGAGCAAGATCAAAAAGTGCTCTATATCGTTATTTTTATGAATCAAGTGTGAAAGGAATAAAACAAAGAGATGCAGTGGTGTAGTTAAGTAATTTCAGATTCTTGCTCGAATGGACTACTTACAGCCCCCTCCCCCTTTAGATGGTAACATGTATTATTACTTCACTTACTTCAAAATACAGTAAGCCAGCCCTGCTGTCTTTAGGGCTCCCCTGCTCATTTTCCTGAGTCGGGCCCTGGAGTTCTGACTGGAAGTACTGCCCTGATGGCACCACTGAACATATGAGGGATAACAGATCTCAGGTTTTAATCCTGAAGGTCAGGTTGTATCTTTTTCCTTTGTACCTTGATTGTGTAACCGTGGCTGCAGACAATACTTGAATTAAGCAACCTCTAGTATGTTTAGGCAAGCCATTTCAGCAAGGGTGAGTCTTGGACCAATGGCAGGGATTCAGCTGAGAGTTTTTAAAACATAACGGTTTTATGCTAGAGTTCCAAGGATTCTTCGTAAAACCTTGATCCTGACATTTAACACACAATTCTTATCCAGCTTTTATGTCATACACATTTTTTTTGGTATTTTAAGAAAATTATTCATGTAATATTTATAATCAAGATACAAAGGGGAGTTTCCACATGCACACTAAGACTCCTGAGCCACCCTTCACTCCACAGCACCCCATACCCCCTGAGAACTGCTCCAAACATTTAGAAGACCCTCCAGAACTGCCTCTGTTGCAACATGAGTTGCAGTCTAAACTTGAGTTGCCCAATTTCCTGAGGCTCAGACCCTGAGACTCAGCAAACTGAAGCTAGGAGCTGAAGGGCGGTGATCAGTGTGAAGCCTGGTGCGGGGCACTGTAGCACCCTGGAGGTCAGGAGAAAGAGCCTGGCGGAAATGTGTGGAAGTGAACAGCAAAAGTTCTCAGGCTAAGAAGAAAATGGCCTGCCCTTTTGATTCCGAGCCATCGACTGAATTTTTACTCCTCCCGCTGATGACCCTGAGAAGGAGACTAAAACTCTAAAATCTCAAAACCTGAAACCTGGCAACCCTTGAGAACTGGAACTGAAAACGTGGCTTATCCTTAGTCAGGAAATAGGTATGACCCAGTGGCATGTGAAAGTGCTTGGGTATTTATTTACACAGTGTTCTTTGGGTTCCGGCCTGTTTATTCAAATTTTGAGTATGCCCTACTCCAAGGCCCAGGCTGGGTAATATAATAAGTTAAAAACATACATAAAATCACATAACAGATAAAATATATCTATAACCAAATCCATATCACAAAATGTTATGGTCTCCCCAACTTGTTTATGTTTATCAACATACACAGAGAAGATCTTTTAACAATCACAGGGGAGAAATATATACAAGTAGACTTTTGTACACATTGGATAACTTTTCCCAGACTTAAACTCTAAGCCCTTTACTTTACAGAAAAATAAGAAGTGAGTCTCCATTTATTTTAGAGAAAAATATATAGTTACTAAAATTCTTCCTTAAATATAGCCATTTCTTTTTTTAAAAAATCACTCTGGTTGAGGAACCTATTTACAAAAAAAGACATGCAAATATTCAAAAGGGTTTTTTAAATTAGTCTGTGCCCTGTGCATCTTGAGGTTGTGAAGGGGAAAAAAGGGGGGGGTCAGAGAACAGCACAGTGCATGAGCATGAGCATGTAGTCTTTAGCGACTGCCCAAAACATGTCAATATACTCAGCCAAAGTGTTCACAAAATCTTATTAACACACATGACCATGTATACCTGCATTTATATACCCTTTTAAAAAATGAATTGGCACATTAGGTAGAAAAGACACTCTTATCCATAAAAATAGGTTGACTTGAAATTTGTCCATAACTCAGAAAATTTTGATTTAAAACACAGACTTGCCTTTGAAAAAGAAACCTTTGCATTAAAACCTTTATTTATAAAGTAACTTCATTATAAAATTATCAATTCAAGAACTGTTGTTTTAAAAATCACTTTTGTATTAGAATATCAAATCACTGAGGCACTAATAATTAACAGGCTACTACAGCTCACATGAAAACAATGTCCTAACAGCCAGTGATGTAGAACACAATGTGCAGAATCCAACTGTGTCATTCTGCTAGCATGAACAATATTGTGCTAGCAGAAATTATGAGCAAGGCAAGAATCCAACTAAAGTTCTGTTTGTGCAACCACCTGCACAAGAAGTTGTGCAACTTCTTTCAGGAGTGGGCACATGTGCTCCATATGTTCCACTAACGAACAATGCTTATGTGCTTGCACAACTGAAAGATTTGGTGGAGCTCCGCTAGCGCTATTTTAGTTTGCAGAATGACACCATTGGATACTGCCCAATATAAACATTCAGTCTCATGTCAATGCCTGATCAGAAGGTCTCTTCCCAGAAAACATATTGTTTTCCAAATTGAACAAATCCAACTGGATCCTAGGTAAATTATAAAAGAAACTAATTTATAACATATTTAGGTATATACATAGTACTGTGTCTCCTGGGATATGCAGTTATAAAAAAAGATTCTGAATTTAAATAAGCTTTTAAATAGACCAATACAAACAAATAATGCTTATCAATTATTTACTTAAGTAAACATATGATGTTACTTCTTAAACCAAAATTTGGGAATCTATTTTGACTTAAATGTGAAGTAGCATCTTTCAGAACTTAAGTTGTTTTAATTTCTTTCAAATACTTTCAGAACTATATTGTGAGCTTACAGGGAAACCAGAAATAACTCGTCTTTTCCTTTCAAAAACTGCTATGTATGTTTACTTTCAATGAAAGTTAAGGGTTAGAGATATTGATTAAGTGCAGCATTCTGGGTTAACAGTTGTGTGTGGCCTAAGAGGCTGTAGATAAATCTTCCTTCCAGGAGGAGGGGGGGGGGGACAAAAGATTATCAAAAATACATTTCTCATCACTGACCTTGTTCTAGAATGATGGTCCCTGATGCTCTTGTTTTCATCAGCAGAGATCAAGCTAACAGGGGAGGGAGAAATTATTTTGCAAATTTTTAATTACAGGCATACCTCGGAGAATATTGCTGGTTTGGTTCCAGACCACGGCAATAAAGCGAACATTGTAATAAAGCGAGTCACATGGTTTTTTTGGTTTCCCAGTGCATATAAAAGTTATGTTTACATTATATTGTAGTCTATTAAGTGTGAATAGCATTATGTCTAAAAAAAAACCCCAATGTACATACCTTAATTAAAAAATACGTTATTGCTAAAAAAAAAAAAAATGCTAACCATCATCTGAGCCTTCAGCAAGTTGTAATCTTTTTGCTAGTGGAGGGTCTTGCCTCGATGTTGATGGCTGCTGAATTCAAATGGTAAAAAACCACAGTATCTGCGAAGCGCAACAAAACAAGGTATTCTGTACTGTCCAGAACTTCCTGTGCAATCCTATGCATGTTTATTCAGAAGTACATCCCACCGTGTTAAATGAGATCTACTTCCAGAAAAGTGTGCCTAGGACTGTAGCCTTAATTTCACTGATTTTCAATGTATCATATTATATTGCTAGTCAAAAATTACACTTTACTCATAGTTCCTTTAATTTCTATCAGTTATTGACTTGGATCCAATGATCCCACTGTATGAGCTGAAGTAATTTTTGCATGAGGGAGACATTCCCTACGTGCATTCCCTTCAAAACTTGCTCCAGATGATCAGGGATTCTCCAAAACAGGAGGAGGATGCAGAGGGCTGCAGATGGTGGGAAATTGGTGATCCCTCTGCACACACGAGCAGGATTGTCTTCTGCTCAAGCAGTAGGATCTTTGGATCCAAGCCACTGTGGGTTGGGTTTTGTCTGCCAGGTATGAAAACTGAGCCTTGTGTACAAGGTAAACATATCCACTTTTGCAAGGTAGTGTACTATATTTTACTAAGATAGAATAATATACAATTTTAAATTCAACATCTCTCCGCTGTGACAAAGTTGCATGGAAGTCTATCAAACAGGGCCTTCAGTGCTTTCAACAAAAATTATGTCTCGTAACTTTTACATAACAGAACAGTGCAATGTGCAGCATGTCCATAGAGCAGCAACATGAACAGTTTGTAGGTGTATTAGCTTATTGTTGGACTCTGAACCTGTTCCATTTCTAGCTCTGGTGCATCAAAAGATTAAACAACAAAAACTTGAACTCGCCCCCTGAAGCCCGTTCTTGTTTGCCTCTTTGTAGAGCAAGACAGAATCCAAGTCTGTATGATTCATTTCACAGTGCAAAGAAGACTCTTGTCTCCGGTCCCCTCCCATGTCTTTACTTTGGAAGAAGCCCTTGCAGTGGTTCTCTGCCTCTTTTCAGGAATGCCCATGATGGCTGCAGTGTTCAGAAATGTCCTCTTGGACTTCCTTGTCACCTTTAGTTTTTTAGCATCACGTTTTTCTTTTTTAAGGTGCTTTCCTACAGTAGCTTTCTTTGTCTGGTGCCTGGGAATAGATGAAGTAGAGGATTTTAGGATACAAGAAGATATCTTTCTCATCCTCCCCTCCTTTTGCTGAGTTGTAGTCCTGGGTGGCTGTTTTCTACTGCCTCGCCTAACAAGACTATGCTTGACAAAGGCTGGTCCTGACGCTTTTTTTGAAAAGCCTGGTTCTCTACTATTGCCTTTTTTCCTCTGCCACATTGCTTTTGGATTGTCTCTTTCCAAACTGCCAGACACACTTGACTTCAAAAGAGGTTTGACTCCCTTCCTATTAAATGGAGTTAATCGAAAGTCACCTTCCCGCTGTGACTGGTGAGAGTTCAATGGTGAAAGGACTACGTGTTTATAGGATTTCTCTGAATTGTTACATACCAGAAACTCAGATCTTTCTGTGGAAATAGAAGATGCATCTGCCTTATGAATTGAATTCATATCATTCTCCTTAACTGGGTTCAGCATGAAAGATGCTGATAAGCCATGGAAATCTGGTGAATTGAAAGACTTTGGTACTATGCATTCATACTGTGCATCAGCTTGTTTCTTCCTGTTTGCATCAAGGTTGAGACTCCTGAATAGCTGCCGAACATGTGGAGGCTTCTTTGCCTTTTCACCAGCTATGCTTTTGGGAGGTGTTTTTAAAACTCTATTAGTCAATGGGTCATAATATTTAATAGAACTTTGTTTGTATTTGTACCGTACGGAGTCCTTACTATCTGTGGAGTTGTAGCTTCTTCTCATTTTGGGAACGTCTTCAGGTTTGCTTCTAAACTGTTTCATCTCTGGACAAGAAAGAACATAAACCACTGTTTGGGGCTGTAAAGGACTCATAATTTTGGTATAAGATTCAGGAAGCTTGAGGGCACACAGTCTAGTTTTCATGGAGGGTGTCTTCTCACTCTCTGACCAAACAAGGTTAGCTTTCTGATTTGGCGGCTCATAGTCCTTTCTAATGATTTTTTGTTTTACTACCGGATAGTGTATCAAACTGGTTTGTGTGCCATGGCTAACCTTGACTACTTGGCATCTTGAGGCAAGGCGCCAAGTCCTTTTTTTAGGCCTCCTCGATGTTTCTGGAATATGTTGTGTTTCTGAGATTACACACGCATTGCTGAAGTCAGAGCCACCACTTAACACATCAGTAAATTCTGGAAGTACTTTAGCTGATGCAACCCCTGCTTTGTTAGCTGCAACTGCATTGATACTCCCTTCATTTTTCTGCTTTTTCTTTCTTAGCCTCCTCCTTGCACAATTAGCCAGGGACTCAGTATCAAAGTGGCAGCGGAAGCGACCTTCCCTGAAATCTTGCACAAGGGCTTCAATTTTCATATCGTCTTCATACATGATCTGGGACCATGTCTTTCCTACAAAGGAAGGAGGCACATGGGGCAGAGCTGGAAGAACTGGTTCTTCATTATGATCTGACACGTCCTTTTCTGCTTCTGCTGCTTGCTGCACGAAGCCACTTTTAAGAATGGAACTGAGCTGGGTGCCATAGTTCTCATCTTGTAAGTTTACTTGAACCTTTTTGAGAAGTTCTAGATTTTTAACTGTTGCCTCAGGCAAGAGTGCTCCTGACTGGACAGCTGCATCACAATCAAAACTTATGTCTGAACCATGCACACTACTCTGGTCCAGAAGTGACAGAATATTTACACAGGAATTAGTATCTTCATCTCTGCAAGGCAACTCTTTGGGGGGAGGTACATAGCAATATTTCAGAATGACTTCTTCAATTATTTCATCTACAGAAGTTTCATTACTTCTACCTGACTGATTTTCTTTTTTTCCTGATAATCGGGAAGCTGTTTGAAAAGCCAGGTTGCTGCTGGTACCCACAGGGTTGCTAGTGTTCCTGAGACAGAAGTCAGAGATCTGAGTTTCATCCTGAGGTTGTAAGCCATCTTGTTTCAAAAAAAGCTGACCTGAGATTGAAGAGTTGCCTTGATTACAGACAGGACTCTCATGTGACACCATTCGTGACTTGGCTGACTGCAAAACAGGACCCAAATTTGGATTCAGTAATCCATCTTGATTGCATATGCCCTGCTTAGTTTGCTCACACATTTTATTTGAAACCAAATCTGGTTTTAGTGAATATCTAATATATTTTGCAAGTATATGAGGAGTGGGTGGTGAGTGGCTAGTGGGTCGTGGATGGGGTAAGAGGTTCACAGCTGTAAATGGGGCTTCATGGCTACTTTCAGTCAGAGCACCTTCTGCTAGAACAGGTTTTTTTGTAATACTGGGGATATCCACCATTTGTTGTGAAGTTCCTAGACTGTGTTCTGGTCCTCCTTCTAGTTTTTGGATAGGTGTGACTAGCACAGAAGCCTTCTTCAGTTCCTCATGTGATCTCTGAGAAATAAGGCAGCCAGACTCTGCAGTGAAGCCACTATCAGTGCTCGGTTCTTCCCCCCTGCTTGCTGTTCTCTCTTTCTCCATCACTTCCACTGAAAGAAGAGTCTCACCCCTGGGAAGAAGCCGGGAGCTGGTGAATGGCATGTCATCATAAGTTGGTCTGGGGAAAATCCACATAAATATTGTAAGTGTACTTCACAGCAGACTGGGATTTGCAACTAAGAGAATAAGAGCCAGAAGAGTAAATAACATTGAAAATAGCACTATAGTACGAACGGCACTATAGCTACAAGTCAAAAAGACCACCAAAAAGAAGCACTCTCTTATAAACTGCGCCATTTGTTTAAACCCCATTAATGGTGGGGGAAGGGAGGAAAGCTTTGCAATTCTGCTGCATAGGAGAGATTGCAACACTATTCCCAGAACTACTCCTCGTGCCAAGAATCTCTGCCTCAGTGATTAGCGCTCTTCTGAGCTACTGGAGCACTGGGGAGGGATCTTTGGGGACAGCACAAATAAAAGAGCACAAACCTTCATTTTGACAGCTTTAGTTACAGTAGCCTCTCTTTGTTACAGGAAAGCTTAATGTAATAATGCAGCTAACAGCTGCCTGTGACCATCAGAGCACACTCTCATTCAGAAGAGGCAAACTACACCTGTTATGTCATTGCATCATAAAATTAGAAATGCTACCTGGATAGGTTTGTAATAATTTGTAAGCTGCCTTGACTTAAATTTAAAGCAAGGCAGAATAAAAAAATAAGCAACATTTATAAACATTGAATACACTATATTCAGTATCAATGTATACACGGACAGAGACCTGGTTTGCACATAATGTTAACCCATGGCTTATTTAACCTAGGGTTTGTCTGACAGATGACAAAACAAACCACAGTTTGCTTTCTCAACCCCTGGGTTGTTTGTTTTCCTCCTCTGACAAGCCAGCTAAGCTAGCTAAAACCAGAGAGCCTTGCCAGATACTGGAATCACATTAAAATCAATATAATAGTTGTACTATAGATTCAAATACCTCCCATATCAAATAAGAAAGGTCTACATTCTTATGACTGTGTGGGTACATTCCACCGAGGGTAAAAAAAAGTACAGACCTGGTTTGCATGAGACAGCTGGGTGATCATGAGAACCAGGTCTGTACCTTTATTTAACCCACTATGAGCCACAGTGTATGCCAGGTGTGTGCAGCTGCCATTTTGAATATTCAACCCTCGATCGAGGCAATTGGAAGTTGCGGCAAGTCGTGCAAACCTGGCCATCGTAGATTATGCGAGGGTAAAACAGGCATAACTCTACTACTAACTGAGGGTTGTTTAACCCTCAAATAACCCACGATGGCCGGGTTCTCGCAAAATGCCGCAACCCCCATATTCAAAATGGCAGCCACACATGCTGCAGCTCATGGTGGGTTAAAAAACCCTCAATGAGCCGGCCATGTTTTGTGAACCAGCTCATAGATTCATGGCAGTTGCCTGGAATTAGGTTCCAGCAGAAAAACTGGTCTGGCTAGTTTTGTTTGAAAGTGTTAAAAAAATATCCAGTTTAGAGACTTTATTATATTAAGCAGTATACAAGCACTGAAAATAAATAAATAAATAAATACTAAGACTACCGGTCACATGGGATAATCCAGAGCAGTTTCTGGATCCTTGACACTTTGCACCTTGCAGATTTAAGCTCTTGATAACCAGATCAGTGAATGGAATATCAGATTTTAGAGAGAGACTGAACAGTGTTACATATGTTCCAGTAGCATCCTGAAGTCTAAAAATCAATACATTCTCTTTTCAAAAAGGAGAACCTCAGCAGCATGAAACAGCAATCTTCAGAAATATCTTCCCTACCATCAATACAGCACATAACATAAAAGCATAACGGATAAAACACAAAGTAAAAAACCCCTCTACACTAACTTTTATAAATAATACATCAGGTACCAGAGCAAAATACTATTTTAGTCTGCACTCATTAGGATGACCTACTCACTGGCTCGTGGCTGCCACATGTGAGTGATGTGATTATAGCTATCCCAGAATAGTCAGATGTTTATTTCACTCCAGGAGTTGATTATTAAGAAGTACCAATGGTGACCTCACAGCTGATATTCCAGATGGAATTTTGCTCAACAGAGTTTGAAAGTCAAAAGAAAAGAGAAATGAAATCACTGAATCCCACAAAAGGATGTGATTGTTCTGTTTGCACTCAGCACCGAGTGAGCCTCTAGGCCAGGCCAGGCCTGTACAACTTGTCACGTACCATGCTGAATGCAGCCCATGAGGCCCATTTTGTGCCATGTGCTTGACAATCGTGGGGGCATCATGATGAGTCTCAGCAAGGAGCACAGGATTTTTGGCCCTGGATCCCCACCCAGGCCTCAGACAGAAGAAAGAGGATAGAGCATCACCTTCTCTTTCTCCCCAGCTCAGCTTCCAGGTACCCAGTCAAGTTTCAAGGGAACCTGCTCGGGCCTGGCTACCTCTAGCCCTTAAATACTGCTTCCAAGTAACACCCACTTCCTGTTTCCAGCTATCTCCTGCGAGACAAAGGAGTTTGTCTTGTTCCTCTTCTAGCCTCATCTCTGGGGCTATCTCCAGTTAACGATAGCCATGGTTAGTTTACATAAACCAGCTTCAGAAACCATGGTTTGAAATTGGCTTATTTTAACCAACAATAATTAATGTTAACTACAGTTTGTTGCTTCAGATGTTAACTACAGTTTGTTGCTTTTAAAGGTAGAACCAAAACCTTCCAAGGTTCTAGGGAGAGTGCACAAGTCCAGCAGGAGGCTAGGCTTGCCTCCTAAAACACAGTTTGGCATGACATCTGAGCAAGACCCCTAAATCTGACCTATTTCACAAGGTTGTTGAGAAAATAAATGGGGAATACTTCATCATATACGTATATACTCGACTTTAAGTCGGCCCTAACATAAGTCGAGGCCCCTAATTTCACCCCCCAAAACTGGGAAAACTTATTGCCCCCCAGTATAAGTCTAGGGTGGAAAATGTACGAGGGGAGACTCCCGCCGCCACCCCCAGACACCCCACCCACACCCCCGTACCTGCACCCGCCGCTGCCGACAGCCCCTCCCCCGCCGAAGCCGCGCCGAAGCCCCCCCATGCCACCCCCACGCTACCCCCAGACACCCCCCGTCACCGTACCTGCTCCCGCCGCCGTAGCCCCACTTCGGAAGGGGAGGGGCGCGAGCGATCCTCTTCCCGCCCGAACCTGCGCCTTTTGCGGCCGGCCGGCCGGCCGGCCGAGCTGGCTGGCTGGCAGGGGCCAGCTCGGAGCGCGGTGCCATCGCGCTGGGGGAGGGCGCACGGAGGCCCCCTCTCCGCCGCTCTCCACCAGACACCAGATCCAGGGGGGCGCCTGAAGTTTCCTTCCCCCCCCGCCTCTCTCTCTATTTTTCTTCCGGCGGGGGGCGGCGTTTGCTTTCCTCCCTTCCGCCGGACGGTCCGTCCTTCGTCCCTTCCTCCCTTCCGCTCAAGCAGCGCCCGGGCAAGTGGGGACGGCGTTAGATCCAGGGAAAGCAAACGCCGTCCCCGCTTGCCCGGGCGCTGCTTGAGCGGAAGGGAGGAAGGGACGAAGGACGGACCGTCCGGCGGAAGGGAGGAAAGCAAACGCCGCCCCCCGCCGGAAGAAAAATAGAGAGAGAGGCGGGGGGGGAAGGAAACTTCAGGCGCCCCCCTGGATCTGGTGTCTGGTGGAGAGCGGCGGAGAGGGGGCCTCCGTGCGCCCTCCCCCAGCGCGATGGCACCGCGCTCCGAGCTGGCCCCCGCCAGCTAGCTAGCCAGCTCGGCCGGCCAGCCGGCCGCGAAAGGCACAGGTTCGGGCGGGAAGAGGATCGCTCGCGCCCCTCCCCTTCCGAAGTGGGGCTACGGCGGCGGGAGCAGGTACGGTGACGGGGGGTGTCTTGGGGGTGGCATGGGGGGGCTGCGGCGCGGCGCGGCTTCGAGGGGGGAGGTGCTTCGGCGGCGGCGGGTGCAGGTACGGGGGTGGGGGTGGGGTGTCTGGGGGTGGCAGCAGGGGACCTGGGGGTGGAGGGGGTGCCTGGCGGTCCCTTGCGGTGGCGGCGGGGTTCCTGGGGGGCCGCTGACCCACGTATAAGTCTAGGGGGCATTTTTTCAGCACAAAAAATGTGCTGAAAAACTAGACTTATACTTGAGTATATACGGTACTCCTTGGAAGAAAAAGATAGAAACAATGATAGACAGTTCTTCACATTTCTTTCACTTTTGTATGTGACTATTGCAGCTCCACTTATATGAGATGCTTACCCACCTCTCACATATTTAATTTCGGCATCCATCCCATTTTGCTTCTGCAGTTCATTCTCATTTGCTTCTTTAGACAAAGTACATATTGTACTCCAAAGAACACTTGGATTTACATCAGTTCATCAAAAACATAAGAACTTGATCCACAGGGGGACAGAATAAATTTTCCCATGATTCAGTTTTCCCAATTAGAATCATGGAATCACCATTTAGTCCCTCTTCACTTCCCAAAATTCCTACATTACCTTTATTGACTTTAGTCTGGGTACCCAAATCTCTCTGCCTAACATATTCCCTCAATGAAATCAAGGTGATTTGAATCCTTGATTTAAATCACCAAGAGAAAATCCTAGTTTAAATTCTTGATTTAAATCAAGTTTGCCACTGATTTATTTATTATTTATTATTAATTATATTTATACCCCACCTTTTTTCCTGCAAGGGACCCAAGGCAGCTTATATAATCCTCCTCCTCCTCTCCCATTTTATCCTCACAACAACCCTGTGAGGTAGGTTAGGCTGAGAGTCAGTGACTGGCCCAAAGTCACCCAGTGAGTTTCATGGCTGAGCGGGGACTAGAACCTGGATCTCCCGAGTCCCAGTCATAGCAAACATCTTGGGGATTTATTTGTTAAATTACACTGATACTAAAAGGCATAGATAGTATCTTGAAGAATGATGCATTGCAAAGTGAATTATTTAACTGAATAACCAGTTGGTCCACACTGTACTTCAGATATATCCACATCTTCATCCACATCAGTTTCTCTGAAATAGCAGTTTTCATTATGAGGTTTCATTCCTACAGCTAGGCCCTGCAACGCCTTCTTGGACTGCTTACACTTAACTCATTTTCCTTTTTGCTCAGGGAAGGAATATCTTCCCAAAAAATTCACAGACAGGCTCTCTTTTACACCCAGAATCCATGACAGTTTTTCTGTTGTGAAAGTGTGGGAGAATATAGGAACTGGAAGCTGTGTCTGTATTGAATAATATCTTCCCTTTTTCTTTCCAGTCCACTCCACTGTTCCTTCCTATGCAATGAACTGTATGCATATGACATCGTATTGCAAAAGATGTGAGCTATGTTGTCAGCAGTTTTAATGAAACTGCTTACCATACAATTTATGCCATGTCCTGATTGAATAACCATACAATCTTGCTGATTATGTTATACCAATTAGTGCAGAAATATAAAACAAACTGTTAGGCCAAATACAATTTTCATCTTTTGAAACCAGCCTCTCAAAGTTTCTTCCAGGTAAAGCGCCCTCTCCAGATGGCCAGAAGACATGCTGCAAATTCAATGTTTATATTGTAACACACTACACTGTATATGTTATAAAACAGTCAAATAAGCCACCAAACTGAATTTTCTACCTGTTGTCATGGTATCTATAGGGATGATGATGCAAAACGTCTTGCAGGAAACGCTCCATCAGGCTAGTTGTACCCAGACGATTCCTACAGTAAGTGGCAAAATGTCTATGCTGGGAGCTGTACACATGCTAAAAAGGGGAAGAAAAAGATGCTTTGTATTACAATCAATGATCCAAACTTTACTACAGTTTTCATTACAATTGTGACCACAATTAAGGAATAAGGGAAGGAAGCAGCAGGAGGGCCTGGTCATCTGAATTCTCCCCCCAGAGCCCCCGAAGGACTAGGAACTTTTGCCACATTGGAAATGTTTTGCACCTTCAGGTAGGGCATCACATTTTATTCCCACAAACAGCTCCAGGGCACATGGCCTTCTTGCATAAGGGTTCTACTAGCCACATGTGCATTCTCTTCTCCCAGTTTTACTGGGCAGGGTAGAAGGTGCCACGCTGTGCGGCTTGTAAGCAGATTCTCTCAACAGCTTAAGCCCAGCCTGAGCATGTGACGGCAACGCCATCAGTGAGAAGTAAGGGAGTGCTAAGGAGGCTATATGCGCCTAAAGCACTCGTTTTGATTCTATTCATTTTCTCAAGCCACACTTTTCTCAAGTCACAATTAAGCTGATAGTGAGCCACAATCTGGCCATCTCTGTTACAGATTTATTATATTATTATATTAACCAACTTTTATAGTACAAGAAGCCTTCAAGTTGAAAATAAAAACGAAACTGCATTCATGAAACAAATCTTCCCATTCTTTATTTTCAAACTTTCAGATCCATCCTAGTAAACTAGAAATGGATCAAACCCTTCAACACATAATAGAAAACTGAGGTTCTGAGGATGTGAGTTGGAATCAAGTCCTCACTTTCATACCTGTTCAAGATTACTGTAGTGTACATGGCAACAGTTGCAATAGCCTT
The DNA here is from genome assembly GCA_021292165.1 of Shinisaurus crocodilurus. NCBI lineage: Eukaryota > Metazoa > Chordata > Lepidosauria > Squamata > Shinisauridae > Shinisaurus > Shinisaurus crocodilurus. The sequence continues at coordinate 126,318,541 of CM037876.1, forward strand.
GCCTGTTCTTCTGCATTACAGGTAGTCCAGGCCCAGCCAGTTCTGGTCCTTGTATACTTAAACTGAAAAATTATATATATACACATATATATATTATTTAGTTCTTTTGAGGGAGAGAGAAAATTAAGACTCATAACTGGTAGTACCCAAGCATTGAGGGCTGCTATTAAAACAACATTGTTACTTTTTCCCCACACTCAAGCAAAATTCACTAGGACTCATTGAACACTGGGCAAGTTCGCACGACATTGCAACCCACCCTGCGAATAAGCTATGTAGTATGGGTTGTTCCATGAACAGTAAGTTTGACAGATGATCAGGCTTACTGTGGGTTGTTCTCCACCTCCTTCCCCTCCCCTGGTCCTCCAGCTGGTATACTAGGCAGAACCCATCTTGTCTCCCTTTCCCTGTGCCGATCATGACCCCTTTATGTTCGCGGGTTGTTTCATTTTTTTTCTAGCACCCCATGCCACTGCAAATGACAGCTGCTCCACCGATACCCAAGTGACACTTTGGAGTAACTGTCACTGGCTCGTTATCCTTTAAAAAAAAAATTGTGGACAGCAAAAACGTATGCAATTTTGTTCGTAACTTTTTCTAAAAAAAAAAAATTTGGTCCATCGCAGTTGCCTGAAATATGGAGTCTTGCCTGGCCAATGTCCTGGTCAGTGTCTGCTGTCAAAGCACAGTAGGTAACATCCATGGACATTAACCAAGCGAGGCTGCATATAGGTTGCTTTGTGCACTCTTGACAGCTGTCAATTGGCAAGCTGTCTATTGAAAAGCAAACCGGCGAAGGGATTTTTTCACTGAAAGGGGGTGGCGAGTATATCTCCTTCTTAGCAGTGTGATGCTCTAGATTTTTAGTATTGCCCTGACTGTTCTCAGTGCCCTCCACATTTTCCACACTTCCCCAAGCCTCTAGGTACTCCAGAAAGGGGATATCTACATCCCACCCCCTTTTCGCAAGCAGTTACTTTTGAGAGCTGTCAAAAAAAGTGTTTTCTTTCAACTTATTTTTTTGTAATTTATTTTTATTGTAAGTTTCAACAAAACCATAAAGACAAAAAAGGAGAAAAAATACAACTAGGTATATTTGAATATATCAATTATACATAAGCCTCAACACATGTAGACCAAATATGTATGTATCCATTCGAGAGTGGTGTCTATATACCCTCCGTTCAAATGTTCAAAGTGTCATTAGGTCCTCAAATCCATTGCATTATAGGTGGTGAGCATTTCCCAATGTTGTAATATTAGTCTTTTAGCTGTCAAAAGGGCATTCTGAGCATTTTTTTGGGCAGGAAAATATACACAATTTCATGGCTGTATATTTCACTGTCCCCAAAAAATGCTCAAATTTGCTAGATAAGTTGAAAGAAAAGAACCCTTTCTTTGACATTTGTCAAAAGTAAGCACTCATGAAAAGGGGGTTGGATGTAAATACCCCTTTCCGGAGTACCTACAGGCTCGGGGAAGTGTGGAAAAGGTGGAGGGCACTGGGAACAGTCAGGGCAATACTAAAATACTATAGGATCACACTGCTAAGGGGGAGATATACTGGCCACCCTGTTTTTGGGGGGGGGAACCTTCACCGGTTTGCTTTTCAATTGACAGCTTGCTAATTGACAGCTGTCAAGCATGCACAAAGCAACCTATATGCAGCCTTGCTTGGCTAATGTCCATGGATGTTACTTACTGTACTTTGACAGCAGACACTTACCAGGACATTGGCCAAGGAAGACTCCACATTTCGGGCAGCTGTAGGTGCACACCTGTGAAGGACTAAAAATAAATAAATAAATAAAGGTCTGGGTAAGAAATCTGAGCATTAATTCAGTAGATATGCTTACAAGTTAGAAGTACTAGTTTATAAAAAATAGGGATGCAGAACGTGTGCCCCTCCAGATGTTGTTGGACTAAAACTCCCATCATCCCTCACCATAGCTATAGCTGATGGAAGCAGCAGTCCAACAATATCTGGAGAGCCACACATTCCCCACCCATCATGTAGCAGTCTAAAGAATACAGCTTCACTTTGATTCCACATCTAACTTACCTACTACTGCTCTCCTGCTGTAAGGAGCCTTCATTAGCTTTTCTTTCTATACCTGTAAAAAGGGGGGGGGGGGAGATACAATAGAAAGAAATCCATCACAAAATGCCCTTGCTTCCCACATTTCATTTATTAACTGCCAGTGCAGTAAAGATACATTTCAAGCAAATGCTGATGCTTTTATTGTGTTTTTCCCACTGAATAAGATGCTTACCTTGTGCTGAAGCAGCAGAGGCATCATCAGCTTGTTTATTCCGATCAAACATCTGTAAAACAAAAATAAAATCAATGCAAACAAAAGCTGAACATACACAAGGATCTTCCAAGAGACGTTCCCTCAAAATATCAAGAATATTGTTCCAGATTACATTAAAATTGCCTCCAAATTATTGCCAAATTTAAAATAAATTGCATTTTAGGTTTGAAAAAGGGGTTGCTCTCCACCAAGATCTATTTTTATTAAGAATCTTCAGACTTTCACTGCCCTAAGATATTACTGTTTTAGGGATGGCTCTCAGCAATCAGAGATTTAGGGATGGCTCTCAGAGATCAGGAAGAGTCAATTAACTATTGATCTGTATTCATATCGATGTGATAGAAATGGAGGTGACTTATTAGTTGAGGTATTAACTGGCTAGCGTACCCTTGCAAGAAACAAAGTGACTCAGAAACTTGGGTTCTGATCTTGGGAGAGTATGGTAAAGGAAAGCTCAAAACGTATGCTGCTTTTAACCAATGTTCCTGCTTCAGTGCTCTAGGAGTCCAAACCCAAACCTTTGTTGAACAAGATATGACCTAAGTAGTCTCATTCACTTAAGCATGATGTGTGCCGTGTAAATAATATATATTGCAATGGATGGGCAATATGTCACTATACTATCATATATATTGTTGTTTCGTATTTTCAAAAGATCCCAAATCCTATTAGAAGGCACTAAGTTTTTTTGCAGGCACTATATCGAAATCAGTACTGGACCTGGTGCAGTGCCCTCCATTCCAGGTGGAAGCAGGGTACTACCAGATTTCACAGTAATATAAGGATGGCCTGAAGCTCTCTCATCTTTGCCTGATAATGCTTTTACTGAAATTTTCTGCACTTTCAAAAACCTACCCTTCTTATTGGCCTTTGCATCCACATGAAAAACAAACTTCAAACACCATATCTCGTACGAGAGGTTGTTTTCTGGGCAGGACTCTCATCTGTTTTCATGCTTATTGACAACCTGTAAATAAATTTCAAACTACAGATATTTTTGGCACTCAAGAAACACATCATATATTCTGCAAGCAAAATCCCAACTTAAAACTAAATGGATCTGAAAGCAACAATGCTTTTAAAAACATTGGATACAACCCAATGTAACATTTAATTCATTACATTTATGGAATAGTTGACTTGACCGCATACAGCAACCAACACAAAACACTTTAAATGCAAACAGCACCTCAGAAAAGTAGATAATTATGATCTACACTTTACATGTGGAGAGGATCACTAGCTTACAAAAGCTATGTAGTGGCAGAACTAGGACCTTTTTATTAACAAAATGATAATTAGGTTGTCCAGTCCCCTCTTTTGTAATCTGAAACATATGGTGCTGCCCGTGGACATGACCAGCCTCCTTCACTAACAGGTTATCTTCCTGCTGCTAAGCCTCTAGATCACAGAAAGTCAGATTATAGTTTTAAGGATTCCCATCCCTGTCAGCTCCATATGACAGGGACCCGTATTTATTTATTTATTGCTTATGCTGTGAAGCACCATGCACATAGATGGCACTTTATAAATACCAGCTGGACTCACTGAGTTGTACAGTAGTCCTGTGCAAATGTGGCATCTACCATGAACTAAATGGTCTCATTCGGTCAACTAATATGACTGTCGATATAAAACTAAAATAATTTATATTGCTAGACCACAGGGCTCCCTACTCGCTAAGTTTCAGCTCATATTGTTGTGTGTAATTAGCGTGCAAATCAAACCTTAGGTATGGGGGGTTGGTGTGTACACAATATTGGTGGGCAAGAAATATAAATACCCATCATAACCTGGAAGTTTTAAGCATGTTTATACCAAACCATACTTTCTTAGAATACAGTTCAGTCCACACACATGACAGAAAAAGAATGGCTCATTTGTTAGCCATAGCAGAAAGAATGATTCCATTTGATTTGCAATTACATACACTGAACTAAAATTTGCTGCCTTTCTTAGTTTTACTGTCTGCATCATTACTTGTACCTAGAGTATAAAGATTCTGGAGCACTTACAAGACAATTACTCCTTCAGCAAAACTCCCACTGTTTCATTTAAAAAGCTAAAAACACAGACTCAGTCTAAGGCCTGAGGCTCATGCTGGCTCAGCTCATCTGAGCATGGAAAGCTAAGCAGGGTCAGGTCTGGTTATTACTTGGATGGGAGACCAAATAGTTTCCTGAGCAGGGGGTTGGACTCTAGAATCTATGAATCTAAATGTGAAAGCAGAAAACCAGTCCTGCCCCAATCATGTATGAAGTGGGGCCCAAATTTAAACGCAAAAGGGGCACAGGACCCCTCCCATAACTTAACTCCCCACACTCTGTTGCCTGAACTCTTCCCCTGACACCCCAGTTGGATTCCGATACCTGAAGGAACGGAGAGAGGAATGCCACAGGAGAGAGGATGGTTCAACTCCACTTACCCACATCCCCCCCCCCCGTTTGCTCTGAAAAATAGGCTCCTACTCCACTTCCTTATACATGATTGTGGCAAACAGACCCTGGCTTAAAACAAGCAGGTCTGCTGCACTCACACATCACTTGATCCTTTGTCACTGCCAGCAGCATAACCTGGTTTCACAGTATAAAAATGCCAAAAGGCACATTAGTGATTTTCATGTGTCACCAAAATCAGTCGAGTGCGTCCTCACCCCAATCCATCTCTGATCATGAGATCAGATAAAAGCTGATAAAAAGCTGAAAACACATACATCTTAATATAGAGTAGGCCAAGGCACTGCTTTGACAAAATACGTAATGAATGCCCACATCCAAGAGAGCAGCCATGCATGTTTTTCAGGAAGGACGTGGTTTCAGACAGGAGCTGCGTCACAGAACAGGCCTGTACAACTTGTAACTCACCATGCCAAATGCAGCCCATCAGAACCATCACCATTCTCCCCTCCAATTGTTCCCCCTAACAGCAAGCTTGGGTGGTCTAGTGCCTAATGCTTTGGAAGTAAGAATGGGTCACATGAGAATAAGCAGGTGGTTTCTACATACTCATGGGAATCCTTAGATACGCAGAAGTACATATGTTTACAAATTAGAAGATAAAAGTGTTAAAACCACAGAATGGCATGACAAGGATCTGAAATTTTGTATATTTCTGAGTGAGCTTTTTTGTTTTATTTTGTTGCACTAGAATATGTCATACAAAGACCCTGAGGAAGACCTACAGTTGAACCATGTTGGGTACTCGTCATAACATAAATGACTACTTTCTAGCACCAGCTTGAGACCCGCCTCTTCCTTCAATGTCCCCCCTTGTAACTCAGCACACTCCTGTTCTTTTCCATTCAAGTATATGCCGACTCTAGTCAAATGTCATCAATCGAATAAAAATGGGTGGCTAACTCAGGCAAGCCTTAACATGTGCACTTCGCACAAGCCAAAACACCACCTTTATGTAGGAAACTGCATACAGTCAGTATGGTATTTCATCTGATGTGACCACCTCACACACACCATCTCTCAGTGTCTACACACAGCATTCATCACAGTAATGCACAAGAGGAACTGTGCTATTTCCTATGTCTCACTGGGAAGGTCAACATGTGTCCAGACAATACCATTTCACCCTGCAAAATGGAGCTCAACTGATGGCATGATTCCCCGTGGGAAAAACACACACAGAAACTAGCATGTCAGGCGGGGAGGCTGGGCCGGAACACTGCTCCCCGATGTGCCAGTTTTCTATGAGATTTGCATTTTATGTCCTGAGAAGCATTCAGTCAGTGAGTCTCCAGCGAAGCGGCAAGGCCCAGGTAGGGACTGGCACTAGTAAGCGAGAACTTTACTGGGCCCTACACAAAGTGACTCCCGTGCTGAAAGCTGAAAGCAGGAGCCCTACAATGCCTAAATGCCTGGGGAGACACGGACTGGTGGGAGAGAAGCCCCTGGCTTGGCAGGCAGGCAAGCCAGCCGCGCTATTTCTGCGCAGGCTTCTCCCAGAGTCCGTGGTCCCGGCTGGCCACCCTTGAGAGCCCCGCGGCTCTCAGTGGGAGACGCTCTTTGAAGTATCGCTCGCAAGCAGACGCACCGGGGCGGGGATGAACGACCTGGGCGGACCGCGCAGCTATTAGTGAACATTCGGTCTTGGGAGGCTCACTGCCGTCTTCTCCCCCCGCCCCTCTCTGCCCCACTGGCACAACAGCAACCAAGGAACTCTCGGGGCCGAACTTTCGAAGCAGTCGTTAAATGGGGGGGGGGGGGGTTGTAGAAGGGGATAGGGAAAGAAGGGGGTGCGAGTGTGCGCGCGCAGTACGCACGCGCGCGCTCCGGAAGCAGCCAGGAGGCCCCGCCCTCCCGCGGTCGCATGGGGGAAAGCAACGGCCTCTGCGTAACCTACGCGCCCTGTCTTTATTTTATCTGCGCCGCCGACTCAAGCGCCCGAGTTCCTGCTCTAGCTTGCCCACCTCCTTTCTGCGTTTCTCGCTTACCTCCATTGCGCTTTTCCCCCTCCCCCCCTTCACTGCTACTCAAAGTGTCAAAAGGCACGGCCACCGCTTCCTCTTCCGGGTTATCAGAGAGCCCACCTTTCGTGGACGTTCCTATCGGGGCTGGGCGTGGGCGCCATGCTCGTTGTGGGGCGGGAGCGCGCATTGCAGACTTCCAGGCTGGGGCTGGGCGGGGGGGGGGAGCTCAGCGGCATGAACGGGGCGCACCGCCCACTGGCAGCGCAGGAGGAGGGCCCTCCGCATAAGCGCTACCCCTCCCTTAGCTACATGGCAAGGAGCGCTGGGCACGCGGTGGTGAGCGGGAGCTGCTTCTAATGGCTTGTGCATGCATTGAGCCTTAGAAGCCCTGGTACGTTGGGCCATTGGCCATGCTGCCTGGGGATGATGGGAGTTGTAGTTCCACCCATCTGGACGGCACCACGCTGAGCTTTTTAAAGGCAGTGCAGCTGGGCACCCTCCCCTTCTACCTACTTGCGCGCTTGCTCGCTCGCTCGCTCGCTCGCTCTCACACGCACCCATCTCTCCCTCAATTTGGGCAGCGCGGTGCGGAGGATTGGGCCCAGTAGCACCACCCAGGGTGAGCGAGAGGAAGCCGCGGCTGCAGGAGCAGAAACGTTGCCTCTGCCTGCTCGCCCGCTCTCTGGGCCGCCGGCCGTCCATAGAGCAAGCGGTAGGATGATCCAGCGAACGACTGTGCCCACTTGCGAGCCTCCGGGCCCCCGTTGGGTGCTGCGGTTGGGATCGTGTCCAGCTGCTGTGTCTTATAAAAGCTCAGCCTGGTGCCCTCAAGATGTGTGGAACTACAACTCCTATCATCCCAGCCAGCATAGCCAATGACCTAATTAAGGGAGGACACCGGGGCTTGTAAGGCTTACTGCTTGCAGCTGTGTAAAGAAGCAGTTATCTCTGTCAATGTGGTGATACTGTCTGTTCTTTATTCAGCACAGGAACTGAATTAGGAACGAAACTTTGCCCATCTCTCTAAAATAACGACCCACACAACCAGAACACTATTGTCTCCAGACCAAAATTTTGTTTTTGCACAAGGCTGTCTCAAGCAGGATTTCTCCATGCCCAAACGTGCTAAAGAGGTGCATGCTGTGTTTGTAACCCCCCAGAATCCCAACAATTTGTTTTTGTGATTAAGCTATAATAAGACTTAGAATGTGGTCAGCATACCAATGCTTCATGTATTCTTATAAATTATGCTTCTTGAATGGGATCCTGATCAAGTGAGCAATAACAGGTTTATCTTGTATAAGCAAAAAGTAGAACTGGAACAGTTTGAATTGTTTTAAAAACGGCTTTATTTGTAACCTCCCCACTTCTCCAAACATTCCTTTAATAAACCATGAAAGAATGTTAAAATGATACTGCATGTTATTTACATTGTGGCTTACGTGACACTTTTTTAAAAAAAAATTGTGGTTTCAGTTTAGAAATAATTAGCTGCTACTCCCCCGTTTCAGTATATGGTCCAGTGTGCACATAATGACAACCCATGAGTGGGAGCAAGCAAGCTTGTCACTACAGTTTCAATTATTTATTTATTATTTACATTTATTTATCGCCCATCTGGCCGGCAAACCAGCCACCCTGGGCGATGTACATAAGATAAAAACAGGATAAAATACATTTAAAACAGGATTAAATTTTAAAATCTTAGCCCACCCCATATTCCTGCCTGAACAGCCAAGTTTTTAGTGAGCGGCGGAAGCTCAGCAGAAAGGGGGCATGGCGGAGGTCACTTGGGAGAGAGTTCCACAGTACGGGGGCCGCCACAGAAAAGGCCCTCTTCCTAGTCCCCACCAGTCTAGCTGCTCTGGCTGAAGGGACAAGGAGAAGGCCATCTGTGGCAGATCTTGTTGAGCGGCCTACTTGGTGTTGCTGGAGATTTATTTATTTATTTATTATATTTATACTCCGCCTTTTTTCCTGCAAGGAACCCAAGGCGGCTTACATTATCCTCTTCTCCATTTTATCCTCACAACAACCCTGTGAGGTAGGTTAGGCTGAGAGTCAGTGACTGGCCCAAAGTCACCCAGTGACTTTCATGGCCGAGCGGGGACTAGAACCCGGATCTCCCGAGTCCCAGTCCAATACCCTAACCACTACACCACACTGGCTCTCAAGATGCTCCTTGAGATAGACTGGACCAGAGCCGTATAGGACAGTGATGGCAAACCTATGGCACGGGTGCCACACCTGGCACACAGGGACCTCTCTGTGGGCACTCGAGCCATTGGTCACCAGATCGCAAAAAGACTGTCCCCTTCTGCAAAACACTAATGATTTTGTTCTTTCTCACAGTGTGGAACAGAATGGTTTTAATCTAGAATTCCTGTTACAGAATTCTTTTCCTACATTATCACATTTAAAAGATTTTGAAGTATGATGCACAGAGCATGGCTTGGAAAGCCCCAACAGTTGACCTGAGTGCTGCATGTGTTGCTCTCAAACTAACGGAGTATGAGCCAAGGTTTGACAAATTATCAGCATGCATGCAATAGCAAAAATCACATTAATTGTGCAAAAGCATGCCCAATGCAAACTTACCTAATGTAGTGTTTGCAGTCCAAGACATAAAGTGTTTTAAATGTGTTAAGCACATTTAGTTTTCTTGTTTATCTTGCTCATCCTAGTACAGGTTGACTTTTACTTTTACTAATCCGACACCTGTAGAAGCAGGGAAAGGACCCAGGGTAAAGCTTGCCCCACACAATTTCAGTCTGGCATATAATCATATTACAAGTTGAGAATCCCTTATCCAAAAATACATGTGCCTAATTATTTAAAAAGTTTGTATAAATTCCCTTCAGGCTATGTGTACAATGTAGTACTATAATAATTTTTTGAGTTGATTTTTTTCCCAACAAAAAACTGTTTGTATCATTGAAAGCTCCGTTATTGTGTTTTTCTTTAAAGACAAAAGATGTTAATTAGTTCGGACAACCGTATGAGTTGTTTTTCTAAAACTAAAACCTCGGTATTCAGGTTTAATTGCAGTGTTGGCACTTTGAAATAAATAAGTTGGTTTTGTGTTGCAGTTTGGGCACTCGGGCTCAAAAAGGTTTGCCATCACTGGTATAGGGTTTTAAAGGTCAAAACCAACACCTTGAATTCGGCTTGGCAAGCAACTGGTAGCCAGTGCAGCTCCTTGAGCACTGGCGTGATGTGATCCCGTCGGCGGCTGCCTTTAACCAGGCGAGCCGCCGCGTTCTGTACCAGCTGTAGCTTCCGAACCGTCTTCCAGGGTAACCCCACGTAGAGCGCATTACAGTAGTCTAGGCGAGAGGAGACCACTGATGAACCACTGATGGGAGCAGGTGATTAGGAAGGTAGGGGCGTAGCTGCCATATCAGATGGAGTTGATACAGCGCCGCCCGGCTCACAGCTGACACCTGAGCCTCCATGGACAGCAGGGAGTCTAGAATGACCCCCAAGCTGCAGACCTGGTCCTTCAGGGGTAGATGTACCCCATTCAGCACCAGGTCAACATCCCCTAACCTCCCCTTGTCCCCCACCAGAAGTACCTCGGTCTTGTTGGGGTTCAGCTTCAGCATGTTCCCTCCCATCCAGCCACCCACTGCCTCCAGGCACTTGGACAGGGTCTCAACGGCCAACCTTGGTGAGGACTTGAAAGAGGTAGAGCTGCGTGTCATCCGCATATTGATGACACTGCACCCTAAACCTCCTGATAATAGCTCCCAGTGGCTTTAGGTAGATGTTGAATAACATCGGGGAGAGGATAGAACCCTGCGGCACTCCACAAGTGAGCGGCTGAGGGTCCGAAGCCTCCTCCCCAAGAACTACCCTCTGGTACCTTCCAGAGAGGAAGGACCGGAACCACTGCAATACAGTGCCTCCCACGCCCAACCCCTCCAGCCGCTGAGAGATCGAGGAGGACTAGAAAGGAGCATTCGCCCCTATCCAAAGCCCTTCTCATATCATCCACCAAGGCGACCAAGGCCATCTCCGTCCCATGTCCAGGCCTGAAGCCCGACTGGCATGGATCTAAATAATCGGCTTCATCCAAGTGTGCCTTCAACTGAGCACCCACCACCCGCTCGATCACCTTGCCCAGAAATGGTAAATTGGTGACTGGGCAAAAGTTCTTTAGATCCTGGGGATCCAAGGAGGGCTTCTTTAGAAGTGGTCTTATTACTGCCTCCTTGAGGGCTGATGGCATCACTGACTCCTCGAGGGAGGCATTCACCACCGCCTTGACCCCCTCACCCAGTCTCTCCCTACGGGGAGTCTCTTCAGATTCCTGCTGAAATCTTTAAAGAAGCCCCCCCCGAACTTGTACATCTTCATTAACTCATTGAAAAAATCTGGATAAGAGAAGAGATCCCAGAAGACTTCAGGGATGCCATAATTATCACCCTCTTTAAGAAGGGTGATAGAACAGACTGTGGAAACTACTGGGGCATTTCTTTCTTAGCTACCGCAGGTAAAATATTTGCTAGGATTCTCGCAAACCGTCTTCTACCTATCTCAGAAGAGATCCTCCCTGAAACTCAATATGGTTTCCGCCCCTCTAGAGGGACAGTAGACATGATTTTTACTGCACGTCAGCTCCAAGAAAAATGCCGGGAGCAAAATCAACCCCTTTATATAGCATTTATTGATTTGGCTAAGGCCTTTGATACTGTAGACCAAACAGCTCTCTGGACTATCCTTATGAAAATTGGATGCCCCAATAAATTTGTGAATATCTTGCGACTTCTCCATGACAACATGACGGCAACAGTTTTGGACAACAACGGCTCTCGTGGTGCTCCATTTAAAGTGGGATCAGGTGTTAAACAGGGATGTGTTATCGCCCCAACATGATTTGCTATTTTCATCGCCATGGTTTTACATCTTGTCGAGGGGAAACTTCCCACTGGTGTGGGAATTATATATCGAACAGATGGAAAGCTTTTTAATCTCAGCAGGCTGAAAGCAAAAAGTAACGTAATTACAACCTCCGTTGTGGAACTTCAGTATGCTGATGATAATGCTGGTCTCCGCACATTCAGAGAATTATCTCCAAACTATCCTAAATGCTTTTGCAGAAGCATACGAAAAACTTGGTCTCTCACTTAACATTAAAAAAACCAAAGTGCTTCATCAGCAAGTGCAAGCTAACCCTTTGGTGATGCCATCTATCCAGCTTGGCGGGACAATACTGGAAAATGTCGATCACTTTCTCTATCTTGGCAGCTATCTTTCTGTTACAGCTAACATCGACAGTGAAATCCAGCATCGTTGAGCTCCGCAAGTGCTGCGTTTTCTCGAATGAAACATAGAGTGTTCGAGGATCGGGATATTTGTAAGAAGACCAAAACACTGGTTTATGAAGCCATTGTATTACCAACTTTATTGTATGCCTGTGAAACATGGCCTTTCTATAAACGTCACTTCCATCTCCTTGAAAGATTTCATCAACGTTGCCTCCGGAAAATCCTGCGAATTACTTGGGAAGATAGGCGAACAAATGTCAGTGTACTGGAAGAAGCAAAGACTACTAGTGTTGAAAAAATGATCCTTCAACGCCAACTTCAGTGGACCGGTCATGTTGTTCGAATGCCTGACTGCTGTCTCCCAAAGCAGTTACTTTATTCCCAACTCAAGGATGGAAAGCGGAATATCGGTGGTCAGTATAAGAGGTTTAAAGATGTTCATAAGACTAATCTAAAAAAAATGCAACATAAACATAGAAAACTGGGAAGCTCTGGCCCAGGAATGATCTAACTGGAGGTTGGCCTCTCACAAAGGTTCCATGGACTTTGAAGAAGCCCGAGTGCAAGGCGAAAGGGAGAAACGTGCTAAGCGAAAAGCACGTCAAACGAATCCTTTACAGGACCATCTTCCATCTGGTAACCTGTGTCCTCACTGTGGGAAGCTGTGTGGATCTAGAATAGGCCTCCACAGTCACTTACGGACCCATCGCTAGAGTCCACACAATTTTCTTTAGAATTTCCTCCTTTTAAATTTTTCCTTTTTGTAAATTTTTTATCCTGGAAGACAATCTTACTCGGTCACGAGTGATCGCCTGATGATGATGATGACAGCTCATGATGAGCCAGGACGGGCAAGGATCAAGCAAGCAGGTGGTCGGCTTCACAGATGAAAGCACCTTGTCCACTTCATCAGAAGGAAGAAGCTGGAACTGATCCCACAAAACCAGTCTGCCATTGGCCTCCTCCCGCTCACTCCGTGTGTCCACGACGCACGATATCCCAACCTATTAACAACCTATGATCGCCCCATTCGTAGATTGCTATCACGATGTCCAAACCTGGACACTGGGTTGTTTAGCGGTTAAACAACAGAGTTAGTCCATGGTTTGCTATGGGGTTAACTCTGGGTTGTTTAACCCCTAAACAATCCAGAGTGTCTGGGTTAGTGGAAGACCGACAACCTGGTCTTCTACGGGGGTTCAATGCTAAGGGGGTAGCGGGTGCTGGGGCGGGCCTTCTCCGAGGTCCCCAGCGCCTCGCCTTAGCCCAGAACAAAGGGATAACTTATAGCCACAAAAGTATCTTTTAGAAAACAAGTTTATTTACAAAATTACCTTCACAAACTCAGACCCATGCCAGCAATACAGCTTATCAGTACGGTACAAAGTAGCAAGCAAAAGCCTCAAGGACAACATGATTTCAGGGCTCTCAGCTAGTTAGTTTAGCTCGGGTCCTGGCAGAGGCCCGGTCAACCACACGCTGCTAGCTGGGTTCCCGGCGGAGGCCCGGTCTACCCAAGCGGCTAGCTGGGTTCCCGGCGGGGCTCGGTCTACCCAAGCAGCTAGCTGGGTTCCCGGCGGAGGCCCGGTCTACCCAAGCGGCTAGCTGGGTTCCCGGCGGGGCCCGGTCTACCCAAGCGGCTTGTGAGTGATTTCAGCTTGGTTTCCCGGGGGTCCGGTCAACCCAAGCAGCCAGTGATTTCAGCTTGGTTTCCCGGGGGTCCGGTCAACCCAAGCGGCCAGTGATTTCAGCTTGGTTTCCCGGGGGTCCGGTCAACCCAAGCGGCCAGTGATTTCAGCTTGGTTTCCCGGGGTTGCTGATCCTTCGTTCCCTTACCCCAGGCATGGGCAAGATTGCTGATCAGGTCCAGAGAAAAGTTCCCTTGTGCAGGGTGTTTTATACCTTGGTGTTTCAGGTAGCCCCTCCCTCCGTGATTAGGTGGGTTGACACCCTCCCTGAGGGGCGGCCTTTTGGGTCAGGTGGGGTGACGCCTTCCCCCCCCATGGGATGGGGTCCCTTTGAAGCCACTTGCTTAATGGTCCAAGCGTCTGCCCTGGAGAGGTATTCAAGTCTTATGTAGATGGGCCTGATATGCAAGAGCATTGACAAACCTGGTGATGCTTCCTGCCTTCCCCCCTGGGGTGATTCTATGTAGATGTTGTTTGTCCCCTTTGGCATCTGTGGAGACTGGTTGTCTCCCCCCCCCTGGGTCTCCTTCCCCCCTCCTTGGTGAGTGTTTGTGTGTCAGGCAGGGGGCTTAGGTTGGCTTTCTCCACAGGGTTTGTATGTCATGCTAACAACCAATGAACCAGGCGATCATAGGTTGTTAATTGAAAGAGAAAGCGGAAACAATAACTGGGTTCACATGCAAGGATTGAGTGTGGGTTGTCACTGAACTGTGGGTTGTTGAAACAGGTTATTGTGTAATCTGAACCCATCTGAGATAACAAACCATGGTGAACAACCCATGGTTCATAAGCCAAAAACAAATCATGGGTTCTCTTCATAGGTTGTTCGTGGTTAACAAGCCATGGTTTGTTAGCACAGCTGGGTTCAGACAATATGATAACCCATGTTTCAACGATAACCCACATTTTAACAACCCACACTCAACTCTTGTCTTGAGTGTCAGTTATCGTATTGTCTGAACCCAGTCCGTGTGCTCATCCCACTAGATTTTGACAATACATGGGCTATTTAACCTACGATTTGCTGTTATGTGCAAACCGGGTCTATCTGTTTAGGGTAGGAAATGGTCTTTTATAGGTGCCATAATCACAATATGGCTGGAAATTATCTTGCTCTTGTACATTCTGGGAATACCTCTACTGTTGTGTGAACATTGCCACATCCTGTGTTGTTCTTTGTTGTGCAGTTTCCTGAATCCATGTTAGAAATTCCAGTTATCTGGTTTTCCAAGATTATAGAACAAACATAATGCTTTCCACTGTTGTAAGTTCTCTACCACTGTCTGTCAACTCCCTGTCCCAAGCATTTTCATATTTGGAGCAAATATATTAAGTATTTTCTGTTTAAATTCATTATCCTTTATTTAAAAAGCAACACAGTAAATGAACAACCATCATAAAAACATTTGATATGATATGGGCCAAAGCTTATTTTAGGGTGCAAGGCCCCCCAGTTCCTTATTCCTATGTGTTGGTTTGGGACATGGTGCATCTCATAAGGGACGATATTCCCATGGTGGGGGCATATGATATGGGGTGGGCCAAAGTTTATTTTGGGATGCAAAACTCCCAGTTCCTTATAAGTATATTGGCAATGATTGCGGGAGCAGGGGCATGAGTTCCATAGAAATAAAGCTTTGGGCAAACCTAAAGCAGCAGAGAAGGCTGAAGTTTGTTTCTAATTCCCAATTCCCGCAGCCTGAATATAGAAGTGAAATTTCCATACCTTTGGAATCCAAAATAACCTTGGGCCACCCCAAATCACATGCCCCCACCAGCAGGAGTCTGTCCCCTACAAGATGCCCAGGCGTTGTGTTTCACCCAAAGTTTCATTTTTGTACATGATTTAATACATGTAATCCAGGTCAACACAAAAGTAAGGACTTGGAAGATTTGTGCCTTAAATAAGATTTGGGTTACCCTAAATCATACTAGAAAAGTGTCCTCTACAAAATATTCTAGTGTTGAGTCCAGCTCAAAGCTTTGTTTTTGTCCAAGTAATGCCCCCATGCCAATCATTGCCAGTATACTTACAAATAAGGAACTGGGGGATTTGCAACCCAGAAATTAGCCTTGGGCAAAGCAGTTTGGTGCAGTTTGGTGCCCTAGGCAAGATCAGATATTTAGCACCCCCCCTTCCCACTTGAGCCCTCCCTCCCTATTTCTGGCGCCCCCTATAGCCCTGCGCCCTAGGCAGCTGCCTAGTTGGCCTAATGGTAGCACCGGCCCTGGCCTTGGGCTAATCATACATCCCTGCCCATGGAAGACCATCTGTTGCATCAGTCTGGTCCAAAGCTTTGTTTTTGTGCAATGCACTTTAAAACATCATATCCCCAAGCCAATTACAGTCATGCCTTGGATTGAGAGCATAATTCGTTCCGGAAACATGCTTGTAATCCAAAACACTCTTATATCAAAACGAAATTCCCCCCAAAAAAATTTGTACAGAGATTTTTAATTTAAGCTGTACTACAATACTTGTATTGCAAGACGTCGCTTGTATATCAAGGCAAAAAAATTTAAATAAATATTTAAAAATTTGCTTGTCTTGCAAAACGCTCTCAAACCAAGTTACTTGCAATCCAAGGTATTACTGTATATGATTTCATTGCCATTACACCCATGAACAAGAAATGGGGATTTGCACCCTAAAGCATGAGCCCTACCCCAAATCAAACACCAAATCCCCAAGAGACTGTCCCTTACTAGATGCCACAATACTGTCTACAGTCCAAACCTTGGTTTCTGTGTAAGTTGCTGTTAAGTATTATATCCCTAGGCCAACATAGGGGAAGAATAAGGGCCTGGGGGATTTCTACTAAAAATAAGCTTGGAGCTACTGCAAGCTTACATACCTGCCACTGGAAAAGAATCGCTCCTAAAAGATAGGCAAGTTTCACACCCAGTTTAAAGCTCATTTTTACACAATTCACCAGGGCTGGTGCCAAGGGCCTACACCCTAGCAGTGGGCCCACTGATAAGTCTAATGGACCTGCTTCTCCTCTTCACCTTTGCAACCTGCTTGTTCACCCTCCTCTCACTCTGGCCCAGACAATGGTGGTGCTGTGGAGGAGCAGTGTTCAGGCCGTTCCTTATTCAGGTTGCGGAAACTGAGAACTAGGAACAAACTTCAGACTTCTTGCTTCCCTGGGTTGCAGATGACCACCCTTCCAGACATGCAATGCAGACTATGAGTTTTTCAGCATTTACTGCCTGGCTTCCCAGTCTTGACTCGCACACTGATTTTAAGGAACAATTTCACTTCTATGTTGTCTGCATGCAAGTTGCTTTCACTATTGTTTAGTCCCAGAGTAGATTTCCCCCTCTCTTCCCCTCTTAACTGTACAGAATGCCAGGTGGCAGCTACTTTATACCTGCTAGAAAACTGGTGGAAATGGGAGAGGCAATTATAAAGGGAGAACCTGACCATGACATTTCTGTCATGGATGCCTGAACTGACTAGTCCTAATGTCAGTGTGGAGAAAGCCCAAAACTCAGTACACACACGCACACACATCTTTCCCCAAAGGAGGGGGCACGGGGAGGAGGGATGAGGTCACCAGGGAGTAGCCAGACAAGTCATCAGCCCCAACAAAGGAAGACCTCGGCAGAGATCCACAAACGTCCAGGAAGGGCCATCAAGGACCATCAGCAAACAGGGCAGCCTCGAAGAGCTGCAAAGGTTTCCCTACGTCATCTTCTTCCCGGGCAGGAATAAGCCCACCTAAACGAAGGGGCAGGCATAAGCCCCCACCTGACCTAGGGGGCGGGGGGAGAGCGGGGAATCCGGGGTAGAAAACCCCTCTCCCGTTCCGGTTTGGGTTGTTGGGAACCACGGGGCCAGATCCTCCTAAGCAACAGCCGCCCAAGCACACCGTTCTCCGCTAGGAAGCGCCGATCGGGAGCTGGGCTGAAACTGACTAGACGTATTGTCTCTGATGTAAGGAGAGTGACCTGAATGTAACCTGCTAGCCACGGAGCCCGCTCATTGGGTAAGACGCGGGTCAGCTAAGGTTGTGTTGACTGTAAACGTGTTCTTAGAAGACTGCTAGTTCCGATTTGATTGCTGTATAAACAAATAAAAGCCTTATTTGGGCATACAAAGACTGGTGGCTTTTCCTCTTGTACTCGAGAGCCGATACGAGCCTTAGCGCTGTGCCGGTTAATCCTAGAGTTGCCGAACTCACGCAAAGGATCCGGTTGCTGATCCTTCACAGTCAGCACTATCCACACTTGCAAAATCCATCTAGTATGCAGAGAAGAAAGTCATGGAGTTTTCTGTTCTCCCCGGCCTAAAAGCACTGTGTAACCCAAAAACATGTCTACTCTTTCCCCACCCACAGGTGCTTGCGCAATCAAAGTCCTCATCTTTCCTGTTTGGTGGTGGTATGTTATATGGCCTGTGGGAATAGCGGCTGAAAGGAGAAAAGTTAAAGACGGGCTCTTTGGATGAAATGTGTGTTGCAGTGGCATTTTCAAGATGAGACCAGGGAGGATTTGTTAGTTATATCCATTCCACTCTTCCTCCAAGGATCTCAGAGCCATGTTTTTGCCTCACAACAACCTTGTAAAGTAGGCTGAGAAACAGCAACCTGCTCAAGGCCATTCAGTAAAGATTCATTCGTAGCTCAGGGGAGTTTGAACCTGCGTTTGCTTTAGTCATGCCCTGCGCTAGCAACTGCACCACAGTGGCTGTCACAAAGGGAAAGCAGCAAATCAGGTTACTCAGGTAAAAACATGGTTGAGAAAGTCCTGCTTAGCATTCTGATCATGGTCATTTATGCAAGCATACTTGCCTGCCACAAAAGGGTTTTTCGGAGATTTGAACCCGCCAGTCTTTGTCCTTGGGTGATGGAGAGTATGCGTGCCAAGTTTGGGGTGGATCCATCCAACCGGGTAGGAGCCAATGCGACGCGAACCCCCATGACGTGGACCCATGTACGTGTTGGGTTTTGCATAGGCAGAACGAGATTACCACCTGACATCAGGATTATCACCTGACCTGGTGGGTGTCTCTTGAGTTCAAGTACACAAGGTCTCTAGTCACGAGACATAGTCTCGAGATGATATGACTCAGCAACCTTGGACAGGTTTAGCAGTAAACATGTTGATGAATAGGTTATACAACTGGGGTGAGTAATATCCTATTTATAGGTGGTATAAAGCTAACACACTTGCTGATAGCTTCACTCCTTCACTCCTTGCTGTCTCTCGTCTCGACTCGACATGTTACTTGTTTTGGACTTCACTTCATCTAGCCTTACCACTGGGGTATTGGATTTGTATCTGCAATGATGTAGTGAGTAGGAGATGCATTGCTTGCCTTAATCCCATGTAATTGGGTCTTACAAATAAACTCTTTAATCTTTATTAACTGCTGTTATCTCCTCCTTCCCCCTGCGTGACTGGGACTGAGGGTCATTGGCTAGGGGAGCTTTTGAACCCGGGTCAGTCCAGCTCTCACAGTACGTACAAACACTCAAACATTCACATTTATATAGTAGATTATATTGTATTTTATGGTAGTAGTCCGGGGGGGGGAGCAGGGATTTCATTGTGTGGTCCGGGGAGGGGGGGACAGGGAAAACATTGTTCCATAGTCCCAGGAGGGAAGTCTTCATTGTGTAGTCCCGGGGGAGCTGGGATGTAATTGTACAGTCCTGGGGGAGCTGGGATGTAATTGTGTAATCCTGGGAGTCCCGGGGAGCTGGGATTCCAAACAGCGGACAGCTACCTTAAGGAATTTCGAACAAATAGTGCCTATAGGAAAATGACAACCCATGCAACGCCGGGTAAAAAAAAGCTAGTATAAATATAAAATTTAAAACCACAGATTAAAAACAAACAACAAAGCTAGCAGCAGCAGTTCAAATTACAATAACAGAGTTAAAAACAACTACAAGATTAAAATGATTAAGATGATTAAAATGCCTGGGAACTACCTCAGGGGTACAAGCCTCAACCTGACAGTAACCTAGACATGGAATCTTTAGTCTAAATCCACTATTCTGAATTTTGATTTCTGCTCCAGTTTGTAGGTTGCAATATTGTTGCAGAATTCATGGATAAAATGGGAGGAGGTGTAGACTCAAAATGGAGTCACTCATTGGGATCTTCATTGTCACACAATTTATTTATTTATTATATTTATACCCCGCCTTTTTCCCTGCAAGGAACCCAAGGCGTCTTACATAATCTTCCTCCTCTCCATTTTATCCTCTCAACAACCCTGTATCATAAACTCTTCACCCCCTCAATCCTAGTGACTCTCCTGGATCTGCACTTCTCGTCTTCATCCAGGGCAAATTAGCTGCTACAGTATAGGTCCACAGCCCTGCTCCAGCTGCAAGTTAAATGTGTGTTGTGAAACTCTTTCCACAGCAGGAAAAATAAGCAAGCTTTAGCTAAACTAGAAAACAAAACAGCAGCAGATAAGGGGAATTCTATAGGGCATAATCCAGCAGAGAGAAGCATTTTCAGTTCCTATTTATTTTAATAGAAATGTAAGCAAATTTAAGTTTAACTCTCCCACTGACATTGTCTGTGGGACTTAAAAGTGCTTATCCATTCCTGGATTGTGCCCTATGCGCTTGAACCCACAAAGAAGAAGCACAAAAAAGTTGCAGGAACAAAAAGGTAAATAAGCTGGGTTGGAAGACAGCTGCAGGGGAAGGGCAGGGTTTACATGGACCTGATTTTTTTTTAAAAAAATGTAGCATGGCTAAAAAAACCATTCTAGGCACTTTTGGCTTTATATACTGAGTACTGATGTACAGTAATACCTTAGATTTCAAGTAACTTGGTCTGAGAGCATTTTGCAAGACAAGCAAAACATTTTTAAAAATTTTGACTTGATAAACGAGCAAGGTCTTGCAAGACAAGTAGTGTAGGGATGTGTAACCGCTCGCCTCGAGCGGGCCGAAATCGGCCCTGCTCACGCCCGCCAGAGACTCGCTTTGATATAAGAGTGTTTTGGATTACAAGCACTGTTCCAGAACGAATTATGCTTGCAATCCAAGGTATTACTGTAATTTTATAGAAAGAAGGTAGGCTGGAATCTTGGATTGCAACTGATGCTCTGCTTCTCCCTAGGCATGCACTGATGTGCTTTTCTCCATGGTAGAATATACTGCAAAACAATATTCCATGCTTTCTAAGGATACCTGGGTTTATAAAACTATCTAGCAGATGTTCCAAGACTTTTTAAATGGTTTCCAGCGGAGTTAATGTTGCAAAAGCCTGTTCCTTCAAAGTAAGGCTTATCAATAAATTATCAACATCTCTCTTCCTTGCACTTGGTCTATTTTGGTCACAGCATGGCATTGTAACAAGAAGAGACCAGCACTGTGGTTCTCTGTGTGTTATCCATTATGGAAATAAGTAAATTTCAGGCTGCAGGGGACTTGTGACTTGTGACACAACTGCGGCCACCTTCCACCTTCTTAACAAAAGATAATTGGGCATCTTTCTTACCTCACAAACGCCAAGTTCTCCCCCCCCCCTCCATAGTTATACAATTAAGAAAGAAAAAAACACAAAAACGGCTAGGTAGTACAAAAAGCAGGGGATGAAGGAAGAATTTTAAAAAGTCAAAAAATTAGGCCAGATGTTATGGCTATGAGGAAGATGATTTTCTGCCACCTGAAAAGGGACTTCGTATTCTGAGGGATCCATTCCTTCTATCCAGTCAGTAATACTGCACAATTTGGCTTCAGTTTACATTTTTTTAATCAAGTGCACCACCTAAAATTCATCTCCAGCTTTGCTAGTATAAAGGCTGACACATTTCTCTTCATTTCTGCTCTCTGCCTACCAGGAATCGGCGTATTTCACCCACAGCAAGAGACTGATCTGAGAGCTTTTATGTTGTATTCAGAAATGGGAATCAGGTATTGCTTCTTTGTCTCAGAATGCATTGCTAGGTGTAATCTGAGACCTGCAACACCTACCAGTGACTAATTCTTTCAGTCTGCAATCTCCATTTTGAATTTGGGTCTATCTATACTGCAGACTTCATGGCCACAACATCTGGCCTATTTCCTTTATTTTTCTGTTTCTTCTCCCATACCCAGTCTTTTTTCTTTCTTTTTTTAGCACCTTGCCCGATGAAGAGTTCAAGAAAAGTCAGAAGCTTGCACAATCTTTTGAGGCATGTTAGTTTGTCCTAATAAAGGCATTGGCCAATTGTGGATGTTGGATTCATGCCCTACCCCCCATGTGTTAGAGAAAAGTAGACCCAAAGCATGTACAGAAAGCTCCTGCCTTTCACGTGTACAGGCCCATGCATAGAAATCACCAGCTTCATTCTCTGCAAACAAACAAGTCAGACGCACACACACAGTTTTGGCCGACCGCCTGCAGAAGGTTATCAGAATAGTTGGCCGAACGCCCAAAAAAGTACCTCTTAGGAATGCCTGTCTGAAAGAAGCAACCCTGAAAAGAGATTGTGGAGAAAGCCCAAACCCCAGTTACACACACGCACACACATTTCCCCAAAGGAGGGGGCATGGGAGGAGGGATGAGGTCACCAGGGAGTAACCAGACAAGTCATCAGCCCCAACAAAGGAGGGCCTCGGCAGAGATCCACAAAAGTCCAGGAAGGACCATCAAGGACCATCAACAAACAGGGCAGTCTCAAAGAGCTGCAAAGTATCCCTACGTCACCTTCTTCCCGGGCAGGAATAAGCCCACCTAAACGAAGGGGCAGGCATAAGCCCCCACCTGACCCAGAGGGCGGGGAGAGCGGGAAATCCGGGGTAGAAAACCCCTCTCCCTTCCGGTGGTGGTTGTTGGGAACCACGGGGCCAGATCCTCCTAAGCGCAAGCCGTCCGGGTGCACCGTTCTCTTCCACGAAGCGCCGATCGTGAGCCGGACTGACATTGACTAGAGTACTGTCTTTGGTGTGAGGATATTGACCTGATTCCATCTGCTAGCCAGGGAGCCCGCTCATTGGGTAAGACGCGGGTCAGCTAAGGTTGTGTTGACTGTAAACGTGTTCTTAGAAGACTGCTAGTTCCGATCTGATTATCGTGTAAACAAATAAAACGCCTTATTTGGGCATACAAAGGAGCGTGGTCTTTCCTATTGTACTAGAAAGCCGATACGAGCCGTATTGCTTTGCCCGTTAACTCTAGAGTTACCGAACTCATGCAAAGGATCCGGTTGCTGATCCTTCACATGGTGGCAGGCGACGGGACAATTGGAAACCACATTTGACAGTCGGAACTAACAGAGCTTCGGGCAGGCTAGCAGATTGCTGGGGAGCGCTCAGAGCAATGAATAACCTGAGCCAAGAGCAAGCGGAGCTAGTGAGCAGCCCAGGGACCCCAACCCAGACCTCCACAATGGAGTGGGTGGTGCGGCCGAAGACTGCAAGGCAAGAAGGGGGGGAGCCCCCTCATCGTTGTTAGGAGGGCAGGAACCCAAGCAGTGGGGTAGCCCCAGCCTTACCAGTAGCGGCAGGAGAAGTGAGATAAGGGACCCGGAGGCGGAGGAAGACCTCAGCAGAAGGGTTGCTGGCGGAGCCATGGGGGGAGGAGGGTTGGATGCCCTCTTTCCCCAACTCAATTGGCAGCAAGCCAGGGAGTTGATGCAGCATCAACAAGAAATGTGCCAGCAGCAACAAGTAACGTTACAGATGCAGCTGGAGTTGGCCAGGCTGACCATGGGCACCGGACAAGGGGGAACCCCTGCACCCCAGGGTGGGGGCACCACAACCCCCAAATGGGACAGGAAGCAATTCCCCACCTACCAGTCGGGGCAGGATGTGCTGATCTTTTTCACCCTGTTCGAGGCTGCCTGCCTGGAGCAGAGGGTGCCGGACAACTTAAGGATGTCTGCCCTGAGGACTCAGGTCAGCGGGGAACTGGCTGAGCTCCTGGGTATTCACACCCAAACTGCCCCCTTGGACTATGGGGCGTTCAAAGAAGCGGTGAGAGAGAGGTTTGCCCTCACCGCTGAGCATTGTCGCCGTAAATTTCGTTACGGGCAGCCTACCCCAGGGGACACGTATGCCTCCTGGATGGCGCACCTGGGGCAGGTTTGGGACGCATGGATTGGGGCCACCGGGAAGATCACGTTGGCGGAGGTGCGGGAGCTCATAATTCAAGAGCAGTTTTGTGCCACCATCCCTGAGGACTTAGCTATGGCGTTGAGGGATCGGGACCCCCCGAACTGTAGGGAAATGGGCAAGTTGGCCGACCAAATGGGACTGTATCGGCAGCCCAAAGGACCAAAAGGGGGTAACCCCAGTCATGGCGGGGCTAAGGGAAGCGTGGAAAAGGGCAACCCAAACCTCGGGAGGGAGCCCTAGGCAAGCCCAAGGAAAACCCCGGCACCAGTGGCTGTTTCTATTGTAAAGAACCGGGGCACCTCAAGAGGAGCTGCCCCAAGCTAATCGCGAAGAACCGCCACGCCAAGACATCGCCGGGCAAGGTGGGGAGGATGCTTGCTCCAGAGTCCCGCGAACCAGAGGAACACGAGGAGGATCAGCAGTCCAGCTCGTTCCTCGAGGAAGACGGTGAAGATGCGGCGCGGTCCCTGAGGAGCGGAGGACAGCATTCGCTGGGGGCCATCTCGCAGGCATCATTGATGCGCATTGCCTCACCGGAGCAGCTGCGGTGGAGCCAGGACAAATTCTGTGAGTCCATCTCTGTAAACAATGTTTCCCAGGTGGGGTATAGGGACACTGGGGCGGACATAACTGCTTTACCTCGGAGTAAGGTAAAGAAGAGGCAGTTGCTAAAAGGGCGCACCTGTGCCATAAAGCCCTATAACTCTCCCAACATAGCCGTTCCCCTCGCCCGGGTCTGGGTCAAGTACAAGGGGTGGGAAGGGGAGATGAATGTTATAGTGCATGGACAACAAGAATGGGGAATCATCATTGGGAACGACGTTGCGTTCCGGGCTGCCCAGGTCAAGGTGGGGGTGGTGACCCGGCATCGGGCCAAACAAGCCCCTGCCCCGCAGCCTCCCAGGTCCCCGGGCCCCCCTTCCGGTCGCGGTAAAGTGACCCCGGCAGAGGCAGCCAGCTGTCCCCCGCCGCTCCCCGCGGTTGTGGGGAGGGAAGAAGACCCCGGGGGGTTCGCGCCAATGGCCCGTGATTTTGGGACTCAGAAGGCGTTTCAAGAAGAGCAGCAAAGCGACCCATCCCTCCAGGGATGTTGGGATCGGGCCAGTCAAGGGCCCGGAGTAGGGGACCAGTCAGAACAGTTTTTGTGGGAGGCAGGAGCCCTCTACCGAGAATTCTGCCCAAGGACTGAACCGGGTCCCCAACCAAGGAAAAGACAATTAGTTGTGCCTGCGAGGTACCGCCAGGCTGTGCTACAGCTGTCCCACGATGTGGCGTGGGGAGGGCACTTGGGACAGAAACGGACCTTGGTCAGGGTGACAGAGGGATTTTACTGGCCCATGGTGGCGAATGAGGTGCGAGAATATTGCCAGTCCTGCGATGTCTGCCAGCGGGTGGGACATAACCGGGACCATCCGAAAGCCCCCCTGCAACCCCTACCCATTGTGGGCATCCCCTTTGAAAGAATAGGGATGGATATCGTGGGACCCTTGAATCCCCCCACCAAGACGGGGAAGAAGTTTATATTGACTGTTGTTGACTTTGCCACCCGTTATGCAGAGGCTTTTGCTTTAGCCTCCATCTCCGCCACCAGCCTGGCTAAGACTCTCCTCTCTCTTTTCGCCCGCCTAGGAATGCCCCACACGGTGGTTTCGGACTGCGGCACGGGATTCGTTTCCAAACTGTTTAAAAAATTGTGGGAACTGGGGGGTGTGGAGCACCTGACTTCGGTGCCATATCACCACGAGACCAATGGGTTGGTGGAGCGTTTCAACCAGACTCTTGAAAAAATGATCAGGGCATATGCGGCTGAGCACCCTGGGACTTGGGATCAAGGCCTCTCCTACTTGTTGTTTGCCTACCGGGACTCCCCCCAAGAAAGCCTGGGATTCTCCCCCAACGAACTGATGTTTGGAAGGGAGCTCAGGGGACCTTTGGCTCTGTTGCGGGCGGAATGGGAGGGGGTCGCCGCAGAAGCCTCCATGCCTGTGCATACTTTCATGCAACACCTCCAGACTGTCCTTCGGGAGGTGAGGGAGACGGCGCAGCAGCATCTCGAAACAGCACAACAGCGGCAGAGCGCGTGGTACAACAGGACGGCTGTGCCACGGACTTTTGAAGTGGGGGCCCAGGTGTTGGTACTGCGCCCCCAAAAGACGGACAAATTGTGCTTGAAGTGGGAGGGCCCAGGGACCGTGATTGGAAGGTCGGGGGAGGTGAATTATCAAGTGGCTTTCCCGGGACAGCCGGGGAGGCAAAAGGTTTTCCATGTAAATATGTTGAAATTGTATGTGGAACGCGTAACGAAGGTGGGGGGAGTGCAAGAGTGTGTGGAACCGGGAGACCCTGATGGAGGGTTGTTGGCCGAGTGGGGGGAAGGGGGAGGAATGGAGGAGATCAAGCTGTCCCCCTCTCTGTCCGAACAGCAGCGGCAACAGATCACCCAGGTCTTAGAAGATTTTCAGCCCATGTTCTCGGACCGTCCGGGATGCACCACACTCACACAACACACCATTGACACAGGGGATAGCCCCCCCATACAATCCCTACCCTACCGAGCGGTGGGGCCCCATGCCCAAGTCGTGGCCGAGGAGGTCCAAGCCATGCTGGACTTGGGAGTCATTGTGCCTAGCTCGAGCCCCTGGTCCTCCCCGATCGTGTTAGTAGCCAAAAAGGATGGGGGTGTCCGGTTCTGCGTAGACTACCGGAAAATAAACAAAGTGACCGTCCCTGACCCCTACCCCATTCCCAACATGGATGTGCTGTTGGAGAGGCTTGGGGGGCCCAAGTACATCACCACCCTGGACCTGACAAAGGGTTATTGGCAGGTCCCGCTCGATTCGGATGCTGCCCTGAAGTCTGCTTTTGTGACCCACCTGGGGTTGTTCCAATTCACCACCCTCCCTTTTGGGGTCCGCAATGGTCCGGCTACCTTCCAGAGGTTGGTAAACGGAATGCTAAATGGGCTGGGGGAGTTCGCCTGCACGTATCTAGACGACATCGCCATTTTCAGTTCCACCTGGGAGCAGCATTTGCAACATGTCCGCCAGGTGTTTCAGAGGATTCAGGATGCAGGGCTGATGGTGAAGGCGAAGAAATGCCAGGTTGGGAGGGGGGAGGTGGAGTATCTGGGACACAAGGTAGGGGGAGGTAGTGTCAAGCCCCTAGAAGCCAAGATAGAATCGGTGCGCACCTGGCCCCAACCCCAGATGAAAAAACAGGTCCAAGCTTTTTTAGGGCTGGCTGGCTATTATCGTAAGTTCGTGCCCCATTTTAGCCAGCTAGCTGCCCCCCTGACTGACTTGTGCAAAAAGCGGCAACCCGTTAAGGTCCAATGGTCAGCCGCTTGTCAGGCAGCGTTTGAAGGACTGAAAGCCTGCCTGATGGCAGCCCCTGTGCTGCAAGCCCCAGACTTTGAAGCCCCTTTTGTTCTGCAGACGGATGCCTCGGAAGCGGGGATGGGAGCCGTCTTGCTGCAGGAACGGCCAGAGCAGGGGCTGTGCCCGGTCGCCTTTTTGAGTAAAAAACTTTTGCCTCGGGAGCGGAACTTGGCCACTGTCGAAAAGGAGTGCCTAGCGATAGTGTGGGCAGTGACCAAGCTTCGCCCCTACCTGTGGGGCCGCCGGTTCCGACTGTAGACCGACCATTCCCCCCTGTGCTGGCTGGATAGGGTGAAGGGGTCCAACCAGAAGCTGTTGCGGTGGAGTTTGGCCCTACAGGATTTCGATTTTTCAGTAGAGCACATCAAGGGTAAGGACAACATCGTGGCAGATGGGTTGTCCCGGGCTTTCTCAGTAGGAGACAGTTAGATAGGGATTGGGGTGGTGGACCCCAATGCCATCTTTCCCCAAATGGGAGGGTGTGGAGAAAGCCCAAACCCCAGTTACACACACGCACACACATTTCCCCAAAGGAGGGGGCATGGGAGGAGGGATGAGGTCACCAGGGAGTAACCGGACAAGTCATCAGCCCCAACAAAGGAGGGCCTCGGCAGAGATCCACAAAAGTCCAGGAAGGACCATCAAGGACCATCAACAAACAGGGCAGTCTCAAAGAGCTGCAAAGTATCCCTACGTCACCTTCTTCCCGGGCAGGAATAAGCCCACCTAAACGAAGGGGCAGGCATAAGCCCCCACCTGACCCAGAGGGCGGGGAGAGCGGGAAATCCGGGGTAGAAAACCCCTCTCCCTTCCGGTGGTGGTTGTTGGGAACCACGGGGCCAGATCCTCCTAAGCACAAGCCGTCCGGGTGCACCGTTCTCTTCCACGAAGCGCCGATCGTGAGCCGGACTGACATTGACTAGAGTACTGTCTTTGGTGTGAGGATATTGACCTGATTCCATCTGCTAGCCAGGGAGCCCGCTCATTGGGTAAGACGCGGGTCAGCTAAGGTTGTGTTGACTGTAAACGTGTTCTTAGAAGACTGCTAGTTCCGATCTGATTATCGTGTAAACAAATAAAACGCCTTATTTGGGCATACAAAGGAGCGTGGTCTTTCCTATTGTACTAGAAAGCCGATACGAGCCGTATTGCTTTGCCCGTTAACTCTAGAGTTGCCGAACTCACGCAAAGGATCCGGTTGCTGATCCTTCACAGAGATACTTTCTAGATGAACAAGAGAACAATGCCTGCCTATTTCATGTAAGCAGAAGGCAAAGGGCAAATTCCTTTGCTCATGCAGAAGAGCAGTCCCCAAGCAAATTAACAGAAGCCACAGAATGGACTCTTAAGATCCATTCTAATAATGACCCAGCCAGGCCCAAAACACCTAAGACCCCAGGTGTGAGAGGCATTGGCCCATTCACATAGGTACACAGACAAGGCACCTGCCTTACACACAAAGGTTCCCAGATTCACATGCCTCACAGCAGAAAGGTCCCAGTTTCATGTCTGAAATGATAGAAGTCTGAGATAGAAAGCTGCACAGAAGACCCAGTCCCTGCATGTTTAGACAGAGAGAAAGGTCCTGCAAGACCCAGCATCCCCTGACCAGCAAGAGTGACATTAGGGAACAGTCCTCACACAGGCCAAAGATCCCTGAAAGACCACCTTGCTGTCAATAGGTATTTGTTAAGACAAAAGGTCCAAAAGCCTCATGAACTGTTTTGCACCCCGTTAGTTGACCTAGATTCTGCCCGCATACCATGTGCCACTGCACCTGCTTTGTTGTTCCAGACAGAGAACCTTGAAGGTCTGTTCTGATTGTATTGTATTCTTTGCTGAATTGTATGTTTAGCCGCCATGTTTTCGCCTTAAGTTGTTATCTAGTCCCCAAAGCCTATTCCTGGGTGCCAAATCTCAGAATACAGGCGAGAGAAGAGTCCCTTTAAGTGATAAGATGTACCGCTCAAAGTAGCAGGCCCGATATCTTAGGTGACCTAAGAGGTCACGAGAAACCACGTCTTTGGCCAAAAGATGGCCAGGTGGCCATCTATCTAACTAGAGATTAAAACTAGCCATGTTCAGAGAAACAGATCTAATTGGTTGTCGTCATAAAAGAGGAACAGAATTTGACTGGTTGGCGCGGTTTAATGGCTGTATTTGATTCGCTGAAAGTAGAAACACCCATGGCTGTAAAAATGTATAAGAAGGCTTGTATGCCCCACTGATCCTTGTCCAGCTTTGATTTGGGCACGCGCCCCAGCTGGTCCTTTTTGCACAGAAATAAAACTTTGAAAAACTCACTGCTGGTGTGTGCTGCTTCCCTTTCTCTAAGCAATTGAGTTTCTTTGGAGAAAGGACTCACGGCATTTTTGCAACACATGGACCAGTATCGTTTCATTTTTTATTTAAACTGTAAAATTTATCTTACTTCCCTTTCTAAAACTGAGTGCAAAATGGCTTCCTGAAATTTTCCACCGCATTTGCAAGCTGTGAAATTGAGGGTACCGTATTGCCAAATAGTCATTGAGGAGAGTTTTGTGGTAAGGGGAAAAGTTCCCCCATGTTCGTTGCCTAGCCGACGGGATCAATTGATCAGCCAGACCCGGGTAACCGGTTAAGAAGAAATCTTTTTAATGCAGTACTGCATGGCTTCACTCGCAAAGCAAAGAAAAAGATTGGAACAAAGCCTCCCCCCCCCCCCCAATACATTTTGAATTACTTCGTATTTACATAGGTTTTGCACATGCGTACTGGCACTTTTTCTGATGTCAGTATTTGCTTATCTATCTGGCTGATGTATGTTCTTTGCATCTCCAGGTGTCCCTTTTATCTGGTCAGTTCCCAGCTGTAAATTATGTTAATTGCTGGCCAGTTAGGGAGGAAACCTCCTCGAATCAACATGTCCTTGAGGTGCCAGAAAGGAATTGCAAATCAGCCTTCAGAGTCATCTTAACACTAAGTAGCAGACAAAGGAACTATTCGAACACTAAATGAAGGAAGTATTCAAACACTGAATATCAGAGGAATTATTTCTCTTTCCCTTCTGAGAAAGGGAAAACTGTGTGTTGTGTAAGACAAGACCACACTTCCCTTTCCTCTGGGTAAAGTGGAAGTCCTTGATTTCTTCTAGGACAGAATTATACTTTCCACATTATAAATTTCCATATAGAATAAACAAATTATTCTTTCCACAGTTTCTTGGGGGGTGGGCCTTAGTAGTGGCACCTGCACAGCTCTTTTCCCTTAAGGTGATGGTTTGCTTGTTTTTTGTTGCTTGGCTGCCAAAGCTTCAGCCTAGCAGTGTTCTCCAACCTTGGGTCCCGATGTTTTTGGCCTACAACTCCCAGCATGCCCCAGCCAGTGTAGCTGGCTGGGGCATGCTGGGAGTTGTAGGCCAAAAAACATCGGGACCCAAGGTTAGAGAACACTCCTGACATAACTAGTCTAGGGCTGTGTGAAGGAAAATGGCTGCCACCACAACAAATGGCAAAGAATATGCAGAGAACAGAAATTTCAGCTCAGCTATAAATTACTTCCCTTTACATTTTAAGGAAGTACAAATATAGTTAAGTTTCTTTTCTTACTTTTGGGCTGAGGGTCATAGCATCAGGGGAGGTACTGGTCTTTGGCTAATGTTGCAGAAAAACAGCAGTCCTCCGAAGTGTTTCTCACTGCCATTGGCATATCCTAGGATTCCGCAAGTAGAAGACCCATGGGAAGGAGGAATAGAAGAGTGGACCTAGGAAATTGGAATGGGCCGCATACAGATAAATAACACTATCTTCTCAGTGCTTTTTTTCTGGAGAAAAGGGTACCGGAACTCTTGGATTACATTTCCTCGGGAGTAGATGGCGATTAAATTGTAATGCAATTAATAGAAGAAAAGGTGCTGGAACTCAGTTCCGGTGAGTTCCACCAGAAAAAAAGCCCTGTATCTTCTAATGAAGCAGGGAGAAAACACACATATTCATGAGTAAAAAAGGAAACCCCTTCTCACACCTTCCCGTAGTGTTCATTACTTTCAGCTAAATCTTTTGCAGGTGTAGAGACACACATATGCACAATGAAATCAATAAGATGTTCACTTTTGTAACATCATCTACAGAGATAAAGGTCTGTAGTCCAACTGCTGTGGCTTGTTTTTCACTATCTAACACTTCTCCTTTCTGCCAGCTGTCATTTACTAAAGAAGCCACACCTTGTGGATGTTCCAAAAACATTCACAGCAATGCTATTTATTATTTTTAGAGGTCATTTCTGGCATGTATAAGCTGTTTTTAAGAAACAGGAGAGGAATTAAGTTGGGTAATTAAAAAAAAAATCTTGTTTTTAATCTTACATGGTTCAGAAGGCCAGCTGTTGCACAAACGGTGGCTGGGGAGAATTACCACATAGGCCAAATCTTCAGCTGATGTATTTTGGCCTAGCTCCATTTACTTCAGTGTAAGAGTGCAGCTTTACTGCATCTTAGGGCTTGTTATATGCACTGAGAAAACATCCCAGTTTAAAATTAAAGGAGGAAAAATCAACAACTCCATGAATCAGGTTGAAACCTTGATTTGTGAACTGATGCTAGCTAGGACTTAAAATGTCAACAAATAGATGCTTAGGATGAGATATGCCAGCTGCTATGCTAATATAGTGTTACAAACCACATAATTACACTGGTGTCGCAGACAGATATATATAAGATTGCTAGACCTGGCTAGACCTATACTTCACTTAAATAGTAATATCTTTATCCATATTTTCCTTCTTTCACATTTGATTCTATAACATATGCTTATGTGTTTCTTTGTTTTCTTCTGTCATATTAGCTGTTTTGAATGATATTTTGTAGGGAAGTTAGATTCTGA
The DNA here is from genome assembly GCA_021292165.1 of Shinisaurus crocodilurus. NCBI lineage: Eukaryota > Metazoa > Chordata > Lepidosauria > Squamata > Shinisauridae > Shinisaurus > Shinisaurus crocodilurus. Next base: position 126,350,543 of record CM037876.1, read on the forward strand.
TGCTTCTTTTTTTCTTTTTTTTTGCATGAATGTCCTATTTGTTTACAACAGGGGTACGCAAACTTTTGGGGCCTGTGGGGACATTTAGCAATTTTGTAAACTGCGCTGGGCACCACCACAAAATGGCTGCCATGGGAGGCATGGCTAGTCACAAAGGACAAATAACCTGCCCAAAAGACTGAGTCCAAGGAAGATGTGGGGTCTGAGTCCCAACAAATTAAACACCTGTGAACTCACACTTTTCAGCCCCAACAGGAACTTATTTCACAGAAGGCAAACTTTTCATCTCCCCCACTGCTCTTCTGCTAGCCAACTCATCCCCCCTGAACTTTGTTCAAATATTTTCTTTAAAGGTGAATCCTACTTGTGAATACCTGGCACTGACTGAAGTGTATTTAAAGGAGATTTGTTCCTAGGGTTGCTGGAATGCACTTAAGCATGTTGAGACTTATTTCCATGAAAATTTATTTGAGAGTAAGGAGCTGATCAACTCATTGGGATTAAATGGCTAAAATCCAGATATTTCATTTTAGCCAGTTTGTTGATCAGGCTATTAATGATCTACTTCTGATTTATTTTAAGATGGGAGATCTGTAAGTAGGTTTCCTGGAGTTTTTCAAAATCTCAGCCAGCATTATGAAAGCTGCATTTATGTGCATATGTTGATCCAAAATGACAGTTCATGTGCTAGACCATCTGCAGCGCCGATCATAGATTAGACAACATATTGATCTTGAAAGTAATAAATTGCATTAATGGAATCTACAGGCCTGTGACTCACGCTGGCTCAGCTTGTCTGGGTGTGGAAAGCTAAGCAGGGTCAAGCCTGGTTATTACTTGGATGGGAGACCCCTCCTCTAGTTTCCTGCATTGAGCAGGGGGTTGGACTCATAGCCTTGTAGGCTCCTTCCAACTATGATTCAGGGATTGGGAGTGGACATAGCTCAGTGACCCACTTTGCCTCTGTCAGATGTTTCAGATTACACTTGGCATTAGACAGAGCCAAGGATGGTTTCACCCAAATAATCCCTGAATTGACTATTTAATAGAAAGTTATGCAGCTAATAATTTTTTCTTCTTTACTCAGAGTGTTAAAAAGCACCAGCTTTCCTGGTGAGGCTGGAAAGAGGAAATCAATCATTTCCCGGCAACAAGTATAACAGTGCGGTGTTTACTTCACAGATTATGGATCAGTACAGAGTTGTTAAAACAGCAGAAGAGATTTAATTTTCTACTACAGGCGGCCACAGAGAAGTCTTTCATTCTCCCAGGTAAGCGTGTTTTAAATTTAATGCATGTTTCTTTTATCGACAGCACAATCCTGTGCATATTTACTCAGAACCATGAACTACTGAGTTCAATGGGGCTTACTCCTTAATAAGGGTATTTATTAAGGCTACTCTCCTGTGGATGCTGATTTGGGAGTAAGTCACACTGAACTGAGTGGGACATACATCTGAGTAAATGTGGATAGGACTGGGCTGCCCATTAGCCACCCCCCCCCAACTGAAACAACGTGAAACACTCCGATCCTAGACATGTCTACTCAGAAGTAAGGGTCAGTGGGCTTACTCCCAGGTAAATGTGTATAGGATTGTAGCCTAAGGATATCAATTCATTTGCACCTCTTCCTCCCTTCCGTTCCCTCCCCATTATCTCTTTTACTGTCTGCTGAAGGGGGATGATGGGATTTTTAGTCCAAAACATCTGGAGGTGCCAGGTTGGGTTATAGCAAGATACTGGAAAGCAAAAATAGAGTAACTCTGAACGGATGGTTTTTGAAAATCTGGGAAGTGGCCCTTGTTGGGAAAGCTAACATAACATAATTGATAAGAGGGATTATTAAACAGGATTCATTCTTGGAAACCTGGTTCCCTTTCATTACATACATGAATGAAGTTTCCAGATTAGCATCCACTGAGTGCTCAGTCCTACTTCTGGAATGCTGTTATAGCTTGTAAAACAAAACAGTTGAAAAATGATCATTAAGATTAAGACTTTATGTCAAGGGACAACGATTCTAAACTATGTGCAGAACCCATGATAAATAAAGTAAAAGTCCCCCCCCCTTCAATTAGTTTTGTGGTTCATAAATATAACAAACTCTTGGGCATTGCTCTAGCACAGGGGTGACGAGCTACAGGCTGGTGGGCCAGATTTGGCCCACCTGGGGTGCCAAGCTGGCTCTCTCCACAGTTCCCTAGAAGGCCACCCACCCTTTCCCCCAACCACCAATTGTTTCATGGTTTTCTGGCTTTTGCATGGGCTTTTCCCATTCTAAAATGTTAAAATGCCTCTCCTAAGGCTCAGTTACTGGCAGGAAGAGCTTTAAGCTAAAATACGCTAGCATTTTTGCCCCCACCCTGTGTGCCTTTGGCCCCACCCCTTTTGCCTATGCCCCCACCCACCACTGGAATGTGGCCCCTAAGAGCTTCCCAATTTTGGCCCTTGAGCTGAAAAAGGTTCAATACCCCTGCTCTAGCATAATATGGAACAAAAGCCTTCTAGGCAAGCAAGTTGTCCCCTTTTCTTTCCTTTTTTGCATCAAAGGATCGCTTGGCAAAACTCTAAAAAAAGAAAACCCCACCAACAGCCTGCCTGTTCCAAAGCTCATGTGAGATCAAGTAAGATTTCCGTTCATGTTCTTTTGGGTGGATGGCGTTCGCTGGGCTAAGAAGAACCCCTCCAGTGTAAGAATATGCAGGCTTTCAAGCTACACAGAAACTTTGATTAGGAAGTAGAACTGAGCATGGAAAAAATATTAATCACTGTGGTGTGGTGGTTAGAGTGTTGGATTAGGCCTGGGGAGGTCCAGGTTCAAATCCTAGCTCAGCTTTGAAGTTCCTTGGGTTGGTCCTATGAGGATAAAGGGGTGGGGAGTAAGACAAGAAGGTACCGTATATGGTAGCTTCAGCTCCTTGGAAGAAATATAAATATAAAAGTATTTAAATATAAATGTATCATATATTATTATTATTATTATTATTATTATTATTATTATTATTATTATTATTATTATTTTGCATTTATTTATCGCCCATCTGGCCGGCAAACCGGCCACCCTGGGCGATGTACAGAAGATAAAACAGAATAAAATACATTAAAACATTTTTCTCCATTAAAATACATTAAAACAGTATAAAATTTTAAAATCTTAGCCCACCCTATATTCCCGCCTGAATAACCAAGTTTCTAATGAGCGGCGGAAACTCAGTAGAGAGGGGGCATGGCGGAGGTCACTTGGGAGAGAGTTCCATAGTACGGGGGCTGCCACAGAGAAGGCCCTCTTCCTCGTCCCCACCAGCCTGGCTGCTCTGGCTGAAGGGACAAGAAGAAGGCCGTCTGTGGCAGATCTTGTTGAGCGGCCCACTTGGTGTTGCTGGAGACGCTCCTTGAGATAGACCGGACCGGAGCCGAACTGTGTGGCAACTTGATCCTATTCTATTCTCTTTGAGAGTGTCAATGAACATGTGGATAGTGATCATCCGGTAGACGTTGTTTACTTGGATTTCCAAAAGGCTTTTGACAAAGCCCCCCACCAAAGACTCCCGAGCAAACATAGCAGTCACGGAAGAAGAGGAGAGGTCCCCCTTCTGAATAGGTAACTGGTTCAAGAACATGAAGCAGAGAGTAAGAATAAATGGTCAATTCTTGCAATGGAGGGACGTAAAGACCCTTGTGGTGTCCCACAAGGATTTGTATTGGGACAGGTGTTTTTTGCTAGTTCATGAAATGATTTGGAGTTAGGGGTGAGCAGCGAGGAGGCCAAGTTTGCTGATGGCACCAAATTATTTAGGGTACTCAGAACAAAAAGGGATAGTGAAGGGCTCCAAAAAGATTTCTCTGCGCTGTGGGAATGGACATCAAAATGGCAAATATGATTCAATCTAAGTAAATATAAAGTGATGCACATTGGGGCAAAAAATCTCAACTTTACATATATGCTGATGGGGTCTGAACTGGCAGTGGCTGACCAGGAAAGGGATCTTGGAGTTGTGGTAAGGTCAAGATCCAGTGCTCAGTGGCTGTGAAAAAGGTGAATTCCATGTTGGGGATTATTAGGAAAGGAATAAAAAATAAAATTGCTGATATCATTATGTCTATGGTGCAACCACACTTGAAATACTGCGTACAGTTCTGGTCACCACACCTCAAAAAGGATATTGTAGAGTTGGAAAAGGTTCAGAAAGGGGCTGCCAAAATGATCACGGGGCTGGAAACTCCCCTACGAGGAAAGGTTACAAAAGCTGGGAGTGTTTAGCTTAGAAAAAAGGTGAATAAGGGTGCATTCCTATGAAAGGTTTCTGAGATTCCTATGCCCTGCCAGGCTGAAGCCAGCAGGGCAGGAAGAGCGAAGGAGACGAACTTTGCCTCCTTGTCCTCTGATCTTTGCTTTTTTTGCTAGATGGGCTTTTCTCAGCCCATAGTGAGGGCACTTCAGAGGGGGAGGGAAGGTGACTGGAGGAGGCTCAGCATATAACTTGTATCCTGGCCTCTCTGGTCTTCTCCCTTCCCCACCAACCAAAACGCCCCCTTTCCCCCCTCTCCGAGGTCGATTTTCTGACTTCAGAGAGGCAGCCAGTGTGGTTCTCTCTGTGCCGGATGTGAGGGGTCGGGATTGGGGGTCAGATCTCCAACTCCCACTTCCGAAGTCAGAGCGCAGTATTCGACCTTGGAAGGGGGAATCAGAGTGATCCTATGGTCCCTGGGACACTCACCCAGGGACCATAGGATTCCTCTCCTCGGGGGGTACACATGATAGAGGTGTACAGAATTATGCATAATGTTGAGAAATTGGATAGGGCAATGTTCCTTTCTCTCATAATACTAGAACCCAGGGTCATTCAATGAAGCTGATCGGTGGGAGATTCAGAACAGATACAAGGAAGTACTTCTTTACACAGGGCATAGCTAAACTAAGAAATTCATTTCCACAAGTTCCCTCAGTGAACTAAGGGAATACGCGGGAACCCGCTAGTAGCATGCGCAGTAGGACGGTGGGGGAGGGGTTCCTGCCTAAAATCCTGCACTATGGAAGCTTCCTGAAATAGGCTTCATGCAGGTGCACAGCCCGTATGTGTGAATGCACAGATGACCACTCGAAGAACCGCAGTTACAGGTAAGCAACCTGTTCTTATAGCGCTTTGTTCACTTTACTCTTGTTTCCGCTCCCAGGAGGGAAAATAGGTTTGCACCTATGACTGTAGACAGCTTGGGTCCTCAATTTCCACTCTCAACGAGGTGAAATTTTCCGGAATACTTGGATAAGTGAGAAGGGAGTGAAGAGGAAACAAGAGGGAGCAGAGCAAACAGGGATCCCAGCTGCAGTCCTTTCCACTGGTTCGGTCTGGGAAAGCTGCACCAAAGGCTGAGGCTACAGCTAAACAGGCTCCAAAATTAGATCAAATCACACACTCACTCACACATGGAGAAGAAGGTGTAGAGTAGGAGGCTACTCCATGTAGAAGGACTTCCTGATGATAGAAGAACTGTTAATGATACATTTCCCTGGGTCCATGTGACCTGTTCCTGTAGCTGAAATTTGGGGTGTGTTGAAACTGCTGAGTCTCGGCCCATGAAAGAAAAATGTGCCCACTTGAAAAGGGGCTTTTGCAGACATGTGGCAAAGTGAGGACCTAAGCAGCCAGACTAGACTTAGTCTGGGCAAAATAAAAGTACAGGCAGTCCCCGAGTTAATAATATCCGACTTACAGATAACCCATCCTTAAGAACGGACTTCTGGGTTTCCCGGCGCTATGTGTTTACGTAGAGTACATAGCGTAATATACTATGCAATTTGTGTAATTTATGCAATTTGCGTAATTGCTGATTTTAACGTATAGAACGCTATGCTGTTCCGACTTACAAACAAATTCGACTTAAAGACATTCTTAAGAACCGTTCGTAACCTGGGGACTGCCTGTAATGGAAAGTGACAGAACTGCAGTTGTTCCTCCCCCTTTGGGTAGTTCTCTCTGGGCCTCTCCAAGGGTAGTGGGGTCTCTGGGATTTGTCTCTCTCCAAGAGAGATCAATTGGAGCTCCTGCCAAAACATGGCTGGGCCAGGAGTGCAGTGTGTTCAGCAGCAAGGATCCAGATGGTACTGATCCTCCACCTATGACTGGAACTATTAAAAATCTGGCACAATGAGTGCACAAACGTGGGTGCGGGGGAGGGGGCATTATCCAGTTTACAACCTTGGCAAACTAGACAACTTCCCATCCTTACCGTGGAAGTCCTTTACTCTAATCAGGAGGGGAAATCACTTCAGGGCTGGTTTCTTGCAGTTGCATATTTCATTAATTTTACCCCTTGCCTGCCTTGAGGCTTTTTGCATATATGCAGCTTTGATTGGCTTGGTAATGCCATATCTAGCCTTGCCTATGTGACCTCAGGCTGCTGAGTAATTGCCTTTCTTAAGGCCACAGTTTCCCACCTTGGCTCAAGCTAAATTTCTCTTAAAGGCATTGTGGAGGTTGCTGAGCTACCATGAGCGGCCTGCTAATATCCAGTTCTGTGCTTCCCAGGTAGGTAGCCTGGTGCCCTCCAGATGTTTGGGGTTACAACTCCCATAAGCCCTAGCCAGCATGATGAATGGTCCGAGATCATGTAGTCCAAAACATCTGGAGGGTGCCACATTGCCTATAGCCCTGGACTATATGGATCTTTAGTCCAATCCAGCAGGTCTCCTTATATTCTTAGGAAGGACATTGATGTGGAGTTCCTTTATGCTGCTTTGTTCCTATGTATTTGGTGCCTGATGCTCTCCTGATGTTTTGGACTACAACTCCCATCAGCCCTGGCACTTCAAAAATAAAACATGGGAGCCATACAGGAGGCTGCAGTCCATAGGTCACTTACCAGAAACAGTCCATGTTGCAATCAGTGGAACTAATTAGAATGAGCAGTCTGAGTGGAGCCTGACTTCAGCCACAGGCGCATGTTTGAAGAACAGCTGTGATGCTATAATAGTTTTACACAATTGAAACAAGTCTCTCCGGGGCTATTTTTGCCTATCCATAATTGTTAGTGTTCTCTAGCATTCCAACACCCACCCAACCCCACCCAAATGCCTAAAAAACAGCAGTTCCTCTGCTGTTTGACCAGCTAAAACAGGACTTGACCAGGCCTAAACATTTGCTCTGGAATGATACCTGCACTGAAAGCAGGTACTATGTTCGCACTGTTTTGGCTGGTGCCATGTGTCTTAGCATTGAGCCATTAAGCAGAACTCAGCATTTGGCTGCAGAACTATTTTCCATTTAGAAATCAATTATTTTTGTGTGTAACTCCTACAATGCACATCAAGGCAAGTGATTGCAAGTTCGTCGTACTGAAATAGGCAGAAGGCAGCCTGGAATAACCTGCATAAGGAATAAATTGGTTTATAAAGGAATTTCTCCTGAGATGTATCTATCACTAACTCCCTAAAGAAAATGGAAGCTGGTCAGAACTCTAGGACAAGGAAATGCCAAATTTGCACTGGGGGTAGATGGGGAAGCATGCAAATTAAGTATATTTGCATGTATTGTCTTGTAAATTATGGACTCTGTGCAGAAGTGAAACTTACAAGGGGCTTCTCCAGGGTTTGCCTTATACATGTGTTAAAACGTGTTAAAATGGAACTAAAATTTGTGGGACACTATGGCTCATCAGAACTGGAAATGTCATAAAAGGGATGGTCCTGAGAGCAAGACTGGGTAACCTTTGGAGCAGTTCTGCTGTTGCTCTCAAACCAGGCTTCTATCAGTTGTGACAGAAATGTATTGGTGGGGGTTTTTTATGATTGGGACAAACTGTTGTCTGTGGAAGATGAGAGACTGCCGAAGCCAGCCTTGCCCAACCTGGGTCCCTCCAGATGCTTTGGACTACAACTCCCATAAGCACAGATTGTGCTGGCCTGACCTGATGGGAATTGTAGTCCAAAACATCTGGAGGGACCCAGGCTGGGGAAGGCGGGCCTAAGAGGAGCAAACTTTTATATAGTTCATTGAAAGTGGGATATTTGACAACAGAGAACTCAAACAGTTGTATGTGTTTTCTCAAGTATATTTCAGCCGCATTAAGTGAGCAGCAGCCAAAGTGGAATTTAAAAACAACAGACTGAAAGATGTATTTATGTATCCTGGGTCTGTTTATGTTAGAAGATGATGTGAAGGCAGCTCCATGATATTGTATGATTAAACTCAAACTTAATTAGGAAAATGATCCAACAGAAATGAAATATCCAATCAGAGGAGCACTGAGACTTTTTCCATTTCAAAGATGCCATCTGCTATGGCTTTGGATAGACTATCCAGTGACTCCTTACATTCTGAGTCACTGTATAAGGTGAGTGAGTGGGTTGTGGAGGATATTCCTCACTATTTGTTGCTGTAGTGCAATCCTATACATGTAGGGGGCTTACTCCAAAGTAAGTGTGATTAGGATTGCAACCTTAGGCTGCACTGAAGGTTGCATTGACCTCAGTGGGACTTACCTCTGAGCAGACATGTATAGGATTGCATTGTTATGATTTTATGTGCTACTTTTGTATATTATTATTTTGTTATGACCCATGGTCTAGAAAGGTAGAATTTATTCTCCTTTCATCAAAAACCAACAAAAAAGCAGTAATGTTCTACGGCTGTGCTTCCTAGACCAGAGGTGGGCAGAAGGTAGGTTGGGATCTACTAGTAGATTTCTGGGTCATCTGCAGTAGATCAGAAAAGATTTTACAATAGCAACTAACAGTGCAATCCTATGGCGTCTAGACGACCCATAGGATAGTATGAAGGATCTAATTCTCATGGTCCTTGAATGTTGCCAGTTTAGAGGCGAACTCCCACTGGCAGGGGAGTTTAACAGCATCTTGAACAGCAGCATGACAGCCAGACATTAAATAGGTGGAGTTTTTGTTTCCCCAGCTTCTGCAGTGATGCAAAAAGCTATGCCCATTCCAGGGGTGGGCAACTCACAGGCCTTGGAGGCCACCTGTGTGGCCTGCTGTAGGTGCCCAGTGCTGCCACCAGCATTGCTAAGCCTGGGCCCACATGGCTCCAACCCCGGATCTGTTTACTATGGCCTCAAATCTTTTTCCCAGAGCCCCAAGTGTGCATTGGTGCCAATGGAAGGTTTTTACCTCAGCTTAATTGCCATGCAGGGGGCAATTTTCAAGGGGGGATCACAGCCAGATTAACCTTTCCCTCCCCACATGCTGCAACACCCCCCATCCCCCTACATGGCAATTAAACTTAGGAAAAAAAATCTTCCTTTTGAGCTCTTTTTTCTCAGCTTAATTATAGTGTGTGTGTGTGAGAGAGAGAGACAGAGACAGAGACAGAGACAGAGAGAGTTCTTGGGGGAAAAATAACCAGTCACATCTTTTTGTGCCTTTTCCCACACCCGTTCATAGCATTGCAAATTACCGGTAATTGTCATTGAAGAGGGACTACTGATTTAGGATGATCTGGGGTGGGTTTTCTTTACAAATTAATGAAATGATTTACGTAGTTTATTTTGGTGTGATTTGGATGGGAAATTAATTGGCTGGCTTTGCCATCTGTGAAATGTACATAAATCCTAGTCATTATTTCTAAATTTGCATATATAGATATAAATGAGCATATGTAAATTTTATGTAGATTTATGTCCTAGGGGCCTGGGCCCCAAATCATTGAAGTGCCTAGCAATGCCCCTCTGCCATGCCCCTGCTACTCTGCTGTCATACAGCACAGAGGCCCTGCTGGAAAAGAGGTGGCAAACCTCTGGGGATTTTGGACCATGTTGGCTTTTAGAGGAGTTCTGGAGATATTTCTGGGATTTGGAATAACCACTTCTTCCATCATGATCCTCTTTCTCTTCCATACTATATTAGGGGATAGCGTGGATGGCAACACACCCTTCACTACATTTATCCTCTCAACGATCCTCTGACGCGGGCATCCGCGGGCATCAACGTTGATATACTTGTATTCGCACTCCATCCATCCTGCTGTCCCCAAACTCAACCCTGCTTCCCCACCCAGCTCCTGGCTGCCAACCTTCTCCAGTTGCTGGCCTCTCCCACTGCCACAGTCTTTTTGGGGGCTTCATCGTCCCAATGGCATAATGTTGGCTTAGGTCCCTTTCATATGCCACTTAAACAAGACATCTAAGTGCAAATGGCACACCCTTCCCACATGCTAATATAAGGCTCGATCCACTGGGAAGTTCTCTTGCATAAGCCTCATTGAAGTCAATAAGATCCTTTGTGCAGCTCTTCTTTATTTCAGCTAGGCTTGTGCAGGCAGTGCCACAGTGGTACATTTTGAAGTGCTGGCGGTCATCATGACAACCCTGATAGCTACACCCCAAGGAGTCCAAAGATACAGGCAGCTGTGCTGATCCATCTCGCGGTGTGTGTAATATATGTCTTTTTCAAGCTAGTGTGTCATAATTGCCTCTTCAAGATGAAGCCACCCCAAAATACTTTGCATTAGAACAGGGAACAATATATTGCTGCTGGGAAAATTCATTTTCTACTACTGTGAGGATTGCAGGTAAGCCCTGAGGGAACAGGGCATTCCGAGGGGGGTGGCAGATGACATCAGTGTCCCAGTTAATCAAAAAGTCCCAGTGCTTCAACCCTGCAAGCCCTGCACACTGCACACTCACCTGGTTCGCACAACACAGTGGGCTCATCAGGGGTTATTTGACCCATGATGAGCTGCGGTGCATCCCGGGTGCGTGTGTGCCTGTGACATTTTGAATACTCAACCTGCACTTGCCAACCTGGCCACCGAGGGTTATTTGAGGGTTAAACAACCCCTGCATAACCCTTGGTTTGTTGTAGGGTTCTGCGAGAGTTGCAGGAGACCTTCCTGTTGCATTGTTCCCCAGAGATCAGTTCTGCTTGTTTCCCACTCTGCTGGTCCCAATGAAGAGGCTGCCACTTCCCCAGCATCTCAGGATAGCGATTGACAATTCCTTACTCGAGGCTTAAGAGCAACCAGTGCAGAGCAGGGGAAGCAGTGGAGGCGACCTCTGCCTCGCCACTCCAGAATTCAGCTAGACGGCTGATTTTGGCCATCTAGCTGAGGCACTTTAGAGGGGGAGGGAAGGATCCTGTATCCTGGTGGCCCCAGTCTCTTCCCCTCCCTGCCCACTTTACCCCCTCTCCTGAGGTCGAATTTCTGACCTCGGAGAAGCAGCCAGCGTGGTTCTTTCCGCGCCAGCTGCGAGGGTGGGTGAGGGAGGTCGGAGCACAGATCCCTAGCTCTTGAGGTCGGAGCTCTGTTTCTGACCTCTGAGCTGGGAATCTGAAGTGTCCTATGGCCTCCTAGATGCTGTCCAGGAGGCGATAGGATCGCTCTCTTAGTCTTCTAAATTTTCCTCCTGTTTTGAGCATGATTGAAAATGTGAGCTAGTGGTGCAATGAGATGAAACCTAGTGAGGAATGGGAATCTCCCTGTATTTCCATTATCTTTCTTCTAAAGGGAACTGACTTTGGAAAAAAGAAATCCTGAATGTCCCACCACTTGTCAAAGGGGGATAGCAAAATCATTGCACTGATTTATTTGTTTTATTACAACAATTTATATCCTGCCTTTCCACTTGTGCTCAAGGCAACTCACAATTAATAACATTTAATAGCAAATCTCAAATATAACAGATCAATAAAAAGAAGAAAATACAGCAGCAGTGTCAACCATCATAACAGAAGCAAGATTCAGGGATGGGCAAAGTGTGGCCATCCAGATGTTGTTGGACTGCAAATCCCATCATCCTTAGCCAGAATAGCCAATGGTGAGGGATGATGGGGTTTGCAGTCCAACAACATCTGGAGGACCACATATTCCCCATCCCTGAGTTAAAAGCAGCACGCTGAAGTAACATAATCTTCACTGGAGCTATGAGTGGGCAGTGGTGTATGAGCCAGGTATACGGGAGGAGGAGGTTCCGCAGTCTGGACACCTCAGTGGAAAAGGCCCTTTCCGTCGTGCCCACCTGTTGCACTTTCAACAGTAGAGGGACATGGAGGAGGGCCTCCATTGTGAAATGGAGTCCTTGAGCAGATTCATATGGGAGGAAAAGGCAATGCTGGAAATATCGTAGTCCCAGATGGTTTAGAGCAGTGTTCTCCAACCTTGGGTCCCCAGATGTTTTTGGCCTACAACTCCCAGCATGCCCCAGCCAGTGTAGCTGGCTGAGGCATGATGGGAGTTGTAGGCCAAAAACATCTGGGGACCCAAGATTGGAGAACACTGGTTTAGAGCTTTGAATTGAAGGTCAAAGATTGCACCCTGAATGGAGCCCAGAAAAGATGGTCAACTCCAGCAGTTGGTAAAGGAGTCGTAATCGAAAACATCTAGAGGGCACCACCTAACGCAGCTTTAAGGTGCCACAAGGCTCTTTTGTTGTTTTTGCTGTGACAGACTAACAACACTACCCCTCTGGAAATTAATTTTAGAGGAAAATTCCATGACCAGGAACAAAATGGCATCAACTGTCCTGTTCCTGGAGGCTTCCTGAAAAATGCACGCAGATTTTTTCAGCTCAGACATAAACTTTTCAACAAGTGTTTCTGCATGGCAAGCATTTTAAAAGTGGAGTAGTCATATAAAACATTTGGAGGGCACTACTAAATGCACTAGAAACATACTCAAATTGGGCATAAGTACGTATCAGCAACATGGAACAAAGAATCAGTTCTCATGCTAGTTGGCTACACGCTACTTCCTGGGAAAGGAGAACGATCTGCAGTGTATTGTCGGCACAATCTTGGAAAAAGGAATTCATTCATTCATTTTATGAGCAGATCTTTTAAATGCCTCACATTTCCCCCTCCACATTCTGTGCTTGAGCTTTCTGTTGTGAAGATCAGTTGTTTTAAAAATCTTCCAGAATTGTCTTTCTCTTGGCTACAGTACAGATTGGATCATGCATTCCTGAATTCACACATTTTGCTTTCACCCTTTAAAACATGTTTTCACCACCCTTAGCCTTTAAAACAAGCCATTGGGATACAGATATAAGGCACTGTTTTCACTCAAGCTAGGCAAATCTTGCTCTTCTTGAAGACTTGCCAACTCTTCAGCCCCTTCCAAGTTCTAGAAGTTCTTTCCATTTGTGATGATGACCTTTAGTGCTTGGAATTATATGTTGATGACATAGGGAGTTTAGCTGGTGTCTTTTATAATAGCTTTCCCCAACCTAGTGCCCTCCAATTCTGTTGGACTACAACTTCTATAATTCCCAGCCACCATGGCCATTGGCTGGAGTTGCAGGGCCTTAGATAACTCCAAGTAGATATCTTATTCCAAAAAGATCTGGAGCTCAGCTGAGGCCTTTTATCCCTCTTGGGCTGGACTACCCTTCTTATTTATTTATTTATTATATTTATACCCCGCCTTTTTTCCTGCAAGGAACCCAAGGCGGCTTACATAATCCTCCTCATCCTCCTCTCCATTTTATCCTCACAACAACCCTGTGAGGTAGGTGAGGCTGAGAGTCAGTGACTGGCCCAAAGTCACCCAGTGAGTTTCATGGCCGAGTGGGGACTAGAACCCGGATCTCCCGAGTCCCAGTCCAACACTCTCACCACTACGCCACACTGGCACTTAGTCTCCACTCCATAACTGAGAGCCTTAAAGCGATAGTCCTCTGGCCTGAAGACTAGCACTGCATCACTGTCAGCTGGCTCCCACCTTCTGCACTGTCCACACTAGCAGACAGCACTGGGAAACATGATGCTCCTAATATTAAAAGGGCCAGTTCCTCAGGGGGTGCTGTCTCTGGGGGTCCAGGTGGGGTGGGGACTCTGGCTTCAGCTCAGTCTTGCGGAGTGTGGGTCTGGGTTCAGTGCCTCTGTGGTTTGCATCACGGGTCTTCCTGAAACAGGCGTTTCCTCCTCCTTGCTGCTGCTCTGGGTCAGGGTCATCACAACACAGCTCCTGAGAAAGGAAGCAGGAAGAGGATGCTGACAGTCTCATCAACAGTCCTCTTCCATGAATTTACCTTGCCTGCATGTTTATGGACCTTGGTTTCCGGCGGCTCTACACCCTCTGCATATTTCCCTTCAACTTGCTGACTGCCTTACATTTCTCTTCCCAAGTTTGTCTGTTTGCCTGCTTCCCACCTGTTTGCCCTGTTGTTTTAGGATTCAAGCCTGCCTTGTCTCTGCCCTGATTTCACCTGAGGACTGACCTTATGAAGGCTTGACTCTCCAGCTCACATTCTCCAAACACCACTTGTACCCCAACTAGTCTGGGCACCGTCACATCTATAGTATTGTGCCTTTATCTTTAAGATATATCTACATAAAGCGGATGGACGTCCACCTTCTAAAGTATCAGATACTTAGAAGTCTGTAGTGTTACTACATGTCCTCATCTATACATGTCTAACAATGCACATGTACCTGGACTCGATAGCCTTGTAGGCTCCTTCCAACTCTATGATCTATGAAATCTATGACACATGTCAGGAGGAGTTTTTAGCCTAGAGGCAACCCAAATACATCTGCTTTATTGTCCTGTTTACCTAAGCTTTTACAGTACTAAATACTTTACCTGGGCAAAATTGACATTTCTAGAGTGAAGGCATTAGGGGTATACGTACTTAAAACAACAGCAAGACTGAACTCAGTGACAGTAGGCAAATACCGGTATATTTTTGGTTTGAAGTGACCCCGTTTTTTGGTTTAAAGTGACTGAAAACCATTCTTAACTTGAAATTGCTTCTAACTGCAGCTGTTTAGATGACTTCTTCATATTTACAATCTGTTTTTTAATTACTCATATGGGTGGTACTAGTATTTTGTAAAGAATCTGCATCGCCAAGGGAAGGATTGCATGCATGTATGTCAAATCTTAAACAAAAATATTTTTCAAAAGGAATGGAAATTTACCAGGACACCCCCCCCCCCGCTAAACAAGATTCTTTTAGCTTGATGTTAAATGTTGAAAGGAAAAGTACTATTTTCAATTTGACTGGGTTTACAGGGGTGGGCAGAAGATAGATCTGGATCTACTGGTACATCTCTGGGTGATTTGCAGTAGATTCAGCAAGCATTTCTGACTCTCTGTTGTTCAACAATAACACCAAAAAATGACATGCCTCCCTTCAAACTATACTGCTGAAATGAAGAAAGCTTGAGGCAATCAGGACTGGATTTTTGCATGAAAGGATGGTGGGCTCCGTTCAGTTGTGGTACTCAAAACAAATTCCTGGGCTCAGGATTCTTTCATCCTAAGTGTGTCTTTTGTACCAAGCCCCAGTTGGTGGATCTTGGGGTTCAAGTGAAAAATGAAGTAGATCCCACAAACCTGAAGAGGCTGGAAGAGGCCATATGGGTTCACTCTTGATGTGTGTTCAGATCAGGGGTGCAAAACCTCAAGCCCAGCGGCCAAATCTGGCCCTCTGAGGTTCCCCAAATGGCCACGCCCCCTTTCCCCAGCACCAATCATTGGTGGTTCCCTGGCTTATGTGCAGTTCCCTCCCCCCCTATTCTAAATGATTGAAACGCCTCTCCTAAGGCTTAGTGACTGGCAGTAAGAACTTTAAGCTAAAATATGCTGGTATTTTTTGTATTTTAGCCCTGCCCCCTTTTGCCTTTGGCTCCACCCGCCACTGGGAAGAAGCCCCTGAGAACCCCTCAGCCCCTTGAGTTGAAAGAAGTTCAGCACCCCTGGTTTAGATAAAACAGATGGGTGGAAGGGGGGGACGGACAGATATGAATGGATAAACTTGGTACAGGTCATTACATTAATATATAATGTACTAGTATTAGTTTCAGTCATATAAGATGTTAAGGACAGGGTTTCCAAAATCACAGTCCATCAAAGGAGAGAGCCTTAATATCATTTGGTGAAAATGACACATTGCAGCTCAAAAGGAATGGAAATGAACACAAAAAGTGCTAGTCCCTTCTTTACAGAGTGAGCCATGAAAGTTAAACTCAGCTCATCTGCTATGTAAAGCACCCCACAAGGGGCCCAAATAGACCTGCTTCTTGATGCTATCTAGGACAACAGAAATGGGTTTTCAAACACCTGGAAGGCTGCAGTACACAGCCGGTGAGCTGCGTTCGGCTTGGTGGGTTACAAGTTGTGCAGCTTTGTGTTAACCCAAAGGTAGAATTGGCACTGGCCCCAGAGGGCTTTTCCCGTTATGATGCTGCATACACACCAGTGGTGTGACGGAGCCAGGGCTCACAGGGGCAATGCCTTCCTCTGCCACCCCCCACACCAGGTTGACCTGCACCCTCTGAGCTTAGCTGCAATCCTCACAGTGACCTGGTTCACACGATCGCAGGGTGGTTCACAAGCCACCGTGGCTTGTTAACAACCCTGTGCATGCCAATTGCATGCCAGCCGGATTTGTATAATTACCCTCACCGGCGTAGCTGCTTGTGTCATCCGTACCCAGTGAGGGTGCCTTCTGGAGTTGCGTAACAAACCACCCCACATCCTTACAACAGCCCATGGGTTCTGGGTGGCTTGTTACCCACACACCCCAACAAGCTACTCTCACTGGGTAGAGGCCACACAAGAAACTGCTCCAGAGAAGGTAATAATGCAAATCTGGCTGGCACGCCCTGCTATCATGGGAACCGGGCCAGTACCTTTGGGGAATTGAATTTTCTTAACAACATATTGTTCCCTCTTATAATGCGAAGTATTTTGGGGCGGCTTGTTCCTGAATGGGTAATGAAGACCCATTTGACTTACAAAGGACCTGCTCCTGTTGGAGATGAAAACTGCTAGCACTGGTTTTTGTTGACATGGATCAACACAGATGCTTGCAATTTTGGACTCTCCTTAAGGATGTGGCTATGGGTTCTGTCATGATGAGCACCTGCCTGCACTTCAAAATACCACTGCGCCACTGATACAGACCGTAAGAACCAGAGTTGCCAGTTTCTTCTCCAGTTGTGTGCACATGGCCTTCTCCCCACCCCCCTTCACAATGGCCAGGTTTGCACGATCACCAGGGAAAAGAAACCACCAAAAGAAGTGGGCGTGGCTTCTTTTACCCACCCCGTGCATGCCGGTCACGCGCTGCGCGATTTGCCTAGTTAACCTCGCAACGCGCAACTTGCTGTGTTGTCCAAACCTGGTGAGGGGCGCAGCGGGGGTGGCTTCAAAACCAGCCCAGAACCCGTGACTTGTTGCAGGGTTCTGGGGTGGTTTGGAAACCACCCCCTGCCACACACCTCGCTGGGTTTGAATGACATGGCAAGCTGCGCTGCGAGGGTAATTAGGCAAATCACAGAGCGTGTGCCTGGCACACAAAGGGGCAGGGGAAAGAAGCCACTGTGGCCTCTTTTCCCCAGTGATCATGCAAACCCGACCAATCCAATGGACAGAGCACTTGCCAGCAATCTGCGCATTCAGTTGTTGTCAGCCTTGCTTCTCCCTTCATGCTTCAGGCAGGCTGTCCAATTGTTTTCTTGTACGTTTTTGAACTTCATGCAATTAAAGGTTCATTCATCACCCTATTTTAAAAAGTACCCAAGCTTGGGTATGTGCGCAAAGCTGTTCAGGGTGGAGGGTGGAGGCAGGGAGGGATTGGTGGTGTTACAGGCACTAGCCAATATGCTATGCACAGCCAGCATAGAACCTGTTTTTCCTGAGCTTGGCCCACTAGTTTTTCCTGAGCTTGCTTCCCTGAGTTTGCCACCTTGTTTCTATCACACAGTTTGCAGCCAAAGCGATTAGCCCAAGGAGAGAACTTTCCATCCGTGCTAATAAGAGCTTTGGGGTGGGGGCTTGGCAGGACCGAAGCAGGCAGGAGGAGTTAAATTCCCCTCCCCATGTGCTCAGGTGACCTGATACTGCTCACTCCATGCCCCCCATGGTCTGCTATTGTTAGGGGGGGGAGATATGTTAAATGCATCCACACGTTTAATGCCATTCTTGTTTTGGCCCTCAGTGAGTTTATTAGAAGTCAAGACTGAGTTGAAGTTGTTTTAATCAGCACTTGAGAGCTGTACAGTGTATATGCAGAAAATAGAAGCCTTTCCCCCCTTTGCTGGGACATTATGGTTACGTTGCACTGGCTGGTTTATATCTGCCTTTGCACCCTTGCTTTTCTCCTACAGTGAGCTAAGACATCTATACATGACCTGGTATTATACTAGTTTAAAAGCTAAATATAAGCCAATCCAAAGGGACAATATACTCTAATTATAAAACTCTAATTATAATAGACCTTCATTTGTATAGAATCCCGAAGCTGGAAAGAAGAGGGTCAGGCTGTTATTTTGCAAAGGGAACATTGATCTATCTGCCCAATAGCCATATAACAGCAGTCTTCCTTGGGCATGAGAGATAAGGCACATAAACTTACAGCATATCCTATGCATGTCTACACAGAAGTAAGTATCATTGAGTTCAGTGGGACTTACTCCCAGGTAAGTGTGTGTAGGACTGCAGCCTTAAACTGGTTTAACAGTCATTCCGACTCCTTAGAGCAGGGCTCTTCAACCTTGGGTCCCCAGATATTGCTGGACTACAGCTCCCAGAATCCCTTGCCATTAGCCATGCTGGCTGGGTATGCTGGGAGCTGTAGGCCAGCAACATCTGGGGACCCAAGGTTGGAGAGCCCTGCCTTAGAGGAACCCGGAGAATTGTTGTGTCTTTGTGTTCTCAATGCCCTTGCCAAAATACAATCGTTTGGTGGTGAAGATAGACTCCTTAGCAGGGTGGGCAACTTGTGGCCCTCCAGTTGTTTTGGCTTATGATTCCACCAGCCCTAGCCAGTATGGCTAATGGTGAGGGATGATGGGAGTTGTAGGCCAAAACATCTGGAGGACCACAAGTTGCCCACCCCTGCCTTAGAGAAAAGAGCATGATGGAGATGCCAATTCGTGACACATGCTCTGTGCAAAATGCAATAGACATCTAAAGACAGGCTGTATTCAGAGATTCCTGTCATTGCAGAGACCAGTGTAAGTAGTACCTAAGAACGAAACCTCCCCCACTGTGAACAGGAACGAAGTTGCAAATATCTCAAGCTGGGTTTTATCATCAACATTTCTAACGTTCATTTGGAAAATTGCCACATAAATTGCTCCTTTATGCACAATCCAGCCAGTTGCTCGTGCACATGCTGTTCCAAGTACATTTGCCTTGCATATTTTGATTTAGTTAGCGAAGAAGTTAATTAAACTTAATGAGGTTGAGTGCCATGCAGAAATTCTCCGGAGTGTGAATCTAAACACTCAAATGGAATATGTGAAATCTCAAAAGCTGTATTTGTTTTTAAACCTTGCCATATTCTTCATCTCTGCAAGGTCCCACAATTGTGCTTGAGATGTCCCCCTTTGATTCAGGGCAAAGTGGAGTATATCTGGGTTGGTGCTAATATACATGTGATTGTTTTATTATGTCTGTTGTTTGAGCTGTTCCTATAATTACAGAATATGGGCTCTACCGTTTGTTTCTGGATTGTGTATGTGCTCGTTGTTTGTTTTCCAGTTGTTTTTAAAATTTCTGCTTCACTGAGTTAAGCCTCCCTTGAAGTCTCCAGGAGCTGCTTTTCATTTTTTTCATTTTTTAAAATGTGGGTCTGAACTGCTGGGTCTCTACTTTGTCTAGTCTAATTCTATCCACTATACCAGTGTTCCCCAACCCCAAGTATAGCTGGCTGGGGAATTCTGGGAGTTGTGGTCCAACAGAGCTGGAGGACCCCAGGTTGGGGAACACTGCACTATACCATACTGACAAGCGACTTCAGGTGCTTCCAGATGGAGGGACTCCCAATGCTACCAATCCAAAAGACATTGTGCAGCTATTCCAGCTTTTCCTCCTTAACAGGTTTTTTTTTTTTTTTTTCTGGTAAGAAAAATGATGGAAGTAGTGGGAAAGCAGAGGAGGGTCACAAATGGAAGACATCATCGGCTGGGCACCCCCCACCTCAGTAAAATTTCATGTTTGAGGCAGGGTGAGTGCAGGATAAAAGCCTTGTTTGGAAGCACAAAAAGACCCTCAGATCAACAGGACTTTCTTATACATACAGAAGATGGAATAACGGCAAATTCAGCATCCCTTGGGTACCTGTGGTTATCATTGTTGCCAACTGTGCTGTTACACACAGTGGCTGCCCTATCCATATACTTACAGTGGGGGGACGGGACCCCACTTGCAATCCCCTTTATACAATAAGCAGGCATTTTCATCCAAATAGGGGAAAAGGAACACGTGGGCCTTATCTGTGGATCAGGGCTTATATGTTTTGGATGGTGTGTGTGTGTGTGTGTGTGTGTGAGAGAGAGAGAGAGAGAGAGAGAGAGAGAGAGAGGGCGCTCAGAAATCCCCTTGCTTTCAATGCAGTTTGGTTTCAAATTCAAAGCAATATGCTTTGGTTTGTGGCCTGTGGAGACCATTTCTGGGCTAAAAGGGGAGGGGGGAAAGCACACACAAGTCTAACAGCACAACTCTATTAAGAAGTAAGTCCCATTGAGTTCAATGAGGCTTACTCCCAAGTAAGTGTGCATAGGGTAGCAACCTCAAGAAATGGAAGATACCTGTGTACACAAATAGATCTTTGCTTTCTGTTTTTAAGTAGCAAGGCTTGTCTTAACAACACTGAGAACTGCTGTGCTGGAAAGAGCAAGCAAAGCTGTGGCTTTATGCACAGATTTTTTCCATGCGTCCGTTTCCCTTGGGATAATGGTCACAGTTTCTTAAGTTGTAACTGTACGTAAATGAGTCTTGCTTCCGGATCTGCCCTATAGCACCAACTTTTATGTTCCATTTATTTATAAATTAATGAGTCGCCTTTCAGCCCAAATAGGCCAAGAGCAGATTTAAGAGCAGGAGAGAATCTTAAAGACAAAGTACGGAGCTAATACATTTAAAATACTAAAAAGAAGAAGAAGAAGAAGCATGCAGAGCAAGAGTTTTAACAACTTGCCTAAAACTGAACAAAGAAGGGGCCACCCTAACTTTTTTTGGCAGAGAGTTCTGCACTGCAGGCAGGGTGCTGCCACAGAGAAGGCCCTATCCCATGTTCCTACCAGCCTAATACAGATGTTAGAGAAATTGCTAGAGAAATTGTTGTATTAACAGATGGCATAAGCATTTTCCTGTTGTTCTGCTGCTTACATTTTAGCTGACCCTTTGTTAGTCTGTTACACTTCAGCTGACTCTCTATTAGCTTTGCCTTTGGACATTAGCCACAGAGCTCATCTATCCTGCGCAGAATAAAAACTTTGGAAAATCTCATTCTGGTGTCCTGTTTCGCTTTCTCTGGAAGATTGGGTCCCTCCGGTAGAGAACAAGTGGCATTTTTGCAACACAGATAGGTAGGGGAATATCATGGTCTGAAGTCCTTCAAGCATGGATTGCAGCGGGAGCAAATAAGTGCGGTTGATTCCCCTGAAGCAGGGGTGGGGATCCTTTTCCAGCCCAAGGGCCGACTTCCATTTCAGAGAAGCTCCCAGGAGCCGCATTCCAGTGGTGGGCAGAGCTGAAGGCAAAAGGGGCGGTGCCAAAAAACCAAAATGCAAACAAACCCCAGCATATTTTAGCTTAAAGCTCTTCCTGCCAGTAACTAAGCCTTAGGAGAGGCATTTCAACCTCTTAGAATGGGGAAGAACCACACAAAAGCCGGGAAACCACCAAATGATCGATGTTGGAGGAAAGGGGATGGGGCCGGAGGAAGGGGCATGGCCTTCTGGGGAACTCTGGAGGTTCGGATTAGGACCCTGCCCTGAGATTTGCCACCTCGCCCTGGGATTCTGCACCCTTGCCCTAAAGAAAGGCCTTTGTGGACACCCCTGATATATATTGCTGATACTCAGTCTTATCACAGCTGTGACAAATTCATGGAGGAGAAGGCTATCAGTGGCTACTAGTCCTGATGGCTACATACTACCTTCAGTATCAGAGGCGGTATGACTATGTACACCAGTTGCTGGGGGACGGGGTGGGAGGGTGCTGTTGCATCCATTTCCTGCTTGTGGGTTTCCCACAGGCAGGTGGTTGGCCCCCATGTGAACAGAATGCTGGAACAGATGGACCCTTGGTCTGATCCAGCAGGGCTCTTCTTATGTTCTTACACGCTTTAAGACAAGGATCTCATCTCAAATTGATCAATTCTGTGTTTGAATGGTACTAATTGTGTTGATGGGGTACCAAACATTTGAGTTTCCCAGAACTCTGCTATCACTATCTGACAAAGCATGTTTGTCAGGTTTCCAGGGAAACTCCTATTTGTAATAGGATAACTGGTTTGTTTTATTTGTTTGAGGTGATATTCTTTAAAAATCTGTATTTTAACTTTATTTTGCTTTCTGACCCTTTGATTATGTCGTCCGTCCCCTGTCCCCCGTCCCCCACCTACACTGATGTTTTGCTTCTTCTCTGATTTTTGTTTCTGGCATTAGTAGGAAAGTACCCAGCCATAGCTGCTGACTCAAATACTTTTGACCAACAGTAAGGAGCTAAGCTTCACAGCCATCCTGAAAGGTAGGGAAGTATTGTCTTTTCTATCTTGCCTTTCTTATTTTATTACATTTGTTTTTAAATGTTTAATTCTGCTTTTCTACATGAAATGCACCACATATGTTCTGCAGGAAGAGAACTCTGTTCAAGATCATAGAAAGGATAAGAGGGGACATCAGGAATAAACATTCAAAGGAGCACCTGACCTGATAGCTTCTGCATCAGCCTTCCCCAACTGGTGCTTTCCAGATGCATTGGACTACAACCGCCATTGGGCATGTTAACTGGGGATGATGGGAGTTGTAGTCTAACACATCTGGAGGGCACTAGGTTGGAGAAGACTATTCTATGATATGATACTTTCAGATAGTAAGGCAAAGGTACCTTGGGGAGGTATCTAGGGTGAGGTCTAGCAGCAGTGGCCAGGGGCGTGAAGCTGCAGCCTTTCCCCCCACTTGAACCCAAATCTCGAAGTCCCAGATATGAATCTGAACTGACCTCCCATCACCTGGGCAACATCCTCGTTATTATATCAGAGGGCACTGCTAAAATGAGCCTTGCACAACCACCTTGCCAGTCCCCTAATACTGGTCATTTATACTTATTTCATCTAAAAATCATCTTGCAGATTTCATAGATCATAGAGTTGCAAGGGGCCTACAAGGCCATCGAGTCCAACCCCCTGCTCAATGCAGGAAACTAGAGGAGGGGTCTCCCATCCAAGTAATAACCAGGCCTGACCCTGCTTAGCTTTCCACGCTCAGACAAGCTGAGCCAGCGTAAGCCACAGGCCTCAGTTTATGTATTACTGAATCATTGACCCGTGTGTGTATGTGTGTGGGCAGATAGATTCCAGGAGGTTGCTATAGAACACCACAGCAAAGCACCATTCCATGTGAATTTGTTTTGAAGATCTAAATTTCCCTGTAATTTCCTCCCCACCACCACCACATCCCCCATTCAAGAGACAACCAGTGACGGTGGCGTCAGCTGACCTTATGCAGTACGAAGACAACTTCCAGGAATACTTTCAGAACTATGAAGAAGATGAGCCACCCGTGTCCTATCTCAGCTGGGCCCAAATTGCTTCTCTTGTGCTCCACGGTGTGGCTTTTCTCCTCGGAGTGCCTGGCAATGCAATAGTCATCTGGATCATGGGCTTTAAATTGGATAGGACCATCACTTCCCTCTGGTTCCTCAACCTGGCAATTGCAGACTTAATCTTTGTCCTTTTCCTGCCTCTCTACATTTCATATGTGGCCCTGGGCTTCCACTGGCCCTTTGGGAAATGGCTGTGCAAAGCAAACTCCTTTATGGCCTTGCTCAACATGTTTGCCAGTGTCTTCTTCCTGACGGCTATCAGTCTCGACCGTTACATCCATCTGATCTACCCGGCCTTCTCCTGCAAGCATCGGACTCTCAAGAATACCCGTCTCCTGATTCTAACCATTTGGCTTTTGGCCACACTCATCGGAAGCCCGGCGTGGTATTTCAGAGACACGCTTATGCTCTCCAGCAATGTCACCATTTGCTACAACAACTTCCACTCAAGCGATGTTCATCTCATTGTGCTCAGACACCATGCCCTGACCTGGCTCAGGTTCGTTTGTGGCTATCTCTTTCCTCTTTTAACCATGATCATTTGCTACTCCTTCCTGATCATCCAGGTGAAGAAGAGTGCTATCCTGACCTCCAGCAGGCTCTTCCGGACTGTTGTCGCTGTGGTGGTGGTCTTTTTTGTTTGCTGGACCCCCTACCATATATTTAGCATTCTTGAGCTGTCGGTTCACCATGATAGCTCCTTGCATGCTTTGCTTTCAGATGCCATTCCTCTTGCTGTTGGCTTCGCATTCATCAACAGTTGCCTCAATCCCATTCTTTACGTCCTTCTCAGCAAAAAGCTCCAATCCTGTTTCAGCCTGACGCTTCCAGAATTGGTGAAGCGCACCCTCTGGGAAGTCAGCCACTCTGGGACAGTCAGTGAACAGGTCTGGAATTCGATCAGCCTGCAGCAGTGGGAAGCCCCTGAGGGTGAGATTCCTCCCAGCGAAACCTTGCCGTGACTGGCAGCCTATTCCTAAAGTACCCACCACATTTCATAGATTTTCATAGATCATAGAGTTGGAAGGAGCCTACAATACTATCGAGTCCAACCCCCTGCTCAATGCAGGAAACTAGAGGAGGGGTCTCCCATCCAAGTAACAACCAGGCCTGACCCTGCTTAGCTTTCCACGCTCAGACAAGCTGAGCCAGCTATTCAGTCAAGCAACACAGGTGTTTGCAATTAAAGCACATGGCGCTAAATATACGTCCATGTACCTAAGGCACAGAACAGCCTTCTCCCAACCTGGTGCCCTCCAGATGTGTTGGACTACAACTCCCAGCATCCCCCAGCCAGCATGGCTGGCTGGGGGATGCTGGGAGTTGTAATCCAACACATCTGGCGGGCACCGGGTTCTGAGAAGGCTGGCATATTAGATTGAGTTTAGTCAGTTGAATGCTGCAGCTCGCTTCAGCCATTTTTTTTTTTTTTTACAGGCTCTCATGAGCATCTTTAATTGTCAGTAGGGCTGCCAGATTTTTAGCAGCCCTAAGCTCATGTGACTATGGATGCGAGGACTTCGTTAAATCTGTTCCGCCTGCATTTTGCGGATTGTCAGGCGGCTTTCGTTCTGTCGTCTGCTCATTGGCAGAATTGGATTTTGCGCAAATGTGTTCGTACGCACTTGCACAAATTTGCACGTCCGAAAATGTGCAAATCCCCCCCAAAATGTGCATTTTCACACTTTATGAGTGGAAATGCGTGTTTTTGGTTGATGGTTTTTTTTTAATTTTTCATATTTTTCTATTACTAAATTTGCATAAAATTACAGAAAGTTTAAAAACGGTCCGCAAGTCCACGGAATCTGTGTGACTCAGGAAAAGCTGGTCCACTGTGAAATCTGCAGGTCAGATTCATAGAAATCCGAACTTATTTGAATCTGTTGTGGATTTCTCCGACATCCCTCCATGGAGGATAAGGATATCAATGGATATGAGTCATGATGGTTATTTTTGTCAGAGGCATGTTAATCTGTGATACTACTGGTGAGCTATCTGAGCAATTATAGTGCACTTTCAGTAAAGCTGGCCTATGTACCAATGGGGCATGCAGATGCGCAGAATTATAAAGTTCTACAGAGCAGTATTTTTGGGTGAGTTGTGGCATTTGTACATGTGAGGTCTGTGGTCCATTGAAAAGATGTACACACAGAAGTCCTCAGGGCTATTTGTACTTGCAAAAGGAAGGGAGGGTGTTGGCAAACAGTTTTGTCATGCAAAAGAAGCTAATCAAAAGATTTATCAAGAATGAAAGAGGGTCTTTTAGAAATCAAGCTGCCTTACCAATGCAGCTATATTTAATCTCTGTTGGTAGATAGTGGCGCCTAACTACAAAATATTTAGTGCTTGAAATACGCCACTAGCACTTCTGACTTCCTCCCCAACTATAGCATGCAGTCTGTCCTGCTATTTACCAATGTGAGCTTTCTTCAGAACCCCCCCTCCACTCATCTGCTCCTTCTTGCCTCTGTCCCATGTCTGCTCAAGCCTCCTTTTCTTTTACCTACCCTTTCCACAAGTTCCTATTTCTCAGTCCTTTGCTTACATTGCACCCTTCCTTCAGCTAGGTTGCCTCAGGCTGTCTATACCTTGGCTTCCCTATCTCCTGAAAGACTTCTTCCCAGTTCTGTCTTCACTCAAAGCTACTCTTGCCTCTAGCAAAAGTTTTAATCTCAACTTTCCCTTCCCTCAAAGAATGTGGGCTATAAGCATTCTCAGCTTTGTTCCCGGAATAGTTGCAATGTTCATGAACATTCCAGTCCATCAGAGCAGCTGAGAGAGACAATTGATGTCAGAGAGGTTTCATCACTACAATATAGATAGGTAGTCCATTGAAGATGACAGCATGTTGATCTCAGTGAGACTTCACTGTTTAGGTTTTCAGCCTTTACTCCTGCCATCTTTACTGGAACACTGTACAATTATATTTGGATCCCATTTGTAGAAAATAAATTTTATATATATATGTGTGTGTGTGTGTGTGTGTGTGTGCGCATGACATTTCACTGACCAGTAGCATAGAAATATTTTACAGTAATTATAGCCTGCAATGTGTTATAGTCACATCATCTTAGTAAAGTCATAGTATTGGCAAAACAAGGGAACATTTCTAATAAATTCTTAAGATTAACTTTGTTTTCTTGGGATTTGGTATTATTTTTGATACTTACGTAATTCCATTTTTAATACTGTATGTCCAATTACAAATATGGAGGACCACGTAGGTTTGCCTGCCAACTAGAATAATCAGATTAGCCCCTTCCTCTCCTTCCTAGAAAAATTGGTTTTCCTGCCCGTCTGGTTTACTGAACTTTTAAAAATAAACATTTTGTTTAATTTCTGCATGGGTTGTTGTGCACACATATGAAGCAAGTCTTTGGGAGGCCTGGTGCAAGTGTGCATGTGGCTTATGGTGGCCATGTGCCCTCTTTTACAGAAGACAGTCATCTATTTGAAGGAATTCTGTGGAGAAAGCCTGAATACACACACACAGTGACACGAACCCTGACATAGTTTTCCCCCTTGGTAACCACACATAGTTCCCCTGGCAATCCCTGTCTGCATAATCCCCACGGGGGGGGGGGGGGCAGGAGATGCAAGACTGGCTAGACAGGTAACATGCATATCCTCTATGGGGCACATCGGCCCGAATCCACAAGAAGAAGCATGGACCATCAGGAAGTGCAGGGCAGTCTCAAAGAGCTGCTAAGTATTCTCAGAGGGCATGATAAGCCCAAAGGCACCACCTGTTCCCGGGCAGGAATGAGCCCACCTGATCATGAAGGGGCAGGAATAAGCCCACCTGATCACCCAGGGGCGGGGAGGGGGCATGCAGGGTAGAAAGCCCCTCTGCCAGCTCCAGTCTCAGGTTGTTGGGAACATGGGCGAGCTGACAACTTCCAAGTCCAGCCCTGGCTGGGTCAAGCAGTTCTCTTCCCTGAGCTTGAACGGCTCGGAGTCAGGCTAGGCAGAACAGAAGCCTGGAGGCGTAGAGTCTTTGGTCTAAGGTAACTCTATTACTACAGTACGCTAGCCTGGGAACCAAGTAATTCAGTCATATGAGGTCACGACCAGGCCTTGTTTATGTTATAGTATTCCTAGAAGTCTATTAGTTCCACTCCATTAACCTTGTAGTAAATAAAGCGTCTATTCTTTGATGCGAATGGATTCCTGTGCTTTTTAGGTTGCGGCTGAGTTTAAATTGCTTTAAATTGCTTGACGGGCTATATCTCAGTGCCAGTTAACCCGTTAAGTGCCGAACTCACGCAGAAGACCCAGTTACTGGTCTTCTACAAATTCCCAGAGGGGTAACCGTGTTAGTCTGCAGCAAAAACAACAAAGTGTCTTGTGGCACCATGAAGACTAACACATTTAGGGTGCAATCCTGTGGCAACTAGACATGTGAGTGAGTACAAGAATGTATGTCTCTGGTCCTCCCTGTGTCTGAGAAAGCATGGGTGGGATTGATTGAGTTTGTATTTGAGGAGCATGCAATGTATAAAAAAGCCTTCCCCAGCATCTGGTGCCCTCCAGATGTTTTAGACTACAACTCCCATAAGCCCCAGCTAGCATAGTCAATAGTAAGTGATGATGGAGCTGTAGTCGAAAGCATCTGGAGGGCACCAGGTTAGGGAAGGCTAGGATGAAAGCTTTGTAGATGCTGAATTCCTTAAGCACATAATGTAAAGCTGGCTCACTTTCTTGGGTGATCTGCTCTGCTCATGTTTTGTGTTCTCACAGAATGTACTACTGGTAATTTGATAGGCGAGATTATGTTCTCTTTCATCTGACTCACTAAAGTGGCAGTGTTTGAAAATCAGAGACACACCACAGTGATAGTTCTCTGGCATAGTCTTGGAAATCTGGGCAATACTTCAGATGCACTGGCCGTCTGCCACCTTGGATGATCACGTTTTACTGGGGGTTTTTTATTCATCAACATCTTTGGTCACCTGTAATATAGAGCAGGTGGCAGAATCTGTTTTATACATCTGTTCCAGATGACATGGAAACATTTTTCTTGCATCATGCTTATATGTCCTTTACTTTTTGGCTTAAGCTAGTGTCAGGAAACTTTTCTAGTTTGGTGCATGGTCCACCATGTTTTTTTGATACATAAAAATAAAAGGAAAAAAGTTGGCAGAATACACTAAAGCAGCGTTCCCCAACCTGGTGCCCTCCAGATGATTTGAATCTCGACTCCCATCAGCCTCAGCCAATGGTCAGGAATGCTGGGACTTGCTAAAGAGCAAGACTGAAAATTCCAAAGTCCACCAGCCTGGGCATATTATTACAGTAATTCTTTACTACATATTGTTTATGGAAGAGAAGTCTATCAATGGCTGCTTAGGCATGATGGTTAAGGTGCAGACACAGTATAGATTTCATAGATCATTGAGTTGGAAGGGGCCTACAAGGCCATCGAGTCTAACCCCCTGCTCAATGCAGGAGACTAGAGGAGGGGTCTCCCATCCAAGTAATAACCAGGCCTGACCCTGCTTAGCTTTCCACGCTCAGACAAGCTGAGCCAGTGTGAGCCACAGGCCTGTCACTTAATACCAGCTGCTGAGAGGCAACAATGAGTGAGATCTGTCAGCCTCATGTCCTGCTTGTGGGCTTCCCAAGGGCATCCGGTTGGCCACAGGCTGATGGACTGCCTGATTTTCCCAGCCTTAGGTTGGGAGTTGTTGCTGGACCACAACTGTCATAATCCCCAACCATTGGCCATGCTGGCTAGGGATGATGGGAGCTGTAGTCCAACAACATCTAGGGACCCAAGGTTGGGAAAGGCTGGACTAGAGGGATCTTTGTTCTGATACTGCAAGGCTTCTCTTACATTCCTAGAAAAACCATTTGTGCGCTCCAGAGTTCCCTCCCTCCCTCTGTGTCATCCTGTTGACAGCTTTGTCCCCTTGTCATTGAAAAGGCCAAGGTTAATACAACTTCCAGACTAGAGCCTGCAAATACAAAACAAGCCAACTTGCACACATCTGAATGTATAAATTAAACTAGGAGATCAGGCGATCACTCGTGACCGAGTAAGATTGTCTTCCGGGATAAAAGGAGGAAATTCTAAAGAAGATTGTGTAGACTCTAGCGATGGGTCCGTAAGTGACTGTGGAGGCCAATTCTAGATCCACACAGCTTCCCACAGTGAGGACACAGGTTACCAGATAGAAGATGGTCCTGTAAAGGATTCATTTGACGTGCTTTTCGCTTAGCACGTTTCTCCCTTTCACCTTGCACTCGGGCTTCTTCAAAGTCCATGGAACCTTTGTGAAAGGCCAACCTCCATTTAGATCGTTCATGGGCCAGAGCTTCCCAGTTTTCGATGTTTATATTGCATTTTTTTAGATTAGCCTTATGAACATCTTTAAACCTCTTATATTGACCACCGATATTCCGCTTTCCATCCTTGAGTTGGGAGTAAAGTAACTGCTTTGGGAGATGGCAGTCAGGCATTCGAACAACATGACCGGTCCACTGAAGTTGGCGTTGAAGGATCATTTTTTCAATGCTAGTAGTCTTTGCTTCTTCCAGTACACTGACATTTGTTCGCCTATCTTCCCAAGTAATTCGCAGGATTTTCCGGAGGCAACATTGATGAAACCTTTCAAGGAGGTGGAAGTGACGTTTATAGATAGTCCATGTTTCGCAGGCATACAATAAAGTTGGTAATACAATGGCTTCATAAACCAGTGTTTTGGTCTTCTTACAAATATCCCGATCCTCGAACACTCTATGTTTCATTCGAGAAAATGCGGCACTTGCGGAGCTCAGACGATGCTGGATTTCACTGTTGATGTTAGCTGTAACAGAAAGATAGCTGCCAAGATAGAGAAAATGATCGACATTTTCCAGTATTGTCCCGCCAAGCTGGATAGATGGCATCACCAAAGGGTTAGCTTGCACTTGCTGATGAAGCACTTTGGGTTTTTCTGGTTTTTTTGAGATACCGTGGTACAGAATAGGAGATATTCTGTAGTTCTTTCTCCCCTTCCAAAACACCACCACCCAGTTCCTTTGGAAGTGGGTCTACTTCATCACTTAAACCAGGGGTGTTGAACCTCAGGCTCGCCAGCCAAATCCAGCCCTCCTCAGTTCTCCAGCTGGGCATGGCCCTGTTCCCTGCCCCCTTTCCCCCCAAGCACTGACTGATCATTCAATGGTTTCCTGGCTTCCCCCCCCCTTTCTATCCTAAAAGGTTGAAAGGCCTCTCCCAAAACATAATCATTGGCAGTAAGAGCTTTTCGCCAAAATATGCTGGTATTTTGGGTGTTTCTGGCATTTTGGCCCCACCCTGCTTTGCCTTCTGCCTTGCCAACCACTGGAATGCTGCCCCAAGAGCTTCCCAAAATTGAATTTGGCCCTCAGGCTGAAAGATGTTCTGCTCCCCTTACTTAGGCCATTGAAAAAAAACAGTCATAGACTGGGTTCGCACGACATGGCAGTCCATTGTGGATAACTAGCCACAGTGGGTTGTCATGTCATCCGAACCCGGACTGCTTCCTGCAGGGTGGCTTGTTTTTGGGCAACAAGCTGCCCTGACATCCCATGGCTTGTTCTAGGGCTTGTTGAATCCACGATGGGTTGGTGTGGCATCCGAACCCGGGAGACCAATCCCATTGTGGGTTGTGAGAAGCAGTGAGCAAGCCATTCGGCAAGAGTGGCAAAAACCCGTTGTCGGTCTTGGCAATCTCAACCATGCCGCTGCCAGGGACAGCCACACCACGCAGCACTTTGGAGTGACTGTCACTTGCTCGTTGGTGCCCCCCCCCCGACAAATGTGTGCAATTTTATTTGTATGTTTTTATTTTTCCCGGTCCTTTGCAGATGCACACCTACAGAGGATCAAAATGTGGAGTCTTGCCTGGCCAATGTCCTGGTAAGTGCCTGCTGTCCAAATGCAGTAGGCAACATCCATGGACATGGATCAAGTGAGGCTGCATATAGGTTGCTTTGCACGCACTTGACAGCTTTCAATTGGTGAGCCGTCAATTAAAAAACAAACCAGCAAAGAGATTTTTCTGCCAAAAGTGGGTAACAAGTACGGTATATCTTCCCCCTTTTGGGTGTGATCCTCTAGGGTTTTTTTAATTATTGCCCTGACTGTTCTCAGCATCCTCAACATTTTCCACACTTCCCCAAGCTTCTAGGTACTCTGGAAAGGGGAGATCTACATCCGACCCCCTTTTCATGAGCAATTATTTTTGACAGCTGTCAAAAGAAAGCGTTCTTTTCTTTCAACCTATCTAGCAAATTTGAGCAGGGTTTTTTGGACAAGGAAATATACAGCCATGAAATCTGCATATATTTCCCTGTCCAAAAAACCTGCTCAAATTTGCTAGATAGGTTGAAAGAAAAGAACGCTTTCTTTTGACAGCTTGGGTTGCCGTGTCGTGTGAACTTGCCCCAAACTTTTTCCTTTAGGGGGTTGTTTGGAGGCACCAGCCCCCTGAATGAGGCCCTACAAAAACAAAAACACCCTCAACTGTTGGTTTTGGCTATTTTTCTGAGTTACCGTACTTAGGAGTCATTGATGCCTGATGAAGATTTTTTTTTTGTCACCTTTGGGATAGCAGTTATTTAAATAAAGCCACTTGTTTTATTGCCTTTCTGTTATACTGAAGCTTATGCAACAGGGCAGTTGAGCAGATTGCTGGAATATGCATTTTCATTTTTCCCTAGTTGTGCTTGAGAAAGTGTTTACTGGTGCCTGGGGGAAAAACCAACTGCTGAAGCATACGCCTTGCACCTGCTCTTCCCCATGTCTTAACTCAGCACCTTTTTCAGAAGGACATTTTCACTATTTAATTTCAAGAAACTACTCAAGACGTTTTGCAGCAATATGCAGATAATGAAAAGAAAAGTCAGAGCAAGCAGGTCAGGTGTTCTTTACACATGGCCGTGAACTTGGATAGTGCTGCAGCCCTACGGGGTATTATTAGGTTGATGACAAGCAAATGCGCTTCCAAATAAGATGGTCAAAACACAACCACATCCATCTTAAGGGGCAGAAGAGAGCAATTATTTCTTGCACTATTTAAAACCAAGGGCTTTTAGTCAAGCTTCCTAATTTCCGGCCCTTTAATTTATTTATTGCACGGTGTGATGCACTTTCTCCAAATAGTGCAGAGAGGCTTACATAATAAAGAGCTCCCCTGCTCTCTCCCGTTTCTGTTGGGCTCCTGCAGTGGACTGTGTGCCTTGCTCAGATGATCATTCCCTGGGTTTTAACAGCAAGGGTGATGAGCTATAGCAGCCTTCTGCAATCTGCTGCCCTTCAGGCATGTTGACTACAACTCCCATCTTCCCCAACCAGTATGGCCCCTCAATACATCAGGAGGGCACCAGGTTGGGGAAGGCTGAGTTATACAATTATCCCTGGCCTTAAACAAGACATCATGCAGCTTGCCTTCTGCACCATCGGCATATCTAGAACAGGGGTGGGCAGAAAGTAGATCTCCAGATGGTTTGGACCTCAACTCCCAGCATCCCTGACCATTGGCCATGCTGGCAGGGGCTTCTGGGAGTTGAAGTCCAGAGCATCTGGGGATCTATCTTCTGCCCATCCCTGATCTAGAACACAAAGGATCACCAGGTCTCCTGGACTAGAAACTACCAGTAGCCACTGAAATAAAACACAAATGTAACGAAGTCTTTGTTAACAGGGGTTGAGGCAATCTGTCAGTGACTGAAGGAATAGAAGAACAGGACAGGCAGTAATGCTAAGGAGAAACCAAGAAGGGGTGAGGGGGGTGCCCAAAATGCAGCAAAGAGTTGAGTATGTGAAAGCAACCATTGGAAAGATGGAGGCTTCAGTGGGCAATTTGTGCCCCTCCAGATGTTGTTGGCCTGCAATTCTCATTGGCCAGCACAGTCAATGGCACGGGCTGACGGGAGTTGCAGTCTAACAACATCTGGAGGACCATACTTTGCCCTACCCCGGCTTAAATTTAATGTTGTTTTTGGTAGCAAATCCTGCTTTGCAGCAATTGCGAATCAAGGGTTTTACTTAAAGAGATGGAAGGGGAGAGAAGAGAACAGGATTCTGATATGCAAGTAACAGAAAAGAGGCATAGTTTCAGGGCTGCTGCAAGGCAGTTTGGTGCCCTAGGCAAGATCAGATATTTAGTGCCTCCCCCTTCCCACTTGAGCCCTCCCTCCAGCCCTATGCTCCTGGTGCCCCCTTTAGCCCTGCGCCCTAGGCAGCTGCCTAGTTGGCCTAATGGTAGCACCGGTAGCCCTGCATAGTTTACAGCAACCTCACCCTCCTCCTCACCCAACAGCATGGAGCAGTGAGTCACCATCTATATTAAAAAGCAATGAATACTGTGTACAGAATAGTGTATGGTTCTGGTCACCGCAAGTAAAAAAGGATATTGTAGAGGTGGAAAAAGTGCAGAAAAGGGCAACTAAAATGATCAAGGGGGTGGAGCAACCCCCCCATGAGGAAAGTTTACAACATCTGGGACTGTTAGGTTAGAAAAGAGGAAAGTAAGGGGAGACACCGTAGAGGTGTACAAAATTATGCATGGTGTGGAGAAAGTGGATAGGACAGGACATTTTTCTCCCTCTCTCATAATACTAGAACCCAGGGTCATCCCATGAAGCTGATGGGTGGGAGATTCAGGACAAATAAAAGGAACAACTTCTTCACACAGTGCATAGTTAAACTATGGAACTCACTTCCACAAGATGTAGCGAGGGTCACCAATTTGGATGGCTTCAAAAGGGGATGGTACAAATTCATAGAGGAGAAGGCTATCAATGGCTATTAGTCCTGATTGGCTATATGCTTCCTCCAGTATCAGAGGCAGTATGCCTATGTACACCAGACAGTTGGAGAACATGGGCGGGAGGGTGCTGTTGCACTCATGTCCTGCTTGTGGGATCCTGGTTGGCCACTGTGTGAATGGAATGCTGGACTAGATGGATCCATGGTCTGATCCAGCACGGTTCTTCTTATGTTCTTATATCTTTGAACCAAGGACTTATTATTCTTATTCTTATTATTTTGCATCACCTCAGCCTGCCTTCTCTAGCTAAGCAGGCATTTGGACCCAGGACAGGTGTCCTTGATTGGAATAAACCAGTGTTCTCCAACCTTGGGTCCCCAGATGTTTTTGGCCTACAACTCCCAGGATTTCTGACCATTGGCAATGCCAGTTAGGGATGATGGGAGTTACAGTCTGAAACATCTGGAGGTCACCAGATGCTGGGGGAGACTGTACTACAGTGCATTAATTTTTACAATGTTTTGACCAAGGCAAGAAATATAACTATGTAGGACCTGCTGTTTCAAAGCAAAATATATGCACCCTCCATAGGATATACAAACACTGATGAGCCATGACCAAGCACTTACAGTACTGTTTTTAAATAGCTGAAGGCTGAAAGCAAAAGGTTGCACACATGCAAGGTTTTACTAATTTGTACTGACTGCAAACTGACAGGATCATTAATCAATCCAAATATTACAACTTGGGCAGATTAAACTGCTTTTTCCCTTTCAAGCAAAGCCATCCCAGATAAGCAGGTGAAGAGACCTTGTGATAAAACTAACCAGCCATCTGAAGATGTGAATGCAAGATGTCAAGGTTGCAACATTTAGCACCTCTAGCCCAATTCAAATGGGTGACATTCAATTAATTCCATTGTTTTCCATCTCAGGACAACAAAGGGATGCAAGTTATCTTCACAGAACAGAAAGACAGGGAGTTTTGTCAAGCAAAAGGTTGCATCACTAAGGCTGAATTTTGACCACATGGCGATTTATGCCATTACAGCTGATCACTCATTCTATTTCAGAATGACTATTAAGAAGTTCTGTGGATGTATTCACACTGGGATTTTAACCCCATTCAGTTACACTTTAATAACTAATGTGCTGATAAGAATGGATTCCGAATGGAGGAACCTCACTTGCTCACCCACTGTCCATATACCCACAGAAATGTAGGATCAGCTGTCTGGTGTAGAATTTGGGATCTGCAGAGATCCATTCAACAACTATACCCTCCTGGGGATATTTCTAATCATAGCAATGAGTTTTCCCCGAGTGATACACTTCCCCATTACACGAGGGGCAAAACTAGGCACAATGTTAATCATGCAATTAGCTGTTGTGTGAGTGGGTTTAAGCAGCAGCTGTAGCGGAGATTTACTGGATTGGGACCTTGGCATGGAGGAATGGATATTAACCTTTTGACCCTACTACGGTCCCAATTCAAATTACCCTCGTGCTCTATTTGCCCCAGGATGAAAGCTCCAAGAGTGTGGGAGGGGTCCCTGTTCATATCAGGGCTGTGTTTTGGAGTAATGCCTCCCACCCCCCAAGGTCCCGATCCAGTTTGTCCCACCACAAACATTAAAAAAACCCAGTTGCACAAGGGCTAATGACACCACCATGTGTCTTGTTTGGCCCTGTTGTAGGAGGTAACTTACACTAAGATCTTAGAAGGACCCTTTCACTAGAGCAGTGATAGCGAACCTATGGCACGGGTGCCACAGCTGGCACGCAGGGACCTCTCTGTGGGCACTCGAGCCATTGGTCACCAGATTGTGAAGACTGTCCTCTTCTGCAAAACACTAATGAATTTGTTCTTTCTCACAGTGTGGAACAGAATTTTATTCTAGAATTCCTGTTACAGAATTCTTTTCTACATTGTTATCACATTTAAAAGATTTTGAAGAATGATGCACAGAGCATGGCTTGGATGTAAAGCCCTAACAGTTGACCTGAGTGCTGCATGTGTTGCTCTCAAACTAACGGAGTATGAGCCAAGGTTTGACAAATTATCAGCATGCATGCAATAGCAAAAATCACATTAATTGTGCAAAAGCATGCCCAATGCAAACTTTTACCTAATGCAGTGTTTGCAGTCCAAGACATAAAGTGTTTAAAATGTGTTAAGCACGTTTAGTTTTCTTGTTTATCTTGCTCATCCTAGTACAGGTTGACTTTTACTTTTACTAATCCGACACCTGTAGAAGCAGGGAAAGGATCCGGGGTTAAGCTTGCCCCATACAATTTCAGTCTGGCATATAATCATATTACAAGTTGAGAATCCCTTATCCAAAAATACATGTGCCTAATTATTTTAAAAGTTTGTATAAATTCCCTTCAGGCTATGTGTACAATGTAGTACTATAATAATTTTTTGAGTTGATTTTTTTCCCAACAAAAAACTGTATCATTGAAAGCTCTGTTATTGTTTTTTTCTTTTAAGACAAAAGATGTTAATTAGTTCAGACAACTGTATGAGTTGTTTTTCTAAAACTAAAACCTCGGTATTCAGGTTTAATTGCAGTGTTGGCACTTTGAAATAAATAAGTTGGTTTTGTGTTGCAGTTTGGGCACTCGGGCTCAAAAAGGTTCGCCATCACTGCACTAGAGCTTAGGTATCCTATACCCATCCATTTGCTGCCCCTAATCCAGCCTTGCCCAACCTGCTGTGCTCTTGCCGTTGGCTGGGAACATTGGGGGTTTCAGCCCAACACATCTGGAGGGTAGCAGGCTGGGGAAGGCTGCACATCTAACCCTACTTGTCCGCCCCTTCTCCCTCATCCCTGGGGAAGGCTGCACATCTAACCCTACTTGTCCGCCCCTTCTCCCTCATCCTGTTATTCCATTTCTTGCAAAAGAAAATAATCTGCATTGCACAACATATTCAACTATATATTCCATATGCATAAGGCAATAGCTCAATGGATGTCACCGTAACATGACGGCCAGCCAATCATTAAGAGCCTCCTTACAAAAGCCAGCTGCATCTACATATCCCGATGGCTGGCAGAAAATATTCCACCTCATTCAAACATTGTAAGCCTGATGTAGGAGGCTGTGTTTGAACTTCCAGAATTCTGACATCATAGTCCTGTGCTATTCTCTCCCTTCATTAAGGACGGAAGGCTTTCAAGGTACTAGTAAGCAGAGCTGCTTTTCATTCCTTCTCATTAGGGAGCCCACAGGCTATGCAAGGATGCAACACCTTTCAAAATATACTATGCGGTTTTAACACAACAGCCACAGTTACTTAGGAAGTTTGTAGGCCTGGTTGCTGGGCCTTGCCCTAGCACAGAGGGAGATTCAAGGGGACAGATTCTGCCTCTGGGGAAGAACGGAGTCAGCTCCAGCTGTGGGGCCTTGGAGGCAGTGCAGTCATGCCAGGCCTCCCACCCCCCAGTGAAAGGGGGGGGGAGGCTGAGTTAGTGAACTCTCCACAGCTTGGAGACTTGGCCTTGGACAGTACTTCTCATCAGTCAGGGTCTTCATGGCAACTGAGCAACGGAAGGCAGTCTGGGGAGTGTGTGTGTGTGAGATGGGCCCAAAAAAACAGCAGGGCAGAAACACCCTGTCCAGGAGTCATAAGTTGAGGGGCTGATTTTCCTGTCAGGATCCAATCTCAGTGACTCCTAGTAGTGCCTCCTCTCACTATATATAAACTCAGGTAGTTTCACAAGACCATTGTAGGTGATAACACTCCCATCATCCTTGGATTTCTGGCATGTTTGCTGGGCTTCAGTGAGCGGACTTTATGATACAACCGGGTGGTGGTGTTCACAAGATCCAAGCTGAAATACCGTAGATGGAAGTTCTGGCCCATGAATGCTTTAACTGGAGGTTGGCCTTTCACAAAGGTTCTATGGACTTTGAAGAAGCCCGAGTGCAAGGTGAAAGGGAGAAACCTGCTAAGCAAAAAGCACATCAAACGAACCCTTTACAGGGCCATCTTCCATCTGGTAACCTGTGTCCTCACTGTGGGAAGATGTGTGGATCTAGAATTGGCCTCCAAAGTCACTTATGAACCCATCGCTAGAGTCTACACAATTTTTTTTAGAATTTCCTCTTTATATAATTTTCTTTTTGTAATTTTATCCTGGAAGACAAATCTTACTCGGTCACGAGTGATCGCCTACTACTACTAGATTGCAGTATGATCCTGGTTACTTTCCAATGACTAAAGGCGCCTTTGGATCCAGCAGAGCACTGTTTCAGGGCCTTGCAACGCCTACTGCTTGCAGAAAGTCTACCAGTAGAATACACCCATGGAGCTCTCCGCAGGGGTCTCTACCAGTTGATAACATATTTGCACCATCCTCCAAGCCAGCAGATCTGGAGTTAGGATTACATGGTAAGACACTAACCAATCACTGAACAGTGGCTTCTTGTAGTGGAATATACACATTCTTTAGCCACTGAAATAAGGCAGAAGGAACAGGAGCACAGGGGGAGAGACTAAACATCACCCCCCTTGTCTCTACTGGAACCCTGAGAACTGCACCAGAAAGGGAGAGTAGCTGCTGCAGGCCAAGATTTGCCATAAGGAAACTGAGAACACCAAGACACCAGAGTGGCTGAAATAGATGGCAGTCTGATCGTAGTTACTTTCCAATGACTAAAGAGGTCTTCTAGAAGCTGAAGGCACACCAAGAGAACAGGATGTCACCCCCTGCATACAAATTAAGAGTAATAAGTCATTTCTTATTAACCTACATATCTTACTTGTAAATAACTAGTTCCAGAGG
Organism: Shinisaurus crocodilurus; assembly: GCA_021292165.1. NCBI lineage: Eukaryota > Metazoa > Chordata > Lepidosauria > Squamata > Shinisauridae > Shinisaurus > Shinisaurus crocodilurus. The sequence goes on from CM037876.1 coordinate 126,389,587, forward strand.
AAAAAATGCTCTACCGTTTCAAGGATAGTAATGCAACTCAAGCCAATACATTTTAAATAGCAGCTCATGAGAAACAAAAAAGGAAAAGGCCTGAGTGTTGCAGTAGTTTTATTCTCGATGCTATCAGGACTTAAATTTTGTTGAAAGCAGCTACATCCATTGATTGTACATAATCTTCAAATGCAGTGATCTTCTCTTCCAACAGATCAGTCCCAACTTTATCATCTTCTACTACACACTGAATTTGAAGCTTCTTGATTCCATAACCAACTGGAACCAGTTTGGCTAGAAAGAAAATAAAACAGGTGTTAGACCCAATGTTCTACACTTCCAATATTTTTGTAAAGTGGTGCTCATGAGGGATGGGTGAAAATTCTGCCCCCACTGCTTCTGGCAGGGGCAGAAGCATGCCTGGAACAAATCCACCGTCTGCATCTTTGTGTATGTGGGGAGGCCAGCAACCAGGCACCTGAATTAGAAATCACGCCTCCCCAACTCCACCCCATCATCTCTTATTTAGGCAAGGTGTGTTTTAGTTTCTCATTGGAGCAGAAAAATTATCCCAGAAGGGGAGCCCACTCTCCTGGACTGTCAATTGCAGGGGAGGGAGCAAAGACAACTCCCCTCCCATCTGTCACTTAGTCTCACTTGCAACAGAAAGCGGTTTTTTTATTTAAAAATATTTTGGGGTAATGCATCCTCCGTGATCTAGTAAGGCTGGCATATACTAGCATCCAGCCAAAGGAAATAGAAGAACCATGTATTTTTTTGTTTTTTTAAAAAGAACATCCCTTTCTGCAACCAGTGGGGAGGAGCCCAGTGAAACTGATGAGCCTGGTAAGTTTTATCAGACTTCTTTGGACTGGCTACAGAACACATTTCACCAGCATATTTTGTTGCTGGTTGTTTTTGTTGTTTTTTGTTATTGGTTGTTTTTTTTAAAATGTATATATTACAGAATCTGATGCCTGCACTTGAGACTTCACAAAAAATATATATAAATTAGTGTGCATTCCAGCATTGGTCTGCAGATATGCCCCCACCTCCCTAAAAACACCACCACCCTCTCTCATCAGCACTTGGTGCTTGGTTTACAGGCCCCATCCTGGCAGTGCTAGTTCTCATCCCATCTGACTCTCAAAAGCAGGCAAAAAGAGCTCCTTAACCCATCACCCAAAGGATCCAGTGGGTGAAGTTTTAGAAACCACACTCCTGCCTGCATCTCAAGACTGCCAAGTGCAGGTAGGTAGTGGTTGTGGAATCCTCTGGATTCCATGAGCCATTCCAGAGATTTTATGAAACTCAGCCAGAACAGGACTCTCTGCCAAATTCAGTAGAGAGGAACTGGGTGATTCCATTAGTCCACAGCTATCATAAGACCATCCATCAGAAGCTCCCAAGAGTTTCTGAGAAAACAGAAAAGGGATGGAGTGCCACTGCCCTGTGAACTTTGCATGGGAAACAAGTTTTAAGAACACTGGCCCTTGTGCATGCAAAGTGTATGCTTGACCACTGTGCTACCACCTTTCCATCACCAATCAATTACTTACAAGAGCCCCAAACCAGGCCATCAGTCTGAATGCTTCTGACACACTCCTCCAGTTTGGCCATGTCTGTCTCATCATCCCAGGGCTTCACATCCAACAAAATAGAGGACTTGGCCACAAGAGCTGGTTCTAGAGAAACCAAAGAAGAGCTCAGTAAAAACAGCAGAGCAGACTGTTCTAATAAAACCAAGAACTCACTGTAAAAGCATTTTTGCATATTTTCCTACACATTCCAAGAAACTCACCCCAACAAAAATTATACTGGTTCCAGTTTTTCAGGAAGGCGGTAGTGTAATACACCAAATAAAGTACTTCTAAACTTTAAGATGATCTTAAAATTCTCCAACTAGACTATCACAAGAATATGACTATAAAGAGATGGTCTTGTCCGTTACACTGAAATTCTCTTCCCCTGATTGAGAGAGCATTGTCTCGTGTAACTGCTGATTTTCCACAGTTGGAATACTGCAACTGCTACAGTACAGAACAGTTTCAGGCCAGTAGCTGTGGAATTTTGTATCAGTTATGATTAACAGTCAGCATTTCACCATCGGCAGCAAAACCCAGGATTAGCTTGTAAGCAATCTGTCCTACTGCTTCAATACCACTGGCTGTAACCAGCATTGGTCAAAATGGGAAGTGAACTCCAGGTTTATTAAGATATTTTAGGATTGCAAGTGGAGGTCAAGTGTAAGCTAGACTATTAGAACTAGTCGAATATGCATGGTGAGTTTAATCTAAGAAGTACCGTAATTCAAATTGTGTAAATTGAAAGACCAAAGGGCTGATTAACATACTTTTGGCTTTTTTGGATTCATATTGAGCAAGCCGTTCCTCCCTTAATCTTTTTGCTTCTTCACTCTCCTGTAGAAAAGAAAAAGGTCAGGTTAAACAAAACAAGTAACTGTTTCTATGTATACAGGGACTCGCTTGGAATGTGAGGTTGCCGAACAAGGAAATTTATTGCATTAATCAGGGAGTCTATAAGGACTATGGTTTCTATGCACATGCACTTTGTGGTTTGTAGCTGGTGCTTTAAGAGGATGGAATGCTTGCTGCAGACCTACCTATTTACCTGTCTTTTTAGACTCAAAGCCTCCACCTCCACTTACAGCATCTGATGAAGTGGGTTGTAACCCACGGAAGCTCACATTCAGATATTTTAGTAAATTAGCAACTAAAACAGTTATGGCTCAGTTAAACAAGCTACGGTGGCTTGTTTAAGCTGCGGCACATGGCAGGAGCTATTTGCCTAATCACCTGCCTGGATGTGGCTTGCCGGGCAGCATGGCTTGTTTGGGGGGGGGGGGGGGGAAGCCGTCAAGTAACCCAACAACAGACCATGAGTTATTTGAGGGCTGTGTCCCCTTTCAACAAGCCATGCCGTCCAGGTTTGGACGACATGACAAGCTGCGCTTGGGTGGACGATTAGGCAAGTGGCACCCAGCATGTGCCGGGGCTTAAATAAGCTGTGGTGATCGTGTGAACCGGGTCTATACATGTGCTACACCTAACCCTTGAATTTGTAAAGAGAAGGCTAACATGGTTATACTATAATAAATATTTTCCATACAGCGATCTGGTACAACTGGAACGTTCAGGTAAAACAAATCATCATTATTTCAGCCGAAAGATGGTGATTTGGTTTTGTTCATCATGTCACCAGTTAAAAGCTTGAAAAAAACGTGCAGGTTGCTCATGAAAACTCATTATAAAACTCTGGTCTCTACAGACACATTCCAACGTACACAATGGAGTATAACACGTTCTATTACATTGCACAATTTAGTTCATGTTACTATTTGCATGATCTGTGCAACAGAAAATCAACAGGAAAAGGATTCTGGGTACCTCCTCTTCGTCAGAGCCAAACAGATCAATGTCATCATCATCTTTGCTATTTCCACCTGTGCCTGTTGTGTCTTCAACATCTGCAGGGCCATATTTCCCCAAAGCTTTCTTCACTCCAGGCAGACTGGGAAAACAGACAGCACTTCATTATTTGTAGAGCCCTCCTACTAATCCCATGCACTCCAGAATTAAATTGCAAAACCCGTTTTGCCAATCAATTAACAACGGCCAGCACTGAACTTCGCTGACATTTCAAAGACACCAGATGCCAGTTACAAAGGCACCTGCTGCCCACCAGGCTAACTTACATCTCACATACATCATCATCATGAGAATAAGTCAATGTACGCAGCAGAACAAGGTGAGAATATGGTGGTTGAGCAGAGTGCACAATTTCAGACTGTAGTTGGGGGTACTATCTCTGATTGCCCCCACACATTTAAGATTCCCTGCAAATAGATAACTAGCACATCAGGGGGCGGGGGGAGAGTCTAGCCCAGCCCTTTGCCTGCTGTGCTGTATTTTTATTTTAGCACTGGGGCACAATCAAAAAGATTATTTCCCCACTTACAGTCTGAAGTGGTGTGATCCATTCTACCCTTATTCTGCTGCATGTGAAGGACTAGGCCAAAGCAAAATGCTTATCATGATATATTTCCTTCTACTACCTAGTTTTTCCTGAGGTGGTCTCATAACAATCTTATATCATTGGGCCTTAAATTAGGTTCATAGCTGCTCTGGCAAATCGTGTAGTACCATATGTTATGGTTGCAACCAAGAGATCACTCAGGCAGCAAACCTAAACATGACTATGCATAATTGACCACCTTGAGACAACTGCAGGGTTCTCTTTAGCAAGGTCTCCATGAGTGTCTCATAAGCCCTAAACTCTCCTAGACCTCTTTTTTGGTGAAGGATTAAATAGCTCATTAAGCCCAGCAACTGAATAGGATTAAATGTTTTGTTACGGGCCTGGAGTTTGCTTAGATTTGCTTCAAAACTTAAAAAACACACACATCAGATTGCAGTGCTAGACAGAAATCTTTTCTAAGAGGAAATACAGAACATGTTTAAAGCATGAGGAGAGCTCCACCTGGTGTATGACAGTCTAGATGGGGCTATACAACACTGAATCTTGTGTATTTATGATAAAGCCAGAGATGTATTTTTGAAGAGCAGTAGTTAACAACAGTTGAGTAAAGTCCCTGTATACATTTTGCCTGTACAAATAATCTAGAATGTTTTATTGCAGCCACTGCTATGACTATCAAACCAATTTCTTGTAAAACTTGTCTACCATCCCCAACTTCAATAACTATGCTTTTATTTATAGAATCTGTTAAGTCAAATCTTTAAGAACGAGATTTTAAGTGATATTAAAAGCTGTGTAATTTCTCTGCAGTTCAAAGTGAAAATTCAGTCACCATAGTATTGTGTTTAAGTGTTTGAGAAGACAAGGAAGATGGGAAAGACCGTCCCATTTTCATCCCAAGAAGGTTTGAAAAGAACTAGATTGAGGGATCAATAGCGGGGCAGAGAAGAGATACTGCAAGTGAAGTACCTTTCTTAAGGAAGACCTCAGTTTCCAGGAATAGCATCTTTCATGAGCAATTAACATTCTCTAAAAAAAGAAATGAAGATTTCACAATTTCCCTTACAGGTAAGCCTTGCAGTCGACGTTAATGCAGCTTAGCTTCAGCATTTAATATTGAAGTTATCTTCTCAAACACTACCAACAGAAATGAATTGGGATACTACAAGGTCAGCATCAGGAACTTTTTGAAAGGCAGGATTTGGGACAGATTCTGCAAGTGGCACGTTTATGAGAAATTTTCAAGCTGAAATATGACAGCATAATTTCCTGGGGATGTTAAACCAGCCTTGATTTAAGCACTAGCCTGCTAGCCCATAGGCAGCAAGGAATGGCATGCAGGGGAGTGAGTCGGCTGACCGAGCATGGTGTCCCTCCTCTGCACCTAGCACAGAAACCAAGTGGCAAGGCCACAGGAGGGAAAGCCCACCCTCCTGCATTTGGCTATTTAAACATTTCTGTAGGCTAGTAACCTTTGTGGGTTACAAGGTTGTGGGTTTACAAGGCTGTGTGAAATGTATCAGGCTTTCCTACCGCTAGATTTATTTAATGCCCACAAAATGACGCTCTTTGACATCAAAAATGTGAAAGAGACCTAACCAGCCACGGAGATTATGAGCACATAAAGTGCCAGAATGGGGTTGAGGCACAGTAAACTAGACAAGCTTGCCCTGGTATTATCTCTACAGTAAACTATTCAATTAATGCAACTGTTACTGATGTGCGTTTTCCAAGAACTTTTAAAACTGGAAATTTTCTGATGCCCTAATCTACTGGGATCTGATTTAATTTTGGATTATGTGTACTTCTGGTTTTAAGTTTACCACACCCCCCCCACACTTTTCTGCATGTGTGGTAGACAAGGAAGCATGTAATATAGTTCCTCAAGCAGTCACCAGAAAGAAATTAATCAGAACTTTGAAACTGCCCAGTTCAACTGACACTGTACACATTTATTATTTTACTAATTAATGTTATGAAACAATGCATTTTAACAAATGGGATATTTTCTCCCCCATATCACTGGTGATTGTTGGTGCTGCCATACAACTATCTAGGGGCAACAAACTTCTAAAGTAGTAATATCTTTCATTTCCCTGTCTGGAACAAAGACTGCAACCCCAGCACAAAAGTTATACAAATGGCACAGTGTGAAACCTACCTTGCCTTTTGCTTGTCGTAAGACTTAATGTGGTTGTACCATCGGAGGGCATGGAAGAGTTCAGCGGGAGGCGGAGCACCAACTGCTTCAAATATTGCAACATCTGCCTGGGATGGGACATACCTATAAGACATATCCATGGTAAAATGGGCTTTATTTAGCATAACAATTAGCATAATTATTATAAATTAAAAATAATCACAGCAAGTCATTTGGGTTTACTCCCAAATAGTAACAAAATCTGAGGAGGTATTGTAGTGACAATCTTTGTTTCAAACAATCCTATGGCAATCTTCCAATCACACAGAAAGTGAAGGTAGCCATGCTGGCCAAAAGAAAAATCCCACCACCACCACCCTCACACAAAAAAATGTCCAAAATCTGTATCACCATAATTCTGTTGGGTCAACTCAAAGGTCACAAAATACTGTGCAAGCTTTTGAGGTCTCCTTGCCTGATGAAGAGTTCTGGAGAACTCAAAAGCCTGCACGGTATTTTGTGACCTTTGATTTGGCCTAATAAAGGTATTATAGCAATACGGATTTTGCAAAATTTCTTTGGGAATCTTTATTTTTGATAGCATACTTCCTTCAGAACACTAAATATAATAAAGCTATTCAAACTGGTGAACTTGAGCTTTGTGATAAGGCAGGGGCTGCATTCACATAAACACAAGAGAAGAGCATCTTCTTAAGGAATTGTTCCAAACCACCTTCCTTCCTTCTGTACTGCTCCTGGTTCACACATCAAGGCAGAAAATTGTATTTATTTATTTATTATTGTGGAGAAAGCCAACCTAAGCCCCCTGCCTGACACACACACACTCACCAAGGAGGGGGGAAGGAGACCCAGGGGGGGGGGGGAGACAACCAGTCTCCACAGATGCCAAAGGGGACAAACAACATCTACATAGAATCACCCCAGGGGGGAAGGCAGGAAGCATCACCAGGTTTGTCAGTGCTCTTGCATATCAGCCCCATCTCATTCATCATCAGGCGATCACTCGTGACCGAGTAAGATTGTCTTCCGGGATAAAAGGAGGAGATTCTAAAGAAGATTGTGTAGACTCTAGCGATGGGTCCGTAAGTGACTGTGGAGGCCAATTCTAGATCCACACAGTTTCCCACAGTGAGGACACAGGTTACCAGATAGAAGATGGTCCTGTAAAGGATTCATTTGACGTGCTTTTCGCTTAGCACGTTTCTCCCTTTCACCTTGCACTCGGGCTTCTTCAAAGTCCATGGAACCTTTGTGAAAGGCCAACCTCCATTTAGATCGTTCATGGGCCAGAGCTTCCCAGTTTTCGATGTTTATATTGCATTTTTTTAGATTAGCCTTATGAACATCTTTAAACCTCTTATATTGACCACCGATATTCCGCTTTCCATCCTTGAGTTGGGAGTAAAGTAACTGCTTTGGGAGACGGCAGTCAGGCATTCGAACAACATGACCGGTCCACTGAAGTTGGCGTTGAAGGATCATTTTTTCAATGCTAGTAGTCTTTGCTTCTTCCAGTACACTGACATTTGTTCGCCTATCTTCCCAAGTAATTTGCAGGATTTTCCGGAGGCAACGTTGATTAAACCTTTCAAGGAGGTGGAAGTGACGTTTATAGATAGTCCATGTTTCGCAGGCATACAATAAAGTTGGTAATACAATGGCTTCATAAACCAGTGTTTTGGTCTTCTTACAAATATCCTGATCCTCGAACACTCTATGTTTCATTCGAGAAAATGCGGCACTTGCGGAGCTCAGACGATGCTGGATTTCACTGTCGATGTTAGCTGTAACAGAAAGATAGCTGCCAAGATAGAGAAAATGATCGACATTTTCCAGTATTGTCCCGCCAAGCTGGATAGATGGCATCACCAAAGGATTGGCTTGCACTTGCTGATGAAGCACTTTGGTTTTTTTGATGTTAAGTGAGAGACCAAGTTTTTCGTATGCTTCTGCAAAAGCATTTAGGATAGTTTGGAGATCATCCTCTGAATGTGCGGAGACCACATTATCATCAGCATACTGAAGTTCCACAACGGAGGTTGTAATTACCTTACTTTTTGCTTTCAGCCTGCTGAGATTAAAAAGCTTTCCATCTGTTCGATATATAATTCCCACACCGGTGGGAAGTTTCCCCTCGACAAGATGTAAAACCATGGCGATGAAAATGGCAAATAATGTTGGGGCGATAACACATTCCTGTTTAACACCTGATCCCACTTTAAATGAAGCACCATGAGAGCCGTTGTTGTCCAAAACCGTTGCCGTCATGTTGTCATGGAGAAGTCGCAAGATATTCACAAATTTATTGGGGCATCCAATTTTCATAAGGATAGTCCAGAGAGCTGTACGGTCTACAGTATCAAAGGCCTTAGCCAAATCGATAAATGCCATATAAAGGGGTTGATTTTGCTCCCGGCATTTTTCTTGGAGCTGACGTGCAGTAAAAATCATGTCTACTGTCCCTCTAGAGGGGCGGAAACCATATTGAGTTTCAGGGAGGATCTCTTCTGAAATAGATAGAAAACGGTTTGCGAGAATCCTAGCAAATATTTTACCTGCGGTTGCTAAGAGAGAAATGCCCCGATAGTTTCCACAGTCTGTTCTATCACCCTTCTTAAAGAGGGTGATAATTATGGCATCCCTGAAGTCTTCTGGGATCTCTTCTCTTATCCAGATTTTTTCGATGAGTTTATGAAGATGTTGTACAAGTTCGGGCCCCCCTTCTTTAAAGATTTCAGCAGGAATCCCATCTGGTCCACTAGCTTTGTTGTTCATTTGATTAATGGCTTTTTTTACTTCATCCAAAGTGGGGAGTATTGCAAGTTCCTCTTTAATTTGTTTTTGCGGGATTTGCGAAAAAATCTCATTATCCACCTTAGACTTACGATTTAAAAGCTCCTAATAATGCTCTTTCCAACGCAGTGCAATAGACTCTTTGTCTTTTAAGAGTTTGGTGCCATCTTTTGATTGTAAAGGGTTTGTACCATAGGTTTTTGGTCCATAAATGGCCCTTGTGGCCTTAAAAAAGCCCCGTGCATCATGAGATTCTGCAAGTTGTTGAATTTCTTCAGCTTTCTTTTTCCACCAAGCGTTCTTAAGTTCTCTTGTTCTTCTTTGGACCTCAGCCTTTGCGCTAGCGTAGGTTTTTTTCTTGGCAGCGCAGTTGATATCATTTTGCCATATTTGGAAGGCTTTCCTTTTTTGGTCAATTATATATTTAATCTCATTGTCATTTTCATCAAACCAATCCTGATGTTTCTTAGTTTCATATCCAATAGTTTGTTCACAAGCTGCAGTAATGGAGGTTTTCAGCTTAGACCAATGGTCCTCAATGTTGTCAGGAGGTTCCGTAGGTAGATGTTCCTTAAGAAGTGATTGAAGATGAGTTTGCTTAATAGGATCTTGAAGGACTTGGATGTTCATTTTACGCCTTGGTTTCCTTCCTTGAAGCCTACGTTGGGGAGCAATGTTGATAACCATAGTGGACCGGATTAGTCGGTGGTCTGTCCAGCAGTCGTCGGCACTCACCATGGCCCTAGTAAGAAGTACATCGCGGCGATCTCTAGCACGGACAATTACATAATCCAGAAGATGCCAGTGCTTTGACCGTGGGTGCTGCCATGATGTTTTAAACTTATTCTTTTGTCGAAAGAGCGTGTTTGTGATAGTGAGATTATGCTCTGCACATATAGACAAAAGTAAGAGTCCGTTCGGGTTGCTATTACCAACTCCGTCTTTTCCAATAGTTTCTGGCCATAAATCAGTCACGCCCGACTCTTGCGTTAAAATCGCCTAGGCACCCCTAAGAATTGGCCACTCAACACCATAGGATGGGACCATTAAGCAAGTGGCTTCAAAGGGACCCCATCCCATGGGGGGGGGGGAGGCTTCATCCCACCTGACCCAAAAGGCCGCCCCTCAGGGAGGGTGTCAACCCACCTGATCACGGAGGGAGGGGCTACCTGAAACACCAAGGTATAAAACACCCTGCACAAGGGAACTTTTCTCTGGACCTGATCAGCAATCTTGCCCATGCCTGGGGTAAGGGAACGAAGGATCAGCAACCCCGGGTAGCAGAATCCGGCGCGCTCCAGCTAGCTGGAATCACTGGCCGCTTGGGTTGACCGGACCCCCGGGAAACCAAGCTGAAATCACTCACAAGCCGCTTGGGTAGACCGGGCCTCCGCCGGGAACCCAGCTAGCCGCTTGGGTAGACCGGGCCTCCGCCGGGAACCCAGCTAGCAGCGTGCGGTTGACCGGGCCTCCGCCGGGAACCCAGCTAGCAGCGTGCGGTTGACCGGGCCTCTGCCGGGACCCGAGCTAAACTAACTAGCTGAGAGCCCTGAAATCACGTTGTCCTTCAGGCTTTTGCTTGCTACTTTGTACCGTACTGATAAGCTGTATTGCTGGCGTGTGTCTGAGTTTGTGAAGGTAATTTTGTAAATAAACTTGTTTTCTAAAAGATACTTTTGGCTAACCCACACGAGCCTTATGTTTTCTGTAATCAACCTCCAATTGGCATAATGGCAGGTTGTCAGCGTAACATGCAAACTCAAGACAGATGGATTCTTTAGGGGGCTAAACAACCCAGCAGTTAACCAATGGTTTGTTGCTGGGTTAAATGAGTTGTTTAGCCCCTAAACACATTAGTCTTGGTTGGCACGTCCCGCTGACAACTCCAATTGCGCCACAGACAGTGGAAGCGGTTTGTGTGTGGCATGCATCCGTGCAAACCATGGGCTAATTTATAGCCCCATAGTGTACAATAGCACTTGCCGCAAACTGGATGATCATGTTTAGTTAAAAAACCACAAGGATGCATGTGCCAGAATTCTCCACCACTTTCTACGGAAAAAGGAACGGAACAATCTTACTCTGATCACAGATCTGTGTACTCCTGCACCATCTCACTTTTAACTCTTTTCTCATGGACTCAGTTACACAGCCACCGGGAACATGATTATTTGAGCACCTGAAAGGTCTGCCTATTCACCATGACAGCAAAATGAGGCAGTATACCTCTGAATACCAAATGCCAGTGAGAAAAACTCATTACACACAAAATTCAGCTTTTGGAACTTCTTGGCAAATGCTCAAAAAGCACCACTTAAGAGTGGTGTTCCAACAGCTGAAATTTCCAGTATAGATGCATGCAACTACCTAACCACAGGCATAAGAGCTCATATGAGTAGGGTTTTGAGGTGGCTACATCTTCAGAGCGTTGTGTAAATAGGCTTGAAGTAAGAAACAAACAGGAAGTCAAGAACATGAAGGATTTGTTAGAATAGCTCTCTATGTGAACAAGACCACAGGCAATTTTGCCCGGGACCTATTACTGAGGTCACCAGCTATCAAAGAACCAGAGTAAATATGAGATTAAGCATGTGATTGGCCTTTGTGTGCTTGATTTTTGTTTATTAAGTAACAGTGGCATCACCCAGATTGGGATTTCAACATGAGGAAAGGGTTAGTTTTCCTTTCTCCATGCCATGGTCCTGTTCCAGATTGCCCCCCTGCAGGTGCTATTATTAAGCAAAATACAACCAGGTGTATTTTGACCCTTACATTATCCTCTACTGTTGGGGCCAGCTTCAGAGATTAAGTGGTTTGAGACAATGGTGTAACTACCCCCTCAGCACATCAGAAAACACTTCTCAATGAATAAGCAATTGCCATAAAGTTGTTCTCCCCGCTGGCTCCTTATCCTTTCTCAGAGTAATCCAGTTAGGCCTAGACCTTCAGATCTAGTACTTCTGGGTAGGGCAGACTGTACCCCATCACCCAGAGAAGCCACAGAAGAGGTTCATATTGAAGTTGAGCCATGAATTTATTAGGCAAACCACTTTCTCTCAGCTACATTATGTGTAATAAAAGAATAATATAATAAATGTTTTTTTTGTAACGTTTGTTAAAATCATAAACCACCTTGGCAGAAAAGTGGTATAGAAATGTATTAAATAAATAAATAATCACCTAACGGGCTTTTGAAAAGATTACAGGTTAATGTAGATGAAGTACTCTGACCATTCCAAAGCACTGTATAAATGTTTATTATTAAACTTACATACTGCTTCCTCCCAGGTCTCAGGATGAAGGTGCCTCTTAACATGGGAGGTTCTATTCTTAACTCACATGGGTGGCTATTAGCCACAACTGCAGTGGCATTGCTAGGCCTGGACCCACGGGCTCCAAGTCTATTTCTCAGGTCTATTCCCCAGAACCCTAAGTGTCAATTGGTGCCAACAGGTTTTTTCTCTCTCAACTTAACTGACATGCAGTGGGCGATTTTCAAGGGGGACTGTAGCTGGGGAGGGAAGAGTCAACCCTCCCCACCCCACATGCTGCAACACCCCACCACAAAATCGAACCAGTGTGGCAATGAAAAATCTTTCCATTTGTACTGATGGGAGGTTTTTTCTAAACTCTAATTTCCAAGGCAGGGGCAGGGGGGGGGGGGGAGATAGCAAACTGGGAGGGAAAGGTTAACTTTCCCTCCCTGTGTACTGCGGCTTCCCAAAATCCCCCCCTCCAAATGGCAATTAAGCTTGGAAAAAACCTTCCATTGGTGCAAATGAAAACTCCCCCCCCCAAGCGTAATTATATGGAGTAGGAACAATTTTCCTCCATCAAGGCAAGAGAGAAAGGGAGAGAAGTGTGTGGATGAGTGGGCAAGAAAGAGAAAGAACTGTGTTTTGCCCTCCTAAAAGGTTAAACAATCTGGACAGGAGATCCATCTCCAGGTACCCCAAGTGTGCGTTATATCCTGGTCCTGTGCATGTGTGGTATGGCTCCTCCTGATCTTTGTATGCCTTAGATTGTTGTGCATAGAAGAGTGGTACAAAGCCTGCTCCGCTTGTGTGTTCCCATGCATATGTGTTGGGGTTTGGAGTTAAAAGTCACAAGTCCGTACCACAAACCCAGAAACTACAGAGAAAGGGGAAGAGAGCCATGGTTCCACCCACCACCTCTTTCCCCTTCCAGGGTCCCATGGTCTCCTCCATGGTGCCCAGTCCTAGCTCCATCTTTCCCTTCCCTGATCCCCACCCCCCAAACTTGCCTGCTCCTTCTTGCCTTCTACCCTTCCCCTCCACTTTCCTTCCTATTTTTTTATTTATAACATTTTTATCCCACCCTTTAGCCAAAAAGGCTCCCAGGCAGTTTACAAAGTTAAGACATAAGACAGTCCCTGCTTACGAAGCTTACAATCTAAATGGCCAGGGGACAAAAGGGGATTGGGAGGGAGAAGGAAAATCACACACACAATTTCCTTTCCCCTAACCCACTTCTCCCACCACCCATCCAGCATTTTGACACACACACACACACACATTGGAATCGTGCATCACTTTATTTTATTTTCAATTTTAAGTATGTGTGTGTGAAAAGACAAACCAGCCACTATTTTTTGCATGTTTCCCACACTACTGCAAATTAATTTTAATTAAAGAGGAACTACTGATTTGGGATGATCTGGGGGAAGGGTAAAAATTAACAGAAGAATTTATTTTATTTGAGGTGATTTCAATGAAAAATTAATTGGCCAGGTTTGCCTTCTGTGAAATTTAAACAAACCCTAGTAATTATTTTTAAATTTTCTTATGTAGATCCAAATTAACCTATGCTATGTTTTATCAATATTTGAATTCTATGGGCCTGGGCCCCGAATCTTTTCTTCGGCAAATAAATTTACTGTCCTAACAATCAGTCTTGGGGGGATGTGTGTGTCTTAAAGTGCTGTGTTAAGTTTCAAGCCCTTATTATATCGCGCAATTCTTGCCCAACCTTTGCCGCACGCTCCTGTTTAGGATTACTTGGGAAGCAAAGGCCAATGAATAGCCAATAGGCCCTGCAATCCTCCGGACAGGGAGGGGATTGCCTTCCACGAAGGCGCCAACGAGGCGAGATACAGGACTCGCGGAAGCTCACCCCTCGATGTAGCTCTTATCCGCTAAGAAGGCGTTGAGAAGCAGGAGCCCCGCGGAAGATTTCAAGTCCCCAAAGCCCATGATGGCGCCGAAGTATCAGCAGGAGGAGGAGGAGGGAAACACTCAGAAAGATCACACGCTCCAAGTAGCACGAGGCCGTCCAAAAAGAGATCGCACTTCCCCTCTACGGACTTATATACTCAGGGAGACGGTGAACGGATCCTTCCGCAGACCCGGTGATTTCGTTCGACGGATCCTTCCGCCACGCAGGCTACAATAGAGAACGCGCACTGTGCCCACCCAGCGGACACGCCTCTTCTCCCCCCCCCCCACGAGGCAGCAGGGCCAACGAAGGTTTTAAAGTCGGAGGGTACAAATTATAATGGGAGGACGTCATCATCGCCAACATCACTGAGGGAGGAGTTTTTCTTTTCTGACCGGTCAAAAAACGGGGAGAAAAAAAGGAAAGGAAATTGCGTTAGTTTTTTGTCAGCTGGTCCGTGGAGTCGAATGTTGCCGAGGCCGTCACGGAAATTGCCGAGGCCGCCGCCATATTATCGTCCAGGAGAGGGTTCGAGCGAAGCCGGCGTTGTTTTGGGTCGCTAGGGCCGGAGCCCCCCGGCCGAGGAGGAGGTAATAAGGGCGCTTGGCGGGCAGCTGAACGGCCTTAGCGGTGCTTCTCTCTTCTCCCCACACGGGCGTGGGAAAAGCAGGGAGAGCGTCTCAGTGCGCGGAGACGCTCCCGCTAAGCCGCGCGACGCCCTTGGCCGGGATCGGCCGCCTCAGTCCCCTCAGTACGGGCGTCCTTCTGGGCCTCCCCCTGACCTTGCTCCTGTGGAATGTTCCACCTTAGTGAAGTGAAGGCGGGGGAGAGGCTTCCTTCAGTCTCCCCCGTGTTAATGCATTCATGTACCTGCGTTAAGGAGTCTCTCCATTAAAAATGAGGCTGGCCGCTTAAAGACGAGCAGGTTTATTGTAGCATCAGTGTACCTGTTTGAGAGGTCACTTCATCAGGTGCATCATCCTCGGTTAGCAGAGAGAGATGTCCAGGGAGTACAGGGGGAGTATAATAATAAACAGTAGGGCTGGAAGGTCATAAAATGCAAGAGGTCTGCAAAATAGAAACGTACACAAGAGTGGTGACCGATTCGCAGTAGCAGCAGATGGTGGCAATCCTCTCTCGCTAATAGAAGCCCACCGTCCAGGTTAAGCCTACCTTGAATAGAATCCGATTTCCTGATAAACTCAAATTCAGCAGTTGAACATTGGAACTTCGCTTTGAAGTCTTTTATAGAAGTGACATTACTTTGAGATCAGCAGCAGATCGTTCTCGGGGATTCTCAGTGCGATCCTATAACCGTGCTTGGTCAGACATGAGTTCAATCAGACTTGCTCCTTGGTGACTGTGTTTAGGATTGCTGCTTAAAATCCCCCCCCCCCCGGCTTCTAAACGTTGTCATTTTTAATGTCAGGTTTGTGTTGTCTTGCATAAAAGCCGGTCAGTTTGCCCTAAGTAGATGGCAGAAGAACATTCCAAGGCAACACCTGCTGCAAGCATAAACATGCTATGTGTAATAGAACAAACAGCCAAGCTTAGCCTCCTCTTTCTTTCCATTATACAGTAATACCTTGGACTGCAAGTAACTTAGTTTGAGAGCGTTTTGCAAGACAAGCAAAATTTTAAATATATTTTTTAAAAAATTTGACTTGATATACAAGCGACCTCTTGCAATACAAGTACTGTAGTATGGCTTAAATTAAAAATCTCTACAAATTTTTTTGGGGGGATTTTGTTTTGATATACAAGTGTTTTGGATTACAAGCAAATTATGCTCTCAATCCAAGGCATGACTGTAAGTATTTATTGGCAAGGCCTATAGGATTGGTCTGGGATTGAAATCTTACCCCTGGGATGTTTCTCACTTACTCTGGAATAATTTTCACCCTATTCAACTACGGTGGGACTGCTAGCTCAGCTTGTCTGGGTGTGGAACGCTAAGCAGGGTCAAGCCTGGTTATTACTTGGATGGGAGACCCCTCCTCTAGTTTCCTGCATTGAGCAGGGGGTTGGACTCAATGGCCTTGTAGGCCCCTTCCAACTCAATTAGCACTTTGCCCTTCTCTGCAACCTGCACCACCCTGTAGGCAGCACTATAATATGTGTGTGTGTGGCACTTCTGAGTCTTTCTGGTTTTCAGAGTATAGCATACCCAAGTGATTTGAAGAATTCTAGGTGCAAATCATTGTGTCCACACTGTAAATTAGTGCTTGATCGTCGTGGTAGCCAGTTCTCTTATGATACAGGGTGGAAAATTATACATATACTTATTGCATGGAGGCAAATCACAGAAGTGATAAGCCATATGTCTTATACTCCAGATCCAAAGGATGTCCTTCTGCTTCAGATTTCCAGTGACTTTACTAGGAGACCTACAATACCAATGTATATGTGTGTGTTTACATGCAGAGTAGGTACTTACTTTAAACATCGAGTTCTTATTTATTTATTTATTTATTATTTGCATTTATTTATTGCCCATCTGGCCGGCAAACCGGCCACCCTGGGCGATGTACAGAAGATAAAACAGAATAAAATACATTAAAACATTTTTCTCCATTAAAATACATTAAAATACATTAAAACAGTATAAAATTTTAAAATCTTAGCCCACCCCATATTCCCGCCTGAATAGCCAAGTTTTTAATGAGCAGCGGAAGCTCAGCAGAGAGGGGGCATGGCGGAGGTCACTTGGGGGAGAGTTCCATAGTACGGGGGCTGCCACAGAGAAGGCCCTCTTCCTCGTCCCGACCAGTCTAGCTGCTCTGGCTGAAGGGACAAGGAGAAGGCCGTCTGTGGCAGATCTTGTTGAGTGGCCCACTTGGTGTTGCTGGAGACGCTCCTTGAGATAGACTGGACCGGAGCCATATAGGGTTTTAAAGGTCAAAACCAACACCTTGAATTCGGCTCGGCAAGCAACTGGTAGCCAGTGTAGCTCCTTGAGCACTGGCATGATGTGATCCTGCCGGCGGCTGCCTTTAACCAGGCGAGTCGCCGCGTTCTGTACCAGCTGTAGCTTCCGAACCATCTTCAAGGGTAACCCCACGTAGAGCGCGTTACAGTAGTCTAGGCGAGAGGAGACCAAGGCATGAACCACTGCAGGGAGCAGATGATTAGGAAGGTAGGGGCGCAGCTGCCGTATCAGATGGAGTTGATACAGCGTCGCCCGGCTCACAGCTGCCACCTGAGCCTCCATGGACAGCTGGGAGTCTAGAATGACCCCCAAGCTGCGGACCTGGTCCTTCAGGGGTAGATGTACCCCATTCAGCACCAGGTCAACATCCCCTAACCTCCCCTTGTCCCCCACCAGAAGTACCTCGGTCTTGTCGGGGTTCAGCTTCAGCATTTTATGCAAAATTTGGATATTTGTTATACGGTTGCTTAAGAATAAATACCTAGTAAATAAAGCATATCTGTGTGAATCTTGTGTCCGTGACCATGAACAGTATCCAACGCAGTACTAGCGCTAACATAAATTACCTCTAACACAACGGCAATAGTGTTAGCTGATATGACAGAATTCTCCAGAAAATCCATTGCACTAGCTAACACTATTGGTTTGCACTAGAGGTTGCTTACTCTAGTGCAACATAATTTTTGTTAGTGCTAATGCCACATTGGATACTACCCATGGTCAGTATCCAATGTGGCATTATATCTGCTTAAATACTGCAAGTGTCTCATATGCTTGTAGTAAAAAAATACTATGTTATAAGCTTGACTTAGTCTTCGGTTCTTACCATCCTAAGTTAGAAAGTTATTGCTTGAGCTTCATCTTAGAGCTTAATGTTAACATTTATTTCCAGCACCATGCTGAGACTTCCTACTGTCCGCAAGGCCATAGCTGGTGTCACTCAAACTACTAAGGGATGCGGTAAGGTGCTTTTTTATCCTTGTATAAGATTATACCGGCTTCCATTTTTTTGTTTAAAATTCATTACTGAGTTAGTGGTTCGCAAATTTAGCATTAAGAACCTTGATCATGGGAGTCCTGTGGTGGCTACAGACATTTGATTTTGGAAACAGCATGAATTGTCATGTCAGCATCTGGGACTAAGAGGTGGACTTTTGAACAAAGAAAATTCCATTGATGAATCCAATTAGGAACATTGTGGAGGACTAACTCTTCTGTTTGTTCACAAGGCTGTACTGAAATCTTCTTTCAGCCAGTGGAAAAACTCAGCTGGATCAAAAGCCTCCTACTAACAGAAGGAAACCTTCCGTTTGTGGGAGGCGCTTGCTGGATCCAACCTATAATGAACTTGTCATAATAACTTATCAGAAATAATCATATGGCAGGAAGCAGAAATCACTTTTTAAAAACTGGTTGAATTTAATGCACTTTTATAAAGGCATGAGAGAATAGGCCTCACTTTAATGCTCAGGAGAAACATCCAGTGTTGGGCTGTGTTCTCTTTCAGTTTTCTCTTCACCATCTCTTTATATAAGCTCACCTCACAAATAATACCATCCTAGGGAATGTAAAATACACTTTCCCACCTCCTTTTTGTAAGGTCAGTTTGGTTGGTAAAATCAACAAAATGTTGCATTTCATGTTGGCTGTTACCTTCCCAAAATACTTTGGTCACTGTGCTACTTCTCAGCATCGAGGTGGCTGACAACTTGAATTCAAATTAGGTTTTTTGCAATATGAGCTTGGGCTGTCTGTTCATCCTACCAATATGCTATTAGTGCCAGTGAATCCAAAATATGTAAAGTTACTTTGAACCACAATAAACAACCAACAGTTGCACATCCAGTTTTTTAAAATTTATAAACAAGCAGATTTTTCAAATGTGAAATGTTTCAGCATAAAACGTCAGCTTCAGTCACAAATGAGAGTATGCTACAGTAACATTTATAAACTGAGCCAAAACCAATCAGGAGCAGACCAGAAACAAGCCGGGGTGGGTGAGGGGGAATAATTAGCAATCAGGTCCTGTGTTAAAACTCATCAAACCGCATTAGTAAACATCATGGCTTGTTTCATTTAATCCTTAACCAGGTCAAGCCTGGTTATTACTTGGATGGGAGACCCCCTCCTCTAGTTGCCTGCATTGAGCAGGGGGTTGGACTTGATAGCCTTGTAAGCTCCTTCCAACTCTATCATCTATGAAATATCAGGTTTCAGTTGATCAATAAGTACTGCCTCCTTAATCTTTCTCTCGGAGGCTCTGATTGGTTGCTAGCACTTAACTGAGGCTGGTCTACCAACATGTTTCTCCCTCATGTGAAGAGATCAGTCTAGCACAGGGCTCTCCAACCTTGGGTCCCCAGATGTTGCTGGCCTACAGCTTCCAGCATAGCCAGCCAACATGGCTAATGGCAAGGGATTCTGAGAGCTGTAGTCCAGCAACACCTGGGGACCCAAGGTTGGAGAGCTGTGGTCTAGCATGTGTTTCATTATGCTGAATATCAGCCAGGTGCTCCTTATATCTTTTCAGGAGAGGCCTTCAGCTTCACCAGGGTAAAAGGAGTTAGATTCTAAACACTCAATTTTATAGGTAGCACCCTTAATTGTGCACTGCCCCTTACCTTCAACACAGATTGGACATTGCTGGTCATTTATAGTGGTTTGGAGTGACATGCCATGTGCATTGCCTCACCTATGTATTGGTTTAATGTTACTTTGAACAATAAATCATTAGATGTCCATATTTTATTCTTGTGTCTTTCAGTGCGCACCACAGCTACAGCAGCCAGCAACCTGATAGAGGTTTTTGTTGATGGGCATCCTATCTTGGTACCTCCAGGAACTACAGTACTTCAGGTAGAATGATTTTGGGCGCTATATCCCTTCCCACTCCCATTCAGAATTTTGTTATAAAGATTATACAGTTGATTGTTTCTATCTTGGTGTAGATTTTAAGTAGTTTCATTCTTTATTAGGAATCTGTATGAAAAACTTTTTCATATGTGTAACTGTGTTCCCTTCTCTGATAATCAGTGCCATGACTACATTTGACTTAGATATGGAGTTGAATTACTATTGTGTTGTCTTGGTTCCTCTCTGAACTGTTAGGATTATTGCCTTACATTTTGTTTCGGGGGGTTTGTCGCACAATGACCTGGTTTGCACGTAATGACAACGGATTGGTTTACAAACAGATTGGTTGTTGTGCATGAGTGGGCATCCACCTCTTCCGCTTTACAGCATAATCCATGATTGGCTCCTTTGTAGGTTGTGCAGTGTGACATGCTAAACAACCCAGTGGTTAACCCATGGTTTTCTGTTAGGTTAACCGCTGGGTTGTTTAGCCCCTAAATAACCCAGCAGCCCAGGTTCAGACAGAAGCCCAGGCCAGGGAGCAACTGCCATCAGCTCCTGAAATGACCATCACTGGCCTGAGAGGACTGTTGGGGCAGCCCCTCCCCCACCTTCCCTGGGGCTATTTAAGACCTGTGTGCCCTGAGGGAAGGCAGAAGAGAAGCCCAGGCCAGGGGGATTGTACCAGCAGCTCCAGAAGAAACCTTCAGTTGGCCTAAGAGAACCGGTGTATGTTTGCTTTGGGGGGGGGGGGGGGGACACGACGTTTGTTTGTTTGTTTGTTTGTTTGAGTATTTAAACATTGTAAACCACTTTGGGTGCCTTAGCAGAAAGGCGGTATAGAAATGTAATAAATAAATAAACCTACGAAGGAGCCGATTGTGGATTGCTGAGTAAA
The DNA here is from genome assembly GCA_021292165.1 of Shinisaurus crocodilurus. Classification (NCBI taxonomy): domain Eukaryota; kingdom Metazoa; phylum Chordata; class Lepidosauria; order Squamata; family Shinisauridae; genus Shinisaurus; species Shinisaurus crocodilurus. The sequence continues at coordinate 126,410,386 of CM037876.1, forward strand.
AGCAGAAATGGCAGGCGAGCTGCAGGCAGTGCGCCCTTGACAACCCATCCGTTTACAAAACCAATGGGTTGTCATTACGTACAAACAGTCCCACACTCTTCTTCCTGAACTTTCATTGAGGTGTTTGGGATGGATCTCTTGAGATTTTATTTCCTTTGTGACCTCTACCAAAAAAAAAAAAGCATAACAGCTTTCCCTCCCTTGCTGTATTACTGATGACTCAGAATACTGCATTTGCAGTACTGCTGCCATCATTGGTCTGCAGGGAGGTAGGATATTATGCAGTGGTATCCAGGTCTTTTAGAGCTGCTTTGTTATGGCCTAGTCTCTGCAGAAATGTTAGGATGGAATTGCTGTGGAGAATGAAGATAAAAGGAATGCAATTTGGAGAGCAGAATATGTACCTAACTGTAATTTTAGAATTTTCTGAAATTGTCTAATGTTGTATTCTACTTAAATTTCATTTCTGTTGAGTCAGCATGTACTCTCTATATGGTATGACATAATGCTAGGGTGAGCCAAGAGTTCATAGGTTGCCACCAACTAAGTCTCCAGGGCTACTGCAGCGTCCCATTTTTATGTTCCACTGTGTTGGTACTGAAAACACGTAATCTGATGTGACAGCACAGGCAAAGCAAACCCAATATTTCTGTGTAAGTTAGGATTCTGTATATGGTACCAATCTGAAAAGCCCCCATGAGTCTGGAAGCTAAATAGTACAGCTTATGGTTTACATTTACCTCACTTTAGTGTTTAGACTCTCCAATGCCTGCTGAAACATTCCTTCAAAGTACCATATATTGGAGCTTTCTTCTCATAGAAGCATGTATTTATAGCAGAATGTAGTTTAGTAGTGCAAACCAACTGCAAAAATTAAGTGTACTGGGAAGAAAATAGTGCAAGTTCTAACTCCTTGGAATTTTATAAATGGAACACTGAATCATATTTATCTGGAGCAAACTAAACAAAAAATCCTAAGCTGTTCCTTTACACTCCTTTAATTATTTTGTCTTTTCTCTAGGCATGTGAAAAAGTTGGAATGCAGATCCCTCGCTTTTGCTATCATGACAGGTTGTCTGTGGCTGGAAATTGCAGGATGTGTCTTGTGGAGATAGAGAAAGCCCCCAAGGTTATTAAAAAATATATCTTTGTCAAAAGTTGTTGTGCTCTAGATGTGTAGAGGTCTGTAATTTTGCAGAGCTAATGGCAAAATTGCTTGCATGTAAATAACAGTGTTAATACATCTACTGCTAGTAGCTTCTTTTTAACATTCTAAATGTTACATTCACCTACAATGTAATCGTAAAGCTTAAGTGCATCTTCTATTATAGACGCATGTTTATATTCTTCCAAAAACATTATCATAAAGATTTAGCAGTTCATCTGACCTCAACTTCTGGTTTTCATGGAGAAGAACTGTTGGGAGTTAAGCTATCATTATGCCTGTTGAAGTCAGGATAAGTGTTTGTTAGCTTCATTCAGTGATGAACATTGTTGGCAGCATGCTTTTTCATGAGCATGTATGGCCCTATGCAAAGAAGGGCAGCAACATGTTGTACACAACCCAGGAAACTATCTAAAACCTGTAGGTACAAAGATACTCTGGGGGCTCTGCCTCCTTCTTCAGAACTGAAAACCCTTTTGGCTTGGAACTCTGTCCATCTTGTGTGTCCCTGTCTAGTTTCCCTGTCTAGTTTACATGATGGATTTACTATTTGCCCTAGCCTGAGAATAATTTTCAAGGCTGATGTATGTTTAACTTGTCACTTGGGTTGCCTCGTGAAAGCCCTTCCCAATGATTGGCAAAAACATTTACATGCTTCTACAGCATATGTTAATCTAAATTAGGAGTGGGGGGAAATTTGCTGAAAACTGGTGTTTAGTGGTATATTGCTTTTGAACATGGAGGTTCACTTAACTATCATGGCTAATAGCTGCTGATAGGCCTACCCTCCATGTGTTTGGCTAATCCCTTTTAAAGCCCTCTGGGCTAGTGGCCATCACATCTTTGGAAATTCCATAAATTAATGTATGTGTTGTGAAGATGAATTTTCTTTTGTCTTGAATCTATTGCCAATTTCATTGAGTGACCCAGAGTTTTAGTGTTATGGGAAAGGGATAAAACTTTCTATCCACTTTCTCCACACTGTTATTATTTAAGCTCCTAAAATTTTCAAAAGTGCAGTACAGATATTAAAAGTTAAGGCAGTCCCTGCCTACAGGTTCACAGTCCAATGAACACAATACAAATGGAAAAAGGAAAGCAGGTACGGGAGCGGCTGCTCCTTCACTGGCTTATGGGTATGGCCAGGTTGCACTCTGCCTTGCCATGATCTTTCTGGGACACAGGGGCTGCAGCCTCCCAGTGGCCCTAGATCTCCTGGCTGGTGGCAGACGCCAGAGTGTCCATTCATGTCTTTCTACCCCTGCCCTGTCAATTATCTTTGAAACTAAAATGCCCCAAATGGTTTAGGTTTTTGTCATAGAGAAAATGCTCCAACCCCTTGATCATTTTTGTTGCCTTTTTTTGCACCTTTCCCAGTACTACAATATCCTTTGAGACAGGGTGACCAGAACTTAATATGATATTCCAAATGTGACTGCACAATAGATTTGTATACGGGTAATACAATACTGACTGTACAGTGTTCATAACTGAGGCATTTAAGTGCTAATTCCATGCCACTGTGCGAGCATAATTGTTCACAAATTTAGTACTGATGCATCTTTTTAATGGATTTGTAGCCAGTAGCTGCTTGCGCCATGCCAGTGATGAAGGGCTGGAACATTCTGACAAATTCTGAGAAGTCCAGGAAAGCAAGGTAAGCTGCATCTCACTGTGTGCAACTCACAATGCAATCTTGTGCATGTTTCCTCAGAAGTGAGTTCAGTGTGACTTTAGCCGAAGTAAGCGTGCATAGGATTGCATTCTTAGTCTTCAGTGTTAGACTAGCATACACATCTAATCAGTCAATCAATCATTCAATAGGAGATTGTTCAGATGTCTCATTTTTTAAAAAATCTGCATTAAAAAAATAAGGTGTTAAACACAGTTTCCAAGGGAAGACGGGGACATAAAATTATTCTTATAATTGGCTGTTTTAAACAATGTATTTCTTTCAAGTATCCCTCGTTTAAAGTGTGTTTTTAATATGTTAAATGCCAAATAAGCATGATTCTTACTTTTACTTGCTAACCTCCAACAGAGAAGGTGTAATGGAGTTCCTGTTGGCAAACCATCCATTGGACTGTCCCATCTGTGATCAGGGAGGGGAGTGTGACCTCCAGGTATAGCTTTTAGGATTTTTAAAATGCTATTTGGAGTGAAGCTCTGCTTCTCAGTCACATATGTTAATGCATTTTTTGGTTAATTGTCTTTAGGACCAGTCAATGATGTTTGGCAGCGATAGGAGTAGATTCCTGGAAGGCAAACGTGCAGTTGAAGACAAGAACATTGGCCCACTGGTGAAAACTATCATGACCCGGTGCATACAGTGCACTCGATGCATCCGGTAATTGCTGTCCTATCTTGTCCACCAACAGAAAGTTATATATGCTTTTATTTTGTGACTAGGGGACATTCATTAGTCTTCATTATGAGTGTGCATTTGTGTAAAGTTTGTACATATGTATTTATGCTGGTTGACCTGCTGTCTGGGACACCAGATCTACCCAAATCATTCAACAAGGAAACTGTGCTCAGAACAGAGCATAATTTGTTTGGGCAAATGCTACCAATAGACAACTGGATATGGAACCGATACTATAACATCCATTAGGTGACACAGAGTAAAGAACTGGTGGTGTCCCTTATGGCCATCCAGCAAAGAAAAGCCGACTCTCATTCTTTGCTGAAGATTAGCAAAGCAAATGCAATTGGTAGGATGCTGTATGTTACATGTGGTGGGAAATGCCTACGGTTATCCAAAGAAATTGCTGAGGAAGTTTTAAGGTGTCTCATCTACATATAAGGAAGCTTTTACCTGTCTGCTTGTACATGCTGAATATGCTGTAGAACATAGTCTTAGGTTGGTGACATTGGCAGACATATGCTGAACTTGTACATAGCCTTCAGTAGCCAAATGCACTGTGACATTTACATGAGGTGTGGTACAAAGACCAGGACTAGGCTCATCACCATAAATGAAATAGCATCTACACTTAGAAATGAGGTGTGCACTGCACTTCTGGGGCTGCATGCATTCACTGGATGTGACACTTCTAGCACCTTTCCAGGACAGGCAAAACTTAAGGGACTGAAGCTCATCTGCTGTGTAATATTTGGGTTGGCTGAGGATAAGCTGGTGTAGGGTAGTTTTAACTTGATACAGTATTTTACATTTAATGGAAACTGTCTTCACTCTTCATTTTAAGTTTTACTTTCCCTGAACCTGTGGGATTAGAAATCTAGGTTGGTGTGGTATGTAGTAATAACAAGTCCTTTATAAGATTTAGGGATGTATAAACTTGTTTTTATTTATTATTTTAATTATTTTTATGCCACCTTTCAGGACAAAAAGCTCTCTTAAGGTGGTTCACAGATAAAGCAATAAAAACACAATATATAAGTAAAATAGCATCCATAAAACAAATAGTGCCAATTAAAATACAGCAAAATCTAGACTGGCATTATTCAGCTAAAAGCAGATCAGAGTACCCAGGTCTGTAAGGCCCATTTTAAAAACGGGGAAGGAGCCAACGGTACTTCCCATGGAGAAGAATTCCATAGGGATGGACTCACCACTGAAAAGGCCCTGTCTCTTGTGCCTGCCAACCTGATGGATCTTTTTAGAGGACCCTTGAGCAGGGCCTCCACAGCCAATTGTAAAGGCTGGGCAGGTTCATACAGGTGTAGGTGGTTCTTCAAATCTGTTCCCAAGCTGTTTGGGGCTTTAAAGGTAACAACCAGCACTTTAAATTGGGCCTGGAGATGCGCAAGCAACCAGTGCAGCTAGTATAGAATCCGTGTTACATTGTCTGATCGTTTAGTCCCCACAAGGAACTGAGAGCTGCATTTTGCATCAGTTGAAGCTTCTGAACCATCTTTAAAGGCAGCTGCATATAGAACACATTACAGTAGTCTAGTCTGGATGTAACCAGGGCATAAATGTCTGTAGCAAGGCTCATGTTTTCTAGATTGGGATGCAGCTGACAAAACAGCTGAAGCTGTAAAGTTACTCCTGGTGACTGATGCCACCTGCACTTCCATAGATGGCACCAAGTCCACAAGAACCCCCCAAGCTGCATACTTGGTCCTTCAGGGGGAGTGCAGTTCCATCCCAACCAACAACTGTTGCACACCTCCATCCGAATCAGCAGGTTTTCCCACCCACAGTACCTTTGTCTTACCTGGATTAAGCCTTAGCTTGTTTGCCCTCATCCATCCCAAAACTTGTGAAACTTGAGTTTATTCATTCATTGGCCATTATAATAGTTTTTTATTCAATAGCTGGACCTGAACTATTTCTCTCAATACACAAATCCCTCTTTTTGATTGCATGCAGATTTTTTTCCCCTCAGGGAGACAAATACCTACAAACTGTGGCATTTAATGCATCACCATATTGTTATGCTTTCTTTTACCAGGTTTGCAAGTGAGATTGCAGGGGTTGATGATCTAGGAACTACAGGAAGAGGAAATGAGATGCAAGTTGGGACTTATATTGAAAAAATGTTCATGTCTGAGTTATCAGGCAATGTGATTGATATTTGCCCAGTAGGTGCCCTTACCTCCAAGCCATATGCATTTACTGCTCGACCCTGGGAGACAAGGCATGTACCCTTACTGATATTTACAGTGACACGTTAAATAGAATCTCTGTTATGTCATTTATAAAATGCCAAATATAAAGATTAATTCAGATATGCTAACTTAATTTTTTCCCCCCTTGGCTCTTGGACTGCATTCGAAACCTTTGAATCCTGTGAGGATTCACAAGAATCCCAATAAAACAGCTAATATAACAGGAATTTGTAATGGGTGCAGGGATGGGCCTTCAGAACACATTTCTCGGCATTGTTTCCTAGAACAGGGGAAGCAACATCTGCTAAACTGGGAGAATTTGCCCACTATACATTAGGCAGAGCTCTGGTTCCTTTTATAATCGTGCACCACCCAGTTCATGCCAGACGGTGACATCGCTAACAGTGTTCTGTTATCCCAGATGAACTGCTGCACAAGCAGAATGTTCATCACTTGAAGGTGCCACTTTACGCAGCTCAGGATGCAACACTGAAGAAGTGGGGAAGAGTGCTAGTAATGAAACTAGTGGTGGTCCTTTACATGCTGAATTTATCTTGAACACTGCTAGTTGCTGACTGCTATTTTTCAATATATCATAGGAGATGAGTTATACCTGTAGTCCATGATCAGAATTGCTGGAAATATGGCAGCATTTGGGAATCTTTACCGTAATTTAGGAGATCTGTTCTTCAGTTACTAATATTCCCTAAATTTGTGATGATTGGACATTATGCTTTTTTCTTAGGAAGACAGAGTCCATTGATGTTCTTGATGCAGTAGGGAGTAACATTGTGGTGAGCACTCGAACTGGAGAAGTGATGAGGATTTTGCCAAGACTACATGAAGATATCAATGAGGAATGGATATCTGATAAAACAAGGTATCTGTATATAATTGACTATCTTCTCAGGGAGTCATGATATTGTACAAAAATACACAGTTGTAGGGCTTTCTTTGGCCCCATGCTTGAAGATTTAGAACCTGTTTGAGAACTATTTGTAAACTCATCTTGATAGTATTTCCTGTTGCTGTATATAGACAGTCAAAACTCTTATTCAGTTCAGTTTTTATAACCCAGGTTAGGGGTGCATTTTCCCAAGTAAATCATGGACTGATGTTTCTTCTTGAAACGATTGGTCATGCTGTTGGGCTGTGTATACTGTTCAACAGGATTGTGCGTACTATGTTTCGTTTAATTTTTAAATTGGTACAAAGACAAGAATAGTAGGTTTTCTATCTTTTTGTGTGTGCCACTTGTACTGGAGTGCTGGTTCTATGTGAACAAAACACTGTAAGGATATCTGTCACAATCACAAAATAATTGAGGCTTTAAAAAAAAATGGTGTTCCTATTTTTGAGAAGGTAGTAGTCTGGTAGTTCAGAGTTGAAGTAGTTGGTGTCAGATGGATTGGTCAGTTGGTATTTCAGCAGTTGCTTTATATCATTAGCTTGGTCTTCACTCTCCAGATTTGCTTATGATGGACTGAAACGTCAGCGTCTTACCGAACCAATGATAAAAAATGAAGAAGGGCTGTTTACTTATGTATCTTGGGAAGAAGCCTTGAGCCAGGTGGCAGGAGCGGTAAGAACATTTTCTTCTAATAGTGCACTGTTGACTGAAGCTTACAGACTACTTTTAACAGTACTTTTGAACCCTATGAAATCAAATTACAAATAAGATCAGTCACTTATTAATGGTTCTTATAATTTGGGGGAGAGCTGCTTTCTGTATTTCAGAATTCAGTGGTTACTTGCATTACACACCTTGTAGTTAAGGGCTGTTCAAGAACATGCCTTGCATTGTGGGTCATGAAGATCCCTTTTGCATCTCCAATGCCATATTTCATTAGGTCTGCAGTTTGGATCCAGTCTCTATGTGGGGTTACCCTGGAAGACAGTTCGGAAGTTGCAGCTGGTACAGAATGCAGCAGCTCGCCTGGTTAAAGGCTGCCGCCGGCATGATCACATCACTCCAGTGCTCAAAGAGTTGCACTGGCTACCAGTTGTTTGCCGAGCCGAATTCAATGTGTTGGCATTGGCCTTTAAAACCCTGTATGGCTCCGGTCCAGTTTATCTCAAGGAGCGCCTCCAGCAACATCAAGTAAGCCACTCAACAAGATCTGCCACGGACGGCCTTCTCCTTGTCCCATCAGCCAGAGAAACCAGGCTGGTGGGGACTAAGAGGAGGGCCTTTTCTGCAGCAGCCCCCAATTTATGGAACTCTCACCCCAGTGACCTCTGCCATGCCCCTTCCTTGATTAGCTTCCGCCGGGCATTAAAAACGTGGCTTTTCAGGCGGGAATATGGGGTGGGTTAGGATTTTAAAGTTTTGTACTGTTTTAAATTGTGTTTTCTACTGTGTGTGTGTGTGTGTTTGTGTGTGTCCCCTTGTATTTTATTGGACTGTACATCGCTCAGAGTGGTCGGATGTCTGGCCAGATGGGCGATTCATAAATATAATAAATTAATAAATTAATAACTGTTTTTTCCACTGTGCAATTGTGGTTTTACAGAAGTAAGCATTCCATCATGTCTGTTTTGTGGAAACCATTTTGACTTTCCTTATTCTCTGTTTTTCTGTTCTTGTGGAAGATGAATTCCTCGTCCCCTAAGAATGAAAATATATATTTTTTTCTTGGAAATCAGACATCAGATTGCAGCAGCAAATTTATTATCACCTCATGGCATCTTGTGTTTCCTCTTTACAGTTGCAAGTTTGCCAAGGTAATGATGTAGCTGCAATTGCAGGAGGACTGGTGGATGCAGAAGCACTAGTATCTCTCAAAGACTTGCTGAATAGAGTTAACTCTGACACCTTGTGCACTGAAGAGGTTTTCCCTACTGCAGGAGCTGGGTAAGATAATGCAAACAGAGTAAGGAATTGAGAGCATATCCTTAGATCACCGAGTTGGTCAGTATACCTTGATAATACTAGATGCTTGTATAGTAGAGGAATTCATGTTATGTAAGCTTCGCTAGACACAGATGTAGGTTCCTACAGTGTCTTTCAATTGTGGGCTTCTAAACTGTTCTGTAGAAAGTGCTGTGCCACTTACTGTGCTTCCATCATTTTGGAAAATATTATTTGAAGGTATAATGTGAAAGTTGAGAGCCCTTTTAATAGAGGAAAGTGAAAATGCTTATCTGGCTGTTTCAAAAAGGATTTCTCCAAACTGGGGGAATGAGCATTAAAATGACAAATGTGGTTCAATGTAAGCATAAAGCATAAACATTGAGGCAAAAAAAAATCCTAACTTCCAATGTACCAGCCTTCCTCAACCTGGTCCTCTCCAGATGTCTTGGACTACAACTCTCAGCATTTCTGACCATTGACCATGCTGGCTAGGGCTGATGGGAGTTGAAATCCAAAATATCTGGAGGGCACCAGGTTGGGGTAGGGTGATATATATATGCTGACGGGGTCTGAATTGGTGCTGACTGACTGAGAAAGTGATTTTGGGATTGTAGTGGATGGCTTGATGAAAATGTTGATCCAGTGTGTGGCTGCAGTGGAAAAGGCAAATTCCATGCTGGGAATCATTAGGAGAGGAATAAAAAATAAAACTGCCAATATCATACCGCCCTTACACAAATCTGTGGTGCAATCACATTTGGAACACTGTGTACAGTTCTGGTCATCGCACCTCAAAAAGGATATTGTAGAGCTGGAGAAGGTCCAGGAAAGGGCCACCCAGGTGATCAGGGGGCTGGAGGAAAGATTACACCGTTTGGGGCTTTTTAACTTAGAAAAAAGGAAAGTAAGGCGGGACAAGGTATATAAATTTATGCATGGTATAGAGAAAGTAGATAGGGAGTTTTTCTCCTCCTCTCATAATACTAGAACCTGGAAACAGGACAGGAAGCTGAGTGGTGGGAAATTGAGGACAGATAAATACAAGTACTACTACAGACAGCAAATATTTACACCATGGAATTTGCCTCAAAGTGCAATGATAGCCACCAATGTAAATGGCTTTAAAAGGGGATTGTACAAATTCATGGAGAATAAGGCTATGGCTACTAGTCATGATAGTGGTTAATTAATTAATTATATTTCTGAATCGCCCATCTGGCCGGTAACCCGGCCACTCTGGGCGATGTACAATATATATAAAAAACACAATAAAACAAAATATAAAATTCATTACAGCATTAAAATTCTAACCCACCCCATATTCCTGCCTGAAAACCCATGTTTTTAATGCACAGTGAAGCTCATCAAGGAGGGGGCATGGCGGAGGTCACTGGGGGGAGAGTTCCATAACTTTGGGGTTGCCACAGAAAAGACCCTCTTTTATTTTTATTTATTATATTTCTAAATCGCCCATCTGGCTGGTCACCTGGCCACCCTGGGCGATGTACAATCAGGACAAATACAATAAACACAAATAAAACACAATTAACATACAATTAAAACACAAAACAATATAAGATTTTTTTTTAAAAAAAATCCTAACCCACCCCATATTCCCGCCTGAAAAGCCATATTTTTAAAGCCCGTTGGAAGTTCATCAGGGAGGGGGCATGGCGAAGGTCACTGGGGAGGGAGTTCCATAACTTGGGGGACTTTTCTGCCACAGAAAAGGCCCTCTTCCTAGTCCCCACCAGCCTGGCCGCTCCAGCTGATGGAACAAGGAGAAGGCTGTCCGTGGCAGATCTTGTTGAGCAGCATACTTGATGTTGCTGGAGACGCTGCTTGAGATAGACTGTACCGGAGCCGTATAGGGTATTAAAGCTCAAAATCAACACCTTGAATTCAGCTCGGCAAGCAACCGGTAACCAGTGCAGCTCCTTAAGTACCGGAGTGATGTGATCTCGTTGGTGACTGCCTTTAATCAGTCGAGCCGCCGCGTTCTGTACCAGCTGTAACTTCCGAACCATCTTCCAGGGATACCCCACGTAGAGCGCATTACAGTAGTCTAAGCGAGAGGAGACCAAAGCATGAACCACTGATGGGAGCAGATGACTAGGAAGGTATGGGCGCAGCTGCCGTATCAGATGGAGTTGATACAGCGCCGCCCGGCTCACAGCTGACACCCATGGATAGCTGGGAGTCTAAAATGACCCCCAAGCTGCGGATCTGGTCCTTCAGGGGTAGATGTACCCCATTCAGTACCAGGTCAACCTTCTGTGTCGGAGGCAGTATGCCTCCTGATACCAGTTGTTGGGGAACACTAGTGGGTAGCTGCTGTTGCACTCATGCCCTGCTTGTGGGCTTCTCATAGGCATCTAGTTGGCTACTGTGGGAACAGAATGCTGGACTAGATAGGGCTTTGGTCTGATCCAGCGTAGCTGCTCTTACATTCTCTATTAGTTTATCTTGCTGCCCAATAGAAGTCAGGTCTGGGTGGAAAATTCTAGCATTTAGCATTTTGATAGCTAGCAGTACTTTTTGTTTTAAACTTAAAAGCATTGTTAATAGAGCTATCTATGAATCCTTCTTGTTAGAATTTCATATCACTATTATATTTTCGCTGATTGTTTTGTGCATTCTGTTTATAGAACAGACCTGCGATCTAACTACTTACTTAATACCAAGATTGCAGGAGTGGAAGAGGCAGATGTCCTGCTTCTGGTTGGCACCAACCCACGCTTTGAGGCACCACTGTTCAATGCCAGAATTCGAAAGAGGTTTGTAGTTCCATGACATTAGTTGACTTTATTTCTACAAATTTGAAATGACATCCTGAGAGGCCACATTGGAATTTCACCTATATGGTCCTACCAGTAGTGAACATAAACTGGAAGTTAGATTTGGTTTGAGCTTACTGTCTTGATCTTATTGTGTTTATGGAACATAGTTATTGTGTTTATGGAATGTGCAGGTTGAATGGACTAAGAAATTCACTGGTCTCAAACAGGTATATACTGCATTTAACAAAATTACAAAACTTGTGATAGACATGACATGCACTGTCGTGAATGTGTCTAGATGGTATCTATTGCCTTAAATTAGGGGCTCCTACCTGTCATTGTGTGCAGTACATCTGTCAAGTTCAGCAACTTCTATAGAAGGGGATGCTGCAGGAATGTATTGTACAAAAATGAATTCAACAGGCACAGTCCATCTGCACACTGTAAAACCTTGCGTCTTAATAGTGTGTTGCATTTTACTCCATTTTCAGCTGGCTACACAATGAGCTCAAAGTGGCTCTGGTGGGCAGCCAAGTTGACTTGACTTACACATATGATCATCTGGGAGATTCCCCGCAGATACTCCTAGACATCGCTTCAGAAAAGCACCCATTCAGCAAGGTATCATTAAAAAAACCCCAATACTTCTGTTTAAAACTTTTCTTGAAAATGGCTCTGTTGGTCCAGTACCCTAACTATGTATTGATTTTCTGCTCTCTTGCCTCGTGTTTCATTGACACAGGTCCTGACCCAGGCTAAAAAGCCAATGGTGGTGGTTGGCAGTGCAGCACTTCAGCGTAGTGATGGAGCAGCTATTCTTTCAGCCATTTCTACCATGGCAGAAAATGTTAGGACAAAAAGTGGAGTTGGTGCTGACTGGAAAGTCATGAACATTCTTCATAGGTTTGCTCAAGCTTGATGTATCTCCCCCCCCTCCCCCCCGGCTAAATGATAGACATGAAGACTTCTGGTGCAAACCTGTTGAGCTAAACTTAAGTGTAAAATAGAGAATTGTTGGGAAATGATGGATACACATTTTGTAAACTGCTGCTTTGATATAGGAACAAGCATTTTGACAACTTGAACAATGTAAATTGGTATCTAGAAGGGGCATAGCCCAGAAATATGTCCACTAGGGCATGCCTAGATACCTTCAGAACAAAATGCAAACTTATTTTCAGAACTGAGCATTATTTATTCATTACATTTATAAGCACCCTTTATCCAGAGGATTCCAAGGTGGTGTACACAGCATTAAAAACAAATAACATGAACACTAAGGACTCCTTTTTCTTGTACGCATTTATCCCAGATTACATCTCTCCCTGCATTTCTTTTAAAAAAAAAACATTATTGAGGTTTTTCCAAAACAAATTACAATTGCAAATAATAACAAAACATTAACAATAACAAAGACATTAACAATAACAAGACAACATTAATCTCCCTGCATTTCTAAATGACTGCATTTGCATGTATTTTCTATACAATTGTAACCTAGAGTTTAGAAAGTACTTCCAATAATTACACAGAGCTTTGTCTTGTTAGCTTTCAGAATATTTTGTAGTTACGCGTCTGAATGAGTAACTTATGGTTTCATACCCCTGAACATTTTAGAAATTGCTCATATTTTAAGAGGGGAACTGTTCATAAATATTGTCACCATTAATATTTATAAGTTTCATCAGAACATGTGCTGCTTTGTTATAAAAGGTAGCCATTTTTCCCCATGAGAAATTAAAATGTAGAGAACTTGTTTTAAAAAAGGGTATATAAAGCCTTAAAGATCTATTTTCATTTTAAAATTATATAGGCCTGCTTTCTGTTTTAACAAGATGTATATCCTTGCAAATCTTGGATATATTTAAGCTGCGAATACAATCTATTATACACACCTTAATCTGAATTTTGAGATGAGAAAATAGACCTAGCTATAACTATTTCCTTCCATGGCATCTGACGGTTGTTTCAATGGACATAATTTGTTTACATTATTACCTAAAGGATTTAACTTGGAGGGCATAATCCTATGGCCCCTAGACATTGTCTGGGGGGGCATAGGATAGCTTGGATTCCCAGCTCTGAGGATGGAGATGGCGCTCCGACCTTGGAGCTGGGAATTGGAGCTCTGACCCACCTTCCCTGCCCCCTCACAGCCAGCGTGGAAAGAACCGCATTGGCTGCTCTCCAAGGTTGGAAAAGCAACCTCGGAGAGGGGTTAAAGGGGGCATTTCAGGGGGAGGGGAGGAGACTGGAGTGGCCAGGATATGAGGTCTCCTGAAGCTGCTGCAGCCTGCCTTCCCTTTTTGAAATGCCATCGCTAGATGGCCAAAAACGGCCATCTAGCAAACGTGCAGAGCAGGGAGGCAAGGATTGCCCCCGCCACTCCTCCTGCTCTGCATTGGATGAGTGTGAGCCTCCTAGTTCAGGGGTTTATGCTCATCTCCATAGGATTGTGCCCTTAATATCCTTTTTCTAGATACTTATTCTCTTTTTTTGGTTTGTTTTACTACATTTGACTGGTCGTCCTGTTAGCAAGACATAGTTCTACTGAACAAAGGGTTTTTTTGTATGACGGGACACTTGATAAAGATAGATTACAGGATTGAGATTTTTTAAACTTTTTAACTTTCAGCTGAAGAGGAAATAACTGAGTGAAAAGTATTTTCTTCCTCTATAGGGTTGCGAGCCAAGTAGCTGCTCTTGACCTAGGTTACAAACCAGGAGTGGATGCAATCCGGAACAATCCTCCCAAAGTGCTGTATCTCTTAGGGGCTGATGCAGGTTGTGTTACCCGCCAGGATTTGCCTAAGAATTGCTTAATCATCTATCAGGGTAAGTAGCAGTATAATACCTTATTTTTGCCCATAAATTAGGAAATGAAGAATTAGAATAAATGAGTTAAACCTGCAAGAGCATGGACTTTGGAGTGCATTTTTGGCCAAGGACTTAATTCCCAGTTGTGCTATCCATAGGTGTTCCCATTGCAGGTTTTTCTACCAGTTCTTTGACATGTTTGTCTTCACACAGCCCAACATCTTGTCATAAGCTTGCCATACCAAGCAGCAAGTAAATGCCTCGAAAGTACAAATCATTTCTCTATTCTTCTCCTTCCCTTCCCAAAAGTATGTCTAATAGATTTTTGCTTTATCAACCATCAAAGCTGTGCAAATTATAGTACCATATTCAGTTTTCATTACTTGAAGGCTAGTAAGTAGCTTCTGTTCATCCTGCCAAAAGCACCAGTAGTAATTCTTAGCCTTGGCACAGAAGAAATTGAATACACCGAATGTTTCTTAGCATGTTAGAGTGCTTTCATTTGTTAGGGACAAACCTAACTTCAATGTTTGTGTTGTGAGTTCCATTACTAGTGTGGGTGGCTCTGAGACCCTGAAACTGAAAAAGTTTAAGCCAGATGACTTATAAAGGTAGAAGACCTAATTATTTAAAGCCACCTAACTTGTGTAAGAACTGGATAGGTGCTGTGTTACACTGGGTAAGAGTCTTGGCAAGAATACATTTTGAAAGAATTACATACTCAATTTAGGCTGCTATCCCACACACACTTACCTGAACTCAATGGGACCTACTTCTGAATAGCTATATATAGGATTGCACTGTTAGAGATAGAAGACATTTCCAAAAGAAATCTTACCCAATCAAATACCTTTGACATTCTTTTGAACAAAATATTAAGAGCCATTTAACTTAAAATCAGCTGGCGGATCCTCTCTGCATGCAAACTGATAAGCCTCTGTATTGGGAGAATGATGGGCTTTTATGATGGCCTGCTTCAGAGATAACAAACCATGAAGTAGAGCTGAACCAAAAGTGCAGTTTGTAGCCCATGGGTAGTAAGGGCTAAGAGAGTAGCTGAGGATAAAGGAGTTCAGAATAAGAATAAAGAGTACTTGGCCAGGCAGAAGTGCATAGTGTAAATTCAGGATACATGGAGTTATTGGGGAAGAAAACATCTCTTGGCACCGAGGAAGATTCTAGCACTACAACTGGGAAAAATATTAAAATTGAGAACAACTTCTGAAACTTTTATACAGGCACTTAAGCTGGGTTTAATATTAAATATGTACAAAGTCTTAAAGTATCTGTAGTGATGTCTGCAAGAAATTTCTTGAACATAGTAGTCGTTATATAAAAAATGCATCAAGGCTATAGCTAAAGAGGTAAAAACAGAATACCCAAATACAAGATCTAGCCTGCAAATTTTAGCCAGAAAGGCAAAAGTAGCCTTGGGGAAGAATGATAAAGCTAAAGGCAGCTGATTAGAGGTTGTGTTCTTACTGGTTTTCAGAGTGAAATAACTAAATAGTTCTAAACATCATCTTTGCTATTAAATGAGGTAGATACAGACATTTAGACATTATACACACATACACGCACACGTCGTTGCTGCAAAGTTTCCCATTACTATTGACACTTCTATTGCAATATTTTCCAGGGCACCATGGTGATGTAGGAGCTCCTATGGCTGATGTTATTCTTCCAGGAGCAGCTTATACAGAAAAGGCTGCAACCTATGTGAACACTGAAGGCAGAGCTCAACAAACCAGAGTAGCAGTAACACCTCCTGGCATGGCAAGAGAGGACTGGAGAATTATTAGAGCAATTTCTGAGGTATTGCAAGTGTACTGGAAGTGATACCTTCTAGTAGATGTCTTTTATTTACTGCATTTATGTAGTAGGCGATCACTCGTGACCGAGTAAGATTGTCTTCCAGGTTAAAATTACAAAAAGAAAATTATAAAAAGAGGAAATTCTAAAAAATTGTGTAGACTCTAGCGATGGGTCCGTGACTGTGGAGGCCAATTCTAGATCCACACAGCTTCCCACAGTGAGGACACAGGTTACCAGATGGAAGATGGTCCTGTAAAGGATTCGTTTGACGTGCTTTTCGCTTAGCACGTTTCTCCCTTTCACCTTGCACTAGGGCTTCTTAAAATTCCATAGAACCTTTGTGAAAGGCCAACCTCCATTTAGATCGTTCATGGGCCAGAGTTTCCCAGTTTTCGATGTTTATGTTGCATTTTTTTAGATTAGCCTTAAGAACATCTTTAAACCTTTTATACTGACCACCAATATTCCGCTTTCCATCCTTGAGTTGGGAATAAAGTAACTGCTTTGGGAGACGGCAGTCAGACATTCGAACAACATGACCGGTCCATTGAAGTTGAAGCCAACCGGGGCATTTATGTACTGCCTTTCTGCTAAGGCATTTAGTGGTTTACAATTTTAATACTAAAGCCAAAAAAGTCATGCAAGACAAAATAATAAACAGTTGTCACAGGTGGTGTTGGTTATTTTCAGAAGCCAATGGCATAAGCTCCCTTGCTTGAGCTTCTCTTCTGCCAACCCTTCAGGTCTTTAAATAGTCCTTGGGAAGATGGAGGAGGAACTTCCCACCTGAAATGTTCTCTCTAGGAGCTGATAGCATCAGCTCTCTGGCCTGGGCTTCTATTTTCAAATATTTGGAAGCTCCATTGGACTGCAGTCTTTGAAAAGTATTTGGTACAGAATGCAAGTAAAGGCTTTCAGCAGGGGTGGGCAACTTGTGGCCCTCCAAATGTTTTGGCCTGCAACTCCCATGATCCTTCACCATTGGCTATGCTAGCAAGGGCTGATGGGAGTTGTGGCCCTCCACATGTTTTGGCCCACAAGTTACCTATCTCAGCTTTTAGGAATGTAGATTGTATGTCTGTAGTGAAATGTATTTTCTTGAATTATGAGACTTGAGTGTGGAATCTGATAAATTCTGCTAAAAAGTGGATGTGGGCTAGATGATTAAATGCATGTTTGACTCAGGATTCCCTAGAGAAGACTGGTAGCAGACTGTGGGCTTTGCTTTACTACTTGGAATATAATTAGTATGTACTCTGTGCTGCTATTAAAACATTTGGAGCCAAACTTACTCTAACAATCCTTATTGGGACACTATACACAGCAAATATGTTAACCATTTCCCTTTCAATTGTACTTATGCCAAGAAGAAATTCTACTTCGTTACATAGTTGCATTGTATAATCTAATAAGTGTGGCGTAGTGGCCACACTACATTATAAGTATGCCAGTGTGGCGTAGTGGTAGAGTGTTGGACTGGGACTCGGGAGATCCGGGTTCAAATCCCCGCTCGGCCATGAAACTCACTGGGTGACTTTGGGCCAGTCACTGACTCTCAGCCTAACCTACCTCACAGGGTTGTTGTGAGGATAAAATGGAGAGGAGGAGGAGGATTATGTAAGCCGCCTTGGGTTCCTTTCAGGAAAAAAGGCGGGGTATAAATATAATTAAATAAAAATAAAAATAAAATAAATAAGTGTATTGTCAATTAATGTGATAACACTTCGGTCACAACTCATGCTTCTGAAATTACAGTAATGTTAAGCATATTTGTTGTAAATGTTGGGTGTTAACAGAATGAAGCATATCTGCACCTGATCTTGAGTTTGTTCCTCACTTCTCATTTTGTCTTTCAGCTGGCTGGCATGACCCTCCCTTATGACAATCTTGATCAAGTGAGGAGCAGATTAGAAGAAGTATCTCCTAACTTGGTCCGATATGATGACGTGGAGGAAGCCAACTACTTAAGTCAAGCAAATGAGCTGTCCAAGGTATGATGTTCTTTAACTGTGCACATTTATCCAGCTATAGTAAAGTAGAGGTGTATTGTTTCGTTATGAAAAGTGCAATGTACCACATGGCATATGAGAATAACCGTATTTCCAAACTGCTACATTCTTTCTTCATTTCCAGCATCAAATTTGTTGTAGTAGCCATTAGCCTTTACAACTTCCAGGTAAACTTTCTATATAAAACTTGTCAGAAAGGTCACAATCAAATTTCCCATGTAGAATCAGCCTTAATCATTCTGTTTAAAAAATATTTTACTTAGTACAATAAAATCAACTATAATATCAAGAAGTCTCACCAACTACTCTGATAGTTTCCATTTCTTTAGCCTGGAGTTTCCTTGCAGCTAAAGCACACAAAGCTGTTCTAGAAGTCACAAAAGTGTGAAAGTCTACTTGTAAATACAGATTTCCTGGTTAGAATAGGCTGTTAAACAAAATGTTTTCCAAGAATGTTTTTCTTGACCTATCATAAGGAGTACTCCAGTACGACTGGGACTCGGGAGATCTGGGTTCTAGTCCCCGCTCGGCCATGAAACTCACTGGGTGACTTTGGGCCAGTCACTGACTCTCAGCCTAACCTACCTCACAGGGTTGTTGTGAGGATAAAGTGGAGAGGAGGAGGAGGATTATGTAAGCCGCCTTGGGTTCCTTGCAGGAAAAAAGGCGGGGTATAAATATAATAAATAAATATTCCCCATCTGATACAGATGCATATCCATTGGGAGGTAGGAACTTCATTATATCTGCCATTTTTTCTTTCAATTGCAGACAGTGAATCAGAAGCTTCTTGCTGATCCTCTTGTTCCACCCCAGCTCACAGTTAAAGACTTCTATATGACAGGTAACAGCAGTCATACTAATTTGTGTCTTAACAACAAACTTAAAAACATGGATGCATAATTATCTCCTGTAAACTTAGTTAAGAGGTGAACCAGTTATGTTTCATTTCTGTATGAAATACTTTAATTCTTGATACAAGAGTGTTACTTACTGAACATGGCAAGTCTTAGACTTCTATATTTAAAACATGTTTGTCTTTGCAGATCCTATTAGTAGAGCATCACAAACAATGGCTAAATGTGTGAAAGCCATTACAGAAGGAGCTAAGGCAATTGAAGAACCCTCCATCTGCTAAAGAATGAAATCCTAGCTACTAACAGCATCCATCAGGCACTGTTATGACTGATTGATCTTTTTTTTTTTTAAAGCGATTTTGTGATCTCTTTAGGCTCCCACTTTATGAATACAAGTAAAAGTTGATTTAAGGCCATCTGTCCAATGTGCATTTGGTAATTATGTTCCGCACAATATTATGTGTATGGATTGTGTACAAACATGATGTAAAATTAAAGCAGTTTTACACATACAAGACTATTTCTGAGCATTGTGATTCTTCAGTGATATATATAAATTTTTCCCATAACTTTGGACATATGTAAAATCTAACACTTCAGCAACATTACGCCACCTTGTTGCGTTTCACCATGTTATCAAATTTTGTTACCCAGCAGGTTTAATATTCCTTTTGAAACAAAATAGTATGGAAAAACAATGTATTTCCACTCAAAGAAGAAAGTTCAGATTTTTCAGACTTCAAAGTTTGAGGTTTACCCACTCAATATATGGAAAGTGTTATTGGTAACCTAAGTTCTTAACAAAAAATATAGCTCATAAAGCCAATGTAAGAAATGTAAAAGTACAGAAGAAAAATAATTTTGAAACCGCAGCAAAACCTTAATTCTTTCTGACAAAAAGCAAAGGCAGCCATGCTAGCCATATGAGATATTCCAAAATCCATACAGAAAGCCAGTGTGGTGTAGTGGTGAGAGTGCTGGACTGGGGACTCAGGAGATCCGGGTTCTAGTCTCCACTCAGCCATGAAGCTCACTGGGTGACTTTGGGCCAGTCACGGAGTCTCCACCTAACCTACCTCACAGGGTTGTTGTGAGGATAAAGTGGAGGAGGAGGATTATGTAAGCCGCCTTGGGTTCCTTGCAGGAAAAAAGGCAGGGTATAAATCTTAACAAATAAAAATAAATAATTCAGAACTGGTTCCAACTAGACAAAAATGATTGTCTCTGTGAATAGCTTGATCACAGGACGCAATGGGAAGAGGTGGCAGGCACATCTAAGATTACTCTATGGACTGCAGAAATAGCTTTTTGCCAAACCTAATTTTTCAAGAATGTAACAAGCAAAAAGCCCCTTTATTTCAGTATAACTTTAGAGAGGGAATGCAAAGTATCATACATATGGGTTAATTTATATTGTCTGCCTATGGTTTTAATGATCTATTTTGTACAAAAAAGGATAGGATCCTCAGTTCTGTGTGCTTCTATGGGGTGGGTCACTAATTTCCTCCCCACAAGCTGCCCCCTCATGCAATAATATATACCACACTTTGGAAGGTCATGTGGTCCTCTAGGAGCAGCAGGAGGGTGGTGGAAAAGACCTGGCATGCACAGACCACTTTGATCCCCAACTGTAGTTAATAAATATGAAAATATCCTTCAGTTACTTCACTATTGTTTTTCCATTTCCCAAAATCCTTGTGATTGCTCACACTTTGTTATGGAAAGCCTTAACATAAATTCCCCAGGGTGGGTGAGGGAAATTGACATTCACACTACTGTATTTAAAACTTGTGTGGGAATTAGGGAGACACTACCATTCTTATACAGATTAGTGGTTAAACAGGGCAGATTAATGAAATTAACTGTTCCAATTATCAACTAATTTAATTAAACATAGCAATTAGCTAATTGCCCTTCTCCCAAATTGTTGAGCATGTTTGCAAACAAATGTAGTCATTACTAACTTATTTTATGCAAAATGGCAAATTGGATTTAAACTACCTATTAGCTGTGATAGGACTAGTTTTCCATAACCTATGGTATAGGTACACTTTTGTACTAATGCAAGCTTTTTAGTATGATTTGTTGATCGACTGTTCAACATGAGAATTAAATGGAATTAAATTAAATAGAAGCACTAAAGAAGCACTTATTTACAGGGAAAACAATGCTTTAAGTGAAGACTGCTGTATAGATGTTTCCTCAAGCCCACAAAAGAAAAATGGCAAACTCCCAACCAATCTTGTTCGCATGCTAAACATTGCACAGTACAGACATGAACTGTGGCTCATGCTGGCTCAGCTTGTCCGAGTGTGGAAAGCTAAGCAGGGTCAGGCCTGGTTATTACTTGGATGGGAGACCCCTCTAGTTTCCTGCATTGAGCAAGGGGTGATAGCCTTGTAGGCTCCTTCCAACTCTGTGATTTATGGAATCTATGAAACTATGCACCAGTGGCTAGCATAACTTTAGCGCTAGCTTAACCTATGGGTTGGCACTTCGTTCCATTGACAATGTAATTTTTGAAAGTAAATCAGCAGTAGGCATGATGCCCACTAAACAGTAAAAATATGGGCAGTAATGGGGGGGGGTGTCTGCCCGAACTTCCTGTTCCAGCTGCTTTTGCCCCACTTCTTCCTTGCTTCCCCAATGGGTTGCACTGTTGCTTGGGATTCCACATAATCATTGCACTGTGTTCATCTCTATGCCCCCCATTCATTCTTTATCATATGCTTGCAGGCCTTTTAAAGTGTGTTGGGTTTCACCCCTCTTCTTAGGGGAGGTTTGTTAGTTTGCAGGCACGTAAACAGCTGCTGCTGTCAAAAGCACAAAGGCCTGTGAGTGGGGT
The DNA here is from genome assembly GCA_021292165.1 of Shinisaurus crocodilurus. Taxonomy (NCBI): domain Eukaryota; kingdom Metazoa; phylum Chordata; class Lepidosauria; order Squamata; family Shinisauridae; genus Shinisaurus; species Shinisaurus crocodilurus. Next base: position 126,432,106 of record CM037876.1, read on the forward strand.
GGGCAACTCTTAAGTGAATGTTTTTCAGGTTCCTCATGTTACATTCACCTTCCCCCCAAGCTTTTCCAGTTCTGACATACTGTCCCAGTATGTTTGCCACATTACCCTATCATGTGGTACAGGTAGACATTTTTAAAGAATGTGTGAAAGTGGTTTTCAGTGTTGTAATGGAATGTTCCCTGCCCTAATTGCGAACCATTTCTTCTCTTTCTAATGTAGACAATGGAAGCCTTCCAACTATTCCCCACTTCTGTAACCACCAGTCTGCTATCATCCTCCACAAAAAGTCAATTCTATACACACAAGTTACTACCTTAGTAACAAGTTACTATCGATACAAACAAGTCACATGTGCAGGAATTACTGTTAATTCCACCTATAGATTATTATGTGAATAGCCACGTGTACATGCTGAGAAGCTGAGGAAGATAGGAAAGCAGCACTTCATAGGAACTCATCCATTGTTTAATCACTCTATCTAAATAAGATATTTAATCCTGAGTTTAAAATAGGAAATATGGGAAGAAGGAAATTCTCTGCTGCTTCACAATTAAGGCTTCCAGCATTGGAATCAATGTAACTATTGCAATATAATTATTGTTACTGGTTCAAAGGAATGACCTAAAGGCACTGCTGTGTTAACCATATTGTTAACGCAGCTGTAGGCCTAGCCAGGAGCTGTATGAGAGCCGGGCTGCAAATTCCATCTTGCTCTGAACAACTAGGAATATAAAAGTAATAAGCAAAAGCTAGTACAAGTATGAACTAATCAAAGACTTTGTCCTCCCCACCCCTCCCATTTTAATTACTTCATCTGTTTCTAGTCCCCATGTTCTAGTCTAAAGATGGCATTTTGACTGGAGAGAACAAGATAACAGACAGAAACCGATTATAATAGGAAGTGACAAGAAAAGGATCTCCATAAACATAGATGGAATTCTAGGGAGTCTGCTTATTTAATTACTCACCAAGTAAAAATGCCTTCCAGCATTGGAATAAATGTAACTATTGCAATATAATTATTGTTACTGGTTCAAAGGAATGACCTAAAGGCACTGCTGTGTTAACCATATTGTTAACGCAGCTGTAGGCCTAGCCAGGAGCTGTATGAGAGCCGGGCTGCAAATTCTGCCTTGCTCTGAACAACTAGGAATATAAAAGTAATAAGCAAAAGCTAGTACAAGTATGAACTAATCAAAGACTTTGTCCTCCCCACCCCTCCCATTTTAATTACTTCATCTGTTTCTAGTCCCCATGTTCTAGTCTAAAGATGGCATTTTGACTGGAGAGAACAAGATAACAGACAGAAACCGATTATAATAGGAAGTGACAAGAAAAGGATCTCCATAAACATAGATGGAATTCTAGGGAGTCTGCTTATTTAATTACTCACCAAGTAAAAATGCCTTGGAATCAGTGCCTTATCTGAGATGTAGGTTTTTTTAAACTAACAATATTTACAGTGCAAGCCTATACACGTTTACTCAAAAGTAAGCTACATTGGGCCTGTTTGCACATAACAATAACCTATCGGTTTAAAAACTGATGGGTTGTTGTGCATGAGTGGGTGTGCTGCCTGCAGTGCACCCACCCCATATGCTTTTACCCCACAACCCACGATCGGCTCCTTCATAGGTTGTGGAGCCTGACATCCAAACCTGGACCAATGGGTTGTCGGGCTAAACAACCTAGTGGTTAACCCAACAACAAACCATGGTATAGGATTGCAGACTCGATGTCCTATCTTGGCAGTTTTTCTAAGGCCTATGTCATGTGTTAGTCTGTATAAAAAAATAAATAAATGTCCCCATAGCCAATACCATAATGTTTGAAGACTTAAATCTATCTCCCAGTCAAATGTCAGTATGTACAAGGTTGTAGATGCCATGCAAACATCTATTGTCCATGTTGCTTATCAAATAGCCCAAAATAAAAGACTGAGCCTGAATTTACAATTCGTAGAGGCCGGAGAAGCAAAAATACCAAACGTGCAACGTACAATAAAATCACCAAGAACACATGTATTTAAACTGTCACATAACCTGTGAGAAGCATGGAAGGCACCTCTTGCAAGCAAAATGTTTTGAACCTCAGTAGTATACAGAGTTTTGGTGTTTTTATCATAGATTGTGTCAGGCAGTTTCAATAGAGAGGATATTCAAAATTTATTTTCATTGGTTGTATTTCTTTTACTCCAGAAGTAGCATTATAGAGGTTGTGATCAGATATCGCTGCAGTCTTGGGTCCAGGTTAACATTCATATAAACTAGCTACTTCTCTAAAGGTTGCTGCAGTTTTGTTATCTTGCTGTTGCTCTTCTGAACATCATTCTTATAGAATAGCTATATATATTGCAGAAGTCTGTGAACTAGTGTTACTGAGCTATCACGAGGGCAAAAATAATGGACACAATTCAGCCGAAATTAAGCAGTTTAGGCTGCGATCCTATATACCGGTATATGTATATGTATGTGTGTATGATAGTACATTCATTCATTTCATTTATTATATTTATACCCCGCCTTTTTTCCTTCAAGGAACCCAAGGCGGCTTACATAATCCTCCTGCTCCTCTCCATTTTATCCTCACAACAACCCTGTGAGGTAGGTTAACTGAACTCAGTGTGACTTACTTCTGAGTAGTACAAACACAGACTCACACTGTTAAAGACCCACTGATTTCAATGGGAGATTTGAGAACATATTTGACTCCTCCATTAAAGCTAATGGAAAAACTGAACTTTTAAAAGTTCTTAACTTTGGCTGGATTGTGCTCAATATTTACTGACACCCTAGACAAAACTTCCTATTTAACAAGTCTGCATTAATTGTGCAAACCAGGTCACTGGCTTACCACCTCTGTGAGAACTAGGCCCAAGTTATTCAGTTCTCTGGAGCCTTGGCTATATGAGTTATTGAGAGAATTTCAGTGTATATATAACAGCACAAGACCTCAGGAGTGTAGGCTGATCATAAGCATGTTTACCTATATGTAAGCCAACTGAGTTTTCTTCCAGGTAAGTGTGCATAGGATTGCAGCCTTGGCATCTTTCAACTGAAGTAACTTTTTAGACCTCATATTGAAAGCAGGGATGGGGAACTGCTGGCCTCCAGGCTGAACCCAGCCACAGAGCCTTTCAGTCGCGCCTGTGGGCTCTCCTCTGTTGGCCCTGGCTCTGCCCCCACCAGTACAAAGTTTGGAGGCAGGGGAAACTGGACAGGGAAGAAGTGAAAGGGGTTTGTTTTGTTGCAGTAGGTGTGTGTGTGTGTGTGTGTGTGTGTGTTGGGGAGTGTCAGGGCATCCAATGGATTTAAAATGCAAAGTACAAGGGGAGGGGGGGAAATCCAGACAGAGGAGGCTGGAAGTAGAGAGGCAACTAAAAGGCTTTTGGAGGGAGGATACTGGAGAGTGCCTGGTGTGTGTGTATGTGTGTGTGTGTGTGTGTGTGGAGAATAAATGTGTGTGTGGATGGATGGATGGATGGATGGACAAATTAGGGATTCATAGATTCACAGAGCTGGAAGGGGCCTACAAGGCCATCGAGTCCAACCCCCTGCTCAATGCAGGAAACTAGAGGAGGGGTCTCCCATCCAAGTAATAACCAGGCCTGACCCTGCTTAGCTTTCCACACTCAGACAAGTTGAGCCAGCGTGAGCCACAGGCCTGTATATGTGGTGTGCGTATCTGGGGTGCTGATGATCTTAAGATCCCGCTCCCTCACTACACACACACACACACACACACACACACACTGATCACCCCCCCCCCCACAATGTCTTGGTTAAGATTCCTAAGAAAGAACGTGTGGGGGTGGGGGGTGGCTCTGGTCCTGCCTGCTGCCTACATGTAGCCCCCAACTGACTATCCCCAAGGTAATACAACCCTTGACAGAAAAAAGATTCACCATCCCAGCTCTCACCTCCACAATTGTAAATGTGGAATTAGATTATGGTCCACAAATAGGTACACTGTGCTGGCCAAGTTCCAGCAAGAACAGTAATCCAGCAGGAATAATAGACTATACACATATGAGAAATCTACACTCACCTCTACTGATGACTGAGATGGCTGTAGCGCAGCCAATTTCTAGCATCTGTATCTCAGATGGAGCATTCTGCAGGCCACATCCTGTTTCCCACTACTGAAGATGACAGCCTGTGGATTGCCAGTATACAGCAGCCAGAGAATGCTGCAGATGGAATTCTGCCCTCTGCTTGGTCCTAGCAAGAGGCAGGGCATCTTAACAATGGAAAACGTTTGATTTGTAAAGCCTAAAGTTAGCCAATTGCAGTTGGCTAATTTCTAGTTTGAAAAAAAATGATGATTTGGAAAGTTTCATTTCATTTCGTCCAGTTAAAATTTAAGAATTTAGGGATTAGAACAGAAAATCCATAAGCGCTACCTCAGATGTTTGGTGTCTGATGATTAGAAATGTAATTAAGGGTGCAATCCTATGCATGTTTAAACACACAAAACTCCTACAACTCCCAGCATGGCTGACTGGGGCATGCTGGGAGTTGTAGGACTTCCCCCCCCCCATCTAAGCATGCATAGGATTGCACCTTAAATAGCTCTGATTAGATACGATATAAAGATAACCAGGACTGGCCAGTGTGGCCTAAAACCAGCCATTCTGCAAGCCTACTAAGAAGTCATATATTCTCTTTAGAAGAATTTTTCTCCAGGTCAAGAATAGTGTACTTGCCAACTATCAAGGAAAGCAACAGTGCTCCCGCCAAACATGCAGGACTGAAGGGAACTTTGGCAATTCCTTTGCCAAGAATATCCAGCATTAGCAGATAATGCTGCCAGATTCAGAGGGGAAAGCCTATAAAAGACTACTGCTTCAGGACTAGATCCAACCTGTTAAGTTTGCAGCACAGATTCTTTCTAAGCAAACTGTAGTGCAAAGAAGTCTCCATGGAAATCAACGGGAATTCATTCCAAGTAGTTTAGGACTGGGGTGCACAACTCAATGACATATAAAATTGTCAAACATATTAAAGGAAACAATATATCCAATATCCAGTCAAGAATCAGCACTCATTAAAAAAATGGAAACAGGTCATCTGAGACATTCTGAAATATGAAGCCAATGCTGAACTGGAGACATCAGATAATACCTCACCTGACAGAGGTATCATGAAGCAAGACAAAAACTAATGCCAGTTTAAAACGACTGCACTGTTACAATTGCCTCAACCATAACACAATTTTAGCTAAACAAATAAATGTTGAAATGCAGCAAAATTTGTAATTTTCTCCTATAAAGCTCTAACAATTTTCTAAGTGTTTTGGCAGTAATTTACAGTACATAAGATTATACTGAACTGGATAACATAACAGTACACCATATACTGGTTTTTTGTAACAGTTTATCTTTTATACACACACACACACAGTTATATACACTGTGTATGTGTGTGTGACACACACATGCACAAATACATATACAGAAATCACAATCTCCATTGTGATAGATTATTTGTAATGGGAAAATCACAATCACCCATTACAAATAACAACGTTTAGATTTGTTTCTGAAAAGATAGCCTAGAGTTTCTCAACTTTGAAATATGTCACACCTCATCACTCAAACTTCAGACACAAAACACAGACAAATTAAATAAATTTATATAATGGCCCAAGCACTTGTAAAACAGTTTGAAAATATAGTAAAACTCCACTACTGTCAAAGTTATTGAAAGCAATTTTATTCCTCCCATGTTGCACTGATATAAACAAAGAAACTAGAAAAGGTACATATGCTACATGTAGCTGTATTTAATATTTCCTGTATATCACCTTGGACCCTAAACATCTCTCTTTCCCCCACCTTTTCATTTACCTTATCTTCAGCAAAAAAGATTCAGTTCTGCCAGTCATCCCATATCAATTTCTGCCTGCTTGCACAGAAATACTAACCATTCTATGAGCGTTTGCCTACATTTTCAGAACTATCACACAAGTTATTAAGTTTACCTTAAACTTCTGAGACAAGAGGAGGGGGAACAAAACACTGCTCTGTTTATATTTTAAAATAATAAATGAATAAAAACATGTTAAAATACTCCTTTTTCTCCATTTAAGTTGCATCTGAGCTTCAAAGGAATTTTTTTAAAAATACACCATTTGCTCTCTCTTTTTTAATGATGTCCAGCCCCACATCTCTACAAAAGGTGCCTTTCTAAAAATTACACTTCATAAAAACGTACTGTACTTTTCTCCCCTTTTCTTTCTCCTCCTCCTCCTCCTTCTTCTTTCTCTCTATACTACCTCCAAGATGGTAGGAAAGTTGTTGTTTTGGAGGGCAGAGGAACCGCTCTCTGGTGTTATGTCCTCTCAGTGCCTGTAGTGGTGCTGTAGGAGGCTGCTAAGCTCTCTTCTTGAGCAGCCCCAGCAGCCCTGCCTTCTTTGCTGGAGAATATATTCAGGGATTCCCCTTAATAATCACCTACCCTCTGAGCACTTTGTAGTTTTAAAATAATAAAGAGCTCCCGTTCAAAGCTTTCTTCTCTTCTAAAAGCAGGAATCTTTCTCCTCAGAGCCAGGGGGGCAGCAACAGCTCCTCAGCACTGAAGCAGCTCCGAGTCCATTCCCCGGTCCCTCTGCTGGGGAGGAAACTCTGGTCTGTCAGCCCAACAGAGGGAAAGGGGGGAGAGGAGAGAGAGGAGAGAAAAAAAAGCAGCTGGAAAGGTAAGCCAGGCCCGGCCTCCATCCCCGGGCTCTCTTAGAGCGGCAGGCGGCGCTACGTACGCAGGGCGGGCGGCCAGGCGGGCTACGCGAGGCCGGGGATTCGAAGGGGCGCTTTAGGCCTTGGGGACTTGGGGGGCGGGCGGCGGGATTTTGGAGGCCGTGGGGTGCTGCAGAGGGAAAGCCCCCCCCACGAAACGGCTGGGTACTCTTACAACGGGGGAAAGAAACGGCGGCGCCGGGCTGTATTTGACGGGGAGGGGGAGGGGGGAACAGGCCTCAACCCAGCGCGGGCCTGTGAGCTCCCCGCCCCCGCAGGGTCCCGCTCCAGCGCTAGCCGGCCCCAAACGCCAGACACTAACGCGGGTTCAGGCGGAATCTTCCCGGCTCAACGTTGCTTTGGGGTTCGGGGGGCGGCGGGGGTGGCGCTTAAGCCCGGGAGCGCTGACCGAGGCCCTAAGCCGCGCCGTGGACGGGGAGGAGGCGGACGGGGTGGGGTGGGGAGACTCTGGGACGGGGGAGGAGGGTGAAGGTTATTACGCCGTTTTTTTTAAAATTATAATTTTAATCACAATTTCGGACATGCTCCAAAGCTCCCAGTTTAGCCCGCGGGCGGGTGCGGGGGGGTGGGGTGTCCCGACATGGCTTGGGGAGTGCGTTTAGTAGTAGCCCCTGCCGCCGGCCTTTAAAGTTTAATTTTAGGCACCGCCGTCTTCCCTCCTTTTCGATTTCCCTTGTTTATTTTATACTTGTGTATTAAAATAGGACTTGGCCTGAAATGAGTATAAGAATATTTTACGATCTCTCCTAAATTGTAGGGGGGGGGGGGAGACACCTTCTACGTTTTCTAACCCTCCGGTGTCCTACCCTTCCTCTTTCTCTGAAGCCATAATGTTATAATTCGAATTTAAACTTGTTATGATAGTGGAAACTTTCCGAGATGCCCCCTTGTACTCGTTCGTTGGACAAAGGGTTAAAGGTTCTAAGTAGTAGAGGGAGGAAGGGCATCTTGCTACATAAGTGGTACAAGGGTCCTGCTAGAAAGAGCCTTGCCACGCTTGTCATTACCTTGGGTGGTTTAAGGTTTGTTTTAGGGGAGTGCAGGGGGATGCGTTATGCTACCTCCCATCCGACTTCTGTAGTTCATTTTACGGGACTGCTCGATCTTCCCACTTCAGTAGTTTGTAGGTGCTGTCACTGGGAGTCCAGCCACACGTGCTGGGTTTGTGCATTACACCCCCAGTTTTGTGAATGAGGTGTATTGCACATGCAGTTCTGATCACATGTAGTCTGGAAATAATGTACTGCCCAAGCCCCAATCTCATAAAATAGAAATTGTGTGGTGCCAGAGTGTGTTGGACAATAAATACATTATACAAAGACATTATATAGTATTATATAAATGATTGTTGTATTGGTTGTATGGTCAGTGTGTCTGCATAAAAGCCTCAAGAGAAAGCTTTTGTTGCGGATTACTCATATTAGTTTCAAAGATGGGCCTGCCATTCTGTCTTGATTCCTTGAGGCTGGACTTTATCAACATAGATGACTGCAATGGTCAGATTGCTGGGCCAGTATTAAGAAAAGTTACTTAAAACAAAGGCAACCATGTTGGACATAAGGAAAAGTTCCAAAATCCATATAATGCTTTTATTAAGCCAACTGAAAGATTACAAAAAATGTGCAAGCTTTTGAAAACTCCAGATCTCTTCATGAGGAAACATCTTTGTTGTAGTTGTAGTAGGAACATTTTGCCTGATGAAGACATCTGGAGATCTGAGAAGCTTGCTCATTTCTTGTGATCTTTGAGTTGGCATAATAAAGATATTACAGTATATGGATTTTGAAAAGTTGCTTGACTTTGGATGCCCACAGTATATTCATCTTATCCACTATCAGGTGAACTTTTGGCCAGGATACAAAGAATTTTGAATCTCAAGATTTCTGACTTTGGAGTTGTGTTTCTCGGACTGTCTGCAGCCCTTCAAGCCACATGTCAAACAGCTTCCGAAACTGACAGGAGTTGGGATCTGCTGTACATAGAAAAAGGAAGGTTTTTTTAAAAACCAACAACCCTGCATGCTTTCAAAATGCCTTGGGTGTACTAAAAGTAGCTCTTTGGATCCCAGCCCCCTGATTTGTATGCAGAACATGCAGAGTAGAAATTTGTTCCATAGGGGGGAAGAGTCAGATGAATTTTTATAAGGTGTCTAATGGAAGACCTTGATGGTCAAATTCACATGACTTTTAGGTGAGCGTGGGGCATTTTCTTTTTAATCCTGGTAGAGAGTCTGAATTCAAGTGTGTGTTGTGCAAAGCCCTCATACAAGTATATTCCCTTATGAATACAACTCAGAGCTGTAGTTCAAACCGACATCCCAACATTTTGAGTGCTGTTATGCTGGATGGGATAACAACAACTTTCTCACTCCTTAAAATGTTAGGCCTAAATTGCAGCCCAAACCCATTCTAAGCCTAAACATGATGGTGAAGTTTCATTAAAGCAATTTTGTCTGTACTAGGCTAAGGGCTATACTTTCACAAATATGTTTAAAATCAAAGTTAAATAACATTTAAAGCAAACTTCCTTACATGGCAAGGAAAAAAGTATTCTTGTGTCTGGATTTTTATTTATCATTTATATAGTGCCATCAATGTGCATGGTGCTTCCCAGAGTACAAGAGGACTGGGTTCCTACTTGCCATCTTTTCTCCCGTTACTTAAGCTTAAGTATTTCAGTATTTAATAGCTTACTATATAACTGATGAATATATTATAGATCCCCCCCCCCCCCGCCATACACATCCTAACTCTGAAATCTATATTTGGAAGCTGACTTCATTAAAATAAGTGAGTTTTACTTTTAAGTAAGTATTTTAGGACGGGGATGCAAAAATTATTTGTTGTTTGAATGGGGACATGCACTGAACATCTTTTAGTAAGGTGATATTTCCAATTTCATTCCTGGTTTTGATTCCTTGTAACAGATCCTAGGTTTAATGTTAGTAGTTCATCTGGATATAAAAATTAGTCCAATTATGGAACGTCACAATCTATTTTAGAGTGGACCTTCTCCAACTTAGGAAAAGTAATTGTCAGTCAAGCTGTATCGGTAAACTGTTTTGCCAAACAGTCCAATCAGCAATCTCAGTAAACTGAAGTGTTTGGATTTTAGTCAAATTGGTATGCTGGGGTTGGTGAGGGTAGATGTATATAAGATCAGGTGCAGTTTTTAAAAAAATTCAGAGCCATGCTATGAGTTCTGGTGTTTCACCAGTGTCAAAAATGCTCAGTATACCACTAATGCAGCAACTTGTAAAACTGCAGCTGTATGGTGTGTGATGCTTTGCATTGAGCATGCCAGGAGCAGGACAAGAAGGTGGCAGCGTTAAACACAATCCTATCCATGTTTCCTGGATCACAAAAATTGCAAGGACAAGGTTGCAGACACAAAGATAATTACCTTATGCTTAGTGTCAAGACTCTTCCTTGCCCTAAATAGAGCACAGGAGACTGACTTGCTTGTCTTGGTGCATCAGTACCTCTTGCATGCCCCCAAGAGGTTTGCTCTGCCAGTCCAACTGATTTCAGTAGAATTAAAGCTGGCCTGCCCATGCTTTAACAGTTACCATTAGGTGTTTGTAAGCTCAGTTTGAACTTTACCAGTTAGGTAGGTGTATACCACCATATAGCCGCATGCCTTTAACATCTGCCCATATGGAGCAGAGAACTTTCCCACACATCCACATCTAATCAGAAATCCAGGGAATCAGGAGATGTTAAAAATCTCACCACATGGGCGAGAATGGCTCTCCACATGGTGTATGCACACTGAAGAAAGTTCTGGTCTGGTAAAAGTGAATTACTCTTCCGAAGCTGGGGAAAGTACAATTTAAAAATTAGAGGCAATCTAAAGCTGAGGGTTTCATTCTGCTGAGTGGTAAGTAATATAATATTCTAAAATTAGGGGTATCATCATATTTGGGGGGGGAGGAACTCTAAGATAAGGGTTATCTGACAGTGCTATCAGTGAAGTGGTTTGTCCTATTTTTTGTTTGTTCTGAATATTTTGGTTCCACCAGCCTACCCTGTCTGCAGATTCTAAAAGTATATCAGTTTTGGGAGACAGAATGGGAGCAGTTTTGTCACATCTAGCTTCTGGAGTTGTTGTTTTTTTTTAAAAAAAAAATGTGGCTTGAAGTGTTCAAATATAGAATTACAGATGATAATGAGAAAAATGCTGCTGGGACTGAATTAACATCTTTCTGATATGTGGGAGTTAGTACTGAGAGCAAGATGATATGAGTCACTTTCACTCTGATCCTAAATACATGTGAAAATAACTTACATTAGTTTCAGTGGAACTTACTTTAACATTAGGGCCATAATCCTATGCAAATACAGGCAGTCCCCGGGTTATGAATGTTCCGACTTACGGACAACTCCTACTTAAGAATGGACTGCCATATATGTAAAAACCTGAGTTAAATACGATGGTTCATACTTATGAACGCTCACACTATACTTTGCGACACTTTGCAAAACTCTGAAAACATTGTGCGGCTTCTGTTCTGACTTATGTACACATTGGACTTAAAGGCAGGCTTACGAACGGATCTCTTTCGTAACCCAGGGACTGCCTGTACCTGGGAACAAGCCCCATTGAATACGCTTGGACTTATTTTTGAGAAAACATACATAGGATTGGGCTGTAAATGTGCTTAATAGCAAGCTGTACAGCTATGATCCCAATGTTACTGCAGGAGAGAGGTGATCGCACTATGGGCTTTGTAGTCTTCACCAGTAAGCTGCTCCTATGTGATTCACCTCTGTAAAACAACAAATCAAGAAAAAGCTGTTTGCCAGTGTGCATGGGTGAACCCCTGTCATGGAAGACTAGACAAAAATCGTGTGTGGTGGGATATTAGGATCATGGCTGCTGTACCTAGGTCCAGGGTGACAGTGACACAAAATGTTCAGCAGAAAAGTATGAATATCTGTCAATAAAATATGACCAGCACTACCGTAATCTGTAGAATGTGAAGTCTAAGGGGCTTTCATCATGGTAACTTTAGCACCTTGAAAACTTTAGGGTGCAATTCTAAGCACATCTACTGGTGAGTAAGGACCACTGAATTCAGTGAAACGTCTTAGCAAACATGGTTAGAATCATGCTGTCAGAAATGAATTGTAGATATGCTTTCATAGACTAGATTTCAGTTTGTTAGATGTATTGTAACTGGATTGCCCAGTCACTGTAATAAGCTGTGAGTCTGACACCCCCCCCCCCCCATGGTTGTGGAAGTTTTGGTGTGTGTTCAAGCATGGATATTTGCCTTTCATTTTTCAGACTTTGCAATAGTTTGCTAACTCTGACACTTTACAGTAAGGATTACCACTGAATCCCTGCACTATTTACAGCAGCTAGGAATGCCCCTACCACAGAAGGATCCAAACCTCTTCCATGAACTTGCCTTATTTGTTTCTGTGTAGGAAGATTGCACATGAGTTCCGAACATTTTGGGTCAACTTGTAGTAGATATTTGTGCACTTATTGGATATGAGAGTCACCAACTCCTGTATGGATCCAAAAATGAGTGGCAGAGTTAGCTACGTTCGGTGAGCTCATATGGCATGTTATAAGTTTCGGAGGATATTAAAGGATACCAAAAAGCTGGTTTTAAAAGATCATTTGGTAATCAGAACCTTCATTATATTACTGGTTGCTTTTCCAGAATGTTACGGATTTTTGTGGAGGTTTTGTTCATTTTAAAAGGTCACTGGTGCATGTTTGTACATCAAATTGCTGAATGATTTTCCATGTGATAAATTCTAACCATGTGAGTTGAACAATTTCAGCCATTGAATTTGTTCAACACTCTCTCCAGGACTAAAAACATTCCTTGTGGCCCTCAAAGCAGATGATGATGATGATGATGATGATGATGATGATGATGATGATGTTGATGATGGTGTTGAGCATCTATTTGTCTAAAATCCACCTCAATATTCTTGTGTGACCAAGAAATAGACAGCGTGTTCATCTTAGCTATTTTCCAGAGTTTATACCACCAATCCAAAGTGAGCCTTGGTGTTTTCAATATTGCTTGCTCAGATAAATGCCCAAATATGGTGCTCTCTTACAGGGTAGCCTAAGCAGCTATTTTCATGATTTAAAATGTTAAACATTTTCATATATTTTTATTGTGTGTGTGTATTTCCATAATATGTACTGTTAGTTTTGCAGATACATCCAAATGTTGGCTCTGTAATTATTTTGGGGCAGGATTACACCATTTGATATGTGATTGTCCAGTGCTACTCTGGTCAGGAGTCAATAAGCATGACTCTAAATATGTCTTATGTTATCCAGGAGATCCGTGCAACAATTGGATGGGTGCCCAAAGCCTGGAAACTAACAATGGCCATGTTTGCATTTCATTTTAAACCACAAATCCTGGGTTATTAAACCACAGTGTGAACAAGCTGCAGGGATGGGGACTCGGACTCGACTCGTGAGTCGGACTGAGTCCCCCCTCTGACTCGAGTCGGACTCGAGTCCCAATATTTTTAATGGGACTTGAGACTCGACTCGGGACTCGAGACCAAGGACTCGTCAACATCCCTGCTTGATGCCACCTGCAGGTGCTGTCTGGACCTAGTTGCAGTAACAATCGAAGTTTATTTTTTAAAATCATTTTCCTAAAATGCAACCTTTCAGACATTTTGGGTTTGGCTGCCTCTGCCTGCCTGTTTGGGGTTCCCAGCCTCCTCTGCCTGCCTGGTGTTTTCTTAACTAGTTCCACAGTTTGAATTGTCCAAGACAAACGCCTCTGCCTGCCTGCTTTGGGGTTCCCTGCCTCCTCTGCCTGCCTGGTTATTTTGGGTTTTTCTGCCTGGTCTGTTCTTGTCAAAATCAGTGGCAGAGTTTTGAGATAAAAAGGCACACTTGTGCCTAGAATTTATTTAAGCCACACATCTGAAGTAGCCTTATTTTGTTGGGGGAAAAACCCATTGATTTTAATAGGGACTCGTGGAGTCAGCTTTGGGAGGGACTCGGGACTTCTGAGTCACCATTTTGGACCAAGGACTTGGACTTGGACTTGAGACTCGGGTCCAAAGACTCGTGACTCGTCTCGAGACCAAGGACTCTTCAACATCCCTGACAAGCTGCATGCTTGTACACACAGCCCACTCGTTCACATGAGCAAGTAAACAAACTCGGCATAGATAGCTTTTCATGACATCCAAACTTGGGATGATGGTTTATTGTGCCCAAACAAGCCAGGATCGTAAGGGAGCTTTAAAGCAGACTTTGTTGTTGGCTTATGAATCCTGGTTTGGGTCCAACAAATGCTAATGTCAGGTTTAGATGTCACACAAGGTATCCATGCTTTGTTTGTTTACCCACTCATGTGAGTGAATGGGCTGTGTGTACCAGCATGCAGCTTGTTCACATGATGGCTTAATTAGCCAGGATTCCTGGCTTAAAGTGATGTGTGGACATGGCCATTGTCACATAACAATGTGGTTCTGCAGAGCAACCTTGGTGGCCATGTGACTAATCTTTAAAAACCGGAAATCAAAGATACCCCCAGAGTTGGATCATTGGGTACATGACTTGCTGGTGCAGGCAGCCTGGAAGCAAGTGGTGTGAATGAAAAGTGAGAGTGAAGACAAATTTATAGAAGTGTGAGGCAATTGCTTTGAGCTGTATACTGACTGAGAAGAGAAGCAGATTGTCTACCAGTCTTTCCCCCCCTCCTTTATTGTAGCTTTGTCTTGTTTGTTATGTTTCATTTGTTCCTTTCTATTATTTCCATAGAGGATTCCTTCAGTCTTACTACTGTATATTTAGGGGGCAATCTGAGGCAGAGGGAGAGACAAGAATGAGAAGAGGGTAAAAGGGGATAGGTGTGAGGAGGGATGGGGCTATAGATAAGAATACCTTGTCATTGCTTTTCACTTTATTTCTAAATGATTGAAAACCTTAATAAACTTTTAATGGCAACAACAAAAAGAATCTGCCATGGAACCATGACTCCCAGAACACAGAAACTGGTTTAACCTGTGAAATAATTTGCCAAAAAGATAATAAACACAAATTTAAGACAGGCCTTGAACCAAGGATTAAATCGTTCCTTCTGGCCTTCAAAGCAAGGAACAGTGGTTCTCAGCATCTGTGTGTATAAAAAATAGCTCATAAAATCCTTGTGCAACCAAGCAACAGAGCCCAGGCAGAATGAGCCTATGTATGTAGGAGCAGGCTAGAGTCTTAAGAAGTGGGGTCACGGGGGGGGGGGGACAAAATTCCCGCCCCAATTATCCCTGCAGGGACATTATTTTACTTTTTTCCTGTAGAAGAGTGACTGCCACTCATTTCTATGGGGGAAAGTAAAACACTTCATTTGGGAACATGTTACAGTGGGGGCAAACCTGTCCTCCATCCCTGATGCCTGGCCTTGGGTACTGTACCCTGCCTTTCCCTTCTGAAGAGAGCTCTAGAGTTGCAGAGGAGGTGCAGTATGTTTCCAACATTCTTCCCCGTCCCTGCAAAATCAGGAGGCTGATTTGGGAGGAGGCATATGGCTCTTGGGTTTGGGAGGGAGGGGCAAGCAGTTTTCACTTCCTCTTCAGGACTTGGAGCAGTGTTCAGGTTGGAAGAACAGAAAACAGGTTCAGGTTTTAGAAAACAGGCCTGGTCTCTTGCCCATTGCCCCACCAATAGCAGTTGCCTTTCTGTCCCTCCTTCTTTCCTGGCTCCCTTTACTGGTCCTTTGCTTGATTGCAAGTACCAGATCCTGCAAACATGTTCACAGCCAGCTATCTCCAAGTAAAAGACTACCCCACAAAGTACTATATTTTAAGGAAGCACACGTGCTTGGTGGTAAAAGCCAGTGTGGCATAGTGGTTAGAATGCTGGACTGGGACTTGGGAGATCTGGGTTCTAGCCCTTACTCAGCCATGAAGCTCACTGGGTGACTTTAGGCCAGTCATGGACTCTCAGCCTAACCTACCTCATAGGGTGGTTGTAAGGATAAAATGGGGGGGGAGGAGGATTATGTAAGCCGCCTTGAGTTCCTTGCAAGAAAAAAGTGGGATATAAATATAATAAATAAATACATAAATAAAAGGATCCATAAGACTGATCAAGTGCTGGCAGGTTTTGCAACTTCTATACTCTTTCAGAGAAAGCTGAGGAGAAGAATTAGGTACAGTCATGCCTTGGATTGAGAGCATAATTAGTTCCGGAAACGTGCTTGTAATCCAAAACACTCTTATATCAAAACGAAATCCCCCCAAAAAAATTTGTACAGAGATTTTTAATTTAAGCTGTACTACAGTACTTGTATTGCAAGACGTTGCTTGTATATCAAGTCGAAAAAATTTAAATATTTAAAAATTTGCTTGTCTTGCAAAACGCTCTCAAACCAAGTTACTTGTAATCCAAGGTATTACTGTATTTGACAACCAGGGGACGTGAGAGAAGATTTCTGCAAACGAACAGCCATGGTGCCACAAAGCATGCCTTGCCAACTTGTCCAACAAATTTATCTTTTTAAGTAAATTATGCACAGGCAAATAAATTTGTCCCCCCCTTCTACATCATGGTAGATTGAAGTAGTAGGCAGTTTCAAGTTATGTCTGCAAAAAGAAATATATTTCCTTAGTGCTTAAACGGGGTCCTTGTTCCTAGAGTACAAATAGAAGAAGCTCTCCGACATTTTCCCTGCTTTCCAACATGGAAATTCCCTAGGACTTGCTTTTATGAGTGAGTTGAGACAAATGTGATGACATAGAGCTTTATATTGCATTCTTGTTCAAGTAAGTCAGTATG
This sequence comes from Shinisaurus crocodilurus, assembly GCA_021292165.1. NCBI lineage: Eukaryota > Metazoa > Chordata > Lepidosauria > Squamata > Shinisauridae > Shinisaurus > Shinisaurus crocodilurus. The sequence goes on from CM037876.1 coordinate 126,448,637, forward strand.
TATTCTGTTGTGACCTTCTAATGTTGCTGTGTGCCTGCTACTGACCAGGAGTAAGAGATCCATTGTTTTATTTTCTACAAAGTAATCATCCACCATGTATGTAATGGCACCTTCCATTAGTATTACAGAGAATATATTGTACAGGTGAAGTTTGTTTAGATAGGTAGGTATTCTTTTCGAAAATACTGTTGCACCATGTCTGAAAAGTTGGGAAGTATTTCAGTCTTTACCTTTGAAACACTGAAACTGTTTTGCAGGGATGGGGGGGATTATTATTTTTTTTTTAAAGGAAAGCTTTGTTGGCTGCCCCCTTTTGGCCTTGCATTCTTGATCCATTGTAAATGGTGAGATTGTTTTGTAACTTTTAAATATTGAATTCCTGTAATGAATTACAGGAATTCTTGGATGGCACCAGGAATTTCTGGCACACCTGCATGGGAAACAGAAGAGCCCACAGGGTTGGCTATGGCATAGAGGCCTACACTCTTTCACACTACGCTGTTATCTGCTCCACAGTTCAGTCAGTAGCAAAACCACACCAATTCTCTGGGAGCTTCGTCTGTACTGTAATGCACACTGCAGTGGCACGTCCTCAGCTGTTTGACTTGATATGCGCCAAAAGGATTGGCTGCCATTGGGCTACTAGATGATTGGATAATGCCAGTCATGTGTGTGTTGGCATTTTACTGCCTGTGTGTGTTCGTGTGAAATGGGGAATATGGGCCCTTTTGGAGAATTAGAGGGGGGAGGTTCTCAGGTTCCTGTTTCCGTGCCTCAGATGCAGGGATGGGGACTCGGACTCGAGGACTCGACTCGTGAGTCAGACTGAGCCCCCCCTCTGACTCGACTCGGACTCGAGTCCCAATATTTTTAATGGGACTCGAGACTCGATTCTGGACTCGAGACCAAGGACTCGTCAACATCCCTGGGCTGTGCCAGAAGGAGTGGAGAGGAGCGTGATTGCCGACGAAGAGCGCGTGGAAGCGAGGTGTGCCGCTGCTCGGCCACTATGGACGGCTACCAGGAGTGCAGCCCCAACAGTGTGTCAAGATTTATTTTGATTGATATGTTGCGTACTTGGGAGAGGCAAAGAAGGACCTGAGATTACTCTGTGTGGCTGCTCTGAGTGTGTTTCTGGTCCCAGCAAGTTCATCACCAGTGGAGCGGGTGTTCAGTGAGGGTGGAATTGTGATGAGATCTCACCGTTCCAGAATGGGGGCCAAACATTTAGAAAAAATCATGTTCCTCAAATGCAACATGGATAAGTTTTAGGAAGTACAGCAAGTTTATTTTTTTAAATCATTTTTCTAAAATGCAACCTTTCAGACATTTTGGGTTTGGCTGCCTCTGCCTGCCTGTCTGGGGTTCCCAGCCTCCTCTGTCCGCCTGGTCTCTTCTTGACCAGTTCAACAGTTGAATTGTCCAGGACAAAGGCCTCTGCCTGCCTGCTTTGGGGTTCCCTGCCTCCTCTGCCTGCCTGGTTATTTTGGGTTTTTCTGCCTGGTCTGTTCTTGCCAAAATCAGTTGCAGAGTTTTTTTGAAATAAAAAGGCACACTTGTGCCTAGAATTTATTTAAACCACACAGCTGAAGTAGCCTTATTTTGTTGGGGGAAAACCCCCATTTATTTTAATAGGGACTCGTGGAGTCAGCTTTGGGAGTGACTCGTGACTCACCATTTTGGACCAAGGACTCGGACTCGAGACTCGGGTCCAAAGACTCGTGACTCGACTCGTGACTTGAGACCAAGGACTCTTCAACATCCCTGCAGATGCAATCCATTAGTTTCTGTGCTAATTTTGCCGTGTGAAGCTACTCTAGGATGAACCTCCATAGGAGTAGGCCAGAACACTCCTTATAGGCACCCACTCTGCTCCTTGGTCGCAGGCTAAATGCATGGAGGTGTTCCGGTAACTAGCAAAACAATCCACAAATTTTTGGAAGCTTTACAACACGCCTGGCCCGCTTTCTAATTCTGGACCCCCAAGCTTTGAAGTAAAAAGTCTTAGCTTCTGTCAACAAGCCCGACTACTACTCATCATACCCAGTCCTGCTCACTAAGGCAATGTCACAGGGCTTGGCAGGGAGCACAGGGTTTTTGGCCCAGGACTCCCATTCAGTTAGAGCAGTGTTCTCCAACCTTGGGTCCCCAGATGTTTCTGGCCTACAACTCCCAGCATGCCCCAGCCAGCGTAGCTGGCTGGGGCATGCTGGGAGTTGTAGGCCAAAAACATCTGGGGACCCAAGGTTGGAGAACACTGAGGTAGAGGGATGGATGTTAAAAAGTCTAGCTTTCCTTCTCCTTTTCCTCCCTGGCTGAGCTTCCAGGCATCCTCTGCAGAAATCTTACTTGGCCTAGCTGCTTCTAGCCCTTTAATGCTGCCCCCCAGCCAGCATCCATTTCCTGCTGCCCCCCTCCCCCTTTGGCCTCCCATCTGCTGAGTGTGAGCAGAGAACATGCCTGAGAGTTGTTTGGTCACACTGGTCCAGTGTTCCCCGCCTAGCTTTCGCTCCAGGCCAGCCCTGCACAGTTATCTCAGCTGGTCTCCAGTTTGGGCCCTGAGGACTCTGCATCTGCCAAGGGTTAGAGAGGCCTTTTGCTATCCCCTTTTCACAAAGTGCAAGTCACTTTCCGAACAATACCATATCTTCTTTACTCTTTTAAAATAATGGGACACCTGTCCCTTCTTCCCTCGTCTGACATGTGGGAGAAGGGCAGTGATGGAAGGGGCACATGAGGCGGGGGCAGACCGTGGGAAAATTCAGTTGTATGGTGCATTCTTGCATATCCATAAACTCCACTGAAAGTACATGGCTGGGTCAGACAAGACAGGAGACCTGATTCAGCAAACAAGGCTTGGGAAAAAGTATGTGTGGTTCCCTGACTGAGGGATTGATCAATTTGTGACTATAATTTTAAATTAATTGTGAACAGCTGACTAGCAGATTTGCAAAAAAAGCGCCACTAGATGCATGCTTTTGTTTATAAATCAAATTATTTAGGTGCAAAATAAGGGTTTTTACTATCCTCAGGCATGCACATCTTGCCATTGTTCCCAAATTCACGTTGTGATCTTTTGCACCATTGTAATGAGGATCAGTTGGGTCTTGCACCAGTACCTCAGAAAGCTATCATTTGAATTTAACTACAAGCATATTTTGAACCCTGCAGGGGGAAATGCAGCTTGAGAGGTGATTTAGAGCTCAGAAGGGGTGAGTGGGGAAAGGGTTCAGCACCTCCTCCCCATACCCAGTGCCAGTCTGCTCCATGTTGCCCCCTGTAAAAGCAGCTTTTCCTGAAAGAGAAAGAAATAGGACATTGGGGTTTGGTTACACTTACTTGTATATAAGCCCTTGGACCCATGTTTGGCGCTCAACAGAGCTATAGCTCAAGCAGTTCTAATGTGTGTGGAACTGAGGACATCAGTGAGTACTTTCCAATACTTAGCTGGTGGAATGCACCAGAATCTTTGGAAGATGCATATTCTTAGAGATAACGCTGTGCAAAATATATTTCACATGCAAAGTTTTTGGTTAGCATTCCCACTAATAATTGATCTGGGTTGATCCAATAGATTCAGTTGGACTCCATAAGCAGTGTAGTTCTGTTTCTCTCATACGTTTTCATTAACATCATTTTCTGTGGTATTTTTCCTAGACAATCTGCTTCATCTTGACTCGTCATCATTCCAGGATAGTGGCGTCCCTAGGACTCCCTGCTAACATTGACATGGTACAGAAGATGGTACAGAAGATTTAGAATTGGGTAATTAGTTTCATCCAATTAGATTAAAACTGAAACTTTTCTTTTTCTTTAAAACTTTAACTCTCTTGTGTGTGTGGGTCTTCTTTCAGCTGATGTTCACAAGGAAAAGAGTCACGTGATGTATGAAGGCAAACACATACACTTTTCTGAGGTTGACAATAAGCCGTTGTGCTCATATAGCCCCAAACTGTGCAAGCAGAGGCGACTTAACGGCTACGCCTTCTGTATCCGGCACGTTCTGGAGGACAAGACCGCCCCCTTCAAGCAATGTGAATATGTGGCCAAGTACAATAGCCAACGCTGCACCAATCCCATCCCCAAATCTGAGGACCGTAGGTAAGTAATGGCGGCACAGTTTTTAATAACTATCTGTGTGGTGTCCTGGAGCATAGCTTGGAGTCACATGATAGAAGCTAAACAGAGCTGTGTCCGGTCAACATTTTGAATGGGAGACCACCTGGATTCCCTAGGTGAGCTCCGTGGAAGAAATGCAGGATATAAATGAATTTTTTTTTAAAAAAAGAAAAAGAAAGAAAGAAGGTAACTTTTTAGGGTGCAGTCTTATGGGTTGTGCCCTCAGTGATCGCAAACCCCCTAACTCGGAGGCTTACAGTCATCCTATGCAGAGCAGGAGGAGGTGATCTTTGCTTCTCCATCCTCCTGCCCTGCATTTTTTGCTAGATGGGCTTTTTTGCCCATCTGGCCGAAGCATTTTGGAGGGGGAGGGAAGGCGGCTGGGAAGGCCTCAGGAGAGCTCGTATCTTGGCCTCTCCAGTCCCCTCCCCTCCCCACTCACCGAAACGCCCCCTTTTACCCCACTCTGAGATTGCCTTCCCAAACTTGGAGGGCAGCTGGCATGGTTCTTTCCACGCTGGCTGTGAGGGGGTGGGGAAGTGGGGGTCGGTTCTCTGATTTCCTGCTGTGAGGTCAGAGCGCTGTTTCTGACCCTGGATTGTGGGAATCCGAACTATCTTATGGCCCCTCAGACACTGTCTAGGGGCCAAAGGATCGCTCCCAACATCACACTTAGCCAGATTCAGATCCAACAAAATAAATAATATCTTATGTCACACATTAAACATTAGGCAAATTTTTTTTTCTACAACTGTTAGAAGAGTAGGGTGTGTGTGTGTGTGTGTGTGTGTTTAGGGAAAGTAGCTGGATGCCATGAAGATTGGGGCATGTATCCCTAAGATGGATATAGATAGAAGGTCTTCTTCCTGAACACCAGGCTGTTTTTAAATCTGTTACTGTAATTTGAACTGCTGCTATCTTTGCTGTTTGTTTTTAATCTGTGGTTTTAAATTTTATATTTATATTATATTGTATTTTATGGTTTTAACTGTTGTAAACCGCCCAGAGAGCTTCAGCTATTGGGCGGTATAAAAAAATGTATTAAATAAATAAATAAATTTTCAAACGTGTGCATGCAACCATGAAAACTAGATGTAGATATAGTACACATACATAAATGGAACCTGAGATTCCATTTCATTTTGCACAGTTTTAGAAATTTGGGATGAATGACTAGGATTATTACAAAATTGCCTCTTTTCTTTCACTGTTTTTCTGAAGCTTTCATCGTTTTTCTCTCTTGAAGACAAGATAGTTGCCTCAGGCCAGGGGCCTGATATGTCTGCTTTTAAGGAGTAAACTATACTAATAGTGTAGCAATGTGTGTAGATTATGTAAAAGTTCTGAAAATGTACAAGTTTCCACACCATAAATTCTGGGAAACATTCTGAACTCAATAATATACAAAATATATTATTCTTGTTATTATAACATAAATAGAAAGAAACTCTTGCTTGTAGAGAAACAGTGGGAAATCAATATATTATTAATTTGGTTACGGGTAGCTTTAGCGTGTTCCCTGCTACAGTAGTTAGCAGTGCAAGCAAAGGCATGACATGCGATGGTTATAGTGCCCCTCTTTACAAGATAAGTGAGTAGAGCCGCCCCACATACGGTGTGTTACAGTAATCTGTTCTGGAAGTGACCAGGACATGGGTGACTGAGGCTAGACCAGAGTGTCCACTAAAGGGTACAGCTGGTGCTCAAGCCTTATCTGGTAAAAGGTGCTCTTGACCTTCCCTGCCTCCTAGTTCATCCAAGAACAGAGCTGAATGAAAGAGCACACCCAAGCTGTGAACCTTCTGTTTCAGGGAACACCCAGCCCTGCTCAATAAGTTCAATTTAAAATGTTTCTTTTTTTTTGCGTTCTGTCTCGGCAATCATAAGTTATGCATTCCAGCCTAAAAGGCATTTTAGCACCACCTGTGAAAGCACTTTTAACACTCTGCCTGAAGCTTTTAAAGTGTTTCAAAAAGCCATGAGAGCTAGAGAAAAATCCTTTTAAAATGGAAAAGTATGATTCTTAGAAGCAAGATTCTGTGATTTATAGCGCAGTCCTATGCATGTCTACCCATGAGTTCAATGGGGCTTACTCCCATAAGTGTATAGGATTGTAGCCTTAATCACCTATATGCCATACATACTGTACTCTTAAGCCTTTCAAATGGAAGTCCTGAACAAAGTCAACAAAAGTTGCTGTATATGTATTTTTTATCTTTTGGTATCCATCAAGCATTAGTTTTAAAAAGGACTGCTTATGATATCTTCAAGCCTGGGCTACTTTGATTCACCAGGCCATACAAGCAGAGTGTGTGTGGAACATTTACTTGTGTGAAGTGCAGATAAATTATCTCACCCTTTACAGCACAAGCGTGGCCTGCTTATGGTGGTGCTTATGTCTATTTATTGCTTCATGGAATGCTAGCTCACTGCTCTTGAGGGACAGAAAGCCTTCCGTTGCACCTTATGCTGGGACCTGAAAGTGATGTGAAGCTGGTGCCCCAGCATTATTATCGTTATCATCTTCAATATCCTACCCTTCCTCCAAGGAGTAGGGTAGCAGATATGTTTTTTTCTTTATCTTCACAACAACCCTGTGAGATAGTTTAGGCTGTGAATGATTGGTCTAAGGTCATCCAGTGAGCTTCATGGCCGAGTGAGGATTTGAGTCCAGGTCTTCCTCCTCCTAGTCTAATTTTTCAGGTTTAGAATAGTTGGCATAAAACCAAAAATGTATTTCCTATTTGCTTTGGCTTAGTAATGCTGAAAGCAAAAACACTTTTGTTCTTTTCTATGTCTTGGTCTATTAAATTAAACCAGTATTTTTTATGCTTTGCCTCAGTTTCAAGCATAAGACTAGATTAGGGATGCAAGTTTTCCATAGAAATGTGTTAAACTTAGCACAGCTATTTTTCTTAGGATAAGGAAAAAAGATTGCCTTGAAATATTTCGGTTGTGCTTACATGTCACCTCCCCCGCCCCCCATAAACAGAACATTTGCAGAATTATAGCCTGCATTTAAAGGGTGCCCATTTATTGAAAGTGCACCATATCTGTGGCTATAATATACCTCATGTAAAATGTTTAATGTAATTCAAACAATATTTTTAATTTTGAACATATGTAAATGGCCATGAGACATTTAAATTTCCTCCATTGAGATTTCTTGCAAATATGAATAGAAAAGTCCACTTTCCCCAGTTGAGCTATTTGCAGATGAATTGTTGTTCTTTAATTTTTGCTTTCTAATTTTTCCATGCATAAGAGCTGTGGAGAAATATCATTTTGCTGGTTTTGCTCTTCAAAGGTACTGCAACAGTCACCTCCAGGTTCTTGGGTTTTTACCGAAAAAGGAGAGGAAGAAAAAGAATGATCCGATAGAGGAGGTAAAAGTTCGGCACCAGATGGATTCCATGGCCTTCAGTCTGACTGTTTCTCCACTGGCCTTGAAGATGCCCAATGGCCTGGATGGGATGTCCCTCTCTCCACCAGGGGCCAGGCTTCCTCTCCACTACTTGGAAGCAGAATTGGAAGACCCCTTTGCTTTCAATGAGGAAGATGATGATCTCAAGAAAGGGGCAACGGTGAAGAAAAAGTTGCAGAGCAAATTAGCCCAAAACCGACAGCGCCAGAGAGAAACAGAGATTCTGAAAGTTCGCCAAGAGCACTTTAGCCCCCTTCCTGCACCTTTGCAGCCGCAGCAGCAGCCTCTACAGCAGCAGCAGCAGCACTCCCATCTCTCACCTTTACCAACTTCTTTAAAGCCAGCAGGGCCACCGCAGGGCTTAGTCTGCAAGTCACCTCAATCTCAGAACACCAGCCTACCATTGCAGGGAGTGGCGCCCACCACACACACTATAGCACAAGCCAGGCAGTTGTCTAACAAAAGACCTCTGCCTCTCCTGCACCCCACTAGGGCTCCTGCCCCAGACCCACCCAGGGTTGACAGGATCCTCATGAAAGCCACAGCCTTCTCTCCGCACTCATCCTGTATGAGCCGGCTACAGAGACTGGTGAAACTGTGCACTCAGAAGCAGCAGCTGGATGCTGATCTGTTTCCACATTTAGGTAGGTGGGGAATTAATTGTGCCCTGTGTTTGTGTGTGTGTGTGTGTGTGTTTGTTTGGGTTTAGTGAATTTGTAATAGATGGGCAACTGCATGCAAAGGTACTACTTGAGTAAATTGTATGGTTGCAAGTGCCTGCTTTTTACGTGGAAGTGCAAAGTGGCTCACAGATAGACAGTTACCTCATAGCTGAGTCCCTCTAAAATCCAGCTTGTTACTACTAGGCAAACATTGCATGTTTTAATTGTCGTTTTTGAAGGCAATTCTAAAGTGCACAAGAAAAAGGAGGGTGTCTGTAGCTTTGAGCACCAGTTTTAGCCTTCATTATGTGAAGCTTGACTCCCTTGGAAATTTAGAGGTCTAAGCATATGTTGTTATGCAGTCCAAAGTAGCAGAAAATGTAGTTGCAAGCATAGGGCAGTATCCTGTTGTGCCCGTGTGCCAGCGGGACCAACCACTGGTGCAGTGTTCTCCAACCTTGGCTGGGGCATGCTGGGAGTTGTAGGCCAAAAACATCTGGGGACCCAAGGTTGGAGAACAATGTGCAATGGGGAATTATCGGTTCTAAAAGCAACCCAAAATGAGTGGAATGTTTGTTTCCTGAACAGGGCTGCTTAGCGGAGTTCGCAGAAGAGAGCTCCGCTGACCTGTCCAAATCTGGAAATGAGTGTTTCCACTCATTTCCAGGATTACTTTTAGAACTACTAACTCCCTGTTGTTGCGCAAGTGGTTGATCCCAGTGGTGCAACACAGTGGGAGCACAGCGGTCTTGTTGGGTACTGCCCATAGAGATTTAACTGACAAAAGTAGTGGATGACACTGCCACAGAAGAAACGGGCGAGCATCTAGCATCGTGATACCCCATTGGCAATCTTGCCCTCTTCCTTGGATGTACCCCTCTCCCCAGGTTAACTTCATAGGTTTAGCTGTTCCCTTTCCTACACAGCAGTAGTCAGAAAAGAACATAGGGCAGTAGGCACGTTTCTAGTAGTACTGATTGAGTACTACCACAAGAGATCAGAACGTAGTGCCAGGAGAAGAAGGGAGCAGCCAGACCAGCAGGACATTGGGGATTAGAACGGTGTGTATCTGCTTTTGCTCACCTAGGCAGATGTGAGAATAGTCCTACATGTGACTATATGAACACTTGGTGGGGGCCATGAGGTTGCACTTGTTTGGGAGACTTCCAGATCTTCAGGACATATTTTTGTTTTGTTTTAGTACACATATTTTATTTTAATACACTTATAATGATGAGGTTCCGGTTCATGAGGAGGCCTTTTATGTGCAACCCCAACAATACATTCTTCTATCTGAAAAAGTCAGCTTATCCATCTCTTGTGTACTTCCACAAGAAATTCAGGGACCGTTGAAGATAGTTGAGTGTGTTCTTTTCCTTTCACACTTTCCAGGGTTGGACTGGTCTGAAGACAGTGGAGAAGAATTGGAAGAATTGGAGCAAACCTCACCATATCAGGTTGCATGGTCTATCCGGGAAGCCCTCAGATATGAAAGGAATGAGTAAGTACATATGTAAGAGCAGAAGGATTGAGTAAGTACAGAATAGGAAATATAGCTGTCAAATTGTTTTTCAAACTCTTTTTGAAACCATTAAACTCTGTTGCCTGTGGGGAGGGAAGATGCTGCTGAAGAGAGTGATCATATAGACTTGGAGGTCCTGACTGTGGTGTTCAGATTAGTCCTAATTCTGCCAAGCTCTTATTTTAGTCCTTATTTTCAATACGGAAATGTTTGTCTGTCTTCAGAAAAGGCCTCAAAAATAGGCTTGAAGACATTGTTCAAACCTGTAGGTGGATGCAAGTAAATTCTTAAGCCAAACGTTTTATTGTTAAAAAGTAGCAGCTAACTTTATCTGCTGAGACTAAAAAAAGAAGAAGACATAATGCTGAAAGTGAGGTCAGAATCGAAATAGCAGAAAATGGCTCGTGATCTGCTTAGTCCTCCTTTGTGGTGGTGGTTCTGGTCTGTTCCCGTCTTAAAAGCACAGTTTTGTGGCGCTATCCTATGAGCTGCTGCAGTGGCAAAACTGTTAGAGAATTGGGCGTAAAGACTGCTGTGTTGGTGGGATTGCATTCGCACAACCGTTTGACCGCTACAGCCATTTGTGTTAAGGCTGCTGCACCTGCAGTAGCCACTGCATGTTGCATACAGGTGTCGTGCTGAGCTGCTGCATGTCACAGAAGTGGGTAGGGAAAGGGGATGAGAAGAGGTGGGGGGGGCATGACTTTTGTGCCCCTTTGAGCAGATATGTGGATATTTCTGAAATAGTGCACATGGAAGTTATAGCGGAAGGGCCTTCTATTTATTAATTAAATTTCTATATTGCCAGTCAGTCCAGTAATTCCCGGGGTGATTTATCATGAAAACACCAAAGTTTGGATCCTAAGTTCTCATGAGCAGAGTTCCACTCACAGGATAGTCCTGGCAGAAGAAGGGGAGGTAATTTTTGCCACTTCCCCCATCAGCACCCTGAAAATCTGCTCCAAGGTGTTGGGGGACCCTCTGGAACAGCATGGGAGGTGGCACAGGGGGCTGCAGAGGAAATAAATGTCTCCACTTTGGCACTCCTTTTCCACCAGTAGAGGTCCCAGTGGATCAGAGAGCCTTCCATGAACAGAAAGGAACTTTTTGTTTGTGGAAAGGCTGCCCAGGAGGATCCAAACCAAAAATCATTACTAGTTCAATAAAACACCCCAAGCAACAATTAAATCAGCAGAGTGAAAGCAGCAATAAAATCAGATGGTAAAACTTTTCCAGTAGTAAAAGTCTAGGAAAATAAAAAGGTCTTTGCCTGGTGCCGAAAAGACATTAGCATGGGCACCAGATGAGCCTCTCAAGGGAGCAAATTCCATCCATGGGGTGTTACAAGACAAATCTCTCTCCCTGGGTACCACCCACCTTATCCGCAGATGCTGGGGGCTTCCAAAGACTATTGCAGCGCATGAATAAGCTGATGTGGAAGCAGATGTTCCTTCAGGACTCAAGCTGTATAAAAAAGAATTTAGTGGTGCATATTTGTGTAAGAATAATGATATGACGTTCGACTACCAGCTATTGTATTGACTGCTTCCCCCCCCCCCCCCCATTTCACAGGCCAGATGATGATGATGCCAGCGGCAGGAGTTCCCGCATTTCCCAACTTTGCACTTACTTTCAGCAGAAATACAAGCACCTCTGCCGCCTGGAGCGGGCAGAATCTCGTCAAAGGAAATGCCAACATACATTCCGGAAAGCATTGCTGCGGGCAGCCAGCAGAGAGCCGGAGTGCGCTGGGCAGCTGATACGAGAACTTCGAAGAGCATCATATACTCGGACCAGGTGAGGGACCACCCACGCCAGTGCAATCAGCTTGATGCACTGTGGAAACATCTATTTATATATAAGATATATATATACGCACACACACACACACACACACACACACACACACACACGCACGCACGCACGTGTGCGCGCATATATACACAAAACACACACCCCAGTCATTTCAGTGGAACTTTGAATTAAGGTTTTTGTAGGAGCAATGTCTAAGAACCCAAGTCTTCTAGTATGCCATTCTGGGGAGCAAAATCTTTTGTGATCCAACAATTAATTTTAAAAAAAGCACACCATGGTAAATTCAAGCACTGTTTTTCTATATACTAGGCTTTTCCCCCTAGCTCTTCATTTCATAGGACTATTATTTTTTTCAGCATAGGAAGCTGCCTTATACTGAATCACATTGGTCCATTTAGCCCAGTACTCTTGACACTGACTGGCAGTGGCTCTCCAGGGTTTCAGGCAGTATTCTTTCCAAGCCCTACTTGAAGACACTGGGGATCGAACCTGGGACCTTCTGCGTGCAAAGCTTGTGCTCTACCACTGAGCTACGGCCCCTTTACCTCACAGCAACACGCACGTGAATATTTAGTTGCTAATCATCACACCTATTTTTGCTCATGGTAACTATAAGAGCTGGAACTAATCACTATCCCCAAATTGCTAGAGTAGGAAGTGGATATGAAATTTCAGAGCAGTGTTCTCCAACCCAGCATAGCTGGCTGGGGCATGCTGGAAGTTGTAGGCCAAAAACATCTGGGGACCCAAGGTTGGAGAACACTGGTACCTGATCAAAATTTTAAGTTTGGTATTTGAAATTTTGGAAACACACCATTTGAGTTTAGAAAGACCACCATTAGTAGTTGACAGTTATGATCCTCCTCCCGTGCGTGCACACGCACACACACACACACACACACACACACACACACAAGTTGGGAGTATTCAAAATTTGATTCCAGATTTGGACTAAGAAGTCAGAGCATTATGGATTTGAAATCTAAATTCAAATTGATTTCAACTCTACATTAAGACACAGAGGCTATAATCCGATGACTGAGCATCATGGATACCATTGGGCTTTTTCCATAATCAGCCTTGGAATGGTTTGTGATGGCCATTCTTCACCTCCCCTGGCTGTACATTCAGATATCCATATTGCTAACTAAATGCACATTTCATAATTTCAATGATGGCTTTATATTAAATAAAATTAATTGCCATAATGCAGCTATTGCTGTAACAGTTTTAAACGAGGTGGCAGGGAGCTCAGGAACAGAGCACGTGTTTTGCCTGCAAAAGGCCGCAGGCTCAATCTCCGGCCTCACCAGTGAAACAGATCTTCTGTGGCAGGGTTGGGAAAAGCCCCCCCACTTGACATCCTGTAGAATTGCTGTCTGTCCTGACCGGTACCTCATGCCAAAGCAGGAGTTGGAACAGATGCAGAGCTCGGGCTGGAGCTGGGCAGAGGAGCTCAGTAGAGAGCTGTTATCCTAGCAAGAGCCCAGGGCAGAAAGAGGGGCGTATATTTTTACCATCAGCCCCTCCACTTCCTGGTAAGCTGCTGGGTCATTGCTCATAGCTGAATCTTTCCTGTCTGACTTGTCTCCTCAGGAAGGGGGAAATCTGGCAAGAAAGCCTCCTGGCAGCTGAATGATCACTCCCATGCTGACTTGGGGCTTCCCGCCCGGGTCTGCTACCACCTATGCTCTTGAGGCATGGGGGCAGGCAAAGGGGGCCTGGAGTCAGGGGTCAAGGCAGGGCCCAGGATGTAGTTGGAAAAGTTGTTGTTGGGGGGGGCGTCCAGGAAGTCCATGAGACTTGGTACTTTGGCCTTCCTTAGGAGTATAGTAGGTCATTGCAGGGCTCCCCCCAGCTGTGCTGGGCATTTCCACGGAGTCCCACACCTTCTTTAGAGGAGGCCTCTCCAGGGTCTTGGTCAGGCAGGATCCTGGCACTGCCAGCCAGAGTGGGCAACACTAGCTAGATGAACTAATGGTCCAACTCCTTAAAAGGCAGGCTGGTGGGTTCAAATAGTTAGCACTTTAATGCTAACTAATGCTAACACACTTTAATGCTGTGCATTTATGCTGGTGCATCTTGTTGCACCAATGGCAGAATATGAGGGCTTGGCGTTCTGAGGGACTGCCTTCAAGGTATGAACTTGCTCGATTACTAAGATCAGCAGGAGAGGCCCTTTTGAAGACACCCTCGCAGAGACATGCTTCTCATGCACATGGGAAAGGGCTTTCTCCTGCGTTGCTCCCAAACTCTGGAACACACTCCCTTTGGAGTTGCAACTAGCCCCCACACCCTCTGCATTCTGGAAGGGGGTCAAATCACATCTTTTTAACTTGGCTTTTGAAATTGTGGTTTTTAATGTGGTTTTAAATGTTTCGTCATGTTTCTATGTGAAGATACCTTTCATGTTTGAATTTTTTGTAAACTCCCTTAGTTGGCCTCAGAAAGGCAATATAGAAATATAATAAATAAATGTCATAATCTGTGATGTTGTGGTGCAGAAATTGATGCTGCCCATCTTAATTTTATTCCTGACACAGCAAGACCTGGGTGCCTTTTTCGTGAAACAGCCTTCAAAGGTAGCCTTACATGCAATACATTGCAGCTGCCTAATCTGGATGTTGCCAGAGCATGGATAACTGTTGCCAGGCTATTTCCATTGAGGAGGAGCTGTAGCTGGCTCACCAACCTCAGCTGGTGGAAGGCACTCAAGGCCATTGACGCTATTTGGGGCTCCACTAACAAAGCTGTATCTAGGAGCACCCCAGGCTACGCACCTGATCCATCAAAGAAAGTGCAACCCTATCCAGAACAGGTTGAACTCCCCATTTCCCTAGTCAGGTGAATGACTTACCAACAGTATCTCCATCTTGTATGGATAGAGCTTCAGTTTATTGGCCCTCATCCAGTCCATTACCGATTCCATGCACGAGTTCATCACTTTCATGGCTTCACTTGACTCAAACGTAATAGTTAAATAGAGTTGAATGATATCAACCTATTGGTGACACCTCACTTAAAAATCCCTGGATTACCTTCTGCAGCAGCTCCATGCAGGTTAAGAGTATTGGAGACAAGTCGGAACTTTGCAAGACCCCATAACATAAATGCCACAGGCCCAAGCAGAAGTCTCCCACCTCCAATTATTGTGCCTCCACCCACCCACCCAGAGAGTCTCTAAAAAAGGCTACTATGGCTGATGGTGCTGAAGGCTACCTAGAGTTCTGGGAGAATAGGCAGAATACCCATCGAAGTGACTAAGACAGTTTTTGTACCAAACCAAGGCCTGAAACTAGGTTGAAATAGATCTAGATAATCAGTACACATTTGCCTTATTTTGCACAATTTATTCTGAAGTTTTTGTTACTTTATATAATTGATTCTGGTTTTTCTAGTCAAGGGAGAAGCAGGATGAAACTGCCTGTAACCACTGAAAATCTTACTCAGCTCCCTCTCCAATTTCTAAGATTTCACTGGCATTCTCCACAAACTGTCAACCATGTCTTCATACTCATAAGAGCTAGAAAAAGAGCTTTTTAAAAAATAGGAAAGCTGAGATTCTCAGGAAGCCAATGCCTATATTCTGTGCCCCTGTGAAATCACAGTATATGCAAAACGATCAATATAAACCTTAAAACAGTATATACCAAGTGTTTTGGTTCTGTTTATACACCTGGTCCAGTAAGGACAGTAAAGGTTTCCATTAATTATTTCCATTAATAATTTTAATTCTGTATTAAATGGATGCGTGCTTTATTGGTCACTGCAAGGAGGCACAACCTCTATGTTCTCTACACAGTCACCTGGTTCACATGACATAGCAACCTGTCGTGGGTAACTAGCCATGGTGGGTTGCCGTGTCATCCAGACCTAGACTGCTGCCCGCAGGATGGCTTATTTTTCGGTAACAGGCCAGACTGACAACCTATGACTTCCCGCCCCCCTCTAGTTTTAAATTTTATTTCTACAATATGTGTAGTCTTGCCTGGTCAATTTCCTTTCTCTGATTAATGATGTGAGTTTGGCCATCTCTGCCAGCTCCAGCATCTTGATCAACCATTCTTCTGTCATGGGCACTGCTGGGCCTTTCCATTTCTGTGCATATAGTAATCTCGCTGCCGTTGTCATATATAAAAATAAAGTTCATACCTTCCTTCTAGCTGACTGTCCATTATTCCCAATAGAAAAGCCTCTGGTTTCAATTGAAAAGTAATCTTTAAAATCTTTTGCATTAATAAATGAATTTCAACCCAATTTTTTTTAGCTTTCTTACATGTCCACCACATATGATAAAAGGTTCCTTCCTGTTGTTCACATTTCCAACATATATCTGATGCACTCTTATACATTCTAGCCAATTTCTCCGGAGACAAATACCAACGATACATCATCTTATAAAAATTCTCTTTAAGACTAGAGCATAATGTAAATTTCAGACCTTTTAACCACATTTTCCATTGTGTCATTAATATATTATAGCCAACATTTTGAGCCCATTTTATCATACATTCCTTCACTTGCTCTTCCTCGGTTTCAAATTTCAACAAAAGCTTATACATTCTTGAAATAAGATGTTCATCATTTAGGCATACTTCCCTTTCAAAGTCAGATACACTCTGTTTAAAATCATACAACCTTTTATCAACTTTAAACCTTTCTACAATCTGTAAATAGGAAAACCATTGATATGTATGACCTTCTTTTATCAGTTCTTCTCTTGATTTTATTTTACATTCATCTTGGGAGAATTCCAACAAATCACGATATGTCAACCAATTGTATTCACTTAACTTTTCTTTTCTATGATGGGCTTCTTGTGCTGATAACCACAATGGTACTCTCTACTGACAACCTATGGCTTGTTCTAGAGGTGGTTTGTACCATGATGGGTTGTCGTGTCGTCTGAACCCGGGAGAGCAATTTCATCGTGAGTTGCAGGGATCAGCTTGTGAGCCGCTTGGCAAGAGCAGCAAACCCCGCTGCCGCCCTTTGTGATCTCACCTGTGCCTCTGCCAGTG
Organism: Shinisaurus crocodilurus; assembly: GCA_021292165.1. NCBI lineage: Eukaryota > Metazoa > Chordata > Lepidosauria > Squamata > Shinisauridae > Shinisaurus > Shinisaurus crocodilurus. The sequence continues at coordinate 126,465,200 of CM037876.1, forward strand.
ACTGACCCTCCACCAGTGCCCAAGCGGCAGTTTGGAGTGACCATCATTGATTCACTACCCCCTTTTTATTATTCTTCAGTCCCAGAAAATTGTGCAACTGTATTCGTGATTTTTTAAAATTAGTTTTTTGCCAGTCTTTCACAAGTGCGCTCTTAGTGCTGTCCAATATGTGTAGTCTTGCCTGGTCAATTTCCTTGTCTGTTTCAGCTGTCAAAGGGAGTGTGAAGTGGAGTAGGTGACAGACAAGGAAACTGAGGAGGCAAGACTGCATATATGCTAATTTGTGCACAGTTGCCACGGACCAATTGCCAAGTTGTCAATTGAAAAGCACCGATGGGGGGGGGGCAAAAGAAGGTGCACCCAAAGTGGGGGACAGACAATATATTTCCCTTAGCAATGTAATTCTCTCGATTTTAAGTGTTGAACTGATAGTTCTCAGTGCCCTCCACCTCTTCAACACTTCTTCGAGTCTCCAGCTACTGCAGAAAGGGGAGATATTAACTCCCCCCCCGCCGTTTCATGGCTCCTTTTCAGAGCAGTTCCTCGCAGTGTGTGTGCCAGGATACTTCCAGAATGCTGAGCTAGATATGAACTATTGGCCTCCTGAACTGTCATGTCAGTTCTTAACTTCCTGATATCGTTTTGTTTCAGCACGAGCCAAGTGAAGCAGAGGGATGCATCACCATGTAGTGGAATGATGAAGGGTGAACCATGCACCAATAAGGCTCTTCCGTTCACCAAACATTGTTTTCAACGTATCTTTTTTATCGTGCTCCTGTTCATGTTGTCAGTGAGAAAGTGTAATTAGCCACTTCCTGCCAGCTCCCATTTCCAGTGAATATTGCCAGGAGGCTCCTGCCCATTTGTCTAGCAACACCATCCAATGTGGCTGCCCGGAACCCTCCAAACTCTGAGGATTATGGGCATCCAGTCGAAGACGGAAGGAGTGTAGAGATGAAGATTGCCTCCATGCTTCTCCTGCCCTGCAAAATACTTAGACAGCCATTTCGGCCATTTTGCCCCTGCTAGCGAGGAGGAGGGGCTGAGGTGCCACCGGAATACATTGTATCTCAGCGGAGCCTCACTCCTCCCCGGAACGCCCTCCCAATGCCAGCTCCAAAGTCAGTCTTGCAACTTCGGAGCTGCAGCCAGCGTGGAGAGAATTTAGGGATGTATTTTATTTATTTTATTTTATTATATTTATTAATCGCCCATCTGGCCAGACATCTGGCCACTCTGAGCAATGTACAATCCAATACAATACAGGGGGGGGGACGGGGACGACACACATACACAGTATAAAACACAATTAAAAACAGAACAAAACTTAAAAATCCTAATCCACCCCATATTCCCGCCTGAAAAGCTACGTTTTTAATGCACGGCGGAAGCTAATCAAGGAAGGGGCATGGCGGAGGTCACTGGGGAGAGAGTTCCATAAATTGGGGGCTGCCACAGAAAAGGCCCTCCTCCTAGTCCCCACCAGCCTGGTTTCTCTGGCTGATGGGGCAGGGAGAAGGCCATCTGTGGCAGATCTTGTTGAGCGGCCTACTTGATGTTGCTGGAGGCACTCCTTGAGATATATTGGGCCGGAGCCGTACAGGGTTTTAAAGGTCAACGCCAACACCTTGAATTCGGCTCGGCAAACAACTGGTAGCCAGTGCAACTCTTTGAGCACCGGAGTGATGTGATCACGCCGGCGGCAGCCTTTAATCAGGTGCTGCTGCATTCTGTACTAGCTGCAACTTCCGAACCGTCTTCCAGGGTAACCCCACATAGAGCGCATTACAGTAGTCTAGGCGAGAGGAGACCAAGGCATGAACCACTGATGGGAGCAGATGATTAGGAAGGTAGGGGCGCAGCTGCCGTATCAGATGGAGCTGATACAGTGCCGCCCGGCTCACAGCTGACACCTGAGCCTCCATGGACAGCTGGGAGTCTAGAATGACTCCCAAGCTGCGGACCTGGTCCTTCAGGGGTAGATGTACCCCATTCAGTACCAGGTCAACATCCCCTAACCTTCCCTTGTCTCCCACCAGAAGTACCTTGGTCTTGTCCGGGTTCAGTTTCAGCATGTTCCTTCCCATCCAGCCACCCACTGCCTCCAGGCACTTGGACAGGGTCTCAACAGCCAACCTCGGTGAGGACTTGAAGGAGAGGTAGAGTTGTGTGTCATCCACATATTGATGACACCGCACCCCAAACCTCCTGATGATAGCTCCCAGCGGCTTCAGGTAGATGTTAAATAACATTGGGGAGAGGATGGAACCCTGCGGCAACCCACAAGTGAGTGGCCGAGGGTCTGAAGCCTCCTCCCCAGAACTACCCTCTGGTACCTTCCAGATAGGAAGGAACAGAACCACTGCAATACAGTGCCTCCCACGCCCAACCCCTCCAGGCGGTCCAGGAGGATACCGTGGTCAACGGTATCAAAAGCTGCTGAGAGATTATGGGTTCTAGTTAAAATAGTTGTTGTGAACCACCCTGAGAACTTCAGCTATTGCAGTGTTCTCCAACCTTGGGTCCCCAGATGTTTTTGGCCTATAGCTGGCTGGGGCATGCTGGGAGTTGTAGGCCAAAAACATCTGGGGACCCAAGGTTGGAGAACACTGAACTATTGGGTGGTATAGAAATGTAAATAAATAAATAGTGTGTACATAAAAGGTTCTAAACCCAGCCCAGATCTGAAGGGCAGACTGTTTGACAGCTACAGATACGTGTTTATTAGTGAGTCCTGGGCTTTGGGCAACAGGGGCTTGAGGATCTGTGCCTTTACCCTTGCCCTGCTCTACCACACTGAAAGACCAAGCAAGAAGTAAATCTGTCCTATAGATTGTAGGTCTACGGGGCAGGCCCAGTCTGCCTATAGACTTAAAATCTCCATCCTTTCTCTCTGGTGTAGCATTGGAAGAGGACATCAGGGCAGGTTTTGAGGTGGCACAACCTCCACTTTTCTATTGTGACTGACCACATCAGGCAGGGAGCAGCAGTTAGGAAATGACTGCTGCCTATAATTACTGGGAATGCTCAGATATATGGGGATTTTGCACAGGTACTCAAGACACCATTTAAAATTATAAGCTGATAAGAGAGGCTTGGGGGAATCCTTATGCAGTTGTTTCACCTCTGAAGCAGCAGAGGGACCCAGGAACGAATGTCGAACCTGGTAGTAGCTGGGGTGCAGGAACTATTTAGGACCTAGTCTGCATTTTAATTTGTCTCTGTTCAGGTTATTGACATTTAGTCAGAATTGCATGATTAGCAGTACTGTACTGTACACCTCCAAAGTGGAAGAACAAACAGCTTTGTAGAGATAATCCTGTGTCAGTTGTTGAATGGAAGAACACAGATGGTCTTGTCAGTGTGAGGTTGGCTGGTTGGTTTCCACAGGAAATCTGAATTATTTCATAGCTTAAATTGCTTTAAAGCGTGTCTTTCTTATTTATTTATTATATTTATACCCCACCTTTTTTCCTACAAGGAACCCAAGGCGGCTTACATAATCCTCCTCCTCTCCATTTTATCCTCACAACAACCCTGTGAGGTAAGTTAGGCTGAGAGTCAGTGTTGGATCACACAGGATATACAGACCCAAAGAATATGAGGCAGTAAAATGACTTATAATGAACAAGAGATGAAGGATGTATAATCCCACAGTATCAATGGAAGAGGCAGAGACCAGGGAGAATGGAAGTCCTTGTGTTAGAAAACCTGTACAAAGCAGGAGCTTGAACATGAGTATATGAAATTGTAGGAGCAAAAAAAGGAAGAGGAAAAGATTCCAAATTCAACAAGCTCAGAATAATGAGTCTTCTCTCTTTCCCACTCCCCCCCCCCCACTTACCTTATACATTCACTTAGGTTTCCCTTGCAGCTTCTTTCCCACTACCCCTCCCTAATTGCAAAGTTAGCCTTAATTTTACAGTCACTCTAGGCAGTGAAGAACTGAGAAGTATAAAGGGAACAATGAAGACAAGAATGGCTAAGGACAGAAAGGGCCTTTGTAGATGAGACGAGAACAAGGTATTTGAAAGGAAATGGCATGTTGAAGGTTGGCAGACGGTTGAAAAGCTTTTAAAATCTGGTTTCAGCATGACTGTAGACTAGATTTGGATAATTAGATATGTTGGTGGACTAATTCACATATCTGGCAGCCCCACACAATTACCTCAGGTACCACAGAAGGCTGCTGAGTCCACAGCAAGGATGGGCCTTTTGTATGAACTGGCAACTCCGTATGGAGCAGTGTTCTCCAACCTTGGGTCCCCAGATGTTTTTGGCCTACAACTCCCAGCATGCCCCAGCCAGCATAGCCGACTGGGGCATGCTGATGCATCGGATGCATGGAGGTATTATGGGAGTTGTAGGCCAAAAACATCTGGGGACCCAAGGTTGGAGAACACTGGTATGGAGGCTATAAACCGGGGGTGGGCAACCTGTAGGCCAAAACATCTGGAGGGCCACATCTCCCATGATCCCTCACCATTGGCTGTGCTGGCTAGGGCTGAGAGGAATTGTAGGCCAAAATATCTGAAGGGCCACAAGTTCCCCACCCCTGCTGTAAATGCTGGTGCCATGCTTTGTGTGAGCACAGCAGCCCTTGTTTGAGCAGCCATAGAGATTGTTCATTAGCGTTCCTATCCTAAATCGCTGTCCCATGTTTATGCCATCAAGGAGTCGCTGGATATATTAGTCATATGTGCTTGCTCACTGCCTCTGTATTGCCTGAAATAACTTGTTGAAGAGGTGCCCTTATCTTGAAAAACCAAGGAAGAATTTTGTGGCACCTTAAAGCCTAACACATTTATTTTGGCATAAGCTTTTGTGGACTATAGTCCAGTTCATCAGATGCATGGAGGTATTATGGGGAGTTTCAGGTTTATATAGAGGAGTACATATGGGGTTGGGGTTGGATGGACGGGAAGATTTGTAAACAGTGAGGCTGGAAGCAAATTAAATGCCGAAAGTACTGAGAGTGACAATCACATTATTAAGAGTGGTCATTCACAATGCAGGTGTTGCTGATAACACAAACATCCTGTATCTAGGTAAGCCAATTCACACAGAAAAATCCTTTATCCTGATTCAAGCCTCTGGTGAAAGAATTAAAACTGTTGATGAATTCTAACTTAGCAGTCTCTCACTCTGATCTCCCTTTAAAGTTTCTTTGCTCTACAATGGCAACTTTAAGGTCAGTGGCAGAGTGTCCTGGGAGGCTGAAGTGGTCTCCCACTGGCCTTTGAATATTGCCATTTTTTAATGTCACTTTTGTGGCCATTTATTCTTTTCCATAGAGATTGGCCTCTTTGCCCTGCATAGAATGCATACAGGCATTGCTGGCAGAAGATGGCATATAGTGCATTGGAAGATGAGCGAATGAACCACCCCCTAATATTGTGGGTGACATCATTAGGTCCTGTGGTAGGGTTTCCCTGATTGGCCGTTTCAGTGATTAGTAAATGCAAGAACAAAGCTGGTGTATTGCTATTTCAGGAAAACACATAATGTAAATGAGTTCGTAGAAGAAAAGTGCTGCTGCCAATTTGGGGGGTGGGGTGGAATTAATTAGAGATTAAAGATGTACCGTTTATATATCTTTTCTGAGCAATATAATGTCAAATTCAGGATCCAGTTTATTGACTTCCTCTGTGCATCATCTTGCATAAAGGCAGGAAGATTTTACGTGTTTTATGTCTTCCTATATGTGGATGGCAGAAATCCTCTTTTTAATATTTGAGTATGGATTGTCATTAGTTGGTTAGAAAGCAAACCTATTGATTGCATTGCCCCTCACAAATGACAATATTGATTAAGAATTTCCAGGAAAGAGACACATGAACTCATTAGCGAAATAGCTGCTTCAATAAACTCCTCTTAATAAATTACAAACTCATGAGCGGGTCTGCTCGATGGCAGTTTTCAGCTGTAACTTGACTTCGCCTCTCCCATAGCTTGAAACATTAATGGCATTTCATGGAATTGGTTAAAAGTTAGATCTTAACTGACAATAGAATTCAAGGCATTGTATTTTACTCTATTTAAAATCACATAGTTTCCCCCTCTAGTCTTGCATATTATTCCTGACACAAATATCCATAGATATCCTCTTGAACCGGTCGCAGCAGCTTTTCTCAAGCTGCACTGCCAAGTTTGCCGATGGACAGCAGTGCTCCGTGCCAGTTTTCGACATTACGCATCAGACACCCCTGTGTGAAGAACACGCCAAAAAAATGGTAAGTATATTGGATTGTCCAAATATTTGAAGAACGCATACCCAACAACAACAGTGGGTTGTATGCAATGGGGTCGTTCCGCTAGTGCAAATGACGGTGCACTAGTGGAAACCAAGTTCCGAACTATGCGCAAGGGGAGGAACCAACTAAACTTCTCCTTGTTCAACTGCTTGCTGACCTTAAGTTTACAAAGTGGTCCACTAGCGCTTGCACTCAGGAAAAGGCAGCACACAGCTCTGCTAGTGTAGCAATTTCTTCCACTACTGGTACACTGAATTTAGCCCCAGTATTTCCAGAAAACCACAGGATAACATCAGAGTGCAGCGTGTTCCACTGTCACATCTCACTTCAGAAGGCTGTAATTTGGGCTTTGAGCAGGGCCACCATGTCCCTTGTGTCAATAATGATTCAAAATCCCGTATCAACTTGAGCTACCTTAAAGGATTATATTGCGGTTAGGGTGGGGAGGACTTCAGAGCTCCATCACAGCTTGATCCTATGAATGCTTATTTGGAGCTGAGTCTGACCATGTTCAGTAGTCCCAAGTAACAGCCTAAGAATGATTTTTTGTCCTCTTTGTCTATCTCCATCTTGTCTGCTTATTTTCTCACCATAGTCCAGCCTTCCCAAACCTGGTGCCCTCCAGATGTTTCGGGCTTTAACTCCCATCAGCCCAAGCCAGCATGGCCAATGGTCAGAAATACTGGAAGTTGTAGTCTAAAACATCTGGAGGGTACCAGGTTGGAGAAGGCTACCAAAAACCTAATCTTACAGGCTATTATGCTGATGTGCCACCTTAAGGTGTTTCTGTTATTTCACACAGTCTGTTTCTGTTTCTCGGAGAGATGTTGCTGCCATTTGTGTTAGTCAGTGAAACACAAGCTCTTACAATTTAACTCAGGTTTTATTTTTCCTCAAGCAATACTGCCTTTTCCCTTTGCTAGGCACAAAAGTAATGTAATATATACGGTAGTCCTCATAGTAACTACTGGAGGCCGAATTTGGCTAATTCTAAGATCACATCAATGACTCTCATTTTGTCATTGGGTAGTTGCTTGCTTAGTAACATGAAGCTCCGTTTTTAGCTCCCCTAAACCAATTCCAGAAACAGCCTTTTTTTAATTACAGCACTTTGTTAACCACTTGCAACATTAATACAGACATTGTGTGCACACAATACAGCCTGCGCCCCATCCACCATTGGTGCAAGAAAGAATGTGATTTGTTGAGTTTCATAATAAATTTTTCAAGTTATCAGGTGTTCTGTTTTGCTTTTCATGACAATAGACATGTTTTGCAATTGCAAGGCAAGACAAAAGGACTTGTTCTTCATGTGTTCTTTCCATTCTCACTCTAAAAGGATAACTTCTTGAGAGGAGACAGCTCCCGTAAAGTTCAGCACCAGCAGCAGAGGAAACCCAGGAAAAAAACAAAGCCACCTGCGCTTACCAAAAAACACAAGAAGAAGAGAAGGCGAGGGCCACGACGTCCCCAAAAACCAATTCCTCCTGCTGTGCCCCAAGGAAACCTCAGTATGCCCACCAGCGTCTCACTGCCAATGGAGATATCCCATATACGGTCAGCGCCCGGCAGTGATTACTTTTTAAATTGACTAGCCAGTGTTGGAAAAGATAGGCCAAGTGAATGCACATATTCTGTGAGAGACATAATATGTATGAGAAACAGGATAACCAAACCTGAAATTCTATGCACACTTACTTGGGAATAAATCCTGTTGAACACAGTGGGATTTGCTTCTGAGTAAAAATGCATAGGGACAGGCTGCAAGTTTACTTTCACATAAGAGCAGTAAAGTGGGGAATGGTTGCGGGCAGCCATTCCATGCACTTTCAGAGTGATCACTCATTCATTTACCCTCTTAACTGTGCATTGCTGCCTGGCCAGGTCCCCAGTAGGCATTTATTATGCTAACTTGGAGGCAGTTGTGGCCAATCTTTATGACCTAATGTAACACTCTTTGCTACAGATGTAATGTTCTTCTCATACACTACAGCTCTTTCCTTCCTTAATAAATTGCCCTACCAGTTAGGCAGACTTTTGCTGTGGCATTGTACATTTTCAGGCTCCTTATGCATCTGAGAATATTGAAAAAGACAGAATTGTATTTATGTGGTTGATGCATATCTTACCAGTAGAGTCTGTAGGATAAATTAGTATGAGATGTAACACTACTTAATGAGCCCCTTTCTAGTAATATAATAAGCCAATCTTAATAGTGGCTGAGCTGGCAAAGCAGTATGTCAGTCAATGAACATATTAAGACGTTTTTCTAAACCAACCTGGTGCCCTCCAGATGTTTTGGACTTCACAACTCTCATGAGCCCTAGCCAGCATGGCCAATGCTGAAGAATGCTGGGAGGTGTATTCCAAAACATCTGGATGCAACCGGGTTGGGGAAGTCTGCTTGGAACCATGGTTTGGAGGATTGTCTGAATGCAGCCAATGTCTCCTAGACTTTTGATACCCAGGGTACAGTTTTCATCTGGATTAAAACAGGAGGCACAATCCATAGATATATAATCTTGAATAACCCCCAGAACCTTGGGCAGGCATCCTCACTGCAACTTGTGGAGAGCCTGGTTAATACTACCTCCTGGCAGTCAGTCCTCCCTCCCTTTTGCCCAGTCAGTCAGGGCTTAGGAATGGAACCATTATTTCTGGGCAGTGGTGATGCCCTATACCTGCCCACCTAAGGGTCGGTTGAGCTGGGGGAATCCCACTGCATCATCACTCACTGCCTATATTTTGGCCAAAAGAGGGATGGAGAGGATCCATTTTGCATCAATTCTTGCAGTTCCAAATAGCATGGAGTGGTGGCCCACATTCAACATGTTTCAATGCCGATGACCCAGTTACGTCTCCCTTGCATCACACTAGTGATGCGAGAGGTACACACTGTGGGAATCACTGGTGTAGGTTCATGCAGTAGTCCAGCCTTCCCCAACCTGGTGGCCTCTGGGTATTTTAGACTACAACTCCCAGCATTCCTGACCATTGGCCATGCTGGCAGGGGCTGATGGGAGTTGAAGTCCAAAACACCTGGAGGGCACAAGGTTGGGGAAGACTGCAGTAGTCTCTTCTCCTGCTTCTGTGCCAAGCATTGGCACAGCAGGTTCAGCAAGCACATCTTGCAGCAGCTTTCGTGCAGAGGTAGAGGTAGAAAAGTGGCAGGGCTGTTGCTGGCCCCACTGCATTTGTCCTGGTTACAGCCGTGCATCATATTTAGGGGGAAGAGGTTGCCTGTCAAGAGCAGTTTCTGACGATAGGATACTGCTGCAGCATGATAAATTACTTCTTTCTCCATAACGGCTGCAATGGCCCCATAGATTCAGACTGCATGGGCTGGAGGGAACAGTTAAAACATTTGGAGAGAGAGGGAGCACAAATATATCCCACAATAGATCAGTGCCCAGCTGCCAGGTATGGTACCAAAGTGAAGGGGGGTGACTGGCTTCTCTGTATTCTCAGGAGCCCTTCCACACCAGAGCTGAGTACAGATGAGCTGCCAGACGACATCGCCAATGAAATCACAGACATTCCACATGACCTCGAATTGAATCAAGAGGATTTCTCTGATGTCCTGCCGCGGCTGCCTGATGACTTGCAAGACTTTGATTTCTTTGAAGGTACCTTCTCTCTCTTGTTTTACCTGAAAAACCAGTGCTGATGGCAAAGAGCCGTTCCAAGCAGCGTTGTAAGATAAGGGGGTAAACTCTGCCGCATTCTTGGGAGTTGCTTCATATTTTTTAAAGTTAAAACATTTAAGAAGATGCTGGATTTTGAGGATGGAAAAAAATGATATCTCAGGCTCCAAGATTTAAAGTATTATCAGGATCCCAGGTCTAATGTATTTGGCAATGTCAAGCAGACATTGTTATCACTTGAAATGTATTTCTCTCCTACTTTGGAGAGAAATCTTGCACAAAATTGTGCAATTATTGCATGATCATATATCCTTAATGCTTGTCTTATCTATCCCACAAAACCATCTTTTATTTTCTTCACATTTTAAAATGTAACCTTTTAATACATTATGTGAGTTTCTGAAAAGGAATGCTGATCAATGTAAATATTGTGTCTTTTCAATTTTGTATTTGTTTCTGCGCCTGAATTTGAGGTTCATCATTATTTTTTAAATTTATAATAAAATGTTGAATGATGTGCATTTAAAGAGACCTTAAAAAAAAACACCATGTTAAAAGAGAAAAAAAGAGCAGTTATGACCAAATTAACTACCTATGCACTGAAATGGGTTGTAAGCTTTGTATTAGGAAGGGCAGTTTTTGAAGGAAAAACTACAAAGAGCACTTACGTTAACTTTGAAGAGACCAAATTTCCTGCATCATGGCTGAAGGTCTGCTTCCTAAAAACAAAATCATTCCATGTTGTATTGCTTGAGTACATGAAGGATTGACTTTTCCCACTCGCATCTCTCTGCGTGTTGAGATTTTCCTCCAGGTCCTTCTCCGTGTGCCCCCGACCCCCATCTTCTGGAGTGTATTCCCCAGGTGGCAACTGGAGGTAGGGCCTTTTTGACTGTAGTGCCCTCTCTTTGGAATTCTCTCCCCAGGGAGGCTTGCCTGGTGCCCACATCACTAGCATTTTAGTGTCAGGTGAAGACTTTGTTCATTTTTCCAGGCCTTTTTAAAATATCAGTTAATGCAATTTTAGCATGCCTCTTTGTGCTCTATCCCATTGCCATGCTGTCTTTTATTGAAGGTTTTCATTCCATTTGTATTTTTACATTTTCAGTGTTAGCTGCCCAGAAAACACTGTTGAAGAACGGGATTAAAAAGTACTAAATAAATAAATAAAATTAGGTAGCGAGAAACACAGGCAGTGCACGCTTCTGGAAAGAGCTGTGCATCAACTGCATCTCTTTCTGACCCATTTACGTATATAAATCTTTTGCAACCTGGGAATATCTTGCATGAATGTTCTAGTCTCATTAGGCTGCCACATGGGAATAGGCTGTAAAAGAGAATGACGTTCCTATCCTTATTGTTAATGCTATGCAAATATAATTGGGCTTAGCATTCATTTCATTTATTTTTGCTCTCTTATGCACATCACACACCACTTTAGTCAATGAAATTAATAGGATCACTCTGTCATAGCTTGGGGCTAGAATTTCATCGAGCCCTTTGCATGTAAGTCCTCGCCATGTAATCTATGCACTCTGGTTTTGTGATGTACAGAGCATGTGGTTAGGGCATACACGCATTGGGCTCTATATGCATTAGGCCCTCATATAAATGTGCCAGACCATGTAGAGTTGTCAGTGGAGCAGGCACTTTGGGGGGTGGGTGGCGGGGGGTGGAGTGTGATGCCAGCCCCCTCACTGCAGGTAGACTCCAACGTCTGCTGCCCCTTCGTGCTATTGTTGATTTTTATTATGACTCCTTTGTTGATGTCTTTGACTGTGATCTTAATTCTGTACCTGTATTTATTTATTTATTTATTTATTATTTCATTTCTATACCGCCCAATAACCGAAGCTCTCTGGGCAGTTTACAGCAATGCCTAAAACAAGGCCAAAATACAATAAAACAACCATAAAATTATTCTACAATAAAGAAATTAAAAACAATTTAAAAGATTTTAAAATGGTTTAGCCAGAGATAATATTTAAATACAAAACAGTCCTGTTTCAAACACCTGACATGCATGCCCCATCAAGCCATTAAAAACAGCCCTAGATGTTCTTAATCGCCTAAGCACAGAGTGCTGTCTTAACCTGGTGCTGAAAGGATGACACAGTTGGCGCCAGGCAGGCCCCAGTGGGGAGATCATTCCACAGTCAGGGACCACCACTAAGAAGGCACTTCTCCTTGTTGCCACCCTCCGAGCCTCCCTCTGGAGAGGCACTTGGAGGAAGGCCCCAGATGTTGATCGTAGTGTCTGGGTAGATTGTGGTTGGGAGAGGTGTTCCATCAAGTAGGGCCCCCCACGGGTTCTCAACTTGGCCCCTTATCTTCCACCCAGGCACATGCACAGACCTATGGAGGGAGGGGGAGGGAAAGCAATCCCACTACCAAGGGCGCTCGATGGGAGAGAAACAGGAGCACAACAGACATTTGGATTTATAATGAGTATGTGAGATCATAGCTTCATTGTTTTGTGTATGGAAATACGGAGCCACCTGGGTACCTGAACTAGGCACATGCCAGTGTGAATTATTAAATTGCTGACTGATCACACTGGCTTTGGTTTTGCATTCCAAGTGGGACGTGCACTGGATTTAGTGGATGCAGATGGAATGCTTTAGGAACTCTGCTTACATTCCTGGGACTGACCAGTTTGTGGGATGAGGGAAAACATGTCAGATTTATTATTTTATTTTTTGGATATGGCTAACCACGGACTCATCCTTGTATGGCATTGTTATCACAGACTGTGGCTTGGATAATAAATATCTACAGAATGTTACCATAGCATGTTGCTAAAGCTTTGTATACTGTACATTCCAAATTCCAAGAAACCCCAGTTCTTAGGATAGCAAATTCTGCAGAAGATTGTTATATTCCATGTTTGTGAGTCCATCCCATGGAATACACACAGCCCTGACTAATAATGTTCACATGACTGTTGGCCAGTTCTTATGAAACTAGGCTTCTCCATTAGTAATAAAAAAGTTCCCTCACCAGGGGCTAGTGCAGTTTAGGGCAGCAGATTTCCCCCCCGCAAATCAATTTTTTTCAGAAAACTCCCAGCACTGTTCTAAGCACAAATGACTTTATAGACAGACTGCTGAAGTTACTCCATAACATGTAGGTTCATGTTAACAGGCTGATATCACTTTTGGTGGACTGGAAAGAATATATATTTTTGCGCAGTACGTAGAACGGGGCAGGAAATTACCAAGGGTCTGGGGGCCAAACCTCCCCCCAACCGACTTGGGGCCACCCCCCTGCCATTTCACCACCAAATTCGCCAGCCAAAATTGGTGACACAACACAGCGGTGGCAAAAGAACCCCCGAGCCGTTTTGCTTTAAATCACTAATTCAGTAGGGGAAGGTGGTGGTGATGGTGGGAAGGGCACAGGAAAGGCCAGGGAGGCACATGCAGTCTGCGTGCTGTGTGTTGCCCACCCCTAATTACAGAACATAAGGGGGAATGAGGGCGAAACTAGAAACTAGACAAAATAGCAATTGCATTCATACTTTAAAAAGTGTAAATTGCAGCCCCGGGGTGGGGATAAGGCTCTTCATTGGGTCTCCAGCAGGGGAAAGGGGAGCTTTAGCCCTTTGCCCCCTGCTGAGGTCCTACTATTGCATGAAAAATAGAGCTCCCATTGGCACTGATTAAAGCTTTCCTCCTGATGCAAATACCTGGTGCAGGTATCCCTGCAATTACATTTAAAAAAAACTCAATTCGCAATTGGGGTCAAAATTAACGCAATTAGCAATTGGGGTCAAATGTCTAGTTTGGCTTTAAGTCTCTAGTGCATTTAACTTCTTTGGCAGCTTGACTGGTAGGGCCTGCATGTCAAATGCATACATAAGTGGCATGCGAATTAATTATTTTTTTAAATCACTTAATGCAGGTAAAAATGGAGACCTCCTCCCTACCACCGAAGAGGCAGAGGAGCTGGAACGGGCCCTGCAGGCTGTAACTTCTCTTGAGTGCCTGAGTACTATTGGAGTGCTCGCCCAGACAGACGGTGTGCCAGTTCAGGAGCTGTCAGACAGAGGCATAGGGGTTTTCTCCACAGGTGCTGAAACTTCAGGAATTCAATCCTTGAGCCGGGAAGTCAATGCAGATCTAGGTGAGCTGCTGAATGGGCGTATAGTACACGATGACAATTTCTCTAGCCTGGACCTGGATGACAGCTTGCTCCGTTCTGCTACCTTATCCAACCCACCTACGCCCCTGGCAGGGCAGATTCAGGGGCAATTCTCTGCCCCAGCCAACGTTGGCCTTACTTCTGCCACTCTGATAAGCCAGAGTGGACTTGGGGAGAGAGCCTTCCCAGGACAGTTCCAAGGACTTCATGATGGCAGCCATGCCTCCCAGAGGCCACACCCTGCCCAGCTGCTAAGCAAGGCAGATGACCTGATCACCTCACGACAGCAATACAGCAGTGACCATTCACACTCCTCACCCCATGGAAGCCATTACGACAGCGAGCATGTGCCGTCGCCCTACAGTGACCATATAACGTCCCCCCATGCCACCTCCTATTCTGGCGATACCTTGGCAGCTACTTTCTCCACAGAGATGCCCATCATAGCACAGCATTTGCTCCCGTCTCAGCTGGAGGTGCCGCTTAGTGGGGTGGTGAACCCCAGAACTCACTGGGGGAACCTCCCTGTCAACCTTGGTGACCCTTCTCCATTCAGCAATCTGCTCGGTGCAGATGGACACCTCCTTTCCACCTCCCTGTCCACGCCACCTACCACGTCGCACTCAGAGACCACACAGCCTGCCTTCGCCACCGTGACCCCCAACAGCTCCAGTGTGCTCCCGGGGTTACCACAGACCAGTTTCAGTGGCATGGGTGCTGCATCTTCTGAACTCATGGCCTCCACATCTCCCAAGCAGCAGCTCCCACAGTTCAGCGCAGCCTTTGGCCACCAACTCAGCTCCCACAGTGGCATTCCCAAGGACCTGCAGCCCAGCCACAGTTCCATAGCTCCTCCAACAGGCTTCACAGTCACAGGTGCCACAGCTACTAGTACCAATAATGTATCTGCTCCCTTCACCACCTCCAGCTGAGCTTGTCTGTCTGTGAATTTCAGGCAGTTGGGGACTTTGTGTTCCCCTTCACCCCACCCTCCCTCCATCTTCTCTCTTCCTGGTTTTTGTCATCCCCTTCTTCTTAAAGACATTTTTTTTAAAATTTAAAACAACAAAAAAGAGGGGGCAAAAAGTCCTGATTCAGTACAGACCAGGTTTTTCCTGTTGCTAAGCTCTGCTCTAATGATCTTACGTGCTGTTTATGTATTGGTGCTCATTTACTCCTGGCAGGTTTGCTATACTTACCAAGTTAATACCCCAGTTAGGGAATATAGCACAGATACTGGATGTAATTGACCTTAGACCGAGAAAGGAGAAGATGGATGTAATTGACCTTAGAAACAGAAATGAAAAGATACCTCAAATAAAACTAATGCAAGTTCGTAAGGTTCAGATCAGAGCTTTCAGTCCCATTAGCATCTGGGGAGGAGGTGGGGAATTGCTTTATGTTTAAGGGTGCAAATGGGATGAAAGGTAGATCAACCTTTTTAATTTGGTAATTGGGCACTGTAGAATTAAGCCAAGGCCATAGTTCAATGTTAATTCTGTCAGCTTCACAGTGGGCTCTTGACCTCCTCCGTGAGTGTAGGGGGTGTGTGTGTGTGTGTGTGGGTGTGTTTTGATGGGTAAATGGCAGTTCTTTTCTTCCCTGACCTGAAGAAGCCCCCTCTGACCAATGACTGTTCCTACTGCAAGCTAATTTGTTTTCTGAAATTGGGTTTATGAAATAGAAGGAAGATTGAATTGGTAGAACAAGTCAGATTGTAGTTGTTGGTTCGAAAGACCTAGGGTGGTTGTTTAAAAATCTCTGAAGTACTGGAATAAATTATAATTATTTGCATGCTCAGATAAAACTTACGCAAATTCCTGAAGATGATCAATTACTGCAGTAGTGTTGGTAAGCTGGCTTTTGCCAGTAGAGTACAGCATTGTCACGGATTTCTCACATGGAAACAAATTCCTTAAATGAAACTGGCAGAACTGTTGTGGAGCACTTTGTCTATTCAAACCAGTATAAGACCTGCTGAGTGATTTTTACGCAGTTGCATCCATCTCCAGATATTTGATGCTCCAGAAGATTTCTACAGCAGTAGTGAGCCCTTATGGTGCTCCATAATATTTTAGGAATATTTAGATACCTTTAGAACAGTGTTCCCCAACCTTGGGTCCCCAGATGTTTTTGGCCTACAACTCCCAGGGAGTTGTAGGCCAAAAACATCTGGGGACCCAAGGTTGGAGAACACTGCTTTAGAAATTTATTGTGGGAAGCCAGGTGTGGGGAAAGAACAGGCATGCTAACTAGAATATAAGCTGCTGAAGCTTTTTTTTTTTTTTTTTTTTAAAGCAGGCATCTTTCTATTTCTTATAAGTGGTCTTGCTAATAAATAACATAAACATTTTTCAAAGTCAGAGGTTCTATTTGTATTTCTCCATGGTCCCTGAAGAGCTGTAACAATCAAGTTGTAAGGTGTTTGTCAGCAGAAGGGCTACTTCCTCCATGAAATGTTATTTATCAAGCAACCCTCAGTTAATGTGGCTTCACCCACCCCAAATAGGCCTTGTGCTTCTGGCGATTTTGATTCTCCAAAAAAATGAAAGTAGGTTATGCAGTTTGTTTTCTCATGACATCAAATTCTGCTCAGTGGAAACAATCCTTGCTATTTGGGTTTTCTCCTCTCCCCCCCCCCCCCCGCCCATCGCCCCGTGGTGGACATGGAAGAATGGCCATCTACTCTTCAGAGCAGGTTTCATTATATCTTATGGCAACAGGTTTGAACTGTACATAATCTCATCTAATTTTATAATATATTAAAAAGATACAAAGAGAAGGCACACTCCAGTCGACTGTTTTAATTGGTTTGAGATTGGGAACAAGAGAGAGCTCAAGATTTTCCTTCATGTCTGAAGCAGTTATTTCCTACCATAGCTTTTGTATTCTACTTACAATGGTGCTTATGTGAAAAAATCTGGCACAGGTCCTTCTGCTCTCAAACTTTTTGAGAGGAAAGGGTTCCAGGAATTGCCTGTTGATATCCCGTTAGTTAGAACTATTGCCTTCTTTTAAAAATCTGTGCTGCTTGAAAGGATCAGGTAGTAGGAGTCTGCCCTTGAAAAAACCCTATGTAGCTGGAAAACATTGTTGTGCTTTGAACCTTGTGAAATCCCCCCCCCCACATTTTGAAATTGTTCTGTATAATAAACATCTTAAGTGTGATCAAAATTATATTTATAATATAAATGTTTTAAGCCACGTAAAGAGCTGAGGTAAAGCTCCTTACACTTTCCTTATTCTATTGTAGTGCACAGTGTATTGTGAAATGAGGCTCCACTGGCAGGATGCAATTCCCCACCCCACTCCCCAAATCCTGGTCCTTGTGCAAAACAGAAAAGTTGATATTACCCTGCTCTCCTTTCTCTCCTTTCCATATAGTTTGAATAGATAAAGAGGATTAGGCCTCGTAGGAAGGTGATTTGGTTTGGCAAACTACAAACTCTTCTTTGTAATTTTTAATCAGTGTCATTATTGGCGCTATTTTATCCGGGTACCCGGAAATGCAACAGAATGGCTGGAACCCAAAGGCTGCTGACTTCTACGCATGTGCAAGACCTTTTCAGCACCCCCTTCCTATTGTATCTTCCTCCAGACCCCAGAAAAGCTGCCTCTGAAGATCAGGGAACCCTCCAGGGCAGTATGGCATGAGGTGATATTCTCAGAAGGGAAAATAGACAAGTTATGAATTAAAATTGGCAAGTTGCAAATATTGTTGCAGCCCTTTCTGCTTCTTCTCAGCTTTGTTCACAGCCTATCTGTAAACAACAAAGCATAAGCTCTGTTTACGTTCAGCACAAAGCCTTGCCCGCATAACTTGACACAATGACATCACTCTTCTGCATGTGACACAGTGGCTGCATTTGATCATCACAGTAAACTATGGTTATCGTGACCGGAATTGGACCTAGCCTCCCCTCCCCTTGGGCTTGTGTGCTCCCCCCTCCTCCTCCGATGCAGCTGCTAGGAGGAGTTCAGAAGCATTTACTTCCATTTTTGATTAACCACAACTTGTTCCATTGTCTGAATCTGACAAACTGATTATTCCTAATAGTGACTTGTTTCAAACAAGCAACTTCAAACCATGGTTTTATTAAGCTAGCTTGTTTCAACAAACCATAGTTAAGATTAACGACAGTTTGTTGGGT
The DNA here is from genome assembly GCA_021292165.1 of Shinisaurus crocodilurus. NCBI lineage: Eukaryota > Metazoa > Chordata > Lepidosauria > Squamata > Shinisauridae > Shinisaurus > Shinisaurus crocodilurus. Next base: position 126,483,392 of record CM037876.1, read on the forward strand.
TCAGATGACACAACAAGATGTGGTTAATCAAAAGAGGAAGTGAAAGCTTATGAACTCTTTGCAGCTACACCAGGGGAAGAGTGGGAGTGCACAAGCCCAGGGGGAGGGCTTGATAAACTATGGTTTAGTGTGATGTCCAAACTCAACCTGTGGAATAGTGTTTGAGGCTACAGCAGGAATAGTGCACACATTTGGATAGGAGGCAAGTCCTGTTTTAGACTACAGTACATGCAAGTCAGGTCGAATCTCAGTTTTAATCTCAGTTTCTTTATTGAAATGTCATCGTTTTATTAAGATGTGTCATGCAGCAGATCCTGCTTCTCCATTGCATTCTCCTTACTGCTGCTTTGCTGCTACTGCTCCTCCTCCTCACTTTCAAAACACCCCCCCTTTGTGTTATCTTGGAAAGAAGAGTCAAACTGGGCAACAAATGTAGAATTTAGGTCTTTAATGCTATAATTTAGGCTAGGATTTTCAATGACATCTTGGGAAATCTGATTCATGGTTTTTATTTTGTTTTATTTCTCGTTTCTTGTTCTCGTGAATTCTCCCCCCTCCCTTCTATTGAGAGGTTTGTGGTAACACCCAGTTGTATGACATGGGTTACAGTAATGCAGAACATGATGTTTTCATATTTGGTTAAGGAAGGTGAGGTAAGATGGTAGTATCCCTTGAAAGTAGGAATGTCCCGGGTTGCGGGTAGGTGGGGTGGGGGTTGTGTTCTTTCAGTGTGTTTAATAAAATAGCTTGAAAATAATGCCTCCTTTAAAGTATGATGTGCATGTGAAAATCCCAATACTTTATTCCAGGATAATTAACTGTTGGTTCACAATGGACTTCCCATCTTATAAACATATACAAATAGTGAAGAGACATACTGTTTGTATTCGCTAGTATTTTATATCTTAACAAAAGAAACTAAAACGAGGTAGGATCAGTGGTTCTTGCCACTAGTGTCCAGGTTTGCAAGTGAAAAAATGATAAACTGGTTTCATTTATTTCTGTTGCAAATTGGTCTCCTGTGTGGGTCCTGGTTGGTTGTCTTCTTGTTGTTCTGGTTGTATACATCTTGGCTTTCTAGTTCTCTAAATTAAGAGTGTATGATAGAAATGCAGAAGAAAGGAGCTTGCTTTGAGTTGCCACTGGAGGGCAGCATTTGGAAAGGTTCCCCCCCCCCCCCCCCAGAAGAGTCTATGAACCACACACATTTAGTCTTTCCTGGAATGTGAGAAAGCTAGAGCGACAAAACTCAAGGCTGAAAAAAGAGAATAAGAAAATAATTCAGTGTAACTCCTTTCTATGGCCCTTTCATCACACATACGTATATGTGCAGACCCACATTATGTAAATGTGCAAGCTGGTTTAATACGTTGAACTCGGTCTACTGATGTGTCTTCACCCTCTTGGGCCCCATGCTTATTAATCCCATTTGTAATGTTCCCAAATCTGTGGTGGTCAGAAATGCAGTACCGCTTACTCCTTGACTTCCATCATTGCTTATATTATGGACTGGGCGGATTTGCTCTGAAACTACTCTTTAATCTCATCTTGAAAACAAACAAACTAGGAAATGGATCCATTCTGAAGAGAGGGGGCAGTTGGGTTGTGCTATGGAGTGTCTGTGTCCATTGAGGGAATGGGGTTGATTCTGAACCAGTTTCTCTGAATGGTGACGATGATCGCGGTCCAGTTTTGGGCATGTCTCAGGGATTCCTTGTTGAAATGAGGGCAGTTAAAGTAGTTTTTAATAAGTAATTTTACTGTAGAATGTCATCAAAGTGTGAGCACCAGAAAGAGAATGCCCTATTAACTTTTTCAGCCTGCAAAGGTATGTGTCTGTCATTCTCGTCTAGAAACTGTGCTCAAGTCCAACATACAAACTATTTTTCCTCCATCGTGCTCAGTTTTAAGCTTTTATTTAAAGACACCTTCCCCTTTCTGTCCTGCCTGCACCTGCGAGTGTTCAGAATACTTATTGTAGATTTTAAAGAGAAAAGGTATATTAATTTATGCTATTAACATCACCTCATAAATTATACATTTTATACTAAAAACTATTGAGTGTAATGAATTACGTTGCATATGTGTTTTAATAGCTATAAAATTATACACATTAACAAAAAAATCTCGACGCCCCACCCCCGTGAAGCACCTTTTTACACTGGATCTTTGCCGTGTCAAGGTGTACAGTTATTCTTTGCTACCTTGCAGATATAAATATATAAATAAAAATATAAATCATATAAGGTGAAAATGGTATCTTGTATTGACAAAACATAAAACTCTTTTTGACCCATATATTCCTCCTCTGAAGACCCTTGTTTTTCTGCAATAATTTGTGCTTCATTCCTATGATGGTTAGATATTTTTAGTTACAGGGTAAATAGATCAAATTTGAAATCCAATTACTGCAGCTGGGAATTGTGAACCAAGTTTGTAAGACTCTCCTCCGCCCTATATAAATCTCCAGGTTGGAAGTTCAAATGACGAAATGTTGAATCTAGGGATCCACAGTGTCTTAATCGGGAATTTTCTCCCCTCCTGTCCTCACAAAGGAATTCCCACTGTGACTTATAAATAGAACTTAGGTATCTTGTGTGCATGTATGTATACTATATACACACACACACAAATATGCATTGGGGTGGGGTTGTATGTGTGATACATGAATGTGTATATTGTATGTAGGTTATGGGGTTTGTTTTTGTTTGTTTTTTTGTAAAGCGAAAAGTAGTTGAGGGGTGGTGGAATGTCATTGTGGAAATGTGATCACTTAGCTAGGGCTCATTTTGTACTCACTCTTGTACAAATAACCAAACCACATATAGTTTTCTGTTACAGGGCTAACTCTTTGATATCATGCTTGTTTGCTTGCTTGCTTGTTTTTTATTCTCCGAATCCAATTGCATTGAGTCTTGTTAAAATGACAGAAAAATGCCATGTTTCCAAGACAGCCTTTTAAATAAAAACAAACAAATAAATATATAAATAATAGGGGGTGTTGCGCAAGGAGAATTTAAAGTGGAATTTTTACATTTGGTGGGAATGTCAGCCATGGGAACCAGCTATACAAATTTAGGGTAGTATTCGAGTTTTCTGCCTCTGATTTTGAAACAGTGTCCTTGTCAATATGAACCCTTGTGTTATGTGGCTTTCCCCTCCATATTAGATTTTCATATCAAAGCTCTATACATCATATTTCAGAAGGGGATCAAGTGTCTGAAAAATACTTGCTTGTGGGCTTTTATATTGGACTAATTCTGCTTTCGGTTCCAAAGATCGCCACTCTAATAACCATTTTAGTTACCGATCACTTCAAAGCTTGAGAGGATTGGAATTCCTACTTAGGCGAGTGCCACTGTAACTCTTGCTTCTTGCTGATCATGGTTAGCAAATGGGCGTGTGCTTTCCTTTCCACAGCCACTCCCCTCCCTAGACTGCCTCTTTCCTTAATTGTGGTTAAGCAGTTAGCACATAATGGTAAGCCATAATTTAATGTTGTGTGTACATGCCTGCTCCCCTCGCCTCTTCTGGTTCGGCTGTGAAGAGGGGTTAGGAAATATCCACTTCCATTTTCAACTAATTGCAGTTTTTCATTTTCCTGGTTTAGATGATTAATAAACTGAGATATGAAATCTATATGAACGAGCCTTGTGCCTGCAGATGCAGTCCCTTTGCTCCTCCCTCAGCAGCACAAGCAATCAAACCAGGAAGTCTCTAACCATAGTTTCCCATTTCATCCAAACTGGGAAACTATGGTTACCAGGTTTGGAACTAGCCAAGATCCTAAACCATGGTTTGAAGTTTGTTCAGAGTCTTGGCTTGTTGCAAAGCTGGTAACCATAGGTTCCCACTGAAATTTGGTTTTGGACAAAACAAAAATTATAGTTAGAGGCTTCCTGGTTTAATCACAGCTTGCACAAAGGGAGAAGCAAAGGGGCTCCATGCATGAGCAAAATATTTGTGCATATCCCAGCTTATTAAGCCAGTATATGTTTGTCTGAATGTGACCAATGTCCGAACTGGGAACTGTGCTTATTGTTAACTACGGTTGATTGGAACAAGGTAGGATCATGAACCATGGTTTGAAGCTCTCATATTTCAATAAACAATAGTTAACACTAACCACAGTTTGTCCAGCTTTGGATATAATGACAAACCGCAATTAGTTGAAAATGGAAGCAAATACTTCTAATCTCCTCCACAGCTGTGCCTGAGACTTAGGCATGTAACCCTAAACTGTGGCTTAGCATCACATGCGAACACTGCCACTACCTGTGCTGACAAATGTCTTCATTGCAGCAAAAGGGGAAGAGGAACTTTGTTCCAGAGATGGGAGAGGTTATGTGAAAGGCATGTGCGTTCCCAAGGCTGGCTCCTGATTTGCTCATTTCAGTTAGTGGAGAGGCAGTGTTGCATCTGCACCAGCATTTCAGGGTGCATGAGAGAGGCCCCAAACATTTTTCCTCATTCCCTTTCTCATTTGGATACACAGAGCTGTAGTATCCAAGCTGGAAACAGTTATGCCTTGAATGCTGTATGTTCTGTTGCTGTAGAAATCGTGTCACTTAAATTAAAAATCTCCACTCATCCATGTTTCTTTTAGTGCACACATTTACATCACGGGGATTTTGATGACAGCTTTCATTGCAAACCAGGTAAAATAGATATATTTATTTTTTCTCAAAGCTGATTTTCCCCACTTCTAGTTTTTTTCAATTATTTTTATGAAACTCATATTCCTTGTACATATGCATGCAGTGAGTAGGGGGGGGAAATGTGGGGTGTTTGTGGTCGTTGCTTCCTATTAGGTGGTGAACATGGGAAGTACCAGAGTGAATTTATTTATGGGGGAAAGTAGATTCCTTTTGTGTATACATGTACAGAGAGATGTATATCAGATGTGGCAGCCCTTCGCTGAATGTGGAATTGCCCTTTCCATGTACAAAAGAGATGAATGTGAGACTCCTAATTATATAGATGTGTGCATATTTGTGTCCATATGCTAAGTATACATGTGGCACACATACAACATATATGTTACAATGAGTATGTGTGTGGGATAAAGATCTATGTATAAGAAGCTGAAATTGTAGTTCCATTTGAGGGTTTTGGATTACTTAAACTGCTGTTTTGATTGCCACTACTTTTGTTAGCATGGAAATCTCTTAATGTGTTTGCCTTTATTTCTAATATGAAAGCCCTATGAGATCCCTTCCCGGTTCTCCTCCCACTCCCGTTGAGGCCCCCTTGCATAATTTTAGTCCCTTCAACTTTTCTATCAGAATGCATCTCTCTCAGTGCCCCATCTTTCACCTGGGTTTTTCTGTGTCCTTAGAAGCAGGAGAGGAGCTCCTACTTAGTAGTCAGTTTTAATTCGGATCTCACGGCGTTCTTAAACAGCTCATCTTTTTCCTTAACTGTATCTTTTTGGTTTAACATACCAAAGCATAAATCCCAAATATATCTTTTTGCCATTTTTGTTTCCATATGATGATACAAACATATTGAAATACTCTTTATTTTGTTCAAGATGCATATGGTGGCTCTGTTTCCTCTTGACATTCCTTATTCTTATAGTTCTTTATTAAATACATTGCTTGGGGTTGAACCATCTCCTTAAATTCAGCACAAATACCACTTTGAACCTGAGGCTTTATAAAATCGTATACCGTAGTTGATATTTACCATGATTCAATTAGTATTAAATAATTGTTTCCCTACAAACATTGTTCTTTCACAGTAGACTCGTTTAAAAAAATACTTACGTTTGTTTTAAGCTAAAGGCCTGTTCACATGACCCCAAAGCTAACCGCGCACATCGGTGACTTCAGTGCACATAACAGTTCACCACATAATGAAGTTATCATCTGATTCCTCCATTGCATAGTCAGCTTCTTTTACAAGACATAACAAGGGATATGTGGGGAAAGAAAGCTCATGAGGCACTGTCTGTTGAACCTCTTTCCTATGCCGCAGCCACTTATAATTTACAACAAATGTTCACTCTTGAGCCAAGTTTTGGTCATTTGAATCACTGCTAAATTGGACTTGTATAGCTCTCAGTAGAAGATCCAGTCTGTTCAGTAGTATATAAGCTCCACTGAAATTCTTAACCAGCTCCGATGTAGAATGCACCTTCAAATTCTTTGGTCTTCAGGGCTTCCCCATTTAATCAGTCATTTTTTCCCTCTAAATCCTGAAAGTAATTTCTAGCCTTTCTAGCAGGAAAGTTGTAATCCCCTTAGTGTCCATGCACAATGTAGGAATTGATATTGTAGGGCGAAATGTTTCTGTATATGTATGTGTATACATAACACACTATTTCAGGGCATATATATATTCATATATATATATGCGCGATATATTTTTCCCCATCCCCCTCTGCATTCATGAATATCTGAGATAGAATATAGATACCCTTCATGTGAATTTTGGTTCAATTTTGACATTTAGCAAAATGCTGTCCCTTCTGGAGTTTCAAACTGCAGTAGCAGATATATGTCAAAAATGAAAGAAAAAATATTTATAATTCTCAAAAGCCATTTGAAATTGTCTTTTAACAAGAAAGCGGTTTGTTTATTAAATGCTGCCCTGTGTCAATAGGGAAGGTGCCTGTTTCTAAGTGTGGGATCCTGTTGATTGTAATGAACTGCCTTTCCCTTTTAATCCTATTTTTTAAATTGTAAAGATTTGCATTTTGCTGTAAAGATTCCCTCCAAATTTCCCAACAATCAGCATGCTTCCATCACTGTTTACCTTGTGCATTTGATAGCATTGATGTCACTGAGGAGACGGCATATTTTGATGCCTCTGCAGAAAAACAATATTGCCTCATTGTTCCACTACAATTAACAGCCCTTTCAAGGGTGGACATTTTTTTTAAATGAAGAAATGTCTGGAAATGAATCCTACTTTTTATTCAGTCAGAAAGTTCTTCATTGGGAACTTCTGTGTTCAGAAGAATTTATCAGCCTGTTTTCTGCATCATATTATTATGTAACTCTTTTCCTATTTCCAAATGGAATTAAAGTGTTCAGGTACAAGATGTGAGGGGTGGGGATTTAAGAACATAAGTTTGAAGCATGGCTGGATCGAGCAGTTCAAAGCCAAATACTTTCATCCAGATGAAGCTGGAAAGGAGGACATCATCAAATGATTGAACACTGCCAGAAACTATGGCAAGGGTCTCTTTCTCTCAGCTGTCCTAAAGACGAAGTTGGTATTTGTGTCATTTTAAAGCTAGCTCCATTACAGCTTGATATCAGAAACAGCCTCGTAACAAAGAGCTTTATGGCAGCAATTTTCTGAAACAGGGAAGAAGCTGCAGTGGGAAAAACCAAGGTGAGGCAACAGTGCATTGTGGGAAGTACAGCTTGCTAAACATTAACGTGTGTGACCTTCAGAGTAACTAACTGCACGGTAGCAAGGATTAGCAGTCTACACCCATTTGTTGTTCCCATCCCAACACACTGGTTGTGTTTTTCTTCCACATACATGACATTAAAAGCAAAGAAACCCTTTAACGATTAAAGCATAAGCAACTGCTTAAAGGGAACATGATTCTAGCATGCACACAAAAAAGCAAATATAATATCTAATCTCAAGATTAGAGTGGATAGGGACAATCAAGAACAATAACTGTATCCCTGAAAATTCCAGCTTGAATAGAAATCTACATTTTAACACATTTCCTGCTGGAAAGTTCCAAGGCAGCATTCCAGAGGTGGGTAGTGAGGCTGGCACTTGTACTTTCCCTTTAAATTGGAAGTCTCACATGTTCTTCATACTTCTCAATGAATGTACTGTATTACCATTTTAAAAAAGAATCAATGAAATTATAAGATTGGTCTCCTTTGGTTATCTGGTCCTTGTTTAATTGGTTTAAGGGTTTTTGTATACAGAAGTTTACATTTTTATGTATATTCTTGTGTAAAAAAAACTGATGTAATATGTGTATAAAAACACTGTATGTATTATCTGTATATAGTGTGAGAAAATGATTTTTTTTCTTTCTTTCTTTTGGATGTATTAATAAATCTTGCTGTGAAGTAGCCTTAGTTTATTTTATTAAAGTGAAATTCTCACCAAAAGGATTTATTCACTTGCTGCATTGACAGCCAGTTGCACTGCTCTGTATTGCAGTGCTCCTACTGTATATAAAACATGGATAGCCAAGTGATCTTATCACAGAGTGCTACGTATGCGGCCCCTAATTTAGCTTTTGGAAACTCCCACAGAATCCTAAGAATCTGGGGTATTAGGTTTGTTTTTCTTCAAATGGCATGTTTCTATCCCAGAGGAGGAGATCCTGAAAATGTATGGGCAACTCTTCTGTACTTAAACAAGGGTCACATAATGTAACACTGATTAGGTATGACAGCTGTTAAGAGATGGTTCAAAGCGAAGAGACATATTCACCATGGAGATTCTAATAAAAAAAACGTTGACCATAAAAGACTGAAATCAACATTATTTTTAAACACCAGATGAACACTCTTAAGAAAATGATAAAAAAAATTATACACACTGTATAAGCTTGTCTGTCTTGCTTAATTTATTCCCATTGTAGAATTTGGGGATCCTACTGGCAGAATCTGTACGTATTTGGCCAACATTGTTTTTCCATAGGCTTTAGGACTAGAAGTGTACAGCGGTGGTATTTTCTATACTTTGGGGCATGTTTCAATTTCATATCCTGTTAACTTCATTTTAGCCATTCTGCATTTCTGATTGAGTGCCAAGTTGGAAGTTTCAAGCTGGTCTTTATTTGACTCAACCATGGTAGTACCCTGCTCTTTCCATATTGTGGACAGCCTTGTAAGGTACAACCTGAAGGAGAACAGGATTGTGCCCATTTCTGCTCCTTGTTTTCATTTTTAAGTTGTCATGTGATTTCAGCAACCTTTTTCATCCCAGATGTTAGGAGCCGTCTAAAACTTCACATATGTGAGGACAGCAAGACTAAAACTTCAGACACGTGAGGAGAGCAAGTCCAGCTACCCTTTTGGGGACATGTTTGTTAGAAAAAGACCTCGGAAAAAGTATGCATTGGAGTTCTAGGTCCTCTTCTGACTTTTCATATTGGCAACTCCGCTTTGAAGGAAGAGCTGCCATTTCCCAGGTTGCTGGAGAAGCAATTCGGTGACATTAGCTAAGCCTTAGATGGAAGCTAAGAAGAATTTGCCTGCCTATTTATGTCCACCCATATCCTGGTAGTCACAAGCCAGCCCCAAGCAAAATTGGATATGTGCTGTGGGGCATCATGGGTATTAAGGCCCAAGAAGGCAGTGCTGAAACATCCCTGGGGTTCTCTAGTTTCCCAGCAAAAACAATGATGGGGCTTGTGGCACCTTAGTATGACTTAAAATTTCTTAATAAATTTGTTAATTTTTAAAGTGTTGCAAGATGCTTGTGTTTGCCACACGAACACACAGCAACCACTCTGGAAGTATGAACAGAAGAGAGAGGGCTGACTTCTCCAAGTACTTTTTTACAACTAACTCACAAGCAAAAATGTCCCTTTCTGATGACCTCATCCAACTGCTCAGAAGGTTAACCTTTTCTACTATATCCCCCTTTCTCTGAAAAGGGTTCAAACGTAACAGAAACTGTGTTCGAACATTGCTTGTGATCATGCCCATTTCTTCCATTTGTAAGAGCTCTTCTTTTACTTTGTCCATCAGCAGCAAAGCATGTATCTAGGTGTAGGAATTGAATGGGCTTTCAAATACTTTCCTGACATTTTGCCCAGATCCTTAAAGACAGAAGTGTACATTGCCCAATATCATTATGTCTGTGATGTCTAATCTACTATTTCATACAGTCTCTGGACAAGTTGCAGTGCTTTAACCACTAGTAACTAGCAGTGGTACAACAAGATTCTGGATCTCGGTGGACAGGGAGTCATTTTTCTCCCTCAGAATACTAGAACCCGTGGTCATCCCATGAAGCTGATTGGTGGGAGATTCAGGACAGAGAAAAGGAAGGACTTCACACAGCGCTTAGTTAAACTATGGAATTCACTTCCACAAGATGGATTGATGGCCACCAATCTGGACAGCTTTAAAAGGGAATTGGACAAATTCCTGGAGGAGAAGGCTAGCAATGGCTACTAGTCCTGATGGCTATATGCTACCTCCAGTATCAGAGGCAGTATGCCTATGTACACCAGTTGCTGGGGAACTTGGGTGGGAAGATTCTGTTACCATCATATCCTGCTTGTGGGATCCCGTAGGCAGATGGTTGGCTTCTGTGTGAACAGAATGCTGGACTAGACGGACCCTTGGTTTGATCCAGCACGGTTGTTCTTATGTTGTTCTCATGAAAACCTACTGCAAGACAGCCCCTGATGAGGGTTTCTTTGAGAGTGCCATTTTCAAAGGATCCTATTGGCCATGATAAACTGGCCTACAGGTTCAGGGGGTCCTTGACTGGAAGTTACCGGTAAATCTAGCCTGCTCATATATCACATTTTTGTTCCTTCCCTGTGAAATAGTCTATAAAGGCTTCCACCACTCCAGGGAGACATCAGGATTGATTTCATCAGTTTGATTGCCGATAGAAGAGATGAAAATGTTCATTTGCTAAGCATCAGGTTTTACATGTAATTGGAAGGCTTCTCTGAAGAAGTTGCCTGCCACACTTACTCCATACTTTCCAATTGCCCCACAATCCTGCAAACACTTAAGCCATCATGGCTTCTTACTTTGTTATGCAGAGTTCCAATTTGTTATGCAGATCCCGTAATTCCCCTGCCTCCTCCAGCAAGCTATTTAGCTCAGCTGCAATTTTGCCCACGGACCCTTTAAGCAGGAAGGGAACAGACCTAGGCTAGGATATGTGTGTGCATGCGCGCTCTCTCTGCCTGCTGCATCTCTGAGTAGAGCTGTTGGAGCAAAATGCTGAAGGGGCTCAAAACCCCAATGTGTCTTTTGTATTTTCCTCCACCCAAAAGGTCCCCCTCCTCCGCATCTCCTTCTTCTCCAACTCCCCTGAAAATGCGGGACCAATCCTGACAATTTTAAAACAAAAAGAGATTGCCCTGCAAGCAATGACCCCCCCCCATGAAAAACACCAGATATCAACAATTAAGGGTTTAAGTAAGGTTAAAAATATATATATACAAAAGTCACTCATAAAATAATATATAATGATGTAAAAATTATAATATATAAGATTTTGTGTGTTTCCTCTAACTTTTGTGCTTGACCATGCCCTTTGGTTGCCTGGCCACACCCTCTTGATCACACCTTCATGTTGCTTAACCCCATACCTCTTACAAATTCACCCATGTGTCCCTATTTTCATCTGTGAAATGTTGGAGGGTATGTTACTCCACTTACAGGTCTGGCCCCCGGGTTGAAGGGGGCCTGGACAAACCGCCATTGCTGCCTCCTGTGCCAGCACCACACACAGCAGTGGCGAGCTGCCTGTCCCACCCTTTGACCCAGGGGTGGTGCTAGGTATCAGAAAGATTCGGGGGTTCAGGCCCAGGGCAAAAAAAAAAAGCACATGTTTTCATATGCTAATTTACATATGCTCTAAAGTTTGTGTGTGTGTGCGTGCGTGCGTGCGTGCCTTGAAAGGACCCTGTATAGACAGGGGAGAGGAAGGCATTTGATTTCAGAAAGAAAGAAAAAACCAGGCAGAAAGATTGGGGGAGGGGGAGCAGGAGGTGAAGCACACATGGGCAAAAAGCCAGCTAATCCAGGGGGATCAGATGCAACAGAGATCATCAGGGCCCCTGGACCTTTATTTTAGCAAGTGCCCATGGACAGCAGGGTGGTGGGGCAGGTGGCCTCCCAGAGAGTCGGGGCTCCAAGTGAAAGATTCGGGGCTCCAGTCCTAGTGGGCCACCCCCTAACACCACCTCTGCTCTGGCCACTGCCTGCCCAGCAGGTAAGCTTGCGGGGGCAGGCAATGGTGCTCCGACCAGCGCTGAGAAGAGCAGCAGCAGATGAAGTGACTGCTGCCATTAACAACAACAACAACACACACCCTGGCCGGTTCCGGAGGCATTCTAGGGAAATAAAGATGGCAGTAAGATGGAGACTAGCCGAGCGCTTTCCTTGACAGCACTTGGCTGAGTGCCGCTGTCCTTAATCTGAAGGACAGAGAATATGTATGCCTGCAGGGACCAGTATCAGATTCTGCAGCATTTGCCTGGCATTTACCAGCGCGTAGGCCCAGGCCTGCCTTTTCTTGATTTCCAGCAAAACAGACATTGCAAATGGGAGTAAACCGCCCATCAGTAGGATGCAAACAAGGCAGCGGGGCAGGATTCTGATTTAAGAGATGGGCAGTGTGTGTGTGTGTGAGTGTGAGAGAATTAAGGCCAAAGGGAAGGAGGAAGGCAAAGTCTGCTTGGAAAGTGTGCAGTCTCAGCCTGAGGGAAGCCCGACAAACAGATGAGGGAAGAGATCAAGTTAGGATGGCAATAAGCAGAAAATTACACTGGGAAGATTGAGGATTCCAGGGTCACGCAGAGCATACAGGAAGTCTAAGGAAAGAATGTGCCCATTCTTTGGCTCTGGCACGCAAGTCTCCTCTTCCTTGAACACAGGTCATGCTAGAGCTAGCCCAAAGAAGATGAGCAGCAACATTAAGAGAGGCCTGAAAGCGGGGGTGGGGGTGGTGTTTATTTATTTTATTTATTTATTATTATATTTTGTTTTACAAAATGTTGTTTTACAAGGAACAGTTTTATGAGAGGAGGGAGATGAGAGGGAGCGCAGGGCCATTCCACCAGCCCTGCCAAGAGTATTTGTTAATATTCCCCCTTCTTCCCTCCCCATTCCTTTTTCCTTGTGTGTCGTGTCTTTTTAGGTTGTAAGCCTGCGGGCAGGGACTGTCTTGTTAATTGTTGTAAACCGCCCAGAGAGCTTCGGCTATTCGGCGGTATAAAAATGAAATTAATTAAATAAATAAATAAAGCCAGTATATGCACTGTGGCTGATGATTGCCTGCCAATAGATCGAGAACCACCACCTGCCCGATCCTGATTCAGGTTGGGGAAGCCATGTGTGGAGAAAGGGTTAAAAAAAACAACCCTTCCCCCTTCCCCCACAGTGCCAATGCTGCAATGAAAAGGGGAGGGCCCCCTGTGGCTGCTTTAAAGGAGAGTGCGGAAGGCCGCAGATCCAAGCAGGGATCCACCACATCCCCTTCCAGCCTAGGCCGCATCGATGCTGGTACCCCTTGATCTTCAGTTTCAGTAAGATTTAAGCAGACTGCAATCTGCTGCAGGTTCAGGGCTTTCAGAAGGGCTGCCCCATTGGAGGAACTCCTGCTGCCAGGAACTCCTGCCTGCTCCCCCAGGAAGGGAATCAGAGGGCCCAATCTGGGGGCATAACTAGGTAATTTTATACCCTGAATTTAATGGTCTTATGGGGGGCCCTTTATACATGCTTGTGTATTACATCCGTTGTGAAGCACGCAACTAACATGTCTCATCCCCCCACCCAATCGACCAAAATCCCATGCTTCACATCTGCTTCTTACATGGCTGATACGTTAGACCAAAACAGCAACAAAAAGGTCTGCCAAGCCTGATAAAAGCTATACTCTGACTGAGCATGTGCAGTTTCACATTTTCAACTCACTTCAACCATAGCACCATTGTGGCCACAAGAATAATATGGAGTTTGTCAGCCCAGGTGCTGACCTGTTTCCCGCTTCTCGTATCATTTGCCGCTCTCTGGATAGTCATTTGGGATTGGGAGTTCCCAGGGTTGCAGGGCCCTGGGGGGCTTGGCCCGAAAGTCCCGCCTCAGCTGCACTGCTGCACTCTCTCTCCACTTCAGTCCCAGCCTTTTTCTAATAACTTGACATCACATATGCTCATTTTGGCCTTTAAAACCCTGCCTTCCCCTCCAAACACTCACACACACACACAACACACACACACACACAATCCCCACAAAGCGGCTGACTCTTTTTGTTGTAATAAGTGAACACAATCGCTTCAGTCTCTGCGAGTGCGCAGCTGTACCCTAAAACTTCTGCGGCCCCGTGAAGCGAGTTAGGCCGGTTACCGTGTTTGACAAGATGTTGCGTTCCCTGCAAAACTGAGAAGCGGGTGGGGAGAGAGACACACCAGTCCTGCAATGTGGAATTTCAAATGAGATCTTTCCACACTGCAGCAGAGCAACATGAGGAGGAAAATGGTACTTTCAGCTGTCACCTCTTGAATAGGCATGCTAATGCTGTTTCTGTTATTTAAGCTCTCTAGCCTGTAATCATCCCATTTCTTGCCAGACGGGAAGTGTATCCTGTTTTATTAATATTATTGCTGAATTTGTGGTTTTTGAAAAGCTGCTGAACTGACATCCTTGGGCACTGACTGGCTTTTATTATTAAATAAATAGAACAGATTTATTATAGGCTGTAGATGGGGGCTGTTGATATTCCATTCACATGCGCGCACACACCATTTTTAAAAACTGCCATTCCTGTGTGGCATTGAAGGTGTGCATCCAGTTAGCTGAATAAAACAAAAACAACCCCCCCCCCAACTGAAACGCCATCATGCCCTCCCATTTCCCCTGCAGTTGTAGCACATTTGGAGGCTTGTGCCATGTGCTCACACCACAAACACAAATGATAAAACACACTTGACCTTTCAAACTCCTCGAACTTCTCCTGAAATTACAACTCTTTGAATATTGCACTCCGTTACATTATAAAAATGGTGGATACTATGCTGTATTTATTAGTGTGCCCCCAGAGTAGTGATTGCTTTGTTGGGGGGGAAATACTGACATAGTGGTGCCTCATAGATTAAAGGGACGCTAGAATAGATCCTACCTTTGATCAATTACTAGTTTTTAGAATTATTTTTTTTAAAAAAATCAAGTATAATTGTAATAAACTAATTTCAACCATAAATGTGATAGCTAGGACTATTATTTGCTCATTATATAAGCAGATGTAAAAATGCCAGGGATGTTGAAGAGTCCTTGGTCTCGAGTCACGAGTTGAGTCCGAGTCCTTGGTCCAAAATGGTGACTCATGAGTCACGAGTCACTCCCAAAGCTGACTCCACGAGTCCCTATTAAAATCAATGGGGGTTTTCTGGAACGGTGAGGTCTCATCACAATTCCACCCTCACTGAGCACCCGCTCCACTGGTGATGAACTTGCTGGAACCAGAAACACACTCAGAGCAGCCACACAGAGTAATCTCAGGTCCTTCTTCTGCCTCTCCCAAGTACGCAACACATCAGTCAAAATAAATCTTGACACACTGTTGGGGCTGCACTCCTGGTAGCCGTCCATAGTGGCCAAGCAGCGGCGCACCTTGCTTCCACGCGCTCTTCGTCGGCAATCACGCTCCTCTCCACTCCTTCTGGCACAGCCCAGGGATGTTGAAGAGTCCTTGGTCTCGAGTCCTGAGTCGAGTCTCGAGTCCCATTAAAAATATTGGGACTCGAGTCTGACTTGAGTCAGAGGGGGGACTCAGTCCGACTCACGAGTCGAGTCCTCGAGTCCGAGTCCCCATCCCTGAAAAATGCGCCTGCAATTAGGCAACACCTGTCACATCCTGAGCACCTTGACCCCACATTAAAAACATTTCTGCTGTCCCATAGACACAGACATCAACCTCTTTTATCAAAATGGAAAAAGAACCAAGGCTATTTCTGATATGCAAAGATGTGTAGAATGCTGATTTTCTCTGCACACAGAGACCAATGAGCGATCCATCTTGTTGTGTATCTGAAACAACCATGGATTTCTCATCAAGATACCAACCTCCACACCAGGAAAGGGTAACTTCTAGCCTACAGGTCCTCAGCCTAATTTCATCAGGTTGGGCACAGAGAGAGAAGCAGGAATACACTCGCACACACTTTAATAGATTCTCTTGGAGGAGTGGCTGTGGGAGCACGATCAGCTCCTGCACTTCCAAATGTTCCACTACACATGCTGTCAAATAGATTGTCAGCCTTGCCATCTTTGACAGTCCAATGAGCTGTTTGCAAAGGATGGGAATGCTGATTCCAAGCACGCCTTTGCCACCTCCCTCCCCGTCTTGGCTCCCTGTTCACTCTAGATCTGGGCCTCAGTGTGTTTGTGTATCTCTTTTTCTCTCTCTTCTGAAGTGTGTCTCTCCCCCCCCCCGCCCGCCCCGCCCCCCACTTTGCAGAGAAATGAGCCACAGAGGCTGATGTCTGCTAAGCCTTCTAGGAATAACATCCCTGCTCCATATTTGCATGCCTTTGTCATGGCTGCATAAGCAAAGAGCCCTGTCAGTTCAGTGGAGTGTTATGAATTAAAAGAGCCACTTGACTTGAAACATGATGAGAGCACTTGTTTCCTTCCAAACCAGCCAGCAAAAGACAATTAAATTACCGAATTAAAATGGGGGCGCCTTTTGGAAACCATTGATGACAACTAACCATTTTCCTAATAGAGTCAGCCCTTCAGCTCCTTTTCAAGATACCTGTTTTCCATTTGTGTTGCCCTGCTAAGCACCAATAGCATTAGTCACTCAGAAGAGGACTTGAGAGGCAGAGCTGAACCTAAAGACACAATAGGCATCATCAAGCCAAAGTAAAGTCACTTGCTGCCTGATCACATCCATGGCTACTCAGGAATAAGTGCTACCAAATTCAAAGGGACTGACTTTCTAGTATGCGTGTGTGTGCATAAGTTTGGATGGTGCCCAATGTGTCTTTTCTGTCCTTTTTACCAAACTTGCTCTGTTTACTATATTGGACCTGCGTTGTGCATCGAGATGTCTGTGTGTATAGGCTTACTCACACAATGGTCTGTTTTTAACAACAATCCCTTGTTTGTGAACACGATTTCACTCTAGTCTTCAGCTAGTGAATTGTCAGAAACCACCGCTGGGCTGCATCCTCCTGACCCAAAGTGGATCACAGAAGTGGCTTCACCACCATTGTTTTTTGTTCAGGATTTTTTTTTAAAGACAAAGAGAAAGACAGTTTGGGGGGGTGGCGGGAGAAAAACAATGAGAGAAGGAGAAAACACACATACACACCGGATAAAAATGGAGACAGTAAAAAAGAAAAGAAAAATGTGTCACATGTTGCCAATTGGGGGTTAAGGTAGGTCCTAGATCTGAAAGAGTAGTGCTGAAAGGGAACATCTGGGAACAGGGGTTAGGACTGAGTGGATGATCCAGGTTGGGTTACATGGGGAGGGGGGAACAGCTGCAGCAACAGATGAGGTTTTGATAGCGGCTGGAGACAGACAAAACTGCACTGTCTGGCATGAATGGTGTTTTATATGTGTGTAGGAAGAATGGAACTGTTTTAAAAAAAAATTACATTAAAAAAAGGTAACAAATATAAAATTACTATTGGGATGATTAAATAGGTCTATCAAATTTTGAAAACAATTTTCTTTTGCTTACAAGTGAAACTATGCTGAAAATAAATACAAACAAATAACCATGTCTGGGAAATTGCAGATTTAGACCAATGGTCCAGCAAGTTATTTCTGAGAGTAGGCCGCTAGGTGTGAGATCAAATGTGGTAGGCCTATTGTCTGTGTGTGTGGCGGGGGGGGGGGGGGCAGTTTCAGATAAAATTGCTTCATAATATGACAGAGAGCTTTGGCTGTTGGGCGGTATATAAATAAAATTAATAACAACAACAACAACAATAATAGGCTGGTCATCTACACAGCAGTATGATCACCGCCATGATTATGTAGGGATGATGGGCAGAGTTCAGAATTTCATAGAAGCGTGTGAGTAACCTCAAAGTGACCCTAGGTAATAAGCAAAAGAGTATCACTATATCCATGTTAACAAGAGTCAAAATAACCTCAATATCCTTGATCATGTACACAAAGCCTGCATGGAGTTAGTTCTGCTTCAAGCCAGAGGAAAACAGACATTGGTCCAAGTTCATGTGCCTAACTATATTTTCCTTGGCAATAATATCAAAGGCTGAGAAAGGTCTGGGAACCATGTTTTGCTGCTGGCTATGGGTCAAATCCTGCTTCTGAGTTTACACTGCTGCCACCGCGGAGAGAGGCTGGCATGGGACACATGCAATTATTCCATAAAGCAATCTGTTTCAGTTTTTATCAACAGAGAGTCGTCATGTATATTAATGAAGGTCATTCTGAGGGAAAGATGCTGCCTGTTAAAATTATTTTCAATTTTCTTTCTAACTTGCAAAATTAAACCTAATTGAATACGAATAGAAGGTTTGGTGTGCCTTGACAGTCTGCCTGGCTTGTTGCAAATTTCCTGTGATGGTAGGCAGAATTTAAAAAGAAGCAGCAGCACCATCTTTTTCTTTTCATCATGTGATCTTTTATTTTTGTAAAGAGCTGTTCTGCTGCTTTCATTTTATCTGTTTCTAGTTCTCTGCACAGGGCATTTTTGAAACATTTCATGTGCATCTTTATTTCCTACAGCCGATTCATTCCACTTTTTAAAACTATTTCTTTTTCCTCCCTGTGAAAATTGTTTAACCCAAGAACAAACCATGGGTTAAAAACTCTGGGTTGTTTCTCTCTCTCTGGGTTTGGACGTCACAGCGAACAACCTAGGAAGTTGAATTGTTTAGCAAAGCAGAAATGGTCAACTGGCCGGGAGCCAGCAGCACACTCACCCGCTCCCAAGCACTCTCAAACAACCCATGGGTTGTGAACCATTGGTTGTTTAATCGTGTGACTTCACCATCAACTTTTTTTTTTCTCCCCCCTTGCCAACTTGCTTTTTGTAACATCTTTTCTGGTGCGGAAATCTGGAGATCTCGAAAGTTTGCACATTTGGGGGGTATTTTGGTAGGCGTAATAAAGGTAAAGTATTTTGGAAGGGATCTTGAATCTCTTTACTATCAGAGGTCATCAGACCTTTATTTATTTATTTATTTATTATTTTTATGCCCCGCCTTTTTTCCTGCAAGGAACCCAAGGCAGCTTACATAATCCTTCTCCTCCTCTCCATTTATCCTCACAACAACCCTGTGAGGTAGGTTAGGCTGAGAGTCAGTGACTGGCCCAAAGTCACCCAGTGAGTTTCATGACTGAGCAGGGACTAGAACCCGGATCTCCCAAGTCCCAGTCCAACACTCTCACCACTACACCACATTGGCTCTTTACCCATCAGAGGGTACAAGATCCCTGAGTGGTCATTCAGACCAACCCAAACCCATAACAATATAAATGATACCATGACTGTTATTTTGTAGATGAAGAAGATTCATTCACAAGAGTTCAGAATGACACACAAATGACCTGAAATAGTATGGATTATAGCAGTGGGGGGTCCCTGCTTACATTGGTAAGTATTGTGGATTCTGGATGACAAACTATGAAATAACTTTGGGTATTCTGAGTCATATGAGCAGCGGTACATTAGATTCCTGGATGTCCATCCTGACAGTATATTGAATTTGTGAATATAATAACGATACACTGGTGGCACCAGAACGTTGAGGGGGGCACAGAAGGGGCACAGTGCATTTTGGGAGGGGGTTGAGCGTTGTCCCATATGTTAGAATTCCAAAAGAGAAATATTGGCTTAATTTTATATTAATGATTCCAGCTTAAACCGTATCTTCTGTGAAGTAAGTCCTATTAATTTTGATGGTGTTCGCTTTCAATTAAGCATGCTTAGGGTTGCAGCCTTATCTCTATGGTCAGCTGTCCTTAATAGTGGCTCAGCCAGAGTGATCACTGTCTTACTGTTCCCTCCAGGGCCGGTGCTACCATTAGGCAAACTAGGCAGCTGCCTAGGGCGCAGGGCTAAAGAGGGCGCCAGAAACACCTTGAAAAAAAATACAGCGCTCTCAAGTGGGAAGGGTGGGGCGCTAAATATCTGATCTTGCCTAGGGCACCAAACTGCCTTGCACCGGTCCTGGTTCCCTCCAACAGCACAATTCTTTACTTCTGCCATCTAGTCTTTTAGTCATTCTGTACATTACATAAGCTGGAGGTAGTACACCAGGGGTGGGGAACCTCAGGCCTGGGGGGCCAAATACAGCCCTCCTGGGGTCCCAATCTGGCCATCCTCCTAACCACCAATTATTTGGGTGGTTTCCTGGTTTTTGTGCAATTTCCCCCCATTCTAAAATGTTGAAATGCCTCAGGAGATTGGCTTAGTTACCGTCAGTAAGAGCTTCAATCTAAAATATGCGGCTATTTTGTTTTATTTTTGTATTTTTGTCCCAACCCTTTTGTCTTCAGCATCCACCCACCACTGGAATGCAGGCCCCGAGGGCCTCTCTGAAGCTGAATTCGGCCCTTGGGCTGAAAGAAGTTCAATCAATCAATCAATTTATTATGCAGTCACAGACCCATTAAAACAGACAAACACAGAGACATAAAAAATTATCCATTACACAGCAATCACAAGCATAATAATTAATATCTATATGTGTTTGACCTATATGGGCATAGTTACAACACAAATAAAAATAAAAACATCAAATGCATATTGCTATTAGGATCAATTTGTTAAAACCCGTTAAAATTGTTAAAATTACACAGTATACTACTGAGGATAAAAATATAAAATATTACAATTAAAATTAAGAAATCAACTTGCGAGACCTCTGAGCAGAAAAGAGAAACTTGGCCACTGACTCTGTCTTTGACTTATTTGTACCAGCCAATAAATGTTCCAGATATTGTTCCGGTGTTCTTCCAGGGCATTCTTCCATAATAGGGGGAAGTAGTCTATTACGTTCTTCTCTATAAAGGCCACATTAAAAAAAAGACATGGCCTAAAGTTTCGAGTACTTCATTTCCACAGAGACACAAACGTTCCTCATAAAGGACACCCTGATAACAGCCTTCCAATATTGCAGAAGGAAGGCAATTGAATCGAACCCTTGAAAAGACATGACGATACTTGGGAATAGTCAGATTATCCAGATATCCGGCATAGTTAGGAAATTCAAAAGTTAAGCTAGAGTGCAATGGAGAACATGATGAAATGAAATGAAATTTATTTTGGTCACAGACCAGTACAACACAAAAACAACAATAAAAATGTTGGTAAAATACATAAGATCATTGTGGTGAACACAACAGTTCCAAACTATGTCTAAAAATATTATTCAATAAAACCATTCAGCATCAATTTTCTTTCGCTTATGGCAGCCACACAAAAGCTAGCCACTTTTAGGGTAACTTGAGAATCCTGATCCAACAGAAGGTACTTTAAATAATATTCATTGGATCTACCAGGGATTTGTTGTATAATAGGGGTAATAAATGCATGGCGCAAATCCCGATTGAAAGAGCAGTACAGCAGAACATGGCCTACGGTTTCCACTGCTCTCATCCCACAGGGACATATGTGTTCTTGGTAAGGGATACTGCCAAACCTTCCAGCTAGTAGGGCTGAAGGCAGAACATTAAACCTGGCCAGGGTGAAAGCTTTCCTAAATTTGGGAATATTCAGATCAGCCAGATAATTTGCATGCACAAATGCCCTCCCATTGTCTCTAAAGTCAGGATACGTTAACGCCAGATTTGGGTGATATTGTAATTCCACATCCCTGATACGCTGCTGGATTATTACTTTAGCTTTTTCATAGCCCAGAGATACTAGGGAAAGAAATTCAACACTCCTGCAGTAGACTGAGGACTTCTCCACATGATGCTTTTAACTCACCACTTTACCGAGGCTTCTGCTTCTGGATTCTTTGCGGGATTAAAACCACGTTTACACATGGTTTTTCCTAGGGTTTATCTTTCTCTGCCTTTCTATATGTTCCATTACACAACCACAAGGTGGTGCTGTGGTATAGTGAAACTGCAAAAATACACAGAGCTTCTCATTCCAGTTCATTCCATCCTTGGAAAACAATTTTCTCAATCTAAAAAAAGCTGCAGAGGAGGATGACATCGTGTAAAGCGCCCGAAAACTACTGTGAGTGAGGAATCAACAGCGCACAATAAATGCTTCCTGTAGAGAAACCCACAGATGGGAGAATGCTGTACTGTACCATATCAGACTGTAGGCAGGGGGTGTAGGTCACATTTTCTAGTGCTGCCCTATGTTGTTGGGTTGTTTTTTAAAACTAACAACACCCCCCCTCCCCTCATGACTTAAAACAAGCACAGCAGGGAGAAAAGTTTAGTTTAGTCCTCTCACTGACTCATAGTCTCCAACTGCCCTGAAAATGTGGGAAAGTCCCCCAAAACCCTTAAGCCATCATGCTTCTCATTTTGTCAGGCAGAGTCCCGAATTCCCCTGCCTCCCACAACTGCAAGCTACTTTAAATTGTCTTAAAGGGGCCATGGGCAAAATTGCTAAAACGTTTAGCTTAGCTGCAATTTTCCCCATGGCCCCTTTAAAAGACAACAAGCAGGGAGGGAACAGATGTGAGGGTGTGTGCACGCGTGCGCACGCTGGCCTAGACCAACAGAGAGGTGAATGAGGGAATTTATCACACGATTTCTATCTTTACATTGCCAAAGATTTTATTTCCTAACAGAGTTGACTCTTTGCCTCTAACAGGTGAGGTTTCAGTGTCAGAAGGAAATGCAACTAACTTCCCCTTCTCTCTGAAGCTCCATGTTTGGGGTTGTGGGGTGGGTGGGTAAGCTTCACCTGTTGAATTTGTGCCAGTCCTGATAATTTTAAAACAAAAAGAAAGAGATTGCCTTGCAAGCACTGACACCCCCTCCCAAGAAAAACACCAGATATCAACAATTAAGGGTTTAAGTAAGGTAAAAACGATATTACAAAAGCCACTTATACAATATTATAAATAATATATAATATAATACAGTAATACCTTGGATTGCAAATAACTTGGTCTGAGAGCGTTTTGCAAGACAAGCAAATTTTTAAAATAAATTTTGACTTGATAAACAAGTGACGTCTTGCAAGACAAGTCGTAGGGATGTAACCACTTGCCTTGAGCGGGCGTAGCGGGCCGAAATCGCCCCGCTCACGCCCGCCAGAGACTCGCTTTGATAGAATGTTTTGGATTACAAGCACGGTTCCGGAACGAATTATGCTCTCAATCCAAGGCATTACCGTAATGTAATAATTATGATATATAAGATTTTGTGTGTTTCCTCTAATAACTTTTGTACTTGACCATGCCCTTTGGTAGCCTGGCCATACCCTTGGCCACGCCCTCATGTTGCCTCTTGATCACACCTTAATGTTGCTTAACCATACCTCTTACAAATTCACACGTGTGTCCCTATTTTCATCTGTGAAATGTTGGAGGGTATGCTGATTTGCTAGTCTAATCCATGCAGGAATATTTTTACAAGGGGCAACATTTTGTATATATATAAAACCCTCATCTGTCATCTGAAGCGACATGTCCCAATGTCGATGTGCATGTTCTGTACATCTGCAATTTTCATCTGCAGGATGTGTAGGATTCCCCTTAGTGCAAAGACGGTTGTTGCTGAAAGTCCCATATGTACAAGGGATACCAAAACTAATAAAAGGGCTTCATTCAGGGATGACTCCAGAAAGAGTAGTATTGGGGAAGTGGCACAGACCATGATAAGGGGAGCATACTAGGGTCACGCTCTATGTTGGATCTTCATATAGTGTGACAGAAAGTTGGGGGGAAGAGAAAGGGATAGCAGGAAATCTTGGCGGGGGGCGGGGGGGAGAGCCTGCTGCAATACATGTTTACCTTGCTACCACCTTGTGGTCAAAAGGCAAAAGTGTTTCTTTAGAAAAGTTGGAAATTCGCATGCTCCAGCTTCGTGTTTTTGGGTGTGGTTCCAAGATGGATGCCAAACTGATAACTGGAAGAAGAGAGACCAAGACCAGCTGTTGTTTCACCTTGCTGATGTAGCCTAACCATGCTATTACCTGCTACCCCTCATAGCCATCCCTGCCTTTCCACTGACTCTGGGCTTCCCTATGTTATAAAAATTATAACCCCCCACCTTGGGGAAAGGTTGAAATTCACCTTTTCAGAAGGAAACTGTTTTGCAAGAAATCACAGGCTGCTTTAAATCCTGCTGCAAAAGATAATCATGGTTGTTGGCTGGCAAAGAGCCCCAAGAAGAACAATAAGTAATAGAGAAGAATCTAAGTGAGAAAAAGATTCAAGGGTGAAGCTACCGCTTATCTAGACATTCTAGGCAGGAATGTCCTCATACTTATGAAAAGTAGTTTGTCAGCCAAAAGCAGCCCCCCCCCCCCCCAGTTCAGTACATTTTCACTTGCGCTTACTTCCCAGGGCATCTGCGTGTGCT
This sequence comes from Shinisaurus crocodilurus, assembly GCA_021292165.1. Classification (NCBI taxonomy): domain Eukaryota; kingdom Metazoa; phylum Chordata; class Lepidosauria; order Squamata; family Shinisauridae; genus Shinisaurus; species Shinisaurus crocodilurus. Next base: position 126,507,565 of record CM037876.1, read on the forward strand.
CAGGAGTACTTTTTCACTTACTCAGTAAAACTTCTCATGACATCTGCACATGTCAATGAAAAGTTGTATAAAAGGCATAGTCAAATAAGAGTGCTTTGGACATCAGCTTTGAGGCTCCTGCTCCTGCTGTCCCTATTTCATGAAATAAAGCTGTTTCCAAGATCCAGATCCAGCTTCTCATCTGTTGTGTTCTGATTGGGCTAAAACACACCAGGTTCTCTGAACCGCATATTTGCAACATCTACATCAGGCGCTTACCCCGCTGCTTTTCCGAGGCTGCTTCCGTTTTTCTTTGCGGGAGTAAGATTGCCGCAGTTACACATGGCTTTTTTCCGGGGGGTTTCTTTCTTTCTCTGCCTTTCTATATATTCTGTTAACCAAGCACAAGGTGGCGCTGTAGTACAGCTGCAGTATTCCAGATGTTTGGTTGTACACGAGGCCTTTGTCCCTGTTTAAAATTTAATAACTGACTTTCCTCGCTCAAAAAAAAAAAAGCTGCGAAAATAGCTGGAAAGCACAGGAGAGGCCCTGGAGGATGACGAGGTCGTGAAAAGGCCCCACAGACTTCTGTGAGTGAGGGATCACGAGTGCACAATAAATGCCTTGTGTAGAAAAGCCCTTTGAATCAGCCACTAAATCATCTGCTCTCTACTGCTTCCAGGGATGGGGACTCGGACTCCAGGACTTGACTCGTGAGTCGGACTGAGTCCCCCCTCTGACTCGAGTCAGACTCGACTCACAATATTTTTAATGGGACTCGAGACTCGACTCGGGACTCGAGACCAAGGACTCGTGTTCTAAAATCGTGTTCCTCAAATGCAACATGGATAGGTTTTAGGAAGTACAGCAAGTTTATTTTTTAAAATCATTTTTCTAAAATGCAACCTTTCAGACATTTTGGGTTTGGCTGCCTCTGCCTGCCTGTTTGGGGTTCCCAGCCTCCTCTGCCTGCCTGGTCTCTTCTTAACCAGTTCCACAGTTTGAATTGTCCAAGACAAAGGCCTCTGCCTGCCTGTTCTGGGGTTACCTGCCTCCTCTGCCTGTCTGATTATTTTGGGTTTGTCTGCCTGGTCTGTTCTTGCCAAAATCAGTTGCAGAGTTTTGAAATAAAAAGGCACACTTGTGCCTAGAATTTATTTAAGCCACACATCTGAAATAGCCTTATTTTGTTGAGAAAAAACCCCATTGATTTTAATAGGGACTCGTGGAGTCAGCTTTGGGAGTGACTCGTGACTCGTGAGTCACCATTTTGGACCAAGGACTCGGACTCGGACTCGAGACTCGGGTCCAAAGACTCGTGACTCGACTTGTGACTCGAAACCAAGGACTCTTCAACATCCCTGACTGCTTCCTGCTGACTCCTTTCCAGCTCTTTGAGTCTCAATGCTTTAATATTTTAGTTCTGATTCTTCACCCCTCCTTCAGTGTTCTATGTTTTCACTCTCCTATTCTTTCCTGAGCCATTCACAAACCCCACTGTATGCCTTTTCTGCCTACCATTTGTACACTGTTGCTATTTTTCCAGGTCTAGACTAGACTCTATTTTCCAAAAGTGTCCTATCATTTTCTTCCAGATCCAATTTCCCCCTTTTTTAATTTCTTTTCACTGTGGCTAGACTAAAAAATGTTGTCTGATGAATAATTCTTAAATCAAGCAAAAACTTATTAAAGAAGGTCTTCCTAATCCTCCTCCTCCTCCTGTTGCTTGAGTACCACCTACTATAAACAAATCCTTATAAATATAAATCCTTCAGCACCATAAAAAACCATCCCCCTCCCATATCATCCATAATTCAGTCCCATTCTGTCATCTGACTTTTGCTTTTCCTATTAACTGCTCAGAGTTTGATTTGCAGTGGAATATGTTGTTTGATGTTTAAGCCTATATACATACCAAAACAAACCAAAACAAGCAACATTGATCTCCTGTGCTTGGCAGATTACCTTTTATATCCTTTCTAGGACTACAAAAGTAACACATATTATTTTCAGCTTTGGGACACTTCTCTCAGATTACTTCCCCCCCCCCCCATCCATCTAGAAAAAAAGTTTTATCTTGCTTCAATGAACTTACCACAGTATTTTGCTTGATGCATGTTGGAATGATTGTTTTATGGCTGTCATTACTTGTGTGAAGTTGTCAGAGTGAGAGAAAGAAAGGCTTTATTTTGCCCACAAAATATGAGTTCCAGAAGCTGGAATCAAATGTGCGTAGCTAAATGGACACTGATAGACCCCAACGAATCTCAGGCCTGCTGAGCCAACTGTTGACACACTAGCAACTTGAATTTAGACCACAAAACTCACTTCAGGTGCAATCCTATGCCTGTTTAGACAGAAAGAAGTCCTACCTAGAAGTCCTAGGATTGCACCCTTCATTTCAGTCCATCAAATGAATCATACATTAATTCCAGTTTGGATAGGTGCCCAACCCCTCCTCCACTCCAGTTTTCTTGGTAAACTCCAAGTGAAGTGTGGTTTCTTCTGATGAATCGTTTCTTGATGTTTGGTAAGCTCACTATGATGCAGTTAAGGAACCCCTGAACTATTTAATATAGGGGTCTAATAGCAGGACACACAAAAAAGAGGTGTGCATTGGGAGAGGATCACATGCAGCTGGAAGTTTGCTTGCTTTCTGCCACAGGAGTCCCCACTGCAGAAGAGACAAGCAATGGCTTGTCTCTTTGGCAAGGGCAGCATGATTCTCCCTTGCATTTACATATCCTTTCATTGGATCATTCCAGCACCTTGGCCTGAGTAAAATCTAAAATGTTCACACGTGTCATGTGTTTTTGATGTCCTAGCTGAGGCAGTGGATATTGTGAATGTGTGAAAGGGAGTAGCTCTCCCCTCTGATGCAGCTGTGGTTTCTGTGGCAATTATCACCAGCACCATGCTCCCCAAATGAAAAAGGGGCTCTTTAAATTTTTATTTTGCCCTTTCTCCAAGGAGCTCGAGGTGATGTACACATCACAGTCTGCCCCCACCATGTTATCCTCAACAGCAGCCCTATGACTAACCTAAGGTCATCCAGTGAGCTTCATAACAGGATCGAACCTGGGTCTTTCTAGCCTAAGTCAAGCACTCTGTCCACTACACCACACTGCCTCCCAACCCAGTGCCAGGTAGGCATTTCTCTGCAATTTGGGAGCTTTCTCCAAAGGTTGCTAAGGCATTTTGCTTGTTAAATTATTTGCAGTTGTAAATTGGAGGCACTGACTGTGATGGATCTAATTTAGCTACCGTAGATGCAAAGCAGAGGTGATTATCTTGGCAACTCCCTGTATGTATTCATGGGGATGGGCCTGCCAAAATGTGAGCAGAAAGTAGGATAGTTTGTGCAGGCAGTGAAGTGAGAACATGGTTTCCCTGCACACCCATAGCTCTATGTTTTTCAGTCTGTTCAGATATTTTCCTAAACTGCTGCTGACCAATTATCAGAAGCCTTGGCAATGGCTTTTTAATGAGATTTTGACTGTCCATCACCTGCCATTTAACTAATTAACTGATGAATCGTTTAATAAAAAGTCAGATGATTAACCAATGTAGTTCAGTTCAATGAAATCAAAAGTTTTCAGTGTAAGCCATTCCGGGAGCCTTTTTTGGCTGAAGAGCGGGGTAAAAATGCTGTGACTAAACTGGAGATTCAGCCTGGGATTGTATACGTGCAAAGCAGGTGCTCTCCCACAGAGCCATTCCCCTTGCCACACTGCTCAAGTCGTCCCATGCAAATGCCCCACTTTGCAGTGCACATGAAGGTGCCTTGTCTGTAAGAGTTCCCATTTCAGAACGCCTCTTCACCTAGACAGGTGGCACATCTGAGAGCAGCCACAGAAATCCATGACTGGCAGGGGCTAATACAGCGTAGTGGCTAAACCAGTGGTTATTTGTGGCCCTCCAAGTGTTTTGGCCTACAACTCCCATGATCCCTCACCCAGGCCCAGCACAAGCGCTCTTGCCCCCTGAAGCAGAAGAACTTGTGCCGCTGCTGCGTAACCCTCCCTACCGCTGCAGCAGAAGCCTCCCTCCCTGCCGCCGCCAGCCCCAGCCCGGGGAACCCATCACCTTTCCTTTGCTGCCACGCAGGGTCTCCCCGGGTTGGGGCTGGTGGCGGCAGGGAGGGAGAGTTGCACAGTGGCAGCAGGGAGGGTTGAGATCTCGGTGGCTCTGGGCTCTCGCAAGATCTCAGCCAAGGTGTCGGCCACGTGCCGAGATCTCACGAGAACCCCAGAGCTCCACAGCAACAGAGGACCGGCGGCTGTTCTGAACAGCCCGGCTGTTTTCTTGCTGCGGCAAATGCCACGGTGGGAAAGCAGCTGGTGGGGCTCTCTAGAGTACCCGCTGGAGATGGTGGTGGGCTCTCCAGGCTGGGGCTGGGGGAGCAGCGTAATTCGGTGCCCTCCAGATGGTTTGGACTACAACTCCCATCATTCCTAGCTAGCATGGCCAACGTGCTGATTGGGGAAGGCTGTATTACACAGTCCCCTCAGCTGACTTCTTCTTTCTTTTTAAATCCCATTTCATGATACAAACAAACAATGGTTCTTCTAAGAACCTTGGGATCAACCATGGCGTGTTTGTTTCTTCATCCCAACAGTCCTAGGGACAGTCCTAGGTGTCACCTGAGATCTTAACAGCACCGGGTACAGCCTAATTTGAATATCTGCAGCCTCCTCCCACATTCCCTCTTAAGACTCTGCCCATGCAGACTTCATGACTTGGGCAAGTCAGCCTTTCTCCCTCTCCCCCATTCTCCACACAACCTGCTTTTTGTAACATCGTGCCTGATGAAGAGATCTTGAAAGCTTGCACGTGTTTTGGTGACGTTCGAGTTGACCTAACAGAGTAGCCTTCCCCAACCTGGGGCTCTCCAGATGTTTTGGACTACAACTCCCAGCATTCCTGACCATTGGCCCTGCTGGCTGGAGGCGATGGGACCCAAAGAGCTTTTCTACAGGAGGCTGTTAATCGCTGTATCTCCTTCCTGTTTTGTCACAGAACTGAGATCCGAGCTCTACACAAAGAGCTTTTCCTTTCCTGCTTTTCTGCTACTTAACCTCTAGGTCAGTGTTCTCCAACCTTGGGTCCCCAGATGTTTTTGGCCTACAACTCCCAGCATGCCCCACCCAAGCTTGGAGAACACTGCTCTAGGTGGTATAGTGGAATAGTGCAAATACACAAGCAGGAAAATACATTTTCTTTCACAGTACCCCATTTCCCCCACACTAACCCCTCCCCCGGGAAAGTGCTCTTAAAAATCAGAAGCGAAACTGGAGGATAACATCATAGTTTAAAGAACCCATAAACAACCACAACTGTGGATGCAGAACCTCTTCCAGCCCGAGGGCCAAATTCCATTTCGGAGAATCTCTCGGGGGACTCATTCCAGTGGTGGGCGGGGCTGAAGAACAGGGGGCAGGGCCAAAAGTACCAGCACATTTTAGCTTAAAGCTCTTACTGCCAGTAATTAAGCCTTGGGAGCGGCATTTCAACCTTGTAGAATGGGGAGAAGGGACTACACAAAAGCTGGGAAAATACCAAACGATTGGTGGTTGGGGAGAAGGGGGTGGAGCCAGGGGAAGGGGGCATGGCTATGTGAGGAACCCACCACATTTGGCCCCAGGCCTGAGGCTCGGCACCCCTGCCTTTAAAGGGATTGTGCAGCTGTTCCATATTTTTCTTTTTTTCCTCTTATCTGCAGTAAGAGAAAAGATAGAAGAACATGTAAGAAACGGGGAAGTCATGAGTAGAAGACATTGTCTTTGAGAAATCATGGAGGACAGGTGAAGTGCCAGACGACTGGAGGAGGGCAAATGTTGTTCCCATCTTCAAAAAGGGCAAGAAGGAGGAACCTGGGAACTATAGGCCAGTCAGTCTGACATCAATCCCTGGGAAGATTTTTGAGCAGATTATAAAGAAGTCAGTCTGCAAGCACCTTGAAAACAATGCAGTGATTACTAGAAGCCAGCATGGATTTGTCAAGAACAAATCCTGTCAGACTAATCTGATCTCATTTTTTGATCGGGTAACCTCCCTTGTGGACTGTGGGAATGCTGTGGACATAATATATCTGGACTTCAGCAAAGCTTTCGACAAAGTGCCTCATGATATCCTGATTAGTAAGCTAGCTAAGAGTGGGCTAGATGGAACAACTATCAGGTGGATCCAGAATTGGCTACAGAATCGGACTCAAAGAGTGCTTATCAATGGTTCCTTCTCAAACTGGGGAGAGGTAACAAGCGGGGTAACACAGGGCTCGGTCCTGGGCCCGGTGCTCTTCAACATTTTTATTAATGACTTGGATCAGGAGGTACAGGGAATGCTTATCAAATTTGCAGATGACACAAAGTTGGGTGGAATAGCTAATACTCTGGAAGACAGAAACAAAATTCAAAGTGACCTCGATAGGCTGGAGCGCTGGGCCGAAAACAACAGAATGAAATTTAATAGGGATAAATGCCAAGTGCTGCACCTAGGGAGAGGAAACCAAATGCAGAGTTACAGAATGGGGGACACTTGGCTCAACAATACTACAAGTGAGAAGGATCTTGGAATTGTGGTAGATCACAAACTGAATATGAGCCAGCAATGTGAGGTGGCTGCAAAGAAGGCAAATGCTATTTTGGGCTGCATTAATAGAAGTATAGCTTCCAAATCGTGTGAAGTGATAATTCCCCTTTACTCAGCACTGGTTAGGCCTCATCTTGAGTACTGCGTCCAGTTCTGGGCACCACACTTTAAGAAGGACGTAGACCAGTGCTTTTTTTCTGGAGAAAAGGGTACCGGAACTCTTGGATTACATTTCCTCGGGAGTAGATGGCGATTAAATTGTAATGCAATTAATAGAAGAAAAGGTGCTGGAACTCAGTTCCGGTGAGTTCCACCAGAAAAAAAGCCCTGACGTAGACAAACTGGAGAGGGTTCAGAGGAGGGCAACAAGGATGATAAAGGGGCTGGAAACAAGGCCCTATGAGGAGAGACTGAAAGAACTGGGCATGTTTAGCCTTCAGAAGAGGAGACTGAGGGGAGATATGATCGCACTTTTCCAGTACTTGAAGGGTTGTCACACAGAGGAGGGCCAGGATCTCTTCTCGATCATCCCAGTTTGCAGGACACGGAATAATGGGCTGAAGTTACAGGAATCCAGATTCCACCTAGACATCAGGAAAAATTTCCTGACTGTCAGAGCAATAAGACAATGGAATCAACTACCTGGGGAGGTGGTGAGCTCTCCCACTCTGGATGCATTCAAAGTGCAGCTGGACAGCCATCTGTCAGGGATGCTTTGACCTGGATTCCTGCATTGAGCAGGGAGTTGGACTCGATGGCCTTGTAGGCCCCTTCCAACTCTACTTTTCTATGATTCTATGGTCCTCTGTGCACCCCACCCCCTGGTAAACCTCTGTGAATGAGGCAGGGAGATGGCAACATAAAAACCTTGTCTGGAAGCACTCTCAGACCATATCTAGCCCAGCATTACCTTCACTGACTAAGAGTGGGCTTCTCTAATTGAGGCTTTTAACCCTCCACTTTACCGAGGCTTCTGCTTCCGGATTCTTTATGGGATTAAGATCGGCTCCTTTACACGCATTGTTTTCCGGGGGGGGGGGGGGGGGTTCTTTCCCTGCCTTTCTGTATGTTCCACTACACAACCACAAGGTGGCGACATAGTATAGCAGAATGGCTAAATACACCAGGGTTTCATGCCGCTATTTCCAAATAATACCAGACTTTCCTCATTCTAAGAAAAGCTGCAGAAATGGTTGCAAAGCATGGGAGAGGCCCTGGAGGACAACAATTTTGTGTAAAGCACCTGTAAAGTACTGTGAGTGAGGAACCATGAGCGCACAATGAATGCCTCATGTAGAAAAGCTCAGTGACTCTCCAGGGTTTCTGGCAGAGGTCTTTTTATATCCTTGCTGCCAGAGAGCCTGTAACTGGAGCTTCCGGGTGTTGAACCTGGGAGTTTATATATGCATATCATAGAGAGCTCCTTCAAGCAGCGGATGGAGGGCAAAGTCCAAGAGAAGCCGGGCTGAACTTCACCTGCCCTGCGTCCTCTCCCCAATGGGAGAAGGTACAGTGCTGCTGAAGCGGCTTTGCTGCGTTTGGGCCTTTTCCAATGGGAGAAACCCACCGTGCAGCAAAGCCGGCTCCCAGCCGGCACAGGGGATGGGTCATCCACCCGGCATGCCAGCCGGGGACCAAATGACATGAGTGGGTGTGGCATCGCCCCATTGGCGTCATTCAGCCCATGAAGGGCTGGGGGTAGGGTCATCCAGCCCTCTGCCTGAATTCACTTGCCCACCCCTGTCAAATACTGGGCCCTCCCCATAGCATATTCTGTTGTTGTTGTTGTTGTTGTTAATTCCTAACACCGAAAATTGCAGGACCGGTGTGAGATGCAACCCATATTCCAACACATTTAATGTGACCTTGATGTTCAGAAGAAATAATTCTAAAGTTGTCATTAAAATCATTCAATGCATTGTTTCTAATGCATTGAATTGTGGGAGAGATACTTCACAGAGCCAAGAGCTGAGGGAAACTTGAACGTCAACTGAGCTGGTTCATCCATGGATCATTCCGCCTCCCCCGCCATATCAGCTTTGAGTGACAGCATGAAACTGTCACAAAATCACAAGAAGTTTCAACATCCATTTCCCCCCATATAATTTCCTAACTGTTTGTGAACTTGAATGAATGTTAAGCTTGTTACAATGGCAGAGGGTATATGCCTGCTCTCATCTTCCTGTCACTTACTAATTTTACCTGCTTTTCTATCTTGTATTTGTTTGTACCCTCTTTGCCTTCCCTTCTTTAGCATTGGGCAGAAATAGCATTGGGCTATTTCAGATGGCAGCGTTTGCAGGACTAATGTGCAATTTTTCATACATGTGTATCAGACGTCTTAGTGCTATATATCGGACGTTTATACTACAGAGTCAAGTATGAGGCTTTGCCGTGTACAAACAGTTCTGCTGTTTCAGTGCCTGGTGATAACAGTGACCTTAGCCGAACTCTGCCTGTTTTACACCTATACAAATGTTGCTATCCTTGCGCAGGCTAATCCTATAGCATGTCTTGTCACTCTGACCATGTGACACCCTACACTGGCTTCCTGTCTGCTCCTAGATCTTGCACAAGTTTCTTATCCTTTCCATTAAAAGCATCCATGGTCTTGTCTCCCTCTCCTTCCACTCTTCTATCTCAACACGTCCCTCCCCATGACCTTCGCTTGTCTGGCTCCACCAGCATCAGCCATCCAAAAGTCTCCTTCTCCTTCAAAGGACTCCACTCATTCTCCCTTGCTGCCCCTTATGCCTGGAATTGCTTCCCAGAAGGCCTCTGTGTGACCACCTCCCTTCCTTCAAGTTCCTTCTCAAAACAGATCTTTTCCAAGAAATCTTTGCAACAACCTCTGGATCAGGGCTCTCCAACCTTGGGTCCCCAGATGTTGCTGGCCTATAGCTCCCAGCATACTCAGCCAGCATGGCTAATGGCAAGGGATTCTGGGAATTGTAGTCCAGCAACATCTGGGGACCCTAAGGTTGGAGAGCCCTGCTCTGGATCCTACTACCTGATAAATCAGGGGTGGGCAACACATAGTCTGTGGGCCACATGTGGCCCCTGGAGGCTGCCTGAGTGGCCCACTGTAGATGGCCTGCCACCCAGTTCCTCCTCACTGCCCATACTGCTGCCCCTGTTGCTCAGGGCAGGCAAGGAATAGTTTTCCCCGCACGCCCTGCATAGCAGCAAAATCAGGCTCCTGCCAGCTCTTTGGTGGGCTGGAGAGAGCCCAATCCTGCAGAGAAATGGGTGTGCAAGGAGGACTTTCTTCATGTGCCTGTTTCCCAGCAGAACCAGTTCTGCTGGAAAATAGGGCATGTGGGGATGCCTCTCCTTGTAGGCCCCATTCTGAAGCAGAATCAGGGCCCCATCAGCCCGCCAAACAGTTGCTTGGAGGGCTGATGGGGGCAGATTCTGCTGGGAATCAGCTGATTCTGCTGGGAAACAGGTGTGTGGGGATGATGCTCTTTATGCACCTGTTTCCCAGCAGAAGAATGCTGGTCACTGGTGCTGGAAAAGAGGGCATGCAATGAGAGTTATCCCCATGTACCTTCTTCTTTCTTAGCACGATTGCTGGGAAGAGGTAATGGGTAAAGCCAGGGCCGGTGCTACCATTAGGCCAACTAGGCGGCTGCCTAGGGCGCCGGGCTAAAGGGGGCGCCAGGAGCATAGGGCTGGAGGGAGGGAGGGCTCAAGTGGGAAGGGGGGGCGCTAAATATCTGATCTTGCCTAGGGCACCAAACTGCCTTGCACCAGCCCTGGGTAAAGCCCCCTCCTCCTCCCAGTGATCATGAGAGGAGTGCTTGGATTGGAGGGCAGAGGCTTTAACCTCATCTCCCCCCGCACCCCAACCCCAGCAACTTGGATCATGATCGCTGGGAGGAGGAAGTGGCTTTGACTGTAGCCCCATGTAATTCAGTGCAAATCCTCTTGTGGTTCTCTTTTTAGTAGTTCTCAATAGCATCTTGAATTGTTGGGTGCATTGTCAGGCTGGCAAATCTTTAGCCAGCTATTAAACGCAAGCCATGTCTGTTTTACTTGTTTTCAAAGGAGAAAAGGCAAACAGTTGATTTGCAATTGTTATGTGAGGCCTGCATCCATCACAATATGCACACATGTAACTTTTAATCACTGAGTATCGCCGGAGAACTGAACGCAGACCATAACAGAGCAGAATAAATGCCTATAGGAGGGTACAGAGGGGATCACATTTGCATTATATTGTCTTTCCAATTGGATGAACAAGAGTCCAGATAGCTCTAGGTACTTCAAGGCACACCAGTGAGTCTGGAAGCCTGCTTCCATAAACCTGTGTTGGCTGACACGGTGTAACCATAAGGTATGATCCAGCTGTGAAAGATTGAGGCCTACACAGGCTTGAGTTAGGTTGAAGCCTGTAGGCCCAAACATCTCCTGATGGAAGGGGGGCATTCGTGAGTTTCCTTTTCCCCTCATGGAGTTAAAGTTTCCTTTTCCCCCTCATTGAGAGAAATCTCCTTTTCCCCCTAATAGAGTTAAGTTTCGTTTCCCCAGTTTGAGGTCACCTGATTGTAGCCTCCTATGTGAGAGTGTATATAAAGGGGAGGCAGAAGCAGCAGAGGAAGAGAGAGAAGCTGTGTGGAGAGCAGAGAAACTGCAGGCACCAAGAAGCAGAGACACAAAGAAGCAGAGACTGAATATCACTGGAAAAAAATGCAGAACAGCCAGGGCTAGGCTGGGAAGGAATCTCTATTAAGGTAACAGGTGAAAGAGTAGTTAGGGTAGAGAGAACTACCCTAGCTACTGTGTTATTATTTCTTTTATTTCTATTATACCTGCTTTTTGAAAGTATACAGCTCTATTTGTGTAATTACCTTAAGTTAATGTGGATCTACTATACCAAAATTTACTAAAGTAAACAGTTATTGTTAACATCAAGTTGTTTGGAGTATCTTTTGCCCCACGCCTAAGGCCTAATCCCATGTTACTGGGAAAAGAAGGTAAAAGGCAGAGAATTGGCATCCTGATACAGGAGGGGCTCTTAAAGAGGCAAAATATCTTTAAGGAGCTGATCAAGGTGTCCTGGTACAGGTGGAACCTTGACACCGGCCAAAGAGAGTCTGGATTGCTAAATGTAAGTTTAAGTCTCCTTGATTGATAGCAATGGGACTTGGAAGCACAACATGGTTTGTGTTTTGGTAGCTAAAGCGGCACGCTCTAAGACAGGGGCTCTGGCCACCCTACATCACCGAAAAGCAGGACAAAAGAAGACATACTTGCATAAAATGTGCATGTGCTAATTTATAGAGAGAGATGCAAATTTAGAAATAATTACTATAATTTAAATAGAAATACAATGCATCTTAGCTTAGTAAGGAAGACTGTGACCATATGACCTGTGTATCTGCTCAGTCTGCAGTCCAGGCACTGTAGATGGGCAACTTCAAGGCCCCTGCTTGCCCTTCTTTGTATGCTTTATCTTTAAAGTGGACTGGGGCAGCCCTTCAACTAGAGGACGATCCTCTGTAAAGGAGGACACACGGCCACTCCTTGGAATGCAGTGCAGCAGAATCCTCACTGGCCCAACCTCCATTAGTTATAGACTTTGCCATGGCTGGCACACCAGACATTTTCCCCATGTCTAACTCTTTGACCCCTGGACCTGGAGGTATTGCTTCCTGTTTTCTATGCAGCACTACCCCATAATTGATAAGTTGAGCCACTGTTCTGTTTAAAAAGCAGTTCTTCTCTTCCGCAGTGGGTTTCTCTTCTCCGGCTACATGTTAATCCATCACCTCATCCTGGTCAAAATCTTTTTCTTTCAAAAAGTTTGACAATTGCTTGTTCTGTGCAATGCAGTGTTAGAATTTTAAAAATCCCACTCTGAAACAGAAACCGTCCGGAGAGTTAGACGCATGATTTGGGGAAAGTCTGATTTTGCAATGTTGGGAATTTATGCCAAATGTCTTCTGGAATACCGATGGCCTCTCATTTCAGTTAATGCATGTAATATATCCCGCAATGGATACTTCCTTGTGCTTTCTTACTCTGTTTTTCATAATCTAAAATAAAAGACTCCTATTAAAATAATAAGTTTCAGCAGTTTCAACCCATTATACTTGAAGCATTGAAGAATCCTGAAAGCTATGCTTCTTTTATGGTCAAAAAGCATGTCTTTTGTGATGTGCTCTATTTCTTGGACTTAGAGTCATAAATAATAGCAGGAATGTATTTGATGCTGAAGTCTCTGCCCTTGCCCCCACCCCTTCCAGTAGGGCACAGCTGAGATGGTTTCAAAATCCCTTTCATGTCTTTCCAGTTAGAGATCACATATAAGAAAATAACCTCAAACCTATAAATAATCTGGCATTTTCCAAACTCCCCATGTTACTTAAAAATATGAGTAACTGGGTCGGATATTTTGATGCTTTACGCTGGTCTTTATCAAGATATGACTATGCGCCCACAGATGGAATTGTAAATGTAAATGAATCTGTTTGCACTGTCAATGTAATTAAGCATGAAGGCAGCTCTCCTAGTGGGACCAATTTGTACTTATGCACATACTCTTCTATCATGTAAATAGCTTATCTGAATTCATTAAGAGCCAGAATTGGGAGCACTCCTCCAGATGTGTCGATAGAAGCCACTTTGAAAACAAAAGTATAGTCAGATGCAGCCTTCCCCAACCTGGTGCCCTCCAGATGGGTTGCACTACAACTCCCATATCATCTGCAGTCAGCGATGGGCCATGCTGGTTGGGGGATGATGGGAGTTGTAATCTGACACATCTCAAGGGCCCCAGATTGGGGAAGGCTGATCAAATATATCTGGCTTGTCAAAATTATAAAGCTCCACCTTGGAAAACAAAAGTACAGTGGATCTAGTTCTCACTGGAGGAGCAAATTAGAATTTACTTTATGACAACATCTGCTGTCCTCTCCAATCTGCTTTGCGTGATTTTTCAAACATTTTATTATTGTGGCCAGAAGAATTAAACTGGAGTAGTGCTGAACAGAAAACACTCCTAGGAGAAGCTCACAGTGCCATCATTTCGCTCAGGGGTGGGCAACCTGTGGCCCTCCAGATGCTTTGGCCTACAACTCCCATCAGCCCTAGCCCGCATGACCAACAGTGAGGGCAGGGCCAGCCCACCCATGAAGCAGGATGAGGCGCCTGCATGAGGTGGCGGAGCTGGAAGAGCACCGAATTACGCTGCTCCCCCAGCCCCAGCCTGGAGAGCCCACCACCATCTCCAGCGGGTACTCTAGAGAGCCCCACCAGCTGCTTTCCCACCGTGGCATTTGCCGCAGCAAGAAAACAGCCGGGCTGTTCAGAACAGCCTGCCGGTCCTCTGTTGCTGTGGAGCTCTGGGGTTCTCGTGAGATCTCGGCACGTGGCCGACACCTTGGCTGAGATCTTGCGAGAGCCCAGAGCCACCGAGATCTCAACCCTCCCTGCTGCCACTGTGCAACTCTCCCTCCCTGCCGCCACCAGCCCCAGCCCGGGGAGCCCCTGCGTGGCAGCAAAGGAAAGGTGATGGGTTCCCCGGGCTGGGGCTGGCGGCGGCAGGGAGGGAGGCTTCTGCTGCAGCGGTAGGGAGGGTTACGCAGCAGCGGCACAAGTTCTTCTGCTTCAGGGGGCAAGAGCGCTTGTGCTGGGCCTGGGTGAGGGATCATGGGAGTTGTAGGCCAAAACACTTGGAGGGCCACAAATAACCACTGGTTTAGCCACTACGCTGTATTAGCCCCTGCCAGTCATGGATTTCTGTGGCTGCTCTCAGATGTGCCACCTGTCTAGGTGAAGAGGCGTTCTGAAATGGGAACTCTTACAGACAAGGCACCTTCATGTGCACTGCAAAGTGGGGCATTTGCATGGGACGACTTGAGCAGTGTGGCAAGGGGAATGGCTCTGTGGGAGAGCACCTGCTTTGCACGTATACAATCCCAGGCTGAATCTCCAGTTTAGTCACAGCATTTTTACCCCGCTCTTCAGCCAAAAAAGGCTCCCGGAATGGCTTACAAAGATTAATATTAGACAGTCCCTGCCCTCCACCTTACAATCTAAAAGACATGACACAAAAGGAAGACGGATTGGGAGGGAGGAGGAAGAAAGCAAAACTCAGGCACCACTTCTTAGTTACAAGGTCATTCTTCTTTCTTTTTTTTCTTTTCATTTTTCTGGCAGGGAAGGGCAAAACAAGCTCCCTGCAGCTGTTCCTCCTTTGGCCGATGTATGGGGTCAGGCTGGTCTTCCCCTTGCAGCATGGCCAGAAAAGTCCTTTCCTTGCGTGAGACTTTGGAAAGCTGTTGGCAGTTAGACATACTGAGCTGGGATAGGGAGACCAACAGGCTAACTCAGTATAAGGCAGGTTTATACGCCCGCTTACACTTTTGAATCAGTTCTGTGTTGTTGTTTTTAACAAGGGTACTGTCTGCACTATATCATCAGCACAGGGGGTAGTGCAGGGCACAACCCCTAATTTCTTGGATAATTATATTAATTGCTTCCATGAATGAGGACAGTTTGGCAGACAAACCCAGAGTTCCCCTCCTAACCTTTTTATCTCTGGACTCTCAAGATCAGTAATCAGAGTCAGGATTTTCAGTGAAACCCATAATCAAGTTATCCAAGCCCCTCCAAGTGCACATCACCAAATTATAAATTATTGAACTCTTTTGACATCTTCTGTCGTCGTCAGCAATACTCACATAATTTGGAGAGCGCTGCAAGGCGGGCATTACCTTTTATATCCGAGTCTTGCTGCTGTGAGGAGACAGGTCAGAATTAGATGGCTCATTATTTTTTATGGGGAACTGACGCTGGAAGAGATGGTCGGGGCGGCCCTCTGAGCACATGGACAGAGATCAGGTCTTCACCTCCCACTTCCAAGTAATGTGGCTGATCTACTGGGCCACATCTGTATCTGTTGCTCCCTACAAAAGCCCAAACGTTGGTGTTAATATTTATTCCACCATCGAAGGAAAACAAACACATAAAGACTGCTAACTTTTATTTATTTATTATGTTTATGACTTGCTCTATAACAAAATGTTCTCACGAGGAAGGATCCAATGGTGTGCCCCCGCCCCCCCGCTGGTGCTACTGATGTTCCTGCAACGCTCCTGCAACGTAACTAGCACAATGGGGGAAAAGCGGCGGTTTTCAGTGGTAAATCACTGCTTTGCCCGATTGCACTAGTTAAGTTGCACAAACATTGGTTTGCGCAGCTAGTGCAACATAAATAACACTAGTGCTGGGACACCACTGGATACTACCCAGAGTGATTAACAGTAAAATAAACAATTAAAACATGAATCAAAAATACAATCCAGTAAGCACCAGAATCTACAAGTAAAAAGCCAGTACAAATAACTATAAGCATATGAAATGATAGTAGTAGTAGTAGGCGATCACTCGTGACCGAGTAAGATTGTCTTCCAGGATAAAAAATTACAAAAATAAAATTATATAAAGAGAAAATTGTATAAAATTGTGTAGACTCTAGCGATGGGTCCGTGACTGTGGAGGCCAATTCTAGATCCACACAGCTTCCCATAGTGAGGACACAGGTTACCAGATGGAAGATGGTCCTGTAAAGGATTCGTTTGACGTGCTTTTCGCTTAGCACGTTTCTCCCTTTCACCTTGCACTCGGGCTTCTTCAAAGTCCATGGAACCTTTGATAAGCATATCAAATGATACAGCAAGCACGAAAGCAATTACATAGGGCTAAAAATACCCCTCCCTGCCCCAGGCCTAAAATTGTTTATCACTGCTTCAGTGACATTAACTGGTTTTAAATGTCATAAACATTAAAACAATAAAACCTTTAAAAGCCTGGGAGAATTTTTTTTTAAAAGTCTTTGCTTAGTGCTGAAGTGATATAAATGTGGGCACCAGGCGGGCCTCTCAAGGGGGAGCTTTTCATAACAAGGGGGCCACTACAGAATAAGCCGTCTCTCATATAACCACCCTCTGAGCTTCCAATTGAGGAGACATTTAAGACAGCTGTAGGCAACCTGGTGCCCTCTAGATGTTCTGGACTACAACTCCAATAATCACGAGCCCGCATGGCCAATGGTCAGGGATTCTGGGAGTTGTAGTCCAAAACATTAGGAGGGCACCTGGTTGCCTGCCTCTGCCCTAAAGTGTGGATAAGTACATATGGGAGGATAGAGTTTCATAGATCATAGAGTTGGAAGGAGCCTACAAGGCTATCGAGTCCAACCCCCTGCTCAATGCAGGAAACTAGAGGAGGGGTCTCCCATCCAAGTAATAACCAGGCCTGACCCTGCTGCAATCCTTTAGGTCCCAAGACAAACAGGGCTTTATAGGTCAAAGCCAGCACCATGCACTGGGCCCAGAAATGGACTGGGAGCCAATAAATGTGAAAAAGAAATGCTGTAATATGTTCATAACACCTCTCTTTGACTTCTATGGAAAATTAGGGCGGATTTACACTTTATGCAACCGCTGTGTTTGCTGCATGTGAACACCATAAAAGGTAAGGGAAGATACAACGGTAGTGAACCAGCCTTTAGCTATGATGAACATTCACTAGATTGTGCCAGGCTTCTGGAGTGGTTCAGGGCTGTAAGCGGGAAACTTCCTTTATTGTGTTAGTGGAATTCTGCTCACGTCATGGGGTATTACCCTCCTCTCTTCCCCCTGCACCCCCCATCAATATCCCCTCAAATCTGCTCCAAACAGTCCCCCAAGTGTCCAGAGCAGATTGTGAGGGCACTCAAGAGGCTTCAGGGGGGAGGAGGTGATGGCACGGCAGAGCACAAAAGCAGCGCAGCA
Organism: Shinisaurus crocodilurus; assembly: GCA_021292165.1. Lineage (NCBI taxonomy): Eukaryota > Metazoa > Chordata > Lepidosauria > Squamata > Shinisauridae > Shinisaurus > Shinisaurus crocodilurus. The sequence continues at coordinate 126,524,919 of CM037876.1, forward strand.
GACTTCTCTCAGACAAGCACACGCACACACACAGGACTTGTTTTAAAGAAGATGCTTTTAAAAAGATAAATAACTGTAACATAAGATTATTCAGGTACTAAAACTTGATGGTTACAGTAGTGCAGTATCTTAAATGTTACTCAGCCAATTCTGTGGTAAGAAAACACACAGATCAATCCTCCTTGCTAAACCCTAGCAAGTGTCCGTTAAGTCAGTTACCGTAACTCTAGACTAATCTAGAGTTAAAAACAGGCCTGTGGCTCATGCTGGCTCAGCTTGTCTGAGTGTGGAAAGTCAGGCCTGGTTATTACTTGGATGGGAGACCCCTCCTCTAGTTTCCTGCATTGAGCAGGGGGTTGGATTTGATGGCCTTGTAGGCCCCTCCCAACTCTAGGATCTATGAATCTATGAATAGTCTGTCAGAGGAGTGTTTGAATGGAATTCAAACCTGTTGCTGCTGAGCAACGTCCAGCATTCCCTCCCCTGATTCGATCAAGTGGTTCAGTCGGCTGAACCCTGCCCCCGCCCTTCAACCAGACTATACCCACTCTGCCTTAACACTTTAATGGGCAATTGACTTAAAAAATCCTCCCTGCAGAGTTTACATCTTCTCTGCTTATTCCAACAGAGGAATGGCCCCCTCCCTGTTCCTCTGACAGAACTCATTCCATCAGCAGGAAGAGTTAATTGGATTACCACCACCCAGGGAATGTAGGATGTTGCGGCCCCTACTTTTTCTCTTTGGCGGAACTTGTTTTGAAATGCGATCTGCTAAAGTGTGCTGTGATCAGAAACTGGCCAGTTCAAGCTCCTCCCAAGCTTCTCATGTCGTCCGAACCCAGTGAGGGTGGTGTGTTGGAGGGGTTAACAAGCCACCCCACAACCCTACAGGCCAACATTGGGTTCTGGGTGGTTTGTGAACCACCCCAACAGGCCTGTGGCTCATGCTGGCTCAGCTTGTGTGAGCGTGGAAAGCTAAGCAGGGTCAGGCCTGGTTATTACTTGGATGGGAGACCCGTCCTCTAGTTTCCTGCATTGAGCAGGGGGTTGGACTCGATAGCCTTGTAGGCTCCTTCCAACTCTATGATCTATGAATCTATAAGCCACCCTTGCTGGGTTCGGACAACATGAGAAGTTGCACCCAGCAAGGGTAGTCATGTAAATCTGCTGGCATGCGACTGGCATGTGACAACGGGTGGTTAACAAGCCATTGTGACTTATTAACCACTCTTGTGTCCTGGAAACTGGCCCAGAGAGTCAGGGGGGCCCTGCTGAATGGAGTGAGCTGTAATGGGGGTGGGACACCTTGCATGAGTGAGCCCTTCTGTCCACAGGAGACAGATCCTGGATCCAACCCACACTGTTTAATTTTAGGAGTTGGCTGGGAGACGTGATATCTTTCTAGCTGGAAGAAGTTTCTGCTTTTGCACTGCAGGGGTTCTGCTGTTGCTTTGAGATGGAAGTCACTGGGAATCTAGCACACTGCCTGACTGTGTGCCTGCTTGCTGCTCAACATGTCCATTTGCACATAAATAGATTATGCCAAACACATATGCACACGCAGGCACCCACGGACAGAGATAAGCCTTTTTTATGCAGGAAAAAGGAACGGGGAAGAAAAAAGAATCGAATAACAAAAATAATTTAAATTGGGGAGGGGGATCCACCAGGTAACAAAATAATCCCCCAAATAAATAACAATGCATGTGTTTTAATGCAGAACGATATGAAACACAATTTGACAATAGTAGAAATAGTAAATACACATGGTTGATGTGGTAATTACATCAGTAAAAGACAATGTTAGTACGGAAGAATTATAAACTCACATTTTTATTTGTATCATTGATGAAAAGGTGGTTACATCATAAAGATAGTTTATGGTAGGATTCACTGGTCAGAATGTTTGTGACTAGGCTGTGAATTTCTCTTCTGAAATAATTAGGGCTGCAATCCTATACTCACTTACCTGGGAGAAAGTTGTATTGAACTCAATGGGACTTGCTTCTGAGTAGACACTGCACTGTTAGGCCATCAGTTGATTAAAGACAGTTTTTGGTGTTTAATCATCTGTCCTTTAACCAATGAATCAGTTAATTAAATTAAAATAAATGTGCATATCATCAAAGCCTCTGTGTAGGTGCCTCCTTGAGATGCTGAAGGAAGCAAAAGATAATTCACCATTTAGAGAGCAATCGTAAGGGCAAGGAGCTCTATCGAGGAAACCTTCTGATCTGAGAGGCTTCGTCCTGTCCTTAGTCCTGCTGGACTCTGGCTGGCCAGGTGTGAGGACAGTAGATGGAGGCATTTTTCTGACCTCATAGAGCAGTGTTCTCCAACCTTGGGTCCCCAGATGTTTTTGGCCTACAACTCCCAGCATGCCCCAGCCAGCGTAGCTGGCTGGGGCATGCTGGGAGTTGTAGGCCAAAAACATTTGGGTACCCAAGGTTGGAGAACACTGTCATAGAGGAAGCCACCATGGAAAACTCTGCGGTGGCTGGGAGGAATCAGGAGGGGGGTTCTTCTGACTTCAGGGGGGAAAAAACCTCTCTAAGGTCAAAGCTTTGTCTAAGACTTCTCTGGGTGTGTGTGTGTCTGTCTAGATAAGCCTATAGCCCCTGGGCTGCTTTTTGGGGGACCATAGGATTGCTCTGTTAATAGACATAATGCTACCCATTGTTGGAAAGAAAGTCCGTGTTTCATATTTTCTTTTTCGTTCCCCATTACAGTAACACAGCAGAACCAAAACCGCCGCTAAATCAGGGATGGATGGGCAACTTTTGACTCTTCAGACGCTTTGGCCTACAGCCCCCATCATCCCTCACCTTTGGCTATGCTGGCTAGCACTGATGGGAGTTGTAGGCCAAAACATGTCGAGGGCCACGAGTTGCTCACCCCTGAGCTAAAAGTAAAATGTCCTTATTTCTCAGCCCCACCAATTAAAATCCACCAATTAATTAGTTAACGCTTACGTTGATTCATCTACCTAGCAGCTCTGTGCCTACCGTGTCCTTCCCTTAAGATGAAGAGAAAAAGCAGAACAAAACAAAAAGCGAGGTACTTGTGGGGCCACAACTGCATGAAAAATGGCAAATAACCATTTCAAGTAATGTTGGGAGACAGACTTCTGTCTAAATTTGAATGAGAGAAAATACTATTGTATCCAGTGCTGTCATTCTGCTTGTGCTTGGGTTCCCAGTGTGGACACCTCCTGATTTTTAGTGCTTTTTTTTTAAAAAAAATTAAAAAACACTCTTTTTTTAGAACCAGGAGACCGGCATGCTGCAAAGTGAAGAGCCAGCCTCCAGCACCATGTTTATTTCTAAGAATTCATCTGGTTCCCATGTAGGCCTCAGGCAGATTCTAGAAAATAAAAATGGCGGGTGGCTACAGTTCAGTGCTTGTTCTGAAGCATGCCTAGCTGCTACCCAGGGAAAAAAAGGTACGCTGAGTTGTGGTAGGCAGTATCCTAGAGGGCTAGGGTGGATGGTGGGGAGCCATCAGAGTGTTTGGCCTATGTTGTGTGTGCATGCGTGTGTGTATGGGGTGTGTGTGTTTGCCTGTTTTTTTTTATTTTTTTTAATGTGGTGTGTGTGTGTGTGTTAGTTTATTTGTATTGGTGTAGTATGTGCTTTGCCTTATTTTGTGTGTGTGGTATATGTTTTGCCTGGTTTTTTTGTGCATGGTTTGTGTGTGTGTGTGTGTGTGTGTGTGTGTGTGTGTGTTCTGGGTTTTGCCTAGTGTGTGTGTGTGTGTGTGTGTGTGGTATTATGTCTTAGGGTATTGGGAGGGGTTGCTGGGGTTTTGTGTTTTTGTTTGTTTGTTTTGTTTTTTGGTGTGGGTGTGTGGCATGGCTGGGTGTTTTGCCTGTAATGTGTGTTTCTCTGAGCATCACCACTCTGCCTTCTGAGAAATGGGTATTTTGTTGTGCTTTGTGGGGGTAAATATGATTTGGCATTTGGGGCTCAGATTCAACCTCAGATCCACTGATTCTGTTGGAGCAGAAAACTGTGGGTTCAATAGAGTGGTTTTGTGTTTTGGAACTCAGAACCCTCCTCTGCCTTGTACTTAGTTCTTGGGCAAGTTACTTTTCTTTTAGCCTCACCAGTTTGTCTTCTGGGAAATGAGTGTTTTGTGAATGGTCATGCCCACCATAGCAACTGTTTTGTAGATGGGCAAGCTCACCCTCCTGCATATTATATGTGTGTGTGTGTGTGTGTGAGTGAATGAATACAGCTTTCTAAGACTTATACACAAACTTCAAGAAAAGCAGACCAAATATCCATAAAAGTGTCCACTTGCAAGTGGTGTCTATATACCACCTGTTGAAAGCATTGGTCCTCAATCCATTGCATTACATGGTGTGAGTGTTTATCCTCCCAATGTTGTAATATCAGTCTTTTAGCTGTCAAAAGGGTGTGGAGAATCCATTTGCGCTGACTGCGCGTTAACTTTTAGGAAGCAGATAGATAATTTAAGAGGACATTTGCATCAGTAAATATTAAGGAGTGTTCCAGTACAAAATTTATCCATATAATAACCTCCTCCCCAAAAGAGGCAACTATGGAGCATTGCCTAAACATATGATTAAAAGAAGCATTAGCTGTGTTACACCTCCAGCGATTAGCTGACTTAGACAAACCCTTATTAAAGAGACGTTGTGGCATCAAATACACACAGAACAGGTGTTTTTGCTGAATAAGACGTAACCTGAGTTCCATAGATGCTTCAGATACAGAGCTTTTATAAATGAGGCATTTATTGTGCACTCTTGATTCCTCATTCCTGGTAGTTTGCGGGTGCTTTTCACGATGTCATCCTCCTCCAGGGCCTCTCCCATGCTTTTCAAGCATTTCCATGGCTTTTTTTAAAATGAGGAAAATGCGGAACCAACTGGAATGAGAGGCTCATGTATTTTCTCAATTCCACTATACCACAGCTATACCACAGCAGTACGTTGTGGTTGTGTAATGGAACATATAGAAAGGCAGAAAAAGAAAGAAAAAACCCAGGAAAAAAAACGTGTAAAGGAGCCGACCTTAATCCTGCAAAGAACCCGGAAGCAGAAGCCTCAGTAAAGTGGTGGGTTAAAAGCCTCATGTAGAGAAGCCCACAACGCCAAAGCGGTGATCCATTGATTAGGCAAAACGGGACAGACAGTCCAGTTGCCTATTCCATTTCTGCTCAAGACCCTGCATGTCATATTTATTCACTGATAATAAGTATTTATAAACATGGTTTGTGGGTTGATATAACTGATCAGCCTCAATAAGTGCTTCCAATTATGAAGGAGACTCTCTGAAGCTGTAAAAACCTAGATTCTAACAAATGTTGAAACTGTAAGTTTCTTTTCAACTGTAGCAGGCAAAATCGTATTTGGCACACACAGCCAAGAATGAGAAAAACTCATCATCAGCACCCACTAATTGATCTAAGGTAAAAATCAACTTATCTGTCCAAGTCCATCACAAAAAGAGTTTCTTACCAATTTTTAAATCTGGATTTCCCCATAGAGTCAATTTAGCATGAGAAAATGGATCAAAATGTAATTGATGTGACATTATACACCACATGTCTCTAACAGCCATAACTGTGGGAGGAACCCTGTCCATTTTAATGTGCTGAGAACCTAATGCCATCCATTTGGAGAGAGAATCCAGACAGGAAGATTCCAAAACTGACCAAGGTAGAAAATCTGATTTAAGTGGAAAAGACCAAAATTTAGTACTGGTCAACAAATATGCTCCATGATATAAAGCAAGGTCCAGAAAGCCACACCAACCTTCTTTAATTGGAAGTTGAATCCTTTTCAAATATATTCATGGCAGGGAAGACTCCCCCCCCCCCCCCCGCCGTCAAATTTACAAAACAGAGCCTTGCATTTTTGAAAATATTTGCCAGGTACAGACAGGAATTCCACGTATAACATGAACAATCCAAGGTATAATGTTAATCTTGATTGTATTACCTTACCCAACAAACTCAGCTTTAAAGATGCCCAATCATCTATATACCGTGAGAGCTCATTAATCAACTTATTCAAATTTAACTTGATCATTTGAGATATGTCTCTGGGAATAAATATTTCCAAATAAGTAATATGATCTGGGCACCATCAAAATTGTCAATTAGGTTATGCACAATATGAGATATAGCATCTCCAGTTGGCATAAATTCAGACTTTGAACAGTTAATTGAATAGCCAGACAAATCACCAAAAGTATTGATCAACTGCATCGAAGCTAGAATAGATGACTAGAGTTTTGAGATAAACAATAAAAGATTATCAGCATAAAAATAATTTAAAATTCTTAACAGTCATGCACAAAGCTGTGAATACTACTATTCTGTTTAATAGCACACACCAGGGGTTCCAAACACAAATCAAATATCAATGGAGAAAGTGGACATCCCTGTCTGGTACCTCTCCCAAGTGAAAAGAAAGCTGAGAAGAGAACATTGGTCATAACTCTAGCTCTTGGTATCGATTGAATGCTGGAAAGCCAAAATTACTCAACATAGCAAAAATAGATTTTATAGATCATAGAGTTGGAAGGGGCCTACAAGGCTATCAAGTCCAACCCCCTGCTCAATGCAGGAAAGGAGGAGGGGTCTCCCATCCAAGTAATAACCAGGCCTAACCCTACTTAGCTTGCCACACTCAGACAAGCTAAGCCACCGTGAGCCACAGACCTGTTTCCAATGGATTTTGTCAAAGGCCTTTTCAGCATCCAAAGACACAAAGGCAGCCTGGTCTGTTCTATCCATATTATCAGATTATCAGCCCCCTGTCTGTTTAATCAATCCCACCTGATCTGCTCAAACCAGTGTTGTGATAACTTGTGGCAATCTATCAGCCAGAATTGCAGTTAATAGTTCAATATCTACGTTAATTAACGAAATAGGTTGAAATAGCGCAATAAGTGTGATCCTTGCCAGGCTTAGCAATCACTGTAATATAAGCATCATTTAACAATGAAGAATTTAACAATTCAAAAATATGATTATCAAGACAATGAAGTTTTGGAACGTAGAGGTTGGAAAATGTTTTATACCACTCAACTGGAAACCCATCCGGACCAGGTGATTTCCCAGTATTCATATATTCATAATTTCTTTCATAATTTCCTCAATATACAAAGGAGTCAAGAGAAACTGCCATTGTGAGGAGTCAAAACATGGAAGATGAACATGAGAAATAAAACCATCCATGTCCTGCTCCGATGTTTCACTACCTTAACTATACAAATCAGAATAAAACTTTTAAAATTGAGAGTTTGTATCTATGGGAGAGGTGTATATCATATCACTCTCATCTTTAATAGCTGAAATAAAATTTTGATGTTTTTGCTGTTGAAGACAATGTGCCAGAATCTTACCAGGACATTCAGCATTTTCCCAATATACCTGTAATAAACAGGCAAATTCCACCTACTGTGAAAGGATATTATTCAGCTCATATTTAATGTTCTGCAATTCCTGATAAAGTTGTGCAGTTGGGCAAAAGGCAAACTGGGCTATTAGAGATTTCAACTTCTTACTCAAAGATACCCGTTGCATTAAAAAAAAAAATCTTATAGGAGACATAGGCGATAATTTGGTCTGGTATAAAAGCTTTACTGCCCTCCCAATCAATCGCACAAGAATCAACAGCACACCCATTAATTTGGAAATACTCGAGTAACTCAGCAGAAATCTGATTTTTAAACTCATCATTAAGAAGAGAAACATTAAAGCACCAGAGGCCAGGGGGCCTTTGCAGATCTGAAAATTGCAACTCCAAGCAGATTGGGGCATGGTCTGAGTCTGAGACTTTCAGTGTATCAGTTTTACAAGCATTTATTTGACATAGCAAAAATGTAGAAAGAAACCAAAAAATAATCTAATCAAAAGCAGTTATGATTGACAGGTGAAATGCAGGCATTGTCTCTCTCGCCAGGACACAAAATTCTCCAAGCATCAGTCAATCCAAGTTCAGCCAAATAGGCCTGAAGTGTAAATCTCACCACTGTTTGCCTCTTGGGAGCAGGCGTACTACTATCCAGCAAAGGATCTAAAATCTCTCTAAAATCCCCACCCACAATCCAATAATCATAAGCAATAGCAACCAAGTTGCTAAAACATTCATGAAACATAACTGGAGAATCATTATTAGGCCCATACACATTAATCATGCCAATTACTTTATCATTATATTTCCCAACCAGAATCACAAAGCTATCACCAGGGTCAATAATCACCTGTTGAACAGAATAGAAGAGTTGTTTATGAATTAAAATAGTAGCCCCTTTAAACCATGTTGAAATATCTGTTACGTAGACCTCCCCAACCCAATCTTTTCTCAACAAATGTTCATCTGCAGCCATCAAATGGGGTTTTTTTTTGTAAAAAGAGAGAGAGAGAAGAAGCCGCATAGACATTAAGCTCTTAGCTTAGGGAGAAGTCTCTTCTGCTTATTTAAATTCTGCAGTCCCTTGACATTCCATGAAATCACATTAAACATAGAAAAAGGGGGAAAAAACTTATTGCTCACCCCTCCACACATACAGATCTTACCAAATTTACAGAAGTTACCTACTTTTAAATGATACAACATATAAATCATAGATATGTTACATCTTAGTCCCAGTGCTTTTTTTCTGGAGAAAAGGGTACCGGAACTCTTGGATTACATTTCCTCGGGAGTAGATGGTGTAAAGGATTGAGGCCTACACAGGCTTAAGTTTGTTGAAGGCCCAAACACTTCCCTAGATTAGCTGGAGCCTGAAGGCCCAAACACTCCAGGATGGGAGGGAGAGTTTGAGAGTTTTAGTACCCAATAGAAGTTAAGAATTAGTCTCCTGATCAAGGTCACCTGATTATAACCTTCCTCTCCTGGGAGGGCTATATATGTGTGGGGTGTGGTCAGCAGACTGCAGAGAGAGAGCTAGCAGAGCAAGAGAAGAGCGAGAGAGGCAGCAGAGAGAGAGACTGCAGTGGAGAGAGGTAGTCTGAAGTTAAACTAGAGAACCTTGTATTAGTTGTTTGTTTTATTTTATCATACTTGCTTTTGAATTATAACCACTCTATTAAGTAAATACTCTAATATAATAAGTAAAGTGCTGTTGTTAACCCTGAGAGTTTGGAGTGACTTATTCAGCACGTCTAAAGCCTACACCCATGCTACTGGAGGCAGGCAAAGGATTTGATCTCCTGGAACGGGAGAGGCTTTGAGAAGAGGCAGAGATCTTCCAAAGGCAGATCAAGGGGTCCCTGTAGTAGCGGAACCTTGACAGATGGTGGCAGCGGAGCGATCCTGAACAGTGAGATTAAGCACTCCAAACAGTAATTGGGTTTTTTACTAATAGAGCTGGCAAAAGCAGTGTATGTTTTAACTTCAGGACTGCGGAATAGGGACCCAGTGAGGCAATTAAAATGAGCCAATACCTCTCTATGAACAAAACTGCCCTGATTGAGCAGTGTAAAAAGGACAATTTGCCATGGGAGGAGAAAACAGCAGAAGAACTGAAAGTTATGCTGATCTCCCAGGCGGCAATAGGAGGAGCTGCACCCTCTAGCCCTAGTGTAGCAGAACCCCAAACAAAAGAATGGGAGCTCCGTGCGGAACTGCGGCTAGTGGCAAAACAGAAGGAAGAAGAGACCAGGTTAGAATGGGAACGGCTTCGACTGCAGCAGGAGCAACTTAAGGCCCAGGAAGAACAACGCAGACACGAGGAAAAGCTGCACCAGGAGAAACTTCAAGCCCAAGAGGAACAACGCAAACACGAGGAAAGGATGATGCAATTGAAACAGGAGCAGCCTGTCAGAGTTACCCCGAAGGACTTCACAGCATACACCCCAGGAGAAGACCCACAAGTGTTCCTGACCACTTTTGAAAGGGCAGCACAGAAGTGGGGATTGCAGGAGGGTGATTATATGAAGTTTGTGCCTAATCTAATCAAAGGGGAGCTGGCAGAGATTTATAATAGCATGCCAGAGGGGGAGGCTGTTTCCTATGCTCAATTCAAAGAAACTGTGTTTAAAAGGTTCAGGTTAGGCCCTGAGCACTTTAGGAAAAAGTTCAGAGGGTTAACACCTCAACCTGGTAAATCTATGGTAGAGTTTGCAACAAAATTAAAAAACCTGCTACTAAAATGGGTGGATGAGGCAAAAGCTGACAACAGGGAAAAGGTGCTAGAGCTTATGGCTCTGGATCAGTTTTATTTTCGGTTGCCCAGAGAAATAAAACTGAAGGTTAAGGATAAAGATCCTGAGAAACGGTAAACCAAGCTGCAGAAATGGCTGACAAACTGATTGAAAACCGGAAAGGGTAGGCCCCAGGATTGAGTCTGAGAAGAAGGGGGGGAAATGGGAAGCCCCAAGTAAAAAGGAGTTCAAAAAACCTCCTTTTGATCCTTCTCACCCCAGAGACCGTGCCTGTTATTCGTGTGGTCAGACAGGCCACATCAAGAGTAGCTGCCCCAAGTTACAAGCGATAACACCAGCTAACCTAGGTAGTCCTAAACCCGAACAAACCAAGCCACAAGGTGTAGCAAGCATAAAAAAACCTTATAATTGTGGATTTGTGATCACCAACAGGGAGGAGGTTAATAATCAGTTTAAAGAACCTGTTTATGTAAAGGATAAGACCATTATGGCAATGTTGGATTCTGGAGCTGATGTTTCTCTGATCCGAGCAGATATGGTGACACCTGAGGATTTGGTACCAGGAATGTCTATTGAGATCCAGGGAGTGAATGGTCCCTCCTTTGAAGTCCCAGTAGCAAGGTTATCCATAGAATGGAGGGGATGGAGGGGTCTGTATGAAGTTGGGGTGATGGAACCTCCAACCCAATTTGCCCCTATCATTGTGGGAAAGGATATAATGGGCCCAGAAGCTCAAATATGTGGGGTAACCCGCAAGCAAAAGGAAAGGGAGGAAACTTCAAGACAGGACCAGGTAAAAGCTGATGGGGTAAAAGAAAAGGTACTAGAGATACAACCCACAGTGATTCCGGAAGGTCCAAAACCAACCCCAGACCCTCCCCAAACCGAAACAACAGAACAAGCCTCCATGCAACTGGTAGACCCGAAAGCCAGTGAAACAACCGAGGCAGGTGGTTCTGTAGAGGAAAAGGCGCTAGAGAACCCTTTTCCTGATTTAAAAGGAGTAGAGGAATTCAAGCAGGAAGTCCTCAGTGATCCTAGTTTGGAGCCTCTGAAAAGAGTTGCTCTCCCTCAAGAGAGGCCCTTCTCTGAGGAAGGAAGGGAGTAGATTATTTGGGAGAAAGGATTGCTGTATAGGCTGTGGTTACCAAAAACCCAAGAGTTAACCTGGGAACCACTAAAGCAACTGGTAGTACCTAACCAATTCCGGCTAAGGTTGCTAGAACTAGCCCATGATGTGCCATGCGCAGGACACTTGGGGAAAAACAAGACTAAACAAAGGCTCATGGCAAACTTCTTTTGGCCTGGAATTGCTAAGCAAGTAGCAGAGTACTGCAGGTCTTGTGGAACCTGTCAGTGTGTGGGGAAGGCAGGGCATCACAGTAAAGCCCCTTTGCAGCCTCTGCCTATTATAGGAGAAGCTTTCTTCAGGGTGGGCATGGATATTGTAGGGCCTTTCACTAAACCCACCCGCAAGGGAAAAAAGTACATCCTCACAGTGGTGGATTTTGCCACAAGATACCCAGAAGCTGTAGCATTAGCCTCTATAGATGCTCCGTCTGTAGCTGAGGCTTTGCTAACTATATTTTGCAGAACTGGATTTCCCTCTGAAATCTTAACAGATTGTGGGTCAAATTTCCTCTCCGAGATAATGGAGTGTCTGTGGAAGTGTTGTGGGGTAAAACACTTGAAAACCACTCCTTATCACCCCCAATGCAATGGTATGGTGGAAAGATTTAACGCCACACTCAAAGGAATGATTAGAGCTTATGTAAACACACACCCAAATGACTGGGATGACAAACTGCAACACCTACTTTTTGCCTACAGGGAAGTTCCACAGGAATCAACGGGATTCTCACCTTTTGAGCTGTTGTATGGCAGAAGAGTGAGAGGCCCTCTTGATCTCCTGAGGGAAAACTGGGAAGGTAAACTCGTAGAAAACAAAACCTCGGTGGTGGATTATGTATTAAAACTTAGACAAACCCTTGATACACTCTGTAAACTAGTTCAAGTCAATGTAACCAAAGCCCAAGAGTTGCAAAAGTTCTGGTATGATCAAAAGGCACGCTCTAGAGTATTTGAGGTAGGGGATCAGGTAATGATATTTCTTCCCCTGCGCAAAGACAAGCTTAAGGCTGCTTGGGAAGGCCCCTACACAGTCAGAGAGAAAATGGATGATTTAACCTATGTGGTGGTTAAAGAAAAATCTGAAAAAAGACCCAAGGTAGTACATGTAAATATGATGAAGCCACACTATGAGAGGAGTAAAGTAGTTTTACAGGTGCAGAAGGTGCCAGAGGTAGTATACTTAGGACACAGGGTTGGAAATGGTCATATCACACCGTTATGAGACAAGGTTGAAGCTATCAGAACCTGGGACATACCTACAACCAAGAAACAGGTCAGGTCATTCTTGGGATTTGCTGGGTATTACAGGAGATTTGTTCCCCATTTTGGTGAAATTGCTGGACCTTTGACTGATTTGACCAAGAAATGTAAACCTGACAAAATTGTGTGGACCGAGGAATGTCAAAGAGCTTTTGATAGACTAAAGGACATTTTAAGCTCAAGGCCTGTGTTAAGAGCACCTGACTTTGAAAAAACCTTTATAGTGGCTACAGATGCCTCTGAGACTGGCATAGGTGCAGTATTGTTACAAGACTATGACTCTGTTAAACACCCAGTAGCCTACCTGAGTAGGAAGCTTCTACCCAGGGAGAGAAACCTGTCTACGATCCAAAAGGAATGTCTGGCAGTAGTGTGGGCTCTGGACAAGCTCAAGCCTTGTGTTTTTGGACAAGAATTTACTTTGTGGACTGATCATCATGCCTTACAGTGGATACAAACAATGCAAAATACCAACTCCAAGCTTCAGAGATGGTCTTGGAAATTGCAGGAATTTCAAATGAACATTGAACACGTGCCTGGGAAGTAGAATGTGATAGCTGATGCTTTGTCTAGGAAATAACAAAAAAAAACCAAAAAAACAGTTGCCTTTTTGTATAGGTTAACGTTTCACAATTCTCTTCTGTAAAAGGGAAATTGTTCCACTTGAGGAGAAGGGGGGGAAGATGTGAAGGATTGAGGCCTACACAGGCTTAAGTTTGTTGAAGGCCCAAACACTTCCCTAGATTAGCTGGAGCCTGAAGGCCCAAACACTCCAGGATGGGAGGGAGAGTTTGAGAGTTTTAGTACCCAATAGAAGTTAAGAATTAGTCTCCTGATCAAGGTCACCTGATTATAACCTTCCACTCCTGGGAGGGCTATATATGTGTGGGGTGTGGTCAGCAGACTGCAGAGAGAGAGCTAGCAGAGCAAGAGAAGAGCGAGAGAGGCAGCAGAGAGAGAGACTGACTGCAGTGGAGAGAGGTAGTCTGAAGTTAAACTAGAGAACCTTGTATTAGTTGTTTGTTTTATTTTATCATACTTGCTTTTGAATTATAACCACTCTATTAAGTAAATACTCTAATATAATAAGTAAAGTGCTGTTGTTAACCCTGAGAGTTTGGAGTGACTTATTCAGCACGTCTAAAGCCTACACCCATGCTACTGGAGGCAGGCAAAGGATTTGATCTCCTGGAACGGGAGAGGCTTTGAGAAGAGGCAGAGATCTTCCAAAGGCAGATCAAGGGGTCCCTGTAGTAGCGGAACCTTGACAGATGGCGATTAAATTGTAATGCAATCAATAGAAGAAAAGGTGCTGGAACTCAGTTCCGGTGAGTTCCACCAGAAAAAAAGCCCTGCTTAGTCCAAACATTAAAAACAATCAAACTAACATTTAATATGCTAAACCTTACAGAACTTTTAAAGTAAAAAAATAAAATAAATAATAAAATTGAAAATAAAAACAAGCAAAAAAACCCAAATATATCCCACACAGAGGCCCTGTTCACACATCACAGTAGGCCACCTTGCAGATAACCAATGGTAGGTTGTTTGTTTGCAGAACAACCAACGATGTGCCCAACAGACGATCGGGCTCACCATGGGTTGTCCCCACCCTCCTCCCCCATGGTCCTCCAGCAGGTATCCCAGGAAACTTGGCAGCTGAAGCCACCACAAAAAGCTCAGGCTTCCTTTTAAACTGGGGTGTTTTTTTTTGACAACGCTAATCAGTTTTTTTTTTACAGGGGCATATGCTTATACATATGTCCCTCTCAAAAAACCCTGGGTAACCCTGTCAAAAACCCTGGTTTAAAAGGAACCCTGAGTTTTGACAGCTAACTCAAAACTCCATGCTCCCATAAAAGGGGTGACTGGCACTTTTCCACTAAAGTCTCAGGAAAAGGTGGAAAATTGCAGGGACATGGAAAACAGTCAGGTCCCCCCCTCCCCCAAAAAACCATAGAGGATCTCACTGCGGTGAGCACAAAAGGGCTCATGACCACAGAGGGGGACACTGAGCCAGTGATGGTTGCTCCACCATGCCACTTGGCCCAGGCATGCTCGGCGAGAGGGGCAAGGAGTTTTTGCTGCTCTTGCCAAGCGGCTCACTTGTCGCTTCCTGCGACCCACGATGGGGTTGGTCACCCGGGTTCGGATAATACAACAACCCATCATGGGTGCAACAAACCGTAGAACTACCCAACTACCCAAGGTGGCAGAAAAACAAGCCACTTTGAGGGAGGTTCTCCAGCTTTACGCAACATGACAACCCACTGTGGCTCTTCTCCCATGATGGGTTGTCGTGTCATATGAGCCCAATCAGTGGTGCCAACATGCCCCACTGAAAAAGACCCCCAAAATATAAAATATAATGAAAATGGTATTAAAAAATCAAACCAAATGTAACCCATTGTAACCAGCCTTGGCAGTCATATCTTCACCTTGGTTGCTATCTTGCCCCAAAAGTGCAGACGGACCCGTGATGCCTCCCCCGCCCGCAGCCTGGGTCGTGCGAACCGGCCCTATGTTAACTTTAAATAAAACTGTTTTCTTACTGGCGGTGCAGATCAATTTATTTTTTCCCTAAGGGAATGTCCAACTTCCAGTTTAGGTGCTAGAAATCCTAATTATACCACAGCGTGTGCATCAACTGTGTTATAACTATATTTATCTCAACTATATTTACAGCTAAACGCCAGATAATTTCTGGCAAGCGAAAGAAGAGTCCCTTTGATTGATAAGAGGTACCAAGAGTAGCAGACTCATGAGTCGCCTGATATCTCGGGTGACCTAAGAGGTCATGAGAAACATCAGCCTAGCCAAGAAAAAGACAGCCAGGTGGCCTTCTATCTAACTAAAGATTAATAGTTACCATGTTCAAAGAAATGTATTTGATTGGTTGCTGTCATATTCGGGAAATGTATCCGATTGGTTGGCATGTTTAAGCGAATGCATTTGATTTGCTCAGAATGAATACACCCATAAGTGTAAAAAGGTATAAAAAGGCCTGCATGCCCCACCTTCCTTTGTTCAGCTTTGGATCCTGGTGTGAGCCACAGAGCTGAACCTTTTTGCGCAGAAATAAAACTTTGAAAAACTCACTCCTGGGTGTGCTGCTTCTCTCTCCTAGAGTATTGGGTTCTCTGAGGAGAGGAGAGGACTCAGAGCATATTTGCGCAACATGATGAAGTATGTCTGGAAATCAAAGATGGAGGATGTTACACTGCACCAATGTGATTTCGAACTCAAATTAAGTAAATTTAGGGGATCCCTTTCAGGGAACCTTGTTCATAATTTTATTTCAATTTTTTTTTAAAAAATGAAATTATTTATAAATTGTCTTTCTACCTGAAAGCCTCCCCCCCCCCCCCCGGCAATATACAGCATTAAAAGCAATCTTATATCAAGACAATCAAATTAAGAACAGAGCATCTTCAAAACAACCAAAGAGCAGAGGAAAATATTTAAACCCGCTCAAAGTCAGCTGAAATAAAACAGTATTTTCAGCCTACCTCAAGCCAGGCAAAGTGTGGACTAATTTGACCTCTCCCAGAAGGAGTTTCAAAACTGGGGTGCTGCCACAGAACAGGCCCTGTCCCGTATCATCTGTATCCTAACCTCTCTTGGTGGTGTGACATATAGCAGGGCCTCTGAAGGAGATTGTAAATTACCATCCAGTTCATAGGGAGGAGGTGGTCTTTCAGATATCCTGGCCCCACACCATTTAGGCCTTTACAGGGGAGAAAGAGAACCAAGAATTGAGACTGGAAACAAGTTGCAAGCCTGTGTGGTTGGTGAAAGACTAATAGTAAACAGTCTACAAAGCACCAAAACAGGGCACAATACAAAAAGAACCCCTTTATTTTATGGCCATGGAGAAACAATGAGAAACAGATGATATTTTGATGTTGATAAACTGATGTATAAAATGCAGGATGCACATTCTTGAGTCACATATGAACCTCTCTCAGGGAGGAAGGAAATTGCTATGTCACATCATGATGTCCCATGTCTGGAATTCGAAGATGGAGGACGTTACACTGCACCAATGAGATTCTGAACAGGAATTAAATACTCCACAGTCACTTATTATAGTCCGTATCTAACCATGTGGAGAACATGCTGATTTGTATTGTGCTCCTATGTGCTAAGACAATACTTTACCTCATATCCATCCTGGTCAGAAAGCCATTTTTAAAAATGTCTTCACTTTATGACTAGACACTGAACATGGCCATCTTGTCATTTCCATGAACATGTAGGTTTACAAGCAGTAGCCATGAGGTGAATAGTTATCTATTTCTACCCTAACATTCTTGAGATTGTGTCCATCATCTGGTCTTATTCTATGTCCTCCTTTCTGGAAGATTAACACAGCAGTGAATCTTTTTCTGCTGTGCAGAACATTGAGATTTGCTGCCTGTGTAGGTATCTTACAGCTGGAGGGAGAAGAAAGGCAAACATCGGAGTGCGTGTCCCCTCACAAGTGACAGAGATGAGATCTTGTTCTGAGAGGGCTCAGTGTTATAAACCCTGACTGCTGGGTTAATACCATCTAATTGAAATTGAATTGAATTGAGTTTCCTGGTGTGTTTTGCAAGGTATTATCTGGTTTAGCTAATACAACAACTTTATCTGCTCTCCTCAGCCTTCGAAGGGTTCTCTGTATCTCACATGAGACTAAGAGATAGAGGTGCTTCTTAACTCACTAATGATTATACATTAAGCTAGACTCTTGTTAGATATGATGCTTCATAATGGTATACACAGACACAATACAATTTGTCACACTCATACTCTATCATCTATCTATCTTTCATAACAGGATGAGTCAAAAACTGGAGAATTGTTAATTCTGAGCAGGCAAGCCCCATTTCCCCATTTTTAATTTTTTTTTTTTTTTAAATTCGGTTAAATTTTGGGAATTGTCACATTTTAGATTATTTATTTTTTTAACCAAAATTTGCACTGGGAGATTTTCAGTACCAGTGAACCTGCAAGATCTAAAATCAGAATGCATTTCAGTTGGGGAAATTTAAAAATCAATTTTAACCAAAAATTCACATTATTTATTTATTACATTTATATCCCTCCTTCCCCCCCCCTTGCATTACATGATCCTCTACCTCCTCTCCATTTTATCCTTGCAACAACCCTGAGAGTCCGTGACTGGCCCCAAAGTCACCCAGTGAGCTTCATGGCTGAGTGGGGACTAGAACCCGGATCTTCTGTGCCCCAGTCCAACACTAACCACTATGCACACAGGATTAATACCACAGCAAATAAAAGTACATGGAGGTTAAAGAGTCCCCTCCACAGAGCACTTTCATCCAGATCAGTCTTCCCAACTTGGTGCGCTCCAGATGTGTTGGATTATAGCATCCTGGCCTGGAATGATGGAAGTTATAGTTCAATACATCTTGTGGGCACAAGTTTGGGGAAGGGTGATCTAGATCAAAGGTCCCTGATATATACATTTATTAGTCACCCTATAGCGAAAAGCTCTTAGCACTTGAAATAATGCTACATTGCTCGTTAAGTCTTGCAGTCTCCTCCCCACAGCAAAGGTGCCAGCCATAGCCATTCAGATTTGGGTCCAGATTTAGTCATACCTGATTAGACCCATTGAAACCAGTGGACTTAAGTTATTTATGATTATTTTTTGTTTGTTTGTTTGTTTATTACATTTCTATACCACCCAAACCCCTACTTCTGATATAGATCCACAATACCCCCTGGAGCATCTGGTCAGTTGGCACCCTGCTGGGCAACTTGAATAGGTTTATCTAGCTTTATCTCACTTTTTTGTCCTCCAAAATGTGACAAAAACCTTAATACCTTTTTTGGGGGAACAGTGTGACTGTTACAGTCATTAAGTAGGTGGGTCCAGCCACTAGGTAATTTTTTGATTTGATGGCTAGACCACTGACATCAGAAACGGAGGCTTGGGCTTTTGATATGTAAGTTTACAGTCATTAAGTAGGTGGGTCCAGCCACTAGGTAATTTTTTGATTTGATGGCTAGACCACTGACATCAGAAACGGAGGCTATCACGTTATTGGACAGGCCAACCATCAGTCTCTGCCAAGGGACTGGCTTTTACTGAACTGAGATCCCCTCAGCCCTTCTAGAGCTTTCCTATATGCCATCTAACTGGGAGCCAGATGCTCTTACTTTCAGGACATCCTCTCTGCAATAAACTCGGCATATGCTCTAGGACACAAGACTATACTCAAGTAGGTAATGTGACTAGATAAGTTAGACTGACTTTTGGTTTTTATCTGGAATTCTGTGTGTGTATGTGTGTGATTGTTAGAGATCTTCAGCTATTGGGTGGTATAGAAAATACTAATACTAATACTAATACTAATAATTTGTTGCCTTCCCTGGTTTTCCCCCTTCATTTCTTCTCCCCCCCTCCAGATAAGCTCCTTTTTATATTGGACATTTGGTTATTTGGCAGTGACATTGCCTGGACTTTCTGTAATAAACTGAGTGAACAAATGAAGCCAATTTTAAAGAAAGGGGTTAGTGCAGAAGTAATCAAGGTCAGCAAGTGGCACAGGTAAAGGCTGAAAATTTCATAGTTCTTGCTGTGGATGCTGCAGGCACTAACCATGGGTGTCCTGAACTCTTGTGCAACCACATTCCACACTGCACACCATTGCAGTTGGTATGTGTGTGTGTGTGTGTGTGTGTGTATGTGTGTGTGTGTCTAGGACCAACATTTCCCTACATACAAAATTCTGTTTGAATGCTAGGAAAATATCCACGCAAAAGAAAGGTAGACGAACTTCAAAGAAATTTGTTGGGATTGTGTGTAGAAGCCGAGTAACTTTTCAATTATTGTGCGAAGGACATCAGCCACAGCCCAGTACAGGGTTTGGTTTGGGCTGCTTTACATACTGCACTACAGCAAATCTGGAGTTTGCACCAATTCAAATGTACATTTTTTGACAGGGGGACCCACTCTGGTGAGTGCACCTGCTGATATATATGTTTCCAAATTCCTTATTGTTGCACTCACACGTTACACTTTTAGGTGTACGAGGCATACACTTTTTAAAAATTGTGATTCTTCACTTCAAAATAATGTGTGAAGTGGTCCTTACTCTCCTGCTTGCTTATAAGCCCGCTGATTTTCGAAAGGCCATAGAACTCCGATCCAACAAAACCAAGAACCATTCCTGTTTTTCTATACATGGTCCACTAGATGGAGCTCTAGGTTAACAGACTGTGGAAAGACTAGTCCATCCAACTAATCAGTTTCACATAATCCTGTTTTCTCTAGCACTGGATAAAGCACAATGGCTGAATTCTTGCCCAGAGTGCCTTCTTTCCATCACCATTTCAAATTATGATCATGCACCACAGGCATGGAGTGTGTGTGTGTGTGTGTGTGTGTGTGTGAGAGAGAGAGAGAGAGAGAGAGATCATGTCAGCAATCCTGTTTCTGTAATTTTTCACTGATGACTAGCTAATATCAGCAGTAGGTGGAATGAAGCATTTCAACAGGCCTTTTTATTTAGTACAAAAAGAGCTTTACTGTTGCAACTAACTAGGTTTACATGCAAGTGCTCCACCAAAACGCTTATCTGGCCCCAGTCCAAAGACTCTGTGAGCCCTGCCACTGGCGTCTAAATCAGACTGCCTGTTGCTCTTCAGTATTTTACTTTCCACCATCTGCCTTCCACCCTCCCTCTCTGCTTTATTCCTAGTTGCTGAACAATATTGTACATTTATTTAAAATGCAGGCAGCAACAAACTCATATTTTTGAGGTACAAATCAGTCAACGGCCAAGATTCCTAATAACATGTGTTTGACCGTTTAATTGATTTAAAGAGAGGGTTGGATCCAGGCTTAGTCATACTAAGAGTAGACCCATTGAAATCAATGGGACTTAAGTCAATGACTATCTTAATTAAATCCCATTTATTTTAGTGGGCCCACTTTAAGCATGACTAAGTGTACAATCCTATGCATGTTTAGAGAGAAAAAAGTCCTACACCTCCCAGCATGCCCCCAGGCAACCCTTTTTTCTGTCTAAACATGCATAGGATTGCACCCTGAATTTGGATCCAACCCATAGTGAATAATTTAATGGGAAACTTTGTTCTCTAATCACTCCACCCCCCGCGCATCCTCCAGATTGGAGCGTTTACTTTCTTAGTGTTCCGATCACGCTTTCATTGGGTTTCTTGCATATTCCATTCCTTATTCAGCTCCTACCACCCTTGATGGGCTTATACTTCACAGCAGTATAAGCACTGACCTCAGTATTCCATTACAGTGTTCTCCAACCTTGGGTCCCCAGATGTTTTTGGCCTACAACTCCCAGCATGCCCCAGCCAGCTACTGGCTGGGGCATGCTGGGAGTTGTAGGCCAAAAACATCTGGGGACCCAAGGTTGGAGAGCACTGCATTAGAATCTGGAAATTTTGCGCACACAGAAAACCTCCCAAGTCTCATGGTCCCATTTCACCATTCATGTTTGCATAACTGAAATATGGGCATGAAAATAAACAGGGTGTGGCATTTTTATTTGAATTTTAACAAGACTTTTTTTTGCATACAAAAAGATCTAACAAAACTTCAGCTATGCCCTCCTACACACACCTCTCATCCCATTGTCTCCCCACCCCAATTAAACCCTCAAACAGTATCAAGGGACACATATAACAGAAACAAACAAACAAAAAGAGTGGAAAGAAAAGGGGGAAGTAAAGGTGAGTTGAGCAATACACATAAATGAATTGAGTGACGCATAGAAACATGTGCTCTCTTTTGTCCCTTTTTGTGTGTGGGGCATTATGCATTTCCTCTCCTTTGGTCATGTGGTCCAAGGCTTTGTCTTTCTCATGACAGATCCACTGCTGATCTTTGGCACTCCTGCTGGCAGATTCCAGGGTTGAGGCTTGGCTGCAAAATTCTGAAAAACACGCTGAAAGGCTAAATTCCAAATCCTGGACGAGGTATAATTTTCCCCCAACCTGTTTGTTAAGGAGTTGGAATTGAAAGAAAGAAAGAAAGAAAGAAAAATACTGAAAAATTATAATCAACCATACTTTCACTTTCTGCTTGCTGGACGATACTTGCCCTTATGGAGAGCTTTTCTACATGAGGCATTTATCGTGCGCTGGCCATTCATACTCATGGTTGTTTAAGAGTTTTCTTTGGAGGGCATCGTAATATTCCAGTTTCGCTTCTGTTTTTAAACAACACTGTTGGTGAGGGTTTTTTTAGAGCGGGGGAAATGTGGTATTATTTGTAAAAGCGAAAGAAAACACTTTCCCCACTTGTGTAATCGCACTATCCTGCTGTACCACAGTGCCACCTAGAAGTTATGTAGTGGGAAAGCAGGAAAGGAAACACTCCTCATGTAGCGGTTGGATCTCAACCTGCGATGAAACTGAAGAATCTCATTCTCCCTAATCCCAGTCATTTCTAACAGTTGTAGGTTGGTGTGTTCACTCTAAGGGGAAATTTGCTCTGCATATGCTCAGAGGGAAACTCTTTAATATTATGTACATGCCCCAGAGCTAAATTTAGAAACGAAACTGGGTTCTGGAGACAGGGCTTTAGGAAGCCCTGCAACACAAAGGAGAGATTACAGCTGAAATGATGTGAGACTGCATCAGGGAAGCGAGAATGGTGGAAGATGGGTGAGGTCACTGAGGTGTCCCACACAAGGTCTCAGCTCACCAACTCAGGGTGCAGTGAGGGTAGACGGCTGCTGTGGTTCAATGGGACTTGAGGGCAAATTATTTTCTTCTGTTCTCCAAAATGCCAAGTTAGCTGCTGTACCTCATCTCTTGGTGGTAGTGACTACATTTTCGGAGGAGAAAGTTACATTCTCACAAGGAAGTTGGCCTAGGAAGGAGCTCTTGGAGCAAGCACTGTCGGCAATCAGAACAAAAGGCACTTTGACGCAGTAATCAACTGATAACCTCTCTGGATAAGCCTCTGGGATGTGGGAGGCCTGCATTCAGGAAAGCAGAGATTGTGAAAATAAATAAGGAGATTTCGTGCATTCCTGCTCCCTTGCACAACTTGTCTGCTCTCAAAACTGGCTATTGTTCTGGATTCTGTCCCAGCCTTTGCCAACCTGGTGCCCTACATGATGTGTTGGACTGCAACACCCTTCATTCCCAGCCAGGGTGGCAAAAGGCCATGAGGACTGGGAATGCTGGGAGCTGCAATCTAACACATCTTGAGGGCACCAGGTTGGGGAAGGTTGTTATATCCTATTGAGCCATTCCAGAGGGGCTGCTGCAGACCTTTAATTGCGATTTCAGTGGCTGAGGGACTGACTGACAGATGCAGGGGCTAACTGCGTGCGAGTGTTTCACAGACTTTTCAGACTTGGGGCTCATTTCTGAATCTCCTTTACCTTACAACTCCCACCCCCAACTCAACACCAATCATCTGTTCAAAAGGCGAATTGGCATAGATTCCCATGTGCAGCTTATATGGCCTTCTGTTGCATGTGAGGCTCTGTGGAATGGGATTTTAATCCAACATTGCCATTAGAAAACAATAGCAGGGCCTTCCCTACCGTTAGGCAAAGGGAGGCAGCCACCTTAGGCAGCTGATTTGGGGTGTCATGACAGGGCAGAAAATCATGAAGTGACTCAATTTGACCAGGGTACGGTGCACTGTGACTTAAGCAATTTGAAGCTCAGCCTTAGGCCGCAAAATGTCCAGGGCTGAGCCTGAATGTGGACATAGGGTAGCCATGAGTCTTAATTTACACAGGACAGTCCTCTGTTTGATGAGCTGCCGGAGGACCGTCCTCTCTTGGAAGGTGTCCTCTGTTTGAAGAGGTGTTGTGCAAGTCTGGTTTAAAGATAAGTGAACCCTAAGAAAGGGACCTTGAAATTGCCCTGGATAGCAGACTGAGCAGACACACAGGTCATATGGTCACAGTCTTCCACAGAATGCAAGGCCACCTGCTGAAGCTAAGCAGGTATGAGCCAGGTCAGTGCTTGGATGGGTGACTTCCTGAACTGCCCTCATCTGTTCTCCTGCATTGAGCAGGGGGTTGGACTCGATGGCCTCATTGGCCCCTTCCAACTCTACTATTCTATGATTGATTCTATGATGGTATTTCTGTTTAAATTATAATAATGATTTCTAAATTTGCATCTCTCTACAAACTAGCATATGCACATGTTATGCAAATGTGTATCCGCCTGGTTATTACTTGGATGGGAGACCCCTCCTCTAGTTTCCTGCATTGAGCAGGGGGTTGGACTCGTCATAGCCTTGTGTAGGCTCCTTCCAACTCTATGATCTATGAAATCCTTTGTCCTCTTTTTTGGGTAATGTGGTTCCTCTTTTATTCTTTTCCGGTGATGCGTAAGTGGCCACCCGCGTGTGGAGCAGCTACCAAGAATGCCTCCGAAGCGTAACGTTGGTGCATGGTTGGCATTGTTAATGGGACACTTACGGTATTTTGGTTGCTCTTACAGCCCTTTGTGATGGGACGTGAAGGAGGAGGCTGTTCCGAAAAACATACCGGAGGCAAGCTCTTAGGGGCTTAAGAGGTCGTGACCTGGATGGCTGTCACTTTGGATTGCACCTTCTAAGGCTGCAGGAAGCCAGACAGTCCAGACTCTGGAAGACCATCACAACCTGCTCACAGAGGTCTCCTCCCCCCTCAAGAGCTGCACCATCTGCAGCCTTCGAACAGTCTTCAGTTGGACAGCCCCACCATCAAAGAAATAGCAGCCTTCAGGTCTCAGCCAGGACTTGGACTGAGTCCTTTTCAAAAGGTCCCTTCCTACTGGGAAGCTTTATCCAGGTGCTTTTTGTACCACTACATTTCAAAACACGTCTCTGGCCGCCCTTCTTTCTCTAAAAGCAAAACAGTCTGACGGAGGCCAGGAAAGGCTTTCTGGGAGTGTATCCTTTTGCCCCTCGTCGTGCTGCTCCTAAAGGTGGGAAGGAGCCGCTAATGGAGCTTCGGCAGGAGATCCTGGGTTGGCGTTCCAGTGCTGAGCAGAAAAGCACTGCCTAAAAGCCACCTGTCGAACACCACCAGAGATCCTAAATTGAGCCTGAGTTCCCTTTATAGATATCTTTCAGCTGTGTTGATACATTATCAAACTAGCCTGTTAAGTAAATCTATAGTCCTGGTAAGTGTTTTTACATACCTGCTACTTCCCCCCCCCCACCCCCGCCCCATTAATGCCTCCTAGGCTGCAATAGCAATCCATCACTGTTGCCTCTCGAAGTTTACAGCACTGGAACGAGCACAGATTTCTCCCATGGAGGAAGGAAAAAAGGGGAAAGAACACAGCAGGCACCGGCTCCTGTATTTCCTCTCATCATCATGTGCCATGAGCCAGATTGTGATCAGATACAAAGAGGTGTAACTCCACTGCAGTGCTGATTTCCCCGACTTGACCCTAA
The DNA here is from genome assembly GCA_021292165.1 of Shinisaurus crocodilurus. Taxonomy (NCBI): domain Eukaryota; kingdom Metazoa; phylum Chordata; class Lepidosauria; order Squamata; family Shinisauridae; genus Shinisaurus; species Shinisaurus crocodilurus. The sequence continues at coordinate 126,549,868 of CM037876.1, forward strand.
CAACCCCCTGGATCCCTCATTTAGGGCCACTGCAGGTTTGACTTTCTCTTCTGATGGAACTGCTTAGGTGTGTGCGTGTGGGTTTTTTTTTTTTTTTTTTTTTAATAGTCTTTTCTTCTGCTGGTATATCTCTCCAGGGACTTGTCAGTGAATAGACCCAAATCTCCCAGCAATAATATGGTTCTGAGTTATTATGCCAGCAGGAAAGAAATATAGAGATTTGAACATGGGAGTTTTATTTTATGGCAGTCCAGACTCTTAAAAAACAACAACCAACCAACACACCTAACTTTATGCAAGCCTTAATGCACAATCAGATAGTTTGGACTGTGTGTGACGCTTCAGTGGCAGCAAACGGTCTTGATTACTTGGTTTTAATAAAGCGCTGAAGCTGACAAGTGATACACTTAATGATAGCCAGGATTTGGGGATGCAGTAAACAGACGCTAAGCCCTCCCTCCCACGTAGCGATGCCTTGGAATGGATCCCTGGTGGAGTGGGTGGCTCTCGCAAGATCTGCATTCTGCTCACATCGCTGCTGCCACTGACCTTTGGCAAATCGCTTCACCTCTGCTTGCTTGCTTGCTTTCTTGTCTTGTCTATTTAGATTTTAAACTCCTAAGGGGCAGAGCTGTTTTTCCAGTCACTGTTTATACAATTGCTGGGCTAGCAGAGGACAACCAGGGGAGGCCTTTATGAGCTGCTATCTATGAGCCTTTCTACACAAGGCATTCATTGTGTGCTCATGATTCCTCACTCAGGGTGGTTTGTGGGTGCTTTATACAACATCGTCATTCTCCAAGACCTCTCCCGTTCTTTGCAACCATTTCGTGGCTTTTTTAGATAGAGGAAAGTCCAGTATTATCTGTGAATGGTGGCATGAACCCCTCATGTATTTGTGCAATTCTGCGATACCACAGCACCACCTAGTGGTTGTGTAATGGAACATATAGAAAGGCAGAGAAAGAAAAACCTTGGGGGGGGGGACATGTGTAAAGGAAGGAGCCAGTCTTTATCCTGCAAAGAATCCGGGAGCAGAAGCCTCAATAAAGTGGCTGGTTAAAAACCTCATGTAGAAAACCCCCATGATAAAGTCATTTGAATGGCTTCCTCCAAGAAATTGCTAAATTGTGAGAGCCCACTCCAGTTTTGTTTGGAACTGTTAACCAGGGCTGCGTGTATTCGGTGATTCATCAGAAGTGCAGAAAAGCCACCAAATTCTATAATGAGCACCAATGGGAATCTTACTTTTCATTAAAACACACACACTTATTGCCTTTATGGCTGTGTGGTGGAATCTTTGAGGCAAAGGAAGGCTAAACAGACTTTCCAGGAGTCATAGGGGTTTGGCTTCATGCTCCTTTCCCATGACTAACTGGTAAACAACATCCAAGGAAATAGATGTAAATATGCTTCACATTTACACTGATCACAGAATCGAGCTTTTCTCGGCGCAGGATAATTTAGGCTCGTTTGACACAGAATTCTATTTGGATTTTTTTTTTTTAAAGCACAGAATATTCAGCCCTACAATTAATCTTTATGAAGTAATTATTTCCTGCTTACTTGATGTTGCAGTATTCGTGTCTGTGGGCAGGGGAAGCTGGTGATGCCTATTTTGGTGGGGCTCCTTATCCATTGCAGGTTTTATTTGGAGCTTTATAGAAGCTATCCATGGTGCTCCATGGCGGTGACCCTATTTTGGGGATGATGCTCAGCACGATGGATAGTGTTGTGAAAATTCTGAGCAAGAAATGGTTAATGGCAGAGCAGTTGAAGTCTGAGAGTGTTTACATTCCATGTAGCCTTATAAGGAGCGGGGTAGAAGGAGGGGGAAGCAAGCGATTGAGTGTGTCAAAGGCTGAAGCTCTTTGCTAATTTGTATTTTTCTCTGCAAGTTTAAAGCATTCTAGAGCGCCCAAAGAGGTGTCGGCTGGCACAGACCGACCTCTGTCTCCAGAAATGAGGGCTCAATGCGCATGACTTGTGTTTTTCCATCCACAGCTAGCAGCTTCTTTTAGCAAGGCACCTGCCCAAAAGACCATGTATATAAACCAGTGTTCTCCAACCTTGGGTCCCCAGATGTTTTTGGCCTACAACTGCCAGGGGCATGCTGGGAGTTGTAGGCCAAAAACATCTGGGGACCCAAGGTTGGAGCACACTGATATAAACTGATAAGATCTCTTTGAGAAAGTGCTTTGTAGCTTCAACTCCTCTGTCTCCCTGCAGAATAAAGCTTTTTGGACCATTTCCAGACTTTCTCTCCTTCTGTGTGCATGATTTGAACTCAGCACATCAGGGTATTTAGCATATTTGCAACAATAGCACCTATAAAGCTCCAAATAAAGATGGCAAAAACTGCAATAGATAAGGACCCCCACCGAAATAGGGAGTCGCCTGCCTCCCCTGTCTGTGGGCTAGCCATGTTGGTACTCAGGAAGCAGGGGAAACGCACCAGTTTTATAATAACAGTATATTAAGATTCATCCTTGCTATTGGATAAGGTGGATGTTTGTCCATTGTGCGGGACCAATAAGAGGAACGAGGCTGCCAGGACCTGTCCAGAATCTCTGCACAAATGTCCTCTGCGCCCAATAGTAAGTACAGCGGCTGGGAATGAAACTTTGGCAGAAGCCAAGAAGACGGGGACTCGGCGTAAGAGGAAGATAGCAGCAGATTTACTCTCCCCACTGATAGCCCGAAGGATTTGCCAGGCCATGGCAATCTCAGCGAGGGAAATCCAAATTTACAACTAATTTTGCGAGGAAAGATTCACCGTGTTCCCAATTACCAGAGAAACAAGGCTCTTCGGTGTCGCTGTGTTCATTTTGCTTCTTCCCACGCTGTGAAGAGCGATGGGCTGATTTTATTGAACACCTCATCAGTCCTAGTTGAGTGCTTAATCAGTGTGGCACACTCTTGAGCAAGCTATAGGAGTGTATGGTATTGGGAAATAACCGGCCCTTTGTTTCAGCCTCTTATCTGTCCTTAAGATGCTAAAGAAAGTTTAACCCTCTGTATAGCCTCTGCTGATCCGTGGACAGGGGTCAGGGAAGTTGTTCTGTATCCGGATAGTCTCACTGCTTGTGTAGGGCAGTGTTCTCCAACCTTGGGTGCCCAGATGTTTTTGGCCTACAACTCCCAGCATGCCCCAGCCAGCGTAGCTGGGAGCTGTAGGCCAAAAACATCTGGGCACCCAAGGTTGGAGAACACTGGTGTAAGGGGTGGGGGTGTTGTTGAGAGGCTGTGAAATATTTTTCTCCATCAGTCTTTCAGTTATATGGGGCTGGGAGTAGTCTGGGGACACCTGGTGCGGCAGCACCACTGACCCCAAGCAAACGTGGATCTGTGTGGGAGACAAGTAAGCCCGAAGATGCAGGTATAAGGTTGGTCAAACAACACCTCCCCCCCGCTTCTATTTATACAGTGGGGCTGTTTATGCTCTGCAGTTTTCCATGTGTAGCATTTCCCATAATTTTTTCAGTACGGTACTTACAGAACTTGAATCCCTGAGAATAATAAACAGCCTTCGTAAAGTGTTTTAGACTGCAATCCCATATGCCAGGGGTAGGCAACCTAACACCCACCAGATGTATCAGGTTACAACTCCTATAATCCCTGACCGTTGGCCATGCTGGCTAGGGCTGATGGGAGTTGTAGTCCAACACACATGAAGGGCATCAGGTTGCCAGCCACTGTGGCTTATACTCAATGACCTGGGAGTAAGCCCCACTGAACTTAATATGACCGAGTAGACTTGTTACAATATTCCCAACTCAAGGATGGAAAGCGGAATATCGGTGGTCAATATAAGAGGTTTAAAGATGTTCTTAAGGCTAATCTAAAAAAATGCAATATAAACATCAAAAACTAGGAAGCTCTGGCCCATGAACGATCTAACTGGAGGTTGGCCTTTCACAAAGGTTCTATGGACTTTGAAGAAGCTCGAGTGCAAGGTGAAAGGGAGAAACGTGCTAAGTGAAAAGCACATCAAATGAATCCTTTACAGGACCATCTTCCATCTGGTAACCTGTGTCCTCACTGTGGGAAGCTGTGTGGATCTAGAATTGGCCTCCACAGTCACTTACGGACCCATCGCTAGAGTCTACACAATTTTCTTTAGAATTTTCCTCCTTTTAAAATCTCCTTTTTGTAAATTTTCTTTTTTTTTAATCCTGGAAGACAATCTTACTCGGTCACGAGTGATCGCCTGACTGACTGGCGCTGTTAGAGTATTCCAAGCACTTCACACACACATTTCATTATAGAGTAGGTAGAGGGTCTCCAATCTGGATTGGGATCCTACCATGAGAGGATAGGGTTTTTTTAAAGATCTGGATTGGGCCTTCTGCACCTACTCAGGAGCAAAACTGTATGTGGGAGGGGGGGGACTTAACTGCTAGATATGGATTTGAAATAATAACCTGGCTTTCATGGACCACCTCTTCTTTCTCCTTTTAAGCAAAAGTCTGGGTCCTCCGCATGAAGACCTCATATAGCCAATTTAGGGTGAAATCCTATGCATGTTTAGATGGGGAAAAAGTCCTACAATTCCCAGCATTTCACAGCCAGCCTAAAAAATCCTACAATTTCCAGCATTCCCCAGCCAGCACTGCTGGCTGAGGAATGCTGGGAGTATTAGGACTTTTTCCTGTGTAAACTTGCATAGGATCGTGCCTTTAATGATTTAAAGCAGGGTGTAGAACAGGGGCAGGGAACACCTGCAGTCCTCCAGATGATGTTGGAGTTCAACTCCCATCAGCCCCAGCTAGTGTGGCCAATGGTAAGAGATGATGGGAGTTGTAATCCGACAAGAATTCATGACCAGGAGGTTTCCCACTCCTGGTGTTGAAGCAGTGAGTTGCCCAGAGAGATGTAGGTGCTGCTGAGAAATAATCAGAGGCCATCTGCAGGGCCAGCCCAAGATATTTTGCTGCCTGAGGCAAAAGACAAGATGGCTCCCGTTCCCATTCCATGTGTGGAAGCTGTCCAGACCAGCAGCTGAATCTCACAGCGGCCCCCACCGCACCTGAGAGCAGCAAGTTTGCTTAGGGGGTGCAGGATAGCCTGCGTGGCACACACAGCTCTGTCCTCCAACACCTCACCGCTGCTTGCTTCCTGCTCCGCCTGATGCCTGTTCGTTGCCCGCTCAAGGAAATGCTGGAATGCCGCAGCACAAGGGCCGCCAGTGCACATCACATGAGCGGAGCAATGCATGCACACGTGCATTGCTTGCTGGGGTGTGTGGGGCCTGGGCTGCCTGTTTGCTTGGTCAGGGCCCACCCTCACCCTAGTATGTGTAGTCCAGTGACCCCCCAAGTGGTGGGTTGGTCATGTGAGCAAGGGCTCCCCAAGGCTGAAGGCTTTCCAAGTCTGGCTGCTTGAGAGCCTTTTGAACTGAAGATGCAAAGGACTGAACCTGGGCACTTCTGCATGCCCAGGTAGATACAGAATTTAGAAATAGCCATCATAATTTAAATAGAAGCATAGTGCATATCATAACGTGGAAGACTGTGACCACGTGACTTGTGTGCCTGCTCTGTCTGGTGTCCGGATGCCAACTGGTGATGGGCAACTGCAAGCCCCCTTCACTCCCCTCTCATGGTGCTTTCTCTTTAAACCAGATTTGGACAGGAGGACAGCCCTTCAAATAGCGGGTGCCCTCAAAATAAAGGACAGTCCTCTCTAAAAGAGGACACATGGCCACTCTAGCTGAGCTGTGAGAATGCCTGCCAGGGTATCAGTTATGGAAAGCAGTACAGCAGAAGTTCTATTCTCATGGGAAGAATGACTCCAGGTCAAGAGCTAGGCTTGCTGTTGGCTCCTTTAAAAATGTTATTGCTTAAAAGTCTGGGGACCACTTTTTGCATGTGGCAATTTGATAGTCAGTGAATATTTTAGTACATTTTCCAGAGGAGATGGCCAATAGATTTTGATTTGAATCAATATTTCTCTTTGTAAAAATAAGTGCAAGTGCAATTATGCACAATATGTGCATAAATCAACTACGCCTTTTCAGAACTAATGAAGCAGAAATCTGTTTTTGCTAATTTAAGTGATCTTCCTGTTGACTAAGGAATTAACAAAGGAGAGAGAGAGGGGAAACTGGGTTGGATTTCTTTTTAAAAAAAAAGAAAGAAGAAGAACAAAAAGCATTGGTTGAAACAAAGAAATGTATTAAGTGTTAGCCACTGCTTCTCAGCAGTGATTCTTACACCTCATCAACAATTTAGTTTAAAGGCAACTGAAGCCGCTGCTGCTGAAATTTCAGTTTTGTTAGGAAGATAATCCACTTTTTCCTAAAACACATTAGAGTTACAAATCATTACTGTTGGATAAAACCAATGTGCCAGATCCCCCATCTGAACATGTTTGCTCATGGTGGTAAATATTTTGTATCATGCTGATCTAATTTGCATGCCATGGGGAGTCACAGACTGTGTTAAAACAGTTTAGCAAGTCAATATGCATATAACATTAAATTAAACCCTAGAAGTCTCCTCTCGGCCTGATTTTACATTTCCCTAACCAGGCCTTTTGGACTTCTTCCCTCAGAGGCGGCCTTTGGGCCTAACTGTTTGAATCAATGGCATCAGGCTTACGCTTACTGAATGTCTACCCTGCTCCTTGCTCCGGAATTAATTCTACCCCCACAAATGCATAGTCAGGCTAATGGTGATAGTTTTTCAGGGGTTTGAAGGTGGTATAACAGAGCTCATGGCTTCATAGATTTCATAGATTATAGAGTTGGAAGGAGCCTACAAGGCTATCGAGTCCAACCCCCTGCTCAATGCATTTCTTCTGCCCCACAGTGGTTGCTGGACAAACAGATTTTGCAACTTAGTGTTAAGAAGAATGCAACTGCAAGGACGACTGGCTGCAACTTGAACATTTCAGGCGCAATCCTGTGCATGTTTAGACAGAAAAAAGTCCTACAACTTTCAGCATTCCCCAGCCAACATGTAGGACTTTTTTTCCTGCCTAAACATGCATCGGATTGCACCTTAATAAAATTAGGCTTGGAATGAAAATTATTTTTTCCCTACTAGCCCACCAGGTCCTTCCATGTCCTATGCCAGAGGCAGATCACACATTGTCCACATCTCCACCCACTGCTGGTGTTAATATCCGTAACTCCCAAGCAGTTTTCCATCCTGTGCAGGTAGGATGTTACTACTTTATGAGACATCTCATAACCAAACACAACCCATCAGAAATAATAGGTAATTTATATCGGCCCGTGGAGTTACAGAAGCTATCCCACCAGTGTAATGCCACCTCTATGAGTTAGGATGCTTCCAGACAGAGGGCTCCTAGCACTACCAATCGGATGGCATTGTGCTGCTGTTCCATCTTTTCTTTCTTAATGGATTTTCTGCAGTAAGGAAAAAGATGGAAGAAGTAGTGGAATAAGAGGGACGGGTTACAAGTTGAAGACAATATTGTCTGGACCCCACCTGTAAAATTTGAATGGGGCAGGGCAATGGGCCATTGGGCCAGTTTTGGGCCACATTGCCAGTGTGGGCAATGGGCCAGTGTGGCGCAGTGGTTAGAGTGTTGGACTGGGACTTGGGAGATCCGGGTTCAAATCCCCGCTCGGCCATGAAACTCACTGGGTGACTTTGGGCCAGTCACTGACTCTCATCCTAACCTACCTCACAGGGTTGTTGTGAGGGTAAAATGGAGAGGAGGAGGAGGAGGATTATGTAAGCCGCCTTGGGTTCCTTGCAGGAAAAAAGGTGGGGTATAAATGTAATAAATAAATAAATAAATAAATAAATAAAAGTATTGACTGGAAGGACTCTTGGTCCCATAGAAGAAAAGGTGATCAGTGAGCCCTATCCTGTCCTCCAAATAACCTCTTTCTGCCTCACAATGGTGACCTATTGGTTAAATCCTAAAAAGTGCTCCAAGGAGAGAGAGGGGAGGTGGAAGTTGGTCATTATGAGGGGTCCGAATTCCAGAGATTAGTGATGCCCAAGCAGGGTGGTCACTTATGCATCTCCAAAAATGAGGAAATCCAAAAAAGAGGGTGTGGATTCGCATAAAATTTGCACATGCTAATTTATATGTATAGACACAGATTTAGACATAATTATTTGAAATAGAAATATAATAGATCTAAGCACAGTGCGGAAGACTGTGACTTGTGTGGCTGCTTAGTCTCTGTCCAGGTGCCCACTGTGGGTGGGCTACTTCAAGGTCCCTCCCTGGCCTCTCTTCTGAATCTGATGGTTCTTTATTTTTAAACCAGATTTAGACTGATAGAGGACACTTTCAAATAGAGGACTGTCCACTGTCAAGTAAGACACACAGCCGCCATACTCCAGAGTTAAACTCCTTTGTCCACCCAACCCTTTGAGGGCTCCTCCTGTCTTTGTGGCCTAGGCCGAGACCTGAATGTCCTACCTGCTCTTCTTGGTGATGTTGCATCCTTTCTCAAATAATACAGACTCCTTTGGGGATAATTCAGGAATAGGCTGAAATGCTCTCTCTCTCTCTCTCTCTCTCTCCACACACACACCTCAAACAAACACATCCTCGGATTGTCACCAGGCCTGGAACTCCGTTTCCAATGTTTTCCCCCACGGAATGTCTGCAGCCTGTGAAAAGAGGCAGGGATGGGTGTTTCGGTAATAATGACTTCCACTGCTGCCATGTGTTAGCAATTAAACCATCCCCATGTATACCCTGATCTTATATATGTTTACGTAGAAATATGACCCCATTTCAGTGAAGCTTGCTTTCATGTACAGGTGTTTAGGATGTGATCAATTATATTATTACTGTAGTTCAATTGCATTGTTTTCGTGCTTCCCACTTCCTTGAGCAGTAAAGAGTTCTATGGCAACCTTTTTTTTTACATTGGGGTGCAGCGGGACCTGGGTCCCTGCAGATGTTGTGGGACTCCAGTTCCCACCTTCCCTGACCAAAGGCCATGCTAACTGGGGCTTATGGGAGTTGTCGTTTCCCAGCCCTGTTTTACTTGATGCATTTCCCAGGGAGGAGAAGGTAGTGAGACCTGTGGGAGCTGTATAACAGAGATGGGGCAATGTGTGGCCCTCCGGATCCTGCTGCACTGCCACTTCCGTCGTCCCGCGCCATAGGCTATGCTGGCTAGGCCTGACGGGAGATGCAGTCCCCCAACGTCTGGAGGACCACGCGTTGCCCACCCCTACTGTACAGTATCCGTTGAGCAAGGGGGAAGCAGATGGACACCTAGACAGACGAGGCTAGTTTGTAAGGCAGTATCAGATCCCCCAAAGCAAAGAGCATGCAGGCAGCTGCAGTTTCAAATGTGCCCCTTCTTCACTAACTATTATTTATTAATTTATTTATTCATTACGTTTACATCCCATCTTTTTTCCCCTCTCGCAAGAAACCCAAGGCGGCTTACATAGTCCCCCTCCTCCTTTCCATTTTATCCTCACAACAACCCTGCGAGGTAGGCTACATCCAACAGAACACTGAGATCAGTCATGAGTCTGATTGCGCTAAAAATCCAGGAACTAGTAGGTACTACTGAGGTGGGAAAAAGATGGAAAGAAAACTGAGGCAGAAAAAAGATTTCCCCCCCCCCTCCTGAGAACAGACTGCCTGAAGATAGACTCCCCCCACCCCCCCTTCCTCTGCAGACTGCTTACATGGCAATAAATTACTTTCGCGCCGTATTTAGGGAAGTCAGTTAAGACAGCCCGCGCAGCAGAATGTAAGAATAACCAAGGTACAGGAAACAGACAGCGAATATGCTAAAGAGTAAGTGACAAGTAATTGATGACGTATACTTTGATATAAGACTCTGATTACTTCTGTAAAAATCGTTCAGTTTGGCGATGGTAAATCCCCTGAACCTGTTGCTAGCAATAAAAAACTGTTTTTCAGACCTGAAGTGGTACAAGTTCCTTTGTTCCCTGGAGAAGGGTGATTTTTCTGCAACACTACTACTACTACTACTAATAATAAATTTATTTCTTACCCGCCTCTCCATCTAGATTGAGGCGGGGAACAGCAAAAAATATAAAATACATAGACTAGCCATCAAGGCAGCCTTCCCAACCTGGTGACCCCCCAGAAGTTTTCAACTACAACTCCCAGCATTCCTGACCATGGGCAATGAAGGCTGGGGCTGATGGGAGTTGCAGTTCAAAACATCCAGAGGGCACCAGGCTGGGGAAGGTTGCATCAAGGTGACGATGCAAGCGATCGAGCTACAGATAGACATGCCCCTAGCCATCTCTTTCCTTTCCATAGCATTCATTCCCTTGCAATATTTTGCAAGTGCAAAAGATACTGAAGCTATGCCCTGGCGTATAAAGGTCAGAGCTTTCAGCTGTTTGCTAAGAGTAGTTAGCTCAGTTATGACCCATTCAGCGTACTTTGACATGGGCTGGTTGGAGCACAGGCTGAACTGGCTCAGGTGCAGCACTCAGGCCCAGGCAACTTGCTGCTGTTGTGAGCACCGTACTGCATGTGATGTGTAAACAGCTGCCCAGCATTCATCATAATTGCTTCATGGCCCACGTCAGTTCAACCCGGTGGCAGAAACTTTTATGAAAGGCAACAGTTCTGGCCTCCTTTTTATTTTTAAAACTTCATGTGTATATCCTTCTTCACCTGATCTGATGGCGTGTAGATTAAGTGGTCCATTTCCGATGTAACCTTTGTTTAATACAGAGATTATTAATGGACCCGGATTCATTTACACTCCTGCTTAAACTGACACATGCAACATAACTGTTGGGATAATTTTATAATTAATAAATATGAACAAATGGAACTGAAATGCTTGTAGATGACTGACAAATAAAGTACAACTCCTACATACACATTACATTACAATGGGAACACATGGAATATAAGAACACTTACAGAAAAGGAACAGTTAAGAAGTATCCCTGAGGAGAAGATAAATCCTTCAATGATAAGTTACTGTACTCCAGAAAAGTTACTGTACTTAGCAAGGGTTACTGTACTCCACAAATGTTACTGTACTCTCAAAGGTTCTCTTCAAAAACCTCCAGTCCCTGTACTATTCCTTTCTCCTTCCAGCCAGTTTTTCCAACTCCAAGATTTGCACTTGGATAGAATGTTCATCGACAGGCTCTACATGTTTCTACGGGTGCATCTGCCCAGGTAAATCTGCAGGCCCATCTTTTCAGTACCCTCCTTCACAAGATGGTTACGTCTTCAAAATGGCAACCAGGAGTTATGGTTCCACAGGCAACAAAGGCATCTGGGAAGTCTATGTCTGTCTGCTGTGATCATCATGGGCGACATTGCTGAGGGAAGGAGTGATCCTGATCCCTTCATCAGAAGCTCTGTAGGAGTGTACATTTTGGGGGGAACAAAGTGATGTCGCTTGTTCCTTGTGTATGGTAGTATGAGGTCAGAGTCTAGTTGCCTGTGACAGCACATGTTATGGAAGCATGGTGTGTATAGCATCACTTCTGAAGTAGCTATGCCCTCCAGATCCCATCAGCCCCAGCCAGTGTGGCCAATGGTCAGATTATGGGAGTTGTAGTCCAACAACATCTGGATGGCTACAGGTTCCCCACCCTTTGATTTACAGGATGAAGTACATCCAAGGCTATTTCTAAGGCTATCAATTCAGGCTTCTCGTTTTGAATTGGGCAATTTAATTGGGCAGTGCTGGTTTAGGTGTACAGCGACTCTTTCAGGGTGTCATGTTATCTCTTTCTATGCTTGCAGAGGACTCTGAACCCCACGCTGCTTTGCACACCTGAGAAAATTACTATGCTATCATTTACAGAGTAAAAGAGGCAACAAAGGGAGAAAAAAAGTCTTAATTCATAAGGTTCATTTCCAGTCTGATGACTTGCATGGCCTTGACTGAATATACAAATCAGAAACTGCAGCAAATCAGTTTATTTGGTTTAAAGCAGGGGTGGGGAACCTCTTTCAGCCTAAGGGCCAAATTCCAATCTGGGGAAGGTCTGGGGTGGGTGGGAGGGCTTGCATTCCCTCTGTGGGTGTGGCCAAAGGCAGAGTGGGTGTGGTAAAATGTAATCATTATGATTTTAAGCCTATTCAGATGTAAACAGGGCAAGGCTTCTGCACATCTACTCATAAATAAGCAGGACTGAAACACTCAGCAGCTTCCTTCAGGCCCTGCAGCCCCACACCTGCAGGGGGGGGGGAGCTCTTATTTCCAATCAGCAACTGATAGGAGATAAGGGCTTTCCCCTGCTGCACTTCTCCCTTTCTCTCTGCACAGCAGGGGAAAGCTGTTTTCTCCGATCAGCTGCTGATCAGAGATTTCCCTGCCAGGAGATGGGGTGGGACCTGGGGAAGAAGCTGGCAGGCTGGATGAGGAACCTCATGGGCCAGAGGTTCTCCATCCCTGGAAAGGGAAGCCAAGTCTTGACAGTTAAACTGGCTTATGTTTGCATTGTGAATGTGCTCTTAGCACGTTCCTGCTTGTGGGCTTCCCAGAGGTGTCTGGTTGGCCATTGTGGGAATCAGGATGCAGGACGAGAGAGGCCTTCCGTCTGATCCACCAGGGCTCTGCTCATGTTCTTGGGTTTATATAAGAGGCCAAGGGTGAGGTTTGCACTTGTTCATCCTTGTAAAGAGCTAGTGCAGGCCTCCCATTTGCCATGCTGATTAGTACCCCATGGTGACTTTCCCACTCTCTGCCCCCGAGTGCATCTAGTACAACTCACAGCCATTACATAGTCCATTTCCTCACTCTGGACACCACTGATATCGACTGGAGCAGGGAAACTGAGGAAGTCGCATTATTTGTCTGTCTAGTCTGGTAACGCCTGCCCTAAATGGCAGTGGCTCTGCAGGCTTGAAGGCAGAGGTCTTTCCCATCATCGCCCTGCCTCCTGATCCGTTTCACTGGAGATGCCAGGGATTGTACCAGGGTCCTTCTGCAAAGTATGTGTGTGCTTTACCACCACTGACTGACCTATGGTCTCATCATGGTGGCCCTGGCTCACACACTGAGTTCTACTCGATCGAATACAGCCAAGGGGTGGGCAGTTTGCCATGGGGATGCTGGTCTTCAAGGTCAATGTGACGTCTAGACCAGCTCTGAGTGATGCTTGTTCTCCTGAAATGACAAGACCTTGGTTGACAAAAAGGAACCGGTAGCTCAGGAATGGCAAGGTGCTGTAAATTTATTTTCCTTCATGATGGATAGCAATCTTATGGGCTTTGACTGACTTTCGATTATGTAGAACCCATAGAGCAGCGTCACCTCCACTCAGCGCTTACATCTGTTCACCCAACAGAAGCTCTTTATTAAGCTGTACAGTCTTACCCTTTATTCCTCTTCCAAGGCTGTCTGAATATTATCGGCTCTGCTCTCTTTCATTGTTAATCTTTTGAAACTCCTCATTATATGAAGACTAGAGCCATGAGTTTCAAGTGCTGCATTGCCAGGTAGCAAAATTTCAAGAGACTTATGACTGTTACAATCCTGTAGACATTCAAAAAGAAAAAGAAAAAGAAAGGAAACCTGGACTTTGCTACAATGCTAGCTTGGTCATAGCTATGTCAACAATACATTCAAAGCATATCTCATATGTATTAGTAACATGGTAGAACCCAAATGCTTGAGTGAGGGCACATCGACCCTGAAGGTCAGATTCGCACCAGATTTACTCCAGTGTGCCTTGGACCCCCTGCTGCTCCATTACAGACCCACACTCTCTGTTGCTGATGACTGTACCACATAAAAGTGTCTTTGTGGGGTCAGGGCAACCCCAGCAAGAATGCTGTTAGCATGGGGTTTCCCCTATTTTATTTTATTTATTTCTTACATCCCTATTAACTGCCCATTAGTCAAAGCTCTCCGTGAGGTTCACAGTCCCAACGTGCAACATAGGTCCCAGATTTAATCCACTCCCTGACAATATCTGGGCGTGGGGTGGGGGAGGAGCAAACCATGACAGTTGAATGTGCCAAGTATTAGTAAGATGTGTAGTGCGTTTTTCTTTCTTCCAGTGTTTCTCTTCTTTTTCTTTTTCTTTAAAAAAAAATGTTGTCATGCCACTGGTGTATGTATCACACCTTGGGACCCACTATTTGAAGTCCAGTGCTCTGTGCTAGCCTTCCACAACCTGGATGTTTTGGACTACAATTCTCATCAGCCCCAGCCTGCATTGGTTCATGGTCATGAATTCTGAGAGTTGTCATTCAAAACATCTAGAGGGCACCAGGTTGGGGAAGGCTGTTCTAGGCCATGCCATTCTTGCTTTTTAAGGAGAATCATTTCCTTTGCTTCCATGTTGATTTCAGAATTCAAAGCAGCATGAGAAATCTCTTGACAGTCCCACCTTCAGCAGGGCTGACCCAAGATGTTCAGCTGCTCCAAGTGTCTGCAGCACACAGCCTAAGGGGCGTGCCGCAGGAATCTCATGCAATGTTGCAGAGGAAGTGCGCCATCTGAAATGTGAGAGACAGGTCTCTCCTCTGCAACATTCCAAGAGGCCCTGGGTTCCATCCATCTCTTGGGTCACACATTGCTTTATTGGCACCCCTAAAAATATTGGCTCCCAAAAATATTACTGGGATGATTTGTGCAATTGTCACGATTAGGATGATGCCATTTCAGAACACCTGATTCTTGCAGTAGATGTGGAATTTCAGCACTATACCTGCATGCTACTGGGAGAATGGGAAGCATTATCTGTCCTTGGGGAAGCATCAGTGTGGAGCTTTGTCCATCCTGGGAGTGTAACACCGTGAGTCCCTTATTCTTCATTGTCTCAGAGAGCCTCTCTTCTGATGCATCACTTTGTGCTCGCCAATTTGCTTTTTAAAGGAAAACCTTAGATAACATTCTGCATCCAAAATGGTGGAGAGCACCAGACATAAACATAGGATCTTCCTTATGAGTCCCACCAGAAGTTACAGTTGCCACAGTAATGGCATAAAGTGAACCCCAGATAAAAATACTATATGAGCATTATCGAAGTCAGCTGTGTGACTTTTCTTAAGGTTGGATCCAGATTTAGCCAGACTTCATTCAGGCCCATTGAAATCAATGGGACTTAAGTTCCCATTGATTTCCATGGGTTTACTCTGACTAAATCTGGATCCAACCCATTGTATTTGGATGTCTAACCTGCTTGGGTTTTGTGAAAATCCAAATTAAGCCCCCCTTCATTCTAAGTGCCAGTAATATTATGATAGCAGCAAGGATGCTGTATTCCCTAGCAGAAGTATCCAGCATGCTGTTTGTTCCTTTAGCTTGCCATATATTTCCATCTGTTGCCTCATTACTTGCACTGAGTCCACAGAAGTGATCACCAGTCTCTTGTCAGGGGTGTCACTTCTCAGCTTAGCTCCTGTGGCTGGGTAAATGTCATAAATGGTAAGAGGCAATAATTTACTGTGATGCATCCTGTGACAACAGATAATAGCTGTGACAGGTTATCGGATGACAACAGCAATTATTACACAATGCATGTGATATGTGAATACTCAAGACTCCGTGTTGCTTTAGTAGGGATGATAGAGCTATGGAATGTCTGTCTTGCTGATTCTCAAACTTCTGACCTCCAGGCAACCATCGCCACGTTGACTTTTCTGCTCTGGGCTCCCTGCACAGTGCTAGGGATGTTGCGGGGGATGCTCTACAACAGCCTTTACCCAGCACCCTCCAGTTGTGTTGGGCTACACATCCCATCATCCCCAGCCAGCATGGTCTGATGTGCTGGGTAGGGATGATGAGATTTGTAGTCCAACACAGTTGGAGAGTGCCAGGTTGGGGAAGGCTGTCACTCAGAGTGCAAACTCAGCTAATGCAGGTGACAGCCACTTCTGTTGGGCTTCATCATAACTTTGCATGAATTAAGAGCGTGCCCAGAAATACAACCAGTGCTCCTCTGCAGCTGCATATGCAGGAGGAGATGGGTAGTGGTGTACAAATTGTCTTACAGAGAAACCTGTCTGCTATTATTGATCTTGTCACTGAACAGCCCTCAATAAAACTGCACGGTTCCCTGGAGCAACACTGTTTGAAACCCATCATAAGAACATAAGAACAGCCATGCTGGATCAGACCAAGGTCCATCTAGTCCAGCATTCTGTGCACACAGTGGCCAACCAGCTGCCCACAGGATCCCACAAGGAGGACATGAGTGCAATAGCACCATCCCACCAGGGCCGGATTAAGATAGGGGCTATTGGAGCTGCAGCTCCAGGCCCCTACCCCGAAATAGGCCCACAATCAGGACCGGCCGCCACCACCAACCTGGCGGCTGCTGCTGCCGCCGCTGCCGCCACCGAGGAGGAGAAGGAGGAAGTGACGCGACGGGACCCCCGCGCTGTTTTTTGCCGGGGAAACCATGGCAACAGGGCTGTTTAAGCCCTGTTGCCCTGGTTCCTCCCGCCAAAACAATGCGGGCGGGGCTCCGGAAGCGACACGACGCGGAGAAGGTAGGTGGCGGGGGGGGTCGGGGTGGTGGTGATGGCGGCGGCGGCGGGAGGCGCAGCGGCAGCGAGCGAGAGGGTGGGGGGAGGCGCAGCGGCGAGCGGGACGGGAGGGCGCGGCGGCGGGCGGGCAGGCGGGTGGGGAGGTGGAGGCCTGGCGGGGGCGGCGCAGCGGAGGCAGAGGCCTGGCGGGGGCGGCGCAGTGGCAGCGAAGAGGAGCGCAGCGTTTCTGCGCCCTCTTCAGCAAGGACGGAACGAAGTGCTGGTGGCGGAGGGAGAGAGGGAGGAAGGGATAGAAGGAAAGATTGTGGAGCGGAGCGGAGGAGAGAAGGGAACGCGGGAGGAGCTTGGATTGGGAAACGCGCTTGGACTGTGGAAAAGCGAGAGCCCCGCTCGCTCCTTCGCTCGCCTGACTCTTCTCGCTCTCCGCCCGATTCTGTCAGGTAGAGGAGAGAGGCAGCGCCCACGAGCTCACCTGGGGAGGGGACACCGCCCTCCCCTGCTCGCGTCTCTCCATATTCCCGTGGCTCCGCCCGGTGGCAAACGGCCTCCCTCCTCCGGAGAACAGCGCCTTGTGTTTTTTGACGGGAAGGGACGGGAATCGACTTTGCGCCTCCCGCCCCTGAAGTGTGGAGTGAGCTTTGCAAGTAGGGAAAAGCCTTCAGCGAAGAGGAAGAATATTCCACCTGCTTTCCTCTACTGTAAGCTGAGGAAAGGGGGTCCGAAAAGAAGAAAGTATCTTGCAGGTACTGTTGGGCTGGGGCTTGTTGCTCCGCCCCTTCATCAGCCGCACGCCCTCCTCAGCACCAGGCCCATAATGCTCTTAATCCGGCCCTGCATCCCACTCATGTTTCCCAGCAACTGGTATATATAGGCATACCGCCTCTGAAACTGGAGGTAGCATAGAGCCAATCAGGACTAGTGGCCATTGCTAGCCTTCTCCTCCATGAATTTGTCTAATCCCCTTTTAAAGTTGTCCAGATTGGTGGCCATCACTACATCTTGTGGAAGTGAATTCCATAGTTTAACTAAGCGCTGTGTGAAGAAGTCCTTCCTTTTCTCTGTCTTGAATCTCCCACCAATCAGCTTCATGGGATGACCCCGGGTTCTAGTATTATGAGAGAGGGAGAAAAATGTCTCCTTATCCATCACCTAGGACCAATCCACCAAGACATCACCATAGTCCAAGGCTTTCAGCATGACTACAATGTAGCAAATAACTGACAGTACCACCTGTGAGTGAGACCAATGAAAAACCATAGGATTATACACCCACAGAATTATAGGTCAGGAAATGTTTTGGTAGTAACCTGATTAAACCTTCTGCAATGACAAGTTTTCCCTTTATGCAAAACTAATGTTCATAATCATACTTGGCTAGAAGACTGATTCATCATCCGTTTTGGTGCAGCACTAAACAAGGATCTCTAACTCAGAGGAAGTCAGGTAGTATTCTTATAACTGGTATTATTATATCCAAACTGATGGGAAATTTCTCATACTTTTATTCAGGTACGGCCTGTATGCAGAAGGAGCAGAATGTGAACACACCCACCTGCACCAAAGCGCCCCCCCCCCTTGCTTCTCTGCTGCCGAATATCACCATTCAAGCATACCAGGGTCAGCTCTCTCAGAAGAAATAGCTTTTACTCCCAGGGCTGTCAGGAGGTCTTTCTGCTTATGTCAAAAAGGAAATGGAAGGGGCGAGGCTTTAAATAAGCATATTAACTAGATCAAGTCAGACAGTGCCATGCTAATGGAAATGATGTTTGCCTTGCTGTTTGATCAGTTTCATAAGAAATTCTTCATGAGTGGGAAACAGAGGGGCCCAATCCAGCCAGAGTTGAGCAGTGCTGCTGAGCCCTGTTGATTCCCACAGAAGAGATTTAAGCATATGCTTAACTCTCCCATTGGAACTGGCAGGTTAAAAAGTGCTTCATTTGGGGCCAAACCATGTCCATAGTCTTCAGGGTTTTCCTCAAAGGATTTCTCTACAGAGCTCTCTTTGTTCATATGAGTTTCAGAGGCAGGCACAGGCAACTTGTGGCCCTCCAGATGTTTTGGCCTACAATTCCCATCATTATTTATTTTATTTATTTATTATATTTATACCCCGCCTTTTTTCCTTCAGGGAACCCAAAACGGCTTACATAATCATCATCATCATCCCCTCCATTTTATCCTCACAATAACCCTGTGAGGTAGGTTAGGCTGAGAGTCAGTGACTGGCCCAAAGTCACCCAGTGAGTTTCATGGCTGAGCGGGGACTAGAACCTGGATCTCCCGGGTCCCAGTCCAACACTCTCACCACTACGCCATGCTGGCTCACCACTGGCTAGTCTGGCTAGGGCTGATGGGACTTGTAGGCCAAAAACATCTGGAGTGCCACAAATTACCTACTCCTGGTTTATGTGGTCATGGTTGATGAAAAGGTGAAGAGCTATGATCATCTCCCACTGCCCCAAATATCTAGCCTCAGATGGGGCTTTCAGTTCATTTCCTGACCAAGCAGAGAGCCTTGTTTGATGGCCAAATGTATGCTCCAATCCAAAACATGTTTGTGTGGCAGGAAGCCCCAGTTAGATCAATGAGATTACTTCCTAGAAAGTATGTTTGGGGTTGCAGTCTAAGTTTCTCTCTCTCTCCCCTGCTTCATTATAATAGAACAGACTGGCACTGGCATGAAGGGAACATGGAGAAGACTTCAGGACTGCTTTCTGTGAAGGATTTGGCAAAAAATAAAATAAAAACCACTTGCATTTTCCATAGACAGCTGCTCTGCTGTATGCACTGGGATAAAATAAGATACCAAGCCTACGCAGGAGGGGGAAAAAACCCCAGACCTCGATAGATAGATAGATAGATAGATAGATAGATAGATAGATCTAATCTATCTGTCTGTCTGGCTGGCTGGCTGGCTCTCATAGGTGGTGGTGGTCTAAAAATGTCCATGAAATTCACCCAATGCTGTTGGCCATGAATAGTCCAAGAACTCCATACAAAAGCTTTGCTATAAGGTTTACCCCAGATATATGGATGGGGGATGAGGCCTAAAATTTATTTATGGCTACTTACCTGTAGGATGTGAGGCAAAGTGGGAGGTAAGTGCTGAGAAAATGAATTTCATGGCAACCCCTTGGGGACAACATAATCTCTGCAAATGTGGGGAATAAATCTTGTTTTTCAGAATTCACTTAAGGAAAAAAATAGCTCCTAGTGGTCCTACGCCTTCTCTTCAATTACATATTCTACACCAGGGAGAGGGAACCTGTGGCTGGACTACAACTCCCACCCTTTCTGGCCATTGGTCATGCTGGCTGGGGCTGATGGGGCTTGGAGTCTAGCAACATCTGGAGGGCCACAGGTTCTCCATCCCTGATGTAAATGAAAACCATTTAAATTCTACTAGGGATTAGGGTGGCCACTTATGCATCACCCCCCCAAAGAGGAAAGGCATAATCACAAAAGAGGACACAAATTTGCATAAAATTTGCATATGCTAATTTATAGAGAGAGCTGCAGATTTAGAAATAATTACTGTAATTTAAATAGAAATACACTACATCTATGGAAAATTCAGCAAGTTTTCATTATTACTGATTGGTATAAAGAAGTATGGGATATGGCATTAAATGATATGTTGACTTGTAATATCAAATGCAAAAGGGATCAATTAAAGAAAAATATTTTTAAGGATATTTGGGGTTTATTTTTGGAATATGTGTTAAAAAGGGGGAAAGGGAGTATGCCGTGTCAAGACATGTTGTATTTTTGGAATAATGAACAATTATAGAGATATTGTATTATTTGGTCCTGTGGTGATGGGAGCACTATATAAGTTATATGTGTGTTATTTTCTTTGTATTGTTTAAAAATTTAAAAAAGAAAAGAAAAAAAAGAAATACACTACATCTAGCCCTAGTACGGAAACCTGTGACCATATGACCTGTGTACCTGCTCTGTCTACTCTCCAAGTGCTGTTGATGGGCAACTTCAAGGCCCTTTCACTCCTTTCTCATGGTACTTTCACTTTACACCAGACTTGGACAGGGCAGCCCTTCAAACAGAGGACTGTCCTCTGACAAATCTTCAAATAGAGGACTGTCCTCTGTAAAGTAAGACTCATGGGCCACCTTACTAGGGATGCTTGAGGAATTTGATCTTTGTGAATTCTAACACGAATGGATCTGCTCCACACCTTCCGGTCTAAAGTGTGGATTAGAACATAGCTATCCATCAGACTTTGCAAATGTTGTAATGGAGTTCTTGGCTCAAAAAATGTATCAAAATGCATATTTTGAGATAAAATATGTTCAAAAATACATATTTAAACAGATATTTACAGGCTAATTTTATGTGGTTTCAGAAGAATCCCCTGCAAATTAAAATGCTGAAACAATGGGAGGAACAGAACTGCCAGCAAATACTTGCAAAACATGCATGCACTAGAAACCTAGTTAGGAAGGCTGTGCAAAAGGGTTCCCTGAAGGTAA
This sequence comes from Shinisaurus crocodilurus, assembly GCA_021292165.1. NCBI lineage: Eukaryota > Metazoa > Chordata > Lepidosauria > Squamata > Shinisauridae > Shinisaurus > Shinisaurus crocodilurus. The sequence continues at coordinate 126,570,768 of CM037876.1, forward strand.
GAAGTTTGAAGATCTCTGTTCTGTCCTAGCTTGGCTTCAGCAGAGCAGCAGCATTATCTTACCCTGGGGAATCCAATATAGTATTTTGCAAGGACATCCCTTTGCTTACTCAGAGCAATATTATCATCCACCCCACTGCATTCCTCCTCATGCTTTTCAGCAGTGCAAGTTGAGCCTTACCACTGATGTTCAAAAAGCAAACAGAAGCCAAAGGGAAGTGTTACATGCTCTGTTGGATCATCTAGGAAAATAAAGCACAGGGAAGTGCCTGCTACGTTTTCTGACACATAGTTCTCCATAATTCACTTGCTTCCTACGATGCAGCCACTTCAGAAAGGATAGTTCTAAATCTAAGCCATAGAGCTAGGAAAAAGAAAAAAAGAGAAAACCTCCTGAGGATTGCATCCACTGGCTGTAACTGGAAGAAGGAATGTTTTGATAAGCAGCTCGGAATGAACTAGTTTCCTATTACACTAAATACTATGATGCTAGCTAGAACATGTCATGCTAGAAGATATTCAGAGAAGCTCTAAGGAAGATCAGGGGGGGGAAACAGAATTGGGGCAGCAGGAGAAGGGCAGATGCCAGCTTTAGCTCATATTTAGGAGTCATCACTTTGAAATTCTCAAGCTTTGTGACTTGAAAAAGTATGACCTGAGAAAGGTAGTGCCAGGAAACAAAGCAAAACAAAACAATTCCTTGTTCATGGAGAGTGAGGGCATTTGATCTTGTATCCCCCAAAAGGCAAATATTTGCAGAAGCACAGTGTCTGAGACAAGGGAGTTCTCGGAACCATTTTACATAACTCACAGCTGGAGTGCTGTGCATTTTATTTTATTATAGTTTAAGACATGGACAGAACTGAAGAGAATTCAAAGTGTGCCCCAAAGGTGATAAAAGAGTGCAGGTAGGAATGGTTTAGGAATTGACATATTTAGCCTTGACAAAATAAAACCGGGCAGGGGAGGGAGAGGAGAGAGAGGCCATAGCTGTATCGTGGGGGTATCTCCTCATGACATATGTATACTCGCATGTGACCAGTCTGCCAGTTTGAGATCTCTGACTCTGTGAAGCCACAGTTAAGACTAGAGAATTCCTACCAGCTTAATCTCCTAGGGAGGGTGGGAGGGAATATTTCAAAACTTTCTGCCAGATGGCTGGTCCCATTGTGAAGATAGTTGCTGCCCACATAATTAAAACAAAAACCCCTCTTGATGGAATATGACCCACTCAGGGTTCCTCTAAATCATTTCTTACTTAGCAGAATGACATACATTACAACCAAAACATACACCAGGAGGCTGTTTTAATGCGCCATTTGTCTTTTTTATAATTGATTCTCATGCAGGCCAGATACCCTGTAGATATTCATTGGGGAGTTCAACTCTCCCAAACACAATGACATCATCTTGTTTAACATGGTTCCCCTGAAGCCCAATTGTTGATATACGGCCATCAGCAAAAAAATGCATTAGTCTCCAAGCAATACTTGTTCCTCACACTAGCTGTGGGGATTATTGCAGACAAAAGGTGGTCACCATGTTATCAAATCCGCATTTCCTGCACATACTGTCATGCTCTAGCCACACTATAACTCAGCATTAAACTATATTTAATGAAATCCATATCTCGAATGGTTGCTTCGGCCAAAAGGAAAGTATGTAACAAAGCATATATATCGACTTTCATTGTTGGTCGATGTCAAGATTTATAGTCTCTACAGGTAAATATTGAGTGAGGCAAACCCTCACTCAGTTATGTTTGTCTCAGTCAATAAATCCAGATGTTGACTCCAGCAGAACTCAGCATCCATCTGCTGTTTGCAGCCGATGTTTAATGATGCCATCCCATCAGAAATGGAGTTCTTGGTTAAACTGACACCATTTAGACAGTGTTGTTGTGAGGAATGTTAGAAAAACTGGGCTTCTTGTTAAGATATATGTGCAATCCCTGAACAAGCTATAGATTTCTTGTGCGCTCCAGTACAAGTTTTGGTTTACACTGTTGTTAACTGCATTAAGGATAACTGAAAGTTGTTTCAGAGATCATTGGACCAAGGTTATCTTGAATCATGAACTCTTGTTTGCAAAGGCAAGGACCCCAGGTGTGTTTAGCCACAAGTTCTCTTGTTCTCATTATCTCAGTTAACTCTGGATTATAAAGAATTCCAAGCTCCACCTACCTCATTTTGTACCTCCAAATAATGACTCAGCCATTGTTCTCGTAGAACAAATAGTCGGAACTATCCTGAAATGAAACAAGAGTGAGAAAAGAACCCCCCACTATCTAGGAACCTGTTCTGATTTCTGTTGGATTACCTTGGATAAAAACAAATTAAGGATTAAAGCAAGTGATAGCATATCGTTCTACTGGCATGACTGACCCTATTAAGCAATCCTATTTTAGCACAAACCTAATGGAGAGATAAGAGCACCTAAGAGGGAGGTTTATAATATGCTACAAGGAGAGAACAGGACGGGAGCAAGTGGGAAGTTGCACTATGCCTGAGTTCTTGCACAAGGTACCGTATACACATTTGGTCAAAGTACATCAAGATGACTCAAGCGATACAACCGCTCTGTGCTAAATGTTTCCAGGTCGTGAGCACAACCCAGTTAGGCTGTGAGCAAGAGCTCAGTTGGGAGTTCAGGCATCAACAGGAACTCAGGCTCAAGTGGAAGCTCCAACACAAGCCGGCATTCAGACACAGGCAGGACCTTGGGCAGTTGAAAGTGGAGCTCAGGGCCAGACAAACTGGGTACTAACGCTGGGTTCAGACAACACAATAACCCACACTCAAGCATTGTGTGTGGATTGTCTTTGAACCATGGGTTGTTGTTGAAATGTGGGTTATCGTGTTGTCTGAACCTAGTCTCGATAACAAACCATGGTTTGATAACCATAAACAAGCCACAGTTCATAACCCAACTACAAACCATGGGTTCTCTTCATGGGTTGTTCATGGTTAACAAACTGTGGTTTGTTAGCGTGGCTGCTGGGTTCAGACAACACAATAACCCACATTTCAACAACAACCCACAGTTCAACGACAATCCACATTCAACCCATACTCAACCACTGAGTGTGGATTATCGTGTTGTCTGTAGGGGTGGGCGATCCACTGGGACTTGACCCACCTCTGGCTCGGCGGCCGCCATTGCTGTGCCTGCCGAGCCAGGCCTAAAGTTGGCGTGCGCTGCACTGCTCACTGGACTTTTAGGTTCCCAGCTGGCTGCTGTTTACGTAGAACATTCTGTAAGATAGGTTAAAAGCGGCTGCAATTTGCACAAATTACACAAATTGTGGCTGCTTTAGACATACCTTAAGGCATTTTCTACATAAACAGCAGCTTGCTGGGAACCCGGAAGTCACTTCCCTGGCTTGACTCAGGAGAACGTGCGTTGAGCTGGGGAAGAGGTAAGCAGGATGGAGTTCAGGGGGTCGAGCCCAGCTAATCTAATGGATTTCCACCCCCGAACAAAATCCTCACACATTCCTAGTTGTCTGAACCCAGTCTAAGAGACAAGCAAGACACAGATGTTGCTTCAGCAACCATCTGTAATTCACTGAAGCTTTTTACATAGGCCATAGCCCAGCCTAGGTCAGTAGCTCCATCCCCATTGGGAAAAGCCTCCTGTATTTAAAGGGGCCGTGCTCAGTATGTAAGCACTGGCTCCCAGGGATGAGGACTCGGACTCGACTCGTGAGTCGGACTGAGTCCCCCCTCTGACTCGAGTTAGACTCGACTCACAATATTTTTAATGGGACTCGAGACTCGACTTGGGACTCGAGACAAAGGACTCGTGTTCCAAAATCGTGTTCCTCAAATGCAACATGGATAGGTTTTAGGAAGTACAGCAAGTTTATTTTTTAAAATCATTTTCCTAAAATGCAACCTTTCAGACATTTTGGGTTTGGCTGCCTCTGCCTGCCTGTTTGGGGTTCCCTGCCTCCTCTGCCTGCCTGGTCTCTTCTTAACCAGTTCCACAGTTTGAATTGTCCAAGACAAAGGCCTCTGCCTGCCTGTTTTGGGGTTCCCTGCCTCCTCTGCCTGTCCAGTTATGTCTGTTCTTGCCAAAATCAGTTGCAGAGTTTTGAAATAAAAAAGGCACACTTGTGCCTAGAATTTATTTAAGCCACACATCTGAAGTAGCCTTATTTTGTTGGGGAAAACCCCCATTGATTTTAATAGGGACTCGTGGAGTCAGCTTTGGGAGTGACTCGTGACTTGTGACTTGTGAGTCACCATTTTGGACCAAGGACTCGGACTCGGACTTGAGACTCAGGTCCAAAGATTCGTGTGACTCGACTCGTGACTCGAAACCAAGGACTCTTCAACATCCCTGCTAGAAACTCAGCAACAAGTGCAAAAGTGAGGGCACCCATGAAAAACCCTGAGGATCTTGCTGCAACAGGGGTGAATGAATTGGCACTCCCTTTTTGTGAGCAAAGATCACTCATGTCTTTGGTTACATCTGACAGCCCATACTTTGACAGCTGTCAGATGTCACCAAATGGGGGGTAACTTACCTGCAGCTTCTGCTTGGCAACCACAGGCAGCCCCTCCAATGGGCAGCTGGGCCACTTTGAAGGGATTGTTCATAGCTGTCAAAAACAGGGATTGTGAAAGCTGGCTTGACAGCCAGTTTTCATGCGTTCCAGGAAGAAAAGGTTTGAAGGTGGGGAAAGCCACCGGTGAAGCCAAAATGGCTCATGGTCATGGCGGGGAGGGGGGAAACGGCGCATTCCTCCTGCAGTGTCCCCTGGGATACCCGCAGGAGGACCAAGGTGGGAGGAGGGGGGCAACAGCCCACGGTGAGCCCAATCGTCTGTTGGACTCACACACACCGCTAGTTGTTCGCACGACAACCAACCCACCGTGGCTTATTGCCAAGGTGGGTTAGCATGACGCGCGAACGTGCCCATTTGTGCAGGCCTACCATACTGGATGCTTCAGAGAAAGAAGAATATATTCCAACGTTTGAGTAAGACAAAAAAGGAACAACTTTCCTGGAAAGATAGGCCAGGTAAAAAAAAAAAACCTGCTATAACATTTACACCATAATTTTATTCAGCTTAGTTTCAAGAAGAACTAATGAAGTTCAAAGCTCAAACAACTGATTTTTCGAGGCTTTTTCAGAATTTTCCCTTCTTCCCTTTTTCTACAGCAAAACTACACTGACGCAGAAGCCTCTAGCTAGCACACAGCGCTCCAAGCACAGAGAAAATGCATAACAGCTGGCACTGTTTCAAAAGGGACAGCCACAGGGTAGCAAAATCTCATACAGATGGATGGAATGTTTCAAGCATTCTCATAAAAATAAAAGTGTGCGCAAACCATTTCCTCCAGCACCACTGCCCCATTTTATTTTATATTTTTACATTACCAGGTGGTGGGAAAGCCTGTTTGCACCTTTATGTACTCTATAGTGCAGTGCTCTCCAACCTTGGGTCCCCAGATGTTTTTGGCCCTCAACTCCCAGCATGCCCCAGCCAGCTATGCTGGCTGGGGCATGCTGGGAATTGTAGGCCAAAAACATCTGGGGACCCAAGGTTGGAGAACACTGCTATGGTGCATGCACTGATTTTTGTGAGACTGAAGGGTGAATAATTTAGCCTTTGGACAAGTAGGGTGGACAGGTGTCCTACTCAACAGAGGATAGTCCTTTGTTTTTGAGAGCTGGCAGAGGACAGTCCTCTTTTTGAAGGTGTCCTCTGTTTGATGGGCTGTCCAAGTCTGGAAGAGAAAGAACCATGAGAAGGGAATGCAGGGGCCTTGAGGTTGCCCTTCAGCACTGCACACCTGGACAGCAGACTGAGCAGGCACACAGCTCACCTGGTCAGTCTTCTCCAGTATAGTGTGTAAAAGATTGAGCTAGCAATATCTACAAGAGAATTCTCAGTATCCTTACAGAATGAACATTTCCAGGATCCCCGAGGAGAGGCTGAGCTGAGATTTGTGATACAGATTTTCTCTTACAATGTTTCACACAAGTAAAGAGCCTCTTTTTGCCAGGGCTGCATTACTTGTGAATGTTGTTGATGTGGGAGAAATGAGAGAACAGCTTTCAGACTGAATGTACGTCCTTGCCAATGAAGGTTTTATGTCTGGAATTCCAAATCCTATTTAAGTGACACTTGATTCACAACAATCTGAGGATTAGGTTCAGAGCCAATTAAAATGAATGTTGCCATTGTGGCAAGAAAGCTGCTTTGTCATTATCCAGTCCCACACCTCTCCAGGCATGTGGGTCAACTGGCACCACGTAGGTGGGATGATGTGGCAAGTTCCTATGCCACCATCACCTCACTCCAGTATCAGAGGCAGTATGCCTATGTACTCCAGTTGCTGGAGAACATGGCAGGAAGGTGCTGTCCTCGTGGGGTTTCCCGTGGGCGGCTGGTATGAACAGAATGCTGGACTGGTGGATGGACCCTTGCTCTGACCTAGCAGGGCTCTGCTTATGTTCTTAGGTGTTAGGGTAGGGCAGGGGTACCCAACTTGTTTGGGCCAGTAGGCACTCTTGAAATTTTGAGAAAGTGTCATGAGGGCTTTCACAAAATGGCTGTGGTGGGCTTAACCATTCACAAAATGGCTGCCATATCCATTCCACAGCAAGCAAAGTGGAGATGCTCAAACACAAAGCTACAGGCAAAACACCCCCTGCCAGACACACACACACACACACACACCAAAACCAGATAAAATGTACACACCACACACACAAAAAGAAAAGACGGGAATGCACACACAAACTCCAGGAAAAACTCCACCACCAAAAGAAGCCAGGCAAAACACAAATTGTACCGAAACACCAGGCAAAACACACACTAGACCAAATCAAATCAACCAGCCAACACATGCACAGACATGCACACACACCCCATACCCAGACGCCACCATACCACTGAACACACACACCATACTAAAATAAAAACACCCCCCACACCCCCTGGCCTTTCCTTTTTCTTTTTTCTTGGCAGCTGGGTGCGCTTCAAAAGCAGCACTGGGCTGCAGCCACCTGCCGTGTGGGGCCCAGAAGAGACATTCCTGGAAATAAAAGATGGTGCTGGAGTCCAGAGCTTCCCTTTCCAGCACTGTCTCCAGCCTCCCAGTTGAGTTTTTTAAATTAGGAAAATAATAAAAATCAGGAGGAGGAGCAGGGAGCCTGGCGTGCACCAAGGGAGGCGTCAGCAGGCAGGCACGGTGGCTCCCAGGGGCTCCACGTTGTGGACCCCAGGGGTAGGAAGTGATCACATGCATTGTCTAGTCTATGCACATTGTGCTTGCTTACACATGTTCCTGGAGCAGCACGGGGCCAGGCAGAGCCAAAATAGCTGTCACACAATGATTGAATCAGGCTGCACGCTGCTTCAGATTGGCAGCCAAGATACCACCGCCAATCCTTTGATTATCTGGTAAGAAATACACAAAGCAAAGATCCAAGGCAACAGTGGAGAGCACTGTTACGGAGTAGAGCATGTTTCAAAATGTTCCTGCCAAACCTTTTAGATGAGAATATTTTTGTTTTATTATTTATTATTACATTTATATCCTGCCTTTTTCCCCTCTTAAAAGGAACCCAAGACGGTTTACATGGTCCTCCTCCTCCTCTCCATGTATGTCCCCACAACAACCCTGTGAGGTGGGTTAGGCTGAGAGTCTGTGACTGGCCCAAAGTCACCTAGTGAGCTTCATGGCTGAGCGGGGACTAGAACCCGGATCTCCCAAGTCACAGTCCAACACTCTAACCACTACGCCACACTGGCAATCTTCACTGGCTCACTACATCACACTGACACAACTGCCATATTCTTCTCTGATTAAATAGACAACACATCCCTTATTAGAGTTAAGCTGAAATCATGTGTGTCTGCGGGTGGAGGCAGCACTTTTCATGAACACTTTAGTCTGTTGTAAAAGATGCCCCCTCATTGAATTCTGGGAGGGTGCAGCTCTAAAGTGGACAAAAATGTTCACAGTGTGACAGTGGCAACCAGGAAAGCGCCAGTGTGGTCTGCTGGCCTAGGTGGCAGTCTTGCCCCCCTTCCCAGCAGCCATCTAGCCAGTGGCACACCCCTCAAGACCCTTTCAGAGTGAGGGCAATGTAATGCTGGAAACATTGCCTGCACTCTGGATTGGCTTTGACTGCCCTCGGTGAAATTATCACATAGCCAAGTTGGATCGGCTACATAGTGTTGTGATGTCACCACATGATATCTGAAGGGTTGGGATCACAACAGGAAGAAAAAGAAGCCTTGAAAAAAAAAAAGAATTTGAAGGAAGAAGGAAAAACCATAGCTGTGACTAGCATCCCAAAATGGTATGAGCTGGGATTTATTTCAAAGAACATTTCACACATAGACAGCCAAAGTACTCCTTTCTTCTCAAATATGTTTGCAGATGAACATTTGGCACAGTCCTATTCCTTAAACTCTCTGTGCTTGGCAAGTGGGGTTAGTCAGGTCCTAAACTAGAGGAGCCTTATATCTGAATATATGATGTTGCTCCTACTGCCTAATAAATTACCCAGCAGGCAAAGCAGGCAGCCTCTGCCTTAACAGCACTACAAAAGGGAGAGTGTGCCATTTTATGGAAAAGCCATTTAGAAATTCAAAAACTAAACAAATACCATTTCAACAAGGTGTTCCACCACTTATGGTGCAGCAGTCATGTAATAATGTTTCGTGCTTATATAGCATCTATGTACATTTATCTCAGTAATCCCTCACAACAGCTCTCAAACCAGTGGTGTTAATATCTAGCCATAATACAGATGTGGGACTGAGGGATAGCAGATTGCTTTATGGCCACAGAATACGGCATCTAAGAGCCTTTCTACACGAGGCATTTATTGTGCACTTGCGATTCCTCACTAAGGATAGTTTGCAGGTGCTTGACACGATGTCGTCATCCTGCAGGGCCTCTCCTGTGCCTTCCTGGCATTTCTGTGGCTTTTTTTAGATTGAGGAAAGTATGGTATTATTTGTAAATGGCAAGATGAAAGCCTCCTGTATTTTTGTAATTCTGCTATACCACTGCACCACCTAGTGGTTGTGTAATAAAACATATAGAAAGAAAGAAAACCTCCAGAGAAAGAAAGAAAAGAAAGAAAGAAACCCCCCAGAAAAACATGTGTGTAAAGGAGCCGATCTTAATCCCGCAAAGAATCTGGAAGCAGACGCCTCGGTAAAGTGGCGGGTTAAGAGCCTCATGTAGAAAAGCCCTCACACAGAACCTGCAGTCCTACACTTTGAACGATCTAGTCTTATTGGCTGAGGCGAGATTTGAACCAGAGCGTCTCAACTCATACTGTACTTTTAACCAATGTGCTCTGAAGGGAGAAGCGGCTTCTGCTGAAATTCTTGTTCTACACATTTAATCTGACTGCCCGAGGTTTAAGATAGACATTGTCCAGAAAACAAGCCTATGGAGCACTTAACAGTGGGCATTAAACTAATCTCCAGGTGGAGTATGCTATTAAATTTGGTACAGACTCCTTTTGCCCCTTGCCAACTGTTGTTTAATAGAAATGCCCTATTTAGCAGCTCTCCGGGTAGGCTACTGTGGAATGGCCAGGGGAGGGTGGATTGCTTGAATACTCTATCTGGCGCATAGTGCTAGCTAGAATGCACTCGGGTTACTATGGTGACCAAGGGACGATGCTCCTTGGAGTTCGCTACATAATTCTTCAGAAGAAGGATTTAGGGATGCAGAACAAAACATGGCAGGGAAGCATCAAACCTAATAAGTCTCCGGGCTGAAAGGAAGCCAGGTTTCTGTTTAGGCACCATGGTGTTCGTTCGTTTTGGAGCCTGGGAAATATTCCAATTCTGAACCAGGCCTGTTCATTATACCTTCCCTTGTTCATTCAGAGGGTGCCCGGCCACAGTCAGATGACACCGTTTTCTCACCTGGGTAGAAAATGAACCTGTTGCCGTTGCCATCCAAACAGGCAGATAAAGGGGGCGATTTCTCCCCTCCCTTCCTTTAAACAAGTTCCCTTTGTGTCTGGTTTATAATAACACTGATGGAAAACAGCGTGAATATTGAACAAGATGCCAGAAAGAATCTTAAACTATCCCACAGTGTTTTTATCGAGCTGTGTGAACAGCAGCTGAAGAGATGGGCTCGTTAATCAACGCAACAAGTGTCCAGAGGGCTCTTGCCGAAAAAGATGTTGCTCAAGGTTTTCCACCCCACCCTCACTCGTAATGTTCAAAAATAATTGTCTTCCCCCGCCCCCCCCCCCCATACACACACACCCTCACGGTTGTTTAAACTTCCCTCAGATATATGAAATCGAAATTGGTTTCTTTTCTTCCTCAGAGAGATATATATATATATATATATATAGAGAGAGAGAGAGAGAGAGAGAGAGAGAGATTATATATACAAAACCAGAATTCTGTAGCTCTTAGAACAGTGTTCTCCAACCTTGGGTCCCCAGATGTTTTTGGCCTACAACTCCTGCTGGCCGGGGCATGCTGGGAGTTGTAGGCCAAAAACATCTGGGGACCCAAAGCTGGAGAACACTGTCTTAGAACAATTAGCGTGAGGAGCCCTTTTTAGAAAAAAGAGGAAGAAAAGTATTAGCTCCACAACAACAAAGCACAACCTCTTTTTAATGCAGAGCACAGCAAAAATGAAACAACGCCTCATCCAGAGATTGATTACACATGCTGCAATTGGCATTTTCATCACACATTTCATGGCAAGTAGGTTAGGTTAGGGTGGAATAATTTATCTGCAGTCCAATTTGTAGTACGTCCTAAAGGCTACAATTGACATTGAAGCCCCGCTTGGCTAGGTGGTGTATTTTAAGATGGGGCTGCACCACAGACACAGAGCACACAGCTTAACATCTAAAAACGGATCTGTACAGTGCTGAGCTCCCTCTGGACTTTTCTAAATGAGGCATTTATTGTGCGTTCATGATTCCTCACTCACAGTAGTTTGCGGGTGCTTTACATGATGTTGTCATCCTCTAGGGCCTCTCCAGGGCCTTCCAAGCATTCCCGCAGCTTTTTTTGGAACGAGGAAAATGGGGTATTAAATTTCCAATACAGGATGAACCCAAATGAGAGCCTTGTGTATTTTCATAATTCCACTGTACCACAGTGCCATCTTGTGGTTGTGTAATGGAACATACAGAAAGGTAAAGACCGCCCCGCCCCCAAATCATGTGTAAAGGAGCCCAACTTAATCTCGCAAAGAATCTGGAAGCAGAAGCCTCAGTAAAGTGGTGGGCTAAAAGCCCTTAGTTCCAACATCGAAGCCCTCAGTTCCAACATTATGTTTCTATTCAGAAGGGCATGCTTCTAGCCCTCATTGTTACAGAGTCAGATCTGACAGATGTGGGTAGTTTTTAAATTAATGGAAGATGGGACTCACAGAAGCTAAGGGGAGATATTTCTATACGCAGCACAAATGTCTTCCTTGGTGTCCCCGGAACCTTTGTTTTGCATAGAAATTGATATGTCATTGATATCTCCATGTGAAGCTTATACCATGTCAAACATGCAGTTCAGGGATGATCTGCCACCATAAATGACTGAATTTTATGCACAGCTAAATATACTCACATACAAATCACGTTAGGCAGTGATGAAAGTCAGTGACTCACCACACTGTGAATGATAGTAGTAGCTTGAATCAGGGCCGGTGCAAGGCAGTTTGGTGCAGTTTGGTGCCCTAGGCAAGATCAGATATTTAGCGCCCCCCCTTCCCACTTGAGCCCTCCCTCCCTAGCGCCCCCTTTAGCCCTGCGCCCTAGGCAGCTGGCTAGTTGGCCTAATGGTAGCACCGGCCCTGGCTTGAATCTGCAAACTCAGGGAGCTAATCTACACAAGCATTGTATCCTGATACTCCAACGTCTGTCTCACACATAGGAAACATGTCACACACCCCAACCCGCTGTGCTGACGCTATTTCCCCCGCAATATCCCATCATTTCCTAAACTACTTTTATGTTGGTTTTCTTGTGGTTTCCATGTGCTGGTTAGAGAACACTGCCATAGAAGGTGTTCATGCAGTCAGCAGACTAAAAAAAAAGGAAACTGAAATGGCCCTTGCATGCCCTTGCATTTCGCCCAGAAATGCAACACTATACTGAGGCTTGTGTGATGTGCTTATGCTACAAACACAAATGCTAGAACACATGTGACCTTTTGAATGGCTTCTTTTGCAATTAGAACACTATGCATTACTGTGCGACACTCAATTGTGTTACAGTTCTTTGTAACTTAGTGCAATTCTTAAATTAGCAGATAAGGGTTTCAATGGGAGAACCACAGCATTTTAAAACATGTTACATAGACATTGACACTTCAGCTGTGGAAGTTTTGGAACAACCAGCAATGACTTGTAAGTGAATAGACCTCTAAGCAATCTCCCTTCTTGACTAATTAACAAGGCTAAGAGTGTTCATTAGGCCTCCAGGCACAACAGTATATATATTTTTTGAAACTTCAGCAATGGATTTGGACCTGCTGAGAGAGGAAGTGACTTGGGGAAGAATCCATAACCTTGTGTTCACTCTTTCCTTTAGGCTGTGACTGAGGAAGGAACCATGTTTCTTTATATGGGAAAGTCTGCCTTGCAGACGTTGAGTTAGAACAAGGGGGACCAGTATAAAACATGAATGTTATCAAGGGTGTATTAACCTTAGAGCAGAACACCTTATTATAGCAATGGTGGGCAAATGGGGGCCCTCGAAGGCCAGATACGGGCCTCAAGTCCCCTGTCAATTTTTAATCAAGGTGTGGTAAAAAAAAAATGTTGTCCATGGTTTTACTCGGAAGGGAAAGAAACCCATTTTCAAATGTTGTGAGAAACAGAAATATTCCACACTGCACATCTCTCTTTTGGAATGGAATTCCCTGGCTACTTAAGAAAATTTATTATGGAGGCTGACCTGTCAGGGAGCTTAGATTGTGCAGCAAAATAGACGTCCAGCCTCTGGACCACCCGGTGAAGAACAGAGTGGCCTCCAGGAATATAGGAGTTTGCATAGATGGTATTATGATACCAAGCAGCACATATATGGTACTTTTATAAATAGCCATTTCAAGCAAAATCAAGCTGGCCTGAGCTATAACTAAGCAACATAAACCCTGGGATGGGTGGGGGAGCAAGGAGCTGTTCAAACAAATGTCCCCACAGCATCTTTACAACCATTTGTCCTTACGTTTCAACAATCATTCATGAAGCAGACATTGGCCAGTCTCTGTTACACGGAGCTTTCCAAATGCTGTGGGAGTTAAGTTATTCTTAGGGGAAGAGACATAGTTCATTGGCTGAGCTTTGCATGCAAAAGGTCCCAGGTTCAATTCCTGACCTCTGTAGGTAGGAGCAGGAAAGATGCCTGTATGAAAATGTGGAGAGCCGTTGCCGGTCAATGTACTGAGCTAGATGGAACAATGGTCTGATTTGGTATAAGACAAAGTCCTATATTCATATCAGCTGTATTGGGCCATAGCTCAGAGGTAGAGCACCTGCTTTGCATGCAAAAGGTCCCAAGTTCCAGGGATGGGGACTCGGACTCCAGGACTCGACTCGTGAGTCGGACTGAGTCCCCCCTCTGACTCGACTCGGACTCGAGTCCCAATATTTTTAATGGGACTCGAGACCAAGGACTCTTCAGCGTACCTGGGCTGTGCCAGAAGGAGTGGAGAGAAGTGTGATTGCTGGCGAAGATTTTATTTTTTAAAATCATTTTCCTAAAATGCAACCTTTCAGACATTTTGGGTTTGGCTGCCTCTGCCTGCCTGTTTGGGGTTCCCAGCCTCCTCTGCCTGCCTGGTCTCTTCTTAACCAGTTCCACAGTTTGAATTGTCCAAGACAAACGCCTCTGCCTGCCTGCTTTGGGGTTCCCTGCCTCCTCTGCCTGCCTGGTTATTTTTATTTTGGGTTTGTCTGCCTGGTCTGTTCTTGTCAAAATCAGTTGCAGAGTTTTGAGATAAAAAGGCACACTTGTGCCTAGAATTTATTTAAGCCACACATCTGAAGTAGCCTTATTTTGTTGGGGAAAAAACCCATTGATTTTAATAGGAACTCGTGGAGTCAGCTTTGGGAGTGACTCGTGAGTCACCATTTTGGACCAAGGACTCAGACTCAGACTCGAGACTCGGGTCCAAAGACTCGAGACTCGACTCGTGACTCGAGACCAAGGACTCTTCAACATCCCTGCCAAGTTCGATCCCTGGCATCTCCAGTTAGGGCTAGGAAAGGCTAATGTCTGAAATCCTACAGGGCAGCTGCCAGTCATATGAGGGGCAATGTCTACACATACACATGCTTAAACTTGCCTTTGAGCCTTTCTTGCATCGTTTGTGTCACATGTGAACGTTGCTAACGCCAGACAGAATGTGGAGGAGAGCTCTAGTGTAATTCATGGCCACTGTAGGTTTTACATTTGTGTTACAGACCGATTTTAAGCCTCATGAGTGAAAATGCCCTTCAGATGCAGCTAATTGCTGTTTGACCTAGGTTCAGCCGCCTGCACAGTCACTGGTTTTTAAAAGGCACTTTAAGCTATTTAAAGCTTTTTAACATAAAGTGCTATAAGCTGAGTGTGGATGATTAAACCACTTTCAATGGGCACTTCCAAAGGACTGGCCATGACCGTAGGGTCAGATAAAGAAAAGTGGTGCAGAGCAGTAAGATTCTTCCTGGGCGTCTCTAAGGCAGGGCTCTCCAACCTTGGGTCCCCAGATGTTGCTGGACTACAGCTCCCAGAATCCCTTGCCATTAGCCATGCTGGCTGGGTATGCTGGGAGCTGTATAGGCCAGCAACATCTGGGGACCCAAGGTTGGAGGGCCCTGCTGTAAGGACACGGGGCACATTTGCCCTGCCTTAGTCACTAAGGCTGCCACCTGCTTCAAGGGCCTTGTTTCCATGCCTTTAATAGCGGCATAACAGGCAGACGACAGGTCCCTTCATAGCATTTCTGTGCCAGAAAGAAACCCTTTACCCATTAATTTCTCTCTGCTATGCTTACATACAGCTGTTAAAGGCCTTGGCCCATTTAAATTATGGGGTAATCCTATTTGCCACACTTTCATCCACGATGGGGGCCATTCATCATCATCATGGTTTATTTGCATCCAACTTTTCCCTCCAAAAGGAAGTCCAGAGAAGCTAACAACATCATACAGAATACAAGAGTATCAAATACCAATAAAGACATTTTGAAAAATTATCTAATAATAAAAATACTACAATAGACCTTTAAAACAGACTTGAAATTCAAAACTTAAACTGGTCAGTTGATAAACGCAAAATCCATAAATATTTTCAACAAACAATAATAAAATACAATCCATATTTTAACCAAACATACACACTCATACCCAGCCCAGGACCAACTTATCTTGCTGCATGAAAAAAGTACACGCACCGCCTCGTGCCCCTCCCCAGCTGCGGGGCTCTTGTGAGAGCTCGCCTGCACCCCAAGAGAGCTCACTCAAACTCTTGCGAGATCTCATTCCCGTGAAAGTTCAGGCAGGTCTCACAAGAGTTTGGACATGCTGTCATGAGAGTTTGGGTGTGATCTCTCTCAGGGCCCAGCTGCGGCTGCAGTAAGGGGAAGCAGGTGAGGGGCACAACGAGAGAGCATGCAGTTGCTCCAGAGAGCCCCACAACCTGTTTTCTCACAGTGGCTAATGCCACAGTGGAACAGCAGCTGGCGGGGCTTTCTAGAGCACCCACTCCAGGTGGTGGATGCTTCATATTGTTAGAACAATATGACACTGTTTATGTAATCAAATGAGCCACTCCCAACTTCACAATAATAATAATAATAATAATAATAATAATAATAATAATAATATTATTATTATTATTATTATTATTATTATTATTATTTCTTATCTGCCTCTCTGTTTGGATCGAAGTGGGGAACAACAATAAACATAAAATATATAAACTAATTAAAAGCATAGTATACATTATTAAAACATCTTAAAAACATCTTAAAAGCATCCTAAAATTCCACCTGATAGGCCTGCCGGAAGAGATCAGTCCTTCTGGCTTTCTTGAATTCCAAAAGACTGCTAAGTTGACGAATCTCCTCCACCTCCTCCGGCAGGCCATTCCACAATCTGGGGGCAGCAGAAGAAAAGGTCCTCTGGGTAATACCTGTCAGCCTAGTTTTGGGTGACTGAAGTAGATTCTTCCCAGAGGACCTGAGTGTGTGGGGCGGATTGTACGGGAGAAAGCGATCCCGCAGGTAGCCTGGACCCAAACCATGTAGGGCTTTAAAGGTAATAACCAACACTTTATACTTCACCCGGAAACTAATTGGCAGCCAGTGAAGTGCTTTTAAAACTGATGATTAAGATGGTTTCTTACAAAACAGTTACGGGGCCTTCATCTCTCCCCTTGCCTTTGTAGCACTCTGACTCTGTTTCCTCCTCCTCACTTCCTGTTCCTCCTTCAAACTCTGCCTCCCCGCTCCTGTTGGTTTTTCTTCTAAACTCCATACATATTTGTACAGTGGGGTGGCAGTGGTGGGGCCCTCCGGGCAGGGGCTGGAGGGGAGTGGAAACTCCTGCTCCGTCACCTGATGCAAGCACATCAGTCCATGTCATGGTAGAGCTGGCCCTGCTTATATCCCAGTAGGGATGTTTGGACTTTGTTAAATCCATTCTGTCTGCATTTTGCAGATTTTCAGGTGCCTTTCATTCCATCATCCACATCCACTCATTGACGGAACCAGATTTTGTGCAAATGCGTTTGCATGCATTTCTGCAAATTTGCACTTGCAAAAAACAACAACAAACAAAAAACACCCAAATGTGCATTTTCATGCTTTAGTCTATGGAGGGTGAGGGGGAAATCCACATTTTTGGTCTGTGTTTTTTTTTTTTTTTTTTTGTATTTGCGTAAAATTACAGAAACTAAAAAAAAAACAACACAGTCCACTTGGGAAAAGCTGGTGCACTGCAGAATCTGTGGGTCAGATTCATAGAAATCCGAACTCATTTGAGTCCATTGCAGATTTCTCTGACGTCCCTATTAAGCCCCACTCCAGCAGCCAGTATAGGAAACTGTTTGCATGCACCATTGAAAGAGACCAATCCCCCCTAAAGCCAGCCGGAAAGGACTAGGCACAACCAATTAATACAATGATTGTGCAGAATACAAAAAACGACCGTACCCTGACACCCCCTCCTGTCAAACCTGCCCTCTCACCACAGGTTAACATAGCGGGAGAAGAAAGGAAAGCAAAGCAGCAGCCACCACAACCCTCGTGCCAAATACAGCAGACGTTAAAGCCCAGCCTGGAGTACATTTGTGTCCTTCAGGTTGGGGGCCGGCCGGGCACAGTAGTCTCAGCCACCCACCCGGTATGATGTTCCAGGCAGGTCTACTTGAAATTCAGCTGGTCTCCTCAAGAGTAGAAAGTCAAGAGCAGCAGGGAGACTGCACAGTCCCTCACACCACTTCTCCGCTGCCTTTGCTGCTGCTAAAGCCACCCACCCTTGTTACACCATCTTTCTCCTGCCGAGGCCTAGGGTTGCCGGGTCTCAGGGTTTAACCTGAGCCTTTACCGCAGCCTTCCCCAACCTGCTGCCCTCCTCCAAATGTGTTGGACTACAACTCCCATAATTCTTAGCCAGCATGGCCAATTGCCATGCTGGCTGGGAAACCCCCCGTCTCTCTAGCTCTAAACCTCGGGGGACCTAGCATTCCTAATCCTACCCTGTGCAATGTGCACACCCTGCCCCTAGGACAGTGTTTCTCAACCTTGGGTCCCCAGATGTTTTTGGCCTACAACTCCCAGCATGCCCCAGCCAGCATAGCTGGCTGGGGCATGCTGGGAGTTGTAGGCCAAAAACATCTGGGGACCCAAGGTTGAGAAACACTGCCCTAGGAGTAGACAGAGGCTCTCAGGAGCTGCCTTCCCTGTGGCCTCCCTAGCATGAGTCATCAACAACGCCGACTGTCTCACCCACACAATGAGCTCAATGGGATGAACTCTGTGGCCATCTGTGGAGGAGGTTCTCAACACCCCCGCCCTCCAATGTAAACTCCATCTTAGGGCTTCTCTACATGAGGCATTTATTGTGCACTGCACTCGTGATTCCTCCCTCATGGTAGTTTGCGGGTGCTTTACATGATGTCATCATCCTTCAGGCTTCTCCCATGCTTTCCAAGCATTTTTGTGGCTTTTTTTTTTTTTTGGATCGAGGAAAATGTAGTATTATCTGGAAATGGCAGAATGAACCGGAATGAGAAGCTCACATATTTTTGCAATTTTGCCATACCACAGTGCCACCTAGTGGTTGTGTAATGGAACATAAAGGCAGAGAAACAAAACCCTTGGGGGGGGGGACACTGTAAAGGAGCTGATCTTAATCCTGCAAAGAATCTGGAAGCAGAAGCCTCGGTAAACTGGCAGGTTAAAAGCCTCATGTGGAGAAGCCTGTAGAGTACTTTAAAAAAAAAATATACTGTCATGTAAAGACTTATAAAAAAACAAACTGTGAACTCACCTTTGGTTGCTGTTGGTTTTAAAGGAGCTCAGTGTATAGAAACCTATTGAAGACAGCTGTGTCGTTAGTTGCCTGACTGAGAGACACAGCAGCAATGCCAATTAATGAAATCGTAAATCCACTCCATACAAATAGGCACCTGACTTTTTGAAACAGCAGCCGCTATTCCCACATCAACTTCAACACTGAAGCACTTCACTTCTGCATGGTTTGTGCTGTGACTTCAGCGCAAATGAAATTACTGCTGTTCCTTTTGACTTTGCCCCCCTGCCCCTTGGCTTCCCACCTTCCTGTGCTGTGTGAAGAAAATAGGGGTTACTTATTCTTGCACTGCGTAAGGGTATATGGAAGATTTGCTACCTTTGAAAGGGGCATTCCCTCCACCACTTCTGCCCAGGAAAGCAGTTCTTAATCTAATAAAATTTGGTAGCCTTCTACAAGTAGCCCTCTCCTGTGGTGACATGTCCTATGAGGTGGGGAATAGTCTGAGGGAACGCATCTGCCAATATACCAACTGGGAATGCTCAGATATATTTTTTTCCTTTTTAGCTTTTATGATGAAAAGTAGATAGAGGTGTGCATCAGCCCCCAGATTTGACTCAGAGCCCAAGTCGGTGCTTTGGAAAATGGCCTGATCCTGCTCAGACCAATTAAATAGTCATCCATCCATGTCAACTCAGGGACTGAACATAAGCCGAGATTTGGAAATCCAAGGCTTTGTGCTTCCCATTGACTATCATGGAAATTTTTTAAAAGGCGATAACTTCTTTTCTTTTGTCAGAATGCTGCGATGATCTTTGCAACTGTAGAAACCCCTTGGGAGGAGATGATGCCTGCGAAATATAAGAAAAATAAGTGCAAGGCTTTTTGTGCTACACATCTTTATATTTTGATTTTGTTTTAAAGGGAACTGCTCCCATCAGCCCCCATTGCTGGCTGAGGGCTTATGGGAGTTGTAGTCCGACACATCTGGAGGGCACCAGGTTGGGGAAGGCCGAATTCGACTGTGGCGGCAGAGGCTAAGAGTGGGTTGGCAGCAGAGCATTTGGGAAAGCTGTTAACTGGCAGGAAGCTTGAAACAGGGCCGGCTGCCTTTCTGGAGCCCTTGTTTAATGCCGGTCCTTGCTGAAAACCCAGCCGAGCAGAACCGTCTCCTCTTTAATCTCCATACGAGAGAATAAACTTGCTCTTGGAAATCCCAATCTTCCTGACCCCTTGAAAGCCATGACAGGCCGCCATATGCTTCACTTTTCAAGAGAAGGCTGAGTTCTTTGTTTGGCCCTTCGGGAGAGGAAAAGCCACGTGGCGATATGGCTGGCTGGCTGAAAGCAGACGTGCCAGGGCTGTTGCAAAGCCACTTCTGATGGCCCAAATACGCCGTGATCCTGAAACGGAGACTTGAGGATCAGAGGCAGGATGGGGGCAAAGATTTCCAAACTGAACACTGCCTATTATTAGTTTGGCGACTGTATCACTAGTTAAGAGTGAAAGCGGCGGGGGGGGGGGGGAGGATCAAGAATTCAGCAGGGCAGAGGGAATATCCCTATAAAAAAGCCCATTCTTTGGAGCATTAGGGGGAGGAAAGGGAATTCCCAGCAGTGACACAGACGTATGTGTCTTGACTGAGTTAGTTAATCCATTTGTCTTCAACTAATGGGTCATGACCTGAGCTAAAGGGAGGGAGGGGGGGGGAGAGAGAGAGAGCACACACACACACACACACACACCTGCTGGCTGTCATGGAAGAAGTGGGAGTTCAAAATAAAAACAAAAAAGAGCCCTGCACGATGCTGGATAGGCAGTCAGCCGGCCCTACAATCAGGCAGAGTGAGGAGGCTGCGTCAGGCAGCTGGTTTTGGGTGTCATGAAGGAGGAGCAAATGGATGGTTAGTTATTAATTTAATGTATTATTGTTGTGGTTTTACTGCTAGGAAGGGGGAGGGCCGCTTGTGGGACTTTCTGCCTGCGGTGCCAACATAACTTGACCCGCCTTGGGCACTCTGCACCATGACTTGGGGCTCCATTTGCTGCTCTGCCTCAGGCAGCAAAATGTCTTGGGCTGCTGGCTCTGCGGATAAAAATGGCTATAGTTTGACACTTGCACACCAGCAACTGGTGTGTGGAAGTCCTGGCTAAGCTATGTGTGGAGGGAAGCAGCAGGAAAAGAAAGGGAGGGGAGGGAAGGAAGGAAAGAAAGAAGGGAAGGAGGAGGAGGGTTGTTTAGAAAAGGCCCATGCAGTGGCAGCTCATGGACAATCTTACTGGTGGGGCAGACAGTAGGTCAGCAGAGATGGAGTCGGGGGGGCATGGGGGCAGAGCCAACCATACCTAGTTTGTGTGACACACTGTTCTCTCTTGTAAACCTTAGGATTGCACCTGTAACTTTTTCCTCATCCCTCCCTGTTCCTTTTTCCTTGCGTGTAGTATCTTTTTAGATTGTAAGCCAGAAGCCTGCAGACAGGGACTGCCTTTTTTTACTGATTATTTGTAAGCTGCTCCAGGAGGCTTTTTGGTTGAGGAGTGGGATAAAAATAATACTCTAAACTAAGTAAATAAATAGTTTTAAATAAATATTTTAAAAATAAAAAATATGAGCATCTGTAACCGTCTACATGCCCAACTGGTGGTAATGCGGTAACATCTTAATAACAATAGCATTGAGGCAGCATGCACTTGGCAAGCAGCACAGTCAGAGACATGGCTTGCAAAGGCAAGGGTTTCTCACTTCTAGACAATGGAATTGGCTGGTGGGCCAGTTTGGGGCCATGTAAAGAGCCCCAATGAAAGCAGCAGTCAATGAAAGGACTTCCCCCTTCCCCTCAATGGCCATGGGGATTGGGTTAACCTTCATCCAGGTGGTGTTTTTTTTTTTACAACTTTGCATACATTGTTTAGGGGGTGCCCAAGTCACCACCAAACAAGTGCTGCAGGCAAGGCAAATTGTGCATTTGAAAGAGTTTTCTCTGACTGAATGTTTTCCCCAGGCTGTTAGGATCAGAATAAGAATGGATTTCAGGTTTCAGCTACTTAAGGTAAGTTCAGACTTAATCTTTCTTTCCTTAATATTTCCTTCAGGAAATCTGCATAACAGTGACAGGCCTAATGGCTTTCAATTAGCAGTATAAAAGCCTGAAAAAGGCCTGAGGCCTGTAAACTTTAAATCAGCATAACAAAGTTTTCCCTCTATGGATTTCTTTTATGTTTGAAGGAGGTGTTTGCTCTTGTTCTTGGCTATCAAATGGGACTAAGATGACCAGTGGATGATGACCTCCTACTGTTCTCCCCTAATTGTTTCAGTTGTTTGGAATATACAGTCCCACATAAAGCCTATTCTTGGGCAGATTTCTGCGACCTTTTATGTCCCAGGCATGCTTTGTTTATAGAAAGAACACTGTAAAAGGAAGGCAGCTGAAATTTGGGAATATTGTTTACTACCCTGTTTTAGGCAAGGTCCTAAATGGACCGGATGGTAGGTCTACGTATGTGTAAATTACACCACAGAATGTGAGCCTGAGGTAAGGAAAGCACCCCAAGATGCAGGGTGAAGGTTTAAACTACATAAGCTTTATGGATTTGAGAAGCTGCATAAATAATCACCCAAAACACATATCCTTCAACAAGTGTGCATTTCTTACCCTTCTCTTCTACTCCCTCTCAAACAATTAGTCTGTCCAGACACGTTATATACACGGGGGAACAGAGAGGAGAAGCTGCTGCTGCTGCTGCTGCTGCTGCTGCTGCTCTCTGAGAGTGTCTGTGAGCTCCCTGCCCCCTTGCATTGCACAGGCTCCAGTCATGTGGTATGGTGTAAGTGAGATGCTGGGGTGATTTTGCAGATGTCTGATTGGCTGAGGGCTGACTCCCCTTTGCCCCTATAGCCATGAGATAGATGAAGGAGGGAGACAACCAATCAGTTTTCAATCTCCGGCTCGCAGCCAGAGGGCACTCTTGAGTAATCCAGGCTTTTGGCCAGTGAAGGAACAGGCAGCCCTGGCCCCTCCCTGAAAGGCCTACTCTTCCCCTACAGGCATTTGCATAGAAAAAAAAGTAGTTCTGTGGGGAATGTTCTGAGCATGTGCAACTTATTGCATATGCCCATGTCAAGATTCCGCTACTGCAGGGACCCCTTGACCTGCCTTTGGAAGATCTCTGCCTCTTCTCAAAGCTTCTCCCGTTCCAGGAGATCAAATCCTTTGCCTGTTTCTTTCCTGTTCCCAGTAGCATGAGAATAGACTTCAGGCGTGGTGAATAAGACACTCCAACAACTCAGGGTAAACAACAACACTTTACTTATTACATTAGGGTATTTACACAATAGAGCAGTTATAATTCAAAAGCAAGTATGATAAAATTCCCAGGATTGGGAGGTTATAACCATGTGACCTTGAACAGGAGAAACAATACTTAACTTCTATTGGGTGAACTGAAACTCACAAATGCCCCCTCCCATCCTGAAATATTTGGGCCTTCAGGCTTCAACTAATTTAGGGAAGTGTTTGGGCCTACAGGCTTCATAGAATCATAGAAAAGTAGAGTTGGAAGGGGCCTACAAGGCCATCGAGTCCAACCCCCTGCTCAATGCAGGAATCCAGGTCAAAGCATCTCTGACAGATGTCTGTCCAGCCGCACCTTGAATGCCTCCAGACTGGGAGAGCCCACCACCTCCCTAGGCCTGTGTAGGCCTCAATCCTTCACAGCCCAGTGTTCCCCCTAGCCAAAGCAAGAAGTAAAGAAGAACAGACAGTGTTGCACTGCTGCTGCTGGCCAGTTTACATTGCATCCTTGTCTGTGACACAAGCAATGAGAAGCAGGTTAGGCAGGGCATGGTCAGGTGGGGCTCTGCCCCCTTTGCCCTGTATGACGAGCCTCCACTGGGCCCCTGTGTATGTTTGACGTTAACAGTCAGTCTCGACAGGATCTTAAAAGTTGGCAATCAGTGGCTGAACTTCTACATCGGGTGAGGGGATGTCTCTCTTCCCTGTCCCAGCCACAGGGGTGGGTGGGTGGGTGTTCAGTGTGCCCTGCTCATCCCTCGCTTTGTACGGCTATTGTGCAGGGTGCTGTGCGTACAGAATACAGAGCAGAGAGCCGCCGCCGCCGCCATGGGAACAGAGTACAAAGTCCCACATGGTTCAGTGGGCTGCCCAGTAGGCACCAAAGCAGCACGTACATGCTGGGGAGTGAACCTTCTGCATGCAAGCCACGTGCTACACTACTGAAGGATCGCTGTTCCCCCTTGGAGCAGCGCTGTGTCTGGGCTCCACTCGCGGGATCTGCACTACGATGGTGCTGCTGATGGGGTGGGGTCACAGTGCTAACATTTTAGGGAGTGGGGTGGAGGGGGCGATGGGCTGGAGTGGCCGAAGTTCTGGCCAGCTGGTAACCTTGTGCGTAAGGTATGACTTTGTCCCATGGAAGGAATTGTCCTAGCATTAGAAGGCCTAATGGCACATTCCTATGCATGTTTAGACAGGAAAAAAGTCCTACAACTCCCAGCATTCCTCAGCCAGCCATGCTGGCTGGGGAATGCTGGAGTTGTAGGACTTACATGCATAGGTCTGCACCCTAAGTCTCTTGGCCTCAAGAACACACCTGTCTGTAGATGAAAATTGCCAACTTTGGCACAACATGCAATCACAATAGTGGAGGAAGGGGGGGCTGGCTGGCCCGCCAGACCCCCACCCTTTCCTACTTCAAAGGAACGAAGACCCCCTGAGATCTCAAGATACCAGACTGCCAGCCTCAGCTGTCTGCAATCCTACTTGGATCTCTGTTTAGGGACTCGCCTTCAATTCTGTAACCTGGATTTAGATACTGAACTCACAGAGTACTACAAAACCCATGTGGGGTAAAACCAAACAGGTTTATTCTGGTAGCATTTTACAACAAGATTAGGGAAATGAGAGAAGCACACAAAATAAAGAGAGAGACACTTTAGTACACAGAAATAGAGCTAAAACACAATAAAACCTGATTCCTTAATATCTCTCAGGCACACACCTATGTTACCTGAGGGTATTCTCTTCAAGGGTTAAATCCAGCACAGCCTTGCCGCCCGAGGAGAACCACTCCATCTACCCGCAGGTCTGAGATGGGTAAAACTCCCACAAGGCTTGCCTTCACTAGAGCCCTCATCCCAGCTAATTTTACCAGGAGCTGCCTGGGGTTGGTTCCTGAGGGCCCCCCCCTAAAGGCTTGGGCCCCTCGCTGGCGCGCTGCCATGGCTCCAACCAGGCACGCTACCAAAAAGACTAAGACAAAGACACAAAGGCTACACGTGGGGAAATAGCTCTTCCCCCTCCCCCTTTCTGTAGCTTTCCTGCCTTCAGCCAATCAAATTGAACTTCACCTGGCCAGGCAGGGGGAAGGGAACTCATGACTTATGGCTCGAACCATCTGCATATGACAGCCCCAGGCCATCTTCTCTAGGCGTCTAGGCGCCACCCATTCCATCCGAGGCTTTCGTTTCCTCCCAGCCCCCACTTGGTTTACACATGAGGAGGTGTGTGTGTGCGTGCGTGTGTGTGTGTTCCTGCATGCATGCAGGAACCCCCAAAAGCTCCACAACAATGATCCTCAAAAACTGAAAGTCAAATTCTATCCCTTTCTTTAACCCCCATGTACGTTTCTCTTGATTTATTTTAATGAATATATTTCTTAAGACGAATATATATATATATATATATATATATATTCATCTTTTACCCAAAAAATACAACCTTTTTTCTATGCTCAAGTGATCTAGGATTAATGAACTGCTGGAAGTGCCACTGAAAGATTTCCTAATGACAACTTTAATGTTCACTTTGTATGTGTGTGGGGCGCTGCGAGGTTGCTTTCAAGCTGTTTTTACTATTATCTGTTATAAAGAGAAATTCATTAGATGCTATCTGTGTACTTCAAGCTGTCCTGAACATCTCTGCTCTGTGCAGATTTAGTCATTAGAGCTAAATATCATCCACAGATGCAGTGCAGCCTCCCTGCCACTTATTCCAGAGTATCCCTACAGAGGCCTTGATTGTCTGAAACCTTGGCTTCACACAAGGGCATTTTTGGGGTCTCAGGTATAAGCCCCAGTACCAAATACACATGCTGTGCAACAGATGTGAAATATACATGCATCTTTTTAAAAAACACACACATGTGACCAAAATGAAACATCCCTGAGTGGTATAGCATGGATGATTCGGGGATAAGGTGCAAGTTGTGTGTGTGTGTGTGTGTGTGTGTGTCACATTTACTATCTCATTTTTCTATCACTTTTACTATCTCATTTACTATCTTTACTATTTACTGCACTCCTGTCCTGCTTGTGGGTTTCCTGTGGGCAACTGGTTGGCCGCTGTGTGAACAGAATGCTGGACTAGATGGACTCTTGGTCTGATCCAGCAGGGATCTTCTTATGTTCTTACCTAATTGCACAGTGCAAGTTGTACATATGTGCAAGTGATCCAGGCCACAATCTACTGCGTGCATTGGAGACAGGTATCAGTGCTTCCCAGGAGGGGTCTTTAGCGCATACTGAGGTCAGCTGGAGGTCTCAGCAGCATTGCCTCAAGTCATGGCCTGGGTTGCCTTAACTTGGGTCCTAAGCATGAAAACACCTGTATGTTGCCATCCTAAAGTCTCACTGGATTATGAGAATAAGTTGTTCAAGGACTTCAGCTTAAGGACTACTTCAACTTCACGCTTCTGGAAGCAATGATACTTGTTGCAGGCAGCTACACTGATGTTACACCACTGTTTTTCCCCACTGAAAGGATATAGGTACGTGGGAATAGCAGGCATGTGTCTCTAAACAACTGGAGAGTGTGTGCCAGAGAACACCGTGTCCACTGAATAATTGGGGGTGTGCCACATTCAGTCTTGATGTGGTTATTGAAACAAACACCGGGGTAGCCACAGCAAAGACAATTTGCCGTGGAAAGTATGGAGCGGTTCTAAGTATCACTCATACACAAGTGGTCTGTTTACAGCCATGATAACAAATTGCATTGAAAATAAAAGGAGCTGTAAGTGTTTGGGATCACTGTGGGGGTGGCCAGGACAAACTCCAGGAGGACACGGCTATTATAAATGCTAACAATGAAAACATTTATAGCTCGAGACCTTTTTCTTCACCCGCTTTGTAAAAGAAGAAGAAACCCATGTTCTAAAGAAAGCAAGGAACAGAAATACACGAGCTTGTCACACTAAGGTCTAAATTATGTAAGCAGGTTTCGACAGGCCTGTGGGCTGCTTGATTATGACCCTTCCCCATCACAGTGGTGGAGCTAGATGACTTGTTGTTCCCTTTCAATTCTGTGGGGTTTTCCATGGGTCAAGCATGCGCCCACAAGTGCGTCCCAACAACTTACTGCAATATCCTCCACTCAGCTTCATACAAAAGCATGATAACCCCCCCCCCCATGTAATGGGGAGGTGAGAGAGAATAGCCTTGCTGCTGTAGGATGCTCCAGCTCATCGCATGCTCCAATAGCTCTTATTTCCTGGGTTCTACAGTCTCAGTTTCCTGGTACATGTCCCTGATCTTTCTTTCTTTTTAAAACTGTCCTAGTTGCCTTTTGCCCCATGTTGCCTTTTGTGGTCATATTTTGGGGGTACCTTTTAAACATGTTGCTAGCAAGCTGCAACACATGGGTGTCGCTGTCATCCAAGTTTCAGCCATCACCCCTCTAGAAGAGGGGTGGGCAACATGCAGCAATCCGACCCTATCAGCCCTGGCCAGCTAGGCCAATGGTGAGATGGGGAGTTGCAGTCCAACAACATCCAGGGGTCCACACGTTCCCCATCCTTGACCGAAGAGGTTAAACCTTGGCAGGGGGCACAGAAGCACCCTGGCTCTCGTGCTCACACACAGTGCCTGACGTGGGAGGGGGACAAGGAAGCCAGTTAGTTTTGAAGGAAGTGGGATGGTTTCAAAGTGGGGAGGAAAAAAGGAAGGGTTGGGCCAGACTCAGTTATGCGCCCACCTGAAAAGAAGCAGGATAATTATAGGCTCACTGAAAAGACACGGGATGCCATCCCATCCCACTCTGAACACTGTACAGGCATGCCATTGTGTTGTGCACACATAGGACACGTCACGGTCACTGTCTGTTTAGAATAGCGCGTTTAGAGGCATGGCCATGGCTTTCTTAATAGAAAACAGCAGTGCCCCCCACCCCACCCGCCAGCTATTTTTTTGTCCAGACCGGCGCTTGGGGCTCTTTGCCTCCTTGACTCTTTTGGCACCTCCTGTCTACTCCACGCCCTCGCGACCTGCTTGGCGGTGGTGCAGGGATAGCCATGGGTGCCACTCTTTCCCAAGGCAATCTCGATGATGTTTCTGCATATCTCCAGGGTGTCAGGCACACTCACTTGATGAGAGACACTTGGGTCATATGTGCTCATTGGAGCGGGGGGATATGGAGGCAGGCCTGGTGCCAGCCGTTTTCTCTTCCTACCTGGCCTGTCAAGGCGGTGGGGCGATAGCACACTTCAGCACACAACCCATAACAAGAGACCTGTTATGTAGCCTTCTTACTACTAGGCCTGACTACAACTCCCAGCGTGCCCCAATGCACCAGGTTGGGGAAGGCTGTGCTAGACTGAACTGCTTTGCCTTATTACCATATGCAATGTGTCTTGTTCTAGTCCTGCACCTGACAGTAGGGATTAGTTATGCTTTGTATACTGAGACGGGATTCTTGCCTCACTCATGAAGGGTAATTTCATGTATACCATCCTTTGCTTAGCAGCAGCAGCAGCAGCAGCCCTGGTCAGCATCACCCGAGACACAGGCTGGTAGAGTAAACAAACCCTGGGAGCTGTTTGTCACGGCACTCCTCGGGCACGACACTGGGCTGCCCGATTCACGGCAGCGGCAGCTGACCTAGGACCACTCCAGCATGGCCAGATGGCGACTTGAGCCCAGCCCACTTAACCCCCGGCCACGTCTGTGGCGGGGCTGGCACGAGCCTTGCCCTGCAGCAACCGCCCAGCCTTCTGCTTATGGAAAACGTTGACGGACATGGCAAGGCACACACACATGCCATCTGCAAGAGGGCAATTAACAGGAAATTGAAATCCTCCCCGTTGCAAACATAACCAAATGTGTCACGCTGGCCTCGGCAGGCCCACTGCCACTTTCACGGACGCACATATGCTGCCGTTAGCAAGCTAATGATTTGTACTGCGGCCAGCTTCCCGGCGCACTGTCCCTTCCTTCGTTCTTAATCCAGTGGCCTTAAATGGTACTAAAAGGCAACCAGGCAGCAGATCCTCAGGCTGGCTGTTCTCAGACAATGGCACACAAGAAGCAGGGCACCCAGCCTTTGGCTCGGGATCTCCCAAAGGTCTGTTCCCCGCTCCCAGCCCTGGTAGGCGAAGGATGTGTCTGCACAGGGAGGAGCAGAGAAAAGGGGCTGCTAGGCAGAACAGCTCGGGGGGCACACTGTGCCTTGGCAGCCCCCGTCGGGCAGATGGTTGCTGGGGAACAGTCACCAGCTGGTGTGTTTTGCAGCTGCCTGGTGGGGGGTGGGTTAAATGGTGCCCAAGCCCCCAAGCCCCCATGCTACAGCACTGAGGAAACTCTAACTGTCTTTCCAACCACCTACTCCAACAGCCCAATCCACCTTTTCCCAGCTGCAACTCATATAGATATAGATATAGATATAGATATAATAATACATTTATTTCTTACCCACCTCTCCATCTAGATCAAGGCGGGGAACAGCAAAAAATATAAAATACATAGACTAAGCAAAACACAATACATACTATTAAAACATCTTAAAAACATCTCAAAAACATCTCAAAAACATCTCAAAAACATCATAAAACATCTTAAAATATATTATATAGATATAGATGGTAGCAAGAATTTCCTTGCTACCATCTATAGCAAGGATGGTATAGAATGTCTGATGTGATAGAACCTGAGCCCCCCAGAGGGACTGGACTACAACTCCCATCATACACAACACAGCACAGATGGCTGTGCTGGCTGGGGATGATGGGGATTGCAGTCCAATCCCTCTGGAGAGCGCCAGCTTGTTGGAGAGAAGACTGACCTAGTTTCATGCAGCAGGGCAAAGAAGGCAAAGGCCATGGTGATGTGATGTGGGTTAAGGTCCACCTGCACAGCTGCAAAACCTTATCTGCCCCCCCGGCACATGTCCATGGCCACTATGGAGTAGTCAGTATGAGGCCAGAACTATTTACATAACGCTTAACACGCAGCTTCCTCCAAACGTGACATCCACATATTTGATTCCAGCGTGATGGCGGCACAGTGTTGCATCCCCCTCGTCCATCCCCAAACAGCACTAAAGCCGAGGATGCAGGGCAGGAGTGGGAAAACACACACACACACACACACACACACACACACACACACACAGACACCATGCCATGACAACAAGACCCAGGAAAGTTGTCTTAGAAGAGGCACGGGGAAGGGGGAGGAATTAGAAAAGTAGTTGCTTGTAAAGCTCTGCCCGGAGAAGCTCTCCATAGCAGCCTTCCCCAGCCTGGCATCCTCCAGATCTGTTGGACTACAACTCCCATCATCCCCAGCCAGCATGGCCATTGCTTCAAATGAAGACGCTAACAATGTGGTAAAACTATGCTTTCCTGGACTGTACCACTTCAGAACGTAGTGGGGAGGAATGCAGGATTGAATGCCCCCCCCTGCCCTTTCTTAAAAAGGAACCAAACATGCATATAGAAATCACGATGTCAAGGAGAAGGCTTCTAGTGCAGCTTTCCTTCTCCCTGTAGTTTTCTACTGCAGGGTTTTTCCTCATTGGAGACTATTCTCATCCTCCACCTGCTGTCTGAAGTGCTACAGAAGCCGTTTTGCCAGGTGATGGGCAGCCTTTCCAACCTGGTGCGCTCCAGATGTGTTGGACTACAACTCCCATAAGCATGGCTGACTGGGAGATGCTGGGAGTTGTAGACCAACGCGTCTGGAGTGCACCCGGTTGGGAAAGGCTGATCTTAAGAGCCAATTAGACACAGCTACCAAATCAGGACTCCCTCCTCTGCCCCTTTGAGCCCCTATTCTAGTTTATATCACATCAGAATTATCTGGATATTTGGGGGAATGAATGACCCATATTTGAATGGCTTCTGCTTTGACGGACAGACACAGCACGTTAGCAAAAACAGGAGATGTTCCAACATACACAAAATATATGACTGTGATGAATTACACAATAGGCCCATTTCAACTGGATTCTTCTCCAGTATGCTGGCAGAGTCTTAAAACTGGGGTAATGTCATAGCATCTGCTTCACAATTAGTCGTACATGCTCAGGATTCTATCCAGGAGATGCTCGGCCAGGGCTCAGCATTTTATACCATAGATCAGGGAAAGGGCCTTTGGCTTTGCCCTGTCCTCTATAACTGGGTTGATGCATCGGGCCCTGAGGTTTGCCCAGGCTGCAAGAGAGACACCCTTCAGATTTGTTCCGCGCATGGTTCGTGACTGGACGGCCTGTGCCAGCTAATCAGTGTCCAGATGAATTCCCTTCACAGGTATATTCACACGGTTCCCTCCTCTTGCCTACTCCAATTGGTCCACACCGAGAGCTGGCAGCATCCTGGGTTTTGCAGAATGTCGCAGAACATGGTGCCTGATGAGTCATGCCGACTCCGATGGCTTTGCACCGCGGCGCCCTGGCACAGGCTGAGATTTTGTACAGCATCTCAGACTGTACATAACCATTTGACATATGGCACCTGGGAAGCAGCCAGACTTTTTGTCTTTTTAATTCAGGTCACAGGATACGTATTCATGATTAATTATAAAGAACCTTGCAGGACCAAAACAAAACTGGCAGGGTCCCAATTTATTATTATTAATTTTTTGGCCTACAGTATGGGGTGGGGGTGTATTGTGAGGAGGCAGGGAAAAGAAACATTGGCTGCTTTCCCCACTGCTTATGACTCTTCTCGTGCAAATGTTTAACCTCACCAATGTCACCAGGAGTTATTGATTATGCTAACAGTGGAGCCATCCTTCTTCAAGCCAGGACTCCCAAATCGTTTTTCACCCATGAAACCACATTAAAATAGCAACAATAAAAGCAATAATGGAAATGAATAATACAGTTTCAAATCCTACAGAATCCTGTAATTGATAGATTATAATTGTATCTCTTCTGATGGCAACGGTGGCAGCATCAAAGGGAGAGTAAAGATCTTATTAAAACTGGCACAAGCCACCAGCAAATGTGGGGAATCCGAAGAATTTGGGGTTGATTCACACATGCGCACGATCCCTTGAATTATTTGACCTTGATTTCTCTAGGTCAGGGATGGGCAACTTGAGGCCCTCCAGATATTTTAGCCTACAATTCCCATCAGCCCTCGCCAGCATAGCCAGTAGTAAGGGATGATGGGAGCTGTAGGCGAAAACAGCTGGAGGGCCACAAGTTGCCCACCCCTGCTCTAGATGGTGACTTACAACTGAATGTGTGAACTGGCTCCACTGAAAAGCATCCTGTCTGATAGGTCTGTCTGTGCAATTAGATCTGTCTGTGATGGCTCATTCACATTCTCACACCATCACATGATGTTGCAGCAGTCACATTATGGGTTGTACCCAAGGTTAGTCCTACTTAGAGTAGACCTACTGAAATGGATGGGAGTTAAGTTAGATGAACACTGGATACAACCCCAAGACTGTACATGTGTCAACCAACCCTGGGTGTCTTGGAAGGGAAATCTCCTGAACTTGCAATACAGCAGGTCACAGAGGTTCACAGAACTATGTATTCCTTCAGGATTTATTTTGGGTCATCTGAAATCAGGGACTCCTCATACTTTGAAATGTGGATGCATTCTTACAAGTGCCACCCAAGACCCCATAGGAACATAGGAAGCTGCCTTGTACTGAGTCAGACCACTGGGCCAAACCACTGGATCATCTAGCCCAATATTATCAACACGCCATTGACCTTCATTGAGATGTTGCTTCCACTTGGATGCCTCTGAAATACTCTGGAATTAATGCACCATATATCCTGACTCCACATATATAATCCAGTGCTTATTGTTTCCTGTATTGCACTAATCAACAAAGGCTTGGATCGAGAACCTGTCTTCCACAGACAGAAGGGTGTCTTCTGTCCCTGCGAGGCTTCCGATCCTGCTGAAGAATCCCACCGGTGGAACATTGGAGGAGGGGGTGGGGTGATCTTTGTCAATTACCTCCTCCCCCTGCAGTCCCCTATGCCCCCCTCCAAATCTGCTCCAGAGAGTTGGAGGACCCCCTGGAATGTGGAGGGGGCAGGTGGAGGCTACAGGAGGAGGACGCAGGACGACGAGGAGGAGGAACTGGTGAAGACTGCCTCCCCCATACCGCCAGTGGGAGTGTTCTGATCTCTGCTTGGGGAAGAAGAAGCTGGACACAACCGATTGTTCATTTCATTATTTATTATATTTATATCCCACCTCCCCCACCCCTGCAAGGAACCCAAGGTGGCTTACATAATCCTCATTCTCCTCTCCATTTTATCCTCACAAGAACCCTGTGGGGTAGGTTAGGCTGAGAGTCAGTGACTGGCCCAAAGTCACCCAGGAATCTTCATGGCCAAGTGGGGACTAGAACCCGGGTCTCCCCAGTCCCAGTCCAGCACTCTCACCACTACGCCACGCTGGCTCTGTCATTGTTGCATTACATTTTCATTGGGAGGAGTACACTTCCTGTTTCCAAGGAGACAAGTATACTTTTTTTCTTTCATGTATGCAATCTTAGAGCAGAATGGTGCTAACAGGCCTCCTGTTCTAACACCCTGCCCCAAAGGTGACAGCAGTGACCCACCAGCTGCACCTCAGTTCAACGACGTGATCCAGATCACAACGTGACACGAGCAGAGAACAGGCGTGTGCAACTGCAGGAAATGGCCTGAGTGGCACAGAGCTCAGAAGATCATTCCAGCAAGTGAGCCAAGCCACACGCTGCAGGGGAATAGCCCATAAGTCCAAGTCTCTAGCCAGCTTGCCTTGGGTGGGTTTTTTTCTCCCCACATCTCACTTTCAAGCTACCTGTTCTTCTCTTCCAGGACAGAGGTGGAAAGAGAAAGAGCCTCTTAGTTGTTTTTGCAGCAACAGACTAACGTGGGTATCCCTCTGAAAAGTGATAGATAGTTTCTCTTGCTCTCATCTATCTAGGGTAGCCATATGCCCTACTTTGCAGAGAAAAATTCTCAGTTTGAAGGGGCATCAGAGAGCAGTTCTCTATTTGAAGGTGTCCTCTGTTTCAAGGGCTGCCCAGTCCAAGTTTGGAGTAAAGATGGAGAGCCCAAAGGAACAGAGGAAGAAGAGGAGTGGGTGGGGAAACTGGCAGTTTCATTCCAGACAGCGGTACAAGATAGAGCATGTTTCATCCAGACAGAGCACCCAGGATTCTTGCCATGCACAAGCATGGAGATTATCAAATTCAAGGCATTCAAACAGTGTTGCACTGCACTGTGGGCACTCAGTCCTCTTGGTTCTCATCTGCATCAGACCCATTGCCAGTCTTGTCCCGGGGCCTTGAAGTTGCCCATCAACACTTAGCACTTGGAGAGGCAAAATAAGCAGGTACCCAGGAGGTCACCTGGTCACAGTTTCCCCCATGATGGTGAGATGTTTTGGCTTTCTGAGCCTTTCTACATGAGGCATTTATTACGTGTCCATGATTCCTCACTCACAGTAGTTTGCGGGTGCTTTACACTGCATCATCATCTTCCAGGGCCTCTCCCATGCTTTGCTACCATTTTAGGGTTTGTTTGTTTTTCCAAACGAGGAAAGAATGGTATTATCTGTGAATGGTGGCATGAAACCCTCATGCATATGCGTAATTCCGTTATACCACAGCACCACCTAGTGCTTGTGTAATGGAACATACAGAAAGGCAGAGAAAGAAAAACCCAGGGGAAAAAACATGTGTAAAGGAGCCGATCTTAATCCCACAAAAAATCCCGGAGCAAAAACCTCGGTAAAGTGGTGGGTTAAAAGCTTCATGTAGAAAAGCCCTCTATTTAAATTAGGGTCATCATTATTTCTAAATTTGCGTCTATATGCATATAACACACACATTTTATGCAAATCTCTATCATTTGTCCTCCTTTTTTTCCCCTGGAGATGGCCACCACGTACCCATCCAATCTTTTACACATTGTGTCTGCCAGATTATTCATATTCGATATATTTTTATAACGGGGGACATGGCTTCTGATCCCCTGAACAAGGCTGTAGGGCCCCATATCTTGAGCAGAAGAACCCGATGCGAGGAGCAGTTCTGACGTGCTTTCTCCTTTGGCCCAGCTGCCAGGACGACAGTTCCCAGGGTTCCCTGGGTGAGGAATGGCTGGTCAATCAGTCTAGCATCCTTAGTGCAGAGATGTACCCAAAGGCAGGGAGCTTCCATTCACGATGCGGATCGATTGTGTTACACTGTCTTTGAAACCAGGGGTGGGGAACTGGTGGCCCTCCAGGCACTGGCAAACCGTAACTCCCATCAGCCCCAGCCAGCATGGCCAGTGGGCAGGGATGATGGGAGTTGTAGTCCACCACCGACTGCAGGGCCACTGCTTCCCTGCCCCTGATTCAAATGTATTCTGCCAAGGCATGTGGGGGGGGGATGGCTCAGAGGGGGGTGGGTGGCAGATTCAACTCCGTGTTCTTTCAGCTAGCCCCTAGGCCCTTAGACCGTGTCTTCTATCCATCCTTTATGACTGGCATGAACATTTTTTTAATTTTTTAAAAAACGGGCTGCAGTATTTTGCTTAAAGCATCAACAAGTACGGCCTACATATTATCCACCCTTCTTTGTTAGACACACACTCAAGTGCAGTTAATTCCAGTAACTCCTCATGCACAAAAGACTCCTCATCAGTCGTGTAGAAGAAAAATAGGTGCTGGCTGGTGTCAATGGGATGAGCAGCCTCTTCTAGAGCTAATGAAAAGTCCTTAGATTGACTGATGATCATCTGGTTGGGAGTCCGGGCGATTAGATGTGATTGTGCACTTGCCCTCCCTGCTACAGCTTGGAGAGGTAATGGCACGTCCTCGAAATTATTTGAAAATCTGACACCCACGACTGCATCTGCCAACTTGATTGCGTGCCCTGTAATTGCCGTGCATGAGCACTGCGGCTCTGCCTTATGAATGCTCCGGTCCTGGTGCCTGCTGTCTTGCATCAGCGCTAGGGTGGTGCGGTAGCCAAGACTGCTGGGCTGTGAGTCAGGAGGTCCCTGCTTCAAGGCTCACTTGTGCTGTGAACTCGCTTGGGGGCCTTCGGGAATCACTGTTCCTTCCCCCTCCCCTGCCACCTACAGTTTAGGCTGCACTCTTAGACATAACAGCACAGGCCTACCTTACTGGACTATGCCAAGGATTACTGAGATCATGGACATGAGTTTAAACACATCATCATAATCATCATCACAACAACAACAACAACTACTACTACTACTACTACTACTATTATTATTATTATTGGAGAAAGACAGAAAAAAATGAAAGGAGAGAAGGAAAAAGGAGAAACGTGGACAAATGTAGGGGGGGAATTAAAAAGAATCTCCCATTTTGCAAGTTGGGGCTAAAGAGAAGTCTGAAAAGTACTGGGATAGAGGGACCAAGCAGGCCTGGGTTTAGATCTCAGTGATGAATTCAGTGGGTGGCCTTGGCCAAGACATTGTCTACGTATATAACTGAGTTTCCCAATCTATTTCAAATGCCCTGAATCAGCAAAGCTAATCCACATGCAGAAACCCTTTCTGGATCAGGTCCACCACACATGCACACAAAAGGGGTTCTGCACGGTTGGATGGCTCCCCTTGCTGGGCTAGAGCCAGTCGCACAACTGGAAACAGATGGCCCGACCCTTTCAGCTCTGACAGAGCCAGTCTCTTGTTGGGATGCGGGAACGGAATCAAAGCCAACCCCTGTTCAGTGCCGTGCTCTGAGCGGTCCCATCCTCCTCCAGAGTATTGTGCTGCAAGCGAGGAGGATCAGGGCCAAACAATATCAAGACAGAAAAGCATTTTTGGGAGACTAAAAATGTTAGAGAGGTTATTGGTAACCAGAGCAGTGTTCTGTTCCTCTGGCGCAGCATTACGCAAATGCCTTTTGGCTGTCCTGATCCACAGGGGGAAAGGA
Organism: Shinisaurus crocodilurus; assembly: GCA_021292165.1. Taxonomy (NCBI): domain Eukaryota; kingdom Metazoa; phylum Chordata; class Lepidosauria; order Squamata; family Shinisauridae; genus Shinisaurus; species Shinisaurus crocodilurus. Next base: position 126,607,405 of record CM037876.1, read on the forward strand.
AGCAACCATCCTGTCCGACAGGCATGTTTAGAACAAGAGCATACCAATGAGCATCCAGTGCTTTGCCTTGCGGAGTGTGTTTTAAGTCTGGCTGGCCTTGGACTCCCCCAGCCCGGCTCCCCCTCGCCTCACCGTCCCCAACATTCCAAACATTGCAGGATGTTTGAGAATTTTCTTCTCACCTAGTTTGAAATGCTCTGTTTTCTGAATCACAGTTCCTCTTCTTCTAACTGCATTACAGCGTACATAGCACTGGTTCCTGCTGCACTGCCCATTTGCCATGCTGCAGTTAAAATGTGCAAAGCGTGCCCCACTAGAAACACCAGTATGATCACCACTCTTGAAAATAAAAGAGGCAGGGAAGAGACATGGGAGAGACAAGTCTTGTGTGACAAAGCAGGCTCTAGCCCAGGGGTGGGCAACGTGTGGCCCTCCAGATGTTTTGTCCTACAACTCCAATCAGCCCTCACCATTGGCTGGCTAAGGACTTGGGAGTTATAAGCCAAAACATCTGGAGGGCCACAAGTTGCCCACCTCTGCAAAAAGTGGAAGACACAATAAGTTGCTTAGGATTCTAGTTTCCAGCATTGAGCAGGGGGTTGGACTCGATGGCCTTGTAGGCCCCTTCCAACTCTATGATCTATACATCTATGAATCTATGACAGGACTCAACCAAAGTTAAACACATGTATGATTTCAGTGGGAGAGGTACAGTGCAATCCTACACATGTATATGTCTGGTGAAATGGGACTTACTCCCAGGTAAGTAAATGTAGGACTGCAGATTTATACATGTGCTCAAATCATTTGCATCGGAACCAATGGGGATTATAAGAATTTAAGCATTCCTTTAGCCCAGCCTTAATAATCATGGTTGGTGCCCTCCAGCTCTTTTGGATTTCAACTCCCATCGGCCACAGCCAACATGGCCAATGATCAGGGATGCTGGGAGTTGTAGTCCATAACATCTGGAGGGCATCAGGGTAGGGAAAGGTGCCTTAGCCTTAGCTGGCTGGGGCATGCTGGGAGTTGTAGGCCAAAAACATCTGGGGACCCAAGGTTGGAGAACACTGCTTTAGTGCCACATGACCCTTTGTTGATTTTTGCTGTTGTAGAATAAGGGCTGAATCCAGATTTAGTCAGACCCATTGAAATCCATCAGGCTTAAATTAGTTTTGACTAACTTAAGTGCCATTTATTTCAGTGGATCTACTCTAAGTATGATTAAATCGGGATCCAACCCAAAGAAGGCAATCCTATACACCAGCCTTCCTGAACCTGGTGCCCTCCAGATGTTTTGGACTACAACTCCCAGCATTCCTGACCATTGGCCATGCTGGCTGGGGCTGATGGTTGTTAAGGTCAAAAACATCTGGAGGGTACCAAATTAGGGAAGGCACACTTACTTGGGAGTAAGCCCAATTGAACTCAGTGGTTTTCTTCTGAATAACATGCATCTGATTTTTCTGCATGGTTTCAGTCCCATGAACATTTACCTGGGAGTAAGCTCCGTTGACCCCAGTGGGATTTACTTCCAAGTAAACCTGAACAGGTTTGGCCTCCACCATGGCTATTCTTCTGAAAAGAAACAATGTAAGTCCTCAAAGGTATGCATTAAACACACACACACACACACACACACACTCAGAACATTTGCTTGCTCATGGAGCACATGAAACCCTGGCCTCCTCTCCCTGGACACCTTCTAAGCCCTCATGATGCTGCCAAACCTCAACAACAGCAGCAACAAAAGGATGTTTCACTGTAACTTAAAACCCAGGTGGCTAAAAGGCTTACAGGGCTGCCCGAAATTCAGAGAAAGAATGTTGCAAGACAAACAAGCTCTTCAGCCATTTAATTAGAGATGTACTTTAGCACCTAGTTTAAAACACACTGAAGCTCTAAGCAAGTGTTCTCCAACCTTGGGTCCCCAGATGTTTTTGGCCTACAACTCCCAGCATGCCCCAGCCAGCTATGCTTGGAGTATATGCTGGCTGGGGCATGCTTGGAGTTGTAGGCCAAAAACATTTGGGGACCCAAGGTTGGAGAACACTGCTCTAAGCGGATGCAGGGTTGTCATTCCTCGTTGCACTGTGACATTTGTGGCTTTCGCCCTTCTTAATTTTTTACACAGATCAATGATACATTGATTGACATCAGGCTAGGTGTGTGTTTCCAGTAAGTATGTAGTTATTTGGTCTGCTTGTGTGTTGGCCCTTGTGTGTTGTATGTTTATATGTTTGTATGTACATGGTTTGTATAATGTATTTTCAAGGCTTTCATCTCTGTAAACTGCCCAGAGAGCTTCAGCTATTGGGCAGTATAGAAATGTAATGAATGGAATGGAATGAATCATCTGAAGTCCTGCTCCATGTTCCTCCCCGTCACAATGCCCCCCCCCCTTTTTTAAACATTATGTACAATATTGTATTTTTAAGGTTTTTCACCTGTGTAAACCGCCCAGAGAGCTTCGGCCATTGGGTGGTATAGAAAAATAATAAATGAAGTGAAATGACTGTTCTGAATGGGGGCATACCTTCCTCCCACCCTGCCCTGCCCTGCCCAAGGATGATATAACCTAAGCCAGGGATATAGGCAACCTTGTCCCCTCCAGATGTCTTGGACTACAACTTCCATAATCCCCGGGCATTAGCCATGCTTGCTGGAGCTTATGGGAGTTATCGTCCGAGGCATCTCGAGGGAACCAGGTTGCCACCCCTGATGCTAAGCTATACCCATGTACACCTTGTAGGGTGGCCAGGTGCAAAAGAGGAGAGGGCTCCTGCCCCCTTAAATGGTTCTGTAGAAGAGGGGATTTCAGCAGGAGCGGCCGGTCACGCAAGCCACACCCGCTGAAATCTCTTCTACACCAAAGTGCAAGGGCCTTGTCCTCTTTTGCCTCTGGCCACCTTGACACTTGTTGTGTATTTGTAAATAGACTCCGATATTACAAGAAACACCTTCAGTCCCCTGTCAAATAAAAGCCAAACCCAGGTAAGCATCGCCCCTGGAATTTCTCATTCCTCGGGGAAGTGTAATAACAAAATGCTTTCGCGTGCGCCAGCCTGTACATGCTCACTTGGAAGTTTGGGCACTCTATAAATAAATAAATAAATAAATAAATAAGTGTGCTTGGTTGTAGCTCTGTGTCCCCAGTGTGGGTGCTGAAACCATGATTTGTCTCCATCCGAAGTAGTTGTTGGAGCCTCATGCGCTAGTTGCCAGGCAACTCACAGTGGGCATGAGAGGACGGCAACCAGCTGAGAAGGAATGGCTTCTTCCGAGTCAGTCTGAGACAACCAGACTAACCTGAAATAAAAGATTGCGAATTGCTGGCCTTAAACATTCTTTGGCTGATTTACAAGACTGGGATGTGGGTTACTAGTGGGCACCTAGTAGACAATGAAATCACCTTGAATCTTTTACTCTGTTACAGTGTTCTCCAACCTTGGGTCCCCAGATGTTTTTGGCCTACAACTCCCAGCATGCTGGCTGGGGCATGCTGGGAGTTGTAGGCCAAAAACAACTGGGGACCCAAGGTTGGAGAACACTGCTCTATTATGTCACCAGACTGCTGACTAGTCTGTGATGAGCTTAATGAGAAACAAATTCAGAAGAGGCTGCTATTGATAAATTCTCTGCGTGCAAATCAATGAGGGTATTGATTCAGCATTTTTCTCCTCTTAGAAATTTATAGCCATAACCTTGGAAGACAGCAGTCAATCTGGCAGAAGGGTGGAAATTTAGGATGCATATCTTATCTGAGCAACGTGGGTGACTAAAACTTCCCTGAATGACTTACAGCTCAAGAATCCTAGGCATGTCTACTCAGAAGTAAGTCCTGCTGAGTTAAATGGGACATGCTGGCTGGGAATTATGGGAGTTCTAGTCCAACACATCAAGCTGGCTGGGAATTATGGGAGTTGTAGTCCAATACATTGTGCTGGCTGGGAATTATGGGAGTTGTAGTCCGACATAGCTGGAGGGCACCAGGTTGGGGAAGCCTGTTTGCGGGAATGAGCACTGATTTCAGCTCACATTTCTTGAAACTGGGAATAGGCCTTGGTAGGGAAGCTGCAATGATTGCCAGAAGAGGCCAGTGTTTTTCTTCCAGCTTCTGTTTGCTGCAAAAAAAAGTCTTGTTCTCAAGAGAAGGGAAGATGCCTTGTGGCCACAAACACCTGGCTCAGGAAGGCAAACTAAGGGTGCTATTTAAGGAAGGGGGTGGTCGGTTTGAAACTCAAACACCATTTGTGTTTCAGCCCACAAATTGCTCTGCCTTTAGGCATGGCTATCACTGACCACCTCACTAGTTCTGCTGGGTTCAGACAACACAATAACCCACACTCAAGGGTTGAGTATGGGTTGAGTGTGGGTTGTCGTTGAACAGTGGGTTGCTGCTGAAATGTGGGTTATCGTGTTGTCTGAACCCAGCCATACTAACAAGCCATAGCTTGTTAACCATGAACAACCCATGAGGAGAACCCACAGTTCGTTGTGGGGTTGTGAACTGTGGGTTGTTCACCATGGTTTGTTAGTGTGGCTGGGTTCAGAAAACACAATAACCCACATTTCAGCAGCAACCCACGGTTCAATGACAACCCATACTCAACCCTTGAGTGTGGTTTATCGTGTTGTCTGAACCCAGATATTGAGTAATTATTATAAATAGAGGCACCATTTCATTTCATTTCAGATTTAGGGCAAAATTTGAGATTTACAGCAAGAGTCAAAGGCCTGCTCTTTCCTATATTGAAGGTGGCAATTTAAAAAAAAAGTGTGCCTTTCCCTCCCACCGCCTTTTATTAAAGAGCTCTTGTGGTGGTTCCTCTCTTCTTTTTTTTTACACTGCTATCTTATGCATATCTACTGAGAAGTAAGCGCCACTGTGTTCAATGCAACTCACTCCCAGGCAAGTGTATATAGCAGTGTTCTCCAACCTTGGGTCCCCAGATGTTTTTGGCCTACAACTCCCAGCTGGGAGTTATAGGCCAAAAACATCTGGGGACCCAAGGTTGGAGAACACTGCTATATAGGATCGCTGCTTATATCTCATATAACTATAGCAATATGATCAATGCACAGGCACCTTTTTTCCCCTCTCTTTTTTTAAAGTGAAGCGATTCTGCCTGTGGCTTGTATACCTAGCTCATAGGCATATTTACTTGTTCATCACAGAAATCACCTAATATCTAGAACCAGTGGACTGGGCAGAGGTGAAGATGCTCCTGATGAATTGTAATCAATGCCCACACACACACTTCCAGCATGGTGTCCCTATGACTTGCAAGCAATTAAAGGGGCTTATATGCTAGCTGTGCATGCATATAATAAAGGCATACATCCCTTTGCTTCCTTAGCAAGGAAATGAACAAACTGGAGGAGATGGTCTTCTATTATTGTTAATAATGATGAGGTATACAACAAATGCACTTAAAATTCATTGGGCTGTATCTAACGGTGGCTTTGTACCACTGGGAAAAAATGCGCTCACTCATGCAAAGCGAGGCACCAGTGCCAGCTCCAGGTTTCTGAGGGCCCCTGGACAAGGCACCCAATGGGCCTCTTCCCCTCTGTGAGTCGACCTCCTCACCCACCATTATCATGAGCTCCTGTTGCTCCTCCTCCTTGTTCTCATCATTGCTCCTATTGACTGGCTTGCTTGACAGGCAGAAAGCCAGGGAGCAAGCAGGCGGTGGCATCCACTGCTCCTCTTCCTCACCGCGGGAGGCAGGAGAACAAACAGGCTGCAATGGTGAAAAGGGGGAGCAAGTCCAGGGGGGCTCTTGGCAGTGGGCCCCTGCTGGGGTGTGGGCCCTAGGCAGGTGCCCAACCATGCCTACCCCTGTGAGGAACACCCTCCCCTTGCTACCTACTGCAGCCCTCCATGCCATGACCCTCAGGAACACCTTTTTGGCAGCATATGGAGCTGGGGTAGGTAGGGAAGGACTGGATGCTCCGGCTTGAACAAGCGGAAGTGCTTTCCCCATGCAGAAAGCCACCTCCGGATACAACAACCCCTTGCTTTTTCACAGACCTGTAATCGTTTCCGGAGCAGGCAGAAGAAGCTCTGTACTTCGCTGAATTTTGCCCCTCCCGTAGCACAACTTGAAATCTGAAATGGCAGCCTTGCCTTGTTTTAGGGCAGTGTTCTCCAACCTTGGGTCCCCAGATGTTTTTGGCCTACAACTCCCAGCATGCCCCAGTCAGCTATGCTGGCTGGGGCATGCTGGGAATTGTAGGCCAAAAACATCTGGGGACCCAAGGTTGGAGAACACTGTTTTAGGGAGACTCACTATCACAAAAATCTCTGCTCTAATCCTTAAGGCCTAGGCAGCGTGGAGAAGCTCTCTTCCTTACGATTGGCTAGGCCTGAAGTAAGTTTGAGACAATAGGTCAAAGTTGCCAAACAGGAGACAGCAATGTATATTAGATCAACTCTTTGGAGGAAACATGTTGATATCATCAATTTCACACTCCCTCGTATTTTTTTTTTTTTCCTTCTCAATTGCTGATCCCCAGCAAACATGGAGCTGTGTGATGCGCTTGTACAGCCTGTGATGGATTGAGGCCTACACAGGATTTGGTTTATTGAGGCCTACACAGGCTTCAGTTTGTTGAAGCCTGAAGGCCCAAACACTCCACGATGGGAGGGGGAGTTTGAGAGAGTTTAAGTTACCCAAAGTTAAGTTTCTGAAGATAAGAATCAGTTCTCCTGTGCAAGGTCACATGGTCATAACCTTCCAGTCCTGGGAAGACTATATATGTGGGGTGTGGTCAGCTAGCAGTGGGTGTGTGTGTGCTGAGCTAGAAGCTGAAGCGGAGAAACAGCAGAGAGAGAGAGAGAAAGAGAAACTGGCTGGCTGGCTGGCTGGCTGCATAGGAGTTAGGTAGACTGAAGTGAAACTAGAGAACATTGTTTGTTTGTTTGTTTGTTTTATTTTATCATACATGCTTTTGATTTAAAACCACTCTATTAAGTAATTTCCCTAATACTATAAGTAAAGTTTGTTGTGTACCCTGGAGTTTGGAGTGACTTATTCACCACGCCTACAGCCTACACCCACGTTACTGGAGGAAGCAGGCAAAGGACTGGGTCTTTGGGAAGAGGCAGAGAACTCCCAAAGGACAGATCAAGGGGTCCTTGCAGTAGTGGAACCTTGACACAGCCCTTCCAACATAAGCCAGCAATTGTTTATGAAGGAGATGGATAACATTTCCTTATAAGCACCATGACTGAGGTTAGTGCTTCTCAACGGTGCAATCCTATCCATGCCAACTCAAAAGTCAGCTCCATCGAGTTCAGTAGGACTTATGCCCACAAAAGTGCATATAGGACTGCAGCCATAAGTGTTTCTTTCCAGACCTTTCATAAAGGGTGTGGAGAGCATGGGATAAAATGAGGAATTGTGGCATTCAAAGAAGTGTGGCAGTTGCTGGGGGTTAAGGATGAGGACATCTTTAGAAAGTGAAACTTGTCAGAAAGTGAAGGGGGGGGGGAAATAGTTACTCTTTAAAATACTGAACGAAATCTGAAATATAGAAAGATTTGCATTCTGTGGGCTTGCTATGAAAATGGCCCCAGTACCATGTAACTCCAGAACGGATTTCAACCTTTGATTAACAGCCCATGGTTTGTTAACTGTGGTTGTTTGTGACGCGTGAAGCAGTTCACTAGTAATGGGAAATAAGCCCCATTAGATGCAGTGGGACTTCCTTCTGAGTAAGCAAGCCTTGGTTTGAGCAGTCAGTGTCCTAATGTTCAGACCCCTGAGTGTACACGATCACTCCCAGTTGTCAACTAAGGCCCTTATCTAAGGCCTAGTTCTTAAGTCACAACTAGACAAGATGGCAGGAAGGAAATCCAGGATTAGATCTTTGTGGGTTTTGTAATAATGTAAAAGCAGCCATGGAGGATCTGAATCAGACTGGGATCTCGGCACTGGGGGACTCCTCCCATCATGCTGTTTCCTGATTGAAATTACAGACCCTCAAAGTTGCTTGTCATTTCAAGGTACTGTTGTTACCAGATTTAATTTTAAAGCCATTTGGAAAATATTTGGCTGTAGAGATATGGTAAGTTAGGCAGTCAGAAGACAAATGGCTTGGATTCAGAGGTGTCTTGTGTGAGCAGAAAAGCACTTCTGCAGGCACACGGCAGCCTTGCCAAACAGGACAGATTTCCCCCTGTCCTGTTGCAGGTCCCCATGTCCTGTTCCAGGGGGCCCATCAACCCTTAGGAGCAGCTTTGGGGCACAAAGGGCTGTAGTAGGGGGTGCGAAGAGCCAGGAAAGACCCCTGACACTTGAGCCTCTCTGGATCCACCCCAATGTCTGCAAAAAGCCTTAGGATATAAAGCAACTAGCCGCTCTGCCACCTGATGCATCCACCTCACCCTACTTCATGAGTGGGCCAGCCCTGGCTTCTCCACGAGGCATAGCAGCCACGTTCCCTTACTCATCCATCTTCACTGCCTCTCACCTTGATACAACACCTACATAACGCTGATGACTGTGCTTCTGGCTGAACAGGAGCCTGTTGGGAGTGAAAAGTTGCTCTGTGTGCTAGCCAGTACGAAATGAGTCTCTGCACACAGCAGCAGACTCCCCCACACAGCAGTCAGCTTCAGCCTTCCCAGCAGCATTTCATTTAAAACTTTAAAATCATACTATAGCCAAAAACAGTTCTATTCCAACTGTTTTATTAACGTATAACAAAATATCACTACAAGTTACATCTATTTTCTATTTTATATACAAAGTCTATGTGCAAAATACAAAGCTTTAAAAATACATTTAGCTCAACAAAAAGCATGTGCAGCTCAAAAATCATAAAAGCATGATACATATAGCCAAAACCTAACCAGTACACGTCATTAACCTATTTATATATCACATAACACTTTTATCTCACACCTAATATTCTCACACCTAGCAAAGCCACAAATAAAAATAACTTTATAAACACAGACAGCCATGTCTTAGTGTTATCTTGTCTAAAAAAAGTTCCCAAATAAGCAATAAACCACTACAAAAACACAAGCAAAACAAAAACAACACAACAAGCTAGTTTTGCTTCACACACCCACAGAGCCTTCCTGAGGAGAACTACAGTGCATCCTCCATCTTCCCATTCCCAGTATGAAGCCCGCCCTCCACTTTCTTTCTCAGCCTTAAACCTGGTTTAGTGTTACATCACAATACCCACTCTAATGATGGTTAACACTAATCAACCATGGCTTGCAGCACCGCTTCAGACATTTACATTCTGATTAGGGTAGGGATACTGGTAGGGATCAACCCTTGTGCAAATGTCAGACTAAAGTTAAACCATTGTTTGATCTCACAAGGGCCTAGGGGTGGGGGGAATTTACACTGGAGAGGGAAGACGAGAAGGGGAGAGGAATGTGCATTCCTAGGGCTGCCCCTTAGTTTGTCAGCTGCAGCTTGCAGAAAGCCACTACTATTATATCTCCTTGCTCAATCTTTTTTAAAATGAGAAAAACTCAAAATGCTAGATCAGTATCAAGCCATTCAAATAGATTAATGTATGCAAAACAAGCCAATTTTATATGCAGTCTGTTGATTTGTGCGTAATTTGTTTTGAAGGCTGGATTGGTTTCCTGTTTGTGTGTGTGTGTGTGTGTGTGTGTGTATGTGTAACAGGAGCCAGCTCTGCAGTTATCTGTGCTTCCCGCTGGTGCGTCTGGCAGGGTCACCCTTCAGGGATAGGGCAAACTCTGGAGAGTGCCTTACTGAAACTTGTTAAAATATTTTTGAGGCGACCAAATCACAGAGGCAGCCGTGTTGAGTCGGCGCCTCTCCATGCCGCTGTCTCCATGCCATGCATTTTATCAGCATTATCTCTGCTTCATCCAGAGTATCTTGGGGAATCATCGTAACTTATTCCAGAGTCAGGATACTGAATCTGTTCAATTTCAGCAACGTTGCTACATTCATAACCTTGTCATTATCCAGGAGACGATAACCTAAGGCAGAGTTGTTCATTTTTTAAGTCATTGAGCAATGTCCTGCTCACCGTACTCTGCACTCCCATAAATATCAGATGCAGAGAAGTATTTTTTGCTCCTTCAGAATCACCTTTCGAATTTTCTGTTTCTGGGGAGGAGGGCAAGGACAGGACCGAATTCTCATTGGCACCATCTCTGAAATAGGTCACAATTCTTTCTTCTTCTTCTTCTTAACCTGGTCTGTTGCAAGATTCCTGCGTGTTGTTTTAAAAAGTCACCCTTCAACATATTTATAAGAGAGCATCTTTCAGAGATTACGGATAGGGTGAGTTTAATGTTTTTATCACAAGGCCCAAAAGTTGGAAACCGGTCATCGTCGTCATTCTCCACCCCACACGCCACCCCCGCCCACCCCGCCCACCCCACACTCTGGATATGACATTGGTATGTTTTAACCAACTTTGTAGATTAGATTAGTGGTGTAGAGCTGGATGTTTGAAAAGTGGTCAGCGAGGCTAATTAATCTGTTCTGTGCGCAGAGCGCATTGCTGATTCTGGTCCCCTTCTGCCCTGCCTTTGATAGCAGCACTCTTGGACTTCAGTCAAGATCAGAAACTGTTACCACATGCTAGACAAGGCCCAACTTTTGGGGAGAAACATAGGAATGAATGCAGGACACTGCTGCTTTGACTTCAACACATCAAGTATTATTTGGAATACAAAACCCCTTTGATAGACACAGGCATTGATTACACACACACACACACACACACACACACGTGTAAGGTCCAAGACATTACTTTAAATGTGTGTCCAGCCACGATGCCTTTTTTTTTCATTTTTACTCTAGAGTAGGCACAGTGGGGCTGATCTAGAACTTAAAAGCCCTCTACTCCCCACGCTAGGGTCCTGATCCAGATAGGGGGCTCTGCACCTGCACTAAAAATTAAAACAACAAGAACACAACAACAACCCCATAGCTGCTAGACACATTTAAAGTAATGTCCTGGCCCTAGATAAATATTTGTGTCTGTTTTTACACTTGCCCATCAGAATGGAATAATGAACTTGGAGGCCTCCCCAATTCTTCGTTAATGCCATTCCCCCACCCACCCCAAATTACAAGGAAGTCCAACACAACCCTGGCAGGCAGGAGAAGCGGGCCTTCCATCTGTGTAAGTTCTGCAGCACACTGGGGCATGGCTGAGGACTACACAATTAAATGTTGATTTCCTGGTGCTTCTTGGTCACCTGAACATATAATTGCACCAGGTAATATCATGTAATACATGTGTGCTTCTCTAGTGTCTTTTCCCTCAGCCAGTTTTCCACCGGGGATCCTTGATTTTATTTTATTTGCCTTCCAAGTTTATTTCGGCCACTCCTACGCTGCTGTTCCTCGAGGTGTTCAGAGTGGCCTGCATATCGCTCCCTCCCTGGTCTCCCATCCAGGCAGATTCTGCTAACACCACCACAAGGCTGCCATCTTCAGACCATGCTGAAGTCTGCATACAGGAGCACGCCATTTCCATCAGCTTGTCTCCATGGACTATTATGGTATTGGGCTAATGTTCAGTAAGAAACATAAGCTTCTCCTGTCAAATATACATGATGTTTCAGGGTGACTTCATCTGGACATGCAACCACCCTGTGGCTCTTGATTCATAGCCAGTGGCGCAGAATAGACCCGTTCCGTCCAGAAACATCCATCACTAACCTCACCCTTCTACCGCTTTTTCCAACCACCCTGATCATGTTACAGACTTTGGAAGGTATAATTAAAGAGTAACGAAGGTAAGAGTGGTCTGAATTGCATGAAGGCAGATGTCTCCGTTTTATTCCTGAATGAAGGTCAGCGGGCAAGTCTAGCCTGGTAAGCTGCCTTGAGTTCTTTGCAGAAAGAAGAGTAGGGTATTAGTGCAACAAATAAGTGCTGCTGTCTTGAGTGTGTGCCCTTAACGTCCCGTGAGACCACATTCTGTACCATCTGACTCGACGTTTATTATTATAGCTAATGCTAGGGCTTGTGAAAGCACAGAGAGGAATGCAACATTTGTGTATAAAGCAAGTCGCCAGATCACTCACGGGGTTGGTAAAAGAATTCGGTCCAACCAAGGCTAACAATGCAATATGCAAGCCTTGAGGTTTACAGAACTCTTCCTCAGGTTGGATGGTCAAGAATTATTATTTTTTTAAGGAATAAATACGTGTTTGTGGACATGTGGTGCCACTTATCCTTGCTTTCCACTTGTTTCAACCTTCAGGTGGAAACAGAGTAGCATATTACACTCTTCCAGTACTTGAAGGGTTGTCACACAGAGGAGGGCCAGGATCTCTTCTCGATCATCCCAGTTTGCAGGACACGGAATAATGGGCTCAAGTTACAGGAACCCAGATTCCACCTAAACATCAGGAAAAATTTCCTGACTGTCAGAGCAATAAGACAATGGAACCAATTACCTAGGTGGTGGGCTCTCCCACTCTGGCGGCATTCAAGGTGCAGCTGGACAGCCATCTGTCAGGGATGCTTTGACTTGTTTGGATTCCTGCATTGAGCAGGGGGTTGGACTCGATGGCCCTGTAGGCCCCCTCCAACTCTACTTTTCTATGATTCTGATTCTATGACTAAGGCTGCAATCCTATATGCACTTATCCAGGAGTAAGTTTCATTCAATTCAACAGGGCTTACTTTTGAGTAAATTGCACTGGAAGCTTGCCATATATCAGGTTACACACAAGCCTGCAGGGGTGGATATATTTCTTTTTCCATTCCTTCTCCAAGAAGTACAAAGAGGAGTATCTGGGGTTATTTGGTCATCACAACAGCCTGTAAAGTACCTTTGGATGAAAGACAAAGACCCATTTCACAGGATCGAACAGCCAACCCTGCCACAGCCTCACCATGGGTTAAATAATAACCCATAGTGGACTGTTGTGTCATGCGAACAGCTCCAGTGACTTCCCAAGGACAGCCAATGAGCTTCATTCAAAGATAAGTTCTCCCATAATGACTATTCCAGTTGCTGTGGCACAACTTCCTGTGTCACACATAACGGCTACTTGCAGACAGCGATGTAGATTTAAATTTTGACGTGTAGGCGCTCACCATGATGGTCCCCAGAGCCACGCCCCCAAGGAGAGTCCAAAAATGCCGGCAGCTGTGTCGATCCCTATCAACAAATGAGTTCTAACAGTTTTCATCTCCACCAGGAGCAGTTCTTTCCTTCAGCTAATGGATCTCAGTTGCCCATTTGAGACCCTGCATCACCACAGGGATAGCTCACAGCAATATTATCACTGCTCAGGAAAATCCATTTCTCCCAACTAATATGAGGGTTGCAGCTAAAGCTCAGAGGGAACAGGGAAGTCTGAGCAGGGTGGCAGAGGAGGACGCCCGCATCCCTGCTAATAAAAATGTGCTGGCGCTGCGTCCCTGTGGCAGCCCTGGCTCACTGCACCACTGCCTGCAGAGTCATATGAGTCCATGCCCAAGAACAGCTGAGAGGGCGCATATGTGAACCAGACCCCAAAAATGAGAGGTTGAGAAGAAGGAGGGGTATAAACATGTCGGGGTTTGTTTTTTTTAAAGAAAGCCAACATGATGAATGCAGGAGAGTGGCTTTGCCCGCTGCCCTTATGGCATATGCCTTATGCCCGCTGCCCTTTATCATCCATAATAAAGGACTTGAGAAGTATATCTGGGCACATTTTCTCTCTCCCTTTAACTCAGTGTTCTCCAACCTTGGGTCCCCAGATGTTTTTGGCCTACAACTCCCAGCATGCCCCAGCCAGCGTAGCTGACTGGGGCATGCTGGGAGTTGTAGGCCAAAAACATCTGGGGACCCAAGGTTGGAGAACACTGCTTTAACTTCATGATCAAGGTGAACAGAGAAGAACAGTGTTTTAACACAGGAATCCCCTTTGATCTGGGTCTAGCTCTGTCGCAGATTTAACAAAATGTTTAATCCAGCCCAGATGATGGCAGATCTGACGGCAGATCATATTTGCCCCATATAGTAGGTAAGGGCCTCTTCTTGTCAGCAAATTCCTCCGAAAGGGGGGACTTACCCTGTGGAACTAAGAGCTGAACAATTTTAAATTATTCATTGTGTATTTCTGCTGCAGGTTTCACTCTGCTGCAGTTTGCTGTTATTATTCCAGTTATCCTTGCAAAGCGGCGGAGTTGCCTGTTGCTCGTGAACCGTGCTAAGAATTCCTAACGATGCCCCTTTATCACTGCAGTATCTAACGTTTTCCAGAGAGCTGAGGATTTAATAATCTTGCAATATTCCTAGGAAGTAGGGAAGTACTCATCCTCTTCCCAATATACTTAGGTGGGAAACACAGGCATTCAGAATACATCTGATATGCACATGGATCACATGGGAATTCAGAAGGGATTTAGAACCCTGCTTTTAAAAAAGAAAAGGGGGGGGAGCACATCAAATTCTATTTTTGTAATTGGAATAAATTATGTAGATTTGAAAGAATTATCGCAAACTCCTTAGTTTGCATCTCCCACCACCCATTGCTTCTGATTATTAAGTTTGTTGATGGGAAGAAGAGTGTTAGGCTTTGGCCAGTCTGAGAGACAAACTGCCGTTGGGCATCCAATTCTGGTGCGGGCAGACAGAGGGGCAGAGGTGGATTCTCTGGCTCGAGATAGATGAGGGCGGGTGGGGTTCTGGTTCCAGAACTGTCAGACAAGAACTTGGAGGGAGGAGGTGTGGTCATGCACGGGCAGGTGGCCAGATCCCAAAGCAAGCAAGGCAGAGAGTCAGATATACTGCACAGCAATACTCAGGGCTGGGCAACAAGCTGGTTGCTCCAGGCTAGGCTCCTCTAGGGTGGACAGGTGTTCTACATTACAGAGGACAGTCCTCTATTTGGAGGTGTCCTCTGTTCGTTGGGCTGTCCAGTCCAAGTCTGGTTTAAAGAGAAAGCACCATCCATGAGAAGGAAGTGAAGGGGCCTTGAAGCTGCTCAACAGTGACCACCTGGACAGCAGCCTGAGCAAGGCACACAGCTCACCTGGCTTGTCTACTCCACTACGGTGAGGTGCACTGTGTTTCTCATGACATTCTAGTTATTCGTTCTAAATTTGTGCGCACACACACATATATTTGCATATGCAAACGTTATGCAAATTGGCACCCTTGGGTGTTTTTTGGGCAGTGCGTAAGCGGCCGCCCCCTTCCTCACGGTGGTGCAGCCGGGCAATTGGGAGGAGGG
Source organism: Shinisaurus crocodilurus (assembly GCA_021292165.1). Classification (NCBI taxonomy): domain Eukaryota; kingdom Metazoa; phylum Chordata; class Lepidosauria; order Squamata; family Shinisauridae; genus Shinisaurus; species Shinisaurus crocodilurus. The sequence goes on from CM037876.1 coordinate 126,622,607, forward strand.
ACCGTGGCATGTGTGGCTGCAATAAAACTAAGGAGTCAAGTCATTAAGAAATCAAATATATAATGTGCTAATATGTATTTTTTAAATTAGCGGTCAAGGTTTACCTTACCTTATATGTTTTTATTGCTTTTATATTTGTATTGATCCTATTGTTCTGTCTTGTATCTCTGGTCTGTGGCCGAAATAAAATTTATCTATCATGCGTTGCCTGCAGATGGTCCCGGAGTCAGTTTCCGGTGTCACCAGTGAAAAAGAGCAGGGAGCAAGCCGGAGCAGCAGCAGCCCATACTGAGCCAGAGGAACGCATTAGTCTGGCCTGGCCCAAGCCCAGCACGCACCGAAGTGGCAGGTGGCAGCGGGCGCTGAACAGCACGGCCCTGCTGGCCAAACTCCGTAGCTGTGGCTAAGCCGATACAGACCTTTGCACAGGCCGCCTCGGCGATATTGATACTAGGATCCAGCCTGCCAGCTGCCTAATGCTAACGGTACAAACAAGTCATGTTTATTGATTCCAATCCCCCCCCCCCCGCCGCCAGTGTGCATTATCCTGCAGAATTATGCCATTTGCAATTTACTGAGAGGGGTTAATAGAACAGGAGACCCTTTCTCCCCCTCCCCCTTCTCTCTGGACGTTTAATCATTCCCCCCGCCCCTCTTCAGTTTGTTTACGCTGCTCTATGCAAAAATTGGACGAGCTGTTGGGAAAGCAGAGGTGTTTGTATATTTGAAGTTCAGAAAATCAGCATTCACTTCTGTATAGCATTTCCTTCTCTAGTAAGCATATCCACTGAGGATTGTTTTCTTCATTTAAAATGTGTGTGTGTGTGTGTGTGTGTTTACCCTGTTATTCAGAGCATCTCGGATAGAGGATAAAGACCTCTCCCACCCCACCCAACTTCACCCCAGATCCAAGTGGAAAAGTGGTTTAACCACAACCTTTATTTATTTATTTATTTATTATATTTATACCCCGCCTATCTTAGCCATGACTTTCAGTGGTTCGTTTTTATATTGTGGTGTGGTGTGTGCATGTGTTGGTGGTCATATTGCCACATACGTTACGGTAATGTCAAAAGCAATACTTCTCAAAAGTCGAATTTTTGCAGCCTGGGTTGAACTCCTCATTCCACCATAAAACTTATTGGATGACCTTGGGCTGGCCACTGTCTTCCAGAGCTGAACTAGAAAAGCCAGCGGCAGCACCGGACACAGGAGAGGCTGACAGAATCCTTATGCTGTGCAGCAGTGTGGTAGAAGCAGGGGGGTCTCTGCTAAGCCCTCCCTCCCCACCTCAGACTCTTGTCCCTGTCACCCCCCACCCACCCACAGTTTTTCTCCTGTGGGGCTTACTTCCAGACTATCAGAGCTCCAGTGGGGGGGAAATAGCTGAGAAGCGCATGTGGTGGTGGTGGTGGTGGTGGTGGAGGGGAGCACGGGCAGGAGAAACACACAGCGCCCTCCTTCTGCCTGCCCCAATGCCCCTCAAGTCACCCCCTCACCCAATTTACTGGCATTTGGTGGCAACCCCGTATATGTCGTGTCAAACTCCTTAGAGCAAGGCTGCGAAAACCTGTGTGCCCCCTCCCCAGGCCTCAACTGCACCCCCACCCGCACTATGGGGCTAGCCTTCTCTCCATCCCTCCCCCCCCCCCGTGATCCTATACAGCACCCCCGTGGCTCACGCTGGCTCAGCTTGTCCGAGCGTGGAAAGCTAAGCAGGGTCAGGCCTGGTGATTACTTGGATGGGAGACCCCTCCTCTAGTTTCCTGCATTGAGCAGGGGGTTGGACTGGATGGCCTAGTAGGCCCCTTCCGACTCTATGATCTATGAATCCTGACACAGGCTGCGCTTTTCCCGCCACGGCTACCAGCGAGGAAAGAGGGATCTGGATCGGGGGAGGGGTGGAGTGAAGGGTGCACTGGCGTGCCCAGATCCCCAGCCAGCATCATGGTCTACACATGATGGCAGCAGACCCTTGTCTTCAAATGCGGGTTGCCATCACACACCTGTAAAGTGTGTGTGTGTGTGTGGGTCAAATGGGAAAAGGCAGGTGGGGTGCAGAACATTCCTCCCTCATTCACCTTCCCTCAAGCCAGGCTTACTTCTGACCTTGGAGCCCAGCTGGGAGAAAAGTGCCTGTAGGGAGGGGCTGGGAAGCAGGGCCGGCCCAAGACATTTTGCAGCTTGAGGCGAAGGATAAAATGCCCCTCCCGTTCCCCATACGGAGGTGGACCACTTCTAACGGTGGTGCCGGGACAGCATCTTCCAGCAAGCGAGCTTAGGAGGGGCGGAACAAGCTGTGTAGCACTCACAGCTCTGACCTCCAACACCTCACTGCTGCCCCCCCACACACACAACTGCCGCCTGAGGCAGCCACCTCACTCTGCCCGATGACAGGGCTGGCCCTGCTGGGAAGGAAAAAGCGGCAAGCGGAGGAAGGGTTCAGCACCTGCCTCCCACCCGCCACTCCTCTGCTTGAAATCACCCCCCCCCCTTTACAACTGTTTAGCGACCAGCCATGTTTGGAGATCTCAGGCCTGACTCCATTCCATGTAGTAGTTCCACCCTGCGGGAGGCTCAGCTCACGTCACTGTTCTCATGCGTTTCCTGGGCCAAGTTTTGTAGACATTTTGACCAAATATGCACTCAGAACGAATTCAGACATTTGACTCTGTATTGTGGCTTTTCTTTGCGCATAGCTCGCTCTTTTATGGTAATCAAATGTACTGCCAACATTTTCCCCAGCTATGTACACCAGCAAAGGGAACCAGATGCTTCTTGTTTTCCTTCAAAATATATCTCAGTGTTGGTTTTGTTTAGTGTTTCAGAGGATTGGCTAAAAGACAGCCTTTAATAAACCTGGCCTGCGTCGCACTGCATTTCCCAATGTACTAATAGTTTTGGCTGCAGTTCCCCCATCTTGATTTAAAATCTGTCCTCATCTCTCATACAAATGAGTCTCTCAAAAACAAAACAAACCCCCCCAATCGAGTATAATTCATCTCACGTGTTTAACTTAGTTTCATTCAGAATATAGATGGTTCCATTTTTAAACAGGAAGGGGATGTGGAAAGTAACTAAGTTTCAACTTATTTCTCACACACATCAGCCAATCAGAGATGGAGCGTGGAAACTTCTTTTGACCTCCTTAGCTTTAATGTTTGTTCCTAAAACCAGAAGACTTGGAGAGAAGCTGCAAAACTATCTAAGGATGGTCAGTATCCAGATTGATGCTGATTTGTATTATTGTCAATCATCTGTGGTGTGCAAATTGTATCTTGCAAATTATATCTTCATTGTGGGGGTTAGCAATATTATTGAGATTTAGACTGCCAACCCGCCCAAGGCCTATGGCAGTTTAACACTATTTCCTGATCTTCTTCATCTAAAAATAAATAAATTATCTGAATGTTATGTCTTTATTATTCCCATTTTACAGATGAAGAACTGCGAGTGAGATGTGGCCAATAAGGTGAATCTAACTGAAAGTGAGCTGGGATTTTAACTCAGGTCAATACCATGGTTAGTTATTCTGCTCTGTTGGCTCTCTAGTATCCTAGGAAATACTAGTTGATATTAATTTCTGCATCATATCAGTTATTTTGAGATTTGACATGACATGAGTTCACTAGGGGCTTGAGACATTCTTAGACTCTTCAGATCCTTCATAGGTTGCCAGTGCCACCTTTTTACTGCTCACATGCCTATGACAGCTGTCTGACAACTAGAAATTTAGTGGGTGAACTTACAGGGCTATTGGGAAAAAAATCTTCAACCAGACACACAATGTGCAGTTCCAGAGAAAATAAATGCAGTTCCAAAAGAACACTTGTGTAGTTAAAAATTCAAGACATGCAAAAGACTTGATTATAGTAGCTGGTGTAAGAAGTGATTGATAACAATGTGAAAAGCGAAGTGAGTAGTCCAGGCACCTCTAGAACCCCAAACCCCAATCAAGCAACCCCAATTTAGCTTGCCTTGTAGGGTCATGGAGCGGCGGAGCACGCGGCCTGGCTCCTGGCCTTGCACTGCTGCAGCCATTTTAGGGGACTGTTGTGACACTCTGAGGAGGGCCTAAGCCAGGGGTGCGAAAGCTGTTATTGCTGTTTTAACTTTGATATTTTATATAATTTTAATGTTATAGCTGATTTAATTATATTTTAAAACTTTTGTACATTTCTATTTATATGTTTTAATTGTACAAGTTTTAATGTTGTAAAGCCTCCTTGAGTCCCAGTACTGGGGAAAAGGTGGGATATAAATAAAGATGATGATGATGATGATGATGATGATGATGATGATGATGATGATGATGATGATGATGATCATCATCATCATCATCATCATCATCATCATCATCATGACCACCAGCACCAGCACCACCACTTCTTTCAACCCAAGGACCAAATTCAATTTCAGAGAAGCTCTCAGGGGTGGTGGGCAGGACTGAAGGCAAAAGGTAAAAGGGGCAGCACCAAAATGCCAAAAACAGCAGCATAATTTAGCTGAAAGCTCTTCCTGCCAGTTTAGGAGTAGCATTTCAATCTTTTAGAATGGGGGGGGAGGGCACAAAAGCCAGGAAACCACCCAACCTGGTAGGAGGAGGGAGGGGGAAGGGACGTGGCCACCTCAGGAGCCCTGCAGGCCAGACTGAGAGGTTCCCCACCCCTGTCCTAACTCTTTAACACACACATCATCAAAACCCAGCCTCAGGAGAGGTATTTGGGGAGGTGGGGCAGGTCATGTGTTGGGCAGGTCGTGCTTAACCCTTTCTCTGCCTCCACTTCTCCACCCCAGATTCCTCCCACTGATCCTTACAATGTGGGACTTGAGTGGCCACATGCCCCCCCCCTGGTTTGAGTTGACTGTAGGGGGGTTCAGATATTGAAAGCATGAGTGAGGGGCTTATGTTAGCTTGCTTTGCCCCACCCGCTCAGTGATATGCCGCATTTGGCAGCCATGTGAAGGAGGCTCCGCATGTGTACGCATTGGATTGCTCCGCACAAAGGGGAATCCTCAGCCAATCAGACTTACATGTATGCACCACTATGCACATGGGGCACATTCACATGGCCAGTGGGGTAGGGGAATGGTGTGAACATTGTTGCCACAGGGGCAGGGCTACCTGGCACAAGCCCCTTGCATACTTTCAGCGCATGAGGAGGGTCAGGTCAAGGCCCTTTATTCTTGTGAATGGGTTGCTTCCTGGGAATGCAGGTCAGGGATCATTCAGAATAACAATACAGTCCTATAGTCCTAGTTCCTTCCCTTTGCCACTGATCAAGACAGAGAGACAATTTACATGTTGCTTTTTTCATTCGGTGATCAAGGTATGTGTATAGTATATGGTATTGTATGGTAAAAGGTGCTAACCAAAAGCCAGTTCTTTTTCTCTAACAGAACTCAGTGGCACTGCAAAGGCCGGACTGCAGGGCACTGGTATGAAGTCTCTTTTGTGTTCTTCTGAACAAAACTTTAAATATTGCCCAGGTACAATGCTCAGGTTCCACTCCCGTCTTCACTGCCCAGAGGGCCTCTGGATCCACCTGGGTACAGAGGTCACCTGGGGAATGAAAATTGTGGGTGCCGGAGGAGCTTTGCTCCCCAGTGTGCCTGGCCTCTTTGGAAGTTTTTAAAAAGCACAGAAAGACAGAGACTGGGTTCAGTCAACACAATAACCCACACTCAAGGGTTGAGTATGGGTTGTAGTTGAACCGTGGGTTGTTGAACCGTGGGTTATCGTGTTGTCTGAAACCAGCCAAGATAACAAACCATGGTGAACAACCCACAGGTCACAGCCCAACAACAAACCATGGGTTCTCTTCATGGGTTGTTCGTGGTTAACAAGCCAGGGTTTGTTAGCGCAGCTGGGTTCAGACAACATGATAACCCACTTTTCAGCGTGGGCCATGCTGGGAGTTGTAGGCCAAAAACATCTGGGGACCCAAGGTTGGAGAACACTGTGCTATATTAAGTGCCGTGTGGAGCCTCCATTTTACCGGTAATTCCATGTCCAACCAATTACAGAAAAGCAATGCCTCAGCAGCGCTAAAGGGCTCTGGCATAGAAGAAACCTTACTACATTTTGATTAGCCATCTAGATAATTCAGACAATTAAATCCTGGCAGAGACAGCCCAAGATATTAGTGAGGTAGGAAGTCCAAATGCTTTGGCATTAAATATATTATATTCCATGGAGTAGTTGACCACCTGCGTTCCTTTTGTTTACCCTTTCTATGTAGGATCATCCCTAAAATCTGCACATCTTTAAGATGGATTTTACAAACAAGCAAGAAGGATAACAGATTTGTCACTTCAAACTCCAAGAAGCATTTAAGAAGAATATAATTCATAGATTTGTCACAGAAGCCCAAACAACATTTTCTTGATTTAGGGGTCTTCACTAGGAGAAGAACATTTGAATATCTTGTTCTTAATACCAACACAATTGGCCATTCCCCCCCGCTCTGCCTGCACTTTCTTTAGAATGATTTCCCATAGTGCCCTCTTCTTCCTCCATCTTTGTTTTGTTTTTTGTTTTTTTAAACTAGCTGTAGAACTTCTCCCCACTTCTTCCTGAGGATGGTTTGACTGGGCTTTATTTCTGTTTGAAATTCCATATACATTCATTGTCAAGAATTCCAGTCGTTCATCTCTGCTTGATGACAGACTTCTCCCAAATTAGATTCATGGCTCTTCTTAAGGATCCCTTAATATTTTAATGCTCAAAACCATAAATTTTGTTTTCCTTAAGCTTCTCTCCCTTCCCAAACCCTTGAGATGCTGGATAAGCTTGCTCACCTCTCGTGCTGTGATTTATGGCTATTTCCCATAAAGTATTTCGCAGTAGATCTGTTCAGTGTGTATTTGGCAAAGAGCAGGAAGAGAGAGTTTAAAACACATGCACACGCACAAACACACATACACACTCACCCAGTATTACAAATGAATTTAGTTTTCTATAAGCTCAGACAGTTCTTCATAACTTGACAGGGAATGACATTTTTTTTCCTTCAAAGCCATAGATATGCTCTGGTCTTGTTGTGCTTTTTATTAAAATGCTATCACAAGAGTGCTTGAAAAAGCTGGCTTTACAGATGCCTAACTTCTTCCTTTAATAAATGCATTTTAAGCTTATATATTTTTCTTTCCTCTGATGTGTCAGCTGAGGGACATGTGCGCATTCTCTCTCTCTCTCTCTCTCTCTCTCTCTGTATGTTTGTCTTAAATGTGCATGGCCTTTGCTTAAATTGGCCTCATTTCTATCTAGGCTAAGAGATGCTTTTGCCTTTAGAAACTTTTAGTACTGTAAGTTCATAAAGCTTCCCCACCGGAGAGGTCTGGGAAGGACAGGACAGTCAGGATTTCATGCTACAGTGGTGGATTATTGCTGAGCTATAAAGGGCTCCTCAGCCCAGTTAAGCACCATCACTGTCTTTCTAAAACATGCCTTTGAAGTCTGCTGGGCGCCCCTGTCCTTGAAGAAAGCTAAAGGGCATCGTCACCTCGGCTTCCTTATTCAGCAGTGCCTGGGCATTGCAGAGGGAATGCGTATGCCTCCTCCTAGGCCTATTTTTTCCCCAGAGCCTCAAGTAACCTGAAATGTCCTGTCACAGCTATGCAAAGGGGATCTAGGGTTTCCAGATAGGCAAAGATCAATGTCTGCACATAAAATGCCTATCAGTTGCCCAGACATCATTGCCTTCGATTTGCAAGGGCCGTGAAGAGCCTGGGGTTTTGCTAGTGTCGGGTGGGGAACCTCAGGCTGGGGGGCCAAATCTGGCCCTCTGGGGTTCCCCAGAGGACCACGCCCCCTTTCCCCGGCCACACCCCTTTCCCCTGACTGCCAATCTTAGTTACTGGCAGTAAGAGCTTTGAGTTGAAATATGCTGGGTTGGGGGTTGTGCATTTTTTGTGCACTTTTGCCTTTGGCCCTGGCCTCTTTGTCTTCAGCCCCACCCACCACTGGAATGCAACAGCTGGGAGCTCCTCCTGAAAGCAGTTCCTCCATCCCTGGTCTAGATAGAACCAGATAATAATCCAGTGGAGAGCAATGGTGACCTCCTAGAGTTTCTCTACCTGAGACGGCTCTGGTTGCCCCATCATTTTCAGTGGAGGTAGAAGATTCCGTTGTTGTTGTTGTTGTTGTTGTTGTTGTTTTGTACCCCGCCCTTCTACCAAAAAATGGCACTCAAGGTGGCTTACATACAGTAATTAAAACTGACTAAAACAATACATTAAAATACAATAAAAAGATAACAATTATGGGGGGGGGGGTTAGGATTGAAAACAGCACCCAACCCAATAAACCCACTTACAGGCGAAAGGCCTTCTTGAATAAAGCAGTCTTTGTATGCTGGTGGAAGGACAGCAGCGAGGGAGCCAACCTAGCTTCCCCTGGGAACTTGGAGGCTTCCAAGCATCCAGTGCAGAGCGGGAGGAGCTGCGGAGAGGCGATCTCTGCCTCCCCACTCCTCCCGTTCTGCAATTCAGCTAGACGGCCATTTTTGGCCTTCTAGTCGTGGGGCTTTGGAGGGGGGCAGAAGGAGGCTGGAGGAGCATCATCAGGATACATCATATCCTGGCAGCCCCAGTATCCTCCCCTTCCCACCCCGCCCCCGCCACCTTTACCCCCCTCTCCAAGGTCGGTTTTCTGACCTCAGGGAAGCAGCTAGCGCGGTTCTTTCAGTGCTGGCTGCGGGGGGGGGGGGGAAGGGGGATCGGAGCGAGGATGCCCAGCTCCAAGGTCGGAGCTCTTTTTCTGACCTTGGACCTGGAAATCCGAAGTACCCTTTGGTCCCCTAGATGCTGTCTAGGGGGCCATAGGATCTCTCTCTTAATGGCCTAATCAGATGGTTTATTCAGAGCATACATTTGAAAATATTGACATTTTGAATGGGGTGGCTTAAGATCCCATATTATCTTTGTCACCGAATTGATGGAAGGAATTTGTAGGACTGACTCAATGCTCACTAATCATGGATTTGATTAATCATATTAATGGAATTTATCTAGCACAGAATTAGTATTCTTAGTATTACTTATTTTAATTGTAGGATGCATAAACATGTCTCTAACTGGAATCTATTATAGTTTACGCAATATTATGTGCACGATATAAATGGGGCAAAATAATTAAAATATATACATTTTCAGAGGCTTTTAACCTGTAAGGCACCATAGACATAGAGGGTGCTATATTAATTCATTCATTAATTTTAAAATGCTGCTAGGAAGGGTTAAAACGTTTAAAGCCTAAATAAATAAGAAAAAAAAAATAGATATGCTCCTGACATCCCCTCGCTCTTCCATGGTCAGCTGCTTTCCTCACTCACCCTTGCTGTTGATGCATGAAAACTTTAAGCAACAAAAGAAAAGAAAAGAAAAGGAAAAAGAAGTCATTAGAGACCAAGGAAAACAAACAGAAACTTGGCAGATCAAGAGATGGCTGTACCAAAGCAGTCAACCTTTTTTTTAAAAAAGCCAAAACATGAGTAGGAGCAGTGGGTATCAGTTACTGCAACAAGGAGGGGGAAAGGGGTTGCTGTGGAGAGGGAAGGGGTGTTGCTTTGTTCTTCAGTGGATGTTGTACGAGGCTCATTTTCTTCCATGACCTGTTAAGCAAACAGCAAGATCAGAGACTTATGCCAAGCAACAGCAGCACACAGGGCCCCAAACAGGAGAATGGTTTAAGCAGTGCTAAAACAGGAACACGCATGCACATGAAAGGCCCATTGATCTAAGGGGTAGGTGGCTGATATTCCCATAAAATGACACACGGCAAGGGTAGGCATGATTGGGCACCTGCTGAGGGGCCCGCACTCCAGCAGGGGCCCACTGACAAAAGCCCCCTAGGGTTGCTTCTCCTTTTCACCACTGCAACGTGCTTGTTCTCCTGCCTACTCGCTCCCTGGCTCTCTGCCTGTCAAGCACGCAAGCGGGAGCAATGATGAGGACGAGATGTGTGTGTCTGTGAAAGGGGGCAGACTGCGCTTCTGGAGAGAGACGACACGGGAAGAGCGAACTGAGTTTGGGGCTCAGGAAGCTGTGGAAGCCTGTTGGCGGCGTGCCGGCAGCCTCTCTTTGGAGATCTAATGGGAGCAAGTGGAATTGGCTGAGGTCGAATATTTCAAGCCATGTGCCTGCACTGCACCTCTGCTCAGCCTGTATATTTGTAAATCAACTCAAATATTAAAAAATGCCAATAAGCCTCCAGTGCCCTCAATCCAAAGGAAACCAAACCTAGGTGAGCACTGCATCCCTGCAACCTCTCACCACTCAGAGAAGTGGGGTGAGTGTGTGACAGTGCAAATGTATCAAATCTGATCATTGACTCATCTAATCCTGACTGACTGGTCCTAGGGCCAAATGAAGGGCAATTGTGTGAATTGTTTTTTAAGAGGTAAATATCAGTCACTGGGGCAGTTCACATGTAACAGCAGCAAATTGTGGGTTCATAGATTTCATAGATCATACAGTTGGAAGGAGCCTGCAAGGCTATCGAGTCCAACCCCCTGCTCAGTGCAGGAAACTAGAGGCGGGGTCTCCCATCCAAGTAATAACCAGGCCTGACCCTGCTTAGCTTTCCACATTCAGGCAAGCTGAGCCAGCGTGAGCCACCCACAATTTGCCAAGACGTGCACCCTGTGCAAGCCCACTTCTGCTTATGGCAAACCACCTCTGATCAGAGCAATCAGAGGTTGCTGAGCATGATGTCCAAACCCGGACTGCTGGTGCTGGGTTGTTTAGGGGCTCAACAACCCAGCAGTTAATCCAACAGCAAACCGTGGGTTAACCACTGGGTTGTTTAGTCCCTAAACAACCCAGCAGTCCGGGTTTGGACATCATCATGCAGCACAACCTACAATTGCACTGATCAGAGGTTGTTTACAGTAAGCAAAAGTGGCTTGGGCACAACGTGTCCCCCCAGGCAGGAATCAAAAGTTAAATAACCCACCACAATTTGCTGCTGGGCGGCACAAACTAGGTCATTGGGTCGAGGGAACCTGGACTGGGACTGCAGTGGGGGTGATGGGTTTAAGCCCCCACCCCACCCTCATGATATGTTGTAAAAACCACATAACTGCATAATTGCCTGAACAACATCATGTCTAGCTTGGCTTCCCAGGCCCACTCCTCGTTCTCCTTTGGAACTAGAGGTGCTAGGGACTGACCCTGGAACCTTACGTGTGCAAACAATGTACTTTTCGGCTGCCGATCTATGTGTAGCCCTTTGCTCTGTAGGTTAGTTTCCAAAGCAAAACACCTGATAGGTAGATTGATACAGCTCACCACCACCACCACCACCACCACCACCACCACCGGAAAGCACAAGATTACATCTTGAAGCTGGGACCCTGTGGATCCCTCCTGATGTGAAATGCCACAGCAAAATCATCGAGCCACATTAACAAGCACTACGGTGGGATCCCTGTTGGGCGGCCAAGGCAGGATGGATCCCTGCTGTGGAGTGAGGAGGGTCCAGCATAGTGCTAAGACATTGTTACAGGAAAAAAGGAGCCTTGGACTGTACGGCCTTCGCCAACTTGGTGGCCTCCAGATGATCTGGACTGCACCTCCCACAGTCCCTGACCATTGGCCATGCTGTTGGGTGCTGATGGGAGTTGTAGTCCAGGTTGGGGAAGGCTGCTCGAGAGAGAAATAGGATAGGGCTCAGATGGCAACTGGAAATCATGGTGGCAAAGCCCTCTTATGCCCTCCTTACATGTTTACTCTGATGGCAGCCAAGGCTGGGTGATCTTTAGGAGTAAGAGCCCAGTGCTGACTGTGTTTGTTCGATTCATTTGAATATTTGATAAGATTCCTTGCCTGGGTGACAAGAAATTAATTAAAATGGGAGTGCGACAAGATCTTAGGAGATGAGCAGCGAAGAGTCATAGGCTGGTCTACCTGCACCTGCTACCAATTAATTACTGCTCCATTCATTAAGCAAGACCTTGGGTTTTTTCGCCCACATCCTCCTGTTATGTGGCTTCCCAGCATCTTTTACAAAGTTGTTTCTGCAAGGGAGGGGAGAAAATACTCTCATCTTCATTAGGTAAGCTTCTAAACAGTTAAAAAAAGAATATGTTTGTTAGATTGTAATCAGCTCTTGAGGGTGCTTTGGAGGGAACGGATCCTAGTCTCAGAGCAATCTGAACACAGAGAAATTGCTTTCATTAAAACGTTAAGCCTTTGATTACCGTTATATCACATAAAATCAACTCCTATCATTTGGCAGCTGGTATCGGGAGGCACTGATGGCACATCGATTTATTCCCGCCCTCCCCATGTGAAAGCACTGGCATGGGGGGTGGGGGGGCTGTGTTAGATGGCTTTAATTTTATTTATTTATTTTGCCTTTTTCCTCCTCCTTCTATCCCCCCCCCCATGCAAAAGTAGCACAAAGAAAAAGGCAATTCTCCCTCCTAAGCTAAATGAAAAAGCTTTTAGGCTCCATGAAGTGTGGGCATCTCTCCTCAATGCATTGCCTGAGCGTATCCCAATCTATTAGACTTTAAACAGAGCCAGCGAACGCAGCTGCTTCGCCTCTTGTTTTTCTATTACCTGCCTTTTAGCTCTCCGGTATAGCGGCGGAGAATCCCGAGCCAAAGTGATTTACAGGCTGTTATAGAAGGACAGGCCTGACACTGATTGAGTCGCTTATCTCCCTTTTTGTGGCCGGGCCCGATGACAGCCCTTCCCTCAGGTATCAATCAGCGCAACAGTTCTTTTGGCCTAGGTGAGGGGAAGAGCAGAGCTGTCAGGGTCGCATTTGGACTGTCATATTCATCTAACCTGCCAGCTGCCCCTCATTGCTTAAAGAGCCTCTCTCTTTGCCACACGCAGGCAAGGGGGAGACTGCGGACTCCCGCTTGGCGTTCAGCAGCAATCCCGCTTGCTTTGGATGCCGCTGGTTCCGACCACTTGGCTCTCATTTTCCAAGATGTCCCCGAGTTAACATACATTTTCCTCCCTGCCACATCAGCCTGTCATCACAGTCTTAAAAACCTGCATTGGTAATTTGCACAAAATGGATGTGATGTTATTACAGCTGAGTGTGTGTGCGTGTGTGTGTGGAGGGAGGCATCTCTTGTTTACATGCAAATATCTTGTCATAAAGCCAGCAAATGCGATGATTAAAATATTAACAAGTAACCAGCCCCGGATTTCTTCTCACTGATAAAGAAGAAGAGGGTGGAGTGACGAGGATGCTGTGATGGTACAAATGAGGCTGAGGCCTGGCTATAGAATCTATCCACGAATCGATGGCATTTTCTTCTCATGTCTCTGAAAAATGATAAGAAGTGGGAAGCAGGCAAAATGGCGGGCAAGATGGATGGCTCTTATGACAAACTGAATATTTTAGGGGACTTTAGCGCTGAGACAGTGGTACAAAGAGATAAGATCTCACAAGAGGCTGAAGAAGGTGACATGATTGGGCGGGTGTATATTTAACACTTTACTGGATGATGTAAAAAAATGGTATGTTGGGAGTACTCAGTATTAGTTTTAAATCTTAAGGAAGTTGCATTTTGAACCTGCATAGGTGTTATAGGTAGTGCAGGTGGCATTATAATCTTCAGGCTATTGAACTGGTTTTACTCTTAGGCGACTGGAAGTTAGTTCCTTGTGTGTGTCTAACAGTGCAATCCTATATATGTCTACTCGGACATAGGCCCCATTGAGTTCTATGGCACTTACTCCCAGGTAAATGTGTATGGGGTTGCAGGAATGCCTGGGATCAGCAAAGAGCTGCATGGCACCTTAAACATCTACTGATTAATTGCAAACTGAACATGGCACACTGGCAAGGGAAAGTGTGGGAATGTATTGTAGACTATAATAACCCATGCTCTTAAGCTGCAAACGTACACAATTACTAGGGAGTAACCCCTATTAAACATAGTGGAATTTACTTCTGAGTAAATCCTCACCGGCTCTGCCCCCCCCCCCCAGTCCCCATCACCAACAAGCACAACAGCACTGGATGGAAACCTCACCACTGGAGGATGTTGCTTTACTGCTCCTGGTCCCTGGACCAGATGAGGAGGCAGAGAGAGCTTCTGCCAAAGGTAGTTCCTCATTTTATTTCAAATACTTTATTTTGGTAGTGTGAAGGACCACCGCCAGTCCTTTGCGTGAGTTTGGGAGTTAACGGGTTAACTGGAGCTGAGAAACCTCCCTCTAAGCTGTCCCCGGTTAATAGAAGGCAACCGCTTCAATAGGCGCTGAATGAGAGTTGAAATTGACTAGACATAGAGATTGTTTATATTAAGTTTAATGGAGCAAATCAAAACAAACAGATAAGAACTCCACCATAAACACAGGAAAAAGTTAATGGAGCGTGCAAACTCCAGTACACATTGAGCTAGCCCGGGGTTGAGTTCCGTTGTCCTGACTGAAGTCACAGATGGTCCGTGCAGGCTGCAGCCCTGCACCCAACATTCAACAACCTCCAGGGGCTTGGTGCCACTCTTTTACCTATTCCTTTGCTCCCCCCTCCCTTCTTGTTGACAGGTAAAACCGGCTCCTCCTGCCAGGATCCTGGTGCCCCTGGGTGCTTGAGGAGGGTACTTGGCAGCTCTTTGAGACTGCCGGGGCATCCTGGCGCCCCCCCCCCCCCCCCGGTGCTTGAGGGTGATTTGCAGCTCTTTGTGAGACTGCCAGGGGAAGCTACTGTGGGGTATGTAGATGTGTCCCATTGAGATGAATGCAGATGTAGGCTGATGCAAATGACTGCTCAGAACTGGACTGTCTCTGCCCTAGGCAGAGGTCACGTAGGTGGCGGTGTGGGGGTGTGTGCCTGGCCTGGCTTTCTCTCCACAGTTAGTTTCGGGGATTCTAGAACACTTTTTTTTTTTTTTAACTGTTCTTGGGTTCTAATTTCTAAAATCTACACCAAATGTTGCAATTTTAAATTCCTAGCAAGTGCATAATCATACAACTCTTAAAGTACCAAAATGCATAGTTGGATACCTTTATTAGGACCAACCAAAATTCC
Organism: Shinisaurus crocodilurus; assembly: GCA_021292165.1. Lineage (NCBI taxonomy): Eukaryota > Metazoa > Chordata > Lepidosauria > Squamata > Shinisauridae > Shinisaurus > Shinisaurus crocodilurus. Next base: position 126,637,611 of record CM037876.1, read on the forward strand.
TAATATAGGTATTGCCTGACTGTGGATTTTGGGTTTATATTTCTCATGGACCAGCATGGCTACCTTTGTTTTTGGCTGTTTGTTCTTTGAATTACCAAAGTTATCCTTCTCTAGGTTTCTCTCTAGATCCAGATACTGGAACTATCTTCAGGGTGGATACGGCAAGTTGCAGCTCTGAGCACATTTACTTAGGAATAAGACTCCACTCCTACATACACTTACCTGGGAGTAAACCCCACTGAACTCAATACAACTTACTTTGGATCTCTCTGTAGCCCCAGTTGTTTCCCTACCCCATATAATTTCCTATACAATCTCAGCTACCTTTCCCCACGCCACGGGTCTCTATAGCCATGTCCGGGGCTGTCCCAAAGACATTTTGCTACCTGACGCAGAGCAGCAAATGGAGCCTTCCCTCTCAACCCCAGTCAAGGTGCATAGGAGTACTCAAAGCCAGTGAAGTTGTTATGGCCCCAGAGGCAGAAAATCCTACAAGCACCTCCCTGCCCTTCCCTGGCAGTGAAACTACAATTATAATTAATAAATTAATGAATAACTTGCTGCTTTTTCATGATGTCCCAAATCGGGGACATCTGAGGAGGGCATCTGAGGGAGGGGGGGGGACTTGAGGCAGAAAGATTCAAGGGAGGAAGCACGAGGGGGAAAGCACATGTGGTCAAAAGGCTAGAAAATCCAGGGGGATCAGATGCAACAGAGATCATCAGGGACCTTGTAGCTTTATTTCAGCAAGTGCCATTTTTCCCCAGTTACATGAAAGGCAACATCTTTCAAAGTAACTTTCTGTACAGTGGACTCCTGTCCATGAAAGTTTATTATGCCACGGTAAATTTGTGAGTCTTTGATGTGTCACAAGGCTTTTGAACACAAAAGAGCAAGAAGCCCCCATCCTCCTCCCACATCTATTCACCTTTCTCTAGCCTAGGACAAACTCCCAGATGCCGAGGAGGACCGTGCACCCACCAGAATCTGGCCACATGGATCATGCAAAAAGCAGGTGCACTGCAGAAAGATGATGACAGAGCCAAGGAACTCCAGACACACTCCAGCAAGCCGTACACTCACACATGACCTTGCCCTAAATTCCAGCATTGCTGCTCATTCAAACCATTTTTGCAAGCAGACCCACTTCTGTTTTCCCCCAAGGTGAGGGGGCTGGGCCAGCTTGGAGGGAGCAACAGATGAGGAAGGCCTCTGGCACTCCATTTGATATGTGAGCAGCCAATGTGCCCGCTCTCCCTCTTGTCAGGACCTCACTGCCTTCAATGGCACAAGTCCAATTGCCCAGCAGCAATTGGCTGGGCAGGTCTTTGCAGAGTCAGGCACACTCCGAGAAAGCCGGCTGACAGTGGTGCTGTCAGGCAATTTTGGACTCTGGACTTAATGAAAATAATGAGCAGACTGTGGAAAGAAAGGCGGCAGTCTCCCCTCTAGTTAAAAAGGCTGGTGCCCTCATGCTACACACCCCATTAGTCTGCTAAAGGAGTGAGTCCTAATGTCTCCTAGTAACTGCAAGGCTACTGAGTTCTGAGGGAAGAAGCAGCTCTAAAGATTTGGGGCACTGCTCAAAAGATTCAGGGCCCGTGCCCCCCTAACACTGCCCATGCACAGGGGCTGGGAGTGGGGATCCAAGGTCAGATCTCCCCCTGAGGGGGGAGTCTGAACGATCCTATGGCCCCTAGAACACTCTCCCAGGGACCATAGGATTGAACTTATGTGTTTGTGTATACACACACACACACACACACACACACACGTATACTTAATATGTTTCAGGATTTTGATAACAGTTACAACTCAGTTATAACAGTAACAACTCAGATAAATAAATCTATTAAAAGGGAAGGGGCAGTGGGGAAGGTATTTGCTCACAAGGTAGGAGAGTCAGTGACATATACATATCTCTATCTATCTAGATAGATAGATAGATCAATCGATCGATCTGTAATGCAGGGCTTCAGCCAACCCAATGAAAAAAGTGACTGATGCATACATGTCAGCATGGCTGCCCATATAGTTGAATAGGTGGCTATACACAGTGTTATCAGCAGTATGCCATAGATACAGCGCTGTGGTTCTCGGTTAACTGGTGGAGAGATGGAGAGAGAATTTGTCCTTTTGGTGCTGGAGCACTAGCCATTTGGCCACCGGGGGGCGGGGTCCACATTACCCTGTATAGTCAAGTTATCGTCAAGTTAGCAGAATGGTACTGCTATCTATATTCACGTTCCACTGTCACTCCTCACAGGGCACACTCTCATTAAATGTAGTGCAGTCATCCTGGTTTGCCACCCCACACCGTAGCGGTAGAACAGGGCATTGCCTTAAACAGGTTTTTTAAAATTATTATTTTGCTTTGTCGTCTCTGCGCAGGTGCGAACGAGCACAAGAGCGATCTTTTAAAAAAGAAAGGAAAAAACTCTTCCGGCCCCTCACAAAGAAGAAGGAGGCGGATGCTGCTGCTGCCGCCGCCACCCTCCCACAGGGACAGGGTGAAGCCAGCAGGATCAGCGCACCACACCATGCCCCTCCACCCTAATGCAATTCCCCAAAGAAGTGTTCCTCCCGTTCTGAGTTTCCCGAGCACAAGGCTCCTGTTAAAGCAGCAATGTGATACACTTGGGAGTAAGGGCATTGGAGAGAATGTGATTTACTTCTGAGCAGACATGCCTTCCGGCTAACTTACAGCTCCCTGCTCTTCGGGCAACCGGGCGAACGCGGCTGTTTTAAAAAAGGGGGGAAGCCTCGCACTCCTGTCCCCTCTCAAACTCCATGGCGGTTATCCTGGGGGTGCTGCCTTTCACACTCAGGGGAAATGGCCATTTCAGAAGCAGGGGGGGGTTGTTTCTGGTCCACTGCTTATGCGGAGGTGCATATGTGCGCAGCAGCGAATTTAAAAACAGCAACAACCCACCGACACACGATCCCGTCCCCACCAGATGAACAGGATGCCGCATTCCCCCCACCCCTCGAAAAGTATTGGCTAACTCCAGTGATGACACTTTCGTGGCCACACCTCAGATGGGCAACTGCAGCACGAGTCTAGCACACACTGGCCATGTACTGCGTCAGTGAATTGCAATAACTGGAAAACCACGATAAACCTGGTCTGAGAAATTCTGGAAGAAATGAAGAATGATTATGCGGAACTAGCGCAACCGGCACTGAAAAGTGCATGCTCGTGTGCCCCACAAGTCACGGCAGCGATACAGTACTGTAATAAAGCTTAGGTGTGGATCCGGCCCAGGAGTCCACATAGTTTCCACATCCGTTGGCCATCTGAGAGTGCTTATATTGTTGGCACAGAGTTCAAAAGAATGTTCATGCCAGCAAACCTCAAGGCGGTCCGTAAGACGACGTTTATCTGGATAGACACGTCTTCTCAAAAGGAGGCCACTACTGGCCTTTGCCACATCATGTGGAACAAGGAAACCGGGCGGTATCCACATCGCCAGCCTCCAGCAGAATTGGGTAGGCTTTTTGTTTTGTTTTTTAATGTCAAAGCAGAGTCCAATGTGTTCTGAATGGCAGTTTTTGTCAGCTGCAATGTAATTTAAGATCTAGGGTAGAAATACAGCAGGAAGCAAGGGCTGCATTCCATGGGTGTTTGTGTGTTGGGTGTTCCAGTTCCTTGTTCCACTCTCCCAAAGAGACCAGATGACTCTTTCCAAGAGCCATTTGTCACATGAATAGTGCAGGTTCTTCTTCCAGTGTCAGAAGAGACTCCACAGCACTGGAGTCTGTACATGGTAGGACCATAGGCACAGACACATATGAGAATATGTTTTAGTTTGAAATCTTGCCGATTGATGATGAATGGCCAGCCAAATGCCTCTTGCACATTGGGGTAAGTTAGAAGCTCACCATCCAGACCTATAAGATGACCCAGAATGAAGATTTGACATTCTGTCTACTTTTTCCATAGAAATGGCTGGCCCTGTAGCTTTGGGTTGCAGCCCATTAAGCCAAGCACGGGAGCATGAATCAAAGTGGAGCCGGTGATGTCCAAGCAGATGCCACATCTGTCTAGCTGCAGTCAGGGTGGGGAGAAAGGAGTGGGGTGCGTGGATCCAAGAGCTACTCAGCTGGAGAGTGAGGAGCTCTGGGAGAGGGATGGATAAAATTTACGGCCACGTACTTAATTTGTCTGGACTTCTAACCCATTTCTGTAATACTGGATAATAAATACACACTTCGTTTCATCTGTACTGATTGTAAGTACAGGCTGATTTCTTTAAAAAATGGTGTTTTTGTGCTGAACCATTAATAGTCATTTGTAGGGTTGACAGTAACCTGCATTATGTTCTGCTTCACTCTGACTGTGCCAGAACTGTACTTGAGATGAAAATCAAGTGCCTGTGGGTTTATTCGGAAAAAGTAAATCTGCATCATGTATTCTTATTTTGACTTTATAGACACCAGGGCAGGCAGCGATATTTCTTTCTTTCATTCCTCTTCCCATCAAGACTATGACGTTCTGCAAGTTCAACTGCTGTTGCAAAGGCCAAGAGTGACTTGCCCAAGGACATGCAGCATGTCCATTGCTCGGCTGAGTTTTGAACCCAGGTTCAAGACCAACCAACCCACACCACATCCAGCTGAAGGTTTATGCTGGTGCTTTCAGGAATAGCTTCTCTGAAACTACTGTTGCACTGAGACCACAACTTAGTTCCTATGGAACAGTCTTTTAGTAGGGATATGGCCTGTCTGTAGTCCTGTCTCTACATGTATCAAGGAGCCGCTCATGCATTACAGTGAGGAGGACCAGGCATTCTCTTGCTCAACTTAATTGCTGAATCCAGATACATGCAAAGGGTTGCATCACCACGTGCACACCAAGGGTTGCATCCAAATGAGGTTACGCTACCAGGAATCAAGTTCCAAATGATGCGCATGGGGAGAGGCCAACTAAAGGTCCACTTGTTGCTCAACCACTTGCAGAACTTAGGTTTACAAAGTGGTCTGCTAGCGCTCACATACCCCCTTGTGCGATCGGAAAAGGCAGCGGAGCTCCGCTAGTGCAGCAATGTCTTCTACTATCAGTACGCTGGATTTAGGTCCAAGATCCCCTCCACGGAAGTGAATGGGCAGGGAAGCCCAGACAACCAGCTCTGCATGAGGATTTGCACCGAACCACGGTCTTGTTTTCTGAAAATGAAGGTTTAATTTTTGCAAGTAGACTCAGGTTTAAGAGATTCCCTGTGTGATCCTGTGCATATCTCCTCTAAAGTAAATCCCATGAAGTTCAATGGGACTCGCTTCCTGGTAAGGACAGGTTGCTTACCTGTAACTGTGGTTCTTCGAGTGGTCATCTGTGCAGTCACACACATGGGCTCTGCGCGTGCGCGGAGGCCGCTTCGGGAAGATTCCAAAGCTGAGGCAAATTTTGGGCGGGAACCCCTCCCCCCTTGCGTCTCTATTACGCGGGTTCCCGCCCTCTCCCTCAGTTCCCCTGAGACCGCCATCGCGATCCCAGTGCTAAGGAAGAACATAGGAATAAATTTCCCTAACTCCTTGGTACCAATACCTAGTGCCGAATTCGATGGTGTTACACGGTACCGATTAACGTGTGCCCAAGGGTCCCGGTTCAGTACACCATCTAACTCGATAGTGACACCGTAGCGGGGATGGATGGGCGGGTTGTGTGACTGCACAGATGACCACTCGAAGAACCACAGTTACAGGTAAGCAACCTGTCCTTCTTCTTCGTGGTCTCTGTGCATCACACACATGGGCAGAGTAGCAAGCTGACTTACCAGTGGAGGGTTGGTGTCGGCATCATTGTAGGACCGAGGAAAGGACAGCCCTGCCGAAAGCATTGTCCCTTCGGGATCGGACATCGTCTCGATAATGGGTTACGAACGTCGAAGGCGTGGACCATGCTGCTGCCTTGCAGACATCCATCAGCGAGACTCCTCTCGCGAAAGCCGTCGAGGTTGATACAGCCCTGGTAGAATGGGCTCGTATCGAGTTTGGCAACAGTTGTCGTTTGATGTCGTATGCTAGCTCGATACAGTCTACGATCCACGAAGACAAACGTTGGGTCGAGACCGGCAGGCCTTTAGAGTGTCCACCATAACAGACGAAGAGACGGGGGGACCTCCTGATGGACTCGGTGAGGGACTTGTAGAACAGTAAAGCCCTTCGCACGTCCAACATGTGGAGTTGATGCTCCAGTGGAGTCAACGGACTTTGAAAGAATGCTGGCAACACAATGTCCTGATTAAGATGGAAGGAAGAGACGACCTTAGGGAGGAAGGCCAAGTCTGGATGCAACACCGCCTTATCTCTATGGAAACTAAGGTATGGAGGGTCTACTCTCAGAGCTGCCAGTTCCGATGCCCTGCGGGCAGAGGTGATGGCGACAAGAAATATGGTTTTAAAAGTTAGTAACCGAAGGTCTGATGTCGCCATTGGTTCAAATGGTTTAGACATAAGTACCTGCAGAACCAGCTGTAGATCCCAAACAGGAGTGACTGGTTTGAACGAGGGGTTCATATTTTTTAGACCTCTCATGAAGCGTTTGACCAACGGATTCGAGAACAACGTATATCCGTCTTGGCCATCATGGAAAACTGATAATGCGGCTAAGTAGACTTTCAGCGAGCTCATCTTAAGCCCTTTTTGCTGCAGATGGATCAAGAATTGTAGCACACGATGGATAGGCACTTTAGGATAGGGTACCTCAATGTCCCCAAGGTACTCGCAGAAGGCTTTCCATTTTCTTGCATAAGAGGCTCTAGTGGACGGTTTCCAGGCTTCCCGTAGCACGAGCTTGACCTCTGGTGGGAGGGAGCTTGGAATTAAATCAGCCAGGCTGTAAGCCGCAGAATGGATGGATTCGGATGAAGCAGTGAGCCTCGGGCTTGAGAAAGGATCGTTGTCGAGTTCGGTAGGCGGTGATACTCTCCCTTGGACAACCTGAGGAGTGGTGCAAACCAGGCTTGTCTCGGCCACCACGGAGTCACGAGTATACAGTTCGTTCCTTCGGCCTGGATCTTTGAGATGACTTTGGTCAATAACGGGATCGGAGGGAATATATAAAACAGAGTCCCCGACCAGGTTAACAGGAACGCATCTCCGATCGATAAGTTGTCGTGTCCCGCTCTGCTGCAGAAAACGTGGCACGCCGCGTTGGCTGCAGTGGCGAAGAGGTCTACCGTCGGGGTCCCCCACCGTCGAAAGAGGGACTGACGAATTCGGTCCTCGAGCTGCCACTCGTGAGAGTTGAAGGACATCCTGCTGAGAGCATCTGCAAGAGAGTTGTCTTTTCCCGCAATGTGGATGGCTTTCACGGAAATATGGCGGGGGATCATCCAGTTGAATATACGGAGGGTTAGGTTCGTTAGCCGTATCAAGTGGGTACCTCCCTCTTTGTTCAGATAGGCCACGACCGTAGTATTGTCCGTGACCACCTGTAGGTGTCTCGCTGTAAGTATAGATTCGAGGGACCTCATTGAATTCCACACAGCTTTGAGTTCGAGAATGTTGATGTGGTTCCCTCGATCCTGTGGGCCCCACTGACCTTGCGCTGTGTGGTCCCCACAATGAGCTCCCCAGCCCAGAAGAGAAGCATCCGTCGTTAGTGTGAGCGAAGGCGCGACGGGTTGGAATGGCAGACCTTTCGTCAAGTTGTGCCGTGTCGTCCACCAAAGAAGCGACCTTCTTACGGTGGGCGGGATCGATAGACGGGCTCGATGTGCATTCGTCTCGGAATCGAACGACCTTATGAACCAGTTTTGGAGCTGGCGCATGTGAAGCCGAGCGAGAGGAACGACCGATATGGTCGAGGCCATGAGGCCGAGGAGTCGTTGAATCGAGTAGGCTGTGCACGAGGTCGCCTTGTGTAATTTCGAGGCGAGGGTGAGTATTTTTAGAGTTCTGTCTTCCGGTAGAAAGGCGCGACCGACAGTAGCATCCAATAATGCTCCAATGAATTGGATCCTTTGAGTGGGAAAGAGTGTGGACTTCTTTTTGTTGAGGCAAAGTCCGAGAGTGTTCAAAATGTCGGTAGTCAAGTGCAGCGCGCTCCGAAGGTCCTGAGCAGAGGGTGGTACGATGAGCCAATCGTCCAGGTAAGGGTAGAGTGTCACCCCTTGAGTTCGAAGCGAAGCACAAACCACTGTCATACACTTGGTAAACACCCTCGGTGCCGTCGAGAGTCCGAATGGGAGTACCTTGAACTGGAAGGTATCGGGTCCAACCTTGAATCTCAGGTATTTTTGGCTGTCCAGGTGGATTCCTATGTGGAAGTATGCATCCTGGAGATCGATGGACGCAAACCAGTCGTTCTTGCGGAGGAGAGGCAGGATCGACTGGAGGGTGACCATCCTGAACTTCTTGGGTGGAATGTAGAAGTTCACTGAGCGAAGGTCCAGAATTGGTCGGAGTCCCCCATCCTTCTTCGACACCGTGAAATACCTGGAGTAAAGGCCGTCCTGCGTGAGGTGAGGAGGAACCATCTCGATGGCCCCTTTGAGTAATAGGGAGTAGACCTCCTCCCGCAGTGCCTGAGATGGTTGTGTGGTGCGGATGCCAAGGAAGGGTGGGAGAGAGTCGAACTCGATCTTGTAGCCGTGCTGGACAACGTTCAGAACCCAACGATCGGTGGTAATTTTCTTCCATGATGGTAGGAAGAGGGATAGTCGAGTTCCAAACTGAGGTCGAGCCGGGAGGATCGGAGTCGGAAGGATCGGAGTCGAGGCGTCGGTCGTGCCTTGGGTCCTGTCAAACCCGTCACCTTTGAGAGTCGCCTCCTTTACGGGAGCCCCGGTACCGTTGCTGCTGATAGTGACGTCTCGGTGCCCGGGGCTGCTGTGGACGAGAACGGCTGTCCTGCCACTGCTGGTGTTGTTGTCCTTGCTGAGCTGGGGCTATTGGAGGTAGGTACGGGGCCCATTTACGGCGCCTGTATGTTTTAGCCGATGGTATCGGAAGGAGCCCCATCTTCCTTGCGTTCACCCGGGCCTTCTGGACCGCATTGAGGGAGTCGTCTGTCTTGTCATTAAAGAGACCGACTCCATCGAAGGGTAGGTTCTCAATTTTGGCTTTCGCCTCAGTTGTCAAAGTTGAGGACCGTAGCCAAGCGTGTCGGCGGAGGGCGACTGCGCTCACCAGGGATCTCCCATGACAGTCCCCTTGATGCCTGGCCGTGTGGATCTGCTGCCTGGAAGTGTTCATCGCTTCAGCCTGGAAGACTCTGGCCAAGTCTCTCTTCTCATCCGGTAGATAGTCTATCAGCCCGCTCATCTTCTCCCAAAGGAAAAGTTGGTACCTGGCCATTGTAGCTTGGTACCCGGCGACCCGGATCCCCAGGGCGCTCGAAGTGTAGACTCTTCGTCCGAAGTTGTCTAACTTTTTCCCTTCGGGGTCTGATGGAGTGGAGTGTTGTTTGCCCGACTTGGACTGTGCCGACTCAACTATCATCGAGTTCGGAGTTGGATGGGAGAAGAGAAACTTGGCTGTGTCTGGCCTGATTTTGTAGAGCGCGTCAAGGTGCTTAGCCGCGGGAGGAGCTGTGGATGGGGAGCTCCATGAACCCTGCACCGTCTCCAACATCGTAGGAGTAATTGGAAGCAGTGTCGGTCCCGAAGAGGATTTCGAGACGGCATCAAATAGGGGGTCCACCGCTTTCTTCTCCTCAACCATTGTCTCCAGACAGAGGGCTTGAGCCATCCGAAAGATCTGGTTCTGGAAGGTGCCCATATCTTCGGAAGGGGATACCGCTGCCTGGGTGGAGACCTGTTGGTCTGGAGACGTGGAAGATGGAGAGAGAGAAATGATCGAGTCCAAGTTCGATATGGGTGAGCCCGGAGTCGACGATCTACGGGATCGGGAAACAGCCTCCAACGAAAACGTCGTTAGCTGGTCCTCTCTTCCTTCACCTTGCGCCGGGAGGGCCAGGAGTCGAGTCGAAGGCGACCTCCTGGGGCTCGGACGTATTCTCTCCCGCCTTGGTGGGGAACGTCCCCTGGGTGGAGATCTTTCTCAGGATCGATAGGCTCTTTGGTATCTATACTAAGACACCGGAGAGTGTCCCCGACGGTAGTTGCCCCGGGATACCGAAGAATATCTCGAGTCCCTCGAATCACGAGATCTCTCCCTGTACCGTGGGGGGTCTCGTGATCTTGAGGCAGAGGATCTAGATGAAGCCCGGTCCCGGGTGATCAGAACCTCCTCGATCTCGAGTGATCTGGATCGAGTCCGTGAAGTACGAGCCCGTACTTCACGAACCGGAGAGGCGAGAGACGGCAGGGCAGAGGTCTGTGCCAAAGGCCTCGAGTCCGAAGGCGAGTCGGCGATCTCCCCATCCGAACACGAGATGGCTTGGTCAGCTTCCTTCAAGCCCGAAGGAGCTTTTGGCGCGGGGCAAGGCGGTGGGTCCCTTGAGCCCGAGGGAACCGAAGCGGTAGGAGATTTATGCCCAGCCGGGCGTTCAGCGGTCGCGACATCCGTCGGGTCCGGAGCTAGCGTCGATCTCGATCCCGAGAGCGACGAAGCCAGTTTCTTTGCTAATCTCCTCGCTTTTTCCTTTCGTTCCTTGTTTTTCCTTTTTGCTTCCTCCTTCTCCCTGCGCGCCTTCTTGGCCTTACTTCTCGAAATCATTGTGGCCATGTAGGCCTCCTGAGCGTCCGCTGAGGAGACTGTGTGTGAAGGCAGCGTACTAGGCCTTGGAAAAGGGGAAGGCTTTTCCGCGGGCGGTTGGAGGGCTTTTTCATAGAGGATCGCCGTCAATTTGTCCGCCCTATGCTTTCTCGCTTGTTTCGTGAACGCTTGGCAATGATGGCAAGCGTCCACGTTGTGGCCTTCTCCAAGGCATGAGAGACAAAGCGAATGCCCGTCCGCCGGAGGAAGCTTGGTCCCGCACCTTACGCATTTGCGGAAGGGGGCTTTCGGAGCCATAATCAGAATTGAAAGGATCCCACGACGAAAAACGGGGGGGAAAGGTGTAAAGATTTCTCAGTTTTAGGTGGATTCTATGAAGAATCGAAGAACCTCTCGAAGAAAACAGCCACACGCGATGGCGATCGAAGAGGAACTGAGGGAGAGGGCGGGAACCCGCGTAATAGAGACGCAAGGGGGGAGGGGTTCCCGCCCAAAATTTGCCTCAGCTTTGGAATCTTCCCGAAGCGGCCTCCGCGCACGCGCAGAGCCCATGTGTGTGATGCACAGAGACCACGAAGAAGAAATGTGTATAGGTTGCAGTGTTAGTCTGATACATATTCCTATGGATCAAACCATGCCAGGGATTATGGGGGGGGAAAGACAGCTCCATCCATGACACAGAGAATATTATAGAACAGACGTGTGTCTATTTATATCTTTATTTAAACAGGGATTCTACTGCATGATGCAGGGCAAAAGGGCGGAATTTGACAGAGAGAGCTAAAAAGTACCAGGAGTCATGAGGCTGGCTCTGCAAAATCTGACAGAACAAAGGGTCGGCTGCCTTCCACGCGGGCCTTGTGTTTGATTTTGACACCAGAGCCGGCTGATCAGCCTATGTACACACAAATGATATTTGAAGAAGCGGGAAAGGGAGAGAGAGAGCCCTTTTAAGGAAGAACGCTTGATCTCTCCATCTGCCTGTAGCTGGCTGGCTCTCCCCGAACCTGCCACCCAGGGCAATCGATCCTTTGAGCAATAATCTGGGGAAATGCTAATGCAAGGATAAACTGAACTTGCCATCCACGGGATGAAGCACTTGACATTAGAAGCGAGACTGAAATCACAAACTCCTCAGGCCTGGCCAGGTTCAAGTGTTGTTTTGAAGATGGTAAGGACTGATATGGTCAGGGCTGGGACAATGCATGGTTATTTATTTATTTATTTATTATATTTATACCCCACCATTTTTCCTGCAAGGAACACAAGGCGGCTTACATAGTCCTCCTCCTCCTCCTCTCCATTTTATCCTCACAACAACCCTGTGAGGTACAGGGCCGGCGCTACCGCTAGGCTGCTGGCTCCTGCCCTGCCTGCCGCCTCCGCCGCGCCTCCCCGCCCGCTTGCCGGCTGCTGCCGCCGCCGCCGCCACACCTCCCCCGCGCGCGCGCGCGCCCGCCAACCACCTACCTACCTTCCCGTCGTAAAGTGCGGGGGTCCCATCGCGTCGGAGGAGGCGGCGGCAGCAGCAGCAGCCAGCAGCCAGCAGCGGGGGCGGGGGGAAGGTAGGTGGTGGTGGCGGTGGCACGGGGGGGTTTTGCAGAGCAGGGCTGGTTTGCTCCGGAGCCCCCCCCCACGGCACGAGGGGGGGCGCTAAATACAATTTGGCCTAGGGCGCCAAACAGCCCTGCACCATTCCTGGTGAGGTAGGTTAGGCTGAGAGGCAGTGACTGGCCCAAAGTCACCCAGTGAGCTTCATGGCCGAGCAGAGACTAGAATCTGGATATCCCGAGTCCCAGTCCAACACTCTCACCACTACGCCACACTGGCTGGGACAATTTATTTATTTATTTATTATACAATGCATGGTTATGCCCATTTGGAAATTCTCAGAGAGCTCCATAGGATACCTAGGCATTTATTCACATACATTTTGGGCCCGTAAATCCTAAAAAGGATGCTGGCTCCCACAGTCTCTGATTCTTATGGTGCTTTAGCCCGCACACCACCGACCAGTCCCTCCCTCCCGCCTATGCGCAAGGAACTCTGGGACTGGGACTTCTTGAGAGAACAAGTCACATGCAGGGAAGCAGAAATCTCTCTGCCTCTCAAATGACAAGTCCTGCTTTAAGTGTACAAGCACAGCCTCTCTGAGCCAGCAGCCACTGGCGGGTCAGAATATTGCTTGTTCTGCCCTTATACTGCATCTGATTGGCTCCACAAAACTCACAGGATCTGGGCAATAGACACACGGATACGGGAAAATAAGTTTCCATAAATATCCTGACACATGAGCTGCAATTTTTAGCCTATTTCCCACCCCCACCGCCCGGCTCATGGGAATGGGGTTGCAGCCTAGGCTGCCCCCCACCTTGGATATCTGGGGCCAGTAAAGTGTGCCCTTCTTCCCACACACCCTGTGCTTAGGCCCCATAAAGACTGCAGTGTTAAATGCACTTACTTTGAATGCTTTGAATTCCGACTTAAACAGAAGGTAAGAAATCCCCTGTAATTCTGCCATGATCACTTGTTGCCCCATACTACAGAAGCGGAGATACAAACTTGGAATTTATTTCAGTTTTCATCAGCTGAAAACTAATAGTAACACCTTTATTTTAACAGGAGTGTGTGTGTGTGGGGGGGGGTCTGTTCCATTTATAACAAGGGTGGGCAACTTCTGGGGCTCTGCGGGGTCAATTCTCCCCCCCCCCCTCCATTGGGACCCAGGCTGACCCTGCTGCGCCACCAAATTTGCCACTGAAATTCAGCAGTGCAGCTCCAAAAAGGGGCTGATTTTCCCCTGTTCTGCGGCCACATCGCCAAATTTTGGCAGCAAACTGCAGCTTGCTTTCCCTTAATACAAAGAAAAACCAGCCCCTTCTGGTTGCTGCGCTGCTGAATTTCTGAGGCAAATCCGGTGGCAGTGGTGAGCCACAAAAAGGCCCATGGACCTCGTGTTGCCCACGCCTGATTTATAAGAATAAGTGATGGAAGGATTATAAGCAGTATGGAAGGAAGCAGTATGCCCGTGTACTCCAGTTGCTGGGGAACATGGGCCGGAGGGTGCTGCTGCACTCCTGTCCTGCTTGTGGGATCCCGTGGGCAGCTGGTTGGCCACTGTGTGAGCAGAATGCTGGACTAGATGGACCCTGCTTGGTCTGATCCAGCAGGGCTCTTCTGTTCTTATAAGAATTTCAGATTTTCTCAATAACGGAGAAACTTCTGTGCTCACAAGAGAAAAAGGAATTAATTGTAAGTTTATTAACGGCAGGGAGATTACTGATAGCAAGGAATTGGAAAGTTCAACACCAGTATTTAATTATAGATTGGTATAAAGAGGTCTGGGATATCGCTTTAAATGATAAACTAACATTTAGTATTAAATGTAAAAAGGGACCATTAAAGAAAAATAATTTTAAGGATATATGGGGACCATTCTTAGATTATGTTTTAGTAAAGGGAAAAGGGAGTAAGCCATGTCATGATATGATGTATTTTTGGAATATAGATTTGTGGAGGAAGAGGGGGGGCTGGCTGACCCGCCAGACTCCCACCCTTTCCTACTCCAAAGGAAACCCAGCACTTGCCACCATGTGGCCTGGAAGGGGGGGCTGGCTGACCCGCCACTACCCCACCCTTGCCTACTGGCAGAGGAACCAAGACCCTCTGAGATCTCAAGATACCAGACTGCCAGCCTCAGCTGTCTGCAATCCTACTTGGATCTCTGTTTAGGGACTCGCCTTCATATTTCTGTAACCTGGATTTAGATACTGAACTCACAGAGCACTACAAAACCCATTTGGGGTAAAACCAAGACAAGGTTTATTTCTGGTAGCATCTTACAACAAAATTAGGCAAATAAGAGAAGCACACAATATAGAGAGACACTTTGGTACACAGTAAAGCTATAAAACAATAAAGACCTGATTCCTTAAAATCTCTCAGACACACACCTGTTACCTGAGGGTGTTCGCTTCAAGGGTTAGATCCAGCACAGCCTTGCCGCCCGGGGGGAACTATTTTATCTACCCGCAGGTCCGAGATAAATAGCTAGTCCTCCACAGGGCTTGCCTTTTTCCAGAGCCCTCAAACCAGCTAATTTTACCAGGAGCTGCCTGGGGTCGGTTCCTGAGGGGGGGCCCCCCTAAAGGCTCGGGCCCCTCGCTGGCGCGCTGCCATGGCTCCAACCAGGCACGCTACCAAAAGACTAAGACTAAGAACAAAGGCTACACGTGGGGAAATAGCTCTTCCCCCTCCCCTTTTCTGTAACCTTCTTGCTTCAGCCAATCAATTTGAACTTCACCTGGCCAGGCAGGGGGGAGGGAACTCGTGAGTCATGGCTTGAACTATGCATATGAATGCCCTCAGCCTGGCTCCTCCAGACGCCAGGCCCCATCCTCTGTTCCATGCACCTTTTGCTTCCTCCCAGCCCCCACCTGGTTTACTCATGAGGAGGCGTGTGTGTGTGTGTTTGTGTTCCTGCATGCATGCATGCATGAACCCTAAAAACTCTTTTCTCTACACGCTAACCATGCACACCCCACCCCAGCCGGTTCACACATGAGGTGTGTGTGTGTACCCCCAAAGGCTCGTTTCTCCACAAGATTAATAATGGATTATGTGGATAGAACTTGTTTTGGCCCCGGGGTGACGGGTGCACGTGGAGTTTATGATTTGTAGGTTTATGGGGTTTTTTTCCTGTATGTGTGTTCCTTTTAAAATATAAATAAAATTAAAAAAAAAAAAAGAATTTCAGATTTTCTTGTAACAAGTGAATAGGTCAGTTCACCCATGTTCACACATGTATGCCATCTTCTAGTGCTGGATGCAGGTTGCACCCCCTACCTACATGCATTTGTGGTAACATCTGAAGAGAGCCCCCGTGTGTGTACGGGCTCTCTTCCGATGTTCCAATGAACCATCCTTCATAGCGGGTAGGGTCTCCGTGTTAAGCCCCCCCCCGCATTCATGATCTCCAGTTCTGAATGTCTGGAAAGCGCCACAGAATGCTCATAGCATCTCAAATGTTGTGCTTTGCACATGTTCTGCTGTCACTCATCAAATATAGATCGTTCGAGTGATGTACATGCATGTGTGAACTGGGCCTTCCTTCCAAGGAAATGGATTTTGGTTAAGCTTGTTAGGACTGCACTGGGATCCACAGAAAACCAGGGTTCAGTTCCCACCTTGTGTGTGCACAGCACTTGAATTCCTATGTCCCATACGGGGATAAAAATGTTAATTCAAGTGCCATGTTAGCAAGATTGTATGATAGGCATACAATCTTGAGAGCAGGCAGAGTCTCTTAGTTTTACTTGTGTTCGCAATGCCTTGTCTAATGAGGCTCTGGTTACTGTTAAATGAAGCTAGTTAATCAGGTGTTTGTGTGTTCGTGTGTGGGGGTTTTTTTTTTTTTTTGGTTTTTTTTAAAAAAACAACAACCTGCTCCCTGATAACTCAAGTCCATTTCCTAACCTTTAAATCCAATCAGGTTGTATTTACATCCAGTTTAGGCCAATGGAAGAAAAATGATATTTCGATGCTGAAAGTAGAGCTCCAACGTAGTTTTGCTCGCCGCCTTTGTGCAGCTTGTTAAGGCTACATCTCCAATCAGGACACCACTCTGTTCACTGCTCATCATCAGTTAAACTGACTGCCTTCAAATGTGGAAAACAACTAAAAGTACTGGGAAATTATTGCATCTGGGTTCCAGTCTCCAACGAGACCTGTACAGCTGGGGTTTAATTAGCAGTGAGCCTATGCTGAGCCAAAGCAAAACTGGATGAGAGAAATCATGACCCTTAGCTTGAGGAGCGTATTCGGTAAGGTTGCTTTCTCTTGGTGCCACAGCAAGTTGGGTCAAGCTGGCCCCGTGCGGGGTTCTAATCCTCCACCTAGCTCAGAAATTCAAGGCTCCTGCATTCCAGGTACATCAAGGCTCCTGCAAGTTGGCCACAATCCATCAGAGTTTGGAACACTCACAGCTGCAGCCTATCCATGTTTACTCAGAAGGAAGTCACTTGGATGGGAGACCCCTCCTCTAGTTTCCTGCATTGAACAGGGGGTTGGACTCGATAGCCTTGTAGGCTCCTTCCAACTCTATGATCTATGAAATCTAAGTCTCACTGGGTTCAATCGGGCTTACTCCCAGTTAAGTATAGCGTAGGGCTGCGATCTTAGAGGCCAGTTGCGATGGATGGGCTTAAGCGAGCTGAGCTCTGTGCATCATGGCCTTTAATTTCTAAAATGAGAGTTGCTGGGGTGGAGAATCTGCCGGGGGGGGGGGAGGCATTCTTACATCTACCACCCTGGATGCTCTTCTTCTTAATCACGGAGAGGTGAGCCGCAATGGTGGTTACTCGGTAGGGTGGGAAGGGCGCTCTGTGGTCTTCAATGCTCAGTATAAATCAACCCACAAACATATTTACTAGCCAGCTGCGTAGCAAGCAGACCCCAGGGTTAACTCTTTGTGGCCCCCAAAGATGGAGTCTTATACAGGCTTTTCGGCCTGGTGAGCAGGGGCGGGGGGAGCGGGACTTCCAGTTGCCACGGATAGCCCTGTCAGGCACTCTCTGTTGTAAGCCTGCTCAAGTGTACTCTGCTTCTGCTTCTGCTTCCCAAGTTGAATCCTGATGTTGGAAAAGGGCTTGGGGCTAAGCCTTAGCTCAGATTAAGTTCCAGAGCTCAACCTTGGCAATGGAAATAACTTACTTACCCCAGCAAGCGCCCCCCCGGTGCTCAAATTGCAGGGGGGCTGGGGGGCATCCCCTTTACCCTTTGTGATGCCCCCCTTCGCTACCTTGTTTAAGAAGGGGATATGTGTGCATGGTTTGCTCAAAACTGGGGGACGTTTGGCGGGTGTTGGACATTGGATTAAATCCTCCACCCCCATACCTTTCCTGCCATGATTTGAGCCCTTGGTTCAAGTTAATCCTGCCTGTGGCATGCTCAGTCCATTGCTTGTGTTGACTTGAGGCTGACTGAAAATGAACCTTGACTTGGCACCTTTAATAAGAATGAGCCCAAGGCTGTGAGAGAAAGGCCTGTGTGAATGGCTTCAAAGCTTATGTCGTGATAGATTGTACCCTACTTTGCCTTGGAGTGGCTTGCAGTGGAGCAGTGTGACGTTTCAAGGCCGACGGCCGTGTCAAGCCAAGAACAAGTCATTGCCTCTTCCCCTGCAGCAGGGCCAGCCCAAGACATGTTGCTGCCTCAGACAAAGAACCAGATGGCGCCTCCTCCACCGCCACCCCTATTCCACCCTCCTGAAGAAGCAAACCGGACTGGCAGATGAATCTTACTTCGGTACTGATGACAGGACAGCATCCTCTCCACCATACCTGAGGATAGCATCCTCTCTTTTAGCAGGTGCAGGGCAGGCTACCTTGGTGGACTCAGCAGGAATGGCAGGAGGGGGGCTCCAGCACCTGCCGCCTGAAGCGGCTGCCTCACTCTGCCCAATGGTAGGACCGGCCCTGCCCCGCCCTGCCGCTTTTGCGTATTGTGGTGGCAGTCCAGCTGGCGCACATGATCAGGTTTCTTGCATTCAAACCATTCTCATCTAAGCATAAGCTGAACAGGCAAACTCCATGAGGACAGGGACCTGTCTATTTTTGCTTGTAACGCCCGCCATGTTCCACAGATGGTGTTGTATAAATAATAATACGAAGGCACAGTAATAAATGTGGCAAGGCTAACAAACAACTCCCAAGAAGCTGTACTGAATTCAACCACAGCGGAAACACCCTGTCAAACATGCATTCCATCACAGGACAGATGACCATTTTGCCCCAAGACACAAACATTCCACAAGGTTTGATTTGGTTCCAGCTGTGATAAGCCTGGATGAAAGATATGACGATGGAAAGCCAAGTGTCACTCTGAAACACAACAGTGGTTAGAATGGCCCCGGGTTCCAGATGGCCTATGTTTCTTCTCAGCCACTGCTGCCTGTGCCTCATCCAGCTTGAGAGACCTCTGCCATGCCTAAATCTGGCACCATTTTCCATGGACCTGTGTAAACATTTGTAGTGAAAAGAAAGATAAGAGGGAAATGTTCACTGCAAATAAGAGATTGCTGGATGCCAGCAGGCATTATTAATCCATTAGAAATGTCAAATATTTTTCTGGAAGGACATTGTACAAGAAAAAAGGAAGTAAACGTGAGTATTACAGCTTGTTTTCTGAACCTTTTTTTAATGCTCACACGATGTAGTGTTGTGTGATCATCTGGGGGGAAATGCAATTGGATTAAAGAGAAGAGCCCAGTCCTCAATTTCTTATTTGGAATAATAGACATCCCAGTAACTATGACTGGAGAATATTAATATGAAAACCTGGGCCATTGTACAGAAGAGTAGCTTGAAGGCAGCAATCATATTGGTGCCAGGTCTAGCAAGACTGTTACATGTTTGTGGTCTACCCCCCATATGAAAGTGGAAATGTGAGTTAGATGTGAGCTTATCACTCTCTATCAGGGGTGGGCAACTTGTGGCCCTCCAGATGTTTTGGCCTACAAATCTCATCATCCCTCACCATTGGCTATGTTGGCTAGGGCTGATGGGAATTCCAGGCCAAAACATCTGGAGGGCCACAAGTTATTCCATGTATCTGCATGATATTTTCATTCTTCATGAGACATGCTCAGTCATAACACTTAGTAAATCCATTGGATGTACTAAACCTACCTACATCCACACACATTCATGAACAGGTTCTGTCCAGTTGCGTTCTGTCTAGTCATTTCAAGCTCATTCAGGTTCCAAAATAATTACATGGCGTATCTAGCACAGGGGTAGAGAACCAGTGCCCCTCCAGATGTTGTTGGACTCCAACTGTGATCAGCCTTAGCCAGTATGGCCAATGGTCAGGGTTGACAGGGATTGTAGTCCAGCAACATCTTTAGGGCCACTGGTTTCCCATCCCTGATCTAGGATAATCTGGAAGTACATCGGTTTAGTTGACATTTTCGTAGATTCATAGATCATAGAGTTGGAAGGGGCCTACAAGGCCATCAAGTCCAACCCCCTGCTCAATGCAGGAAACTAGAGGAGGGGTCTCCCATCCAAGTAATAACCAGGCCTGACCCTGCTTAGCTTTCCACGCTCAGACAAGCTGAGCCAGCGTGAGCTACAGGCCTGTATTTCTAAGATATTTAAAATTAAAGAGTCTTATTTGGAAGCACAGAAATGCCCATTTCCAATGCGGATCACCATGTGGGTCATACAGTTTTCATGGTTCCACCATAAACAAGCACAAAGAAAGGCCTGGGGGAAATGGTGCAAAAGATTGCCCCATCTGTAAGGTGAGTTCATGTGCTTTTTGGATGGCTCCTCTCATGGCTGCAGCTGCCCCTCATCAGCAGGACTCATTGCCACTTAACGTTGGCAGATCGAGCAGAAATTCAACAGGTGAAGCTTTCCCCCGCCCTGCACCTCCAGGCTAGGGAAAGCTCCCCTTGTGGAATTTCTGCCAAGTGTACCACCGTTAGAGGCACAGAAGCCCTTCCAGGAAAAAAAAGGGTGGCAAACTTAGTCTCACCATCCATGCACCATTTAATACCCAACTATGTATGAGTGTTAAACTGAACCTTTTTGCCAGTGATATATAGCAGTGCCAAGAGCAGCTGAGCTACCTGCTAGAGCAAATACCAGCATCTGGGAAATGATTTTTGTCAGGACCATGGTGCCGGTGCTGTGGTCCCAGTCTAGATTGGGGGCACAGCAGCTATTTCACACACACACACACACACACACACAGAGCGCAATGTATTTTGTCTTGAGTCTCCCTTCACTTTAAGAAATGTGCAGTACAATCCTATATGTCTACTCAGAACTTACTCCCATTGAGTTCAGTGGGACTTGCTCCCAGGTAAGTGTGTATAGAATTTAATGTCTTAATTTCTGCAGAATGTAGACAAAAAGGGACTCCATTAGTTTGTTCCATCTACTGACACCTGTGCAAACGGTGACAATTAAATGTCAAAGAGCCGTGTTTATGAAGTCTGTAAGGCATGCACATTTTTACTTAAAAGGTGGACTGAGATCAGGAGTATTTTCTAAACCAGTGTTCTAAACAGATCAGAAGGCACCCTTGAGACCGCAGCAGCCAGCTTTTAGCTTATCACCAACCTGCTACCAAGAAGAAATACTGGCCTGCTTTATGAAATGTAGAGCTGGTCAATGGTATATAGTTTAAACTTTTAAGTTTTATATTGTTTTATCATGTTGTATTTTAGAGTTTTAATTATATTGGGCAATATAGGAATGCAATGAATGAATGAATAAATAAATATCAACAACCACCCCAGTGTAAGAATTCCCTCCTCCCCATATGTTGTGCTGAATAAAAGGATATTATCTGTGAGTCAGCCAGTGTGGCCTTACCTTTCATCACATCACTGTCTGTTGCAGAAGAGAAAGAGGGAGCCATTCTTCTGTGACTGGCCAGCCACTATAACCTGCCGTGGTCAATGTGTGAAGTAGTGATGGGCGAGCATACCCTG
Source organism: Shinisaurus crocodilurus (assembly GCA_021292165.1). Taxonomy (NCBI): domain Eukaryota; kingdom Metazoa; phylum Chordata; class Lepidosauria; order Squamata; family Shinisauridae; genus Shinisaurus; species Shinisaurus crocodilurus. The sequence goes on from CM037876.1 coordinate 126,658,738, forward strand.
GGTGAATTTGTTATTTCCTCAGATAATAACAAACTCACCCATGCAAGTCTGGGCAAGAGTTCTCCTTTAAAACGAACCCTTGTTCTGCCTGCATAAACAAGCTTTTGAGCATGTACAATTTCAAAGTGTAACTTGGGAACTGTAGTTTGGAAATGCACAGTGCATCATGACATCATGTGTCACCATGTTATGTGCCCCCTTCCAGATTGGTTATTTTTGTGTGGCCTCTGACAGAAACACTCTGCCCACCGGCATCATGTTTACTTACCGAACAAAATAAAAGTAATGTGTGAACAAAGATGACCCAAATCTGATACAATGAGAGTAAGAGAGAGATGTGACATCTTCACGGTTTAGTGTAAGCAAGAAAAGTGTTAATCCAACCAACTCAGCACCTGTGTGAAAATAGTATTGTTTAGATAAAGTCTGTACATGCTCAGAAGCTTGTGATCAATTCTGAACTTAATAGCAAATTTGTAAAATGCTGGGCCATGTTTCATTAAAAAGGTGAGCATTACGAACAGGTCAAGTTTGACCAGCGAGCGGACTAATTACGAAATTCGGCAGGATCACTATGTGACACTCCTTACAAAACCTTGGACATTGCAGTATAGCACAAATGAAAGAGCTGATGGGTTGGAGTGCCCCTGGCTATATTCTGTGATTCTGCACAAGTGCAGAAAGAACAAGCCACAGAAAGAATATGATCCTGGGCACAGAATGTAGCTTCCTGGGCATCTCCGCTTTCATGTGAAAAACGACTCAAGTCTCATTTTTTCCCCTTGTAGCTCTGAAAATAGGCTTGAACACGTGTGGGGAAATGCCTTGTGAACTATCAGAGGCCAGAGGTGTGGCTGAATAAGATCTCCTGTGTCTGGGGTGCAGAACCTGGGTTGCCTTGTTGGCACAGAATTTTGAGTTGTTTCCAGGGCACACACAGTCTTGTACCCCTTTACCTTTTTGTGACAGCCCCTGTAGCTACTGTTTTAGAAGGTGTGTGTGTGTGTGTGCACAACTTGGTCAAAATTGAAGGAAGCTACAGCCCAGATGATTCTGTCCCAAAGCCATGAACATTCCACAAGGTTTCCATGTAAAATCCCAAGGCTGACCGCCATGACGAGCTTGGAATATGATGTTGCAACTTCCCCTGCAGTGTTTGCATGTTGTGGTGGCAGATCAGCTGGTGCAGGTGATCATGTTTCTTGCATTTAAACCACTCTTGTCCAATATTTGTCATCTGGATTTATAGATTTTATAAAACAAGCCCAATCTAGCTAAAGTTAGTCTTGACTAAGGCCACAAACCTATACACACATATTGATAGTAAGCTAACTGAAAACTCTGGGAGTTACTTCCAAGTAAACATGCATAGGATTGAGCTACACCGCCCCCTCCCATTGAAAGAAATAGGGACATGAGCCAAACTAATTGGTTCAATGGAACTGTCACTGTATCTTTAGCTGGATTGCAGCCAAGATTTTATAGAACAAGCGGTTTTGAAATTACTTACTGCCATAGATGTTCAAGAGATTGCAATGATATATATTGACACCCCCATCCTGCTCTAGTTCTGTGCAACCAGTTGTGCGGCACAATTAGTATCCCTGGAGCCAGTTTAATGGGCAGTGGATAATCACATGTACATCTGCACACATATAGACTGCATGCATGGAAGTCTGCTTTGACATGCAGAGCTCCCTTGCTGGATCAGGTTGACAAGCATAAAGGAAGGATGGCCTTCCCAGCTGCAAAAGAAATGAACCAGAAAAAAAAGTCTCTACTATAATGTTTATTAAATAGTACTTTGAAAAGGCTTTCATACAAATAATAGAAACACAGTTTGAGTTTGTTTTTCTTTAAACACTGAAGAATCACAGTAAAAGCTTGAAAGTCCACATGTTCTGGCTCAGCCAGTAAATGGTTGAACTACCTTGAGCTGGTAAAATGTGAGAAATTCTGTTTCCTGCATACAGTTTTTCCAACTGATCTCTTTTTTTTAATCCCCATGCTTCCTTGTCGACACCTCCCTACAAAACATGGGTCAGCTACACTGCAGCCCTCCTGTTGGCCATGACTGAAATGACCTTGAAGGTGTGGGAGTAACCTGTCTTTCAACAAAGGCATTGGTAACACTGGGTTGGATATTTCCCCCCCTGTATTTCCAAAGGGGCAATTCGCCAAAGAACATGGATCATCAAAGATAACATAGATTTGCAGATGAAGATGTATTGACATGAATATACGCACCCATATAGTTTTTCCTCGCCCTGTTTAAAAATACAATCAAACACAGTTTCCTGCATTAGAACAGTAAAGCACCCAGCAGAGAGGTAAGTGAGGTATCAGCTATGCAGCATTATGGCCTGATTCCGCTCACTGAGTGCACACAGCCAAGCCCCTGCACCCACCAACATGGAATGCAGAAGTATGGGAGTCCAAGAGGGAGCTGGTTTCGTTTTACGCAGCTTGCACTAAACTCCCTGCTGAATTCACGCCAAGGGCAGTAGCATCCTCCGGCCTCCGATTCAAGACACAAGTAGTCCCACATCACCACTCACATATATAACACATACAGAGAACTCACAAGCACGCGCAAACACATATGCATTGAAATATATGTATACACGAACTCTCACTCTCTGTATGTCTACTATAGACAGCAATACTACCTTTTAATATATCTATTACTTCTGTCAGGTGACCTTTACAGATACAGCCTGTCCTCCTTCATCCATCACACAAATATAAGAGAAATAAAGTTGGGACACAGCCCAGCCAGAGGTAAGCACGTGCTTAACTCTCCCATTGAAATCAATGGGACTTTAAAATGGTTAACTTTGGCTGAGCTGTGGCCCCCTTTTTTTAATGACAGTAGCAGCAGTCTTGTCTGCAAAATGACCCTGTAAATTTGATGATTACTCTCTGTGTTTCTTTAAGATTAGGAAAATAGAAGTGTGTTTGTATCTGGCATATGTCGGATAGATACAGTAACTATCTATAAAAAGGGACACTTTTTTGGTGCTGTTTCTAGAGTGTTGAAAATCAGGGCTGTTTTTTAAGGCAGCGCTTTTCACATTTTCTACTACCAGGGAACCTTTTCGACACCGACCTCTGCTGAGGAACCCCCTGAGCAACTGCTGTGTTAACTCCTGCAGGGGATTCTGGGGCATATTCTCAAGCACCGACTCAGCTCACGTGGGCCACTGGCTTGCAGGCTGCTTGCCCTGTGTGAACTGAGTGCATGCGCTAGTCGAGAACAAGCCCAAGACTCTCAATACTGCTCTCCATTTTAGGAATGATTTGATGGTATATGGTCAAGTTGTTCTTCAGGGACGTATGTCTACTACTATTACTGCTCTCATTGGGGAACTCTTGAAAAGCTTCTGAGGAGCCCCAGGGTTCCCCAGGACACAGTGTGAAAACCACTGTTTTAAGGCCATGGTCCATCACAAGAGTTAAATGCACTGAAATCAATGGGCTTAAGCACACCTAACGTTGTGCTGGATTGTGGCCTCAGCACATCACTGGAAATTAGCGTTTTGCTCATGCGCTTGCATACATGGTGGGGAGCACCACACATGCCAAAAGCTGTGGACATTCAGTGTGGTAGGCATGCATGCGAAGCTGTTTGGAGAACCATTTCATACATTACGTGGCAGCTGATCCTGTTTACCACCCAATAAACAGGGAGCTGCAGCAAATCTTCGGACCCTTGCATGTGTACATGCATGTACATGTGTGTACATGTATGACCAGTGCTTTTTTTCTGGAGAAAAGGGTACCGGAACTCTTGGATTACATTTCCTCGGGAGTAGATGGTGATTAAATTGTAATGCAATTAATAGAAGTAAAGGTGCTGGAACTCAGTTCCGGTGAGTTCCACCAGAAAAAAAGCCCTGTGTATGACTCACATGTTCGCAAAGATTTATTTGTTACATTCACAGGTTACATTTTAAAAGTGTAACGTGTGAAGCAGTCCCCGACACTCATTGGACTACTACATATGTGCCTAAGAGAGAGCATATCAACAGCTATGCCAGCACAATCATCACAAAACATGATGTTATTCCCACGTTGCAGTAATATTATGGTAGCATACATGTTTAGATCTTGGCTGTCAGGTGTCACTCCTCAAACTACCACCAATTTTGAAATTCTGTTGAAGATCCCATCTGGAGATCTTTCCTACATTTCAGTCACTTTAATTTCTCCTAAGAAAGTCGCTTGAAGATTGCTGCCAAGAGCTGTAACAAAAGGCATCAGAAATTGAAGCTTGGCATTTGTAAACTTTTCTTTTACTGGTCTGCAACACACCTCAAGCATGGCACAGCAGTACACATAACAGCATTAGAAATATATCTGACCACTTGAAAGAACAAAACTCTACTCAGTAGAGATCCAATTATGATGATGATGAAGAAGAAGAAGAAGAAGAAGAAGAAGAAGAAGAAGAAGAAGAAGAAGAAGAAGAAGAAGAAGAAGAGAAAAGAAAGGGAACAGGGGAAAGGGTGAATGTCTCCCTTGTATTTTGATACATCACACATCTCTAAGTAAGGGGAAAATATTTTTCTAAGGCACTTTATTAAAAAAAAAAACACAAACGCACACACACACACCAAACCCTTCAAAAATGAAATTTGTTTTGAAAATCACAAAGAAGCAAGTTGCATCATTCTGAAGGGATAAGAAGGTGACAACAAATTGGTCCAGACCTTTTATTCAATATCCACACTGGAATATCAGATTAGACTTGATACCCTGCAATGTGGCCTTAACCCAAAGGATTGTAATGGTGAGGTTCTACCCAAGGACCTAAATCTGCGAAGAGGTTTTGCTTCTGCCAGACAGATAGCACGAGGATCATGTCCCTGATGTCAGTGCATCTGTTCAAAGGGCACATCATGCTATAAGTCTTTGCAGAATTAAGCCCTTAGTACTAGCTAATGAAGAAATGAAATCACGCCTGTCAGAGGATGGAGCTGTCATTACCACTCTGCAGTGAGCTGGATAACCATTCTTTCTACCACCCCCTTTTCGCTCTACTTCTTTCCCATAAGAGTGGCCACAGCATTAACAAAAATATATATAGCAGCCTGTCTTCCTCTTGAAGCATATAAAAAGCCATCTCCTGAGTTCTTGGGCACCTTATAATTGTGTCTTTTGTTTGCTGCAATTTTCTTATAATAAAAGAACAGGATTTTTTTAAAGGGACATAAAGAAAAGTAAAAGAAAGAGCCCTTGTGATGAAGGCCTCCGCTGTTTCAATCCAAGATCTGGATTTACGGTAATAAATGGCTCTTATTCACAAATCACTTTAAGGCTCTTCAGCTTCTCTCGAGGAGGCGCTTCTGTCAACTTTCACACCTCAGGCTGCCTTTCTCTTTTGCTTTGTAATCTGGAAAGAAAGCACTGCTGCTCCCATTGACCTGCAAACCTAATTCCCCCCCAACCCCCCCATCCCTTCCTGATCAGAAAAAGGTAAAGGCAACAACACACTTTCATTTTGGGGCCTAGAAGCTGCAGCTTCCTAGCCTTGTATTACCTACAGCACAGAACAAATCCCTTAAAATCAAGGAGCACTTCTGAATAGTGATCAGCTGGACTGGGCTTGGGTGTGTGATTTTGTGTAATTTCTAAAGTTAGAATGGCTACCAAAAAGGAGGAGTGACTGGGGGGCGGGGGTGGGGAGAGAAACTCCCTAGAGTTCTCAGCCGTCAGGTCAGAGAAAGGAAGTGGAAAATAATGATCAACATTTTGTTCCTCACTTCCTAAATGCAAACCAAACATTTTGACTCCTGCAGATCGGATTCGCTCACATGAGACATAAAAATAACAGCATTGCAGCTCCTTTGCTTGCCCCCAACCCAGTTCTTATCATGAAAACAATTAGCCATCCTTCTTGCAGCTCTTATTCAAAGTTTGTCTATCATAATCATCATAATAATCATCATCATCATCATCATCATCATCATCATCTTCTTTTTTAAAAAATAACAGGGCTGTCAGTGACCCCTCCCCATTTCAGTATTCCAGCATCAGCTTGTGTAAGATTATGGCATTCAGTTCCCATATAAAAAGTAATCTTCACCAGCCACTGTTGCTGGAATGAAATGTCAAATGCAATTCTGGTGCAATCAGTCATGCCTCAGAGCAACACTTTTGGTGGTTCATTTTGACCTTGTGCTTGATGCCGTCATAAAGCTCAAAGTTGTAATTCTCCAGGGTGGTGGAGCTCCGAGAGGACAGGCCAGTGTAGGAGCAGGTGCAGTACAGCAGTAACCCAGCACAAATTGCCCCAAGGAGCACACCAAGGGAACTCATGGCGATGATGGTGACCAGAATGGGGTCCAGAGTGTACAGCCAGCTCTTCTCCTTGTCCACCTTTGGGGTCATCGGAGAGTTGGTTGGAAAGACCGTGTTGTTCTTCTCTGGGCCTAAGTAGTCTGAAATGGAATGGAAGGAGCCAATTAGAAAACGAGCCATTTCCCACTTCTCAAGAGTTCTTAAATTGCTCACATGCAAGGGAGTCCTCATATGGTTGCTCTGGAAGAGGATGGGACCAGTAGTGGGCTTACAGGGAGGTGCTGCTGGTGTGAAACGTGGAATAAACACTCCCCTCCTACAATGCAATGGACTGCCCCTGTTACCGCTATCTTGCGAACTGGAGTGGCCACATGTAGTTATTTTATTTAAAATCATGCATATCTCACTCTTCCTCGCTAAGGAGATCAGAGCTGCATACACTAAAAAAACATAAAACAATATAGTAGACATTAACAAACAATGAAACTCACAGCAGCCAAAATATCTAGGAGGGCTCAAAAGCCTGATGAATCTTTTCTTTTTAATCTGCCCTCCTAAACTCAAGTAGTGAAGAATCCATGCAAATCTCCTCTATGTACAGTAATACCTTGGATTGCAAGTAACTTGGTCTGAGAGCGTTTTGCAAGACAAGCAAAAAAAAATTTAATTTTTTTTTACTTGATAAACAAGCATGGTCTTGCAAGACAAGTGTAGGGATGTAACCACTCGCCTCGAGCGGGTGTAGCGGGCCGAAATCGGCCCCGCTCACGCCCGCCAGAGACTCACTTTGATATAAGAGTGTTTTGGATTACAAGCATGGTTCCGGAACGAATTATGCTTGCAATCCAAGGTTTGCAATCCAACCTGAATGGAGATGCCAGCTCACACAAATGATGCCTCTCTGTGAGTTTGGCTTGAGGACATGCCACATATTCCCATGATGATCATGGGAGATTTTCTCATGTATGAACCAGCCCTTCCTTGTCATTAATAATATTTAACGTAGTTGAAATGTATGAAGCCAACAATAAAATCTAATCCTACTTTTTGCTTGTATAGCACTTCTGATTTTCAAAGGGCTATGCATTATTTTTTTTTAAACTGAGCTTGCCCTCAAAACTAAAATTGTCAACTTTCTTTTCTGCTAGGACTCCTGTGCTTTTAACATCTGCAGGAAAAGTAGGCACTCAGCGGGTGATGCATTTCCCAGCATTCAGATACAGTGATGAGAATACACCAGCTGCTGAATTTCTGCTTGTCACACAGCTATTATAAGCCTAGGAGCCTTGCCAGAAAAAAAGTTTGCAACTTTACCAATTATATGGAACTATACCAATTAGATGGAGCAGGGCCTGAGGTTGAAACATAAGTGACTTGCCTGAGTCCACACCATAAGCCAGCGGCAGAGATGAGACTTCTGATTTCCTGGATCTCAACCTAACTCTCTAATGTCTGGACCTCACTAGTTCTCAGTCAACATTGGAGTCATCACATCAATTCATGTCTACCTGTGCAATTTGCTTATGATGGACACCAATTCAATTGCATAAAAATGCCTTGGATCTTAATGGGTGCAACTGCATGGGAGAGTCCGTTGGTACATTGATCTCCCACAAGCCACATGTACTAGTAGAGCCCCCCCCCCCTTCCAATCTGTCCTCTGCACAGAGGCAGGAGTCCAGTATGGACAGTGTCACCCAGACCTCCACATTAACTCAGTATAAGTTTTTTCCCATTCCATGTTTGCTCTCTGCTTGTTTCAAAGAATTCTTCTGTGGTTCTGGTTTAGTGTGAAAGAGTGCAAGATGGCCTCCTCCTCCTCCCCCCCACAATGAAGCAAACTGTTTCTGTTGCCAAATTTGCACGCCTAATTTGTCCCCAATTTATGCTTCAGCTAAGACTTTAAATTTCTGCTCCTCTTGATCTATCATATCTGAAGGATGTTAATTCTGTGCTGACAGAAATAACAGGAGGAGGAGGAGGAGGAGGAGGAGGAGGAGGAGACCACCAAGAAATAAGTTCAGTAACAATTTTTATAGTTACACGATGCCAGTTAGTGTTCTTACCACACTACACTGCGTGAAGGCCTTGAGGAGAATGTACTCCAGGTATTAGCTTGCTATACTCTATACTGCTCTAGATAAAATGTTTCTCCGTCTGTGGGAAAAATTTCTTCCTCAATTCTTCTCTTCTCTCTGATTCTTGGGGTTCAGCATGATTGTCGTATGTAACTGCATCACTATATACTTCCTACTAGTAACAGATAAGGATTCCAATATTTATAGCACATGCATTTGGGTTTTACAAATTCTAGTTAGCAATATTCATTATGAAGTTAAAACCTGCCCTGGCCATCTGGGCAGCTGTTATTGAGATACATATGATCCAGTGGCCCAAAAAGGAGAGACAAGAATGGTCAGACCTAGGGATGCTTGAGGAATTTGATATTTGCGAATTCTGCTGCAAACTGACCTGTTCCACACCTCTTAAACCAATATGCAGATTGGAATGTAATTATCCTTTGGATTTCACACTTCTATGAATTTCACAATGTAGTTCACAGCTCAAAAACCATACCAAAGTTGTTTTGAAATGTGTATTTTAGGATAAAATACATTTAGAAATGCATACTTTGAGATAAAATATGTTTATAACAGCATACTTTGTGAGAAAATACATTCAAAATGTGTTTAAATATTATTTTGTGCATTTTTTAAAAAATTGCAGATTAATGTGGAGATGGGATAGAACTGATGTAGCAATTAAAATTGACATGGGCCAGGAACAGACTGATCTGTCCATCCCTAGAACTCAAACCAAATCTGATTGCCTACTAGTTAGGTTCCTGTTTACAGCTGTGTAGACTGGAGTTAACAATTCAGTGGGAAATTCTAATAGTCACGAACAACCAGCAGCCTTGTGTGGGAAGGCATCCAGCAGGGAGTGGGAAGGAGGCAAGCAAGCAGGCAAAGATAACACCAGGTGCCTGCTTCTGCCTCAGCTGGGCTGGTTTGCTTTGTTTTGTTTGAAATGAATGTTTGCAATATATCCATTGCGTTTTATAAGTGTTCTGAACTGCTTTGAGGGCTCTAGTCAAACAGCACAATATACAGCTGCTAAATAAATAAATGGCATGCCACCTGAATCTGTGGCCTTTACAAACATAGACAACTGGCCACTCCGGATAATGAAAAATGGTAAACTGGTTTAAGAAGCAACAACAACAAAAAGAATTTCCAGACTTGAAATATACCTGAATACTGTTTGAAAATTTTCACTTAAATCTATAACCCCATCCTCTTTAATTATAAGGTCTGACATTTGCAGAAGTCCACTAGCTCACTCTCATCTAGTCATCCTAGCAATGGCTCCCAGAATAAAATGGCTGGTAACATTAATCTAACATATTCCATGTATATCATAAGAACATAAGAAGAGCCATGCTGGATCAGACCAAAGTCCAGCATTCTGTTCACACAGCGGCCAACCAGATGCCTGTGGGAAACCCACAAGTAGGACATGAGCGCAACAGCACCCTCCCGACTGTGTTCCCCAGCAACTGGTGTACAGCGCCGAACTGCCTCCGATACTTCCTAATTATTCAGCTTAGAGATAGCCATTTTGTCAATGAATTCATTCCAGAATACAGATTAAGAACATAAGAAGGGCCCTGCTGGATCAAACTAAAGGCCTATCTAGTCCAGTATAATCTTTCCAACAAGACAACAACCCGTTGTTCTTTTTTCTTCACCCGTTTTTCTTTTTTTAAGAGCAAGAAGCTAGCGCAATTTGTTGGGTTATTTTTTAATTAACCCACCACTGGTTTTTCGCGGGGCGGGTTAGTGTGATGCGTGAACCCACCCTGTGGGGATCCCACGAGCAGAACAAGGGGGCAACAGCCCTCTCCCACTGTTGTTCCCCAGTGGCTACTGCCACTGATGCTGACAGCAGCATATACCCATCATGAGAGCCAGTGTGGCGTAGTGGTGAGAGTGTTAGACTGGGTCTCGGGAGATCCGGGTTCTAGTCCCCGCTCGGCCATGAAACTCACTGGGTGACTTTGGGCCAGTCACTGACTCTCAGCCTAACCTACCTCACAGGGTTGTTGTGAGGGTAAATGGAGAGGAGGAGGAGCATTATGTAAGCCGCCTTGGGCTCCTTGCAGGAAAAAAGGTGGGGTATAAATATAATAAATAAATAAATAAATGACTAGTAGCCATTGATTGTAACTTGTGGCTAAATTATAGTATATCTTTAAGAAAGGTGCTTAAAATGGAATTAAGATTAGAACACTGGAGAATCCACCATGGGTTGGATCCAGACTTAGTCATACTTGGAGTATAGGACTTAAGTTAGTCATCAATAGGACTTAATCAAATGGGACAATCAATCCCAATTAATGGGACTTAAGTCAGTTATGATTAACTAAAAGCCCATTAATTTCAATGGGTCTACTCTAGATATGACAAAATCTGGATCTAACCCCTTATCCCTAAGGTATTTGTTATACAAATCACATCTCATACTCACGATCTTCAGTGTCTTCTCCAAAGTCTTCCTCATGAATTGAAACATCATCCTCTAATGCTGGGAAATCCACTGGAATGACAAATATTTTTTGTTGCTGTAAAATCCTACTTCACAAAGCAGCAATAACTGACACTTTTCATGAGATTTGTAGGCTTGAGGAAGCAACTTTTCGAAGGCTATTCATACCCAGGGCAAGCTTCCATTAATATTCTTGAGCACACAAAGGAAGACATGTGCATTATAGTAACTCTTATTTCATTTCAAGCAAACGACCAGCTTTTAGGGAAAATGTGAGTTGGAGGGGGAATGAAACTAGATAATTCTGATTGCCATTGAAACATGGTCGGCAGAGTCTTCATAATGGCCCTAATTCATTAGTACCATGATCACAGGTATTATTTTTGTAACTTTCAACAGTGCCCATCATTAGTCACCATTAACACAAGATCTATTTAGCACACTCTGCATGTCATCATCTGACATGCATCTCGGTAGATGCAAAGACCAAATGACCCTCTTTCAACTTGGTCCAAATGAATTCAAGGTGATTTATGGAAGCTGTGCATCATCATTACCCATGTATTAATGTAAAAGCCAGAATAAGCTAGCAAGATGTAGAGATTCCACAAATGGGTATCCATATTTGTGGATATTAATCCAGGTGTTCATGCAAATCCATCTCTGTGACCCAAACCCTTTCTTTGGGGGAGATCTTTCTTTCAGTTCTTTGAAACAGACTGGAAAAAAGAGGTCCAGAGAATATTGTTCAGTCTGTGCTAAGGTTCAATCACAATATGTATTTCAATGTGCATCTCCTTCAGAAGTTGCTTTTGAAAGGCATCTGGTACATTTTCAAAACAAACAAACAAACAAACAAACAAACGCATACCTACATGAACCAAATCATTTTAGCATAATTTCAATGTGTGTTTCTTTAGTACAGTGTTCTCCAACCTTGGGTCCCCAGATGTTTTTGGTCTACCACTCCCAGCATGCCCCAGCCAGCGTAGGACCAAAGTTGGAGAACATTGCTTTAGTGATTAGTATGTCATGTGGTTGGCATTTAGCTCTCCACTCCACAAAGCCCCACCACATTCAAAGGTAGCAGAGGCTTGGTTCACACATGCATGTACACCACTTCTACACTCAGGTGCTTGATGGCTGGCAGCTGAGTGCCAAACAAGATGAGATGACACAGCAGTTCTGACTATCTAAACACAGAGTGACCCCAAAGCAGATAGGGTGGCCCAAATTTTAAACAGCAACAAGGGGTGCATGGGTGAGAGGGGACTAGACCCTCCCCTTCATACCTGCTGCTTACCTTTCCGCAGCCCCTCCCCTCTCACGGAGAAAAGCTTGAAGGAAGTTTAGGCAGGGGAAGGGTTCTGCATTCCTTGCCAGATCTCTTTTTACTGTCATCCCCCACCCCCTCTTTCCATATGATCCATTTTAAGCACATGGGACTGTTGCTGTCATGTCTCGTTTGGACCTAAATGTGTGTGGACTGTGCTGAAAAGGTGAAAAGGGCTGTGCTTAAGATTATATGAAGCACCTATCAATGGCCTCTGATCTGTGATGGCTTTCACACACGCAAGTCATCAACTGATGTTGAAGTTAACAAGCATTGAACATGCTTGTGCGAACAGGGGGCCAAAGGTTGCTGAACCTCAAACATCTTCAAGAACAGAACTGCTGGGGTTTTGCCCTAAGTTATTTCGGTTAAGTACCAAAAAAAAAATGGAGTCACACAAAAACATTTCTGTCATACTAGAGAAATGTATTCTGCTGTTCGCTGTCTTTCACACCAGTTGAAACACAAACAAAAAACAAACAATCAGCCGACAATTTGTAAGGCCAATGAAGTGAAACATGAATATGTGCCAGACAAGCATTGCGCAAACAAGTGCCTCACAAGCAGTGTGGTGATATAACATTCAGGAATTACAAGTGATTATTAAAACTACAAATGTACTTGCCATGAGAAAAAGTAGACATGAATTGCTGTGCAGAAAAGCATATGGGGTTCTACTGCCTGAGAACATACACCAGCTAAGCAGTGTTGCAATGCAGCCAGGGCTCACAGGGTCAAAGTGTCGGACCTTTTGCTTAGCAGGGACTATGATATCATCTGCCATGCCACCTGCTCAGAATTCCCTGTTCCCTAGCAGCTTAGCTGCAATCTTTCAGCTGGGGGGGGGGGTGGATTTTACCAGAAACAGTATATTGTTGTGAGTTATCCCTGTTGTAATGCAAAGTATTTTGGGGTGGCTTAGTCTTGAATGGGCAATTAAGATCCATTATCTTGACAAAACACCTGCTCCTGATGCAGATGAAAACTGCTAGAACTGGTTTGTTGGCTTTGAAATAAACTGTTTCTCCCTAGTGCTGGGGAAAGGAACCTGGAAAATCTTGCGCTGGTGATCTTATGCTATCTGGGGACATGTTGTGTCCCTCCCTTTCCCTCACGGAATCTCAGGTCTCTGCAGCCAAAGTCCAACATGTTCATTGCTACACTGCCCTTTATCAGCTCACTATTCTATGACTGTCAGCTGATCCTGATAAATTGGTTATTATGCTATGTACTGCTGATTTTCGGGGGGGGGGTGCACACACCCCAACACAGCTGCCTGAATTTTTGGACTCTCCTTGGGAGAATGGCTGTGGGGACTGTGTGGCTCACGCTGGCTCAGCTTGTCTGAGTGTGGAAAGCTAAGCTGGGTCAGGCATGGTTATTACTTGGATGGGAGACCCCCTCCTCTAGTTTCCTGCATCGAGCAGGGGGTTCTCCAACTCGATGGCCTTGTAGGCTCCTTCCAACTCTAGATCTATGAATCTATGAGTGCCTGGCCTTCAAAATTTACCACTACACCACTACAGCTAAGTATATCTCTGGAAAATAAACAGTCTGATCAGCAGGAGCAAAAGAACTGATTCAGCAGTTTGTAGCATCAGGCTTCAGGATCCCAGCCACTGGCAGCCCAAAACATTTTACTATCTACAGCAGAATCCAAATGATCCCACCCCCACTAGGGCCAACACCTGAAAAGTCTTGCTATGCTATTCAGACACCTGTTCCTGCTTTCATAGATCATGGAAGGGGCCTACTAGGCCATCGAGTCCAACCCCCTGGTCAATGCAGGAAACTAGAGGAGGGGTCTCCCGTCCAAGTAATAACCAGGCCTGACCCTGCTTAGCTTTCCACACTCAGGCAAGCTGAGCCAGCATGAGCTACACTTTCATCTAACTCCCCCCCCCCCCCGGGGGGCGCTAACTAAAGCAGGCCACTTCGCCCTGCTGCATGGCCAGCACTGGTCACATTACAACTTGTCTGCCCCCTTGTGCCAACACAAAAAACGATCCCCAATGTTGGAGCAACAGCTGCTTTTGGTGCTGCTATGCTGCTCAGCTCCTGTGCTCAGTTCTGGCAGGAGGATGCCAGGGTGAGAGACTGCCACTTATAAAGGGATTTTGGAGTAGCCGCAGAGCCCTAGCATCTACAGCCGCTTCAAGTGTGACACCTTCCCCATACTTAAAGCACTTTCCTGAAGGAAGGAAAAAAATAGTGTGCAAGTCAGCACTTCACAAGCAATTAAATTCCTACACGGAAGGCGTTTATGTGTAGAGTGCCACATCTGACAAATGGCACATGTGTCTGGTATTGCGTATAAACCTGGCCTGCACCACTTGTGACCCACCAAGCCAAATACAGTGCATCAGGCACATATACAGTCCACCAGAAACTAGCTATACCTCCATTTTTTGTGGCCTACCTGTCATGAAAAAGCAGGTGAATTGTCAAGAACCTGGCAGCCACAACACATGACAGGTGAGCTGGGTGTTCAGCCTGGTGTGCCAGAAGTCAGGACCGGTGCAGGGCAGTTTGGCGCCCCAGGCGAAAAAATATTTAGCGCCCCCCCTCTCCAAAGCAGGAAAAAAAAAAAACCTGCGCCGCCACCACCAACCTACCTTCCCCCCCGCCCTGGCTGCGGCGGCGGCGGCAGTGGCGGCTGCTGCTGCTGCTGCTGCTGCTGCTGCCTCCTCCTCCTCCTCCTGAAGCGACGCGACCCCCGCGCTGTTTTTTGCCGGGGGAAACCATGGCAACAGGGCTGTTTAAGCCCTTCTGCCCTGGTTCCTCCCGCCAAAACAACACGGGTGGGGCTCCGGAAGCGACGCGACGAAGGTAGGTGACGGGGGGTTGGGGGGGTGACGGGGGGTGGCGATGGCGGTGGGAGGTGCAGCGGCGAGCGAGCGGGCGGGCGGGGGAGGCGCAGCGGCGAGCGAGCGGGTGGGCGGGGGGGAGCGCAGCGGCGAGCGAGCGGGCAGGCAGGGGGAGGCGCGGCGGCGGCAGGCAGGAGGGTGGGGAGGCGGAGGCCTGGCGGGGGCGGCGCAGCGGCAGCGAAGAGGAGCGCAGCGTTTCCGCGCCCTCTTCAGCCGCACGCCCTAGGCAACCGCCTAGTTGGCCTAGCGATAGCGCCGGCCCTGCCAGAAGTTGTGCAGGCCTGGTGTATATGCTCTGAGAGCCAAGGACTGGCTGCAGCTTCCCAGCACATATATGTAGTTGTTTATTGCATGTCTTTTGTGCATTGTGTGTACATACAGGGCAACACATATGTGGTCAAATGTCAACGGTGACATTCTGCACATGGTTTACCTGCTATGTCCCACCTTCTGTGAGTGAACATCATCATGTGAGAAGAAGCTCTTAATTGTAGGCGATTAAGAGATTTCTCAGTGGCATACAGGGCCATGCTCTGTCCGCTTGTCACAATAGCTTGGTGTTTTAGTTAATTCACATACAGCAGGCTAAAACAGCCCTTTAGGACCCAGCTGTAAGGCTGTAATTCTAATTCACTTACTTGGAAGGAGCATCTATTGAAAACGATGGAACTTACGAACAAGTCAAGACATTTAGGGACAGGATCTTCATGGAAATGGCTCTTGCCTTAGGAAACTCCCTCCCAAAGGATATAAGATTGATCTTCTAAGCTGCAATATTTGAAAAGGCTTTGAAAACCCACCTGTTTTGAATAGCTTTTAATTGGTGTGTTATGCTCATGCTGCTGTTTATGGTTGTTTTATTGCTGTGGCTCTGGAAATGTTCTCATACTGGTTGAATTGAATGCTCATGTCTTGTATTCTGTATTTTTGAAATGTAATGTTTTATTATAATTGTGAAGAGAAAGCCATAGCCCACACACACACACACACACACACACACATATGCACACATACCGCAAGATAGCATCAGACACCCAAGAATCACAATAGGAGTCATTAACATGCCCCCTGGCAAGTCCCTGGTCTGGCAGCCGAAGGAGCTGTGGAATATTCATTCCCAGGTGTTGGATAGAAGAAAGGAACAGCCAAAGACTCCTAGGTGCCGGGCAAACAAGAAAAACCAGTCGTGCCAGGAGGGGGCACGACAAGAAGGAGGGGGCCCAACGGAGGGTATAAAGCCCAGGGTCAGTGGCTGGAAAAGGGTTGTTGGTCGTGAGGCAGCAAGTTGCAAGGTCCATGGCTCAGGCTTCAACCCTGGGGGAGCTCCCAGTGAACAACGCTAACATCATCATCATCAGGCGATCACTCGTGACCGAGTAAGATTGTCTTCCGGGATAAAAGGAGGAGATTCTAAAGAAGATTGTGTAGACTCTAGCGATGGGTCCGTAAGTGACTGTGGAGGCCAATTCTAGATCCACACAGCTTCCCACAGTGAGGACACAGGTTACCAGATAGAAGATGGTCCTGTAAAGGATTCATTTGACGTGCTTTTCGCTTAGCACGTTTCTCCCTTTCACCTTGCACTCGGGCTTCTTCAAAGTCCATGGAACCTTTGTGAAAGGCCAACCTCCATTTAGATCGTTCATGGGCCAGAGCTTCCCAGTTTTCGATGTTTATATTGCATTTTTTTAGATTAGCCTTATGAACATCTTTAAACCTCTTATATTGACCACCGATATTCCGCTTTCCATCCTTGAGTTGGGAGTAAAGTAACTGCTTTGGGAGACGGCAGTCAGGCATTCGAACAACATGACCGGTCCACTGAAGTTGGCGTTGAAGGATCATTTTTTCAATGCTAGTAGTCTTTGCTTCTTCCAGTACACTGACATTTGTTCGCCTATCTTCCCAAGTAATTTGCAGGATTTTCCGGAGGCAACGTTGATGAAACCTTTCAAGGAGGTGGAAGTGACGTTTATAGATAGTCCATGTTTCGCAGGCATACAATAAAGTTGGTAATACAATGGCTTCATAAACCAGTGTTTTGGTCTTCTTACAAATATCCCGATCCTCGAACACTCTATGTTTCATTCGAGAAAATGCGGCACTTGCAGAGCTCAGACGATGCTGGATTTCACTGTCGATGTTAGCTGTAACAGAAAGATAGCTGCCAAGATAGAGAAAATGATCGACATTTTCCAGTATTGTCCCGCCAAGCTGGATAGATGGCATCACCAAAGGATTGGCTTGCACTTGCTGATGAAGCACTTTGGTTTTTTTGATGTTAAGTGAGAGACCAAGTTTTTCGTATGCTTCTGCAAAAGCATTTAGGATAGTTTGGAGATCATCCTCTGAATGTGCGGAGACCACATTATCATCAGCATACTGAAGTTCCACAACGGAGGTTGTAATTACCTTACTTTTTGCTTTCAGCCTGCTGAGATTAAAAAGCTTTCCATCTGTTCGATATATAATTCCCACACCGGTGGGAAGTTTCCCCTCGACAAGATGTAAAACCATGGTGATGAAAATGGCAAATAATGTTGGGGCGATAACACATCCCTGTTTAACACCTGATCCCACTTTAAATGGAGCACCATGAGAGCCGTTGTTGTCCAAAACCGTTGCCGTCATGTTGTCATGGAGAAGTCGCAAGATATTCACAAATTTATTGGGGCATCCAATTTTCATAAGGATAGTCCAGAGAGCTGTACGGTCTACAGTATCAAAGGCCTTAGCCAAATCGATAAATGCCATATAAAGGGGTTGATTTTGCTCCCGGCATTTTTCTTGGAGCTGACGTGCAGTAAAAATCATGTCTACTGTCCCTCTAGAGGGGCGGAAACCATATTGAGTTTCAGGGAGGATCTCTTCTGAAATAGATAGAAGACGGTTTGCGAGAATCCTAGCAAATATTTTACCTGCGGTTGCTAAGAGAGAAATGCCCCGATAGTTTCCACAGTCTGTTCTATCACCCTTCTTAAAGAGGGTGATAATTATGGCATCCCTGAAGTCTTCTGGGATCTCTTCTCTTATCCAGATTTTTTCAATGAGTTTATGAAGATGTTGTACAAGTTCAGGGCCCCCTTCTTTAAAGATTTCAGCAGGAATCCCATCTGGTCCACTAGCTTTGTTGTTCTTCATTTGATTAATGGCTTTTTTTACTTCATCCAAAGTGGGGAGTATTGCAAGTTCCTCTTTAATTTGTTTTTGCGGGATTTGCGAAAAAATCTCATTATCCACCTTAGACTTACGATTTAAAAGGTCATAATAATGCTCTTTCCAACGCAGTGCAATAGACTTTGTCTTTTAAGAGTTTGGTGCCATCTTTTGATTGTAAAGGGTTTGTACCATAGGTTTTTGGTCCATAAATGGCCCTTGTGGCCTTAAAAAAGCCCCGTGCATCATGAGATTCTGCAAGTTGTTGAATTTCTTCAGCTTTCTTTTTCCACCAAGCGTTCTTAAGTTCTCTTGTTCTTCTTTGGACCTCAGCCTTTGCGCTAGCGTAGGTTTTTTTCTTGGCAGCGCAGTTAATATCATTTTGCCATATTTGGAAGGCTTTCCTTTTTTGGTCAATTATATATTTAATCTCATTGTCATTTTCATCAAACCAATCCTGATGTTTCTTAGTTTCATATCCAATAGTTTGTTCACAAGCTGCAGTAATGGAGGTTTTCAGCTTAGACCAATGGTCCTCAATGTTGTCAGGAGGTTCCGTAGGTAGATGTTCCTTAAGAAGTGATTGAAGATGAGTTCGCTAACATAGAACAGCCCTTTTGGAGTTAAGCGGCTTTCTAGGAACAAGGCATTTCCAGACTGTCTGTATTGCTTTTGCGGCTCGCTACCAGCTCAATTGTAGGTGTGTGCTTAGCGTGGTGCTTTGTATATGTTCTGTTATGCTCCATTAAACTCTGTTTACCCATAACAGTGTAGTAGCGTCCATTCAAAACTTGGTCTCCTCGCTTTGCCTGCGTTATAATTGGTCGCGGCTTCTGCTGCGTACCACTGATAGAGGGCTACCCGAGTCCGGGTTAACCCCTGAGTGGCCGAACCTGCCAAGAAGGACAGTTGCAGTCTTTCTCCACAATAATGCTATGTTGTTGTACTGTTATTTTTATAATTGTATTTTGTTTGCCACCTTAGGTGGACTTGGTCCAGAAAGGGGCTTATGAATATTTAATTAAAATACATTTAGAGTAGATGTAACATGAAAAACTAACATGAAAAGGCTAACGAGAGAAAAAATCACAAATCTCTTGAGTAACCTGAACTTTTAGGCCATCATCACAGATTAAAAGTGTGTGTGTGTGTGTGTGTGTTTGGGAGAGAGAGGGGGGGGAGAGAACTGTCCTATTCCTCAGCTAAAAGAGGACTTCATTATGTCCGCCCATCATTACATTCAATGGCCAGATAGCAGTATTTCTAGTCTATTATAATGAGATGCATGTGTGTAGATTTCATAGATTTCATAGATCACAGAGTGGAAGGCAGGGCCGGTGCTACCATCAGGCCAACTAGGCAGCCGCCTAGGGCGCAGGGCTGAAGGGGGCGCCAGAAACGCCTTGGGGAAAAAATACAGCGCTCTCAAGTGGGAAGGGGGGCGCCAAATATCTGATCTTGCCTAGGGCACCAAACTGCCTTGCACCGGTCCTGGTGGAAGGAGCTTACAAGGCCATCAAGTCCAACCCCCTGCTCAATGCAGGAAACCAGAGGAGGGGTCTCCCATCCAAGTAATAACCAGGCTTGACCCTGCTTAGCTTTCCACGCTCAGACAAGCTGAGCCAGCATGAGCCAGAGCATGCAGAACCCAGGGTCTGTGCCAGGCATCTCCAGTTAATAGGAGCTTATGCTGAAGGTCTGGGGGAAGCCTGTATCTGAGGTCCTGGGGAGCTGGTGCCAGTAAAAGCAGACAGATGTGGTAAGACTACAGCTCCCATCATTCCCAGGCAGCATGGACAATGGTCATGCTGGCTGGGAATGATGGGAGCTGTAGTCAAAAACATCTGGAGGGCACCAGGTTAGGAAGGATGGGCTGGATGGACCAATGGACTGCCTCAGCATTACAGTCATGCCTTGGATTGAGAGCATAATTTGTTCTGGAAACGTGCTTGTAATCCAAAACACTCTTATATCAAAACGAAATCCCCCCCAAAAAAATTTGTACAGAGATTTTTAATTTAAGCCGTACTACAGTACTTGTATTGCAAGACGTCGCTTGTATATCAAGTAAAGAAAAATAAAATAAATATTTAAAAATTTGCTTGTCTTGCAAAATGCTCTCAAACCAAGTGACTTGCAATCCAAGGTATTACTGTAGTTAACTTGATTATTATTCATTAGGTGCCTATATTTGTCTAGATGCTGTACAAAGATTAGAAAGCAACACAGTTGCAGCCTGCAGGCTTATGATCTAATAAACATGACACAGAAAGAAGAAGAGGTAGGTAGGGGACAGGAAAACTCGCAAATTCAGGTGCTAATTTCTTCATGAGTTGCATCATTGTTTAATGACCAGGTGGAACAGCCACTGTGGGAGGATGGTCCATGCATGTTTACTGCAGAGCCTACCATTAACCTGAAAGCACTAGATGGCGCCAGTTATCATATTCCAACCAGGGAATAAAATTACAGAAAGTGCCCCCCCCCGCCCCACGCAAACAACCAGAATACGCCAATGGAACCAACTACCTAGGGACTAGGGAGGTGGTGGGCTCTCCCACTCTGGAGGCGTTCAAGGTGCAGCTGGACAGCCATCTGTCAGGGATGCTTTGACTTGGATTCCTGCGTTGTGCAGGGGGTTGGACGCGATGGCCTTATAGGCCCCTTCCAACTCTACTTTTCTATGATTCCATTAAATTCAGTGCACCATTCAGCAGCATGAGAAACTCCACCCTCCTAGAGGGGCAGCATCAGAAATCAAACATGGTTGCCACCACGGCAGAGAAAGTATTACTGAACAACAAGGACAGCTCAACCAAGAATATGTGTTGCCAATAAAAGCTTCACATAATCAATGGCACCGCAGCAAATTTCCATATTGAAAATGCTACATTTTGCAAGGTCCTTTGTTAGGGTGGCCACATACACATCACCGAAAAACAAAAAGAGGATGAAAGAGGGTGCAGATTTGCATAAATTTGCATGTGGTGATTTATATGCATAGATGCAGATTTAGAAATAATTGCTATAATTTAAATAGAAATTCAATATATCTCACCATAGTGGGGAAGACCATGACATGGGGACCTGTGTGCCTGTCCCAGTGCTAATTGTTGAGGGGCAACTTCGAGGCCCCTTTAAGCTCTCACTGCTTATGGTTCTTTATCTTTAAATCAGACTTGGGCTGGGCACTCAGCCCTTCAAATACAGCAGCATTTCTCAAACTGTGAGTCATGACCCAGAACTAGGTCGGAGGGCTGTTCCAGCTGGGTCGCACCTACTTGTCCCTCCACCCCTGCCTCGGACTCTTTAAGAGTGAAAAGAAAGCTTTCCTTTCCCCTTCCACTGTCCCTGGTTCTTCAAGTGTGAACAGAAAACTTTGCCCCCCCCCCCGCAGCCGGGAGCACTTCCATTCTCTTCCTTTGTGCAAACAGTGACCTGGTCCACGTGTTCACCGCAGCCCATCATGGCTTATTACCCACAGTGGGTTGTGGGTTGGCTTATTACCCACTGTGGGTTGTGACACCCATGGGCGCCAGCTTGCCAATCCAAGCCCATCACTGCAGCTTCATGCAGGCATGGGTTCTGGGTAGTTTGTCAACCATCCCAGCAAACCACCCTCGCTGGGTTCGAACAACATGAGAAGCTGCACCCAGCGAGGGTAGACATGCAAATCAGCCGGCATGCAACCGGCACACGCAGGCTGGTTCACAAGTCACCATGGCTTGTTAATTACTCTGTGATTGTGTGAACTGGGCCGGTATCTGACAGGGGAATAATAGCCAACAGGACTCCAAGATTATGGAACTTGTGGATGCCATATTTGGAAAGAAATTCACCCCCCCACCCCCTGCACAGGCATTAACAGCACAGCACGAGAGGAGTCTGGGCGTTAGAGCAGACCACTCTGGGTGCAATTAGGGTTTATCTTTATTCAGAAATCTTTGGCAGGCATGCAGTCTGGTTAGCCAAAATTATTGGGGTGTGTGTGTGGCTTGATGTAATATCTGAGTGAACTGTAGTTTTTATTAATTTTTTTTGGCTGCTCTGTATTTGTTTGTTTACAGCATTTACAGTGTTTGTTTATTTACAATGTTTTTACCCTGCTCTTCAGTCAAAAAAGGCTCCCAGAACAGTTTACATAGATTAATAATAAGACAGTCCCTGCCTTCAGGATTACAGTCCAAAAGATACAACACAAAAGGGAAAGTGATTGGGAGGGAGGAGGAAAAAACAAAAATCAAGCACCATAGGTGTTCCTTTCCGGCAGGGAAGGATGAAACAAGCTCCCTGCAGCTGTTCCTTCTCTGACTGATGTATGGGGCCAGACTGGTCTCACCCTTGCCATGATGTCCTTCCTGGGAGGCAGGGGGCATAACCTGTAATACTTTTTTATCTGCTGACTTTATCAGGTCTGAGTAGCAAACCTTCTTGTGGGGAGGGAATGGCTGACTTGATGTGATAGCCTGGGTCATGTTTCCATTTATTTTACACACACACACACACACACACACACCTTTTACTAGTTTTAATTTAGGCTGCATCAGGGCAGCAGAAGCAAACTCTATTTTATGCTTGCAGTCATGATGGTGATATGAAACAACAGAATGAAATTTAATAGGGATAAATGCCAAGTGCTGCACCTAGGGAAAGGAAACCAAATGCAGAGTTACAGAATGGGGGATAACTTGGCTCAACAATACTACAAGTGAGAAGGATCTTGAAATTGTTGTAGATCAGAAACTGAATATGAGCCAGCAATGCGATGTGGCTGCAAAGAAGGCAAATGCTATTTTGGGCTGCATTAATAGAAGTATAGCTTCCAAATTGCGTGAAGTGATAATTTCCCTTTACTCAGCACTGGTTAGGCCTCATCTTGAGTACTGCGTCCAGTTCTGGGCACCACACTTTAAGAAGGATGTAGACCCCTCCTCTGGTTTCCTGCATTGAGCAGGGGGTTGGACTTGATGGCCTTGTAGGCTCCTTCCAACTCTGTGATCTATGAAATCTATGAAATCTACACACATGCATCTCATTATAATAGACTAGAAATACTGCTATCGGGCCATTGAATGTAATGATGAGCGGACATAATGAGGTCCTCTTTTAGCTGAGGAATAGGACAGTTCTCTCCCCCCCCCTCTCCCAAACACACACACACACACACACACACACACACTTTTAATCTGTGATGATGGCCTAAAAGTTCAGGTTACTCAAGAGATTTGTGATTTTTTTTTCTCATTAGCCTTGTTTGCAGGACATCGAATAATGGGCTCAAGTCACAGGAACCCAGATTCCACCTAAACATCAGGAAAATTTTCCTGACTGTCAGAGCAATAAGACAATCGAACCAACTTCCTAGGGAGGTGGTGGGCTCTCCCACTCTGGAGGCATTCAAGGTGCAGCTGGACAATCATCTGTCAGGGATGCTTTGACCTGGATTCCTGCACTGAGCAGGGGGTTGGACTCGATGGCCTTGTAGGCCCCTTCCAACTCTACTTTTCTATGATATGATATGTGAGCTTAAAGTGCAAAACTGCACCTGCTCAGAGTATTTATTTTTTTAAGCAGGATTGGCAAACAGTTGTACAACTTGGATTGGGGGGGGAGGATAAGCGCTAATTGTGTAAGTCTAAAGACTTACTGACTGTAAGTAAGCCATTCGTTTCTTTTAAAATTATCATTTAATTCTGAATATTATTATTTTCAAGAATAATGTGGTTAATAGTAATAATGTGTGGCGTAGTGGTTAGAGTGTTGGACTGAGACCCAGGACATCCGATCAAGTCCCCGCTCAGCCATGAAGATCACTGGGTGACTTTGGGCCAGTCACTGACTCTCAGCCTAACGTACCCCACAGGGTTGTTGCTGTGAGGATAAAATGGAGAGGAGGATTAGGAGGACTATGTAAGCCACCTTGGTGTCCTTGCAGGAAAAAAAATACAGCAATACCTTGGATTGCAAGTAACTTGGTTTGAGAGCGTTTTGCAAGACAAGCAAATTTTTAAATATTTATTTAACATTTTTTGACTTGATAGACAAGCGACGTCTTACAATACAAGTACTGTAGTACGGCTTAAGTTAAAAATCTCTGTACAATTTTTTTGGAGGGAATTTCGTTTTGATATAAGAGTGTTTTGGATTACAAGCACATTTCCGGAACAAATTATGCTCTCAATCCAAGGCATGACTGTATAATCAATCAATATATTTAATATGCCCAGGTTTTTCTTAGTCAGTCTAATGTTGCTTTCAGTGGCCATTGTTCTGTGTTCTGCACCTGCTGCCATTTTGTGACTGGTGGCTGTCAGTGATTTTCAGCCCTCCCAAGTAGGTCCTGGGGGTAGAAAGTTTGAGAACCCTTGAAACAGTGGGTACCTTCAAATAGAGGGTCCTCTGTAAAGCAGGGCACATGGCCACCACACTGTTCAATCCCCCAAATGGAAGTAACCGCTTCTGGCTTTAGACACACCCCAGCTTTAGACTGGAGTTAATTTTTAAGTAACATTCCTGAGACAGAGATCGGAAGCAGGAATATGCCCCCGCCCGCAAATCTGGAGTCTGCCATCTTGAGCAAATGCTTCATATTACTTCATGGTAAAGCAGGCTTCAGAAAGTTCTGTCCAGGAGACATTATAGGATGCAAAGAGTCCCTTATGGAAAGTAATTCTGTCCGGTTTAGTCACAGCTGGAACCAGAACAGAGTGAGGGGCAGGAATTGGGTTGTTGTCATTGTTTTTTGACCGATAAAACAAAAGCAACAACAACTAATCCCAAGCTATATAACATTTGCAGGAAACAATTATTGTAAAAGTGCGTGCAGATTTCTTAGCCCACTTCAGCACCAACGGACCCAGATGGAAACATCTTGCCTCAAGAGCTGAAAAGCTGCCAGGATGCCTCTTGGAAACAGAATCCAATGTGTACAGCATCATTGAGTAAGGGGGAGGGTGTGCCTATGAGGGCGCACGATGGGCCAGTTACAAATCAAGAAACAAATGATGTTCACCCTTGTGACCCCATTGGATCCGAGAGGATGGGATCAGCAGAAGGAACATGAGCTACTTTTTGATTTTAATGGAAGAAGCAAAAAGTGTGTGCATATAATCAATGGGACTGAAAAGTGCTTAACTTTGGCTGGATTATATCCAGGGTTTCTTTCACATGACCTTTCTCGGCCTGGATCAGTGGAAGATAATGAGCCCAGCTTGGTACGTGTGCATGTGTGTGTGCGGTGCTTGCACATAATCCCCCAGATGCTTACTGTAATACTAGCTATATCGGCACATCTCCTCCAGGTCTGTTTCACACCAGACGAGCACAAGACATGTGCTGGAAATGGCCTGACACTCCAGCTGCAGTGGGTTAAGCTGTCTTCATAGAAAGTAAGCTGGGAAGCTAGGTGAACACTCAGCTTCTCAGGGCTGCTTCCCACATCACAGAGCAGCCTGCCTGCATGAGGAGGGGAGCCTGGAGAAGCATCGGATGTTAAGGAAATTTTTTGGCAGAAATGAATACTCTCTGCAATGTCAGTATTTGCCAAATGCCAAAGGCTCGCACTCTGGGAATTAATGTTTAAAGCATGTACTCAGCGGAAGGAGCAAACAAAAGGGAAATTAGGCAGAGGCCCTGTGGATAGGAGGCTGGGCCACTGATCTGGGGGTTTCCCAGCTAAGCAGTGGACCTGCTGGCTGACTGGGCAGGTTGCTTAGATTTCATAGATCATAGAGTTGGAAGGAGCCTACAAGGCCATCAAGTCCAACCCCTGCTCAATGCAGGAAACTAGAGGAGGAGTCTCCCATCCAAGTAATAACCAGACCTGACCCTGCTTAGCTTTCCACGCTCAGACAAGCTGAGCCAGCGTAAGCCACAGGCCTGTATATATCTTTTTATCCTGAGAACATTGTCCTGAAAGATAGCATATTATAGAGAATTAGAATAAGTAAAGAAAGAACACTGAAGGTTATCCCAGAGTAGCTACCTACCTCCAACAGGCCAGCAGAGGAGGGGGAGAGGAGTTAGCACTACCTGAAATGCAGCGAAGGTGAGGCAGCAACGCTACATCGAAGTCAGCTCCACCTCCATGCCCACCTCTCAGCCCCACACCGCTCTAACCCAGAAGCGAGCCCCAGAGACCACCTCTCAGGTAGACACGCATCCTGGGTGTTGTGATATGTATCACTTTACCAGCTGTAGCACATTGTTTACATATGGAAGGGACAGAATGGCGAGGTAAACAGGTTTGTTATGTCTTTCTGGAATCTCGTGTTTTCGCATGGGAAACTAGACTGTGGAAACAATATGAGCTAGTCACATGGTTTGTATGTTCTGATGACGTGCTAACTTGTTTTTCTGTCTGAAGCCATCTTAGAGAGAACCTGGACTGCTTTCTCTCTTCTTGCTGGACTTTGTTACTGCAACAATGTAACGTCTTTGCTGAGATGGAGTGAAGCTCAACTTACTCCACTGGATGTAATGCTTGCTATGCATTTATACTCTGCACATGGATTGTAACTAGGAAATGTATACTCTGTAGAACTTTACTTGCTAAGTGAATAAACAGGTAGAATTAGACCTGTGGTGTTACAGAGTGTTTCCTGACTCCATGGATTAATCTGCAACGGAGAAGCTGGGCTGGTTAAACTGGCACAACACGCTGCACGCTGCGCGAGGGGGGAGGTGAGATCTGGAAGATCTGTGTGTGGAATTTCAAGCGTCTGCTAGCACACAGACAGGATAATAAATCTCCCAACCCGCACACACTCTGCACACACTCCAACACTGGGTGCTTTCCCCACGTTACAAAAGCCACCTTTGAGCAGACTGGCCAAACCGTGCTTTCAGCCTCATCTCCCCACTTTACAAACAGGAACTGCAGCATCCTTTATCACAGGGTTATTTTGAGAACAAATGTGAATTTAAAAACAGAGGTTTGAGCAAAAAGAGAAGTAGAGACAGGAATCAAAGGAGTGGTGGGAACATGGAGAAGAAAATAAGGTACTACTTAAAGGCCCCCTAAAATTGGCAGAGAAATGCTGAAAGATACCTAAATCACGTGATGTAAGCACAGATTTGGGACAAATTACTCCTGTTGAAAGAAAGAGGCGATTAGCATGCAAGGCATGAGTGGAGGCCACACATACACTAGGTTTAATCCCATCCCTCCTCAATCTTGGGAAAACATGGTATAGTAAAATCTGGTGCCCCATTTCAAAACTTAACAGTGCAATGCAATACATGCCTTTTCTACAACAAAATGGTGCTCTATCTCAAGTAATGTGTTTAGTATTATAGCAGCAGAAGTAAACTCCATTTTATTTCATGACAGTACTTTGATTTAAGTTGGTTTAATGTGAAACTGCACATACTCAGAGTATTTCTTTATTTATCAGAGGTGGCAAACAGGGTTTCCCCCCTTTTTTTCTTTTTGCTCTAACATATCAGGAATGTTTGCTCTAACATATCAGGAATGTAGAAGCAATTGTAAAATATGGAGTGGCCAGGAGATGGTGAGCGAGAAATATTAACTGTGTGCTTCACAACATGGCTGTCTGAAGGGATAAGACTATTAAGTCCAGGATCTAAAATTACCTAGCTGTAGTGCTGGGAACAACATATATCTCAAATTCCTTTTATTTATATTCTCTAACTTATAACTTTACCTCCTGAGAATAATTAGTTGCTCCAATTAAGCAAGGGCTAATTTGTGCATGGAAAGTGATTTCTGCACACAGATTTCCTGGGCTGCATGCCTAAGACACGAGGTGAAATTTCCGGAAGTTGAGCTTCTGGGGATTATTCACTGTGAGAAGAACATAAGGCCACATGCCTGCTGTTGCACTTAAGGAGACCCTCATACCTCTGCTCCTCTTCCCTTCAAGAGCTGACACTATGGACCCTTCCTTTTGGTGAAAGTAAAGAAGATTTTATGAGTGCAGATCTGTGAATTGGGGCAATCCACATTGACCGTGGCACAATGACTTGGTTTTATTTTTCTTCTCTGCAGATTGTTCTGGGAAGTGGCAGGGAATTATATAAGAGTAACGGATAATCAATGTTTTCTAAAAAAAAATTATTCTCCAGGCCTTAAAGGAAGAAGTATACACTGGGGAACATTTGAATAAAGAGAACATGCATACAAAAAGCTATTTACTCCGCTGGTAATTTTCGGTATTCCCTTTGCTAATATTGCTGGCACTTGTGTTTGATCAAAAGCTTTATCCTCCACAATCCCATTTCCTTTCCCAGTCCTGTTCTGTAGTGAAGCCTTAATCCTATTTAGTGGGGAATTGTTTGGGGATTCAGGCACCAGCACTTGTGACATAGGAGGAGGAGGAAGTCAGGTTGGTTCCATTCCAAATGAGCAAATCTTGTGATTTTAAATTGCCATCTACAGTTGCGGTGATATGTGAGGTTCCTTCAGCAGAGTGATGGTGATGGCTTCTAGCAGACTTCACAGCCTGTCTGCCGCTTCTCCCTTAAATGCGCAAGCAATGGCTGTTTGATGAGAAATAAATTTGGTAGCCCATCACCTCAGTTTCCAGTTGCCACTGCATATTACAGTGATCTGGCTGGCATTAGGCAACACACTTGATGGCAAACCTGATCCAAGATGCTAAGAATTGAATACAATGTGAAATCTGATCACTGGAGAGTGGAGACAGGGAAAGGTCCCGTGAGGTCAGGATACAATTACACTGTGATGCACACATTTCCACTGCTGTCTTACCACCGTGTGGTTTCCTTTTTAAATGGAAGTGGGCTTCATACTCTGAGCATGATCCAGAAGCCAGTGCAGCCATAGCACTTGCATATAAAGCCAGTTTAATCCTGCTGGCTTCAGTGTGACTGACAGACCAATTTGTAATACTGCTGGAAGGAGCTACAGCACAGCTATCCACATAAGCACACAGTGATTCACAAGTTGATGTAGGTGTCACCATCTAACAACGCACTGTGTTATGCAGAAACATTTCACACAGAGACGCATTTTGCCCATTTACTGTTTTCTTAAGCTGGGGTCTGCTGGGAGTTACTATAGCTCCAAGCTGCAGTAAATCATCCAGGAGTAAGTACACCCTTCTTTTTGGTTTCACCTTTGTGAATCACACTTTTTATTTATTTATTAATTTACTGTACTTTTAAACCACCCAATAACCAAAGTTCTCTGGGTGGTGAACAATGCAATACATTTTATGGGTTTGCATTCCAAATATTCTATCTTCATGGATGTGGCTAGGAAAGACCACTCAGTCAGGCCATCTCCATAGCTATGCAATTCAAAAGCAAATCAGAACTCTCTGAAAGTTTGTTATAATACTGTATTTTCCCAAGTAACTAAAAACGTAAATTCCTATAAAAAGCTAGGAAACAAAGTTGGAAGGAAATTATAGATTTCATAGATTTCATAGATCTGATAGAGTTGGAAGGGGCCTACAAGGCCATTGAGTCCAACCCCCTGCTCAATGCAGGAAACTAGAGGAGGGATCTCCCATCCAAGTAATAACCAGGCCTGACCCTGCTTAGCTTTCCACGCTCAGACAAGCTGAACCAGCGTGAGCCACATGTAATCCATATTATGTTATTTTAAAATTTGCTCCAGTGTGCTTCCTTATGATGTGCTGGATTACAGCTATGAACTTCAAGCTATTTATGGCGGCTTTCCCCAACCTGCCACCCTCCAGATGTGATGGACTACAGCTCCTATCGCCCCCAGCCAGCATGGCCACTAGGCATGATGGGAGTTGTAGTCCAACACATCTGGAGGGCGCTCAGGTTGAGGAAGGCTGATCTATGGTGAAAAGCAATAACAAGAAAGCCCTCGTAAGAGATGCCTCATGAAATGGCTGGCTGCCTGTTTTTTCCAGCATTTCTCCCATCACAAGAAGAATAATTTATAAATCCTGAAAGAGGAAGTCTGGGTTTTTAGCCATGTACATGATGACACATCTCCAGCGCAATGTACATATCAGCTCAAAATGGCTTTGGAAAGTAGAAAGAATAGAGAGAGACAGGCAATAGCATTAGGGCGCTAAATGTACAGTGCTCTAAAATGTTCATGTGAGAAGCTGGGAAGAGATGCACACGGCCACCGTGCTGACCTTTCCGCAGGGATGTTGAAGAGTCCTTGGTCTCGAGTCACGAGTCGAGTCACGAGTCTTTGGACCCGAGTCTCGAGTCCGAGTCCAAGTCCTTGGTCCAAAATGGTGACTCACGAGTCACGAGTCACTCCCAAAGCCGACTCCACGAGTCCCTATTAAAATCAATGGGATTTCCCCCCAACAAAATAAGGCTATTTCAGATGTGTGGCTTAAATAAATTCTAGGCACAAGTGTGCCTTTTTATTTCAAAACTCTGCAACTGATTTTGGAAAGAACAGACCAGGCAGACAAACCCAAAATAACCAGGCAGGCAGAGGAGGCAGGAAACCCCAAAGCAGGCAGGCAGAGGCCTTTGTCTTGGACAATGCAACTGTTGAACTGGTCAAGAAGAGAACAGGCAGGCAGAGGAGGCTGGGAACCCCAGACAGGCAGGCAGAGGCAGCCAAACCCAAAATGTCTGAAAGGTTGCATTTTAAAAAATGATTTTAAAAAATAAACTTGCTGTACTTTCTAAAACTTATCCATGTTGCATTTGAGGAACATGATTTTTTCTAAATGTTTGGCCCCCATTCTGGAACGGTGAGATCTCATCACAATTCCACCCTCACTGAACACCCGCTCCACCGGTGATGAACTTGCTGGAACCAGAAACACACTCAGAGCAGCCACACAGAGTAATCTCAGGTCCTTCTTCTGCCTCTCCCAAGTACGCGACACATCAATCAAAATAAATCTTGACACACTGTTGGGGCTGCGCTCCTGGTAGCCGTCCATAGTGGCCGAGCAGCGGCACACCTCGCTTCCATGCGCTCTTTGCTGGTGAACGCGCTCCTCTCCACTCCTTCTGGCACAGCCCAGGGATGTTGAGTCTTGAGTCCCGAGTTGAGTCTTGAGTCCCATTAAAAATATTGGGACTCGAGTCCGAGTCGAGTCAGAGGGGGGACTCAGTCCAACTCACGAGTCGAGTCCTCGAGTCCGAGTCCCCATCCCTGCCTTTCTGGATGATCTCCCTTAGTTTAGGCTTAAATCATATATGCAAGCAGCATAAGTTATAGCACAGCAGGCAAGGTGATAATCTCTAACCTCTTGCTATCACACAGAATAATTTCACTCAGGTGCTTCTGTATTCAATACAAAAAAAAAGATAAGGGGAGAGAAAGAGAATAAAGGCTATTCTCTCCCTACACCCCTGCCCCTTTACAGCAGTCACAGAGGAGTTCTGCATTTTAACAGAACAGTAGCTCTGGGGAAGGTGATGTTTAACACTCTCTTACAGCACACAGTTTCCCCCCAGTCTTAATCCCCCACACCACCAAAGCTGTGATTAGCCTTGCTGGGAGGGAGCGGGGGGGGGGGGGAGGCAGGCACATACAGGTAACTGTTTCCCCCCTAGCAGGGCTAACAGCAGCTTGGGGCTGTGATTTAGACATGGAAAACAGCATTGTGGGGGGGACAGTGGGAAAGGGTTAAGCACTCCCTATGCTAGCACCACTGCTCTGATCAAAACCTGAGCTCCTCCACAGCTGCGTTAGAAGTGGGGAAGACAAAGTGGCTCACGCTGGCTCAGCTTGTCTGAGCATGGAAAGCTAAGCAGGGTAAGGCCTGGTTATTACTTGGATGGGAGACCCCTCCTCTAGTTTCCTGCATTGAGCAGGGGGTTGGACTCGATGGCCTAGTAGGTCCCTTCCAACTCTATGATCTATGAAATCTATGAATAAGATCTCCCACATCACATCTGCTTTGACCTTCATTACCTTCCCAAAGGGAGGGCTGCCTGTAGCTCTTCTGCCCCTCTTCTACTCATTCCCCACTCGGGGTTGGAAATGTCAGGCCCTGCCCCTCTTTGTACCTTGCAGGTGCCCCTCTGATGGGGAAATGAAAAGGGTGCCTTCGAGGCAAGACATGGCTGCTCACCTCGCTCTCCCAATCTGGTGCAGGGAGTGGTGGGGCCAGGAAACCCTAGGGCACGGGCTGGATGCAGCCTATGGCTACCTGTGGGCCATCCCTTCCCTGGAGCAAAACAACATTTGAGTCTTCCTCCCATTAACAACATTCGGGTTCTCTTTTGTGCCAAGGTTCACAGAAGATCTATTCTCAGTACCAGCCAGGCTTGAGTCCTGACTGATGTGAAGCAATGATTTTAAAAAATGTGGCTGGTTCCGAGCATAAGGATATCTCCCCCATTGCTGCTGCCACCACTAACAATGAACCAGGAAAACCGCATGCAACTCCCAGGACTACACCTTTCTACAGTGTGGATTACTCAGTGCAACTGCGATATATGTGCCCCTCTTTGCCATGGAGATAGTGGTAGCAGGTGTTTCTTAAATCCCAGAATTAACAGCCCAGTTCTTTCCATGTGTTTTTATTGTAGTGGGATCAGAGGGACAGGATCCAAAAGCCATCAGTGTGCCTGGGATCAAGTCCTGACACTAGTGCACCAGTTGTGACCTTGTACCACCATCTGGGCTCCCTCACTCAATTTTGTGAGCTGCTGTATTCGCCAAACTCAGCGATGATGGCTTATAACTAACTACTGTGTACACTTCATTTACCGCTATAGGCCGGCTTGATGTGGTTCAGTCTGTCCTCTGTGCTGATTTGATTAGTCTAGCCAGCACAGAGGAAAGCATTACTGTGTTAGTCCAAGAAAATGAGTCAGACAAAGACAAGAAGTCTCTTAGACTCACCACTGCAGTTCTGGCTGATGAACAGCCTAATCACACTCATGTGATGCCTTTGTCTACTGGACACCAACATCAGATATGACCAACGTAATGTAGAAGCAGCTGTAGAGGAGGTTGACTCCAATGCCCTTGAATAGGCATCAGTGACTGTAAGGGCTGACACAGGTCGGTCTCTCTCCCCCTCTCTCTTTCAATGTGTAGTCTCTCATCTTCTAACATTCAAACTCAAAAATGCAGAGAAGTTAAAAGAGCTGCCATGCCCTTCTCGGAAGTCTATTATGAGAGCCATTTAAATCCATACAATTACTTTAATAAAATATACTAGGGTGTTCTAGAGATTAATGGTCTGAAAAACTATGATTTACAGGCGAGCCTTAAGCCAAGACTATTTTGCATTAGCAGAGGAATGGACTGAGGAAGTATCTGGCACCAACCTTTCACCAGAAGAGTAAGGGACTCTTGGCATTTCCCAAGAGAATCCCGGGAAAGAAAAAACTGCAGGAAATGACCCTGCATTAGGAGGTAGAAGAAAAAAAGCTGATACACCACAACTACCCTTCAAAACATGCCGATTACTAATTACAGATGTTGTCTTTATTTCTTAGATATGCATTAGAGTTCAGAGAGATGCATACATTTAAAAAATAAATAAATAAAGGCGAGCACCAAGAGTTTTAACGGCATCTCCGGACACCCTGGGCTCCCACCACGCACTGCACAAGTACTGACTCCTGTGTCACTAGAATCTAGGGCTGCCAGCTTTACCTGGCTGGGTTCATGTGCTTTTAACATCTGGATAGCAAGCAGGCAGACATTCAAGAGCTGAAGCTTTTCCAGACTTGAAAATGGTGTGATGGCAAACCAACAAACCCCACCTACTGAAATTCTGCTTATGGTGCAGGTGTTAATGAAAGACACAAGAGACCTGCCGGGAAAAAGAAGTTAGCCACTCTACTGGAACCAGTCAAGAATGCTCATGTTTGGCCCAATCCTGGATCTTTTGCCAACAGCTGGGCGTTAACTTGCATTCGGGCTCAAATCTGTTTTCAGTGGCTGAACTCCACCCGGGAACATCTGAAGAGACAAAAGTACTCGGACGCAGAATGTACTTCACTCCCCACTCACTCCCCAAGGGATTCTAGATCAAAGCACAGTGTTTCCAGACACCCTCAGCACCTGTTTTCTAGCAACTAAGCACAGGCTACTGCTTGGATTGCATCTCAGCTGGTGTCTCTGTTTAGGGATGGGAGAAGTAGATACTACTGCAAAGAGATGTTGGTTAAATCCAACATTCCAGGTCATCATAGAATCATAGAAAAGTTGAGTTGGAAGGGGCCTACAAGGCCATCGAGTCCAACCCCCTGCTCAATGCAGGAATCCAGGTCAAAGCATCCCTGACAGATGGCTGTCCAGCCGCACCTTGAATGCCTCCAGATTGGGAGAGCCCACCACCTCCCTAGGTAGTTGGTTTCATTGTCTTATTGCTCTGACAGTCAGGAATTTTTTTCTGATGTTTAGGTGGAATCTAGGTTCCTGTAACTTGAGCCCATTATTCCATGTCCTGCAAACTGGGATGATCGAGAAGAGATCCTGGCCCTCCTCTGTGTGACAACCCTTCAAGTACTGGAAGAGTGCGATCATATCTCCCCTCAGTCTCCTCTTCTGAAGGCTAAACATGCCCAGTTCTTTCAGTCTCTCCTCATAGGGCCTTGTTTCCAGTCCCTTTATCATCCTTGTTGCCCTCCTCTGAACCCTCTCCAGTTTGTCTACGTCCTTCTTAAAGTGTGGTGCCCAGAACTGGACACAGTACTCAAGATGAGGCCTAACCAGTGCCGAGTAAAGGGGAATTATCACTTCACGTGATTTGGAAGCTATACTTCTATTAATGCAGCCCAAAATAGCATTTGCCTTCTTTGCAGCCACATCGCATTGCTGGCTCATATTCAGTTTGTGATCTACCACAATTCCAAGATCCTTCTCACTTGTAGTATTGTTGAGCCAAGTGTCCCTCATTCTGTAACTCTGCATTTGGTTTCCTTTCCCTAGGTGCAGCACTTGGCATTTATCCCTATTCAATTTCATTCTGTTGTTTTCGGCCCAGCGCTCCAGCCTATCGAGATCTCTTTGAATTTTGTTTCTGTCTTCCAGAGTATTAGCTGTTCCACCCAACTTTGTGTCATCTGCAAATTTGATAAGCATTCCCTGCACCTCCTCATCCAAGTCATTAATAAAAATGTTGAAGAGCACTGGGCCCAGGACTGAGCCCTGTGGTAGCCCGCTCATTACCTCTCCCCAGTTTGAGAAGGAACCATTGATAAGCACTCTTTGAGTCCAATTCTGTAGCCAACTGTAGATCCACCTGATAGTTGTTCCATCTAGCCCACTTTTAGCTAGCTTGCTAATCAGGATATCATGAGGCACTTTGTCGAAAGCTTTGCTGAAGTCC
The DNA here is from genome assembly GCA_021292165.1 of Shinisaurus crocodilurus. Lineage (NCBI taxonomy): Eukaryota > Metazoa > Chordata > Lepidosauria > Squamata > Shinisauridae > Shinisaurus > Shinisaurus crocodilurus. The sequence continues at coordinate 126,694,182 of CM037876.1, forward strand.
AGATATATTATGTCCACTGCATTCCCATAGTCCACAAGGGAAATTACCCGATCAAAAAATGAGATCAGATTAGTCTGGCAGGATTTGTTCTTGACAAATCCATGCTGGCTTCTAGTAATCACTGCATTGTTTTCAAGGTGCTTGCAGACTGACTTTTTTATAATCTGTTCCAAAATTTTCCCAGGGATTGATGTCAGACTGACTGGCCTATAGTTCCCAGGTTCCTCCTTCAAACATTGTGAAGGTCATATAGAAGCCCACCTGGTGCGTACACATCACCCACACACACCAGGTGGGCTGGGTGACAATCCACACACCCCTATTGGTGTGAAGTGGGGTACAGTAGGGTGTTATGGATAAGGGCTATGGGGGCCAGGAAACAGCAGAAGATGGACAGATGGACCAAAGTAGTCAAAGGCTGATAAGCAGGGGAAGGAAGGATGGAAAAAGCAAGGGGAGGTGGAAAGGAGAGGCGGGCCAAGGAAGTGGAGGTTGGATTCCATGGGATGAGTGGGAATCACTGAGAAAATCTTTGGTTACAAGCTGTTGTGGCTGTAACCGACTTATACATCATGTGTATATCCAGGAACAATTATTCTAAACTGTGTATAGAACCCATGAAGAATGATGCAAAACAGACAGTGCGTGTTGTATACAGTTGTATAGAGTTGAAGTTTATATATAGATATATCACTGTTACATATATAAAACGTATAACTTATCAGTTTTGGGGTGTGGTGGGACCATGGTGCAATCCCCATACCCTTTCCTGCATGCTGCAGTCCCAATCCTGCTCCCCCACCCTGCGACTGATATTTAACAGAAAACGCGCACGTTCAAATGCTTGCACTCATTTAGCGTCATGTCCAGTTTGGCCTACATGGGGTCTTGCAAGCCCTGTGACTATTATTTGCATGTGGTGGTGGGTGTATAGAGAAGTCACATCTACAAATGTCATCTTCAGATTGGTGTGAGATGTTCCCTGCTTTGAATGGATGGGAAATGGGTTGCTACATCCCACAAGATAAGCACAGAGCCTACCATTTATTTACTTCAGAGCAATCTTATCAGTATCAATGACAACTGGGATCTTTTTTATTCATCTGCATCCCACCTTTCTTCCAAGAAGCTCAAGCATACTTTTGGGGTTATCCCACCTTACCCTCACAAAAAAACAACCAGTGAGTAGAGACAGCTCAGCATGTTTTGTTGCCTGAGAGAGAACATCCAAAAGGTGCCCCTCCTCCCAGTAAAAATATAAATATATAATATTTAACATTAAATAACGTACAATATTCTGCAATTTAAGCAGCTGCCTGAAGAAAGCCACCTCACATCCGTCTAATCATAGGCCTGTCTGTGAGGCAGGTTAGGCTACCTGAGGCAGGGGAGTACACATTAGCCTTCACCCCCCCCCCCAGTGCGTCATGCCCCAGCCTCATTGCCACCATCTGCCCTCTGAGGGTGGGTGAGCTCTCTGAAGAGTGGGTACCAGCAATCTCCTGGGACACCCCTCCCTCACTGACTGGCTTTGAGGAAAGACCCCTTTGGAACCAACCATTTGGGCCTGGCTGGCTCTCTCAAGAGCCATGCCAGCCGCTTTCTCTGGCCAACATGGCTCTTCAGAGAGCCCGTCTGCCCTCTGGCTCAGAACTAGTCAGAGGGAAGGTGCCTGCTCCGGAAAGCACGGCTGGCCGCTTTCCTGCTATGGCCGGCGTTTGCTACAGCGGGCTGGTGGGACTCTCCAGAGCACCCACTATAGTGCTACCTCGCTGGAGCAAGGTGGCAGGGGGGTGGGGTCTTGGCGGTGGAAGCATGCAATTTGCTGCTCCTTCCGCTCCACTGCCTGAGGTGGGGCATTCACCCTGCCTCATGGGAGGGCTGGCCCTGGACAGCGGGTGACTATCCCAGGTCTGGAGCTCAGTGGTAGAGTACCTGCTTTGCATACAAAAAGTGCCAGGTTTAGTCCCAGCATCTCCCGGTAGGAGTAGGAAAGGATCCTGCCTGAACCCCTGGAGAGCCATTGCTACCAGTCAGAGTAGAGAATACTGAGCTAGATGGACCAATGGACTGACTCTGTATAAAGCAGCTTCTTAATTCCTATGTCTACTGTGTACTTCATGGCAAATTTGGTCCCCCGGTCTATATCTGATGCTATCCACTAGTACTTGCTGCCTCTCTGAATGTCTGGGCTGGATTGCAACTGCACACGTATTGTGTAATGCTACTGCTGCACAGGCATCGCACTTCAGTGCTTAAATATCCAGATCGATGACAAGCAGCTTCCCCCACCCTAAAAACAACAACTCTGAACTCCTTTTAGTTTACATAAAGACAAAAAACTCTGCCAAATTGAAATGTTTAAATCAAAACCCTGCAAAGCTGAAATTTTTTGGACAGAGCTTCACACAAAAAACCCAAAGCTTTTGGTATCAGCCTGACAACCCCTGGGCTGCTTACACAACCGCACAATGGCTGTGTTGCATATAGGCCTGTGGCTCACGCTGGCTCAGCTTGTCTGAGCGTGGAAAGCTAAGCAGGGTCAGGCCTGGTTATTACTTGGATGGGAGACCCCTCCTCTAGTTTCCTGCATTGAGCAGGGGGTTGGACTCGATAGCCTTGTAGGCTCCTTCCAACTCTACTGATCTATGAATCTATGAAAAAGGACTTCCACACCGGACTTTAAGATTTAAGTCAGGCTGATTTTCTGATTATAAAGCACTTGAGCTTCGGACCATCGAGTGGCACCCACTCGCACAGGAGTTAACTGTGGGCTATGCAGAAGGACTGCAAATTGCAAATGAAAAAAATAAAGAGACCTTGCTTCATGGGTTGCTGCCTTATAACAGCTCGGACCATCTCTCCAGCTAGACCAGTAAATGTCTACTCCGAGTGGGAGCCGTTCTCCAGGTTCTTAGGCAGGGAAGGGTCTTTTCCACCCCCTGCTACCTGGAATCCTCTTAACTGGAGATGGTAGGGATTGAACCCAGAACTTTCTCCATGGCAAGCATGTGCTCTACAGCTGAGCTGTGGCCCCCATTCCCAGCTTCTCTGTTATGGGAAACTGCCAGAACAATTCCACTAAACAGTCATACTTGAACCCCGCCCCCAAACAGACCCCCCCTCCAACACCCCCCCCCAAAACACACACCACACAGAGTGCCTCCAAACACCTAAGGAGTGTTATGGGTTTTTTATAGTTGAGGATTAAAAGTATCCCTTGCTCGAATCAGCTGCTTAATGTTAATGCACAATTTACAGTGGCCAAATTTTTTTTATTTATTTAATACATTTTTATACCGCCCAATAGCCGAAGCTCTCTGGGCAGTTTACAATGCACACTTGCATTACAAATGCCCTCCCTCTGCTTTTTCTTCCATACAGACAACAACATAAAGAGTGTAAGTCAGGCCGATTAAATGACCTCAGACCACCGTGAGTGAGAATGTGTTTTATTTAGCTACTTGTTCATTCTGTTTTACATTCAAAGCAAAACCTAGCATGTAGCACTAGAGCTGCTCCGTGCGCAACATTTTCAGTGTATGCCTGCATTCTGAATGATGGGAAAAAAGAAACGTTGGGTGTTTTCAGACATGTGTTTGGCACCACAGGAGATTCCTGATTGGTCGAGACTCCCTGTAGTGTGTTCCCGGCACTGTATGCTGTCTTTTCAACAGCTTCTCCCGCCTCCCTTCCCCTTGGATCCCACGTCCCACTCTCCTTTCCCACCTGCTTGGGCAAGGATTCTCATTTGCCTCATGGCAGGCAGGTGGGCGGCAGATTTGCCAAGGAGCAGGGCAGGCACTGTGGCGGCATCCATCCTCTTTTATATCTGTGATGCGATTGAACAGACAGGATCCAATCCAGCATCCCTATTTTAGGAAAGCACGTTTGCCTCTTAACATGTGAACTCTGTAGCACAGCAGTAGGCAACCTGGGGGCCTCCAATGTTTTGGACTACAACTTCCATAAGCCCAGGCAGCATGGCCAATGCTTGTAGTTTTGGAGTTGTCGTCCAAAACATGTGGCAGGCATCAGGTTGCCTACCCCTGCTGTAGCAACTTACAGGTTATGAGCCTGACCAGTGAGCCATCCAGGCCAGTATCTTGTCTCCTAAGTCCTTAAACCCAGACACCTCCAGATGTTCGGCCAGCACGAGAGATTAAATAGAGGAGTCCCTCGTCTCTTTATATAGAGGCTGCAGTTGCTAGAAGGATTAAGAATACCTGTGGCATTAAAGCAGATGCTCTGAGAGAAACCGAACAATTTCATCAGCATCAGTTGCTGATATTCTTATGTTCCAGGAATTTTTCTAGCCCAGCTTTGAAATCTTTTTCTTTTTTTCTTTTTTGGCCATCCAGTGGCAGAGACGAGCATCTGCCTCCGAGGTTAATCCTGTGCAGTGTGAAAAACACGGCCTGGTCTTGTTTTTTTAAGGGCACAATTCTATGGCTGCTAGACAGAGTCTAGTCAGCATAGGAAAATTTGGAGTCCCAGCTCTGACCTGGGAAACTTGCTCCAAGGTTGGAGCTGGGACTTCGAATTCAGAGCACCCTCTCTCTATGCCCTTGCAGCTGGCGCAGAAAGAACCACCTCTGTGCTCCTCCTGACTTTGATAGGATGCCCATAACCCTCCAAGTTTGGAGGGTTGCAGGCAGCCACATTGGATCACGCTGCCCGTCTGCCATGTATTAATTTGATAGTGCATTCTACTACTCTGCCATTATGAAAAAGGGTACATACACTGTTTGCGCTTTGGAAAGCCACTCATTGTTATAAGTTAAACGCTGATCATCCAGTCTTACCTCCCTTAGCCATCTCTGTTCTAAGCTGAAGCCCTTCATCTTTTTATTCTATCCTCATATGGAAAGTGTTTTGCAGCCACAAGCGTTGCCATTTTAAAATTATAGCCGCTTGAAGTCTGACCCTAACAACCCGTTTGCCATTTTGACTTCTAACGCTTAGCCGTCAGATTTGCTCTAACTACCCACATTTGTTCCTCTGGGCTGTGTCTGTCTCCAGAGTAATCAATCAAGTTCTTTTGGTGAATCTGTCTAATGTGCCTGAAGACAGGAGAATCATGAAAATTGATATCTACTGTGAACATGACCATTTTTGTTCCCCCAGAACTGCTTTATCCAGATTAAGACAATACTAAAGCTGAAAGCTAATTGCTCTGATGAACTGATATGGTTCACTAAACATGGAGGGGGGAAATGTGGATTTTTAAGAAGAATTTAACCTTTGCAGAAAGCTGCTAAATGTTGAAGAATTGTTATGAATTGATTCAGGCAATGTCTTCAAGATAACTTTCTAAACAATTATCATTTGCCAATGGTGGGATACATCTCAGCAGTAGCCTTCCCAAACTGCTGGTTGTGCAGCTTAGTGCTAAACCAGGAAGTGTGGGACAAAGAGCCTGTAAAAAATGGGGTGCAGAATTGTGCAACAATCTTTTTGCTAATCCTTGGCTTGGGCTGCGTCACTTGGGCTCGGTCCTGCAAATGCCTCCCAGCTGCTATGCAGACCCCAACCCTCTGCAGCTTACAGGTGGAGAGTGTGCGGAATCAGCGTATCTAACAACACACCCGCCACGCAAACCTGCTTCAATTTGGAAGCAGCCGTCTTACGCTGAGAACTTTGTTGCCCTTGCTAAAAATCTTTGAAGTGCCACATGCTTTGAAACAAGTATGTTTCTATGAACTGATTGCCTTATTAATAAGCAAATGAAACTTTTAATCAATTCACAACCCTCGACAAATAGCATATCATTTTGGATATTGCACTAAGGTAAACATCATGTCCTGCTGAGCATGGAGTCAAATGGCGGAATGGTACACCTGAAGGTGATCTATTCCAGCCTCCTTCCCTAAAAGAGGGATCCATCACACATTCACTAGAAACGTGCAAACTCCTCTGAGACATTTAACTACTCTAACTGTATCCCTCTGGGTTTCCTTTGAAATTCCTCCGCTGTTTTGCCTGATGAGGAACCCCCAGATTCACTTCAAATTTCACTCCAGGTGTAATTTCGATGACAAATGTATCATTAAGCCACATTTGTCACCAAGTGTCAGCCCTTTCCAATTAACTCACATTAATGCAAGGAATAGTTTCTTAACACAGAAATGGCACCCCATTTCTCTATGTACATTTATTTGGTTCTGTGCAAATTTGAAGCGGCCGAATGCCTAACATTGAGGCTAAGCTATTTCTCTCTTTCAAAAACATCTGATGAGCAAACTGGCCAGATACCCACCCTAATTAACAAAGGTTTTCCAAATGTGCTTTTTGAATGGCAGCTTCTTGCCTTGTTTTGCTATAGCAGAGCTATCCTGAATCCTTTGGGACATTTTGAAATGATGTGTCTCATCTCCTGGGTATGTCCTCCTGAGAAATCTGGTATAATCACAATCAGCAACTGAACACTTAGGAAAATCCCCAGTGAATCATAGGAGTTGTTTCAGCTGATCAAGACATTGAGTTTCTAACAAGCAATGACAGAAAGGAAAAACTGGGATAAAAGCTATCATTAAAGCTGTATCCTATGCAGGAATGGTGCTTGATCTCTTGTCTGAGATTAAATCAGCAGAATACAATTAATACACCATTATTAACAAAGGAAAGCCTTCCTCACCTCCCCTGCTCCAGTTGTGTGGAAACTGGATATGATTACTCATTCGTAGGGGAAAGACACTCTGTGCATGGTCAGCGCAGCTCTTCTTCCCTACTCATGTCATTTCAGGCACACAACACTGAAAATCAGGATCCGGGGACTGGGCTTCAGCAGTCCAGGCTCAAATGAAGTCCCGCATTAATAAAAGAAGCAGCTGAGAATCCACCCCCTTGTCCATTTGGGTTTCCTCCTCCTAAGGTTCCTACAATAATCCCATCAATTCTCTGTGCCAAAATGTATCATGGGAGGGATTTGAGGCTTCCTTACAGCTTTTCCAGCTTTTACCAAAATTCTGGCAGGAGTTGACAGCGCAGAAAATGTTGACGTTCTCCAAATCTACCAGTCATAACTTTTTTCTCTCTTGCCCTCACTTAGTACACTGCGCTGGACCTCAGATTGCCTAACAAAGGAACTCTTATCTGCCACAGATCCTCACATCAGGGCCAGTTTGTAACTATGTGAGTGGACTAGGGGCATGAGCAGTATAACTTATAAGGAGAGAAGTGGCGCCATACTGCAGATAAACTTCCATGAGCAAGATTTGCGCTATAACAGAGAATCCCTACACATAGAGGTTGATCCGCAGTATTCTGTGTGCTCCCTCCTCATATGATCCGTTGCTCACATGATTAGACCACTCTTGTGAGTCATTAAAAGCCAGGCAGGTTATGTATGAATCAGCCCTTAGGTCAGTGATGGCGAACCTAAGGCACGGGTGCCACAGCTGGCACGCAGGGACCTCTCTGTGGGCACTCGAGCCATTGGTCACCAGATCGTGAAAAGACTGTCCCCTTCTGCAAAACACTAATGATCTTGTTCTTTCTCACAGTGTGGAACAGAATGATTTTATTCTAGAATTCCTGTTACAGAATTCTTTTCTACATTGTTATCACAATTAATTTTGAAGAATGATGCACAGAGCATGGCTTGGATGTAAAGCCCTAACAGTTGACCTGAGTGCTGCATGTGTTGCTCTCAAACTAACGGAGTATGAGCCAAGATTTGACAAATTATCAGCATGCATGCAATAGCAAAAACCACATTAATTGTGCAAAAACATGCCCAATGCAAACTTTTACCTAATGCAGTGTTTGCAGTCCAAGACATAAAGTGTTTAAAATGTGTTAAGCACATTTAGTTTTCTTGTTTATCTTGCTCATCCTAGTACAGGTTGACTTTTACTTTTACTAATCCGACCCCTGTAGAAGCAGGGAAAGGACCCGGGGTAAAGCTTGCCCCATACAATTTCAGTCTGGCATATAACCATATTACAAGTTGAGAATCCCTTCTCCAAAAATACATGTGCCTAATTATTTAAAAAGTTTGTATAAATTCCATTCAGGCTATGTGTACAATGTAGTACTATAATAATTTTTTGAGTTGATTTTTTTCCAACAAAAAACTGTTTGTTTCATTGAAAGCTCTGTTATTGTGTTTTTCTTTTAAGACATAAGATGTTAATTAGTTCGAACAACTGTATGAGTTGCTTTTCTAAAACTAAAACCTCGGTATTCAGGTTTAATTGCAGTGTTGGCACTTTGAAATAAATAAGTTGGTTTTGTGTCACAGTTTGGGCACTCGGGCTCAAAAAGGTTCGCCATCACTGCCTTAGGTGGAGGATATGTAAGGCGCCAGAGGATCAGCAGAGGTTAGACACAGGAAACACAACTCCATATTGCTCTTAGCTCTGCCAGCGTGAGGTTGCTGTTCTTAATGAAGTCAGTGGGGTGAGCTTAGAAAGCAGCTCCTCCTTCTTTTTATTATTAAGCTATGAGCTGCACACTCAAGATCGATTCATGTGGGTCACCTATCCCTTCATCTACTTGAGTCACTCTCTGTATGCACAATCAGAACAGATTCAATATACAATATATGTTCAATGTTCAACCATATATATCCAAAGAATCCAGTCTTTCAAATTATGGGCAATGGGTGATGTGCGAGTCACTAGTCTATGGTAGTGAGCATGGAATCAGGGGGTGTTGGGTTTTTTTTTCTGTGATAAAATTTACCTTGAGCCAAAGTGTGTGATCTTATACATACAATGGTAAAATCCAGCCCATCCCTCTCCCACACTTCAAATCACTGGCTTAATGTATTAAGATTTAAGCCTCAAATCTCCAAAGCGGAGGTCATCGAAGTGTGTAATGTCAAGTCTTTCTGGAGAGATAGGAGCGCTGTAATCTTCCATACTTCCCCACCTGTGTGACAGAAATCCATAGGCACAACACTGCAGTGATCGTTAGTCATCTTATCTGGTCTCCTGCCTTGCATTTCTATGCTGTCACTTCTTGTTCCGTAATAACTTCAGCCACATTTGTGACAATGCAGGAAGCCTGAGGAGCTGCAGTTTCACCCAACCGGTCTCCATAACTCGTGACCATTCCTCTGCCTCCTGCCCCTCCCCTCAGCTCCCTCTCCTCGGGGCCTCTCACACTGATGGGGCCCAACTCTCCAGGAGGGGGGGGAGACAGATTCCCTAGAACAGGGGTGGGGAACCTGCAGTCCTCCAGATATTGTTGGACTCCAACTCCCATCAGCCCCACCCATCATGTAGCCAGCAACATCTGGAGGGCACCAGGTCTCCCACGCTTGCCCTGGATAATTATATATATACACACACACACACATTTGGAAATACAGTTTGTTCAGATACACTGTTCTTGGGATCCAAAAGGGAGAAGAAAAAACAGACCTATGTATAAAAATATCATCATTTTATTACATTCCACACAATACATTGTCAAGAATTTCAAAATTCCACAAGATATTTTCACACACAGGCAACTGGGTGATGCTGACGATGTCACAGCTGTCAAGGGAGGGGGTGAACGGTGGCAGTAAAAATCAGGGGCGGGCAGGGCAGTCTTTGGCGAATTTTTAAAAATGGGGTATCTCAATCACGTTAAACACAGCCAGATAGAGCATATTTGACCCAGTGTGAAATCTGGAATACTGCTGGATGTATTTACACTTGACTGCTGTTAGGGGCAGGATCAAGAAAATCAGTGGGACAGAACAGTCAAGTTCACCATTACCTGTCATTATTTCACTTAGAGGATTTCCTATCATGAGTACCAGTGCTACAGAAATCACGGTACTTGCTAACATATCATTTCCACATTGGAAGAAGTTTTCCTGGGACCTGCAAAGCTAACAAAACACACCTTAAGAGGTGACTTCCTGATGATCTCCTGACCTAAGATCAGAGGCCCTCCTTGAAGAGGAATGTCTACCCCCCTCCCCACTTTGTGATATGAGATGCATGATCGCTGTGCTCTCACATATCCCTTCTTTCTAGATGTAGTTTATCAGCACACACAATCTTTTTTCCCATATATACTCTGGGGTTTAAAAAAAACCCAGTTTCTCTACTAATCAGCACTGTGTGGCATTAACCCAGCTAAGCAAGCATCTCGGCAGAGTAAATTTGCTACATGCACTAGAGCATGCTACCTGAACAACATAGGGTGGAAGGATGTGACATACATCCCTAAATAAAGTGTTCCTTTGGGGAACTGGCAAAGAATCTCCAGTCTCTTTCATGGCCCATGCCAACCCTGTGTATACATGAGATTCAGTCCACTGGGAATTTCCCCCACACAATTTAATCAATGGGAGTTGCTCAAGGGGGCACCAATGTTTCAGCACAAGTCCCATTGATTTTAGTAGGGCTTGCACAAAGGATGCCCCCCACGGAATGCACCCATGGCCTGCACCCCCAGCACAACAATTCTACTGCTCTAACGCTGCAATCCTATACACTCTTACCTGGGAGGAAGTCCCACTGAACTCAATGGGACTTACTTCCACGTAGAAGTGTATAGGTTTGTACTGTAAGTTTCTGTTTTCACGAGGAAAAGGGGGTGGATAGAAATTTTAAGAAGCATATAACAACTAGCCATTACTGGATTATTATTTTTTTAAAAAGCAAACAACTCTGGAAAATTGTGTTCAGCAGAGGTATTTTTGCCTGAAAATATATCAGATTGAACAATTCCAACCACCTTTGTGTGTTATCACTTGTTAATCTATATAAGGCATTTCCATTGCATTATTTCAGAGCAAATCAATAGATAGAGGCTTATCTCGGACTCCATTATGCCTCCTTCGTTAAAAGATGCAGAGATATCTGGATTTTAGCAGGCCCTATTCTTAGGGTTCTGGTTGACAGATGTCATTACCAACATCTTAAGAAGCAACATGACCGCAAACGTTAACTGGGTCAGTTAGCCATTTATGTGAACTTGGAGAGAGAAAACAGAGGGGAAACCATTCTTTGTCTTTTGTAAATTACTAGTAAAAATACAAGGCAGAAATTTCCTTACTCTCACAAAAAAGAAAAGAAAGCATCGCTAAGAGTGAGGTTTACTAATCAAAATAAATAAACCTCAGATTTATGACCTACAGCATTTTCCAAAACCTCAGATGTACTGATGTCTATGCATGACTCTAAGGCTGGGTTTAACAGATAAACTGAACATTCATTATGAGCTTCTCTTGTATAAGGCAACTTGAAAAAGATTTGTTTTGTTGAGGGATTAATTCCACTACCAAAACGATGGCTATGTTTCGTGATGTCTGGGAAAAAAACACTATAAGATCTTAGATCTGATAATCTCCAATCCTTTCTTGATTCTTCCCATCATCCACTGTGGCTTTTTTTTTTTGCTTGCCATTTTTAATTTTCCTTTGGCACAGCCTTTCCTTTTTTCACCAGTCTGAACCTGCTGACTTTCTTAAGGATATCTAACATAAACCCAGCCAGAGCTAGATAAGGCAACAAAAAGCATCGTTCACTTCTCCAAGTAAACAAATCAGTGTATCCATCATTAAAAAGGTATTCCGGGCCTTCCACGAGGCAGGGCAGGAAAAAGCACTCCCTGTAAAAGTCTTAGCGGTACAAGCAAGTCCCAAAGGACCTTTCCAAATAGCCATCCAGCCGATATCACACACACATGCACACTTACATACATATAGATATAGATATAGATATACAAGCACACACACCTATACTCTTGCATACCCCTCCTGACTTGCTATTGAGTTTCCTTGCAAGTTGTCTACTGGGAAAAACCAAAATCAAGTCTTTGAAAAATAAAAATAAAGGAGCATTCACTTTCAAAGAGACAGGGGGAGGTAAGTCTCTTCTCACGATCCAAGATGCAGCATTATAGTTAAGAGTTTGTAAAAGAACCAAGGGGTGGGGAAAGAGATGTCTTGAGTTCACATATATGCTGGGTAAGGAGAAAAGTGCAAAATTGAGGCAACATATTTGAAGTCTTAATTTTTTGTTTTTATTGTGTTCCTGTTCCACTCTCAGCAATGCGAGCTGCGGTCTTGCTCTAGTTTTATTGTTAAGGTTGGCTCCACAGCCAAAGGGGCCCCGTTGGCATAGTGGGAGGTTTTGTAGGTGATGGAGTGATCACTCTTCTTGGCCGCATAGCGGAACCGGTGGTAGTGGAGCACAAGGGCCAGCGCGACGGAGACCAGAACCAGAACAGCACCTCCGGCGGCCATAACGTAATACCAGTAGGCTGGGATGGGCTGCACTGACACCGTGTCCACTGTGGGCTCGCTCCCTGGTAGAAGGGTGCCCCCTGGGGGAGAGACAGAAGAATGTTGCTAGATGGGATGCATGCAGGCTAATAAAATAAAGACACACACGCGCACACACACACATTCATTTAAGGGTTTTGAGCAGCTTAAACAAGGTGAGCTTTCCCTTTGGTGGAAACATAATTTGGACTTTTGACAAGCAGGCAAATTAAAGCATTTCATTAATTAGGTGGGGGGGAGAGGATGTAAATTTGTTAATAGCCATTATACTTAGTAGGAACAGCCCCCCCACTACCCCCCTCCTCCAATCAGCCCAGTCTTATTCCAACATGGCACTTGTTTGTCAAGCAATGACAAAACACATCACATTTTTAAACAAGTGACAAGAGTTTAATTGCAAAGTACGAAGTAGGTTGTGACAGGATCACAGGAAAGATACTTGAGGGGGGAAAACATGCTTCATTCTCATGGGAAAAGAAGGTGGAGAAGAATCTGGGGGCAAAACTCTGCTCTTCCACAGGCCATCATGCACTGAGACCTAGAGATTTTCAAACTGTCTCCCCCCCCCCCCCCAACTCTGATCTTCTGAACAAAACAGGAAACTGGAGCTTCCCTCCCATGTTTCTGGTACGGTTTTCCAAATCACAGCTAAACAAAAGGATTGACTTACAGTGCAGTCCTATGCATATTTACTCAGAAGTAAGCCCCATTGTGTTCAATGTGGTTTACTCCCTAGTAAGTGTATGTAGGAGTGGAACTGAAGTGTATTTCATAGTAACGGTAACTTCATGACTAATACTGACTGCAAACTACAAATTCAGTCTTCTGTAACTGTCTTGGAACCCCTATATTTCCCATGTTCCAATTTTCCCAGAATATTTAAGCAACCCCTCCCCTCAATTGCCCTGAACTATAGACATACACTAGAGCTGTCGATCAATTAAAGCACTTGCAGGCTGCAATCTTATACCTGGGAGTAAGCCCCAATGAGCTCAATGGGACTTACTTCTGAGTAGACATGTATGAGATTACACTGTGATCATTAATCATCTGCTATTTAACATACTAATCAATTAAACTTAACTACATGTACATATCAGCAACATCTCTATTTCAATGCCTTTGTGAAGCACTGCAGAGTTTGTAAGTAAAACTTACAGTGTAATAAAAGAAAGCTAGCACTTGTTAAAAGGAAAACCCGTCTATAATATTTCTTTATTTTTGATTTCCTATGGCAAAAACACACCAGTCTAAAAAAAGAAAACAGGTATGATTAAACCCCTCTCCTATTAATCAACTAAAGCTTTAGTTGATTAATATATTAGTTAAACCAATTACAACTTAAAGCTCTAATTTATGCCCATCTTTATCAGAAAGGCTAGATCAGGACTCTTCTGTATGCATCCTGTGTGCACATCTGTAAACAATTCTTCTGGCCAGTCCCCAACACACCCAGATCTTTCTGCTCACATTTTGCATGAGCACCCCCTTCCTTCCCTTCAAAAGCAGAGTGGTATTCATTCTTCTCACACATAAGACCATGCAGTCCTCCCAAACTTGGCACTGGGAAACAAATCATCATAAATAACTCAGCAGACAATCTAGGAAATTTATTCCCTCTTTGGCTACTTGGTGGCAGGGTGTTTCAGAGACAATTCCCCAAATGAGATGCTCTGGCCCTGATTTCTCCCCCTCTTCCTGTTTTGCAGTTTGGTCTTTGATAGGCAGGACTTGGCCCCGCACAGCAGGAGCCTACAGGAGGTTCTCTTAGGTGTGTTGTAAAAGGTTTGTGTGACAAGCTAGTCGAAACCTGAGCAAGGTGGCTCAGATGTAACACCAACCATAGTTTAGCATTACATGAACGAGCATTCAGGAGACTTTGGCTTTAGCATTCCTTCCTCCTCTGCCTCCAGTCTTGGTTTGAGGCAAATCGTGGTTTGCAATTTTGCCCAAACTCGCAAAGTATGGCTTGCACTTGCCCTGCAAACTCCGGTTTCCAAGGCAAGTGCAAATTCTAGATTGTCAGTTTGGAAAAACAGTAAACTATGCATTTCTACAAACCAGGAAAGGACACAGAATAGCATATTGCCAAACTGGGTGGGGTGGGGAGGTGGGCCAAGCAGGAGGGGGAGTGAGCTCCTGCTTATTCATGTAACATGAATCCATGGTTTGCCATTATGCCTCCATGTGCGTGATAGATTTGTGGAGTGCATTATTATCCATGGCAGGGGAGGGCCACATCCCGGACCCCATTGGGGAAGGGTGCATCCTGGACCCCTGCCATGCTGCCAAATTTGCTGCTGAAATTTGGCAGTTCAGCCACTGTGGCAGCAAAAATTGAACAATTTTTCTTGAAAACAAGGAGTGTGGCGAGCCCAGTGGGGAGCACAGAAAAGGCCAGGGGTCTGTATGCATGTGTTGTCTTCCCTTCCCCTGATCTATGGCTGTGCCTGACCCAAGATGCATTTGAGGGCCTAATGAGATGTGAAGAGGGCAACATAATTTGCTTATTCACATATCAGCCCTGTAAAGCAGTGAAGGGGTGGGTGTCTAATTCTAACAACAAAAGGGCTGCCTGGGCAAGTGGAGTGGAACTCTCCACCTCTGCCACCTGCCTCAGGCTCTTTTCTCCAAGTCCAGCTTTGAGACCAGAAGTGAACCACACTGGGAAGAAAAGTGCCTAACCAAACATGGCTGCTCACATGACTCTAGGCTATTTTATAGGTTACCTTCTACCCAACATGCAAATATACTTGCAGACAGGGAAACATAACTAGCTGTATTAGTAGGAAGCCACATAAGTTTCATCCCATCTCCACCCACCCCATTCCCCATCACACCTGGCTATTGTTACGACGGTGGCGTGCACATGTCATGGCCGGGAACTGAGAAATGGCTTCTCTATTTGTGAACATATTCATTTAAGGAAAAGGCAAGATATATGAAGTTGAGATTATCTTAACAGGGTTATGAGGGTGGGTGGGTCACTCAGCAGCCAACACTCACCCATTCCACATGTATAATGTAGGGCATATGCAAAATCGATTGTTCCCTTAAATGGATAGTTCCTGGGTTTCTGCAAGCTGGTGTCCATTTGATATTCGACTCAGTGGTGGTACTACTGCTGCTTGGCAACTAAATCTGTGTGTGTTCCATACATGCTCAGAATAGTCCAAGGAGGAAACAAATTAGAGTGGGATATGCATGGCTCTAAACCAGGGCTCTCCAACCTTGGGTCCCCAGATGTTGCTGGACTACAGCTCCCAGAATCCTTTGCCATTAGCCATGCTGGCTGGGTATGCTGGGAGCTGTAGGCCCACAACATCTGGGGACCCAAGGTTGGAGAGCCCTGCTCTAAACCAAGCAGGAAACTTTTCCATAAACAACCCTATTGAAAACTCCTCTTATTAAGGCTGAAATCCCATGCACACTTACCTGGGAGTAAGCCCCATTGAACACAGTGGGGCTTACTTCTGAGTAAACTGCATAGGATTGTGTTGCAAGACACCAGCAAGTTACCTTCTTTGCATTCAGTGCTCTTTTTAATGTCATCAACCTATACAACCGGTTAGTTTATGGTTTAGTTGCCTCATAGGTATGGAAATGCTAGGGCCCAGAATGAGGTCTGAAATGACTTCCAGAGCACGAGCTTCTCCAGGAACAGAAAATCAGCAGCCACTCGGGCATTTGTAAGAGAGAAGCAAGAAAGATTCAATTTGTGGTACAAATGTACAATCCTTCCTCACGCACACAAGCCAGAAGCCACCATCACAGCCATCAGCAAGTGACCTCACATCCCCACTGAGAGGCCGTTTATTGGAGAGGGTAATGGAAAGGTGACCTTTCTTCTCACCCTCCACCAGAGACGACCCCTCAGTGGCAGAGTGGAATGACCCAGAGTGAGAACGTGCAGCAAAGCTTGCACAGAGCCTGTTCCAGACATAATTAGAGAGTCTTGAATGTTAAGACTCTCTGTAGCAGGTATCGGCTTGCAGGATCCTCTCCCCCACCAACCCAAAGAATGTTTAGGAGGACGAGGATGGGGGCGGGGATGGCTCTGTTGCTGCCAGTCTTCATTCTTCATCAACTTACAGCATTAGGAGGCAGAATGCTGGGGGCGCATGGAGAGGTTGAAAAGGGCAATCCCCAGGACTTGCAGTATTCAGCTAGGTGCGTTGGCTTAGCCAGGTGGGGACTGGAGATTGGGGGGGCTTTGGAGCTGAGGTTCATGGCTCTTCAGGGGATTCTGGCCCAGAGGGTGGTGCCTCAGGTGGCTCTGGCTTGATGGGTGATGAGCACTGTGTCTGGTGCCATTGGGCCTGGAACCCCTCAGGTACTTTGGGTGCCATCTTTTCTGAATCCATGGTCTGGTTACTGCTTGACCCTAAATACGAGTGGTAATCAGACCATGAGTGAGAGTGAAGGAAATGCTACTGGTTGCAACTCCAGGCCACCCAACATTCCATCTCCACTCCTGGCATACCTGATGAGCCCCCCCCAAAAAATGGAGTGGGGTGGGGGAAGAGGCCAATTCATAATCAATCTATGATGGGGACTGTAGCAAAAGGAGGGAGACAACATACCGTATATTCAGAGGATTTCTGATTAGCCTGATCCCACACCCACCCTCTCTACCTTCTTTGCTTTTCCTGAAATGGAAAGTTTGTTTAATTTTCTAGTGGAAATTGTGCCTTGCTTCAAACACAGGAGACAAAAAGTTTACAAATGAGGCCATAAAACAACAATGAAGCAATAAAGCTGCCCATCACCTTTGGGAGGCTGAACAAGTACAAACAGTCCTGCAAAGTGACAAATGATGTAAATATCTCCAGTTGATCTCCCTGCTTTGCCACCCAGGCAGCCACAGGCAGGAAAAACACAAACAACAGTTTAATCACCTGCCCCTTATAGCCAAGTCACTGGGCACTTCAATGCCTGGATTCTTTAATAGTACGATTCAGCACTATGTGGAGAATGAAGTGGAGAGAACAATGCGGATCCATCCCAACTCAAGGCAAAACCTTTCCTCCTCCCCAAAGTCCATGCTGCCTTCTATTCCAGCCTTCTCCAACCTGGTGGCCTCCAGATCTGTTGGACTACAATGTCCATCATCCACAGACAGCATGACCATTGGGAGTTGCAGTCCAACACATCTGGAGGACTGTTACTCTATTGCAGGGCTCTCCAACCTTGGGTCCCCAGATGTTGCTGGACTACAGCTCCCAGAATCCCTTGCCATTAGCCATGCTGGCTGGGTATGCTGGGAGCTGTAGGCCAGCAACATCTGGGGACCCAAGGTTGGAGAGCCCTGCTCTATTGTAAATGACTGTCCCTTAGAAAGGATGTTGTTTCCTCTTCTCTCACCCCAGGTGTGGTAGAGGTCAGAGAAGGAGAAACTTGTTGAATTACATAGTAAACCAGAACAACCGCATATCTTGACCTAGTTAATGGGAAAAATCAAGATAAACTGGTGGGGGTGGGTGGGAACTTCCAGTGAAAAATATGATCTTCTGAATCTGTCCATGGAGAGGAACATTTTAATGTTTTGTGGGGGTCTCAGGAAAGAATGGAAGTCAGGAGACCTTACTAATTTTGTTTCACATGGGGGGGCTACCACTGTAAGATAAACTTTTCTTCCAATACTGGAGAGGTGGTGGTCCATATTTGTGCTAAATTCCTTTCTCTAGAACAGGAACTTCAGTCACATCTGGCCCACCTGGATCCTAATTCATCCCTCCAAGGTTCCCCAGATGGCCCTTCCACTGGCCCCACCCCCTTTGCCCAATAACCAATCGTTTGGTGGTTTCATAGCTTTTGTGTGGGGTTTTCCCATTGTAAAAGGCTGAATTGCCACTCCTAAGACTTAGTTACTGGCAGGAAGAGCTTTAAGTTACAATAAGTTACAAAAGGGCCCCACCCACCACTGAAATGCAGCCTGAGAGCTTCTCCAGAATGGAATTCAGTCCTTGGGCAGAAAGAGGTTTGACTGCTCTAGAGTGTATCTAATTTGTCTGTTCACCACCAGAATAGATGCCACTGGCAGAATAGATTTCCCTTCCCACATGTAGCCCCCACACACGCTGCCCCACAAATCTTCTCTGGAGGGTTGAGGGTCCCTCTGGAAAAGATTTGGAGGACGTGGGGGGAGCGCAGGGGGAAGAGAGGAAGGGAAAGTCCTGTTCCATGAGTGGTGATGTTGGGTGGCCTAGAAGTCTAGAAATAAAGTTGTACAGATTGTTTTTTTAAAAAGAGTGAGTCACCTGGGAGAACCAGGTATTTGTATGTTTCAGTTTCACAAATACACATGGATCCTTTCCACCATTTCATCTAATCAGATTTTTCAAGCCTTTCTCAACTGGCACCACTTCAAAAGGATGCATAATTCTACAACTTCAGTAGAAGTGATCATACCACAACGTGTCCCCCCCACCCATCCTTAAAGGAGGCTTCTGAGGAATCAGCAGTGGTGGCCACTGATGCCCCTGATAACTTGACTTTAGATGTGCATGTATCATGCCTACAGCTATGTTGTGTGTATATGTAGTGCCCCCTCACCCCCAGCATGCAGGCAGACACACAGTCTTCATCTCTTGTAACATGCAGAAGGATGCCACAGGGTATACATACAGATGCAGTAAATGAGTGACTGAAGGCACTGTTCTTCTAATAATAATTTTCTACTCTGTGTTAAAACCCAGTTTGGTGTATAGTCTTCGTCATAGTATCAAACTTGCTAAAAAAACTGTTGCTTGCTAACATTCTACTTAACACTGCAGATACCATCATATCTAAGCTACATATACAAGGACCCGACTTATACTGAATCAGCCAATAGTCCACCTCACCTTGTACTCTCAACTGTCAGTGGCAGCACCTTGCACAGTCTTCAGTTGTTGACTTCCAACTGCGCTTCCTTAGCCCTGCTAGTTGAGACCCCTTATGGAGGAATAAACACTGGGACAGTGCTGAAAACGGCAGACCCACGCCCCACGCCCCACCCCCTTCCTCACGCTCCATAACCTGGTCATTTCCCGAACCCCACCAACAATAGCCAAAGATGCAGAGTGAGGGCGGGGAAATGCTCACTATAAAGGTCTCATGGGGCAGGGCTAGGAAAAACAACAGCTGATGTGCTTTGCAAGCTGCTGCTCCATGCATTTGACCGAACTTGGTGAGATGGAGTGTTGGCTTGGCTCAAGATAAGACAGCTCCTTATATATGTTTCCTTAAGGTGATGGAACCTTCTCTCCCAGACTGAAAGCGAAATAATTATGAAAAATCTGTAGGGCTAAGTAGAAAGTATACCAGTAACTGTTCCAAGTTGTTGGATCATTTCTTGTGACATACAATTCTTCACACATTACAGTTTGTAGGTGTACTCACTTGAAGATAATGTAGCCTTAATATGTAACTTAAATATGCAAAGAACAAATATGATAAGTACCGTAGGTATGATAAGACGAGGCAGCTAATGCTATTCCGTTTGTTCCCCACCCACCCTCTGCTAAGCAGCGAGAGGAAACACAATAGAAGATGGAGGGAGAGAAGAGGTGAGGTGTGTGTGTGTGTGTGTGTGTGTGTGTGAGAGAGAGAGAGAGAGAGAGAGAGAGAGAGAGAGAGAGAGAGAGAGAGAGAGAGAGAGAGATCTGGGCTGCAACCTGGCAATCCTAACTCAGTCTGTCAAAATGTTTGTAGGATATTCTCTGACACAGAACTGGCCTCTGGAAGTCATCCTACATCCTTCAATTGCAGCATGCGAGGCACTGCATAGGAATCGCTCAAAGTGGTGCTGATGTACAGCTGTGCCTGGGCTTCTGTCAGGTTAAGGTGCTTCACATAGGAAACACAGCAGAGTCTCATAAAATCCACCCCTCAGGCCATACAAACTCATATGTTCAACAAAATTACTTTTAAGTTGGTGTTTCTAAACTCTAGTTTCAGTAAACACAGGGCTTTGTTTTTGCTTTCATTTTTGGGAGTAGCTACCAATTTGCATTGGCCTTTCTGTGCAAAGAGTAAGCAGTATCCAACAAAAACACTGAATTAGCATAACATAGAATGCAGACTGGCATTCAGAGTTCTCACTGTGGGGGAAAACCTGGGTCTGGGTTGTACCACTTCAGACTAAAAGTGGGGGCTTATATGAGTAAATATTCTTCCATACCCCCCCCAAAATATCCCTGTACACAGAAAACTAGCACATCAGGGAGAAGACTGGGGTAGATTTATTATTATTTTTGTCCAAAAGAGCATTTATTCATGTAAACACCACCTGCAGTCTGAAGGGGTACAGTCTAGCCCAGGGCTCTCCAACCTTGGCTAATGGCAAGGGATTCTGGGAGCTGTAGTCCAGCAACATCTGGGGACCCAAGGTTGGAGAACCCTGGTCTAGGCACTCGTTTAGCATCCCAGCAAGAACTAGGTTGGAATCCTTCTCCTCTTCCTCCATTTGCAGGGAGCAGGGCTGAGCTCCTGTCTTTTACTGACACAGCACAACTGGACCTCAGAACCTGTTCCCACTTCTGTCTTCTGGAGAGGGAAGAAGACAAAGGATATGCCTGAAGCATCACAACAGCCCTGAACAAGTCTGATCCCAACCCCAAACCCCGGCCTGGCCCCCAAAGACGCCTAGGAGAGGAGCACAGCTTGAACCTGCCTAGCTACTGTCCTATTGGCAGGATTCTCATCCCTCAATTCAAGAGGTGATCCATTGAGAGTGCAAGGCCCAACAAGCCTTGCTCCACACCTTGAGCACCTTGATCAATTCAATTCAATTCTGTTTATTACAGTCAATGACCAGTATAGACCTTGATCATATTTAGAATGAATATGGAATCATTGCTTGGGGCATTTGTAGCCAGATGTGTTGCTGCCTGTAATCCAGGCCTCCAGTCCAACAACTCTTGGTAAACAACAACAACAAAACACCCAAATGCTTACAAATAAAATATTTGGCTTTTAAAATCTGAGCTAAATGGCTACCAGTAATCTCTGCCCATAATATGTCGTGGGGCTCTAATCCACTCTCTGTTCTATCTCTGGCTCCTCCCACTCATTTCTTGCAACCACATTGAGATACATAAAGATGGCAGAAGCAGGAGGAACATAAGAAGAGCCGTCCTGGATCAGACCCAGGGTCCATCTAGTCCAACGTTCTGTTCACACAGTGGCCAACCAGCTGCCCACAGGAAACCCACAAGCAGGACATGAGTGCAACAGCACCCTCCAACCCATATTCCCCAGCAACTGGTGTACATAGGCATACTGCCTCTGATACTGGAGGCATATAGCCATCAGGACTAGTAGCCATTGATAGCCTTATCCTCCATGAAATCGTCCCATCCCCTTTTAAAGCCATCCAAGTTGGTGGCCATCACTACATCTTGTGGAAGTGAATTCCATAGTTTAACTATGCACTGTGTGAAGAAGTACTTCCTTTTATCTGTCCTGAATCTCCCACCAGTCAGCTTCATGGGATTGGTGGGTTCTAGTATCCTGAGAGCGAGAAAAATGTCTCCCTATCCACTTTCTCCACACCATGCATAATTTTGTACACCTCCATCTCCCCTTACTCACCTTTTCTCTAAGCCAAACAGTCCCAGATGTTGTAACCTTTCCTCATAGGGGAGCTGCTCCAGCCCCTTGATCATTTTAATTGCTCTTTTCTGTACTTTTTCCAACTCTACAATATCCTTTTTGAGGTGCAGTGACCAGAACTGTACAGAGTATTCCAAGTGTAGTCACACCATAGATTTGCATAAGGGGAGAATAATCTTAGCAGTTTTAATTTTGGCTCCCTCTCTTTTTATGCCTAACATGGAATTTGCCTTTTTCACAGCAGCTGCACACTGGGTCGACATTTTCATCGTGCTGTCCACCACAACCCCAAGATCTCTTACTTGGTCAGCCACCACTAGATCAGATCCCATCAGCTTATATGTGAAGTTGGGATTTTTTGCCCCAACATGCATCACTTTACACTTTCTTACATTGAACTGCATTTGCCATTTTGATGCCCATTCTCCCACTTGGAGAGATCCTTTTGGAGCTCCTCACAAGCCCTTTTTGTTTTAACCACCCTAAATAATTTGGTGTCAACCTCTAAATAATTTGGTGTCCTAGCCTTAGCATAAGGACAGCAAATGTAGAAGAGGCTGAGATTACAGGAGGGTGACAAATACAGCATTATGCATGTGATGACTGTAGTTACCGCATCATAGCTCAATCTACCATTAATCAATGAAGATTTAAAAGGCTTAGGGCACAATCCTATGCATGTTTAGACAGAAAAAAAGTCCAACAACTCCCAGCATGCCCCAGCCCACATGGCATGCTGGGGGGTTGTAGGACCTTTTTCTGTCTAAACATGCATAGGATTGCACCCTTAAAAGATTTAAAAGGATCATCACCCAATTCTACGCATTTTCCTTGCAATGCCCATGTAATCTTTGCAATATCAGCATAATTTAAGCAGATGGTGAAGTTCGTACCAGCTTGGGACTGAACTATTGGACTACGTTCCATTAGGAAAATAATAAATGAGCCAGCAAAATCTAAGTATTAAAATAATCATGATTAGGGTGCTAAACAGCTTTCACCATTAACTTCAGACCAAGGCAGAATTTTATGGATACCAGTAGTGTATCTTTCACCCTTAGCTACAACAGATTCTCTACCAGACTCTCAATTTAATGCCAACAGACTTTGGAAACTATTTTTCACAGAGAAGCCAACTTCTCCAAACCACTAAAAATGCATATCTTCTGGAAGTCAAAGGCAATACGTCAGCAATTGCTTGAGAGATTGCTTGAGGAAGAACAGTCCATCCAATAATAAATAAAAAGGGAATGATTTAATATAAGCAGAAAGCTTTGGGAAGCCAAAGCTTCCTGCTTTTCTGCCATGCTGGGGTTTTCCATCCCACAGGTGAAAGGCAGAAAGCATTACACAATGAAACAAAATGAAAAATCGCACCAGATAGAAAGGAGCTGCCTCACTCTTCCCCCACCCCAGAGCATCTCCACTGACTCAGAAACAAGTTTAATGAGGAGGACAGTCTCTCTGAATTCCGCTCCCTCTTTGTTTCCCTCTACAGGTTTTATCAACTCGAGGCATCCCATTTTCTTTTCTTCAGGCCGGCATTAAGCTATTAAATGCACCATTTCACCCTGCTTTTCTTTTACTAAATGTCAGCCTTCAAACTCAGGGTGACAGTTGTTCGTGTGTTTCAATTCCCTCCCCCGCTACCTGCCAGGGTCCCTCACTAAGAGCCCTGGTGCAGCCCCTGCCTTGGCATTTGTTGATTGAAAAGGAAAACATCTCCACACTAAATATTCATCATTGCCACCTCAATGCACTTCTAATTCACTGCTGATTTAGGGGTTAAGCCTCTCTGTAGATGCCAGTTTATTCCCCCAGTCTTACATCTTAAAGCTTCACTGCTCCTCCCTAGGCATTGCAAAGGCAGAGGAGTTCATCTGCATCCTTATTTATCTCTATTATTAGTTGGCCTGAATTCCTTTAGATCCAGGTGTAGCTGCTGTGGTAGCCCCACAGTGGAACACATGCTTGGATATCCTTTTAAAATCACTTTCCATAAAATACTTTTGATTGGGCTGTATGTCCCAGTCAAACAGAGGACATGTTCAGAAGGCCCAGATTTCTGTTCCACCACTTCTCTGTTTGTCCAAAACATACAAGAAGTGTGGGGTGCTTCACCTTCCCCCTCTCACCAGATGAAGCCACCACGATGACAGTCTCAAAGTAACCAGCACAGGTTATGCAATCTGCATAGGTTGCTTCCTTTTACAGGGGGCCTGTGCCTTTAATATCTGCTTGACAGGCAGAAATTCAATAAATGAGGCATTTCCCAGCATGGCAATATAGTGATGGGGGGAAATTCACCCCTTGAACTTCTGCCTGCCGCACAACCTTAAGAGTTTGGCTTGATTTTATTTTTTTTTAAATGGTGACCTTAAATGTGCAAGCCTAGCTTCCTGTGTTGGGCAGCAGGATGCTAACCAACAGGAAAGGGGACCCAAGCTCCCCAGCACACTTCCTCCAGCTCCCCTGGGGCACTACAGTGCACAGGAAGTGCCACAGAGGAGCACAGGCATGCATCAGTAAGCATACCCCACGGTTGTTTTTTTGTCCCCCCCATTTTGGGACTCAGCTGACATAGAAACTTGTACAGTTTTACAAAATCTTCTACAAGGTTTCAAGCAACTGAAACTGCTCGAAGAAAGGTGACTGAATTTTATTGGGCAAAGGACTGTACTCTTGTTTTTGTTTTTTTAAACCACCCCACCCACGTCACCCACAGACTATATCTAGTTGCGTGCCACCTGCTGATTTTAAGGCATTTTGCAAATATAAACATCTTGCATAGCAGTGGTCTTGTGTTAGTGGGGTTTTGTTGTTGTTGCTTTTGTTTCTTTCTTTGCACGCACATTCATTTTTTAAAATAAAAAATTTAAAAACAAATTAAATCATGCAGCAAGAAAAATTGCTAAAATAAATGCATTTTTACCTGAAATTTCAAAGGTGTGTTCACCGGGGAAAGCTGCGATGGGCTCTGTAAAGAAATAGAAGAGATGAAATTTAGTATCTCCAAGGCAGCAAATTATACATCCACAAGATCGTCTTGTCTTAGACACATGTGATCTGTATGACTTATGCAAAGAGCTCAAATCCACAAGAACCTCTTTGTGCATCTTTTCCCAAATTGCAATTTTAATTGATTTATCTTGCTGCACTTAGGAAATCTGCTGAATGGAAGGCCTTCTTTGTAAAATTTACAAGCAACAGAGCAATCCTATGTATGTTTACTTGGAAATAAGGCCTACTGTGTTCAATGGGGCTTAAAATGGAATAGCATGCCACCAAGCACTCCTGGGAGAAGGATGGGATACAAAGGTGATAAATACAGTTTTATAAAAAGAAATGTGAAGGCTTTAGGAAGGAAGCGGTTGCAGGTCTCAGACACTGAAGGTGGGCAATGACCTCTGCTCTTGATCCAGTGTTTCTACATCCTATCGGTCCCATTTAGTACGGCGAACATGTTTACCAGCGTTCCCCTGACCTGGTGCCCTCCAGATGCTTTGGACTACAACACCCAAAATCCCTGACCATTGGCCATGGTAGCTGGGGCTGATGGAAGTTGCAGTCCAAAACATCTGGAGGGCACCAGCTTGGGAAAGGCTGATGTGTTTCTATACTCAGTACCAGCTAGGTCAGTGTTCTCCAACCTTGGGTCCCCAGATGTTTTTGGCCTATAACTCCCAGCATGCCCCAGCCAGCGTAGGCCAAAAACATCTGGGGACTCAAGGTTGGAGAACACTGAGCTAAGTGGTATTGACTGCATCACTGTGCCCTGTTTTAAGGAGGATACAAGTACAGAAAGGGCTAAGATGGGCCTCCCCCCACTGGTCTCCTTTTGGAGATTGCAGCTTGGGTGGTTGCTTTAGGCTTGTCGTTTTAAAAAGGAGAACATATCATGGGGAGGGGGAACGACATGTGTTTAATGTTATCTGTAGTTTGAGCTTTACTGGAACGTGAGGAAGAAGAATATGATCAGAGTTGTTCATATATCTGAAAGGTTTCCATAAGAAAGAGAGCACGTGTGTGTGTGTGTGTGTGGGGGGGTTAATTTATTGTCACTCTAGGTCCTCAGAAGGAAATGCAAGAAGCATTTCGTGAGAGCCATCAGGAAATGCTTTCTAAAACCACGAGCAGTTGGGCAGTGGAGTGTCCTTTTGTGGAGGTTTTTTTAAACAGGAGAGTGGCTAGCATCTCCCAGGGATGGTTTAAGTCTAGGGATTTCTGTTTATTTTATATATTTTTTGCCAGGCACTGGAATCGACATCACTTTCTGTGCTATGTCAGGAACTCCACATACACATGCAGCTTTTGCCACAGCTCTGAAGCTGAGCTGAAAAGATAAAAGGGAAAAAAGGTAACAAAGTTGAGGCACGGTTGGATATGGGTTTATATCTGTCTGTCTGTCTGTCTGTCTATGTGGTCTCCCCCTATAGACCCAACCACCCCCAACCTACTGCCCTCCAGATGTCTTGGACTACTGCCCCCATCACCCCCAGCCAGCAGTGCCATTCTGGCTGGGGATGATGGGAGTTGCCTTCCAACACACCTGGAGGGCATCAGGTTGGGTCTCTATGCATACATTGGCAGCTTCAGCCGAGGCATGGGGCTCGGAGGTGAGATGAACAACATCTCCTCTCCTTGCCCTCCAGTTCACACAAGCTGCCTGTGTGATGAGGCAGGACACGGCAATTCGAAAGAGAGGGCCTCTCCCGTTTTCTGAATAAGGGACAAGAACCAACGTGTTATCTTACTTACCAGGCTTACACTGGCCAATGTTATTGTGAAGGAAAAGCAGGTGCAGAGCCCCAATCTGGAATTTGCTCCCGATCAGGCCCCAGCACCGATTTTGTACTGAAAATCCCCCTCCCACACACTCTGCTGTTTGCACCTGAAGGTTCTGTTGAGTGCAACCCTTTGGAGACAAAAAGCAGCCAGAGATGGGTGACTTTCAGCAGGAGATGGGCTCAGGAGTCCAATCCAAACCAAGAGCGTGAGCCAAACCAGGTCCTGCAGCTGCTTTGGCCAGCTTAAGTACACCTTTAGGAAAAGTGTAACCAATGTAATAAAAATGTTGATTGGTCCTAAGATATGCTGAGTTGGTGTGCCTTACCCCAGCAGGAAAACTGAATTCAAAGAAGCACACTCTTCCACGTGGGAGAAAATCAGCAACCTACCCTTTAAGACCAATTCAGATTTTTTTTTTTTTGGTAGTCATTCATCCCAGAACTGTCTCTTCCTGCCACTAGAGGGGCCTTTTTTCCTGGCAGGGCTTCTGTGCCTTTCAAAGATAAGTTGCAAGCAGAAACTCTTCAGGTAGAGCTTTCCCCTAACATATGGTAGCAGTGGTGACAAAAGCTTTAGCTGTTGAATTTTTGCAGGTCATAGAACTGCTAACGCAGGGATCCCCAACCCCAGATCCCGGTCCGTGGCCTCTTAAGAACTGGGCTGTGCGGCGCCTGGCTGCCGCAGCGCCCGGCCACCATGCTTCCTGGCCGCCGCGGCGCCCAGTTTTACAAAAATGCTCGTCGGGGAGGCGAGCAGAGGGATGAGCGGCGGGGGGGTGCTCGCCGGAGCTCGCGAGCACCCCAAGAGCCAGGACGGGATGCTTGTCGCGTGGCTGGGCAGCTGGGTGCGCCACCTGCTGGGACGTGCCGCAAGCACCCCATCCTGGCTCTCAGGGTGCTCACGAGCTCCGGCGAGCACCCCTCCTCCGCCGCTCATCCCTCTGCTTGCCTCTCTGATGAGCATTTTAGTAAAGCCGGAAGTGACGTGACAGGAGACCCGTCGCGTCACTTCCTGGTTCTGCGGCGCTGCCGCCCAGGCCGCCCAGCAGGTGAGCGGTGGGCGACACCCCCCCCCAGTCCGTGGAAAAATTTATTCCACGGGACCGGTCCCTGGTCCCAAAAAGATTGGGGAACGCTGTGCTAACGGCAAAAGAGCCTTGCCAGAAAAAAAGTTGGCAACTATTTGGCAACTCTATCTGCTGGTAATTGAAGTACAATGCTCTTCAAAGGAAATCACAGGATCCCATCACCTTTGTATCCTAGAATGCAGAATCCTGCCACCCAATCCCATCGTGAACTCTGCTCAGCTAGTCAAATCTTGTCAAGTCTTCCAGCAAGAATCACCATTTTATCACTGTTGCTTCACCTATCATAGATTTTTAGAAGTAGTGCTATAGTTCTGCAGAACGAACAAGGGCCAGTTTCCTCCATCTAAACTTTTCCCAGCCTCGTGAATCTTCCTTTCTGCCCCCACACCCAATAGATGTCGACAGCCCCAAGGAAGGTCAGGTGCCCCACCTAAGTAAACCCTTAAGCAAATTTATCTTAGACGAAATGATCTGTTACAAACAACTGGAACAGAAAAGCAACACTCAGTGTGTCTTACTGATTACTACTTTCCTGGAGTAAAAGGGGGGGAAACCACACCTTCTGATTATTTTTAGATTACTTCTGCATTTTGCTTGGGAATGGAGTCTCTTGGCTCAACTGTGTGGCCAGTGAGAGCCAGTGTGGCGTAGTGGTGAGAGTGTTGGGCTGGGACTCAGGAGATCCGGGTTCTAGTCCCCACTCCGCCATGAAACTCACTGGGTGACTTTGGGCCAGTCACTGACTCTCAGCCTAACCTACCTCACAGGGTTGTTGTGAGGATAAAATGGAGAGGAGGAGGAGAATTATGTAAGCCGCCTTGGGTTCCTTGCAGGAAAAAAGGCGGGGTATAAATCTAATAAATAAATAAATAAAAACTGTAGTTTCAGAGGAGTGCTACAAAATTGTCACCATGCCTCAGAAACCAAGTGACAGGGTTGTCAAAAGAGGGGGGGAAATAGTGATATTGTGAGTTATTAGATCCTTTTCTCAAGTTGAAAAGGAATTTGATTACTTCTCCGGATTACAATTTTAAAGCAGAAGCTTGCCACTCCAGTCACTTCCTTTTTATAGTCCTGAGGGTGGGGGAGGTGCAGACAATGGCAGTACCCACATATTATTTCATATACAGGGCTGGCGCTACCGCTAGGCCAACTAGGTGGTTGCCTAGGGCGCGCGGCTGAAGAGGGCGCGGAAACGCTGCGCTCCTCTTTGCTGCCGCTGCGCCACCCCCACCAGGCCTCCGCCACCGCTGCGCCGCCCCCGCCAGGCCTCCGCCTCCCCATCCTCCTGCCTGCCGCCGCCGCGCCTCCCCCCGCCTGCCCGCTCGCTCGCTCGCCGCTGCGCCTCCCCCCGCCCACCCGCTCGCCCGCCGCTGCGGCCTCCCCCCGCCCACCCGCTCGCTGCCGCTGCGCCTCCCCCCGCCCACCCGCTCGCTGCCGCTGCGCCTCCCACCGCCATCGCCACCCCCCCCAACCCCCCGTCACCCCCCAACCCCCCCGTCACCTACCTTCGTCGCGTCGCTTCCGGAGCCCCGCCCGCGTTGTTTTGGCGGGAGGAACCAGGGCAACAGGGCTTAAACAGCCCTGTTGCCATGGTTTCCCCCGGCAAAAAACAGCGCGGGGGTCCCGTCGCGTCGCGTCATTTCAGGAGGAGGAGGAGGAGGCAGCAGCAGCAGCAGCAGCAGCAGCCGCCGCCGCCGCCGCAGCCAGGGCGGGGGGGAAGGTAGGTTGGTGGTGGCGGCGCAGGGTTTTTTTTTTTTTCTGCTTTGGAGAGAGGGGGGCGCTAAATATTTTTTCGCCTGGGGTGCCAAACTGCCCTGCACCGGTCCTGTTCATATACTGAATGATACCAACTTCACAGATCCAACTTCACAGATCCTTGAACTTCTCTCCCCCCCCACCACCGCCCCCAGCAGAAGCTGTTTTCAAAACCCTACTTTGAGGGGAAGAGCAGTTTAAAATCAGGAAAATGGTCCGAGGGAAAGGATTAAAGTCCCACACCCACCCCAGTGCCACGACCCCAGTTTAAAACCTCTCCAGCTGCTTTTACATTTTTAAAAATGGTGGGAGTTCCTATTCATGAATCTCCTAGTTTGATCCACAGACCACTTCACACTGTACACAGCAGACAGGATAACTACGGGGGTGCAATAATAGTATTTCCTGCAATGAACGTGTCCACGTGGACAACATTCCCAGATCTTTAAATGCCCATTACATGCACTGGGGAATCTTAAAATCAGATTCCCACATAGGTGTTCAAGGGGGCGTGTCCGTTGATCACTGCTGGAAAGGACAGGTTGCTTACCTGTAACTGTAGTTCTTCGAGTGGTCATCTGTGCATTCACACACATATGGGTTCTCTGCGCCTGCGCTGAGATCGATCGGAACTTCTTTAGCTGAGCTGAACTGGGCGGGAGCCCCTCCCCCTCGCGCGTGCTCCTTAGTGCAGCTCCCGCCCGTCTCCTCAGTTCCCTGAGACCGCCTATTGCGACCCTTGGAACCGAGGTTGATTCAGGAAAAAAAGAGCTTTACTACACCCCCTCGAACTCGATGGCTACGAGATCGATAGAAAAAAGAAGACTCAATCCCGAGCAAATCGAGATTGTTTAAAAAGAAATGACAATATAACAGACTATCGATCTCGATGTCCACGAGATCGATAGATAAAGTCTCGATCCCGATATAATCGAGATCGTCCAAATAAAAGGAAAAAAACATAATGAAAACAGACCATCCCATTTCCACCTGGGTATCCATCGAACTCGATGCAGACACCGAGAGGGGAAGGAGGGCGGGTTGTGTGAATGCACAGATGACCACTCGAAGAACTACAGTTACAGGTAAGCAACCTGTCCTTCTTCTTCGTGGTCTCTGTGCTTCACACACATATGGGTAGATTAGCAAGCTGACTTACCGGAGGTGGGTCGGTGTCGGTAGTCAGATGGTGACCGATGATAGGACCGCTCTCCCGAAAGCGTTCTGCGCCCTGGCTCGAACGTCGAGGCGGTAGTGGCGGATAAAGGTGGAGGGTGAAGACCAAGTTGCCGCCCTGCACAAGTCCGATAGAGAAATTCCTCTGCCAAATGCCGTCGAAGTCGACATGGCTCTCGTAGAATGTGCCCTTACTGAGCCCGGTAAAACGCGATCGGCAAGTTGATATGCCAATTTAATAGTGTCGACCAGCCATGAGGACAGTCTTTGTTTCGACACGGGGCAGCCCTTTTTCGGTGGGCCGTAGCAGACAAAAAGTTGTTGAGTGCGTCTTATGGGCTCTGTACGCGCCTTGTAGAAGGCTAGGGCCCTACGGACATCGAGGCTGTGTAAAAGTCTCTCGACATCCGACGTTGGTGATGGAAAGAATGCTGGAAGTATAATGTCCTGACCCAGGTGAAACTCAGAGATGACCTTGGGAAGAAATGATATATCTGGCTGCAAAACCACTTTGTCTTTATGAAAGGTAGTATACGGAGGATCAATTCTGAGTGCGGCTATTTCGCCAACGCGCCTTGCAGATGTAATCGCCACAAGAAACAGGGTTTTCAGCGACAGAAGGCGTAAGTCTGACTTCGCCATGGGTTCAAACGGCACTTTTGTTAGTGCCTTCAAAACCAGTTGAAGGTCCCATCCCGGTGTAATATTCCTCGTTGGAGGACACAAATTTTTTAATCCCTTCAAAAACTGCTTCACTAGGGGATGGACAAATAGTGACATGCCGGTAGAAGTTGCGCGATAAGCCGTAATTGCAGCCAAATAAACTTTAATTGATGAAAATTTTAGTCCACGGGTCATCAACGAGTGCAGAAAATCGAGGGCAGTGGGTACCGAGCATGCTGCAGGGTCTTTACCCGAAGCCGCGACAAAGCTGGAGAAAGCTTGCCATTTCCTCTCATAAGAAAGCCTTGTCGAAGGTTTGCGTGCTGCCAGCAAAACGTCTTTAACCGCCTCAGACAGGTCCGTATCCATCGTTATCTGATCCTCCATGCTGTGAGGCTTAAGGGATGCAGATTCGGATGAAGTACCTTGCCCTGGTGCTGTGTCAGCAGATCGTCTCGAGTCGGTAAATGCAGATAATCTCCCTGGGACAGATTGAGCAAGTGGGCGAACCAAGGCTGTCTCGGCCACCACGGAGCAACTAGTATGCAATTTGTCCTGTCTAGCGATATCTTGGCTAGTACTCGTGTTAGGAGAGGAATTGGAGGAAATAGGTAGTAAAACCCGTTGCTCCATTCCAACAGGAACGCGTCGGTTATCGACTTCGGGTCCGACCCTGCCCTGCTGCAGAACAGTGGACATGCTGCATTTTCGCTGGTTGCAAATAAGTCCATGTCCGGTCGACCCCACTGTTGAAATAGGGAAGTCAACACTTGCCTGTTCAGTTCCCACTCGTGTGAGTGCAGAGACACTCTGCTCAGTGCGTCCGCCAGTACGTTCGTCTTTCCAGCGATATGGATCGCCACAAATGACATCTGACGAAGGAGGGCCCATTCGTAGAGTCGCATAGTCAGTCGTGTGAGGCGCATGGATTTGGTGCCTCCTTGCTTGTTGATATAAGCCACTACTGTGGTGTTGTCCGTCACGATCTGTATGTGATGTCCGGTGAGATAATGTTCCATTCCTCGGAGCGCCCTCCAAACAGCCATCAGCTCCAGCCAATTGATATGCTTGGAGGCCTCCGTCGGAGACCATGTGCCCTGTACGACGTGGTCGTCGGAGTGGACCCCCCATCCTAGTAAGGATGCGTCCGTCGTCAGTATCCTGCTCGGTACCGGCGGTTGAAATGGTATCCCGTCGAGTAGATTTGATTCCTGCTGCCACCACCTCAAAGACTCTCTTACGGCTCGTGGGAGTTGTAGACGAAGAGAAGGTCTGTCCTTTTCTGGTTCGAAGGCTCGAACAAACCAGGTCTGAAGAGGTCGCATGCGAAGCCTCGCGTAGCGTACGACCGCGATGGTCGAGGCCATGTGCCCTAGAAGTTTTTGTACAAGATGAGCTGATGTCACCGATTGTTTGGACACTCTGCTTGCAAGGGAGATCAGTTTGAACGCCCTGTCGTCCGGGAGATACGCCCGACCATCGGACGCGCTTAGCCTTGCCCCTATGTATTGAATCTCTTTTGTCGGCTGTAGAACCGACTTCTCCGCATTCAGACAAAGTCCCAATTCGAGCATGAGATCGAGAGTGTTTGAGAGCCCTCTGGAGCTCGACCCTTGAAGATGCCACCAGCAACCAATCGTCGAGGTAAGGAAAGATGGTGATGCCTCTTGCCCTTAGAGTTGCGCACACCACCGCCACACACTTCGTGAATACCCTCGGCGCGGTGGAAAGTCCGAACGGAAGAACGACGAACTGGTAGGAGTCGTCCCCCACCCGGAATCGAAGGTATTTCCGGCTGTCCTCGTGGATGGCGATGTGGAAGTATGCATCCTTGAGGTCGATGGATGCGAACCAATCGCTCCTTTGGAGTAGCGGAAGGATCGACTGGAGCGTGACCATGCGGAATCTTTTCGGTGGTATAAAAAGATTTACAGTCCGAAGGTCCAGGATCGGTCTGAGTCCTCCTCCTTTTTTCTTCACGATGAAGTACCTGGAGTATAGCCCGTCTTGAGAGTCTTCTGCAAGGACTGGCTGTATCGCTCCCTTCTGAAGGAGGGTAGAAACTTCCTCCATCAGCACCCGAGTTGGACGGGTGGTCTTGATCCCAAGAAACGGGGGGAGAACTCCGAACTCGATCCTGTAACCGTGCTCCACGATGCGCAGCACCCATCGATCCGTCGTGATGGTCCTCCACGATTGGAGGTGGTGGCAAAGTCGAGAGCCGAAGAGAGTAGTCTGAGGTAGTGCAGAGGTGTCGAGGTGGTGAGTCGGTGGCAGTACGGTTGTGACGGCGAGGTAGTCAAAGACGACGCCGGCCGGCGTCGCCTCCCCTCCTGGTGCCTCTGGACCGCTGCTGGAACGGACGTTGTGGCACTTGCGGTTGCGTCGCTCCGGGCCTCCGGTTCCCGCTTCTGTACTGGTATTGTCTGGCTGGGAACGGGAATCGAGACCAACGTCGTGGTCTAAAGCTCTGGGACGGTTGCTGGCGGATAAGCCCCATCTTTTTCGCCGTCGTCAGAGCTTTCTGGGCAGAGTCGAGGGAGTCGTCCGTGGAGGAATTAAATAACCCCTCGCCGTCAAAAGGGAGGTCCTGGATCTTCGCCCTATCGTCGGGAGTCAGGGTGGTAGAGCGAAGCCATGCGTGCCTCCTTAAAGCCACGGAACCGACCATCGACCTGGCGTGGCTGTCGACTTGGTGCCTTGCTGTATTCATCTGAAGGGCACCGATGCTAGTCGCTTCTTTAACCAATTGCGCTGCCAGGTCCCTCTTGTCGTCCAGCAGATAATCACAGAGGTCTCCCAGCTTCTCTGTGATGTACATCTGATATCTAGCCAACAACGCCTCGTAGTTAGATATCTTGAGTCCGAGGGAAGATGATGAGTAGATCCTACGGCCGTAGGAATCTAGTGTCTTACCCTCTTTATCTGCCGGAGTGGTATGCTGTTTCCCCCCACGAGACTGCGCCGATTTGACTATAAGCGAGTTCGGGGTCGGATGAGAAAACAGGAATTTCGCTCCTTCCTCCTGGATTTTGTACATTGACTCCAGGCGTTTGGCCGTCGGTTTAGTCGAGGCCGGAGTCTTCCAGGTTTCCTGCACCGTCTCCAACAGTGTCGGCAGGAATGGAAGGAGCAACTGGTTCGACTGCGTCGTCCTAAGGACAGCATAAATGTCATCCTTGGCCTTTCCTTTCGAAGACTTTGCCTCGACTCCCAGAGCAGTCACCAGCCGGCTGACATGCTCAGCGAAACTCCCCATGTCCTCCGATGGGGAGACCGCGTCTTTGGACTCCACCTGCGTGTCAGGTGAAGTGGAATGGGAGGAGGAAGCCGCCGAGTCCGAATCCGACAGGTATGCCGATCCCGACGAGGAGTGGCCAACAACGTCAGTCGCAACCGGTAGACGTGCGAGAGTCTGTGGTTGAGCCGTCGATGTCGATGCAATCGGCTCTCTCACCACTTCAGCCGGGGCACGAGACACAGCCGCATCTCGTCGAGGTGAAGGAGAATGCCTCCGACTACGGTGCCTGTCCGGAGAAACTGAACGCCTGTGGTAGTAGTGACGTTCAGACCTCTCGCGTCTTGGTGAGCGTCTCGACCTCGAGTAGTAACTCCTAGAACTCGATCCCGAGTAGTAGGAGCGGGACCTTGATCTCTCATCTCGGTATCGGGAGAGACGAGATCGATGGCTCGAAGTCATGGAGACCGAGTCACGAGCCCGATAATGCGGGGATCGTGATCGGCGGCGGTGTTCTTGACGCTCCTCTGCGTACCCAACCGACGGAGACAGCAGCGGTGGAGGACCCCTCGAGCCCGAACGGGGTCTGTCCGATGTCGTCTGCTCCTCAAGCTGGGTTGGCGAAGCCACAAGCTCTCCCTCCGACAGGGAAGCTGCCGCAGTCATCGGCTCTTTTGCGATATCTCGGCCCCGAGGAGACGTAGTCGGGGCCGGAGTGGACTGGTGGGCAATCGGTCCCGAAGCTCGATCTCGAGCACCAGCCAGAGCCTCAATCATCGCCACCATACGCTTCGATACCACCACAGTGGACGAAGTCGACGGGCCCGCCATTTCCTCAGGCTCAACCGCCATTTTCTCCTTAAGGCGTTTCGCCTTATCTTTACGAGCCTTCTTTGCCAGTTTCTTTGCCGTTAGCGTGTCCGTTAACGGCTTCTTGGCAGGCTGGGATCCCCCAGGCCGTTCCTCTGGAGTAGGGCCTTTTGCTGACAGGGATTGCTCCCACAAAAGGGCCCTCAATTTCGTTTGGCGGGCTTTTCTGGCCTGCTTAGTGAAGGCCTGACAATGCTTGCAGGACTCCACGACGTGCCCCTGTCCGAGACACAGCAGGCAGAGCGAGTGATTGTCAGCGGGGGGGATTTTAGTCCCACACCGCTGACATTTTCTAAATGGTGCCTTGAGAGGCATAGTTAAAGGTTAGATGAAGAGAGAAAAATAGAGAATAATACAGTAACTAGGACAAGAACGGGGGAGAGAAGGTTCTAGGTAGGATTTTTTTGAAGATTTTTTTTTTGTTTTTTTGTTTTTTTGAAAATAAAGATATAGTTCGATAGAGAATAAAGATTTTGAAAGTTTATGAGGAGAAAAAAGTTTTAAAGACTAGTAGAAAGACTAACAAACTCAGCTTTGAAGAATCGAGTGAAGAGAAGAAGAACCTATCGACTGGTCGCAAAGGCGGTCGAAGAGGAACTGAGGAGACGGGCGGGAGCCGCGCTAAGGAGCACGCGCGAGGGGGAGGGGCTCCCGCCCAGTTCAGCTCAGCTAAAGAAGTTCCGATCGATCTCAGCGCAGGCGCAGAGAACCCATATGTGTGTGAAGCACAGAGACCACGAAGAAGAACATCAGTTTATCCACAGCAATTTATTTATTTATTTATTACATTTATACCCCGCCTTTTTTCCTGCAAGGAACCCAAGGCGGCTTACATAATTCTCCTCCTCCTCTCCACTTTATCCTCACAACAACCCTGTGAGGTAGGTTAGGCTGAGAATCAGTGACTGGCCCAAAGTCACCCAGTGAGTTTCATGGCTCAGTGGGGACTAGAACCCGGATCTCCCGAGTCCCAGTCCAGCACTCTCACCACTACGCCACACTGGCTCTCAGTAAATTGTGTCTGTAAAGTGCGACACTGCCCTAAAACTTTTATGATAACAGTGGTAGATATTTTGTAGTACTTAATTTTCATCAGTGAGAACTGTGCATCCCAAACTTGCTTGGAAATTGCAGGCTCCCCCCCCCCCCAACCCCAATCCCAGAGATATGGTAACTAGCTGCAACTGCTCAGTGGAGAGGGGAAGGCACTTTGCACGTGCTCAACAACACTTCAAATTATTTCTTAACATGTCCCTATGGGTATGGAAGCAGATATCACAGTGCAGCACTGACGACCTGTGGCTCATTAGGGATGTAGGGGGCTGCCTTAGACCAGGTCGGACTATTGGTCCATCTAGCCCAGTATTGTCGACAGTGATTGGCAGCAATGGCTCTCCGTGGTTTTAGGCAGGATTCTTTCTTAGCCCTAATTGGAGATGGCAGGGATTGAACCTGGGTCCTTCTCCATGCAAAGCGGCTGCTCCACCACTGAGCTACTTCAAGGCTGTTTACAGTATATCTGTTTGTTTTTTAAAACAAACAAACAAACCCAACAACAGCCAACAATTCATTTCCTGACTTTTCTGATTAATTTGACTCATCGACCACCAATGGTTGTGTTTAAACATTTTAAAATAATCATTTAAACACTGGAACTGTTTTCACTTTGCCCATTTTAGTGCCCCCCCTCACCTTCAAAATATTGTAAAATAATGGGGAAATGTTATTAGTGTTATTCATCATGGGTGGTGGTGTTGTGTTGTGGAAGCAGAGAGATTAAAATGGTTTGTCAAATGCTGACAGATAATATTTTAACGTATGAAGTGTCAAAGAAATCAAAGACCCCTAGGTGGCCAGCAGAGTTCAAAGAATGTTCAGAAACCCCCAAAAAAACAGCATGGCAGGCTCTTTTCCTCGAACCGCAGTGGCTGGCTGGGGTATGGCAATGAGGATTATCTTGCTTCACTTGAGAAACCTGCTAGAGGGAGAGGGACCCATTTGCACAGTTTATAACTTTGGCTAAAAAGGGACTGTGTCGCCGCAGCTGTCCTTGCTACGCTCCGCAGGTCTTGGGGAGGAACCAGTTTCACCCAGGTCAATGGGAAGAATGTACCGTAATAATTAGACAGGTAAAAAGTAGTGGAGGAACTCTCCTAGAGCAGGAGAAGAACCAACCACTTTCCATGAACTCCTGGCAGCAGCAGGGAAAGGGCAAGTGGAAGCTTCCATCCCCAACGGTTCCTTCAGTGTCAAATGCTGTTGTGATATTAAAAATCCACAATAATGTGGATCGTGGTGGTGGAGCCAGAAGATCAGCAAGAATTTCTGACTCCCAATTGTGAAACCACAGCAACATCATCATCACCCCCCCACCCTAAACTATGCTGCTGAAATGAAGGATATTTGGGGGTAACCAGGAGTGGATTTTTGTGTGGAAGGACTGTGAGCTCCGCTCGGTTCTGGTGCTCAAAACAAACTCCTGGGTTTGGAATACTTTAATTCTAAGTCTAGGATCTGGTTCACATGATCACTGCAGCCCACTGTGGGTTTGCTGCCTGCATGGGTGCCAGGTTGTCAATCCAATGGCCACTGCAGCTTCTCATTATGTGCCAACCCAGCAAGGGTAAGCTGTCGGGGTGGTTGACAAACCACCCAGAACCCATGGGCTGTTTTAGGGTTGCGTATGGCTTGTCAACCATCCCAACAACCCACCCTCTGCAGGTTCCAGGGATGTTGAAGAGTCCTTGGTCTCGAGTCACGAGTCGAGTCACGAGTCTTTGGACTCGAGTCTCGAGTCAGAGTCAGAGTCCTTGGTCCAAAATGGTGACTCACGAGTCACGAGTCACGAGTCACTCCCAAAGCTGACTCCACGAGTCCCTATTAAAATCAATGGGGTTTTTCCCCAACAAAATAAGGCTACTTCAGATGTGTGGTTTAAATAAATTCTAGGCACAAGTGTGCCTTTTTATTTCAAAACTCTGCAACTGATTTTGGCAAGGACAGACCAGGCAGGCAGAGGAGGCAGGGGACCCCAAAGCAGGCAGGCAGAGGCCTCTGTCTTGGACAATTCAACTGTTGAATGGTCAAGAAGAGACCAGGCAGATAGAGAAGGCTGGGAACCCCAGGCAGGCAGGCAGAGGCAGCCAAACCCAAAATGTCTGAAAGGTTGCATTTTAGAAAAATGATTTTAAAAAATAAACTTGCTGTACTTCCTAAAACTTATCCATGTTGCATTTGAGGAACATGATTTTTTCTAAATGTTTGGCCCCCATTCTGGAACGGTGAGATCTCATCACAATTCCACCCTCACTGAACACCCGCTCCACTGGTGATGAACTTGCTGGAACCAGAAACACACTCAGAGCAGCCACACAGAGTAATCTCAGGTCCTTCTTTTGCCTCTCCCAAGTACGCAACACATCAATCAAAATAAATCTTGACACACTGTTGGGGCTGCACTCCTGGTAGCCGTCCATAGTGGCCGAGCAGCGGCACACCTCGCTTCCATGCGCTCTTCGCCGGCAATCACGCTCCTCTCCACTCCTTCTGGCACAGCCCAGGGATGTTGAAGAGTCCTTGGTCTCGAGTCCCGAGTCAAGTCTCGAGTCCCATTAAAAATATTGGGACTCGAGTCCGAGTCGAGTCAGAGGGGGGACTCAGTCCGACTCACGAGTCGAGTCCTCGAGTCCGAGTCCCCATCCCTGGCAGGTTCACACATAACAAGAAGCTACAGTGTGTCCCTGAATATTCAAAATGGACACCATCACAACAAAAAGCCCTACAGGGAAATTCACCCACGGTGGCTTCTTGTTATGTGCAAACCAGGAAAATACAAAGTAGATCCCGCACGCCTGAAGTCTGCCTATTCCTGAGCTAGAGAGCTAACGTGGTGTAGTGAATAGAACATTGGGCTTTGTTCAAAGAGACCCAGGTTGAAATCTGCACTCAGCCATGAGTGCCCCTGGGGGACCTTGAGCCTGTCAGTCACCATTTCTCAGTCTAACCTTCATCACAGGGCTGTTGTAAGGATAAAATGGAGATAAACCCAAGTCTGAGCTTATTGGAGGAAGGGTGAAATAAAAATGTGATGATTAAAGAAAAATCTGTGATCAGCTTCATATAAACAAGAAATAGCAGAAGGACAAGGCACGCTAGTGGCAAAGGAAATGGAACATTCTTGTGTCAACATTTTAGGGGTTTTTTTTCATTTTCTTTTTTAAAATTTCAAATAAAACCACTCTGAGGTGCTTGCAGGAAAGTTTCCTATCTGGCTCCTGTCCCAGCTCCCAGAGTGAGGAATTCCAGAGCAGGAATCTGTTTTGTTATTATTAATAATGTTCTAAGACTTCCCCACTGATTATTTCTTGTTAATAAAAGGCTTGTATTGAGTTGATCAGTGCTTCCAAGCAGGTAATGCTAATTGACAGCTGGTTTTTCCTCTTGTATATTTTTGCTTGGTAACCCCCTGCTTATTACTTTGGCCATCCCCTGCCATCACAGAGACAAACATTATTCTTTGAATGAATTAATAGGCAAACCATCAGTACTTGCCCTCCCTAGGCACTCA
This sequence comes from Shinisaurus crocodilurus, assembly GCA_021292165.1. NCBI lineage: Eukaryota > Metazoa > Chordata > Lepidosauria > Squamata > Shinisauridae > Shinisaurus > Shinisaurus crocodilurus. Next base: position 126,734,161 of record CM037876.1, read on the forward strand.
TTCCTCCAGAAGAAAAGAACAAGCTACGTGAATTCCTGAAACTTGCTACAATGCAGGCCAGGGGTTCCGTCTGCTTAACAACTCTGAGATAAGACTGCCTACATGGAAGGCTGCTGTGTGACCTGTGGGACACTGCTACATAGGAGAAATGATTCGCACATCGAAATATGCTATAGGCAAACCTATACCCATTAATTTTATCCCATTGCTACTTGCTATAGCAATGAAAGTCAGTGACATGCATCTTGCACGGGAAGTGTTGCTTTGTTTGTACCCAAGAATGAGAGAGAGAATAGATATGGTGTGCCACACACAGGCCCATCACAACCACAACCACAACCACCTCTGTGCACACTGGTTTCCTTGGTTAGTCCTCTGAGTCTTGTTTCTGGGCTATACCCAACTCCTGGGAGGGGAGGGAATTACATGGCTGAATGCCTCTTGATATAGGCTCATACAAGCAAGACATCTGCACCATGGGAAGTATGCAGTCATGTAATCCCCTCACCTGCAGTGTTCCACAAACAATTTAACCACTTCACATGCTGTCTGTGTGAACTAGGCCTGAGCAATTTCCACAATGGTGGAAAAGTTGGTCAGAGCCAGACCCAAACACCTCTGCACCCCACTGGTGCAAAAGCACTCTGGGAACCAGGGTCACCTGATTTGCTTTGGGATGAAATTGTGCAACAGTGGCATTGGGTCCTTGGAAGAGGGAGCATCTAAGGGCTGCTTCTCATGAAACATCTGCACAGATCTCTCCACGCTTCCACCAAACACTCCAGCTGGCAACTGTTGCAATGGAGAAAAATGCACGTCAGCAGCCAATCTACATGCACATGAATGGCTTGCCAAGTGCAGCAGTCACCACAGAAATGCAATTTCTGTTGTTTTGTGTGATGTGGACCAAAGACCTAAGAACGAGCCAAAAAGATATGCCCCAACACCCAACACCACGGATGGCTGTGTGCACAACTATTCATCATTTGCCACCATCAGTACTTGCTCTGTGGGACAAAGAGCACCATAGCAAAACCTCGGTATATAGATGGTCCCCTTTTAAACTTGCCTGACCTGCTGCATGCAAATGTGTTTTCGTTTCCTGCTATCAAACTGCAATAGATGAGATGCATTGTTTACATACCCATACAGTTCTCCAAGGAGGTATCGGTGCCTATCCGGACATCATCGATGGCAATCTCTCCCGAATGTCCTTTGCTTATGATTCCCTCAAACACAATCTAGGAGTAAATATGAACAGAACAGTGAATGTTATTCTTCCAGTCCCGAACCAGCACTCATGTCCTTCAAAGAAAGGACATGAAATGTATTGAATCCTTGTAGCAAAAGGCAGTGTTTTGTCCTCATCCTGGCAGCTTCCAACTGACAATGGAAGCTGTAGTGCAAGAGAACCACTTAAACCACAATCTTTCCCACAAAGTACAAACAGGAAAATGAGCTTATTTTGTCTTCACCCCCAAACTAGCCATATGGAGGGGGAAATACATTTTGGTGGCCCAGAAAACTTAAGATGCACTTTCAGTTACTTCCAGTTTGACCTGGAAGTGGTTGAAGAGCACACCCAACATTTATTAGCCAACTGCAATGGGGCTACTCACCTTCTTTCTTTTCCTTCTGACCCCCAACGCATGTGTAGGGCAAAACACATAATGAATGACAGTTAAATTTTGTGTCATTCCTTCGATACATAATCAGCCACTAAATGCAACGCATCGTTTTATACTCTGCCTATTGGTTTTTTGTACTAAAGAGCCAGCCAAATCCACATAAACCTGGAATCTAAACTTTGTGGGAAGAAGCCAGAGAATGCATATTTGTTTTCATTACGGTTTAACCTTCAGTTGTCTTTTTCCCTTCTATCCAGGTGTATCTCCCAATGAAGTCACTTGGGAGTGTGTCAATGCTAGTCCTATGGATGTTTTCCATTCTGTGCTGGGCAGCGACAGAGCTTGTTGGTTAAATACACACTAAGAGCAGCTTGCTCCCTCTGGGATGCTCGGCATGCTGGGATGCTTGGCCTTGTAGCTGTTCTTTCCCTGAGTGCCATCTGGCCCTGCACATTCTCCTCCCATGGAGGACTTCATGGAGGGACCTTGGCAAAAGAACAAGAATTCCAAGGGCAGGCAGTTGCCAAATAAGACACAGAATGTCTCGCCTGGGCCCTGGGCCATCTCTAACTATTCCCAATGGCTATTAAGAAGCGGCGTTGTTCAAACTCCATGCTAGACAAATCCAAATTTTGGTACAAGGAAATGCAAATGCTGCATGAAGAAAAAGAAAAAAAATCCAAAACAAAATATCTGTGCCCCAGCTAAATTATGCAACTCACTACAATGTATGAAAATGTACTTGTCAGGTTCAATTTCCATGCTTTATTCTAAACCTGATATTGCCATTTTTGTAGGATTTTCTGGCAAGCAGCAGCGTGGGGAACAGAAAGAGAATATGGGTAAGTGAGAGGCAATAGGGGAATGTGCCCAGGAGAACATGCCTGAGGCCATGTGGTGGAGACAGCCAGCCAGGCATGGCACAGTGGTTCTCACACCAGCATTAAGCAGATACTTCCCGTATGTTTTCTGACCCCGTATCCACACTACAGATTTAAAACTGTTTTAATAGTCATCCCCTCTTCTCAGGAAACCCTGGAAACTGTAGTTCTATGAAGGTCGGCCTAGACATCTCTAATGGAGATTTCACAGAATCTGACCAAACTACAGTTCCTAGGAATCTTTGGAAGGGAGAAGCCATGACAGTTGACGTAGTATAAAACAGATTTACTTTTGGGCTGTAGCTAGGGCCACAAATATTTCACTCACCGTGAGAACTATACACTTACTTTCTCAAGAAAAGTTGAAATAGCCTATGGAATTCCATTTCTACATTGGATTTTGAATATAATTTTGCCTGTGCAGAAGCATAACTGGAGTATGTGTTTTAAGTCCGCTTTCCTAAATTATCTATTTGTATGCAGCATTTTGCTGTTGTCTAAGGTTTCTAAGAGCACTGAATCCACACTGGGAGTTCATTTTGCACACGCACACACCCGCCCGAATGGAGAAAGTGCTAATTGCTTCTGTCTTGCCACCAGAATAGTTTGCTCTCTTAACAATTTTTTTTTTAAAAAAAATCCTAGACAAGCTCTTGTGCCCTCTGCCTGGTTGCAAGATGCACTTGTGTTTATCCCTTACGGGTTTGCTGCTCCTTGACAGACTACTTGACAATCATCTAAGGAAAAATGGGAGGAATTTTTTGTGTGTGCAAAGGAGAGACTTTAGGAATATAAAAGGCAACAGTATGAACAAAGACCTAAATCTACGTATAAAATAGGCAAACTCTGAATAACAAATACAGTCATTTAGTTACTATGGCAACATGGAAAACACAATGAAGAAAAAAGCCCTGCTCAACAATGTTCTCTAATGATGAATGAAATGGGGTCTGTTGAAGTATTTGAAATGAGTACAGCTGAAATCCACTTGAATCTCAAACCAAAACCACCTTAACAAGCTCACCTGATACGCCATATCAAAGCTGGGCAGAAGAATCCGGCCTTCTCTCCACTCATCCCCTTGGTCTTCCCTGATGATCCACAGCGGCTTGTTTTCATGCAGTGCTTCCCGTCGCACCTGGAGCATCGTCCCGCCAGATACCAGGTACCGGAATATCATGCACACGGCGCTTCTGGGCAAAAAGACCATGGGGCTGACAAGCCGGGCGTGTTGCCTCTCTCTTCTTGCACTGCTCTGCAACCTCAAATAATTCTTGCCATCTGTTGAAGGAGAAGGTTAATCTCCAGTCAGGATTTGTAATGGATGTGGCAACGTATTGTTATTAGCTAAATACAACTAGAAGTTCAAACAATAAGAGCCTGATGATAACTGGTCTCATCCGTATGAGCACTGAGCAGGAGTAGAGGTTACTCGTACCCTGTCCCATAGATAGGGCTGCTCTGCACTGCTGAGATTCTGGGCACATTTTGAAGCTGAATTCCTGATGAATTAACTACATATGTTAACACGGAAAGCACAGAGTTCCCAACCCCAGATACAGGGATTGGGGCCATCCCTCTGCCTGCCGATTCTCCTGACACTCTTTTCCTAGGCTGTTGTTTTTTTGTTTTGTTTTTTTGTTTTTTTATTTATTTATTTTATTATATTTATGAATCGCCCATCTGGCCAGACATCCGGCCACTCTGAGCGACGTACAGTCCAATAAAACACAAGGGGGGGGGGGAAGAACACACACACACACACACACACACAAACACACAATTAAACACAATTAAAAACAGTACAAAACTTAAAAATCCTAACCCACCCCATATTCCCGCCTGAAAAGCCACATTTTTAATGCTCGGCGGAAGCTAATCAAAGAAGCGGCATGGCGGAGGTCACTGGGGAGAGAGTTCCATAAACTGGGGGCTGCCACAGAAAAGGCCCTCCTCCTAGTCCCCACCAGCCTGGTTTCTCTGGCTGATGGGACAGGGAGAAGGCCGTCTGTGGCAGATCTTGTTGAGCGGCCTACTTGATGTTGCTGGAGGCGCTCCTTGAGATATACTGGACCAGATCCGTACAGGGTTTTAAAGGTCAACGCCAACACCTTGAATTCGGCTCGGCAAACAACTGGTAGCCAGTAATAATAATAATAATAATAATAGATGTTTATTTATAACGCCCCTTATACCAAAGGGCGGGACAAATAACATATAAGAGCCTGATGATAACTGGTCTCATCCGTATGAGCACTGAGCAGGAGTAGAGGTAAACATAACAATACAATAAAATAACCAACACCAACCACTTACTATGCAGTATCAAATCCCAGCAACCACCACATTGAGCCCAACCACTCATTCTGGCTGACTAAAAAGATAAGTCTTTAATCCCGTTCGAAAGCGGGAAAGATCCTCCTCCAATCGGAGGTCCATGGGAAGCCTGTTCCACAAAAGTGGAACCAGGTCCTGAAAGGTTCGCAGCCTTGACAAGGCAGAGCGTGTAGGTAGGACTGCTAATAATCGCTGGCCCACTGATCTTAAATTCCTACCAGGAACATACCAGGAAAGCCTAGATGATAAGAAATGAGGGACATTAGAGCGCAAAGCCTTGAAGGCAAGAACCGATAATTTAAATTGGGCCCTAGTCCGAATGGGTAGCCAATGAAGATTCCTACGGGCCATAGTAATATGGGAGTATCGGGGCAAGTTCAGAACAACACGAACAGCGCTGTTCTGAACCAGAACTAGTGGAAGAAGCACAGAAGAGGGCAAGCCAGCTATTAAGCTATTACAATAGTCCAAGCGGGATACCACCAAAGCCCGAACAAGCAGATGGGCTGTTTCAGGAGACAAAAACTTGCGAATCCTGCGAATGTTCAAAAGGTGAAAATTACATGCCTTAGCAGTCCTATTAATAAAAGGATGCAAGGACAAACGATCATCCAGCAAAACACCAAGGCTCTTGGCAGCTGAAACCGGGGCCACCACTGAGCCCTGGATATGCAAAGAAGGACATAATAAGGGAGCTGACACACGATCAGGTTGAAATACCAGAATTTCAGTCTTATTCATGTTCAATTTCAGATGATGTGCGGTCATCCATGAGGAAACGCCTGACAGGCATTCCGTCACGGACTGCCACACTGCAGTATCAATGGATGCAAAGCTTCGATATATCTGTGTATCATCTGCATAGGTGTGATACTGAAAACCCCGATCAGAAACCAAACGTCCAAGAGGACAAGTATACAATGAAAAAAGAAGAGGACCCAAGACTGAACTCTGTGGAACTCCCACTAATAACGGGAAAACATCTGAAACTGAACCCTGAAACAAAACAGAACAAGAGCGATTAGAAAGGAAGAAACCAAACCAAGATAAAGCATTGCCCTTGATTCCCAGTGATGCCAACCTTGAAAGCAGAATATGGTGGTCGAGTGTGTCAAAAGCTGCCGTAAGATCCAGCAGAATCAACACAGATGTTTGACACTGAGCTTTCGCCACTAAGATATCATTCATCACATAAGTTAAGGCTGTTTCTGAGGAGTGGCCTGAACGAAACCCTGATTGAAAAGAATCTAGGAGATTAAATCTAATTAAATAAGTCATCAATTGGGAGAGAACTGCTCTTTCTAAAATCTTAGAAAGAAAAGGAAGAAGTGAAACAGGGCGGTAATTAAAACAAGCTGAAGGGTCTAAATTAGGTTTTTTTAACAAGGGGCGTACAGAAGCATGCTTGAAACATTCCGGAAAAATACCCAGTGAAAGTGAAGAATTCACCAGATAAGTTATATGAGGCAAAAACAAAGGTAAAAGCATCAAATAAAGAAAGGACGGGAAAGGGTCAGCAGGACACGAGGTAGGAGGAGAAGAGGAAATAAACTGTGCCACAGTTGACTCAGTAACTGGAACAAAGTCAAACCCAGTCTGAAGAGACGGGTCTGCAAACTGAGCTGAAGGCTGTGGCAAACCTGCTGACAAAAATGGTGGTGAAGACCCATCCAGCGAAAATGAATTTACAATTGTAGACACTTTCTGAACAAAAAAGGAAGCCAAGTCGCTTGCTGTAAGATCACAAATTGCGTGATTCTCATCACAACCAGCCGATGGATTCAATAAGGTATTAAATGTAGCAAATAGCTGACGTGGCATAGAGGCTTGGGACTGAATCTTCCTTTGCAGATAACCCTCCAGAGATTCATCTACATGACGATAATAAGTAGTAAGGGCAGTTCTCAAATTCAGACGCAGTTCATCTGATGGATTCCACTTCCATCGCCTCTCTAACTGGCGGACTGAGGCTCGCTCCAGTTGCAACTCTACATGCATCCATGGCTGAGGATGACGCTGTGTTACCAGACGAGTTTTAGATGGTGCCACCACTTCAAGGGCAGCTTCACTTATGGTATTAAATTGGTGGGCCAGGACATTTGGGTCCAAGGCCCCACCAGCAGATGACTGATCTTCTACTTCTTCAGGCTCCATAACTCCCTCCTCACTTAGTAGTAACGTTTATTTGTGTAACCAAAGCCATTACAAAAATGATAAAATCAGATAAAATACTTTAAACAGATAAAAGAAACATTTGACCAACATTCCAGCAATAAAACTATTCATCTAAAATATTTGGTTTATCGTCACTACCAATTTTCCTTCTTAAAATTGACGCTCTAAAAGCAAAACAGGCCACCTTTTCAGAGATAGAAGGAGAACTATCCCCTAATAAAAAATTAATCAAATACCTAACAGGTCTATTAGATGAAAGATCTAGGTCTATAAACAGGGCTGCTCTTAAGGTCTCGTAAATTGGGCAATCAAGTAGATAGTGAGGCAGGTCTTCAAGCACATTAGATCCACATGGGCAGACTCTCTCTTCTAGAGGGATCCGACGATAACGTCCTTCAAGTATGGCAGAGTTCATTGCCTGACATCTTAAGGCTGTAAATGCCCTCCTCCATTTAAAGTTTGTAATATTAGTATATAATGTGGAAGAGAAGTTTGAATAGGCAATTTAGCATACCAAGGGGCACATTTCGACAGGCAGACAGAAGCACGGTTATCTCGAAAATCATGTTTTAAAATATGAGATTTCAGGTAACGTGCTGCCATTTCAAAACTTAAGGAGTTCAAGAGATCCAAAAGAAAGTCCATACATATCAATCCTTTGTAGGATTTCTTGATCCCTCCTCACTTGTTATGCTAGCTCCCAGAGCAACTTTCCTCTGTCCCATAACTAGTCCTGGTATACAGCCTGATAGCTGGGTAAGAGCATGGGAGAAGGAGTCCACGGATATTCCAGATAAATCACGGCATTGCTGGATTCTAGGAGGAGGAGGGGAAGGACGAGCAATGTCAAACTGGTAGGACAATAAAAAATGATCCGACATCCCTGAGTCTAGGATATCTTTAAATACGACATCCAGTTTACTATACAAAAGCAGATCCAAGGTCCCTCCAGCCGTGGGAGTGCAACTCTTTGAGCACTGGAGTGATGTGATCACGCCGGTGGCAGCCTTTAACCAGGAGAACTGCTGCATTCTGTACCAGCTGCAACTTCCGAACCGTCTTCCAGGGTAACCCCACGTAGAGCGCATTACAGTAGTCTAGGCGAGAGGAGACCAAGGCATGAACCACTGATAGGAGCAGATGATTAGGAAGGTAGGGGCGCAACTGCCGCATCAGATGGAGCTGATACAGCGCCACCCGGCTCACAGCTGACACCTGAGCCTCCATGGACAGCTGGGAATCTAGAATGACTCCCAAGCTGCGGACCTGATCCTTCAGGGGTAGATGTACCCCATTCAGCACCAGGTCAACATCCCCTAACCTTCCCTTGTCTCCCCCCAGAAGTACCTCAGTCTTGTCGGGGTTCAGTTTCAGCATGTTCCTTCCCATCCAGCCACCCAATGCCTCCAGGCACTTGGACAGGGTTTCAACAGCCAACCTTGGTGAGGACTTGAAGGAGAGGTAGAGCTGTGTGTCATCCGCATATTGATGACAGCACACCCCAAACCTCCTGATGATAGCTCCCAGTGGCTTAAGGTAGATGTTAAATAACATTGGGGAGAGGATGGAACCCTGTGTCACCCCACAAGTGAGCGGCCAAGGGTCCGAAGCCTCCTCCCCAAGAACTACCCTCTGGTACCTTCCAGAGAGGAAGGACCGGAACCACTGCAATACAGTGCCTCCCATGCCCAACCCCTCCAGGCGGTCCAGGAGGATACCGTGGTCAACGGTATCAAAAGTTGCTGAGAGATCGAGGAGGACTAGAAAAGAGCATTCGCCCCTATCCAAAGCCCTCCTCATATCATCCACCAAGGCGACCAAGGCCGTTTCTATCCCATGTCCAGGCCTGAAGCCTGACTGGCATGGATCTAAATAATCAGCTTCATCCAAATGTGCCTTCAACTGAGCCCCCACCACTCGCTCAATCACCTTGCCCAGAAATGTTTGTTTGTTTACTATTGCCCTCTCCTGTCAGGTTTCAAGAGAGGTAATAGCAGTGGGGGGGGGGGGGTTGGTGGTGGAGGGGAGATGGTCTGGGGAAAGGGGTTGCAAGGGGAAATTTGTGCGCAGGGGAAGGCTAAGCCATTTATATTAGATTGGCAACCTGTTTGGGAACCTGTGTTTGCCAGGATAACATGAAGTTACACACTTGGGAGATGGGCTCCCTCAGAAGGGCAGCTGATAAATAATGCTAATGCTAATATTATAATAATAATATTATAATATTATATTATTATTATTATTATTATTATTATTATTATTATTGATGATGATGATGATGATGATGTTTGTTTTTCATGGAGTTTCCAGTCCAAATGTTTGTGGAGGCACATTAGAGTATGTCTGCACCAACCAACTTTCTCAGCTTCGCTGAGTGTGGAAAGCTAAGCAGGGTCAGGCCTGGTTATTACTTGGATGGGAGACCCCTCCTCTAATTTCCTGCATTGAGCAGGGGGTTGGACTTGATGGCCTTGCAGGCCCCTTCCAACTCTATCATCCTATGCAGTCCGCAGCAAATGTGTCCACCTGCCTTGATTTATGCTCTACTTCTAGCTTTTAGCACTAAAAACTATTTGGCTCTGGGATATTGGAAAGGCAGTCTGCATCCACATGATCCTGCTCCTTTTAAAGAACTCCTGGAGAGGCTCTGTTCTGTGTCCCACCACCACCTGATATGTGGCTGGCAGGTTCTTGGGATACAACTTTTTTGATGATAGTACTCAGAGACCTGGTTCGCACATAACAACAGCCCATGGACTAAACAACCCATGGGCTGTTGGGGACAAGCAGACGAGAGCGAGCCCATTTGTAGGTCGTTGAGCATGATATGCGAACCCGGAGTGCTGGGTTATTTAGGGGTTAAACAACCCAGTCATTAACCCATGTCGTTAGCAACTGGTTGTATTTTAGTGTTGTCTGTATGCCACTTTGGACACTTGTTGCTGAAAAGTGGCCTACAACTTCAATAAATAAATACGGTATATGCAATTAGATTTTAGTACGCAAAGGAACTAACAAGCTGACCATGTTGCTCTGCAATGACATCAACCATCTCTTGCTTTCATAACTCCTGCCAACCTGATAATTGTTTCACCTCATGTATTTCATTTTTTATTTGGATTTTTAAAACGATTTAAAACAAATTTTAAAATCTGATTGTCCACATCTCAATCCATTCCCAAATATCCATTTATTCAAGACCTATTTGTAACTCCGCACATGCCTGCATGTTTCATAGTCCCTTACAAAGACGTCTTGAAAAATCCTCCATCTATCTGTGTCTAGATTTTGCAAACCGCAGCAAAGTCAGTAGTATATAAAGGGGAGCATATTTTACTTAAATAAATAAATAAATAAATAGCAGCACTAAGGTTGTCCTCAAAATGCAAAGAACAAACCTTCATGGAAGGGGGAGGAGGTGGTGGTGGTATGGATGTGCTGCAAAGCAGGAAAACAAGCAGCAATAGGAAATTAAGAAATAAAACATTAAAGAATTCACCACTGAGATGCACCAATAGAGACACACAGAAAATAGGGAGGTAGCCTCATGACACTTGGCCAAACTATCTAACACACTGCAAAAATGTAGATAGCCAGGTCAAACTGAAATATGCCACTTGAGCAGGTTGCTAGCCATGGCCTCCTTGGAGCCAGGGACCTCCTTGTCTTCTTCCCTTTTCCTGAACCCTACCGAAGTGGGCAATGGCGTCCTGCTTCACTTCAGCCTCAATATGTACCTAAGCTATAGAGTAAAGAGTGCAGAACAGGGAAGAGTTCCTGTATTTTTAACAGTTGTATAAAAGAGGGAATTTTAATGTGGGAAATTTATCGTGCAGGGATTAGAAAATCTGAAATTCCCTTTTCTGTGCAACTATTAACAGTACAGAAGGCTGCCCGCTTTTGCATCTGGTCCCCCTCCCTGTCCAGCTCAGCAACATCTGCCTCCAGATCCTATACTGGATGCTCCACACCAACATTTAGGGATGGACTGCCGATCTGTCAGAATTACTGAGACTTGGGTGGGGCTGACTTAACTTAGCTCTTACCTCTACCCACCTAGGTAGTTGGTGCAGCACCAACATAGGCTGGAGGGCCAGGGTGTGGGGGAGTTGCTGTGGTTGACAGAACTTCTATCTCCCTCACCAGGAAACCACTCCACCTTTGAGCAGGCCTTGAGGGGTTGCACCTGGTGGTGGGCCATAGAAACAGATTGGGGATGCTGCTGGTGTACCGCCCACCCTGCTGCCCAGTAGCCTCCCTGACCAAGTTGGCAGAGGTTGTCTCAAGTGTGGTGTTGGAGGAACCCAGGATGGTGGCTCTGGCTGATTTGATTTCCATGCTGAGACTGCCTCTGGAGCTCTGGCTGAGAGACTTCATGGCCTCCATGACAACCATGGGGCTGTTTCAGTTTGTCATCAACCCAACACATAAAGTGGGGCATACCCTTGACTTGGTCTTTGCTCCAAGCTGTGAGATGAGTAGTTTGAAAATTGGGTGGGTGGGTGGGTCCAAGGAACCCCATTGTCATGGTCAGACCATTTCCTGGTGAGATTTGAAAACACAGCATTACTTCCCTCCTGCAGGGATGGGGGACCCATTTGGATGGTCCGCCGCGCCAGGAGACTGATGGAATCCAGTGTTTTTCTGAACACTCTTGGGGATTTTCCAGCAGAGAGAGCTGGTGATCCAGCCAAGGCCCTAGTCTCACTGTGGAACAGTGAGATGTGAAGGGCCATCGACCTGATTGCACTGGAGTGCCCTCTCCAGTGCTGTAGAGTCCATTCTGTTCCTTGGTACACTGGGGAGCTGCAGTGAGTAAAACAGGCTGGACATTAGCTGAAGCACAAATGTCATAAGACTTGAAGTGTAGACAACTGAGCATGCTCTAGAGCACATAATCGTGCCACTGCGCAGTGGTGCGGGCAGCAACGAAGGCTTACTTTGCTGCCTCCACTGCATTGTCAAAAAGCCATCCAGTGGAGCTCTTTTTGGTGGTCCAGGGGCTGTTTATACTCTCCCCAGTGAATGGAGCCCTGGTCCCCTCAAGGACCCGCTATGACCTTTTTGCATCGCACTTTGAGGACCAAATCGCTCATCCCCGCAGAGAACTTGACACTGTTGTTAGCACAGCTCCAGTCGAGATGTCTGACGCCACCATCTGCCAGATTTTGCGGGATCGATTTCAGTTGCTGTGGCCTGATGACATGGACACGGTGCTTGAAGCAGTGCGACCGACCATGTGCCCTCTTTATCCTTGCCACTCCTGGCTAATAAAAGCTAGCCGAGGGGGTATGACCGGGTGGGTCTAGGGAGTCGTAAATGCATCTTTGCACAAAGGGGTGATTCCTGCTGTCCTTAAGGAGGCAGTAGTGCAACCACTCCTGAAGAAACCCGCTCTGGACCCAACTGTATTTGACAACTACCACCCAGTTGCAAATACCCTTCTTAGGGAGGGCACTTGAGAGGGTCATGGCACAGCAACTGCAGGCACTCTTGGAGGACACTGACTATCTAGACCTTTTCCAGTCTGGGTTTCAACCTGGTTACAGAACCGAATCAGCCTTGGTTGCCCTGATGGATGACCTTTATTAGGAGAGTGACAGAGGGAGTACGACCCTGTTAATTCTGCTCGATCTCTCATCGGCTTTTGATACCATCAACCATGGTATTCTCCTGGATCGACTCCATGGACTGGGCACTGGGGGCACTGTATTTCAGTGGTTTCGGTCTTACCTGTGGGGTCGATTTCAGAGAGTAACATTGGGTGACTATTCTTTGGACCCTTGGCAATTGAGCTATGGGGTTCCACAAGATACTGTCTTTCCCCCAATGTTGTTCAACATCTATATGAAGCCGCTGGGAATGGTCATTAGGGGATTTGGAGCCAAGTGCCATCAGTATGCTGATGATACACAGCTCTATATCCTTGTGCCATCTGAATCAGGTGAGGCTGTGCAAGTCCTGGGTCAGTGCCTAGATTCAGTGATGGACTGGATGAGGGCCAATAAACTGGGGCTGAATCCTGGCAAGACGGAAGCCCTGTGGGTGAGTGGTTCCCGAGTCCTGGAGATAGGTTCATTGCCAGTTTGGGATGGGGTTGCACTCCCTTTGAAAGATCAAGTACATAGCCTGGGGGTACTCCTAGATCCATCACTGTTGCTGGAGGTGCAAGTGGCCATGGCAGCTGAGTGCCTTTTACCAGCTTTGGTTGGTTCGCCAGCTACAGCCTCTCCTGAGCGGGGATAGTTTGGCCACAATGGTACAGGCGCTAGTAACCTCAAGACTGGATTACTGCAATGCGCTCTATGAGGGGCTGGAGTACTGCAGAATGCAGCTGCTCGACTGCTGTCAGGTGCTGCCCCTTTTCAGCATGCAACTCCTTTGCTGAGGGAACTGCACTGGCTGCCTATTCACTACTGGGCCAGGTCTAAGGTTTTGGTACTAGTGTATAAAGCCCTAAACAACTTGGGACCAGGATACCTGAGAGAGCGTCTTCTCCCTTATCAACCTACCCATTCACTGGGGTCATCAGATGACATGCTCCAGGTGGTTCCGCATGGACCTATGGCCCAACTGGAGTCCACCTGGAGAATAGCCTTCAGTGTGGTGGCCCCCTTTCTATGGAACTCCCTGCCTCTAGAGATCAAGCAGGAACCAACATTGTGTTGCTTTCGGTGCCTCCTGAAAACATCTTTATTTAAAGAAGCCTTCCTTGATTGACCAGCCATGTTTTTTATTGGAACTGTTTTTTTTAAAAAAAACATTTTAACATTGTTGTTTTATTCTTTTATTGTTTACAGCTTCAGAATCTCTTTAGATGTGGAGTGGTATATAAATGTTGTAAATAAAAAAATAAAGAAATAAATCGTGCAAATTAACATTACTGGTTTCTAACTTTCTTGCCTGACAACAGGCCTGCTTCAAGCCTCCTTGCAGCTTCTTGCAGCAGAGAAGTTGGCAACCTCATTGCAATTGTTGTTAAAAAGTTGGCAACCCTATTACAATGTAAACAATCCCTTGGCTTAGACAGAGGTGTAGCAAGACTTGCAGGATCTTCTGTGTAGCAAGACTTGCAGCTGAAATCCACATCCTGGAAGGCTGCCTACACCTGTGCCTAAACAAGGGATTACTTACATTGTAATAGAGTTGCCAACTTTTTAATTAGAAGGCTCCTGTACCTTTAACAGCTGCACAACAAGCAGAAATTTAGCTTCTGAAGCTTTCCCCGTCTACACACTGAGAAAAGCTTCATGTGGTAAATTTCTTCTTATATAGCCCACACAGTGCTGGATTTTAGAGAATACTGATGTTCTGAGAAAATATGGTCTCTACATCCCCAGAAGAAGCCAAATACAGTAATACCTTGGATTGAAAGCATAATTCGTTCCAGAACCGTGCTTGTAATCCAAAACACTCTTATATCAAAGTGAGTCTCTGGCGGGCGTGAGCGGGGCCGATTTAGGCCCGCTACGCCCGCTCGAGGCGAGCGGTTACATCCCTACACTACTTGTCTTGCAAGACCTTATCAAGTAAAAATATATATATTTTTGCTTGTCTTGCAAAACGCTCTCAGACCAAGTTACTTGCAATCCAAGGTATTACTGTAAGCCAAATTGTCTCCTCCCATATGTACCTGCCTAGACACTAAGATCTTTGTCAGCAGTCCTTCTCCGAAAGCCCCTGCCAAAGTAAAGGAGGCAGGTGGCTACCAGGAGGAGGGCCTTTTTTGCTGTGTCACCCCAGTTGTGGAATGAGCTCCCCAAAGAGGCTCGCCTGGCGCCTATATTGTACTCTTTCCGGCGCCAGGTGAAGACTTTTCTATTCTCCCAGGCATTTTAATCATTTTAATTATTTTAGTCTTGTAGTTGTTTTTAACTCTGTTATAATTTGAACTGCTGCTGCTAGCTTTGCTGTTTGTTTTTAATCTGTGGTTTTAAATTTTATATTTATATTGTATTGTATTTTATGGTTTTAACTGTTGTAAACCACCCAGAGAGCTTCAGCTATTGGGCGGTATAAAAATGTATTGAATAAATAAATAAATAAATAAATAAATAAATGCTGTGGGAGAAATTGAGCCAAGTGTCTGTGCTACACCACACACAGGGCAATACAGAGGAATATCATTGGATGGATAGAAAGACAGTGCATTACAATGACTGAGACAGATCAGTAAGGAGATGTCTATTTTACCAGCAGTCATAACCATGGAAGTCTGCTGATTAAGATCCTTAAAAGCTTGAGGCACAAGACTGACATAATTAGGACAAGTGAAAGTGCTGTAATAGGCAGAGAAAGATTGACTCTGTAATCATGACATTATCGGAAGGGGTGGCGGGAGCTCATATTTATTCTGTCTCAGATGTGCTCAGCTTTGCAAGTCAGAAGCTGATCTCCACCACCCTGCCACTTGCAAACATGTCAGACTCATCTTAGAACAGGGAAGACAAACTATGTGTGGGGGCTCTTCTTATGTGTGTCCATCCCCGCCCGCTCCCCCATGATCAGTAGCAGTAAATACTCGGCAATCAGAGCCTAGCTGACAATTTAGTTGATGATATGCGAAGCAGAATGGTGCTCATCACCTTTCACTTTCTCTTTCCCCCTTCTTCATATTGCAGATGATTGGCCCTCAAGCACAAACATTAGGGAGAAGTTGGTGCTGGCAGTGATCTACACAAAGGTGACTTAAACACCTGAAGCAGGTGTTTAGGGAAAAGGGGACTATTTTTAGATGAAGGCAAAACTCTGTCCCTCAGTTCACTATGACCACCTTGGAACATTAGGAGAGTGTAGTAGGTGTAGGGTTGCCTTTTTTTTCTCTTGACAGATACCCCCGCCCCCTGTCAATAGGCAGAGTTACAGCAATGGGGAGTGTTTGCACTGTTGAAATACTGTTTGGCCTGCCTATTGTGCAGCTATTTAAAACACCACCACCACCACCACCACCACAGTTCTGCCAGGAAACAAGATAGCAACCCTAGGTGTTTCCCTTTTTTGACAACACTCTGAGGAGATTGGAACAACCATATTTAGGTGGTGAGATGTGGATTGGCTGAATATAGTTTGAATTTGACAAGACTGTCCACATTTTAAATGTAAACAATGGCCACATGCTTTGCCTGAGCCTCTCTGCCTAGTTTGCAACTAAGCCTGAGTGGTGCACCTTTTGGATTTTCGAATGTGGCGTGGGCCATGTGAGTTGCACCCAAATGTGGAATGGAAAAGCTTCTGAGCTTTTCATAGCACATGCCTATTTTTTACCATCCCCATGGAAAAGGGCAACAGAATGGAATGTAGTGGGTAAGAGACTTGGGCAACTCACGTTAGTCTGAGTAGAATAGTTTGGCTCAAACATAGGGGGATTGCTTGGGACTGATTTAATTAGACCACAAAGATGACAAGTGGAGCAGTTTTACTAAAGGAAAAAATAGGAACTCAAGAGTCATATAGTTAATGTAAAAATTTTATTTAAAAGAGGTACTATATACTGTCCTTCAGCAGAACTTCCAGAAGTTTGCAAAAACCAGATAAAATACTCAAATAGGTTTGAATCCAACAATGTCCTTCTGCCAGTGGAATGGGAAACACTGGTGGAACGGATTTCTTCTCCCTGTAGCCCCCCGCCCCCTAGATCTGCTTGGGAGGATTAGGGGACCCTCTGGAGCAGATTTGGGGGTACGCAGGGAGCTGCAGGAGGAAGGACAGGGAAGTCCTGTCACACAAGTGAAGGTCCACTTGTGCGGTGTTGAATTTAAGCCATAGTTGAGACTACTGGGCAAAGGGCAAATTGTCTGAGCATAAACTATCACTCTCCATTGTCAATCGAGGCCCTTTTCAGTGTCTAGTGGTAAACCCATGTCGGGGCTATACCTCATGTGTGGAGACTCACATGACTGAATGCTCCTCTGCACAAATAAAATTACCTCCAGATAGAATAGAAAACTAGTCCAGGGGAAGGGTTCTAGCCTAGGCTTTACCTTTACATACTTGTTTGCCACGTGCAGGGATTTATTATTTATTTATTATGATTAATTATGATTAATTATTAAATATTTATTTATTTGGTATGGAAAGGCATTTAATCTTAAAATGCCACTTTAATCTGAAGTGGTACAATACAGAAAGTTTACCACCTCAGTGAGAATTCGATCAAAAGGAGTCAGGATTCCATAGTTTTCCTGGGTGATTGCTTGCATTACCTAAATGGCTATTACAGTTATACACTTATTATCATTATTGACCTTCCTGTACCTTATACATGCATTGGACACAATCCAGGTGTGCTTAAGCCTGTTGAAAGCAATTGGATTAAGTACACCCAACTCTTTGTTAGATAGTGGTCATTGCTTCTTGAACCATCTTCTGTACCAAAGCAGGATGATAATGTTCTGCCTTCTTTTCGTGTTGCCGACTGGCCGACAGTGTTGCTGACTGAAGACTAAACCTCAGAAGGTTTAGTCTTCAGCCCAATGCCATCGCTAAGGAGGCAATTTTTAAAATGTCCTTACAATTAAATGAATTGACCTATGCTATAGAACAGTAGCTAGAGTCCAAGATTCCTGTCAGCTATGTCAGGTTTAAAAATATGTAAGAATTGTTGCTGTATCCTTCCATCTTTTTTCATTTTCTAAGCTGAATATTACTCCTTCAAACTATCCTTCATACGCACATCTTGCTATGGCATTTCCACTGATCTGATTTATCTATTTATTCTGCTCATCTATGGGTGAATTTCAGACAACCAATTTTTTAAATAGCATAGATTTCATTTCTTTCTGCAATTAATGCCTCATATGTTGGAGCAAACAGAAAACATGCCAAAGTGTCCAATACATGGTTGACACACATTCAACAACCTAGATATTCAGCAAGACAGACTTGAATCCTACTATGTGGGGGCTGCAGAAAATAATCACCATCTGGTGAGACATTTAGGGTGCAATCCTATGCATGTTTAGACAGAAAAAAGTCCTGCAACTCCCAGCATGCCCCAGCCAGAGTTGTTGGGCCTTTTTCCTTTCTAAACATGCATAGGATTGCACCCTCAAGTCACCTGAGTGCTCTCTCTAAATCTTTCCAAATGTGGTCCCAAACTTACTTCAGCTGGGCTGAACTTACATCAAGAAAAAAAATGATGCTACATAGCTGTACCTACTTCAATAAGCTGGATAGCTCATGGTGGCCTTTGACTCAAGCTACTTTTCATAATTCCCTGCCTTCAGAAGTGAGTGACATGTAGACTGGGGAGAGCTCAATTTCCAAGTAGATATTTCAAAGGCAAAATTGTTCTTAGGCACTTATCCCCCATTGAAATTAATAGGTGTCAGGCACTCGAATGTCACTCTGGCATCAAAAATTCTGCAGCCACGCAACCAGTATCATAATGTAGCCCTCTTCATTAAAAACATGTAATCAAAGTGTCACTGGGTTTAGAGAAACTGAATCAAAGGAATCAAGTGAAAATTGTCTAGTCACTCCACCACTCCTCTGACTTCCTTGCCAATATGACCAATAGGAGAGAAACACAGGAGCTCAAAGCAGCCATGCAATATTGGAATCGAAGGACATTTTACATTCTCCAGAGAAGGGGTTTTCTTTGTAGAAGCTATGGCTTGGATCCAGACTTTGCTCCAACCAGTGGGAGAATCTCCTGAGTGGATTTTCGCTCAGCGGATGTTCCCACCCACAGAAGGGGATGGGAAGAGACTTTTGCTGATTCCCCCTTCCCCCTGCAGTTCTTTGTGCCCTCTGAAAATTCGCTTTGGAGGGTTGAGGAACACTCTGGAACAGTGGTGGGTGGGTGTGTCTGCCAAGGGAGGGGGAATCAGCAAAAATTGGATCCCCCCTCCTCTATCAGTGGAATCCTCAATTGAATCAAAAGCCTGAAGGAGTCCTGATCATGCAAGGCTAAATTAGGATCCAATCCTCTGTGTTGTAGGGAAGCTAGATTATACCTACCCACTGGGCACAGCTGTCCTGCCTCTGGCCTTGCTGGACTCTCACACATTGAATGTTAACATTTGGCCTCTGTGCATGTTTCAAACTGCACCGTCATTTTATGTGCATAAAGTCCAAACTGCATGCATGCACAAGCCAAACTGCATGGCGATTTCCTGGATTGTGTGGATTAACACCTGGGGCCTACAGGTGTCAGAACTTTACTCATATAGGTCCTGTGCAAATTTATGTGGATATCCTGCAAGCCCAGAAGCAGTCTGTTCTGCTCTCCCACCACGTGTAGCCTGTGTACATAGACAAGTCATATTTAGAGATGCTCAGTTCAAGAGTGTCTCCACATATAACAATTTTTTAAAAAGAAAACCAAAGTGCACAGCTGGGCAATACTTTTATTAGAACCAACCAAAATTCCACAAATGCAAGTTCTCCAGAACTCTTTGTTAGGCTAGATCAGGGCTCTCCAACCTTGGGTCCCCAGATGTTGCTGGACTACAGCTACCAGAATCCCTTGCCATTAGCCATGCTGGCTGGGTATGCTGGGAGCTGTAGATAGATGGTACCTGTACTAGATGGTACAAAGGAGGGGGGGGAGAGAAAGAAACAGAAAAGTCCAAAAATGTGGCCAGATGTGGTGGCCATGAGGTCTGCAGTTTAGATAGACCTAGTCTCAAAATGGAGATTGCACACTGAATGAATTAGTGGTAGGTGTTTCAGGTATCAGATTACACCTAGCAATACATTTTTGGGGAAAGAACCAATAATGGTTGATCTTCATTTCTGAAAACAAAGTCCAGTTGTAACTCTCATCTGCCTCTTGCCTTGAAAACACACAGGTTCCTGAGTCAGCATGGAGCAGAAGCGCAGAGAAACATGATCCTCTCTCCCGAAATGCATTGCTAGGTGTAATCAGAAGGCTGCCAGTCATTGACTGAAATTGTCCTTAGCATGCAATTGCTAAAAGTACAGTCTCTGTAAACAGTATCTGAGTTCACAGTTCTGTTCCCATAACAGTTGCGTGAGACAAGAAGAGGTATGTGGGATCTATTTGAAACTGGGAAGACATCTGTGGCAGAGAGAAAAAAGGACCAAAGAATGTCAGAGTGGCTGTTTAGGGCACCCAAAGTAATTATGGCCAGCGCTAATCAGAGATGGAAACAGATGGAGAGAAGACATCACATTCTCACTAAATGAGATAAGTGTGCTTATTTATTTAATTTGTACCCCACCTTTCTACCAAGAAAATGGCACTCAAGGTGGCTGATCACTTTTGATTTATTTGGGCAATTCCAAAAGCTTTGATGTACACAAACTTATTCTTTAGGCAACTCATGAACTGCCACCTGCATGTGACTGTGGATCTGGTTCAATGTGCTTCTGAGCTTGATGATATATTTTAGAGAGATGAGTACCCTCAAGGCAGTAGGCATTTCTTGCTCCTGTGTCATTTTAAGGCTGAATTGGTGGGTCGCTCTAATGACTGGAGGAATCTAATGAAAGCCTGGTGGCCACATAAACAAGACCTGCTGCACAGTTAACTGCCAACACAGCTTGCCTCAGCCAAGCCATTGCAGTAATACATATTTTTTGATGCAGTTAATGGAAGAAAAACAACTGGCACCAAAGGAAAGGAGGCACCTGAAGTGAGGGGAGAAATAAAAAATCTCTCCAACACTGAACTGTTTGAAGAAAGGATTTTTGCAGAAAGTTCTGATCAATACTCTCAGGATCAGAAGTATCTGTTCTTAGTGAAGAGACAGATGATAAAGCTGCCACTGAACTGGCATCAAATGTTCAAAAGGGTGACCCCAAGTGCTGAGGGCGAATCAGTTCCGGCATTTCTGCCTGCTACTTCATATGGAGATTTATGAGAGCATCTGGATTCAACAAAGCTAGAGCAGCAGGAACGTGCAACTAAGTGTTGCTCAGCAAGCAACAGTACAATGCACGCACCTTAGTAAATCATGGGCTGATCTTTCCAACCAGCCATCTGGAAGGCCAAACAAATCATCTGGTGAGCACAAGAGGCTTTCAGTTTAGTTCAAGTATCTATTTCTCTCTTTCCTGCTAGTGAGGTGTCCTGGGAAATACTGAGCACAGTGGGAACTGGGAATCCCACAGATCCTGTGGTGGTGTGGCAGCTTATTTCTTGAGGGCACACTGTGTAAACCTGACCTCCCCCCAAAATAACACATTCCCAAGGAAGACAGTCAAGGAGGATGGTCTCAGCAGTGCAGATGGGACTGTTTCCAGCAGAACATGGTTTTGCACATAATGCTAACCAATGGTTTATTTTACCCATGGGTTGTCTGTTAACAATGAACAACCCAGAAAGAGAACCCATGGTTGGGTTTAAACCATGGGTTGTTGTTACATGTGAATCCAGAACCATGGGTTGTTCAGTTAGGCTACAGGAGCAAGCAAGAGTTGTCAAAAAAAAAAGACAGCTGCTCTACATGCCAGTACTACAGTGCAACAAAGGCATTTGGGATACAGGGAGGGAGTGGACGAAGGGGGATGGAAACAAACAACCCAGGATAGAGAGAACAAACCATGGTTTGTTCGATTGTCTGATAAACCCTGGGTAGGGCAACAAACCATGGGTTAGCATTATGTGCAAACCAAGTCAATGTGTAAGATGCACTTAAATCAATTATCCAATCTCAGCACTGGGCCTTAAGTGTTTCTTCTTCACTGGACATTGGTTATGTTGCATCATCAAAGGCAATTCAAAAGTAATATTTCTGTTCTTCTACAAGTCAGCATACTTTAATTTAAAAAGGTCTACATCCCACCAGGACCTACCCCGCTTTCCTAAAGAGAACAAATGATCCTTACTCTAGGTCTTTATCTCCAACTACTACTTTCAGAGATTTGCCTTGAGCTGTTCATGCCTGCTTCATCCAATTCAAAATTGACACTAATGAAATCAAAACTGGCCAGCCTTTAACTCATTTGCTGTACAGAGTGGATGGATGGAGGCTTTTGATGAGTGGGTTGTGTTTCTGCTTGGACCAAGGGCTTTGTGTATGGCCTAAGTGAAGTCTTTGGGGGCATTTTCATACAGGACCATAAAAACATTTTTGAGCCTATGATGCTCAGTTTGTACACCTGTGTGAACATTATTGATGCAGGTTGGAAGGAGGAAGAGAGACATTTTAAGCATACCTTCCAACCAATGTAGGTTGTATGTTCATGTTAGAGAGGAAAGGTGCAAATGATGCATTTAGCACCATCTGAAAAGGACTCTCAACCCCCTGCCCCCATTCTCCATGATCTTTAAAATGGGGATAATAGATCCATAACTCATGGTTTCTGGGAGGATGAAATTCCTGACTCACTGTAAATATTTTATGTAATAATAAATACACAGCCAGGCCAGTTCAAGCCCATGCTTTTAAAATTGTATCCTTTGTGTCTCCATGGCAGCCTTCTTACCTGGCAATAGTCTTGGTTTGGATAAAATTGAATAAATTATCAATAAATGTAATATTTATACCAGGTGGGCAACTCATCTCACAGGGAAAACATTTTCAATTTGATTACCTGTTAATTTACTTGCCAAGTCATCACCATTTTATTTTCTAAATAAAAATCCATCTATCTACTAAATCAATGAAGACTTATAACACTGCAAGCCTGCACAAAATCAAGCCCTTAATCTAATTTGGGGGAGCCAGTAAGATGATCAAGCCTATCGCTTCAATCTCTTTTAATTAAGCTTGATTTTTCCGAACAGCACAGCAACTGCAGCTCCCACGAAGTTTAGCTGGAGTCCTGTGATCACAACCTACTGAATACCTCCAACAATCAGGTTAACAGGCATTACTGCATAATGTTCACACTAAATGCCTCGCACAGGCTAAGAGGCTTTGTATGCACCTTTGCATGTGTCTGAATTATGCACATAGGTAAGTGCAATCCAGGTAGTAGCATCATCTCCCCCACCTCCCTCACACAACGGAAATGTCTCCCCTACCTTGCTGCATGATAAGCTATGAATCCATTGAATCATGCAGCCAATTACATTATTTTTTAAGCAAGCCCAATAGTTGCTATTCAGAAAGGAAGGGCCTTTTCACCCTCCACTCTTTCCCAAAGCACAGGGGAACTGCCCTCTCCCCAAGGGCAAGTGGGAGGTACTGAGACGAGATGCAAACCCAGCTGGGAGAAGTTAATAATAGCTTGTACACTGGTGATCTGGAAGTGGTTGCATGCCCAAACCCAGAAGGCAGAGTGTAGGTAAAACCAACTGGAGAATGTCATGTCTCTTAGAGGCCCCATTTAGCCAGGGAAAACCATATGCTTGGTTTTGCTACAATTGTCACCCATGATAAGCCATTTCATTACCACAAACTAGATTTTAATGTTCAGGCTTGCAATGTACCTAGAGCAGTGCTTCTCAATTATTTTCTGTCATGCCCCCCCTAGGAAGAAGAAAACATTTCGCGCCCCCCGCGCGACTGCAAATATATAAGAGAATAAAAAAAGAAAGAAATGTGGATCAATTTACAACAAAGAATAGCTTTATTAACTGTAGCAGAAAAGATTTAAAGGGTCTAAAAGTCACACGGGCGGGTTTGGCCAATCAGGCGAGCCCCCCTTTACGGAGCCTCGCGCCCCCCCAGGGGGGCCCGCCCCACTATTTGAGAAGCACTGACCTAGAGTAGTGGCAAGGAATGGGAGCCAGAAAGTCAATGGCCCAGTTCACACATAGCGGTGAATCGTGAGTTAATTAACCCACGATTAATTAACCCACGATTAAGTAACCCACGATTTGCTGGGCACAAGCAGGAGTGAGCAAGTGCGCTATCCGGTGCGCTCCTCACTCCCACTTTCTGTAAACAACCTACAAACACCCCATTCATAGGTTGTGAGCATGGCATCTGAACCTGGCCCGGACACTCTGGGTTGTTAAATCAGGAGCAAATCGTCTCAGCCATGAACTCACTAGGTGGTATTGGGCAGGCCACTCTCTCCCTGGCCCTAGCCTCGCACCACACCCTGTGCAATGCAACAAAAAGATAACAACACCTACCTTACAAGGTGCTTGTAAATATTATTGGGATAACATATGCGAAGCACTTTGAACCCTCTGAAGTGCTCTATACATTCTAATACAAATAATATATTATGCTTATTCCGATGATGATGATGATGATGATGATGATGATGATGATGATGATTGCTACTACTGCTCTTACTACGACATAGTCCTTTTACCAAGTGAGAACATTGGTCCATCTAGCTCAGGATTGACTGACAGCGTCTCTCCAGGGATGCAGATGGGTTTTTCCCAGCCCTACCTGGAGATGCTGCCTGGGATTGAACCTGGGACCTACCACATGCAAAGCAGGTGTCCTGCCACTGAGTAACAGCTCATCCCTAAATAAAAACAACAGCAAGAACCAAATTTAAATATTGGGGTACACTTCATCATCTTCCACAACATTCCTAATAAAGATGCCTAATAAATATTCATACAATCCTCTCATGGTATATTCCTCCTTGGCTAACCACAGAGCATTCTGTTGCCTTTCTCCACTGGGAGTGAATGTCACAGCTCTGAGGGTAAAATCCAACATAAATCCTACTTACAGCAGACCCACTGAAATGAAAAGGAAATTAGTCATGACTAACTTAAGTCCCATTCATTTCAAAGGGTCTACTTTAAGTAAGGCTTATGTTGGATTTTACCCTGTGTTATTAACAGCTCAATGCTACATGTTTACTCAGGAGTAAGCCCCACTGAGTTCAACGGGACTTACTCCCAGGCAAATGGGTATAGGATTGCAGCCTAAGCCTGATTTTATGGGACACTGCAGTAAGCTGTAGCAGAGGAATCTGTTTGCCTATGGAAGGCATGTGAAAATCCATAGGGAAAAAATGTCTGCAATCCCTCCTAGTGGCACGAGGACTGAAGGATGCATATTCCATTACCCCGGATAACAGCCAGAGTCCTGATGGTGTATGTGGGTGTGGATATGTCAGAGAATGCCCTGCCTGGCTCACTTTCACTAACAGGGGTCCCTGACTTTGTAACGGGAGCTTTCAGAGGGATGGCATGGGTGGGATAATCTGTGCAGCTAAAGGTGCAAGGAGCAGGGGGGTAAAAAAGGAAACATGAAGCTGCCTGAAAGACTATCTTGGAAAAAATGGAATGAAAGCAGCGTGTGCCTCGAGGAGTCATCCCCAATGTTAAAAAGAGAGCTCTAAAACTGTGCAGATGTACACCCACACATGGCAGGGAAAGCAGAGGACATAGGTAAATGGAGGGCTTCCTTGTGCAGGCCTGACCAGTCCAATACCTTTCAGATGATTATTGCTATGCAAATATTTCCATCTTGTTTCTTTTACTTCTGCGTGTATGCATTGGGCAAGGGCCTGTTCTCCCTTTTCATTCTTCTAATAATCAGAGCCTTGTATTGCTATCCTGAGCCCTTTCCACATGCCTCTTAAGAGGCCGACTATGCTGCAAAGTACAGCATTCTAGCGGTCTATTCTGTAGCCACAGACCGTTTACATTCAAAATACGGGGACCTTTAGCACCTCTGAATCACAGCATCTGTCCCGGCCTTTGACTGAAAACAGCTGCCTTGCTTTAGGGAAGGAGGGAGTTGCCACATTTCAAGACCTGTTCTTTTAGGTATAGAAGGGGTGGCCAGAAAAGTGTAAAAAAGAAAAGTGAGTGTGAATTGGACAATATCACTATAATCTTCTCCCACAAGAAGATTCTCCCACTATAATCTTCTTACATAAGAGGATCTTTTTAAAAGGGGGGGGGCAAGGTAAAAGACAGGTACATTGCCCGTTTTTTATTAATCTGATAAAATGAGCAGATAGTTGCAACGTAAAAGGATGGCACACAGCCCTTCCTTAAAACTAGGGGTCTCACGGCATCTTGGTACCTCCTGCTCTCCAAACAACATGAGGTATATACTCAACGGCATCATCGATTTAATCCCCCATGTTCTTTAACATCAACATGAAACTGGGGGTGTTGTAATCAGCATGCTGATGACACACAACTTTACTTCTCCTTTTCATCTCAGAAAAGTGTGGCAGTGGATGTGCTGAATCAGTGTCTGGCCTCAGTAATGGACTGGGTGAGAGCCAGTAAACTGAAGCTCAGTCCAAACAAGACTGAGGCTTTGCTGGTGGGTGGTTCTTCTGTCCGGGTTGGGAGGGTGGGGGAAGTACAACCAGCTCTGGATGGGGTCACACTCCCCCTGAAGGAGCAGAAGCACAGCCTGGGGGTACTCCTGGATCCATCATTGTCACTGAAGGCTCAGATGGCATCTGTGGCACGGAGTGCCTTCTACCAGCTTTGGTTAGTAGCCCAGTTGCAACCCCATCTAGATGGGGATAGCCTGGCATCAGTGGTCTATGCTCTGGTAACCTCTAGTTTAGATTACTGCAGTGCATTGTACACTGGGTTGCAGAATTCTGAAATTCTAGTGCAGAATTCAGCGGCCTGGTTGTTGACTGGGACTAGGCGATGTAAACATATAAGCCCAGTCCTTTTTTCCCTCTTCTTCTTCCTGTTATATTAATCATGGATTTCTGCAGTGTGTGTAACTCTCTTTGAGACTGCTTTTTGCAGTGGGAAGCAGACATGTAAATTTAAGATGATGATGATGATGACGAGGACGATGATGATGGGGCTGCAACTTTTGTCAGTGAGAGCTTACAGGCCCCTGCAGAAGCATGTTAGGTAACACAGCGCTTCCAAGAGTGGTTCAAGACAGTATCACAGCAATGGCAACACAGTAGCCTGGCAACAAGGATATCCTCAGAAGCAAGCATCCTGTGGCAAGTGATCCCTGGCCATATTGTTTACACCTACAGTTTGCCATAATGGGTCAGCACTATCCAGTTATGAGACTGCATGTCCATGATGTGTGTCCCTTTAGGCAAGGGCATGGAGACTCTCAGTGTTACCGAAGAACAGGAATCCCATGCCAAGGGGAGGCTGTTTTGAATGGAATCCCTAGAGCATAAGTAAATTACACACTGGTCCACAGTCCCACCCATGCAGGAGTTCTATTCTGCAGAAGAGGGGCTTTAGCTCAGTGATGGAGCATGAGTAGAAACCCCTGGCCTCTTCAGTTAGCAGGGACTCATGCAACTGCATGCTGCAAGTCAGCAGCATGATATTACATCTAATTGAAGATGCCCGGAGTTAGGGGGTTGAACTTGGAAGAACCTTCTGCAAGCAAAGCATGTGTTCTACAACTGAGCTACAGAAGGCCACAAGTATCTCAACAGTGCAATCCTATGTTTGTCTACTCAGCAATAAGCCCCAATGATTTACTCCCAAGGCTGCAATCGTATACAATCTTTCCTGGAAAGAAGTAATGGAACAACTCAATGGGACTTACTTCTGAATAGACGTGGATAGTACTGTACATCACTTTGAGTGTCTCTCTACATAGTGCCTACATTGTGTGTAGGATATATTCCTTCAGCTCTACTTTCTCACTGGTTATCAGTGTATTACCTATGTCCCTCTTCCCTATAACAAAATAACAAAAGAGAGAAAGGAGAATCTCGGGAGCCTATTAGAGACATTTATTAAATGTGCCTTCCCCTCTCATTGCTTCACACTCTTTCCTTTAAGCCACATACTCTCAAGTCTATCTTCTCAGGAAGGAAAGGACTCATATGCCCACACAAATGTATGGAAACAAACAAAAACCCAAGCAGCTCAAGCAACAAAGCAATAGCAAGGCTTCATTTGTGCTAGAGCTCACAAAGGATAAACCTTGGAATATGTTTTCAGTACAAAGGCTGAGTCCCAAAATACATGAAGAAAAATGCCTCTGACTATGTGCAGAGTGCATTTCCCTCACCACCAAACAACTACAACTTACCATATACACCCCGTAACAAACTTTCCATCAAGGATGCAGGCCTACAGGTCATTTGGCATGCCTTTCCCACATGTCTAAGGGAAAGTGCTTTTTAGAAATTAAGCAATGCCCTTGCTTCTTTTGTCAGGATAATATGTACTCAGAAACCCAGTTCTTCTCTAGGAAGACTGTGAAGAAAAGAGCCTTTGGGGGGGTTCACACACACACACACACACACACACACACACACACACACACCTCATGTGTGAACCGGCTGGGGTGGGGTGTGCATAGTTAGCGTGTGGAGAAAGGGGCCTTTGGGGGTTCATGCATGCAGGCACACACACACACACACACACACACACACACACACACACGCCTCCTCATGTGTAAGCCAAGTGGGGCCAGTTGAGGGGGCTGGGAGGATGCCTAGGGCTTTCATATGTAAATAGTTCAAGCCATGAGGCATGACTCATGAGCCTCCCTCATCCTGACTGGCCAGGTGAAGTTCAATCTAATTGGCTAAGAGGCAGCAAAGGAGGGGAGGGGGGAAAAAGGTATATTTCCCAAAGCGTGGTTTTTGGTTTTTGTCTTTGGATCACGTGGCTACCGGCTACCCTGGCTATTGGGTGATGGCGGCAAGCCAAAGAGAGGCCCCAAGCCTTTGGGGGGGGGCATCAGGATCCGACCCCAGTTAGCTCCTGGTGAAATGAGCTGGATGAGGGCTCTAGTGAAGGCAAGCCTTGTAGGAGTTTACCCATCTCGGACCTTTGGGTAGGTGTGGTAATTCTCCATCGGGCGGCAAGGCTGTGCTGGATTTAACCCTTGAAGAGAATACCCTCAGGTAACATATGTGTATGCCTGAGAGATATTAAGGAATCAGGTTTTATTGTTTTGCAGCTTTACTGTGTACTAACGTGTCTCTCTCTTTATTTTGTGTGCTTCTCTCATTCCCCTAATCTTGTTGTTTAAATGCTACCAGAATAAACCTTGTCTTGGTTTACCCCACATGGGTTTTGTAGTTACTCTGCTTGGTTCAGTATCTGAATCCAGGTTACAGAATCAAAGGCGAGTCCCTGAACAGAGATCCAAGTAGGATTGCAGACAGCTGAGGCTGGCAATCTGGTATCTTGAGATCTCTGGGGGTCTTGGTTCCTTTGAGGTAGGAAAGGGTGGGGGTGTGGCGGGCCAGCCAGCCCCCCCTTCCTCCACAAAGACTCACTCCTGGTTTTCTTCCTGTCCCCTTTGCAGTCGCTCCTAACAGAAGTTCATTTCCCTCACAATTCTTTACTGTTCTGAGCAAGTTCTCCATCCTATACCGGACCAGGGCTCACACCGGGAACCTGTTCTCAGTAACAGGCTGAATGCAGAGAGTTCCCCTGCTCCCCGTCCACTAAGTAGTCCACTACTCCTGGTCTCCCTCTCCCCTTCTTTCCAGCTGTTTCCTTCCCTCCATCCTTGACAGATGCACTGTTCCTGATGAGGCCTCACCACCATAAGCACATTACAATATAGGATATGACACAGACGTTTTATCTCATCTCTTCCAATGAAAATACGAGTGGTGCTTTGGGGGGCAATTCCCTGGAACGTTCTCCTGTGCATGGTCCACTGAAGTATCCCAACCCATAAAGAGTTTGGGAGAATCACACAAAGGTTAAAATGCAGGTGGGGCACACAGACAGAGTATGCAAAACACTAATCTGCGCATCAGCAATCCGAAGCAAATTGCTTCTTTACCAAACATACGCAGACATAAACTCTTAAGGAAAAGAAAAAGAACAATTAATTATAACTAGCGTCAGGGGAGAGGAAATGGAATGAAAAATTGAGTCTGAGTTATAAAAATAAGTAATTTTTGTCTTACTTGCAGGAGGCTTATTATATTAATTAAACATTATTACAGTGAATGAGTTGGGGAGGGTTACGAAGTCTGGGGCTGGCTGTAAGTGTTCTCTCCTGTTGCCTGAGGCTTCAGTCATCCCCTGATATTAATCTTCTAAAGCACTCTAAATGCTGAAGAGATAAACACTTGAAATATGAAAATGTTTCTCCACCCCCACCGCCGTAGACACCATGACCCTACGTCAACCCAACATATTCGCTAGATGCCCTGATGGCCTGTGCTTCTTTCTAAGCCAGACTGTTTTCATAGAATCATAGAATAGTAGAGTTGGAAGGGGCCTATAAGGCCATCGAGTCCAACCCCCTGCTCAATGCAGGAACCCAAGTCAAAGCATCCCTGACAGATTGTAGGGAAATAGTGTGTGGACGTTAGGCCCAAAGCAGTATGTGCGTGCTTATTTCTCCCAGGTTTGGTTATGAAGCAGGGAGGAGGTCTACTTTTATCACTAAATGCCACATGTGGAGGATGGGAGCAAAACCCACCCCCTCCCCTGCCTTGCCTCCCCACACTCCACTGCTTTACTGCCCCCACTTGCCCAGCAGCCTGGCCCCATAATGAAAGTGAGTCAGTGGGGAAGGTGGAGGGGGGGATCTTCAAGCTGCAGAGCTCAGGGAAGTAAAATGGGGGAGAGGGCAAGTTTCATTCCTGTTCCCTGCACACTCAATTTAGTGATAAAAGTAGACACTCACCCCATCCACACTTTATAGCCAAACATGGGCATTGTCTGGACTGGCCCTTAATTAAATGTATAAGGAGCCTATTCCCATGTGGTACCTCGCCCACATTTTGCCCCACATTCCGCCTGCATAATCCCTGCTCAGGGCAGGAGAGCTCAGTCCAAGACACGCATTTGCCCAGAAGGGGTCTGCAACCTTTAAGACAAAAAGAGCCACTTGGACCCGTTTCCGAAGAAAAAAAAAAACTGGGAGCCGCAAAACCATTGTGGCATTTAAAACAAATATAACACTGCATATATTGTTTCTTACCTTAATGCTATATATACAAAATAATATATACAAAATATTTGCAAAATAATCTGCCCCCCTCACATAAAGTAATAATGCCCCATCCTGTGCCCCACATATAAAATGTAATAATTTCCCCTACCTATGCACCCAACATAATCCACCAGCGAGAGCCGCCGCCGCCGCCGCCAGGTTTGAGGCAGGCCCGAGCGCCTGCCCAGTCCTAAAGACGGCCCCGGGGAGGGGGCCTTGCTGCCGCCTCCTCCGGAGGCCGTCTCGTGGGCCTGATGCCGGGCGGGGGGGGCGCCGCCGCCGCCGCCGCCCCCGCAAGGTTTGAGGCAGGCCCGAGCGCCTGCCCAGTCCTAAAGACGGCCCCGGGGAGGGGGCCTTGCTGCCGCCTCCTCCGGAGGCCGTCTCGTGGGCCTGATGCCGGGCGGGGGGGGCGCTGCCGCCGCCAGGTTTGAGGCAGGCCCGAGCACCTGCCCAGTCCTAAAGACGGCCCCGGGGAGGGGGCCTTGCTGCCGCCTCCTCTGGAGGCCGTCTCGTGGGCCTGATGCCGGGCGGGGGGGGGCGCTGCCGCCGCCGCTGCCACCGCCAGGTTTGAGGCAGGCCCGAGCGCCTGCCCAGTCCTAAAGACGGCCCCGGGGAGGGGGCCTTGCTGCTGCCTCCTCCGGAGGCCGTCTCGTGGGCCTGATGCCGGGCGGGGGGGGGCGCTGCTGCCGCCGCCGCCGCCAGGTTTGAGGCAGGCCCGAGCGCCTGCCCAGTCCTAAAGACGGCCGCCGCGCCAACATTTTTGCGACAAAGCGGAGCCGCGGCAAAGGTTTGAAAGAGCCGCATGCGGCTCCGGAGCCGCGGGTTGCCGACCCCTGGCCCAGATAGTCTTCACCGGGCACTCTCAATGGGTTGCCAAATCCGGGACACACATCTACATTTGAATGGTTTTTCCCCAAGCATTCTCAATGGGTTGTCAAGTACCCTTAATCACCCTTTCAAGCACCCTTGAGGAGCCATGGGCAAGGTGGCACCTGAAAACCGAAAACCTCAGCACCCTTTGCGCCTGGCCAGACCGGTTCGTCCTGTCAGCAGAGGGAAGGGTCGGGGGATCAAGAGGGGGGGCAAGCGAGGGGGTAAAAGAAGCAGCCAAGGCTTCTAGTGGTTGTTGAGAGCAAGGTGCCATGGAGCACGTAACGGGACCCTGGCTCAGGCCAGTCCGGACACTCAACCCCCAAGCAGAATGCCTGGGTATGTTGCTGTAAGTTCATTCAGTTTCTAGTTTTAGACTAGGTTATAATCTCCGGTGTTAGATAAGACTAGCGTAGAATCTTTGTTTTGTAGTTTGGACTGTGTAATAAGACACTTCCTTTTTTGCTAGTTTCATTTTCCCTTATCTCCCTTTTCAATTTGTATTGTTTACTATAAAATAAAAGTACTTTCACTTTTGCCTGGAGAGGAGTTTCGCTTTGACTTGGTGCTAAATTCCAGTGTTTACTACGAGAGCCAGTATGGCGTAGTGGTGAGAGTGTTGGACTGGGACTTGGGAGATCCAGGTTCTATTCCCCGCTCAGCCATGAAACTCACTGGGTGACTTTGGGCCAGTCATTGACTCTCAGCCTAACCTACCTCACAGGGTTGTTGTGAGGATAAAATGGAGAGGAGGATGAGGATTATGTAAGCCGCCTTGGGTTCCTTGCAGGAAAAAAGGCGGGGTATAAATATAATAAATAAATAAATAAATACTACCAATCTAAATCGGGAGTCGCAGGCAGAGCGCTCCGGGCTGGGCTGTCAAAATAGCTGCAGAAGCTCGCGCTTTGCAGGAACGGACCGGCGGCGGTCCTTCACAGGTTTGTATCAGTAAACATGAAGACATACACTCTGACATGAGGCCATGTTGTAATTATCAGTTATTTGTGTAATGTTCTCATAAAAAGTTGCAAGTAGTGATTGTTCAAAGTCTGAGTTGATTTTTAAGGGAAAAAACATTAAAAAATATGGACTTAGTAATGGGAAAAAAATATCTTTAAAAGTATTTATGAGATGGTCTTAGGACTGCCTTTCTTTTTTTTACAGGTGCCCCTAGAGTCCATGGCTCCTGCCACATGGGTTGAAAATGCAGCTGCAATTCCCTCTGGTAACGACAAAACCTTTGCTCTCAGGGAGATTGGGGGGGAAATACAGCTGCCCACATAGACCCATCAGGGCACCTATCTTCCCGTACAATGTCCCTGAGAGCGACAGCACATCAACCGGTCTTCTCGCTCCCAGTCACAATTGGAGCTGTATTTCCAGTAAGTGCAGCACTAGCCATGTGCACTAGCCGCTCTAGCTGGCTGGAATCTGTTTATAAAAATAAGAAAAAAGAGTCATCCCTCAGGCCACCTCATTGTGGAATCTGGTAGGAGTCTGGATTCCAAAGTGGACCTATGTCCCAACTGCAACCAGTCTGGGAGATTCGGATCAGGTGAGTCCATTTTGGAATTTGAACTCACCAGATTCCTCCACCATCCCTAGGGGTTACTCAGTTGGAACACGAGTGATGGCAGACAGACAAGCTTCCCTGAAAAATAGCTTGCCACCACTGCCGATCATCCCCTGCAGTGTGCAGTTGCAGGGGAGTGTAGGGTGTGTTTTAGGGCAGTTCCCCTGAGGCAGTGACAAGGCCCAACAGTCTAGGCCAGTGCCCCACATGAATGAGTGTATGTCCTCTAACATGCCACAGAATCTGCTGCAATGCGCTCAGGTTCTCTGGCAGACAGCTGCAGTTGATTTGCATAACATCAAATGGAAAGCCTGGTTACTACTTGGATGGGAGACCCCTCCTCTAGTTTCCTGCATTGAGCAGGAGGTTGGACTCAATAGCCTTGTAGGCTCCTTCCAACTCTATGATCTATGAAATCTGTGAAAGTGTTCTCTGAAGACAGAAAGTTTGAAAGCCACTGCTGTAATCAAAGACTGATGGTCATCCAGCTAAATGATAAATTAATCAGCAACACTCTTGTTTATATTTCATACACATTTTCATCTTTCTGGTTCTGCCTAGCAGGGGTACACTATCCTTCCTTTCAAGAGCCTTTTAGATCAGTCAGTCTAGTTATCACCACCAGCTATCAGGGAGAACAAATGGCTACTTTTCAAAACACTGTCCTATTAGTCAAGACCCACTGGAAAGTGGAGGGGAATCAATTGGATTTATTGAATACAGCTCATCAAGTACAGATGTTACAGTGAACAGTGCTACTACGCTCAGGTAGCCCCCAGGATACAACTAAACAGTGAGGCCCATTTCTAGTAATCCTTGGATTTGTGGTGTGAAATCTTAATGCATGCTCATGCAAAATAAGCAAGTAAAGGCAAATATTTCTTTGAAGCTAGCAAGCCTCTCCTATTTTTTCCAATTCTCTTCATGGGTGGGGAGTGGAAGAGAGCATAAGCCCCAAAGATTGTTGCAACAGATGAAGGAACAGATCTTCAGCTGCCAAGCAAAAGTAGGTCCTCCCCACTGTACAAGGGTTACTTTGTAAAGGCCTTATCATATTCACACACAAACCTAAAAAGGCCCTCAGTTCTTTTGTCCCAGAACACAAGCCTCTGTTAGAGCAGAAGTGTCCCAGCATCAAATGCAAACCTCGGGAGTCTTTTTACACAGGCCCTTGTGAGTTCTAGCCTCAGGGACAAATGTAAAAATCAGAAAAGCTGAACACCAGCCCAGTCCCGGATTTTAGGACTATATGCATATGAGAGCATGGATACAAAAGCAGAAGACAGAACAAATGTCTGTAAAGTAGAAAGGCCCAGGTCAGCAAGTATGAGTCATGGTTCAAATTAGCTCCGAAGTCTTCTAAATTCTGGGAAATTCAGAGTGAGATTTTCTGGTTCAAAGATATCTCAGAGCCAATTCAACAATACAAAAAAAGTGCTATGTTCAGTTCCCTCAGGACAGTATCATTTGATATGCCCCTGGTGGGGAAAACTATGCATATTATTTTGAGCACACCATGCATGTGGAAAGCTACCATATTGTCCTAATCTTCTCTCTGAAATTAAGCATTCCATTTGCAGCACATTTTTGCCGTAAGTCAGCATTCACAAATGTGATTTCCTAGGAGGGCTGTACCATGTACTTTTTCTGAACATATGAATCTGAATTATAGTCTCTGAATATAATTCTACCTGAAAGCAGTGTGGTACTTCTTCAAACTTATACTTACAACAGAATCCCTAAAAGGGCAGCATATTCATAGAATGTTAACATTTCTTAAGGGATGCTTCAGAAACTTGTTACTTTATTCCACAGTTCATGCATAATACACAATATGTCTGTTTCTTTAGAGACTGCATGAACTGGCTTACCTGGGTAGGCCCCAATGCCTGGTCCCGAGTGGCTAGTCCATGTGCTTCTAGAATGGAAAGTCCATGTAAATCCTGTAGACGTATCATGTGTCCAACCACAAAGGTCTCCAGGAAGATCAAAGTTGCAGTTGAATCCTATAGGGATCTGGAAATCTTATAACAAGAACAGAACAACATAAAAACAGAATCAAAGGAAGGCCAGTCACAGATAAATGCGATTTAATAACTAACATAGCTGGCAAATCATGAATAGTTAAGGAAGTATGAAGTCTCTGGCATGTGTGCGTGCATGTTCTCTCTCTCTCTCTCTCTCTCTCTCTCTCTCTCTCTCTCTGCCTCATGATACTTTTAACATGTCTCATGTTTCGACAGCACTTGGGGATCAGTCTTAAGTTCCAATTCATCAGAATGTACATACCCACATCTTTCGGCTAAGCAAATATAAATGAGTGCACCAAATGCTTCTGTTCTCTCTAACCAGCACTTTCTTTTCCAGAATAGTATACCTTTTAAATGTCAACGACTGTTTGCCATGTTCTCCGACTGCATTGCACAATTCTATGATGGTGCCAAAAATGGAGAAACAGACGCACTCCTCCAAGGAGCCTCAGCATTTCTGATTATTAATTATCAAAACACTAAGGCTGCAATACTATACTCACTTACCTGGGAGTAAGCCCCATTGAATTCAATGGGACTTACTTCTGAGTAGACATGTTTAGGGTTGCACTGTAAGAGGCTAAAAGAAAAACATGCTTCGAATGGGGGCTGTTCTGTGAGGGCCAAGAACCCAAGTAATGTTAACCATAGCAAAAATTATCATAGGGTGCAATCCAGAGTTGTATCTCAGGGCTGATTCACGTTTGCACTGAATATCTCACTCCTCAATGAATGCGACCAGACTCCATAAAAATAAATTGTGTCTCTGAGGTGCTATGAGATTATATGAAAGCGTTGATGGTGGCATTTGATCTGTGCCAGCTGTTTCACATCTGCAACATTGCAATCAATGAATGGTGAACATGAATGTGTGAACTCATCCCTCTACTAAGCCACTGAAATCAATGGGCTTTAATGACAATGGCAATGGCTTATGCCCTATTGATTTGGAAGGGATTTTGGTGTGCACAACTTTATCTGGACTGCGTGTGCCTTTAGTCCAGCTGTGTTCTAGAAGATTCACCAAAGGACCAAAGGAATAAGAGTCCAGAGGCCCCGTTGTTATTCCACATTCCAGCCTTGGGTTTTCCTGCTATATTTGGTTTACCGTAAACTATAAGGAGCTTCATCCGAAAAGTGCAATATAACCTCCAGTTATACATATAGGTATCCGTTTCCTTTATAATACAAGTGTAGGCAATGTCTGGGTTTGCATGACACGACAGCCTATTGTGGGTGACAAACATGCGTTGGATCATGTGTACCCAGACCACTTCCTGCAGGGTTGCTCAAGAAACCAACCCCATCGTGAGTACCAGAAGCGGCTAGAGAGCTGCTCGGCAACAGTTATTTAAGTAATTAAAAAAGTGTTTTTAAAATATTTCTGTAAATTTTTTTGATGTTTTTATTGTTTGTATTTATTTTATGTTTATTTTTTATACTGTATTTTATTGTAAAATTGTATTTTTATTGTATAATTGTATTTTATTATGTAATTTTTATAATTGTTGTAAACCGCCCAGAGAGCTTCGGCTATTGGGCGGTATAGAAATGGAATAAAATAATAATAAAACAACAACAACAACAACTGCAAAAACCTCATGCTGCTCTTGCCAAGCCCACCTGAGCAACTGTCACTGGCTTGGTGTCCCCACTGTGATCTCACCGTGGCTTTTTCCCCTTTCTCCCTTTCTATTCAGAGATCACTTATTGTGATCTCCATGTTGACAGCCAGTGACAGCCCATTCAAAGTGCCCAAGCAGCACATTGGAGTGCCTTGTCACTGGTATGCCACCTTTTTTTAAAAAAAGAACTTTTGCCCCTCAAATGTACGCAGATATTTTCGTAATTTTTTTTTAAAATTGTAGTCGGACTTGTGCAAATGCGCACTTGCACACTTTTGGGGGTTTGAACTGGGCAGCCTCGCCAGGGCAATGTCCGGGGGGGGGGTGTGCCTGCTGGGTGTGTGTGCCTGCTTTCCCCTGACAGCTGTCAAAAGGAGAGCTGTCAAGGGGAAGCAAAGGTACTCAGTAAGTGTTCAAGAGAAAGCAAAAATGTTCTCTAGGTGCTTGGAAAGGTGGGAAACTGTGCGCCACACCTTTTTACACAAGCATGGAGTTTTGGCAGCAAGAGAAACATGTATATGTATACACATATGTCCCTGTCAAAAAAAAGCCTGATTAGCCCTCCCAAAAAGCCTGGTTTAAAAGGAAGCCTGAGCTTTGACAGCTGTCAAAGCTCCATGCTCCTATAAAAATGGGTGGCTGGCTCCCACGTTTCCACCTTCATGAGCACCTAGAGTCTTGGGAAAGGGTGGAAAGGATGCAGGACACTGAGAAGAGTCAAGTCCAGCCAAAAATAGTAGAGGATCTTGCCACAAAGGGTTGATCTACTGGCCACCCCCTTTTGCGAACAAAGATCACTCGCGGCTTTGCTTTCTTGTGACAGGTTGCCTTTTGACAGCTGTCAGGGGAAATCAAAGTCAAAAATAAACCTCTTTGTTGCCTCTCTGGGCCAGCGCCCATGGTGGGTGCCTACTTCACTTTGACAGCAGGCCCCAGGTCATTGCCTAGGTGAGGCTGCAGAGTTCAGACCCCTGCAAGTGCGCACTTGTGCAAGTCTGACTACATATTTTTTTAAAAAATATGAAAATATTTACGCACATTTGGGGTGCAATTTATTTTTTTTAGAAAAAGGTGGTGAACCAGTGACAGCCCCTCCACTACGTCGCTGGCTGTCCACTCACTGTCAACTCAGAGATCGCAGAAAGCCATCTCTGGGAACAAACAAAAAAAGCGGGGGGAAAGCCGTGGCAAGAAAAAAGGGGCTCTAATCATGACGGGGAGAGGAGACAAGGCAGCTTTAGCTGCCATGTTCCCTGGGACACTGACTGGAGGACCCAGGGTGACGGTGTGCCCAATTGGGAGCACTGTGGGTTATATCATGAACAACCCACCCTGCGTAGCTTATTCGCAGGGTGGGTTTGTTGTGACATGCAAACCCGCCCAATGTGAGGAACTGCAGAGGACATGAGGGACAATCCTCATATTACTTTTTCCAGACATGGGATGATTCCTGAAGACTAGGTCCTACATACTTGTGCAGATATACCTTACATGAATGGGATATACACATGATTGGATCCTCCACAGATTTCATGTTGCTTTCAGTGCTCCGGTTCATAAGTCAAATCAGAAAGCCAGTTTTATCTGTATCGGCCATTTATGCAAAGTGCTTGCTCATGTATGTGAGTGAACACACAAGAGATTTGCAAAAGTCATACAACTTCTGAAAGAAAGAAAAAATCCTCAGAACTGGCCATTCAGGAAAGGATGGAAGTAGGAAAACAGAAGCTTCAGGGCCCAGAAAGCTGGAGGCAACTTTAATGAGAAGATTGACAAAGAAACTGTAGGAGAGGTGCATTCTAGGGACACTTTCTGGAATCACTCCAAGCATAGAAAGGAAATATAGAAGAATATGTTGCAATGCTAGTAACAGTTGCAGCTTATTTGTAGTTTTCCTGAATAAAGAAGTTTTAAATCGCCACGCCCACAAAGATAATTATAATTGAGGAAAAGGTCAGTGACCCATTTATAAAGAAATGGAAACAACCCATCCAGAAATTAATAAACATAATCATAATAAATGACATGGCTCCTTTGGTATTACGATCTAATCTCATTATTCTCCTGAGAGAAGTATTGTTTCTTTTAGACTTCCACAAATCTGACAGTACGGAGAAATGTGCACTATTGTTTGTAATGCCTGAGAAGGAAAACCATCACTAAACCAAATGTTTGTAAACCCTGTGAATGAAAATGATAGCTAACTCAAAGGAAAACTATTGACTGCTACTCTGAAATGTATAAAGAGCAAAAACTACCAGGTCTTCTGTGAAACAGAGGATAGAGGAGTAATTCAGTAAGGATGGAGGGTAAGATTTAGTTCACATTGGGGAAGTAAACCTGTGTCTCGGCTGTACCACATGAGACTGCAGGTGGGTGTGCCACGAGATTGAATGCTCTTCTGTACAAACAAACAAAATCCCTCCACACAGAAGACCAGTATGCCAGGGAGAAGGGTAGGTTAAAACACGCCAATGTAAATTATCCAAATAACGTGGATGCTCCCAGATCATTGGAATAAATGAGGCTGGAAGGGAGACAATGTTTGGGTAGTTTAAATGGATATATGAGTAACATACATACATCAGGGCAGTCCTCTTACAAAACACTTTTAACAATACAGTAAATCAATGGAGCGTTTTGTGAACTCACTCATTCCTTGCTATTAAATAAGATCAGGCTTCTGACCAAGCCTCTCTAGAGCTTGGACTGTCACTAGCAATATCATTCTTCAATCCTCAGTTCCCTTGGCTAAACCAGAGCAATCACTTAGCTGCAAACTCATTATTGACAACAATATAACTGGAGCAGCCAAACGGCAGCTCAAGACCTAGGATGGGGCTCCAAAGCAGTTCAAGCCTGGCTCCTGCCCAACTCAAGGAAGTGGCAGTTCAAGATAGAGAACTAATTTACTCTCTCCTAGGCAGTGCACACTTGATACTTGCCCTAGGGATGCAGCTCTAAACTGTCTCTCCATTCTTCTGTATGTACCCTCCCCTGCCATGGGGTTTGGGTGCTGCAGTTGCATTGTGATGGGAGTCTTTAAGCCACCACCAGCAAAGTGGAGCAGGGGAGGTGAAGACTTGCAAGATGACTGCAATGTCCCACATGTTCAGTACTAAATGTTATTGCGTGCGTGTGTGCGTGCGTGCGTGCGTATGTGGTGGGGAGAGTGAACATGTTATAGAGTTGCCTTTTTTGGTGGGATCAGCATGGCAAATGTAACATGTGCTCTGGCCCTTACCAAGCTCAGGGGGTGATGGCTTAAGGGCCCAAGTCTGGCACTCCCTTGGGATTCTGGACCAGGTTTGGGGAGGATGGGAAGCAGGAACAATCTGGCTAGTAGCGTTGTGCGGGAAGCAGAAGATATGGGGTCTATGAGAAGCAGTGTGAGAGATGGGGGCGGGGGACGACGACATGTGACCAGCTGCCAAGCCAGGAGCCCGTGTGCACCCTGCAGGAAATGGCAGGAAGGTAAAGTAGAGGAGGTGGGATCCAGGACAGCATGAGCTGTATCCTGACTTCATGGTGGGGAGGCGAGTTAAAATAGAGTTAAAATCAGGCCTGTGGCTCACGCTGGCTCAGCTTGTCTGAGTGTGGAAAGCTAAGCAGGGTCAAGCCTGGTGATTACTTGGATGGGAGACCCCTCCTCTAGTTTCCTGCATTGAGCAGGGGGTTGGACTCGATGGCCTTGTAGGCTCCTTCCAACTCTATGATCTATGAAATCTATGAAAGACCATTTGTGGACATGACTGAGAATGAGGAAAAGCTGGAAGCTCTAAGGGGGCCTGGTAAAGTAGGGTCTGCTTCCCTCTACCCCTGGGTGAAACTGCCCAGGCTGGAGGAGTTTCACAAGGGGCAGTTGTGGGTCTTGGCCATATAAACATCGCTTTGGCTTAGGACCTTTGCACAAGCTGTGCAATATAGCTCTGTCGTACTGGCTGAGTAAATACCTCCATTTTCCAGACAGCCATCACCACACTCTGTTGCCTCTTCATCAGTGGGAAACTGAGTGGTGATCTCCTCGCCCTTCACAGTGGGCTTCAGTGTCTCTGCAGTGGACTTTACATCTGAAATTAAAAGAACAAAATGAGGAGAGAGAATGAAAAATCTCATTGGATTCAGAAAAGAAGTCAGACTGGTTAGCAACCCTGTGTGGATAGGCGGAAGGACTGTCTTCCCACGTAGCATGCGGTTTCATTCACTTCATAGAATGCTTCAGGGAATATATCCAAACCTCAATCACGAGGGTGACTTTTACAGAACAAAAAATCCCCTGCATTTTGTGAAGTGGCTCACTGCACAGCCATTCACTGGATTGTTGTGCTAAACTATTTCTCCGGAACCTCTGGCATATGGAGCACCAAGTTCACTCTTGCTTTCTGCCTGTGGCATGCTGCAACCAAGAGATGGCAGGTTCTATGGGAAAAGGGTGGATGTGGCTTCATTTGAGGAGAATCCCTGCCTTACCCAACGGGTTGGACTAGACCAGTTGCATTCAGCTGAATTATAGAGCCAGCCAGCACCTAATTTGCTGACCTAGAGGGCATGTTTGAGAGTAGCCTATTTCTGTTCCCTTGTGCACCTGCTACTCTTGGAGCCTGCCAAGACCCAGTCCTGGCCATTATATTTCCTTATGGCACTGTGCATGTGAAGCATCATAAGGCAGCATGGTGACCAGGGGTAGTATCTGACTGTGTCATGCTGCTAGTGCAAATGACGTTGCATTAGCAGAAACTAAGTTCCAAACTATGTGCAAGGAGAGAATCAAACTAAAGTTACATTTGTGCAACCCACTGTACTTGCGCAACCCGTTGCACAATGAGTTGCACAAACATACTGTAAGGTGCAAGCACTTGCACAATGGAAAGATTTGGTGGAGCTCTACTAGCGCTATTTCGGTTTACAGAATGACAGCATTGGATACTGCCCCAGGACTGTTGCAGCGGCCACTGCATGTGAGATATGAGGCAATGGGAACAGAGGGAGGCAAAGATTCAGAGGACCAGTGGCAGAGAATTGGTGAGCCTGATGTGGCCTATAATCCTATGAAGGCACCAATGATGTTTGGGAATGTGAAGGATTGATCCCAACCACAGGAAGTATGCGCTGGATGTAGACCAGAACTAAAAGGAGGAGGAAGCAATCGCCAGATGAATTTTAAGTCAGCCATCTGAGTAATGAGTTCAGACTCACAGCATTCAAGTTATGAAACCTAACAGAAAAGCTTCCTTATGTACAGGGTAATAAGGTAAGGGAAGAAAAGCCACGAAGTTTCCCACATGCCGCAGATGTCAACATGGCTCAAATCACTTGTAAAGCTTGATTTACGGATGTAGAGGAAATCAGGAATTCTTTCATCTTTGGACTCCAGTGGACAACAATCTCTTTTATACTTATGGTCTTACTGGTTTGGGGTTTTAAAAAGCAAGGGGGGTTACTGTAGCTCCAGGAAAATTGAGATCACAGGCAACACATTATTTTTCCTTCATAAAAGGAATAAGACATGAAAAAGACACATACACAACCCAAACATGCCAATGTATAAGTCACTCAACACCACAAATTATGCTATTACAGAAGGGACCAAAATAATATTTAGTGCATTGCGGCTTCCCGTAGACAAGCATCTGGTTTCACACTTTGGTCGCACACTTTATTCCACAGCACCCACCCCGCTCAGAAAACGACTCCAGGAAACTACCTAAGAGCAGGTGACAAGGG
This sequence comes from Shinisaurus crocodilurus, assembly GCA_021292165.1. NCBI lineage: Eukaryota > Metazoa > Chordata > Lepidosauria > Squamata > Shinisauridae > Shinisaurus > Shinisaurus crocodilurus. Next base: position 126,776,721 of record CM037876.1, read on the forward strand.
CAATTTAAGCCACAAATACTTGAAAGTAAGATCACCAGTAATGTAGATTACAGGCACTTGCTGCTTCATTTAAGAAAAGGAAAGAATTAGGCTGGAGTAGCATTTTGAAGAATTTCATTACACTTCCAACCTTGAGAAAAATTTGTGTGCCATATTATATACAAGAGTGTTCAAATGCAGTGCCAAAAGCAAGATCAAAGATGCTGTGATATAGAAAAGAAATTCTGGCTAAGGAAGCTCAAATTCTGTGCAAGAAATAAACTATGAAAATCAATGTAACTGCTGAGAGTCTCATTATTTTGCAGAAACCTGATCAATCCTTCTAGTACACATGAGACTTTGCACATGCTGACCCTTGGGTCAAGCTGTGAGTGTGCTGCAGATAGGTGTTGGGTAAAGCACACATCTCATTGCTTCATGGTATGGCCAAAAAGCTATTCAGAACATAACTCAGCACATAAACTGAGTACAGACCCCATTCTGCCCAAACATTAGTGTGTACAAAGGGTTGTGTGAATACATCCTATGACTAGAAGCCAGCAGGGATAAGCAGACATAGAAATTCTGCTGAAAATCAGATGCAGTAAACTGTTTTCCCTTGTGCCTAGAGATTTACAGTAGGAACACAACTGTGTGAGAGATCTTTGAACAGGAAAGACCCATACTGTGCCTGCATCCTCTGCTGGTGTAATTTAGCGCCTCTCCAGTGTCTTGTATGGTCAATAGAGCTGTACAGGTTTCATGGCAGAATAAAGCAAAATTGCCGCAGCAGCAAGGCAGGCAACATACTCTAAGAATGGAAAGCAAGCTAACGATGGCCTCACTCCTGCCAGGCCGCGTTTGTGCTGCAAGAGGCATCTGTGGATCCTGTTACAAAGTTGTTGAGCAATGGAAACCAGATGTTTATAAGTTCAAAGGAGGGAAGACCAGTCACGAGCTAATGTTCGTCAATCTTCAGAAGGAAAAAATGTTGGCAGGTCCTTGAAACAAGCCAGCTGTTGACCTACTGCTTCAATTCTTTTCCCCCTACCAACCAGCTATACATGGTAAATTAGGTCCTGAACCTAGCTTCTATTGAGGCTGCTTCAGCTATTACTTCTTGTACTCCAAAACAAATCTTTCAGTACCATGCGCATGTGTGCAAGTTACAACTGGTCATTTACTGCATGTTTGAATCAATGAATAAAACTTATCTATCGGGTCAAAGTATCACCATGGTCACAATCCCTTGAGGATAAGAGACATCTAGAACTGTGCTGAAAAACTAACATGCTCTTCGAACAGGCACCAAAGCTTTGGGATTAGGAACCCAAATTGATTTTTATGTGTTGGTTGATTCAATTAACAGACCCCGTAGGTTGAGGTGTAGTATGGGTCAAGCAAAAGCATGAGTGCCTCATTGATTCTACCCAGGGTGTAGCTTCATTAGACCAGAAGGCCAGCAGATGATAACTCTTCCTTTTTCTCAGTTGATACGAAGGCCTAGTTCTAACCATGATGGCCAAACCCGTGTCTGGGCTGTACCACTTCAGACTGCAAGTTGGGACTCACCTGAATGAATGCTCCTTTGTGGGGAAAAGATCCTATACATAGAAAACTAACACAGCGGGGAGATGATTAGGGTAGAACCCTTCTCCTGAACATTTAGTGCTCTATGTTTGGGGATTTTTAAAATTACTATTATTATTTTGATGGAGGGCTATTCAGTCATCTGAGCCCCAACTAGAAATGATACAGTCCAGAAACAGGTTCATTGAGAACTAAAATCAGAGTAGGAAGCCATGTCCCTTGCTCCTTGTATTGTTTGCTGGTGTGGGAAGCAACCATCATTTTTTCAACCACAAGTTGTTTGCTCCACCAGCATTCTTACATCCAAGAACCTTAAAGCAGGCAATACACCCATTCCTCCCACCCACTTTTTTTACCTCCCTGACCATGTGACAAGGACTGTCAGCCTCTCTGCCTGGAGATATTATATCTAAGATTTTATTCATACATGTTCAGGCAACTGCCCAAAAACCTCTTCCCCCCCAAGGATAGGTTTCACATTACATCAGTAATGTGTTTAAATGTAGAGATCATGCGAGTAGCACTACACCACTGTCAGAGCAGCATGGGAGGTGCCCACAAAGTGGGAAGGGGGCATGCTATGATGTTAAACCATTTTAGGTTTTGTGGTGCAGACATTCCCTGTAGAATAAATAAAAAGCCCTCAAGTAGACTTCCATCGCTGCTGTGGTGGTGGAATGTACGAAGGAGGCTAATCTTCTGAAATTCCATTCTAGGCAGTTTATCAATTTGTGTTTAAAGCTTTTTAAGTGTCTTGTTATTTTTTGTTATTGCATAATTTGATGATGAATGCTTGCAGTATGCTATCTTGTACAGCTTAATTATCAAAAGGGTAATAACAATCCAGTGAAAGGCTAGGCATGGACTGTTTCTTTTGAGCTTCTTGCAGCAGGAGCCCATACAAAAATGCTTTTTACAGATGTGGTTTCTAAATGGAAATCAAACCACTTTTACCAGTGACATCTGGAAAGCAGATTGAACACTAGACACATCTTAACAAAATAAAGGAGAAAGAGTAACTTTCTGACTCTTAACAGTCAGCAACAAAAATGATTTTGTTGTTAGTGGTATATTGTACTTAGTTTTTTTGTCATTTCAGATGATCACTGGATGTTAGAGGGCTAAATTCACCTGAGAGCTCTCACAGTTTATAGATGCCTGACAAAGGCAAAGATGAGCAATTTACTTATAAAATCATGTGGGTAACATTTAGATTCCTTGGACTGACAAGTATTAGAACAGGAATAGCCAACCTGGTGCCCTCCAGATGTTTTGAACTACAACTCCCATAATCCCGGACCATTGGTCATGCTGTCTGGGTTTTATGGAGTTGTAGTCCTAAACATCTAGTGGGCACCAGGTTGTCTACCCCTGTATTAGAACAATATCTCAAGAACCTTCAGATAGTCCTACACCATAGTCCACAGAACACTAACTACTCAATCAGCCCTCCAATAGTGAATTCAGGTAGTGAGTACTGATAGAAATGAAGCCCAGATAGGGCCACTAAAAAACAAGAGCAAGGTATCTGCATGTTCATGGGAACCCCAAGGTTTCCAGAAGTACAAAAAATGTCCCACACCCCCACTGCCAAAGTCCAATGAGTCCTGAGTATCCTCAGTAGCCATTAAATGTCAGCCGAAAAAGAAAACTGAAAAGGGTGAGGAGAATGGAATTGAGTATCTTGGAAGGAGGGCATGGCTAACTGGCTGGCATCCTGAACAGGAGCACTCCTGTTAGGAGAGAGGATACAAAGCAACATTTTGTTCCATGTCCCACTTGTTAAAACGATGTCTCCCTCCCTCCCTCCCTCTTTAAGGTACCATTTGAAAGACCCATCCTAGAAGAAGCATTACAAAGTTACACATAAGTTAATATAGCCCAGCCCAATCTAGGATGGGTCTATCAAATGTTACCTTGTTAACTGAGAGAGACAGAAACATCAGCTGATCCTGAGAATGCTATCCAAAATTCAAGAAGGCCCAGACTGGAATGTTAGGACTTTGTGAGAAGTACTGCTGCTGCGGGATCCAATGTAAAGAACTGCAAGACAGGTTCAGGCACACGGATGAGACAGAGCCGGTTGTTCTCAAAGAACTTGTAATAATCACTTACAAATTAAACAATAAGATGCTATCAATAGTTGTGGAGAAAAGAGCCTCTGGGGGTTCCTACACACACACTCACACACACGCGCACACCTCCTCATGTGTGAACCGGGATGGCTAGAGGCTGGGGGGGCGGGGTGTACATAGTTCCCCTGCCTGGCATCCCAAAGTCTACCAGGCTTTTGAGATGCAAAATGCAAATGTCATGAGTCATGAATCACCCCTCCTCCCTGCCTGGCCAGGTGAAGTTCATCCTGATTGGCTAGAAGCAGCAGAGCTACAGAAAGGAGGAGGGGAGGGGGGAAAAGATATATTGCCAAGGTGTGGCTTTTGTCTTTTGTCTTGGGTCGTCTGTGGGTCATGGCAGCAAGCTACGGAAGGTCCAAGCCTTCGGGCTGACCTCAGGATCCAGCCCCAGGTAGCTCCTGGTGAAATTAGCTGAATGAGGGCTTTGGCAAAGGCAAGCCCGGAGGAGGGCTACTCATCTCGGACCTTAGGGTAGGTGTGGTAGTCTCCTCGGGTGGCAGGGCTGTGCTGAAACCAACCCTGAAGGGAACCAGTCCCCAGGTAACTAGCGTGTGCCTGGGAGATATAAGGAATCAGGTTTTGTTATTTTGCAGCTCTACTGTCTGTGTACCAAAGCGTCTCTCTATTTTTGTGTCCTTACCTCATTGCCCACCTTTTGTTGTAAAATGCTACCTGAATAAACCTTCTTGGTTTTTACCCCACATGGTGTTTGTGATTGCTCTGTTGGTTCAGCTAAATCCAGGTTATAGTCAATGGCAAGTCCCTGGGCAGAGATTCAAGTAGGATTGCAAAGAGCTGAGGCTGGCAGTCTGGCACCTTGAGATCTCTGGGGGTCTTGGGCCTTTGGGTAGGAAAGGGTGGGTTGTGGCGGGTCAGCCAGCCCCCCTTCCTTCACAATAATGAACAGTAAATCCTGAGACTATAAGCAAATAAAAAGTCTCTCTATATTCTCCTAGTCTCTCTCACCCTACTCTGACTAACCTCTTTTCCCTTACTCTAACTGACTCTCCCAACTGCCTTGGAATGCTCCTGACCATCACATACAACTCCTCACCAATATTCTAAAAGGCCTAGGGCATTACAAAGAGAGAGTGCCAAAACCAAACAATACTTTTTTCTGGAAAAGTCCCCTAATTTCTATTATTAAAAAGCCCACCACTTTAAGTTCTATCCATTTTGAAGATACACATGTACAACTCAACTACCGAGAGCAGGGGTGGGCAACCTTTTTTTGGGTGCAGGGCCACATTGGTGGGCAGAGCCAATGATATGAGCGTGCGCGCGCGCACACACACACACACACACACACACCACAGACATAGTTACGATGGCCATTATACATGAAGACACTGAACATTGGGATGGATTCCCTGAGCTTCCTACCCAGGGGCTAAAGATGCTTTTGATCTCTATGAATTTGTCCTTCACATTCAGTAACACTTGTGCTGCTACAGCTGCACTGATGGACAGAGGGTGAGGGTGGATCATTCATTCAGACATTCTTAGGATCAAATGCTTGCAGTAATCAATTCATGATATGCATTCATGGGCATCTTACCAGTCCAATCACACCCGAGCACCTCCAGTCGCATCCCAATCCCTGCTGGAGACCACCTTTCTGGGTGAACCCTGATGTACTGCGCAGGAACAGGATCAAACCTTCGAACTTCAGGGGTATCGTAATGCATGTTTCCTTCAAATATCTTGGAGAGAGAAACAGTGGTTAAATATGAGCCTCCTTGGCTACTATCAGCCAAAAACAAATAGCTGGTTGAAGAAGTGTTCTGAGGGGGGCAGCAGCATTCTGGGACAGCATTTGCTCTTTGAAGATCATTTGAACTTTGTGTTTTATTGAGCAACAATCATGCCTGCTGTAAGAAATCAGAACAACCTGAAGAATGCAAGTGGTTACAAAACAATCACTAGAAAGAGGGAATGTGGGAATGCTGGAAAGAAACTTTTTTTAATTGTTCCAACCCTATCTGTTTAAAAAAGCTTTTCTGTCAGCTTTCAAATTACACAAAAGCTTCTCATCAAGCGCAGGCATTTTTAGACCAAAACCTAACAACAGTGGAGTCCATGTTATTTGCTTATCCAAGCTTAGTGTGTTGTCATCAGGTTGATTTGAGGAAAGGAGGTAGCATCAAAGCAGTTTTTCAAGTGTCTAAGAGATTGCTATAAAGAAGAAATAGTATACCTATTTACCATTGCCTCTGAGGGAAGGTCAAAAAGTAGGGGGTACAAGCTGTACCAAGGTTGGCTAGGATTCTCAGGAAATGTTTCCTAATCTTAAGTGCACAAATGTTTGAACAATGGAACCAAGCTGTCTAGGAAGCTGAAGAACCTCCTTTCCTGGAGGTTTTCAAGATGGATCGTGCTGTCGCAGGGGACAAGGTGACCAATAAACAATCCTCTGAACTATATTAATCTGCGAAACTGCTAGAAAGGCTATATTAATTCGATTACAATTCAGTTGCATTTGCCCAGTGCAGAGATGGCCAATAGGCTGCCTTCCACAACCTAATGCCCTCCAGATGTATTGGATTACAATTCCCATCATATGGAGGGCACCAGGTTGGGGAAGGCTGGCCTATTGTTTGCATGGCATGGCTTTTAGGAACAATGCTACAAAAGTAGCGCAGTGATTCAGACACATTCTTGACTCAAATTCTGTTCAAGTTACAACAGATCCCATATAAGGCACAAAACAGACTTTAATGGCCTTACATTAGCCGTGACAGAGATTCATGTGTAAAACACAGCATTACTTTCTGATATCTGTAGAGGATGGCTGTACAAATAAGAACCAGAGAAGAAAAATCCTTTGTACACAAAGTACAAAGCCAAGAAGGTTATCTTAAAAACAAATTCGATCTGGAAAGCAAGTACCTGAGAGGCAGCCTAGACACTCAAAATATGGTATTGTTACTTTGCTTCAGAATCAGGCTGTGCGGCCTCCCCCTCCCCCCACCTCACCAGAGCTTGTGGCCAAACTGAAAGAAGTTTTGTACAAGAGAAAAATATGCTGTTGCCAAGCGGAATGAAGTCCATCTGACAAAACCACACAGCATGCTTTGGCACAAAACGTGCATCCTCTTAGCCAGATCCTGATCCTAGATAGACTCACTCAAATCTGGTACAGCTCTCCTTACAACTTGTGTAAACACGACTGGCTTCTGGCTCCCTGTTTTGAATGGGTCTTTTGCCCCATGTTTCTAGAGTATTCCGAAGGCCATCCCTCTTTGAAGCCACACGTACTACTTTTTGTATTTCTATAGGGATTAGATCCCCAGGCCCTCAAACAGATAAAAAACAAAGGGGGAGAAATGAAGCAGAACCTTCAATAACCTCAAGCATTCCCTCCCACATGGTGCCTAAAACATTTTTAATCATACAAGGTGCATACATTTGCCAGCCTAGAACCCTAGCAGGAGCACAGCATGATAAATAGTCAATGTCCTCATTTTTTTGCGGGAACTTTGCTGTTCACCAAGGTGATGAGGCCCCTTGAAGAAATATTGGGCCCTATGCCCTGGATTTGTGACAGTCACTATTCTAACAGGCCCATTTTTTTGTGGATTTCTCATCCCTCTCACAACTCTTGTGTCCAAGAAGTGAATAGCTGAATATCATGTGTTAAATATTTTGATAATTTATGTGTGTAATTTTGACATAATTTGAATTTCAATCTTCTCACTTGCCTGTAAGATTATCTAAAGGCACGCGGGGCGGGGGCAGGAGAGTGGGGTTTCAACTTGCATCCTGAAGTAGTACAGTCTACTTTACCGCATCAAGACTACCACCTTGTCCCCACCACTTTCTGCAAAATGTGGAGACCGACACCTAGATGTAAATCTGTGTCTGGGCTGTACACAGAACTAGGAAAGCCTCTTTTTAAAAAGGAAGGAAAGTCTCATAAAGCAAGCAAAGTGAGGGTAATGCTTCCTGCCTTCACTCATCTAGAGTCTTTTGTGGGGGGTGGGGGTGGCGCCTACCAGCAACATGGAACACAATTGCCACCACTGCTAACTTTGTCCCATACGTTACCCCTGTGATCTTGCTTCTGTTCCCCAAACCAACAAAATTCACCACCACCACCACCCTAAATTCACCTTTGACAACAGTGTGATGAAGTTGTGTTGGGGTGGATTTAACATTAACCCTACATTTTTTAATATTCCCTAGTTAGCATGGAAAACTAGAATGCTAGAGGGAAAAAAAGAGTAGGCTAGAAGCCTTCTCTCTGACATCTGGTTTTCTGTGTATGGGGAGCAGAGAGTTGGTATGAAGGGCCTTTCAAGCGTGTGAGCCTCCAGCTGCAATCTGAAGTGGAAAAGCCCATGCACAGATTTACCATCTCAGCCAGCGAGGGGTGAAGTACTCCCCAAGTCTCCTCCCAGCTTCTGAACACTTGTGCTTTTCAAGTACAGAAGGACTATCCTGCCGCTGCACCAGCAGGAACTTTCTGACCTCCTCAGAGAATGGGCTGGACTCGAGGAAGGAAGCTTCCCCTCCTGCTCCCACTAGACAAGTACTGTCATATAATCAACATGCCCCAAATAGGGGCGGTTGGCTATTCTTTATTGCTCAAAAGGGGAAGTGTGTGTGTGTGTGTGTGTGTGTGTGTGTGTAGGGGGGTTATGACATTTAAGGCAGTATTGTGGTTTACACAAGGACTGTGAGCAAGTGGATCGTTCCTTTCATATCTCCTCCTAAACCATACACACTTACTGGGGTGAATCTAGCTATTGCAAATCTCACCATGAAGAAAGGAATACATCTGCAGGGCAAGAAAGAAATAAGGAAGAAAAAAAAGCTGGTCCACCACAGCAGCTTCATTTCACTGGCTGCTTTCCAGTTGAGAGGTCCTACCTTAGGTTGCATTGTTTTGGGGTCCAGCATAGGTTCCCAGTCTTTCCCGTTCATGCTGTAGGCCACTTTAAATTTCTTCACAAAAGCTCGGGCCTCTGCCACGCTGATGCTGTCGCCACCTCGGGCTCCTTGGATGATCACTCCTTTCACATTCCTCGGGACCCCCAGATCCACCTGCAGCCACTCCTCCCCAGGCTGCGCTTGAGGGATGCGTGGGAACCATCCTGAGCGGCTGCTGACCAGACGCGCCGCACTGGGGACCCAGTGATATTCTCTGGTAGAGGAAGCAGAGATCTGGGAGTCTGGGATTAGTCCAGAAAGCATCCCCAGCATGTTTGAACAGGGTGAATCTGTGTAGAAAGGAGAAGGGTGAGAGGACAGAAATGAGTGTAACACAAAATCAGGCTTATGGTGTAAGCACCCGACCAGCACCGGAGGAGTAACATCCCACTGTGACTAACTGCTAGGCAATGAAATGTCAAAACACTTAAACCAGCTGTGCTTGACTTTATAACAGCCATCACAGACTGCAGGGCCCCCTTGATGGATGCTCACAACATCCTTGCTATTGCAGTCGTCATCCAAATACAGTCATGTGAAAAAGAAAGTACACCCTTCTCAAGTTCCATGGTTCCACGTATCAGGACAGAAGAAAAATCATTGGGCCCATAGCAAGTCTCAAAATTAGGTAAAGACAACCTCAGATGAACAACAACACATGACAGAGTACACTGTGGCATAATTTATTGTACAGAAATACAGCCAAGATGGAGAAGCCATGTGGGAAAAACTAAGTGCACCCTTACTCCTGCCATAGGTATGAAGAGGCCAAGGAGCAGCCAGGTGCTGCTAAGCAAATGCCTTTGATGAATTGATCATCAGCAAGTGTGACCACCTCTATAAAAGCTGAAGTGTCAGGAGTTTGCTGGTCTCCAGCAGTCAGGTGTGTGTTACCACAATGCCAAGGAGAGAAGACATCAGCAATGATCTTAGGGAAGCAATTGTTGCTGCCCATCAATCCGGGAAGGGTTATAAGGCCATTTCCAAACAATTTAAAGTCCATCATTCTACAGTGAGGAAGATTATTCACAAGTGGAAAACATTCAAGACAGTTGCTAATCTTCCCAGGAGTGGACATCCCAGCAAATTCACCCCAAGGGCAGACCGTGCAATGCTCAGAGAAATTGCAAAACATCCAAGTGTTACATCTCAGGCGCTACAGGCCATAGTCAGCAGGTGCAACGTTAAAGTTCATGACAGTACAATTAGAAAAAGACTGAACAAGTATGGTTTGTATGGAAGGGTTGCCAGGAGAAAGCCTCTTCTCTCTAAAAAGAACATGGCAGCACGGCTTGGGTTTGCAAAGTTGCATCTGAACAAATCACAAGCCTTCTGGAACGATGTCCTTTGGACAGACGAGACCAAAGTGGAGCTGTTTGGCCATAATGCACAGCACCACATTTGGCGAAAACCAAACACAGCATGTCAGCACAAACATCTCTGACCAACTGTCAAGCACGGAGGTGGAGGGGTGATGATTTGGGCTTGTTTTGCAGCCCAAATTATCACCTTGCAGTCATTGAGTCAACCATGACTTCCTCTGTATACCAAGGTATTCTAGAGTTGAATGTGAGGTCATCTGTCCGGCAGCTAAAACTTGGCCAAAATTGGGTCATGCAACAGGACAATGATCCCAAGCACACCAGCAAATCTACTACAGAATGGCTGACAAAGAAAAGAATCAAGCAGCTGCAATGGCCCAGTCAAAGTCCAGACCTCAACCCGATTGAAATGCTGTGGCAGGACCTTAAGAGAGCTGTGCATAAACAAATGCCCGCAAACTGCAATGAACTGAAGCAATGTTATAAAGAAGAGTGGGCCAAAATTCTCCACAACGATGTGAGAGACTGTTCACGTCATACCGAAAACGATTGCTTCAAGTTATTGCTGCTAAAGGTGGTTCTACCAGCTATTGAATCATAAGGTGTACTCCATTTTGGCTGTATTTCTGTACAATAAATAATGCCACGGTGTACTCTGTCATGTGTTGTTGTTCATCTGAGGTTGTCTTTACCAAATTTTGAGACCTGCTATGGGCCCGATGATTTTTCTGTCCCGATACGTGGAAACATGGAAATCAAGAAGGGTGTACTTTCTTTTTCACATGACTGTAGCTCTCTGCTTACAGCTAGCTCGGCCTTCCCCACCCCCAATCTCCCAAGTCAGCAGAAAAACATAGCAACAGCTTCCTGGCTGCTGCCGCTGCTGCTCCAGTTCTCTTTAAAAAAATAAATACCAGTTAAGTCCATTCAAATGAGATAGAAACCACAACTGGAGACCATAATATTAAGCAATTCAGATGAAGGCTCGGTTGATATGGCCTTTTAACAGCAAAATACCATTGGAACCACAACTATTGTGTGGGGAGGGGGGAGGGGGGCAAGGGGAGAAGCAGTCCTACAAATACTGCAACCAGTCTAAAATGTGTTACGGCCATGGCCCAGAATTTTCAGGGAATTCTTCAAAATGGGGTTGAACTAAGAAGTGGTGAGCTGTAATCTCCACAGCTCAGAGTACTCAGGCATCTCATTGCCATGCCAAAAGAGGCAAGTTGTGATGGCTTCGCAACATCACTAAAAAATGGTGCATGAGGTAGAGATTGTTGGCACGTGTATGAACATCACTTGATTCCTCACTGCTAGATGACTGCAACATCAAATGATGATTTGCACATATGAAAAAGCAAAAATAGTTTACCTTTCCCCCATTGCTTTGCACGAGCCATTATCACAGACCACACACTAGAGATTGAATGGCCAATTGGGTCCTTACTCTGTGAGTTGTCCCTCTCTGTTACAAGTCTGCCAACCTCTGAGCTGCTACAAGTTATTACCCACCCTATGACTGGAATGGCACCAAAGACCATCTAGTCCAGGGGTCCTCAAACTTTTTAAACAGGGGGCCAGTTCATTGTCCCTCAGACTGTTGGGGGGCCGGACTATAGTTTGAAAAAAATATGAACGAATGGATCAAGTTTAAAAAAAAAGGACCGGGGTCCTTTTTTTTTTTACTTGATTAAATGGAAAGTTATTAAATTAATAATAAATTAATTATAAATTATTTTGCTGTCTAAAATTGAAATACATTAAATTTTAAAAAGGAATAGAAAGGCTTGATTTGCACACTGCACATATCTTATTTGTAGTGCAAAAAAACAGGAAAAAACAATACAAGGATCACAGCCTTAAAAGTGACGTGACCCTGCTCTGTCGCGCTGGACAGCCCACTGACCAGCCACCACCGAGAAGGGAGGAGGATGGGCGCTGTCCGCGCTCCGCCACCAGCTAAGCCGCCCCTCCTCCCCTTCCCCCCCCCGCAGGAGATGCAGGGCGGCGGGTGGGCAGGCGGCCCGTGCCACCCCCGCCGGCTCAGCCGCCCCTCCTGCCCTTCCCTCGCAAGGAGTCACTCTCTATCGGCCGCCGGGCCGAATGAAAAGATCCGGCGGGCCGGGCCTGTCCCGCGGGTCATAGTTTGAGGACCCCTGATCTAGTCCTTTTATATCACCTCATTCTTCTCAACAGACTTTGTTTATACATTCCTCTGTGAATCATCAAATACAGAGAAATCAGGTGACATACATGAATGTGTGAAATGGTGCAGGGTCTAGTGGGAAGGCAGCTAGAATGTTCTCTCTCCATCTTTGGAGGAGATTGTGACCTTTGGCAGATGTGTTTTTCTTTCATTCTCAGTCTCCAGCACTGCCATATTTTAGAACAAGGGGGAATTTTTCCTCAGGTTATCTTGGCTAATGACTGGGGGAGATGGGAGGAGAAATGCCTACAAGCACTTCTGAGATTGTCCAACTTGCTCATTTTGGTCCTCTGTGTGTGGCACATCATAAACTGATATGGAGAATCCTGCTTTAGTGCAGAGCAATGGATTAGATCCACACAGGGCTGGCCCTACCATTAGGCAGAGTGAGGTCATTGCCTCAGTGGCAGATGCTAGGATGTGTGGGGGGAGCAGCAGTGGCAGCCCCCTGGTAATCTTCTGTTAGAAGACAGACATGTGTGTCCCTTCATGCAGCCTGCCCTGCAGCCCCTAAGCTAGCCTGCTGCCCTCAGGTGAGGTGGAGGATGCTGTCCCATCACCAGTGTTAAAGTAAGATTCAACTGCCCATCCAGTCAGCTTCTGTAGGTGGAATGGTGGGTGGGGGGAAGCACCATCTTCTCCTTTGCCTCAGGATCCACACTTAGTGATGTGAGCTACATCTGGGTCACCAAGACCTCCTCCGTCAACCCAGCTTGTGCATCCATGAACTGTTGCCATGGTGTGACTTGGGGCCAAATTTAACACGTCTCCTTTTAAATGCAAAACAGCAGTTGCTGGAGGGGGCAGGGGAGCTGACCGTTATTGGGTCACAGCAGGTACCAACAGAGGCTTTCCTCCCCATGCAAACAGCAGCTTCAAAGGTACAATTTTTGTCAGGACTGCAGCAGAGAAGGAAAGGGTTAAGCTCCTCCTCCCTGCCTGCTGCAATCCTAATAATTATCAGCCCACCTCCCCCACATTTTTAATTAATACGTGCATGTTAAATGTGAAGATGCATTTAAGGCACACCTAGTTTGGCCCTCTGACTGGTTGTTCTAATAACAGTTTTTAGTATTGACATAGTGGATCTGAGCATTTCAAGTGCTTCCATAACTATGAGCCAAAATAGCACCTTCAACAACTGCGGCGCACCCAGGGCTTTTTGGGTCCCCCAAGTCCCCGCCTGCCTCTTTTTGCACTGCAGGGCCCAGGACTCACCTCCTCACCAGCAGATCCCTCTCTATACGTACCACGGTCCCAGTGAAAGTCTTTCTCTCCGGCCATTCCTGTTTGATGTCTCCTCAAGCAGGCAGGGTAGGCTTTGTATGCCTTCCTGCTCTGCCTGCCAATGCCTCCAGCCCCTAGACCACTGTTTCAAGTTGTTCTTCCTCCTTGCCTAGAAGTGTGTGTGTGAGAGAGGGGGGGCGGGGGGACCTTGCATGTCAACAGCCCTCTGTCACTTCTGCTTGACTGGGTTTACATCCAAGCTATGTCATTGCAAAGCAGCTGAAAATGTCTCAGAAAATCTTTGAAAAAACTTTGTAAGGTGGGTGAGTACTATTAGCCCCATATTGCAGATGGGTGGCTGAAGTTGAGAGAGAGAAGTAGCTTATACTACACTACATCAGCTTCCATTCTGGGCTGAGGGGACAGTGGGGCTTTCCTCCAGAGGAAAAGTCTTGGTGGACTGAATGCAGTTTGTGTGCTATGTTCCTGGACTAGATTGATGCCTCCCAAACCTATAATTCTACAATGTCATGACATTAACTGGCTGTATTAGTCTCAGAACATCCCAGGTGTCTCTGCACAGGAGGCTGCCTCAGTGGTGACAATGGCTGCAGTTGGGCTAAGTCCTACATTCATGAGCAGAGTCCAAGCTTGGCCAGTGGCCTCCCTTTCTGTCATATGCAGCAAACAGAACACAACTGAAAATGCACACCTGTGATCCGACAGCCATAGAGCTCCAGTCGGAGAGCGATTCCACTGTGCCAAACTTGGGGGCGGATCCGCACAAACCGAGTCAGCACTGGAGCATGAATCTTGTTCAGAACCACTTCTGAAGCATCAGTGTTAGCCTGGAATACCTGGAAGAGACAGAAAGAGAGAGAGTTAATATATCCATATCCTTCCCTAATCTAAATCAGAAAGGATGGGATGAGAAAGGAGAGAAATGAGAAATAAAGGCAACCGTCCAAACAGTAGTGCAGAACAGCAGAGAAGATAATGGCCCACAGTTTCCAACTTTTCAGTTAGCCCCAACTCCTATGCCTTTGGCAGCACACTAATCCACAGATGTTTAATTCCATGGCATGAAAAGCTTCACCTGCTGATTTCTTTAGATCAGGCTGCTGTTAAAGGCAAAGGGTAGTCCAGGATGTGCTGTTTTGTTTTTTTCTGGCCAGTAGGACTGATGGGAGCTCAACTCTGTCCCACTCTATTAGGACAGCAACTTAAATGCAGCCTCAGACAAATCAATTAAATAAAAAGAGCGTCTGTTTTTTGATGGACAAGTCTGAAACACCATGGCATAACTCCAAGGAGTGCAAGATGTTCAAAAACCCTCCTAAAATCAAGATCCCACTTGCCTGAAATAGAGCATACAAGCAAAAATTAGCAGTATTAGTTGAACTACTGACTTTATGCATTTGTACTTCAGTTTCAATATTTACAAAGTGAGCGTAGTAATAATTATTCTCCTTTGTAAATGTTGCCGATGCAGATTCGAATCAACACATTAACAAGGGAATATTGCTGCCGTTGGAATCCTTTGGTTTCTGCTACATACAAAGCAGTCTTTCCAAAGAGAAGCATGGCAATCATTTCCTTTCCACGCACACTCACATGCGTACACACATACACACACAAAATAAAATAAAAACATTTTTTAACAAGACCTTCATTTGGTGCAACGTATGTTGCAGTATTATTCAAACAAACTCCTGCCTTACCAGATGGCCATAATCAATAATTACCATATGGACCAGTTTCCCCCCTCTTTCCTTCCACTATTTTAATAGCTTCGGTTAGTGTCAGCATATTTTGTTTCAGACTTTGTGTTCTACGTGTGGAACAAGAGGAAAGACAAAAAGAAATTCTAGGAAGAAAACTACCACTACCGCCTTGGGCCACTCAAGTCTTTGCTTTTGGGACACATTCTCTGCATGCCAGAATTTGGGGGCCTCGTGACTAAAGCACTGTCTATTTTTCAAGCCAAATAATCCAGTTTTCTCGCAGTTTTCTCTTGCATGTGTCTTGCTAGGTGCAGGAATCTTCTCTGCCAAATTTGTGTGTGCTTTCTCATGTATCTCTTCGATGCTGGATTAAGTAGAGCTGACTCTAACTAGTGCTGACCATGAAGCAAAAGTTAAACCACTTAATCTTAAGAGTCCTGGGATTCAAGACAAGGCATTGTTTGAAGATCCAACGGCATTTCCCTCATATTCCAGAGGAACCAGCATTAAAGGGATAATACAGATGTTTCCTGGGTTTGAAACAATTAACTTCAGTCATCTCAGGGCAGAAATAGTTTGCCAGAGTCTATGTATCACAAGTGCAGTGTCCTTTCTATGAACTTGCTCTCTGCAAGAATGCATGGGGATAGCCATTCCCTGGCATGAAGCGTGGGAAGAGAGTCCACTGACATGCACCACCAGAGATCATAGCATGCAGACAGAGTTTTTGTGGGTCTTGGGGAAAAGGCTATCAGTGGGGGGGGCCTAGTCCCATGTTGCTCCTAGACATTTAAATGAGAAGACAATGCCTTCAAGTGTTTTGCCTCATCACTGCATACCCACAGCCAGCCTCAAAACCATCTGACATTAAGGGAAAGGGTTTCTAGGGCAATCTTTGTTACTTCCAGGCAGCACCTCTCCATTTTATTTTTTATTTTTTTTTAATAAAAGCTACACCTGTAGATCACACCCCAAATTCCTGCTCCTAATGTGGATGGCAAATCACAGCCAGGTATACATCCTAGCAGAAAGGACAGTGGCAAGGACAGCGGTGGGCCCTTCTACAGTGTCTGGGCTCCAGCAAATGTCTGACTCTGACCACTGCTGACACTGGCCAGACACAGAGATGGAACAGAATAATTACAATGGAAGACGCCATAGCAGTATAATAAGATATCATTATTGCATAGAAGAGAGAGTGCAAAATACATCCCCCCCTTTTTTTTACCTGGGGAGTGGAGCTCTTCTTCACAATATCCTGTTCAATGAGTGTTATTATTACTATTATTTATTATTATTTATCATCATCATCATCATCATCAAAACTTAAACACCTACAGGGAGAAATAATCAGTGCATCTCTCTTGGAGTCCAGCACATCCACTCAAAGAGATTGCACTAGCAGGGGCAGAAGAACTCAAGTGATAAATCCGTGACGGCCAATTTTCAGTGTTAACAACCATGCCGCAGCCAGAGCAAGCGTGTCTAGTGGTAGGCTCTTGCCTTCAGGACAGTGAAGTCAAGCGATGGTGCAGCGAGGGGGACTTTGCTTGCAAATCTGTGTTGATAATTGGGATTTGGAGTAGATTTAGAGTGGAACAGAAATGCTAATCCAAAGAATATATATCACGCTGGTACCGTTTAGAAACACAGCATGGTTGATGTGTTTTTAATATCCTACTTTATCCCAGCAGACCCCCCCCCCCACTTTCCTCTATCCTTCCCTTTGCTCAGCAGTCACCAAATACCCTTCTTCCAGCAGGAGGCCTGGAAGCATCAGTATCTGCTGCGCGTGGTCTTCATGTGTGCCCATATCAGAGTGTGTGTGCGCGCGCAAGGATATATTTCGACACTGCAGTAAAGACTGCAGCTTTGTGTCAACCCACAAAGCTGATCTGCAGCATATCATCCAAGAACCTAAAACAAGAGAGACCCATCTGGCCCTCGTGCCTGCCCTTCCAATTTCCCTCCTAATCCTACTTTGCTGCTTTCTCAACTTCTGCTTCAATCCCTTCCTTCTCCAAACACATATCTAGGTGTCTCTGAAATTTATTTATCTTTTCCCCCTTTCAGCCACCTTCTCCTCCGATTTGTTCCATATGGTGACTTATTTCCTTAGTTTTCACACTAATTCTTTTTTTTAGCCTCCTTTGCTGTGTGAAAGTTATATGGGGCAATTCTTTATTTGAAGCAGTGCAGCATGCCAATAACTCTAGCAACTCTTATTTCCTCATTTACACCCTTATAAGAGTTGGAGGAATTTATTTATTTATTTATTTATTATATTTATTAATTGCCCATCTGGCCGGTCACCCGGCCACCCTGGGCGATGTACAATTAAAATACAGTAAAACACAATAAAATATAATGATTAAAACAATATAAAAAATTCTTATTAAAAACCTAACCCACGCCATATTCCCGCCTGAACAGCCATGTTTTTAATGCACGGCGGAAGCTCATCACGGAGGGGGCATGGCGAGGTCACTAGGGAGGGAGTTCCATAATGTGGGGGCCGCCACAGAGAAGGCCCTCTTCCTAGTCCCCACCAGCCTGGCTGCTCTGGCTGATGGGATAAGGAGAAGGCCTGTCCGTGGCAGACCTTGTTGAGCGGCCTACTTGATGTTGCTGGAGGCGCTCCTTGAGATAAGCTGGGCCGGAGCCGTGTAGGGTTTTAAAGGTCAAAACCAACACCTTGAATTCAGCTCGGCAAGCAACTGGTAGCCAGTGCAACTCATTAAGCACTGGCGTGATGTGATCACGCCGGCGGCTGCCCTTAATCAGGTGAGCCGCCGCGTTCTGTACCAGCTGAAGCTTCCGGACCGTCTTCAAGGGTAACCCCACGTAGAGCGCATTACAGTAGTCTAGGCGAGAGGAGACCAAGGCATGAACCACTGATGGGAGCAGGTGATTAGGAAGGTAGGGGCGCAGCTGCCGTATCAGATGGAGTTGATACAGCGCCGCCCGGCTCACAGCTGCCACTTGAGCCTCCATGGACAGCTGGGAGTCTAGAATGACCCCCAAGCTGCGGACCTGGTCCTTCAGGGGTAGATGTACCCCATTCAGCACCAGGTCAACATCCCCTAACCTTCCCTTGTCCCCCACCAGAAGTACCTCGGTCTTGTCAGGGTTCAGTTTCAGCATGTTCCTTCCCATCCAGCCAGCCACTGCCTCCAGGCACTTGGACAGGGTCTCAACGGCCAACCTCGGTGAGGACTTAAAACAGAGGTAGAGCTGCGTCATCCGCATACTGATGACACTGCACCCCAAACCTCCTGATGATAGCTCCCAGCGGCTTGAGGTAGATGTTGAATAACATCGGGGAGAGGATGGAACCCTGTGGCACTCCACAAGTGAGCAGCCGAGGGTCCGAAGCCTCTTCCCCGAGAACTACCCTCTGATACCTTCCAGAGAGGAAGGACCGGAACCACTGCAATAAAGTGCCTCCCAAGCCCAACCCCTCCAGACGGTCCAGGAATGGGGGAGGGGGAAGTTTTATAAGTGTATCATCTTTATCAGTCCTTCCTACAAGGCTGAGCCACAGCCCTCAGAAAGGAGTCTAATTTCAAAGCAGGAAAAAAAAGTGTTAACGTTACTGCTGCATCACAACTTCATTAGATACACCATGATTCAACCAGGTGCCTAACTCCAAACAGATGGGCAAAGCCTAAAGGTTTCTGAATTCATCTTAGCCTGGCCTTACCTCCAGAAATTGCAGGATTTAGGTATGTGTAACTTGCAATAAAAATCAAACAGAGCACTCCTAGACAGACTGTGCCATTTCAAAGGCCAGGGAGCAACCGTTGTTATCCAGGGCTTCACCCTCTCCTGAGCAATAATATTCTCCCTGCTGCTCCACAGACAGAGTGATACAGAGCACAACATCCAAACTGAATTACTTGCAGTATTTCTTTCAAGGGCTTTAGAAGGCAACAATATTATCTCTTAAATTCTATACAGCTTCAGTGTCCTTGTCGCTCCTCTTAACAGTGCCTTTGCTACAAACTACTGCCATTAAAAGCCCCCACAACATTATCTTGATCACATTCCCTAAGTTTGCTTCCAAAGTTTAAGATTGCTTCACATATCACTCTGCTTGATGTTTAGCCAGGAAGAGGGCTTTCTTCAAGTGTTGGGCACTGTGAATTCGGCACTCCTGCTGCCTGCTGCCCTATGCTCGTTGCTGCTAGTCCACCTGGCCCATGAGCTGACCTCTGCAGGACAAGCCTCACCTTCCAAAACTCCCTCTTCTGCTAAAGGAGCCCGGTCTTCCTTAACTGCTCACCCTACTTGTTGGTAAAGTCCTCCCCTCTCCCGATCTTCTCTCCAGTTCTGTACCTCAGTGCAAACAAGTCTGCAAACTGGTTGCAGGGATGCCAGACAAATTCAATCTATAGTGGTGAGAGTGTTGGACTGGGACTCGGGAGATCCTGGGTTCTAGTCCCTGCTCAACCATGAAACTCACTGGGTGACTTTGGGCCAGTCACTGACTCTCAGCCTAACCTACCTCACAGGGTTGTTGTGAGGATAAAATGGAGAGGAGGAGGAGAATTATGTAAGCCGCCTTGGGTTCCTTTCAGGAAAAAAGGCGGGGTATAAATATAATAAATAAATAAATAAATATTCCAAAGCAAACTGTCCTGATTGGTACCTCCTGGACTAATGTGAGGATTGGAACATTGTTATCCTTTGGATTTCATACCTCTTTGAATTTTGCAATGCAGTTCTCCGTGGGTTAGTGTAAAAAAAAATTTTTTTTAAAAAAATCCTCTCTTTTTTGTGGGTTTTTTTTTTAATTTATTTTTTTGTGGCAGATCCAAGTAGCTAGAAAGCCTTGCTGCTGCCATGACCACCTTCACAATGGGGAAGCAAATGCCCCTAGGAGTACGGTGGGGCAATGTGCTGTCCCTCTCAGGGGCACTGTACAGAAAAAAACAATGACTGTCCCAGCAGCCACCATTTTTCCATATTATTATTTATTATTATTATTTACATTTATTTATCGCCCATCTGGCTGGCAACCGGTCAGTCCCTCTCAGGGGCACTGTACAGAAAAAAACAATGACTGTCCCAGCAGCCACCATTTTTCCATATTATTATTTATTATTATTATTTACATTTATTTATCGCCCATCTGGCTGGCAACCGGCCACCCTGGGCGATGTACCTAGGATAAAAACAAGATAAAATACATTTAAAACAGTATAAAATTTTTAAAATCTTAACCCACCCCATATTCCCGCCTGAACAGCCAGGTTTTTAATGAGCGGAGGAAGCTAAGCAGATAGGGGGCATGGCGGAGGTCACTCGGGAGAGAGTTCCACAGTACGGGGGCTGCCACAGAAAAGATCCTCTTCCTCGTCCCCACCAGTCTAGCTGCTCTGGCTGAAGGAACAAGGAGAAGGCCGTCTGTGGCAGATCTTGTTCCATACAATGTCCCTGAGAGGCAGGGATGTTGAAGAGTCCTTGGTCCCGAGTCACGAGTCGAGTTACGAGTCTTTGGACCCGAGTCTCGAGTCGAGTCTCGAGTCTCGAGTCCGAGGTCCAAAAATGTGACTCGAGTCCCGAGTCACTCCCAAAGCGGCGGCCCATGGAGGGAGCCGGAGGGTCTCCGCGAGAGGAAGAAGAGCTGCCCTTCCTCCCGCGGAGACCCTCCTGCTCCCTCCATGGGCCGCTGCTGCCGCCGCCACTCACCGTCCTTCCCTCGTCCCTGCTCCTGCCGCTGCCGCTGCCCTCACCTCTGTCGCCACCACCGTTGCATGCCGCCACCGCTGCCCTCACCTCACCTCCGCTGCCGCCACCGTCGCACGCCGCCGCCGCCCTCACCTCACCTCCGTCGCCACCACCGTCGCATGCCGCCGCCGTCGACCTCACCTCCGCCGCCGCCACCGTCGCACGCCGCCGCCCTCGCCTCCGACCTCACCTCCGCCGCCGCCATCATACGCCGCTGCCGCCGTCGACCTCGCCGCCACACGCTGCCGTCGCACACAGCACGCTGCGTCACTCCGCCGCTCTGTTTTTGGCGGGGTTGCCATGGTTCCTCCCGCCAAAAACAGAGCGACGGCGACGTGACGTGGCGTGCTATGTGCGACGGTAGCATGCGGCGGCGAGGTCGACGGCGGCAGCATGCGATGGTGGCGGCGGAGGTGAGGTCGAGGGTGGCGGCGGTGGCGTGCGACGGTGGCAGCGGAGGAGGTGAGGGCGGCGGAGGCGTGCGGCGGTGGTGGCGGCGGAGGTGAGGGCGGCGGCGGTGGCGGAGTCTCAAGTCCCGAGTTGAGTCTTGAGTCCCATAAAAGTCAGAGGGGGGACTCAATCCGACTCACGAGTCGAGTCCGAGTCCCCATCCCTGCTGAGAGGGATGGCCCATTATCATAACATGGCACTCCCAGGGGCATATGTGGCCCCATTTTGAAGCTTCTTGGAGCAGATGAGAATTTTTCTTTCTAAGGCAGCCCTCAGACTACCTTGTAACACTAAGGTTTTTTAAATTGCAGATGAATGAGGAAACAGGATGGCATAGTCTTAGGAATAAACACATGCAAAGGTGACACAGACCAGAAATAGACGGATCTGTCCATCCCTACCTGAATGCAGCTTAAGGCTGGAGATAAATTAGAGTTTCGTCAGAAACCTGAAGGTGGTATAGAATAATGCTTGGGAGTATTTTATTCAACCCCACCCCACCATCAGCAAAACCTGTTTGTTTAGAAGCCTAAGTGGAACAAAAGAAGTTAGGATGCTGAACATTGTGTGCAATAAAGGCTGTATCACACCACTTTCAACTCTTTGTAAAAACTACTATATTGTCAGTGGCCTACGGTTGCAAAAATCCCATCATGTATTCCCCCAGTTCTGTAATCCACCCTCTCTCTAAACATGCTACATAATGAGTGGGAGTGGGTAGCAGTCATAGGATGAATGGCTGGGAGAAGCTGCATTGGTCTCATGTCTCCGTGTATTGGGGGATTTAAAAGGTAAGGCATGGATATTGCAATGTAGCCACTCTACCATCTCCAGCCTAAGTCATATTTAGACTGGTATGAAGTGTAACTTGTCTCTGCCTGGTTGGAGTCAGCCTTCCTGGAGGGGAAAAATAAATAAACAACAACAAAGCAACTAGCCCCTAATCTGGTGTGTTTGGCACCCAAACTTGAGAATCCATAGAGAATCTGATCTTCACAGGCTTAGTGCTCAAAGCATTCTGGATATCAGGACTGTTTCAAATTTCTTCAGACTGGCTCCAAAAATCAAAACATGTTTGGAAAACTCAAGCTCCGTTTCCTCCTCTTCTGGGATCTTTGCACTTGATCTATTGTTGAGGGCACCCCACACCCCCTAGTTTTTATTGGAACTAAATGCAAACAGGCAGCTTCCCAAGGCACACATAGCGTCACCACGTTTCATTATGAAAGGAAAACATGCCCAGTTCAGAGTTTCTAAAAACTATTTTTTTAGAAAATAGTTTTTCTAAAAAATAGTTTTTTCTATTTTTTTTGCTGTTGTCCTCAGCATAAAACATCTGAACTTCACAGTGGTCCAGATTTGAAATCTGTTATCCCAACCCTCCTTTATACCATGTCAGATAACTTAAGCTGACGGAAAGCTATTTTCCTAAAGTGTACACCCATGTAAAAGGAGGCCACAACGAAACCTTACCTACTCTTAACTCAGCCAGATTTGCTGTAGTGGAGCATTGCTGGGTAGACTTCTCTTGAGCCACATGAAACTCTCAAGCAGTTAAAAGTATGGCTTCTGGAGAGTTTAAGGTGATAAACAGAGGTGAAAGAAACCCTGAAGGGAGGCCTACTCATGACCCACCAAGCCAAACCCAGCCCAGCAGCCATGTACTGTGGCCTGCCAGGTCCATGACATCTCCACTGCTCCTGCAGTCCCAGGCAGCCAGCAAAACAGGTCTACAGAGTCCCTGACAGGCTGCTTTCAGCTGGGTGGGTCACAAGGAGGTACAGGAAGGGTGCGGAATCAAGAAGTGCCCTTTGCCCTTCCAGATCTTCTCTCTCAGGGAATATTGTGATCAAGGAAAGAGGAAAGGGAAGAGAAGGATGCGGAGGCCACAAAAGAGGGAGCCCCCAGGGTTGCAGGTTAGGCTTTGGGAGGATGAAAAGCAACATTGCCTGGATACCGCAGACAAAAAATGTTAATTCTGGATGTTAATTCTACATCATGGGGGAGGGGGAACCTGAGGGGCAGCATTTAAACTTTATAGAATATAAAACATTTCAATTTGTTAATGGTTTTTCCATATATCTTCTTCCTCTGCATCCAAAAGAAAGCCATTTTTGACTGCAACTGACCTGAAGATACACGCATCCCACCCCATCCTGCTCTCACCTCACCCCATGTTTACATTTAACATTCTGCTTTTGGCTTACCTGACAGGTCTACACACACAAATGCCCTGATAATCAATAAAGTCTGACCGACAGCATTAGTTTGCTTTAAAACACCAAGGGAATGTGGAAAATGACACGGCTGGATGTTGTGAGTTTATCCCCCCCACACACACACACACACTCCAATTCTCCTCAAGTGTAAATCAAACTCATGCTGCTCTTCATGTTAAAATGTTCCCTTGTCAGCTCAGGGTTTTGTTTTGTTTTGAGCTGCATTCGTTCCAGTGGGTGTGGGAACCCTGCCAGCTGCAATGTCAGAAGTGAAAGCATAGGAAAGGGTGGATCCAAGAGGCAATTTATGAGCCCAAAGAGCCTCCAGCCTTATTTGTTTCTAGTGCTGGTTTTGTCGTGAAGAGTTTCTAAGGACATTAAAGGGAGAGGGGTTGTGTTTTGGGGGAGGGGATGAGAGTTTGGAAGAAACTTCTCTGTATGTGTGCATGCCTGAGCCTGCCTCCCTGGACCTCTAAGATTCAATGCAGGATTATGTTACCCCCATGGAGGCAGAAAACACTAACAGGATTAGGGCTTCAGGACTTCAGATGGAGAAGCATGAAGGAGAAAAGGAGGGAAGCCTGCGGAGATGATCTTTCTGACAGAGAGGCAGAACTTCAAATGAGGCGCAGGGAAATTTCAGGCACATGAAGATTCTCAGAAGGAAAAACAAGGGAAAAACAGGCCCCACCTTAGGACAAATTCCTATATTACATATGGATAGTGGTCTGCGCACTTTACACCTCACGCAAGTTATCTACTTACATGAGGAATGAACTCACACAATACTGCAGTCCAACTGTTATGCTGCAGCTTCCTCAAGTTAATTTGCAATACTGCATGGGCTACCTCCTCTTAGGTGACACGCTCCGTGAGAGCAAGCCACGCGCATTAAATAGGTGTCTGAGTGTAACATGTGAATCAGTCCTTACCCACTAGAACAGACTTCCCCAATCTTGAGTCCCTCCAGATGTTTTGGGCTACAACTCCCATTATGCCCAGCCACTTGGCCCCACTTGGCCATGAGTTCTAGTCCCCACTTGGCCATGAAGCTCACTTGGTGACTTTGGGCCAGTCACTGACTCTTAGCCTGACCTACCTCACAGGGCTGTTTTGAGGATAAAATGGAGAGGAGGAGGATTATGTAAGCTGCCTTGGGTTCTTTGCAAGAGGAAAAATTAATTAATTAATTAATTATATTTATACCCTGCCTTTTTTCCTGCAAGGTGGGATATGAATATAATATAAACATAAATGTAATATAAATAAAAACCACGGGCTGCAGGGCAGTTAAAAACTCCCCAGTTTTGTAGCCCCAAGCAAACAGCAAAAAGTGGGGAGTTGTTAAGCATGGTGGGCCACCATACAGGCCTGCTATGCCCCACTAAATCAAAATGCAGTGCAGGCTGTGCAGTCCTGGACCAGAGGGTTGGATTTGGGGGACCTCGGCTGAAATCCCTGCTTGGCTATGAAACTCACAGAGCAGTCACTATCTCTTGGCCCAACCAACTTCACAGGGTTGTTAGGATGACAAAATGCCACTCCGTGCTCCTTGGAGTGAAGGCAGGATACAAAAGTAAGAAATTCACAACCTCCTGAAGTGTTAAGAACAGCACACCGTTTGGGTGCCTGTCAGTATCACCTCACTGTCATTTAAGGCTCCTTCTGTTCTCTCTCCCCAATAGATTTCAAAGCACATGGGAGGCACATCTTGCCTCATCTCTTAGAGCAAGGAGGTGAGGCACAGAGTGAACTAATTTAACCGAAGCCACTGGAAACACCAAAGTAGCTGCTCGCCTTGGAAATGTCACTCTAGTTCTGTATGCACCACACAGTCTAGTATGTTCGCTAAATGCCAAAACATTAATTTGCACAGAGATTCTTTCAAACCTGTGAAAGGAATACAGTGAATATATCATATCCACCTGGCCTCCCAAATTAAACCCTGATGTTTTAGGCTGTTAGGGGTAAACTGGTTTGTTGCATATGAAACGGGACAGTGTCAAGTGGACATGGCAAATGGCTTGCACGTTAAGGCCTGTTGGGTTGCCCCACTCGTGGATACACCTGAGATGGAACACTGAATTATGTCAGACTTCCCCAGCCTGGCGGCCTCCAGATGTGTTGGACTACACCTCCCATGATCCCACAGCCAGCATAGCAAAACAGAGCTGGCTGTGGGATTATGGGAGGTGTAGCCTAACACATCTGGAGGCCGCCAGGTTGGGGAAGGCTGCCCTATGCAATGTCTGTCAGGGAGTTGAACCAGACCACGTCCCATCTCCCTGCTGGTCCCACTCCCACACCCATGTTCAGCTTTTTGGAATGTTCCAGTTCTGGATCCATGTATCACCCACTCCCTCTATGGATAAAGAGGGTGCCCATTTTTTTTAGCACCTACAGCAGGTGCTAAAATGGGACGAGAGAGATCTGGAGCAGGTTCCTTCAGCTCTGGGGGTCTCCTGACATATTTAGGAAAACCCCAGAGATTCCCCTTCCCAGACCCCAAAGCCAACAGGGCCCAAGCATGATGAGCCCTCAGCCAGCGGAGGGCTGGCAGTTAAGACTGAAGGGAAGCATGCCCAAGCTGGACCAGAGAGCAGGCCTCTGGAGCCTGGGGAGACTCCCAGCTTCAGCAGAGAGGCTGCAGTGGCTGGCCTCAGATCCATGTCCATAGAACCAGGAAGCACAGGAGGGTGGGGGGGGATTTTTGTCCTGCCTCTCTTCTTCCCCCATCCCTTAAAACTTTTTCACAAGTTCCCACTTGTTGCAATGTATGCATATAAGCCACCCTCAAGGAATGGTGTTTCTAATTTAAATAAGGGTTGCCTATTCCACACAGGTACCTTGGTGGGGGCAGGATGGACAGCCCACTACATCCCATATGTGCAAACAACACTCTCCTCTTCCTGTTGCTATTTCTGATGGTGGTAAAGGAGGAGTAGGAGGAGTTTAGAGAGGTCAATCAGTCCTGGTCAGTTATCTGGTACCCTTTCCACCCTCCCTCTCCTCCTCCCCTCCTCCCCAAATGCCACACCACTCATAATGAAAAACAACACAGCCATCCCCTATGCCAGGGCTCTCCAACCTTGGGTCCCCAGATGTTGCTGGCCTACAGCTCACAGCATACCCAGCCAGCATGGCTAATGGCAAGGGAGGGATTCTGGGAGCTGTAGTCCAGCAACATCTGGGGACCCAAGGTTGGAGAGCCCTGCCCTATGCTATAAGCCTTGTTTATGCACCTCAGTATTAAATATCTCCCTATTCCCTTACCTTTGGTGCACTGTATTGAAACCGGCAGCAGCTGGGAAATTGGACATCTACTTGCCTTCACAGCCTAAAGAGATGTCCCTCCCTTTTGGAGTCTCCCTCAGTACCAGAAACAAGTGAGGGTGGAGAACTGCTCTCTACTTTCTGGAGAAAATATTATCTTTCTCCTCCAGCTCTGCTACACACAGCTCTTCCTGCTTCTTTGCCGCTCTCTTTCTCTCAATTTCTTTCATGAAGATGTAGATGTTAGCTGACCTGTCAGTAGCACCAGTTAAATTTGGCTTAGAGCCCACTTACAGCTTCAACAGGGAAGGGACTCACTGCAGGCTCTAGTGGTCACACACACACACACACACACACACACACACACGTATATGTGCATAAGTGGGATTTGACAGAGTCCTCTTCCATCGTCTTCCCCTTCCCCTGCACTCCATGGCACCAAATCAAACTGCGGCAGAATTGACAAATCTATTTGGCACAGCATAGTTATTTCAGCTTGAACTATGCAGAGTGCTGCACTGATGCACCACCAAAAAATAATAATACCCCCCCAAAAAAACCCACCAACGCAATCCTGCATGGAATCTGCACATGAAACGCTGACATTTTGGAGCATTCTAAAGGAAAGCACCTTTGGAGAGAGGAGAAACACAGTGAGTTTCCCCAGTGACCACTCAGGCCATCATCACAAGTGAAAATGCTTTTGCATTTCCTGTACCTGAACTTCAAATATAAAATCTGCAGTGGCATAGAATAGACATTTGGGATCATTTCCACTCTCTGTCCCACATTAATGATACTTATACAGAATACAATTCCCTGAATTTATTTACTCATTTATTTATCAGAAAGATTTCTATCCTACTCTTCCACTGTATTTACAGTGCTCAGGGCAGCTTACAGCAATTTAAAAACAGTTAGATCCTGCAAAAATGAACAAAACAATTAAAAATAACCAAAGTAATAAAAATAGAAACAAGTGCAACAGATAAAAGGAACCCAAAAACAAAAAGATCAACCTGGCAGGTCAAAAGCCTCCTGGAATTAAAAAGAAAAAGAAAAAGCCTTGGCCAGGTGGCAGAAAGCATGAATATATGGCACAACAGACCTCTTATAGTAAGGAATCCCATCAAAGAAGGCCTTCTCCTGCATCTCAGCCACTAATGTGATATTAAAAAAGAACCTCCCCAGCAGATGTTAGGGAACAGGCAGGCTGCTATGGGAGGACACAGTTCCTTAGGTATCCCGAGCCCAAGCCATTTAGAGCTTCAAAGGTATTGGTCAACACTGTGAATTGTACCCAGAAATAAACAGCTGTAAAATGGGTGTGATATGCTACCACGGACAAGCACCCACTAGCACCCTTGCTGCCATATAACGGAGCCTGCAAATGTTATTCCAGGCCAGGATCTTCAGCATTCAACCTACAATTGCTGAGCTACTTTGAGGCTGATTGCTTAAATGGAAGATGAAGAACAAACAAATCTGCCCAACGGCCTAATCCTTTCCCCAATGGCTGCTTTTCCTCTGTAACCACTCCACAAACCAATCTGGCTTGGAGAACAGGTCCTCCAGTCAAGTGGGGGAAAGTGACTGGAAGGGAGGGTTGAAGAGGAAAAGTAGCAAGTGGGGAAAGGGTGAGGTGTTCCTCCATCTGCTTGACTCTTCTCCCCTGCACATCCCACAGACACCCCCACATGTCTGCACATCGCAGGAAAACATGGGATTCCATCTTTGCTGCCAAATGTCTAGTAAACTAGGAGAAGATTTTGTTTAGGGGAGAAAATCTTGAGAATACATTGGAAGGGAATTATAGCTCCTTTGCCCCCAACAGCCCTGCCCCCTTTGGCTCCTTGGGATGGAAAGTCTGGGGGGGGGGAGGAGTTTTGCACGTTTTGCTGAACGTGCTTAGCACATGATTGAGAACCCTGATCACGAAGGGTGCCCAAATAATACAAGGAAGATTCTAAGCATGTTCAGCCAAATGCACAAATATTCCCACTTCAGACTACCCTGCTCAACACATGAAGGTCAGGGGTGGAGCCAGCAGGGACAAGACACTGCGGGCAGGATCGGCATGCGCAGCCTTGTTCACTCTCCACATGGACTTCTATTTCTGGAGCAATATCAAATCATGTGCCCCTCAACCAGGATGGATCAACTATACAGGCCTGTGGCTCACGCTGGCTCAGCTTGTCTGAGCGTGGAAAGCTAAGCTGGGTCAGACCTGGTTATTACTTGGATGGGAGACCCCTCCTCTGGTTTCCTGCACTGAGCAGGGGGTTGGACTTGATGGCCTTCTAGGCCCCTTCCAACTCTATGATCCTATGATAACTTTAAAAGTCATTGACTTGCTTGCTGCTCCAACCTATTTGCTCCAGATAAGTATTACTAGAACACCATGTCAAATGGGTTAAATAGAAGAGAACCAGATGTGGCGAGAAAGTCTGATCAAAATCCATCTCATATCTCAGTTTGCTGTGAATGGCAAATTTCCTATAACTGACAATCTCAAGTAATTGATTGCCTTTTCTTCCTGAGCATGGTTTTTAACTGCTCTCCAGATCCGTGAACACTGCAGATATAATCTCACATGAATCATCTCCCTCTGAATCCTGCTGGAATATGAAACTTGGCTCAGATTCATCAAAAGGGCTGCTGATGAGAGCTCTGAGTTTGTTTGTTTGTTTGTTTGTTTGTTTGTTTGTTTGTTTCTTTCTAGGTGATTTGGGATGGAAAATGTTTGAGTGTCCTGAAACAAAACAAAGGCAGGTAGGCTCCATGGGTGGGAGATCAGGTGGGTGGGGGATTAAAGGAAGCCACAAAGGCCTATGCAGGTGTTATGGAATTGTAAGCACAGAGGGGATACAGCAATGTGCATGCCAGAAACACCCACCCACTCCATTCCTGACCTCCCCGTGTTGATCAGGAAGAGAGACCGTAATCACATTTGGCTAAACGCAGTAACAGTCGTCCATAAGACTGTGAACCATGCACATTCAGGGGTCTCAATTTCATGGAGCACTGTAACCCTGTTGTTACAGCTGAATGGGGTTACAGTCTTGCTTCAGTTTAATGGAAGACCGACAACCTGGTCTTCTGCGCGGGTTCAATGCTAAGGGGGTAGCGAGTCCTGGGGGCGGGCCTTCTCCGAGGTCCCCCAGCGACTATCACCCTTAGCCCAGAACAAAGGGATAACTTATAGCCACAAAAGTATCTTTTATAAAACAAGTTTATTTACAAAATTACCTTCACCAACCCAGACACACACCAGCAATACAGCTTATCAGTACGGTACAAAGTAGCAAGCAAGAGGTCTCAAGGACACCGTGATTTCAGGGCTCTCAGCTAGTTAGTTCAGCTCGGGCTCCAGCAGAGGCCCGGTCAACCGCATGCTGCTAGCTGGGTTCCCGGCGGAGGTCCGGTCTACCCAAGCGGCTTGTGAGTGATTTCAGCTTGGTTTCCCGGGGGTCCGGTCAACCCAAGCGGCCAGTGATTTCAGCTTGGTTTCCCGGGGGTCCGGTCAACCCAAGCGGCCAGTGATTTCAGCTAGCTGGAGCACGCCGCCTTCGTTCCCTTACCCCAAGCATGGGGCAAGATTGCTGATCAGGTCCAACAACTCAGTTCCCTTGCGCAGGGTGTTTTATACCTTGGGTTTCAGGTAGCCCCTCCCTCTGCAATCAGGTGGGTGGCCAATCAGGTGGGTTGCCACCCTCCTCAGGTGGGCGGCCAATCAGGTGGGTTGCCACCCTCCTCAGGTGGGCGGCCAATCAGGTGGGTTGCCACCCTCCTCAGGTGGGTGG
Source organism: Shinisaurus crocodilurus (assembly GCA_021292165.1). NCBI lineage: Eukaryota > Metazoa > Chordata > Lepidosauria > Squamata > Shinisauridae > Shinisaurus > Shinisaurus crocodilurus. Next base: position 126,807,317 of record CM037876.1, read on the forward strand.
CCAATCAGGTGGGTTGCCATCTTCCCCCTGTGGGGTGGGGTCCCTTTGAAGCCACTTGCTTAATGGTCCCATCTTGTGGTGTTGAATGGTCCTTTCTTATGGGTGCCGAAGGGTCTGCTCTGGCAAGGCATTCAAGTCTTATGTAGATGGGGCTGATATACGAGAGCATTGACGACGAACCTGGGGATGCTTCCTGCCTTCCCCCCTGGGGTGATTCTATGCAGATGTTGTTTGTCCCTTTTGGTCTCTGTGGAGACTGGCTGTCTCCCCCCCCCCCCCCCCGGTCTCCTTCTCCCCTCCTTGGTGAGTGTGTGTGTGTCAGAAAGGGGTTTTAGGTTGGCTTTCTCCACAAGTTTATCCTGGGGTGGTCGTGAGGGGTGGGGGTATATAAGTTCATAATGCCTGCATGAGGGCTCAAGTCCAACTCACATCCACCAGAATATTCTGAGCATTTTAAGTACCCAAACTGAGGGATCAAAAGGAATCAAAGCAACCGATGTAAAACAGGACTGATTACTGGTGTGTTTTTGAGCCCAATTTAAAGTGCTGGTCTTAACGATACAGGCCTGTGGCTCACGCTGGCTCAGCTTGTCTGAGCGTGGAAAGCTAAGCAGGGTCAGACCTGGTTGTTACTTGGATGGGAGACCCCTCCTCTAGTTTCCTGCATTGAGCAGGGGGTTGGACTCGATAGCCTTGTAGGCTCCTTCCAACTCGATGATCTATGAAATCTATGAAACCTTTAAAGCCTTAAATGGTTACTTGAAGGTTACTTACTTCACCCCTACCAGCCTGCCTGCATTCTACAGGTCACCCGCAGAGGCCCTTCTCACCTGCCTGCTGCCAAGGTTGGCTAAGCTGGTGAGTACAAGGGGGAGGGCCTTTTCAGTGGTGGCCCTGCACCTCTGCAATCAGCTTCCATCAGGGGTTCAGCAGGCCCCTTCTTTGCAGGAAGGCTATGAAGGCCCACTTGTTTTTGCTGGTTTTTCCATAATCTGCAGGCTGCAGGTTTTATTGGTGTTATCTGTTTTTATAATATTTTTATAGAATATTTATTGTTTTATATTTGTTTTTACACATTTTTTGTATTGATTTTATCTTGTATGCTGCCTTGAGAGAGTGTAACTGTTAAAGATGGCCTAAAAAAAATAAAAGAAAATCATTTTTAAAAAATAAAATAATAAAAATATGGATAGCCACAAGCCACTGAAAAATAGAGGCAGAGCATTACAGAAAACATGACCCCAGGCATGAGCTGGAACTCCCTTCTTCAAGGCTCACCCTTGCTCAAGCAACTCCGGGGCCATTTTAGGGAGGCTCATCCCTCACCTTGAGAGCTGTAGTGTGCTTCCTCTTCCTTGCCTGTGCTGCCATTTTATCTAAATAATAAAGCTGCATCAGGAATAGCACTCTTGGGAGATTCTAACTAGTTTCCCTGTGGGAAAGGAATGGGAAATGATAGAACTCTTCCCTCTGGTAGTCCAAAAAACCTTCCCACCCACACTCTTAACTCTGGATACATAGCGGGGTTGGGCTGGAATTATTTGCTGCTTGCCTTGGGCATAACAGACACAGAAGGTGGGAGCAACAAAAGAGGCACCTCAAAGCCCCCCTAGCACTTGCCAGTGTCTTCTTCAGCGAGACTTGGCAGCTACCATCCGTCCCGGCCAGCAGCCCTCACCCTTATTCAGGGCTTGCATCTAAAAGTTTCCTTCCCCCTTGACTTAAGGTAGTTCACGGAGACAGACTTTGAGAATTCCTGTTTGAAGGTATTCTGCAGCAGAACACTGTGAGGGTCAGTTCAGCAGCACCTTCACAAGAAAAGTACCAATGACTGACAGCTCTGAACCTTCCCAGGAGCAGCTACAGCTTTATTATACACAGCTGCACTCCACACCGAACGCACTCTCACACACCTGCCCAGAGCACAAAATGAGTGCCTCCCCCACCCCACCCCCACCGAGCACACACTACGCATTCCGAGGTTGAGGGATCGGCAAGGGTCAACACGGCCATATTTATAGGCGCAAGCACAGAGTGCTCAATGCATCACTGCCAGCCACTGCTGCGCCTGCACATCCCCCTATCCCCGACAAACTGAATTGCTCCTCATTATTTATCGCTGGGCTTTATTCTCTAGGACATTGTGATCCCCTCTCAGGATTTGTGCCCTTTCATTTTCCAGGCCTCAATAACTCCTGAACTGCAGTTTCATGTGGTTTTGTGATTGTTAACCCAGCATGTGGACGAGGCTCAGGCCATAAATGCTCAATGAATCTTGTATGGCAAAAAACACGGGCTGTGAAAGCATTTTCTCCTTCATTTGCAGTCAAAAGACATGCTGCAGACTCTCTCTCCACTGAGCAAGGCAGAACGGCAGCCAGGTTTTCCAAGGAACGCTGTTTCCTCATCCCTCAAGAGGTAAGAAGGATTACTTGGGGGGCAGACTCCGTGTTTTGCATCTTGGCAGTGAACCAAAAAGCACCAAGACTCTTTACAGACTCCAGTTGATTTAAACCTTCCATTCCACCATCAACAGTACCTTTTGCAGTTTGGAATTATTTGGGGAGGGAGGTGAAAAGCACTTACTTTGTGGTTTTTGCCATGTCGGTACATCATCCAGTCCTCGCCGTTTGTGCTGACCTCCAATTTGTATGACCGAACATAGTACCCATTCTGCGTTTCTTTGGAGGTGGCACCCTGTGTAGCGATGGCTGTCAGCACTGTCAGAAAGCGAAGATCCACCTACAGGGGCCGGAGAGAGGGGGGAGACCAGGATGAGAGAAGGACGGCAAAAGCATTACAAGATCAGTAATACAATGGACCTTCCTGTTGCTTGAAACATTTTAGGCATGTTCAGATAACAACGTTCTTGTAGCAGCTTCAAACTGGACAAGACTGCATACCATGATGGTGAGAACTAGAAACCCAGACATAGAACTTGCAATGAGCATGAGCATATCATTCTAACATGGAGTCGTGGACCCCTTTAGCCTTCTGGCTGAACCACAGTAGATCTGAGAGAGTCACCGACAGTATACAATAGTAGTGTGTTATGCTAAGGGGGTTCTCCAGGGCTCACTGTGCTGGGCTGCAGCTGCTTCAAGGAGGATAGGGCTTAAAGCAGACCTGAGGATCGGGTGCTCAGCTGGTATGAATTAGCATGACAGTATTTCATTTTCAGCAGCTCGCTGTGACGCAGCTGTAGCTTTTGCCACTGGCCATGTTTAGAGTTGCCTATTCTGTCTAAGCCCTGTTCCAGTATAAGAACTTAATAGGATCAATTTTCAGACCAGCTGAGTTAACATTCCTAGATGTGGCAGCATGTGAGCCATAGAAGGAAATGTTTTCAGCCTGCCTGGTTTAGTTGCAGTTTTCATAATTGAGGGAGAGTTTCAGCACATTTTGGTATTGCCCCCCCCATCCCCCCGCTTTCTCTTTGCCTCATCAGATTGAACTGTAAACATTTCTGGGATAAAATCCTCCCGATGCTTTTCACAAAAGGCCCAGCAAAACTTGATTCCAGCCTCAGTTGCAAGCTGTAATAATAACTATTATGCACTGGAGTGGAAGCAATTTGAGTTTAAGCAGGCTGTGTGCCCCTTTACCAGTGTGTAATTAATCATATAGAATAGAGCTCCCCGCTGCAATGTTTTGCTAAGTCTGTTGCAAGCAAATGCCGACAGATTTCAGAAGCGAAAGGAGGATATATATTTTTTGGTTCAGGCTGGATTGTGGGTGGGGGAGAAACCCCAATCCTGAGCTGAGTAAAGGACTTTGAAACTTTGGCCCTGACATTATTACAGTTGAATAAAAGCAAAGCTCAAGCAACAGAATCTCCACCAAAACTGACATCTCTGAGAGGACAACCTATCTTGGGTGAAGGAAGGGGGTCTTTTTCACACATAAGATTAAGTCGTGATGTCCAGTTCATACTTTTCAGAAATTTCTTAGTGATGTAGATTATAAAAGGTCACAGACATGCTGGCCTTGTAATTGTGCTATGAAGAATTGGGCATCTGCTGCAGGCGATGACCTTTCAGTACTTCCAGTGTCTGCCCTTCAGCACTCGCCATCCCACAGTGCTCCATCCAATCCACAATTATTTGCTGCCATGAATTGGTTCCGTGTAGGCCCTGTTAAAGCCTTTCCTTCATACATTCCTGCTGGAGTTCCCAGCTGTTGGTACGCATTGCAGCTCCCCGGCAGAATAAATATTATTCTAGCTGTACTTGTGCAACACACGCGAGAAAGTCCCGCTCGTTTAGATCACTGCAGAGTCAACAGGGCTTATAAGTGGCCACAAGCTCTCCCTCTTAGCCCTCTGGAAAGCCTATCAAGGTTCAGGGGGCAGCAGGTCAAGCCAAGACTTCTGCAGGAATGTTAATGGCCCAACAGTGCAGCCTTCAGTTCATAAAGACAAGAGTCACACTGCCTTTGCCAAACAGCAGTTCAAGCCTCTCCTGCTGGTTCCCAGCATGCAACAAGAGCAACAGAAGATTCCACAAACCTCATGTTCTGGGGTCAATTTAACGGCATGATAATCGGCTTGGTTCAAGGGTAAAAAGTGTGTGCATTGGGGGCGAGGCGGGGAGAGAACCTGAAGGTCTGAAGGGCAGTGGCAGTTCCCTGCCAAGACAAACTGTGTGTCTAAGCAAAGACGCTTGTTCCCCACGAGTTGCCCTGCCAAGGCTACTTCCATGGATACACAGCATGCCTACCCATGCCAAGCAAAGCTTTTCACAGAGGAGAATGCTAGCTGGGGACTCTAGCAGGCCACGTTTTGACAAAATTGACTTAAACCTCGCGTCACACCAGTTGTCTGACAACACAACTGTTGCTAAGCCTGACATCACATTATGGCGTCACTCCCAACCTTTCTAGATTGTGTTGGTATCCCTCCTTAGTTGCTGAGCGCTAATATACTAGGAGCTGAAAATACCTGCAGGAATTCCTTGTTGTTATCCACATTAGGAGTCCATCCATTGTCATCACTATTGAGTCGGCTCTGCTGTGGGGTCCACCTGCCATCTGAGTAAGTAGAGGAGGCGGTGATCTGTTCATTGGAAATGCGGCCGGATTCCATCCCCAGCGGGCTGTTGCACTGGAAGTCTAGAGCAGGTAGAGTGAAACAGAAGAGAAATCCATCTATGGAGCCTGTGCGTTCCACTCCTAACTAAAAACATTGCCACTAATCGCCTCCCAACATCGTATCAAATAAAAGCATTTGCGGCTGCAAAACTGAGCATAGACTTGTCTCTGTGCACCTATGAAAAGCTAATAAAGTGTTAATGCTCAAAAACAGTGTGAAGGAGCTCACACATGGAGCCCTATCAAATCCCTTCGTATGTGTAGTGAAGTTTGCAGATGCAAAAATTTCTTGGCCTGGCAAAGAACCAGGAAATCTAGAATTCTGCACTAAGAGGCAGAAAATCTTGCAGAAAACCCTAAATTTTGCAAGTGGAATAAATATATTACAAGTGTTCAGAGCTAATTTCCAAACCATCTGTATAATGAGTTTTTCTGCAGCACTTATCACTTATTATTATTATGTTGTTGTTTGTTTCTTTGGTGGTTTTGTCTTGGAACAAAATAAAGAAAATTGAAACTCATAAACCATTTGTAGATGAGAGCTGTATAGAAGCAGGAAGGCTGTGGTTGGTATTGATGACAAGAATATCCTTGCTAGATCAGACCAAAGGTCTATTCCAGCCAGATGCCTTGAGGATTTCATGGCATAAACAGCACTCCTGTGCTGTTTGCCACAGAATCTTACTTAAAGATATTCTGCCTCTTAGTTGCCATGGCTAAAAGCAATGTATAGCCCATGAATTTGCCTAACCCAGTGGTGGGGAAAGTGTGACCCTCCAGAAGATGTTGAACTGCAATTCCCATCAGCCTGAACCAGCATAACCAATGGTGAGGCATGATGGGAGTTACAGTCCAACAACATTTGGAGGGCTACACATTCCCCATCCCTGGTCTAATCCTTCTAAAAGCCATTTAGCCAGGGCCAGCCCAAGATTTTTTGCTGCCCGAGGTGGAGGACAAGATGGTACCCACCCCCCATTCCTCATACAGAAGCCGCCTGGACTGGCAGTTGAATTTTACTTCAACACTAGTGATGGGACAACATCCTCTGCTGCATTTGAAGGCAGCTGGATAGCTTAGGGCAGGGGTATTGAACCTCATGCCTGGGTGCCAAATCTGGCCTGCCTGGAATCCTAATCGTGCCCTCTGGGGTTCTCCAGATAATCACGCCTCCTTTCCCCACATTACCAGGTGGTTCCCGCTTTTTCCCCTGACTGCTGATCCTTGGTGGTTTCTTGGCTTTTGCGTGCCCCTCTCCCCCCATTCTAAAAGGTTGACTTGCCTCTCCTAAGGCTTAGTTACTGGTAGGAAGTGCTTCAGGCTAAAATATGCTGGTATTGTGGGCCCTGCCCCATGTCCTTCAGTCCCACCCACCACTGGCCCCCAAGAGCTTCTCTGAAATTGAATTCAGCCCTTGGGCTGAAAGAGGGTCAACGCCCCTGGCTTACGTAATGCCGGGCAGGTTACATGGCGCACACACAGCTCTGTCCCCCAACTCACTCTCACCTCCAGTCCCCACCCCACAGTGCCTGCTGCCGAGGCAGCTGCCTCCTCGGCCCAATTGGTAGGGCTGGCCTTACTGTAGCTAGTGGCAGTTCCCCACATCCAGCCCCACTCCTTGACTACTGAGAGCTCCATCTTGACTTCCTCCGATTTCTGAGCATATTGCAGCAGCAGTGAAGTGGTGTACAGACAAGAAAGAAACAGATCTGATTTCCCACACAAGAGGAAGGGACAACTGGTAACATTCCAAGTGTTCAAATTCCTGGATTCTTGACATGGTTTCAAGTGCCTGCCTGCCTGCCTTCCTCCTATACAAAGCACAGCTCAGACTCATTTCAGTGCTAAAAAACCTTGAATCTGAAATATGGGGGGGGGGGGGATCCGAATTAAAACTTTTGCAAGATTTTGGAATTGTAAGTTTGATGCAGAGTTTCTACAGCAAATTCAAAATGTGGTACTGGAGCTTGGATGTAACTGGTGCAACAATGTGACAAAACCTCAAAATATAAAATAAAGCAAAATAAATATGTGGGTAGCCAAATTTGAGTTGTCATGAAATTCAAATAGCAACACTCAGTCATCAGAACTAAAAATGATTTAAATATGGATTTCTCCTCCACCACCACCACCACCACCACCACCACCTGAATGTTGCAGTTGCCTTCAGAGACGGTGGATTCAGAAGTCACCCGAACACGGCTGCATGTTTGTTCTGTTCCATGTCTCCAGTGCAGAATCTGGAACTGGAGTACTGCTGGAGAACACTCAGACTGAACATGCCAACTTACTCTCCGGCACCTCCTGCTGGACCAAATAATAACGAGCAGAGAAGCCATCTTTAGCCACCGCCAAATCCGTGTGGAATGTGAGCGACAAGATGCCAGTAGTGGAGCGGATCTCTGAAGGGGTTTTTGTGCCACAGTACCTGCCAATCAAGGGGCCAACTGCAATAGAAGCAGAAGAAAAGCACAGCTTACCTTTCAGTTAAGACAAACCCACTGACATCTTACTTGGCTGGGAAAGGTCCTTATGGGGTAGACAGCCAAGACTAAACCATCCATAGACAGAGCCAACCAAATGAAAATTAAAACATTAGAGCGGGGAAATCTCTTACATGCATTGTGCTACAAATTTGTAAGCACTGTTCTTTGCAAGGCTGGCAATGCAGATCAAGTTAAATATATGCTTAAGCTTAAAATGTCTATCTGCAGCTGGCTTTGCACAGAGTTCTAAAAAAATAAAAATAAAATTCTACCCGCAGCTGCCTGGCCTTGAATGACTTTAGCGCCAATGCTATCTAAGGTACCTGGGAGTACTTCCCATTGAACTCAGTGGGGCTTACATCCGAATAAAAAGGCATATGATTGCACAGTAAAGAACCAAGATCTGTAAAGCTCTCCTGTCTGGTCACCGTGGAGATTCACAGCAAGCAATCAGGCATATATGTGCTGTTGAAAAGCCTAAGCTATAGCTATTTATAATTCTAATGCATCCATTGTTTCACCGGAGTGCAAAATTGTGATAGATGATTCAATGGATAACATTTCTCAGTCACTTTTCCACAACAATTGTGCTCAAGGTGACATACAAAGCCTTCCTATATGCAACCAATGTAGAATAAATGCTTATTCTATACTTTCTGGTTAAGGGGCTCCCTGAAATCAGAGTAAAGAGATAGCCTGATGACAGTTATCCACACGCTGGTAACCTGCCGGTTGGAGTACTGCAATGTGTTGTATGTGGGGGGGCCACCTTTGAAGACAGTTCAGAAACTTCAGTTAGTTCAAAACAGAGCTGCTAGGTTACTAACTGGGACTGACCAATATGAACATGTGATGCCAGTGCTTCATCAGCTGCACTGGCTTCCAGTCAGGGCCGGTGCAAGGCAGTTTGGTGCCCTAGGCAAGATCAGATATTTAGCGCCCCCCCCTCCCACTTGAGCCCTCCCTCCCTATTTCTGGCACCCCCTTTAGCCCTGCGCCCTAGGCAGCTGCCTAGTTGGACTAATGGTAGCACCGGCCCTGCTTCCAGTCCATTTCCAAGCCCAATTGAATGTGTTGGTGTTGACCTTTAAAGCCCTAAATGGCTTGAGACCAGAATATCTAAAGGGATATGTCTTCTCCCTTATGTACCTGCTTGGACCCTTAGGTCTTCTGCGGAGGCCCTCCTCCAGGTGCCCTCATCAAAGGAAGCTAGGAGGGTGGCTACAAGAGAGAGGGCCTTCTCAGTGGTGACACCCCATTTGTGGAATAAACTCCTCAAAGAGGTTTGCGTGGTGCCTATGTTGTTATCATTTCAGCACCAGGCAAAGACCTTTCTTAAATATTTAGATTGTCTTTTATATTTTTAACTGTTCTATGGCATTTTAGTTTTTTTAACTGTTTGTAATCTGCCCAGAGAACATTCGTTATTGGGTGGACTAGAAATGTAATAATTAATTAATTAATAATACTTCAGTGTCTCAAAGATTCCACTTTCTGATCTGATTGCATAGATCATGTTATCTCAAGGACTAAATGTGTTTTTACATTACCTAAAGTTACATTGAACCAGGGAGGGTGCAATGTCAGCACAAGAAATAGAGAAGGAAGCTCCATCACTGTTCAATTTAACTTCTGGCCTCTGCTAAGGACAAGGCAACAATATATGAGATTGGATAGAGCCGCAGAGTGTTAGCAATTTATGACCTTTATGGAATTCTTCAGACTCAAAATTGATGCTGTTAGCCTGACAATAGCCAGACAAGGAAGAAGGCATTGGCGATACATCACTTTAATCCTTACCTTGAGGAATACCATCCCAGATGTCCAGCCAATCATATTTGCAATCTCCCTCCCCAACTTGCAAGGGGTCATGCTCTAGGTCAAAGGTTAAAAACTGAAGGATGATCTCCATCTTTGGCTTGGCCATGATGGTGAAAGCACAGTCCAAATTATGAGGATACTTATCAGGAAATCCTGGAGATTCGATAGTACCGTTCGAACTGGTGAAGTTTCTAGAACAATCTTCAGAGCCTGCAGCAAGAGACAAGGCGACCAAGGCAAGACATTAATATACTGCGTCGTCAGCCACCTCACTAACAGTAGCCAGGCTGAGAGGCATAATTCATAATTGTTTTTTAAAGCACTTAAATCCCTCATGCAGAAAATTGCTACAGCCTTGCAAAAGTATTAATTATTAATATTACTGTCCCCGTTTTATTTTCCATCAGAGTGGCAATTAGCAAAGCAGCCTCACTGCAGTGACACCTGAAGTCTGGTCACTTAAGCTCTAAAAAAAAGGGGGGGGGCACATGAATAGGCACAACTTTTGCAATGGTTATGTTAAAAATGCTTGGGGTAGGAAGGGGGTATTATGCAGGAGAGATTCTGTTGCAAGGAGAAACAGAGCCGCCTTTCTCACTCATCCATGTTAACTATCACACCAGAAATGCAAGTTATTTCTATCCGTAAGGAACGCCTTTCTGACTGCCAGCAGTGCAGACAATATTACCACTTATTTGGTGATGACCCCTACACTGGCCTCCACTGTGCCACAGCCGGCTAAGTGCCTTCTATTTTTTGCCGACCCCCAAGGTGCCTTGGGGGAGAAGGAGGTTGCATTCTGTCCAGGCTCTGGCCACATTAAAAACTATTGCTCTGTGGAGACCAGACAATTAACAATGGAATTCTCTAGGCTACGGGTCATTGGGAGGGGCGGGGGCAGGACAGAGAATGTTACGAGACCCTGTGGTCCCATGGTTGTAACAGAGGATTAACTTCCTGCCTTTTGTTTTATTACGGAGAAGTAGCTCAGAAGACGGCACAATTCCAGTGCTGAGCAGTTCTTAACACTTTGCTCACAACCACCACCACAAAACTTGCACGGATGTTTGTGCTCTTCAAAAGAAAAAGGGGGGGAATGCCCCCTCCCTTTAAGAGAGATGAAAGAAAGATGAACAATGATGTTATACTAATGGATATGGAAATGTATTTAATCAGATGACTTCCAAAATGAGTGGGACGTAATTGGATCGGCTGACAGTGATGCAGACTCTGATTGACCAGCTCAGATATAGGCATCTGAAAACAAATCACCAAATTTGCTAACACAACAGACCACACATAATTGGCTTCTTTCTATCCTCTTTTCATTTGAAGACACTGAACAAAGGACACTGAACAGAAAACCCTTCACGGCCTGTATATACTTTGAATGTGGAATTCAGAGATATCAAGTGTTTTGAGCATTATATACCATATTCTATTCTGTTATGTTTTGTAATTTCAGGGTATTGTACTCCACAGTGTAATACGTAGGTTGGGGGGAGCTCTGGGAAGGCAAAGAATATTCCACGGGGCCAAGCATTATCCCAGTTACTGAATGATATACTAATACTGTCATGATTCCTAAGAATGTGACACCCACCACTCCCAGCTCCCCAAGAAGTATGTCTGACTATCTTAAGTGGCGAAAAAGTAGCAGAACAATTCTTGGAAGAAGAGACTCAGCAGAGGCTTCCTTTCCCTCCTGCCAATCAACCACAGAAACAGGTTAGTAAACATAATAAAGAAGTCCGGAAATAGTTTGAGACCAAATGGCCCAGACGACAGTATGAAGGCACATGACGTCTACTGCTGAAGCTAAGCAGGTCTGGCCTTGTAAAGTGGGACACCAAAGGGGAACAATTCATAAGCCACTCTTAGAGGGGAATTGTGGGGTTTAAACGCAATAAATAAATAGCTTAAACGACAGCTTAAAATAGCTTAAAATTATGTCTCTTACACCTACAGAAAGGCGGGTGAACACTGCCAGCTTGTCCTTCTAGTTAGTTCACAGTTGTTTTGCTCTACACACAATTAGCCACACACGTGCCTGCAAACAGCATGAAGAAATATTGGTGCTAGGGCTGTCACCCAGTTAAATACATCTTAGGGTGCAACCCTATGCATACTTTAAAAAGTCCTACAACTCCCAGCATTCCCCAGCCAACATGGCTGGCTAGGGAATTCTGGAAGTTGTTGGACTTTTTTCTGTCTAAACTAGCATAGGATTGTGCCCTTAGTTGATTAATCACAGGAGTTTTAATTAGGTATTAGTTAAATCTGCATATTAAAAACAACAGTTCTGAAAAAAAATCACACTTCCTTTATTTTTAGATGATACACACCTATGTCACCACAGGTGCCAGCTTTGAAGAGGCATTCCGTCTTCTGAGGGGCAGAGAAAGTGGAATGCCTCTTACAAGGTGAGGCAGGGTACCTGCAAGGTGGGGGGTGTTGTTGGGTTTTTTTGCAAAAACGTACATTAAAAATGATGTCATGGTTTAAAAAACAACAACTGGTATTGAAAGAATAGAGGGCACCTTTTTTAAAAAAACTGATCAAAAGGTTTTTAAGCAATTAAACTAACCAATTAATTAACTAAACATTGCAATTCTAATTAGCACAAAATGAGGGTGAATGGAGCCTTCAGCAGTTCCACAACCATGACAGCACTGCTCTCCCACTGCTCCCCACGATCATGGGAATAGCTGTGGCAGTATCTGTTTACAGCTCAGTCCATGCTAGCATTTCCCCATACAAGCTGCATTTCAAGGTGAATGCAGTTGCTTACATGCATAGGAGAAATTAAGTGTGAACCGGCCCCATAGAACAGGGGTGGGCAGAAAGTAGATCTCCTGATGTTTTTGACTTCAACTCCCAGCATTCCTAACCATTGGCCATGCTGGCAGGGGCTTCTGGGAGCTGAAATCCAAAACATCTGGAGACCTACCTTCTGCCCACCTGCTGTAGAAGAAAAATGTTCAAACTCTGGCACAGTCAGCTTCCTCAAGTCACAAGAGATATTGTTTAAGCCTCCCCAAGTGTAACTAGAAGTCAAGTCACCTCTCATTACCATTGAAATCATTTATTAGCTGCCATTCAAGGTGGGGAACAGTGACAAACAGCAACCAGCAAACAAGGAAACACAGCAGCAGCAAGAACAAACAAAACTAGCCAATTGAACCAAAGACCAAACACAAGAGATGTGTTTTGCACCCCCTTCCAGAAGGCTAATGGCAGGGGGGGGGGCTCTCACTCAAGTGAAGTACTGAAGCCTGAAGGTTATGAATGAATAGATTTGCATGCCAAGATCCTCTCTGTCCATGAAGGGGTGGAGTCTGCAGAGAAAATGGAGCTGATAGAAAGGCTTTAGCTACTACAACATCCTGCTTATCAAAAAGCACAGCTAGATCAAAACATCTTCCTGACTCTAAACCTGTTTGAAAACATCACATTTTCCAGTCCCAGGATCACTTTTGTAATGATATCTGTGCTTGGATACCCAAAGAAACATGAAACATGTTATACTTATCTTCCCATCCTATCAACCGTTGAAGTTGGCTCCAGAGACCATTCATACATGTCAACAGTGTAGTGTGTTCAGTCTGGGCCAGGAAGAACACATGAACACAGGGTTCAGAGGAGGGCAACAAGGATGATAAAGGGACTGGAAACAAGGCCCTGTGAGGAGAGACTGAAAGAACTGGGCATGTTTAGCCTTCAGAAGAGGAGGCTGAGGGGAGATATGATAGCACTCTTCCAGTACTTGAAGGGTTGTCACACAGAGGAGGGCCAGGATCTCTTCTTGATCCCAGTTTGCAGGACACAGAATAATGGGCTCAAGTTACAGGAACCCAGATTCCACCTAAACATCAGGAAAAATTTCCTGACTGTCAGAGCAATAAGACAATGGAACCAACTATCTAGGGAGGTGGTGGGCTCTCCCAATCTGGAGGCATTCAAGGTGCAGCTGGACAGCCATCTGTCAGGGATGCTTTGACCTGGATTCCTGCATTCCTGCCTGGTAGGCCTCCTTCCAACTCTACTTTTCTATTATTCTATCCCCAAATCAGAAAACACCATGTGCAAGCTAACTTTAGCATTGCATTCAGACATAATGATAAACTATGGTTTACGGTTAGATGAATGAGCCAGGGTGAGCTTTGAGCTCATGCACTCCCCTTCCCCTTCATTCCTCCCACTCAGTTGCAAGAAGATGATCAGAAGATTTTGCTTCCATTTTTATCAAACCACAGTTTAGTGTTATGTCTAAACCTGGGCAAACTGGTTAGTCTTAACTATTCTTCGTCTCATTCCTCTCCTACCAGAGGTTAGACATCATCATGGCTAAACAGTCTTTAGATATGGTTGCATTGCCCCCAAACCATTCTTCAAACTTTAGTTTATGAAGCTGGTGTTTCAATAAACCATAGTTAAGATTAACCACCATTTAGGATTTGGAGGAGGGAAGGAGGGAAATACAGAGGGCAGAAGCTTGTCCAGGCTTGTTCATGTAACAAGAAACCATAATTTATCATTATGCTTATGATAGTTTATCATTATGTCCAAATGCAGCCTTAGTTATACTCAGAAAGTGTTGACTAAAGGTAGCTTATTTTTGGCACAGTTTGAGATTTTGGACATGCCCATTATGGATAATAGTCACTCCCCATGTTGCAGGAATAAGACAAACAATCCCTGTGCATGAGGGATAGAAAACATTATTCAAATTTGTGTGAGATCTCCTCCTATGTATTTATGAGCAACCAGCTATGCATGGACTATACATCTATGTCAAAACATCCAAAAACTGAATATCTGTGTACCTCTTCATTTATGCTCCTACCCTTCATCAAGGTTTCTGGGACATTATTGCCTCCCCCCCCCCCCGGCTGTTTTTTGGGTTGGTTTCTCCATGGCATTTGTTTCATGTTCTAACGGTGCTGTAGACCTTCTGTGTGTTTCCGTTCAACATGCTAGCAATGGAATGTGGGCAGGCGGCCGGGTCTTGTGACCAAGAGCCCCCACTATCCTCGAGCAAGACATAGCCAGGCCTCTCCATGAGCACACAAAAACACTGTCTCACCCACGCCTGCAGGCACAAAACAAGACTATTTTTATTTCTCAAGAATTCTCATCCCCACACACACCAATATGACAAATATTTAGACAGAGCCAATTTAAAAAGGCCTCTGATTAGCTTTTTACTTTCTCCAAGAATAGTTTTATATTAAAAAGGCATTATGAATAGCTCCTCTTATACAGAGCTCAAGAGGCGCCCGTCTTGTTCCCTTGACGGCACTGCCAACAGCAGCCCGTTTAAGCCAGCATTACACCAGTTACAAAACCCTTGGCTTCTTGAAAAGAGAAAACACAAGGCTATTGATCAGTGCTTGAATTGCATATTCACAAGTGGGGGTGGTGGGGAGAGACCACTATGCAGATCTAAGAGAGGACAATTTTCGCTTAGCCTTGACTTTGAGCTTTTAATGCATGCCACAGAGAAAAGATACACTGCTTGTAGTTCAAGCATGCATGAGATCATTTAATGAAGAAGCCTGCTTTTCATGCTAAGGTAGAAATCAAAATTGTCAATACGCCACTAAAATATTTCACCTCCTTGGAAGTGTCGATGAAACAGATTTGGGAAGTGGAGCAGTGCAGAGAAGGCAAAAGAACTTGTAAATTAATGTAAAGCTTAATAGGATAAGGAGATTCTCATATATGGCTTGGATAGGAACTCTCAAAATGTTGTCACCCTGAGTCTGCTAAAGATCAAAGTGACCAATCCCTTCCCCAGGCAACTGCAGCTGCAGAGCCATCCCCGTTTCACAGCACTCCCTCCAAAATAACAGAAGTTGAGGAAAGAACAATAAGTGGCTAGGCAGTGTTGAGGCTCTGGCTTTCTGAGATGAACAAAGACATCTGACAACTTCAAGCTCTACTTCTACATTCAGTCTACTGGTTGAGTAAACCACAAAGAATGACTCAACAAGCGATGCTCACACTATCCAGGACACTAGAAAACAGGTTATTATTTTTAAAGCAAACAAATAAGCCCGTGACATGTTTTAGGGTTTTCCCCAGGAAAACAAAAGGCCCTGGGGTTAAAAAAAAAATGTAGTTTTACATTAAACTCCCACTTTTCTTCACTCAGAAAACTCAAGGTGGTATAGACAGGGTTCCAAAGCAGTCCCCCATCCAGGTGCTGATGAGATGTAGACCTGCTTAGATTCAGCAAGGCTGCTTTATCACATGCCTTTGGTTCAGACCATGCTCTGGGAGCTGTTCCATTGGGCACCAGTACTGTCAATCAACATAGATTAAGAAGAAGGCAATCTGACCCAGTCAAAACACACACATAAAAACTTGGTTAAGGGAGAGCCAAGAAAAGACTCATGTCCTCCTGAGAAGTTAGTCACTGACCTGTCTTGTAGATCTCATAGCGCAGGGAGAACCCAGCACCTTGACGTGCATAGTCTGAGGTGAATTTAATATAGAGAGATGGGCCCGATGAGGTGATAGTAGGAGGAGCAATGTTTCCACAGTGCTTGCCCAGAAGGTCAGCCGTTTCACTGTCCCCATCCCGTATCTCAATAAAGTCATACCTGAGATAAAACAAGGTATAATTAAGCAAAAGATACAGAGTAAAACCAAAATAAAAACATTTTTACAGACACCTTATAGTTTACATATGGTGGTTTACCTTGTCTGGCATGTCAGTACCTTCTGTATAAACCTTTTCCAGAGGCTTGATCCTTTACGCATCAAGCAAAAAGCATTATATTTTACTTAATTAATAATAAGTTCTTGCAAAGTATGCCATTATCTAATTCTCTGCTATCAAATTATCCAGCAGAATGCACTGCATAGCTTGACAGCATCGAAACCTGGGTGAAACCTTCACTTCTGATCATTTATTGAAAACATTTCATTATCTGAACATTTTAATGTCCTACAAGCCACTGTGATAAATAAAGTTTTATAGCACTCATAACCTGTAAAACACGCAGAACCATGGAGATTTCCCTGCTCTTCCTGCAGTCCATAAATACAGTAATACCTTGGATTACAAGTAACTTGGTTTGAGAGCGTTTTGCAAGACAAGCAATTTTTTAAATATTTATTTAATTTTTTTTGACTTGATATACAAGCGTCGTCTTGCAATACAAGTACTGTAGTACGGCTTAAATTAAAAATCTCTGTACAAATTTTTTTGGGGGGATTTCATTTTGATATAAGAGTGTTTTGGATTACAAGCACGTTTCCGGAACGAATTATGCTCTCAATCCAAGGCATGACTGTAAATGTTTGGCCTTTCTATGCACTTACTATAACAATCATTTGTTTTCTGCCATATTCCAAGCTACCTCTCTTTGCTGATTCTTTGTGTGAAAAATTCATAATCTGGGAAAGAGGTTTCTGCTGTTGTTTTTAAATAACATTTTCAGGCTTTATGGTATATTTAGAATATGGCATATTTAGAAATTTATTTATTTGTTTAATTTACTTCTTGCATTGTGGACCAAAAAATAGCTCTTAAGCGTGCAATCATATGCAGGTTTAGACATATGATTAGCTGGGGAATGCTGGGAGTTGTAGGACTTTTTTCAGTCTAAAAATGCATACGATTGCACCCTAAGGTGGCTAAAAGGGCCCTTAAAAATGTTTGGGTAGTGTCTACAGAAGGCATGAGCATGCAGAGCAGAGATTTGTCGCTCTGCATGGTCTCCTGACTGGTCACCTGACCTGAATGGTCACCTGACTGGTCATCAGCTTCTATTTACTGCTTCTCTGCAGCCCATAAAATACCCAGACACGGTACAGTAATACCTTGGATTGCAAGTAACTTGGTTTGAGAGCGTTTTGCAAGACAAGCAAATTTTTAAATATTTATTTAAATTTTTTTGCCTTGATATACAAGCGACGTCTTATAATACAAGTACTGTAGTACGGCTTAAATTAAAAATCTCTGTACAAATTTTTTTGGGGGAATTTCGTTTTGATATAAGAGTGTTTTGGATTACAAGCACGTTTCCGGAAGGAATTATGCTCTCAATCCAAGGCATGACTGTATATTTGTGTCACCACATTACTCCTTGTTAAAAAAAAAAGTTTCCAAAAAAGGTCAAAGAAACATGTTAAGGTTGAACCATGCTAACAGAAAACAAATTGTATAAATTGGAAACATTTGCATAACTATTACCAAAATAATCAATTAGGAACATCAGGGCCTGCTCCAGTTGGACTGCTCCCCCCCCCCCCCACAGGGCTACCTGACATCTACAGCCCTGTGGGGAAGAGGAAGGAGCGAAGGAGGCAGGAGCAGGAGCAGGCCGAGGGAACATCAGGGCCTGCTCCAGTTGGACTGCCCCCGCCCCCCGGGCTAACTTCTTGAGACTTCTACACAGAGAATTACTGCTGGAAGTAGTAATTAATATTCCCCCTTCTTCCCTCCCCATTCCTTTTTCCTTGTGTGTCCTGTCTTTTTAGATTGTAAGCCTGCGGGCAGGGACTGTCTTGTCAATTGTTGTAAACCGCCCAGAGAGCTTCGGCTATTGGGCGGTATAAAAATGAAATAAATAAATAAATAAATATGAATTTCATTCATTTAATCTAATTTATCTCATTTCTATACAGCCCCCAATAGCCAAAACTCTCTGGGTGGTCTACAAGAATGTATTTGGCATTTTATTTTTTTATTTTATGCCCCGCCTTTTTTCCTGCAAGGAACCCAAGGCGGCTTACATAGTCCTCCTCCTCTCCACTTTATCCTCACAACAACCCTGTGAGGTAGGTTAGGCTGAGAGTCAGTGACTGGCCCAAAGTCACCCACTGAGTTTCATGGCTGAGTGGGGACTAGAACCCGGATCTCCCGAGTCCCCGTCCAACACTCTAACCACTACGCCACACTGGCATCCTCTCCATAACTCTCATTCACAGAAAGAACACAATAAATAGTTATCCCTTCTCCCTGGAAATATGGTTGGGGGTGAGCTTTTCACTTGGGGAGGCTCAAAATGGAAAACAAACTTGATTCAAAGCAGTGTAAGTCCGGATTGATCCTTGAAATGGGCTGCAAATTCAGATCCATCCCCCTAGTTCCCCCCCTTTCTAGAGCAGCCCCCTTTAAAAAAAAAAAATCAGTACAGGGACAGAGTAACCAGTGGTAGAAGGGAGCCACCTTTACCACTGGCAGGCAAACCCAGCCAACTCCAGAAGCTGAAATGAGACTCAGAAGCATAACTTCTTCCTGGGATAGAGGAATTTTATAGTTTTATCACAGGCTGTGTTTCTTCATTGCATTTCCCTTTGACCTCACTGCTAACATGCCCCTTGCCTCCATCTGCACCTATGTTACATTCCATGCATCTGATGAAGGGAACTCTGGTCCACCAAGGTTTATGCCACAGTACATTTGTTAGTCTTTAAGGTGCCACAACAAGACTGTTGTTTTTGCTGCAGCAAGGCCACCCCTCTGGAAACTGATCCTAGCAGGAATTGATGGGGATGCTCAGAAGTATCATTTCAAATTCCGGTAGCTGCTGGTTACGCCCACCTCCCCCAACTTGCAAAGGGAAGGCATTCTTTTTTGCTTACTAGGAAGGGACAAAAACCAAGTGGGTTTTATAACTATTTCTTGATAGTACGTTCAAAACCCCTTGAAGTTTCTGAGTACTCACATGGAATGGATTGCAAGCAAGGCCCAAGTAGTTTTGAGACAAACAGGAGGATGTTTGCACATCTCTAGCTTTAGATCTTAGAGCCAAGGCTCACTCATTCATTCAGAGCTATTGTCTGTGCCAACTATCTTGTTCTGCTTCTCTGCCTTTCACTGAATTGCTAGGGATCAAGTTGGAGACTCCCAAGTCAAATCCGGTCCCTGGGCTGTACCAGCTGGCTCCTAAATTGCCAACCCAGAGCGTGGAGCAAGGCCTGACTGTGACACCAGCTCTTATGGGCAGTCCACATGGGGGAGGGGGGAGATTGTCCTCCATGGTCTCTTCAAAGCAGCTGTCCCATAAAACTAATTGCTGACTAGGGAATTAGGTTGTAACTCTGGATACATTTATGGTCGTGGGATTGTGTATCTGAGCATTTTAAACCTTTGGTTGCCACACTCCATTTTATTCCAGACAGATGTCCCAGAGTTGTGGCTTCAGAGTTAGCCAGATTTTACAATATCAGCTCATAAATTAAAGCACAGGTAAGGGGAAAAAAATCATCGATAAAACGAAGAAAGCATCAAGGTTAGCAAGCAACTACTTGTGCTTACGGTAATTTTTTTCTTCTAGAGATTATAAACACTCCCCCTTTTGTTAACATCAAATAAATCATGAAATGGAAGTTTTACCTCTTTGTTTGACGTATTTGTGATTTGTTGTGGCTTGTTTATTGCTTGACAGTAGATGTTCACTGTTTTTAATGGATTTGATTGTTAGCTACTTTGAGTTCTTTTGAAAGAAAAAGCAGGATATACATTTTTTAAAATAAAATAAATAAATGTTGAGTCCATCTTGCTCAGCTTGTCTGAGCGTGGAAAGCTAAGCAGGGTCAGGCCTGGTTATTACTTGGATGGGAGACCCCTCCTCTAGTTTCCCGCATTGAGCAGGGGCTTGGACTCGATAGCCTTGTAGGTTCCTTCCAACTCTATGATCTATGAAATCTATGAAGGCTGATCTTGCATGTTAAGACTCTCATTATGTGAAGGTCCCAGCGACAATTTCAATGAGAATGCAGAACTTCCAAAAAGGAGTCTTCTCTTGTCCTCATTTGCGCTCTCTCTCTCTCTCTCTCTCTCTTTGTGCATTGATTGCACTGAAGTGTTTGAAGTGCTTCAGATACATTCGAAGTCATCCTTACAATATCCCTTGAGTGTGGAAAGCTAAGTAGGGTCAGGCCTGGTTATTACTTAGATGGGAGACCCCTCCTCTAGTTTCCTGCATTGAGCAGGGGGTTGGACTCGATGGCCTTGTAGGCCCCTTCCAACTCTATGATCTATATGAGAACTAGAATGGGGGGGACAAATAATACCCTGCCCAGCCCTCCGTGGGCTTGGTGATGTCAGGGTGTGCGGCTGCACACCCTGATGTCATTTGGACACCCCTTGGAAGTGCCAGCTGGTACTCCTCCACCCAGTGCCTCTGCCTGAGCTGGGGACCTGGCTTCAGTGCGTGCCGGCTTTCCCCAGCTAGGGAAAGCGCACACACCCTGAAGCAGCCTTGCAAGAGACGCCCAGGTGGAGGAGTGCTCCTTCATCCTGCGACTCTGTCAAGGTGGCTTCACCTGTTCTGCGCCTTCCCCCAGTGCGGAGGATGCAGGGTGGGTGAAACATAGTACACCACTCCCCCTCCCAATTGAGATTTTCCTGTTATCTCCGATGAGTGATCAGAGATAACAGCGAGGATTCCCTTTTGTGCTTTGCACCCTCCCACTGATTGGAGTTAACAGTGGGGTTACTACTACTACTACTACTACTACTACTACTATTATTATTATTATTATTATTATTATTATTATTATTATCATCATCATCATCCATCCATCCATTCATTCATTCATTCATTTTTATTCATTTCATTTCTATCCTGCCCAATGGCTGAACTCTCTGGGCAGTTCACAACAATTCACAAAATCAGAAACCACAGATACAAGATAATAAAATACAGCAGAAAATTTAAATATACAAAATTTAAAACAATTTAAACAGCTAAAAACAATTTCAATAAAATACCAGACCTGTTAAAAACAGTTGACATAAATGTCCCATCATATGCCATTAAATGCCTGGGAGTAGACATCAATCTTTACTTGGCACCAAAAAGACAACACCAAAAGCGTTGGCACCAGGCCAGCCTCAACGGGGAGATCATTCCATAGTTGGGTGGCCACCACTGAGAAGGCTCCTGAGCCTCCCTCAGAGGAGGCACTTGGAGAAAGGCCCCAGATGTTGAGCGTAGTGTCTGGGTAGGTTCAAGTCGGGAGAAGCGTTCTGCCAGGTACTGTGGTCCCGAGCTGTGTAGGGCTTTATAGGTTAAAACCAGCACCCTGAATCGGGCTCAGAAACATACAGGCAGCCAATGCAAGTGGACCTGAATTGGTGTTATATGCTTAAAACGTCTGGTTCCAGTAACTAATCTGGCTGCCACATTTTGGACAATCTGTAGCTTCTGAACAATCTTCAAGGGCAGCCCCACATACAGTGCATTGCAGTAATCCAATTTGGAGGTTACCTGAGCATAGATTATTGAAACCAGGTTATCCCTGTCCAGATAGGGGCATAGCTGGGCCACCAGCTGGAGCTGGTAGGAGGCACTCTGTGCCACTGAGGCCACTTGAGCCTCAAGTGACAAAGATGGCTCAAGGAGAACCCCCAAGCTACGAACCTGCTCCTTCAAGGGGAGTGCAACCTCATCCAGAACAGGTTGAGCACCCTCCATCCTGTGAGAAGAACCACCCACTAACAGCATTTCAGTCTTGTTTGCATTGAGCTTCAGTTTATTAGCCCTCATCCAGACCATTGTCACAGCCAGGTACAGTAATACCTTGGATTACAAGTAACTTGGTTTGAGAGCGTTTTGCAAGACAAGCAAAAATTTTAATATTTATTTATTTATTTATTTACTTGATATACAAGCGTCGTCTTGCAATACAAGTACTGTAGTACGGCTTAAATTAAAAATCTCTGTACAAATTTTTTTGGGGGGATTTCGTTTTGATATAAGAGTGTTTTGGATTACAAGCACGTTTCCGGAAGGAATTATGCTCTCAATCCAAGGCATGACTGTACTGACTTAGCACATCCACAGCCTCACCTGATGAAGATGAATAGAAGTAGAGCTGCGTGTCATCAGCATACTGATGGCAACACACTCCAAAACTTCAGATGATGCCACTCAGTGGTTTCATGTAGATGTTGAATAGCATGTGTTGCAGGAATGGGGACAGGCCATAGCTCAGTGGTAGAATCATAGAAAAGTAGAGTTGGAAGGGGCCTATAAGGCCATCGAGTCCAACCCCCTGTGTTCTGTGGGTCGAACATGTTGGACAGCATATTCAAAGCAAGCATTATGGGTTGTGCTGTATTTATTACTTTGGAGCAAGGTTTGGAACCAATTACCTAGGGAGGTAGTGGGCTTTCCCACACTGGAGGCATTCAAGATGCAGTTAGACAGCCATTTGTCATGGATGCTTTAACTTGGATTCCTGCATTGAGCAGGGGGTTGGACTCGATGGCCTTATAGGCCCCTTCCAACTCTACTATTCTATGATTCTATGGGGAACAAAACCAACCCCTGAGGAACACCATGCTGGAAAATCTATGGGGTCGAGTAATACTCCCGAAGCACCACCTTCTGGAGCCGGTCATCCAAGTAGGAGCGGAACCACTGCAAACCAGTACACCCCACTCCCAGTTCAGACAGTCGCCCCAGAGGGATACTGTGGTCGATGGTATTGATAGCTGCCCAGAGATCCAGGAGTATCAACAGGGTCACACACCCCATCTCTCTCTCAACATACAGGGCAACCAAGGCTGTTTCCATGCCAAAACCCAGCCTCAATCTCTACTGAAATGGACCCAGATAACCAGTCTCATCCAAGAGTGCCTGAAGCTGGTTGGCCACCAGCCTAAAATTATTAAGAACTTCCAGGTACACAGAGGATTTCTTCAGGAGTAGTCTCACCGCCACCTCTTTCAGACAGCATGGAACTACTCCTTCTCATAAGGAGGCATTAATCACCTCCCTGGCCCAGCCAGCTGTTCCCTCCTTGCTGTTTTTTATAAGCCAAGAAGGGCAAGGATTCAGTATGGAAGTGGTTGAACGAATCTGTCCGAGCACCCTGTCAACATCCTCGGGCTGTACCAACTGAAACTCATCCAAGAAAATTGGAACAGACTGCTCAGGATTCACCTGCTGTATCACTGGAGTCTAGTGGCGGTTGCAAGAGATTTTATCCTGGAAGCGCGTACCAAATGTGTTACAGCAGGCCTCAGATGGATCTACAGTATCCTTAGGGCCAGCATGTAAAAGGCCCTGGACGACCCTGAAAATCTCAGCTGAGCAGCAGCTAAAGGATTCAATAGAGGCAATGAGATGTTGTTTCTTTGCTGCCCTCAGTGCCCCTGAATATAGCTGACCATAGGCATACACCAGTGTTCAACTGCATTCACTACGAGCAGTCAAGATATCTCCTATTCTGTTTCATCACTCTCAGCTCCAGGATATACCATGGAGCCATATGAGCCCTACTACAGAAAGGATGCTCAGGAGCAATCATGACAACTGCTGAGGTCATTACTGCATTCCACAGCTCCACAGATAGACCAGGGTTTTGACAGGAGCACCAGCCATATCAGCTGGAAAATCTCCTAGAGCCCTCTGGAAACCATCTGGATCCATTAGCCTCCCAGTGTGGACCATCTTAATAGGTTCCTCACCCTTGCAGAGGGGAAAAGCCGCCATCAGTCTAAACCTCAACAGGAGGTGATCTGACCATGACAAAGGGACCAATTCAAAGTTCCCCACCTTCAGATCACTATCCTCATGACCGGCTGAAAAAAACAGGTCTAGAGTGTGCCCTACCACACACATGGGAATGATGACATGTTGGGACAGTCACATGGTTGTCATGGAGGCCCTGAAATCCTGAGCCACCCCAGACAAGGTGCCCTCGGCAGGAATGTTGACGACCCACAAAACCAGCAGTTTGACGTCACATCCAAGACCACCTTTGTCAGCTCAGGTAGAGAGACTGCTGGATAGTGGGGTGAGCAGTACACCAGCAGAATCCCCAATGTATTCCGCTGGCCGAACACAAGATGCACACACTCCAGACTAGTAGTCAGACAGACAGGGAGCCTGGAGAGAGAGAGAGAATATGAGAGAGAGAGAGAGAGAGAGAGAGAGAGAGAGAGAGAGAGAGAGAGAGAGAATTCTTACAGACCACGGGAACCCCCCTTCCTCGGCCCTCAAGTCTACCCGGATGCTGAACAGGTACCCCAGTGGGCACAACTGGGAGAGACTAACTCTTCTCTGTTCACCCACCCACTCAGGTCTCAGTTATGCATGCCTCATCCACTAGTAGTAGGCGATCACTCGTGACCGAGTAAGATTGTCTTCCAGGATAAAATTACAAAAGAAAATTATATAAAGAGGACATTGTATAAAATTGTGTAGATTCTAGCAATGGATCTACACAATGGGTCCGTAAGTGACTGTGGAGGCCAATTCTAGATCCACATCCACTATTAAATCATGGATAAGGGAAGTCTTATTATGCACCGGTCTGGCATTGAAAAGCAGCATCCGGAGACACCCGGTAACACAGCAGGGCAAGGGCCTGGCAGATGGTAAAAAAACCCAGAACACCTTCCTTGCAGTGTCCCAGTTTGCCTGTCTGTGGCTTCAGGTCTTCCTTTCCCCAACCTCCTCCCCAAGCCCCTGGTAGCCTCCAGAGGGTTGTGTTTGGGGAAGGGCTCACAGAGGAAGTCCAAGCCTTCGTGGGCTGGATGAGGAACCTCCACAGGCCAGATTAGCCCATGAGCAAGAGGCTCCCATCCCCTGCTGTAAAAGTCAATTACCCAGTGAGTAATCCTGGCTATTATTATCACTGCCATATTACAGGATTGCAGCAATAATGGCTCCTCCTGTAGATCTTTATAACAGCGATTTCCTTCTTTTGCCCAGCAGCTGTCTGATCTTCCTTAGACCATGTCCAAAGTCTCGTCACATTTCAATTCACTGTGGTCTCCCACAAATTTCTCAAGAAAATCCAGGGTTAACGGTGGCAGGGTGATATGGATCTGGAAGAAGAGTTTGCTGCAAAATTATGAACTGGCTCCTACACTACTGAAAGTAACGATTGGACTCTGGATTTTTCATCTGTGGAGATAAGGCAAGCTTGGTGGTGTATTTTATAGTTTAACTGCTTCATTTGAATATTATCCAGTCTAGCGGTCTCTGACGTGAACTCTTTCTCCACCCAATTTGTACTAAAAGTGTAGTTGTGTGCTGTGGGCACTTTTGTCCTCACAGTAACATCACTTGCAGAAATCGCCTGTCTCCCTTCCTCTGTTTATTTGCATTGTGTCAACCTGTTAAAACAGCATGTTACCACTCTCCTTGTCAAAGGGGCAGGGGAGGAAAGAAAAGTGATACACTGGCAGGCTTCTGGCTTTGTCACAAGATCCTCTATTTGTGAATCAAGAGTTGAAAGGAAAAATAGCTTGTTGGACACGAAATGACTCTCATGTGACTCATTCCTTTCCTGTAAGACACACATTGCCAAACAACTATACGAAACAAACTTACAGGGACTCTGTGTGCTACCAGCCAGACCAACTAACTGAGAAGTCCTGATTTCACTCCTTTCTAGGAGTTAATCAGGCTTTGCTCAAGAAACAAATGCCTCAGGAAAAGATACGTATGTTCTGTCTATAGCAGGGCTCTCCAACCTTGGGTTCCCAGATATTGCTAGACTACAGCTCCCAGCATCCCTTGCCATTAGCCATGCTGGCTGGGTATGCTGGGAGCTGTAGGCCAGCAACATATGGGGACCCAAGGTTAGAGAGCCCTGGTCTATAGCAAGGGCACACAACATTTTTGGCCCCAAGGACCATATCAAGTGTCAGCCCGCGTGGCAGGGGCCACACATATGTGTGTGTGAACACACATAAGCCAGTGTGGCATAGTGGTATGAGTGTTGGACTGGGACTTGGGAGATCCGGGTTCTATTCCCCACTCAGCCATGAAACTCACTGGGTGACTTTGGGCCAGTCACTGACTCTCAGCCTAACCTATCTCAGGTTGTTGTGAGGATAAAATGGAGAGGAGGAGGATTATGTAAGCCACCTTGGGTTCCTTGCAGGAAAAAAGGCGGGGTATAAATATAATAAATGAATAAATAACCAACACACACACACACACACACACCTACCTACCTCACCCACTCACCCTGTGCTTGTATTGATGCTGCTGCTGCTGCTGCTGCTGTTGTTGTTGTTTTATTGTGAATTTCAACAAAACAAAAAACAAACCATAAGAAAAAGAGAAAAAATACAATTTTCTTGCATAAATTGAAATTAAACACACTGTATTCCCTTGGGAATAATTTCTCAGGGGCCAAGGTCCCTCTATGCCCCCTCACATGCACAAACTACCCCCATTAACATCCACATCCACTCCCTGCTACTGCTCACTCTCTCATTCACAGAGTCACTTCTCCCCACTCACACATACGTACACACCAACTCACTCACAGCTTTAACCCTTTCCTTCTCCCCACTGTGGCTGAAAAAAGAAAAAAACCTAGGGCTATGTGGGCCCTGCTAGACATTTTGTTCCTAGAGCATCCTAGGAAGCAGGCAGGAACCTTCAAGCACCTAGGATGCTCTAGGATTATAGATCCTATAGATTAAGTCTACACTCAGCTAAGAGCTTTCTGCAACCCAGTCCTCTGCATTTGCCACTCGTTCCAATGGCAGGAAGTAGACTAGTCAAGCCTTGGCCCTGTAGAAGCTGAAGGTGTCCCTTCAACGTTATCACCTGTATCACATCAGCAAAGTGAAGGCCCGGAGAAAAAACAGAAAAAAATCAGGGGGGGGGGGGAAGAGTTTTTTTTAAAAAAAAATTAGGAAAACATTTTTCTCCCAGAAAACACAGAAAAATACAATTTCCCCCAAATTTTCCGGTTTTCTTTCTGGGCCTTCACTACTCTTCACCATTGCAAGGAGAGGGGCAGGAGCTATTTTCCAGCATTAAATGCCCCTCTCCTTCCCCTCCACCCCACCCCACCCAGGAGTGGAGCCTGAGAGATTCACTTGATGAGTGAAGGAGGAGAAGGCAATCAGAAGATTAAAAAGTTTGATGCCCTTAGGAGCCCTCCCTTGGAAGGGAGGCACATGTTGAAGGCAGGGATTAGAGAGGCCATTGGAAGGATGGGAGACTAAGAGCACAGAGTTGGCAAGCCCTGGGAGAGTCTGTTGCCAGGAAACCAGCATAAAATATGGAACCAACCAGCCCTGAACACAGTCCCCCTACTTCTACAGCAGGAAGAACATCCCACTGCTAACCCCAATTCTGACATACAACCTTGCTAATTAGGGTTGGGATCAGGCAGCTTGTGGCCCCAAGGCACTCTCTAGAATCCTGAGAATCCCATCTTTTGTTTCTTTTCAGAAAGCAGAGGTAACAAAAAACTGACAAAAAACTAGGAAGCAAGAATGATGAAGGCTAAATTAAGTGGCTCCAGTTCAGAGAGCTCCAGTCCTGCTTAAATCTCTTCAAAATCGATGGAACTTAAATTGGCCATTACTAAGTCATCAGTGACTGAGTTCAGACAACACGATGACCCACCCTTAAGGGTTGGAATATGGGTTGAGTGCAGGTTGTCATTGAACCATGGGTTGTTATTGAAATGTGGATTATTGTGTTGTCTGAACCAGGCTGTACTAACAAGCCATGGCTTGTTAACCACAAATAAACCATAAAAAGAACCCATGGTTTGTTGCTGGATTGTGAACTATGCGTTGTTCACCATGGTTTGTTATCTCGGCTGGGTTCAGACAACACGATAAACCATGTTCCAATAACAACCTATGGTTCAACAACAACCAACACTCAATTCATACTCAATCTCAACCCTTGAGTATAGGTTATCATGTTGTCTGAACCCAGTAAGTGTGTTTTCAGTGGGCCTTAAAAGCAAGTAAATTACTCTTGACTGGGGCCACTCTCTTTTTCAACCATCCTGAGGAGACAGAGATTTATTCTCAAAGACAGACTTTTTTAGAATAGCAATACTGTAGAATATACACAACGTTATCACCTGTATCACATCAGCAATACCACGAAACTATATGCAAATTATGTTAATTAGCTCAAACTAAATACCGTATATATTAATTTATTGAAAGTTGAACATAAACTGGTGTAGCCTTAGTTTGCAATGCTTGTTACCACTTTTATATTTCTGCATCACTAGCTGTTGTTACATGTTACCTTTTAGTTCTGTTTCGGAATGTCCCTGCGGAGTTTTAAACACAGGTTGAATATATACGAAGGGAGCTGTCTGGGTTTTCGGGCTCAAAAATGTAGCCAAGTAGCAACAGTTTTTCAAGCAGCTCAATGTCATGCCTACCTGTAAATTTTACTTGTGTGTAAATGTAGCAGTTAGCCCCTTGATACAGCCAATTGCCAGACCTAGCTGTAGGTAAACAAGGTACTGTGCAGCATTAGCCTCACAGTGTCTCACCTGCTAGTAAGTAAATGTATGTGTAAGTAAGTGTGATAAGTTACTACTTGAAATCACATGTCGCAGACGTTACAGGTGAGTAAAATCATTCAAGGGTAGGGTTATGGTCGTGCTTATTTATTTATTTATTTATTTATTTTATTATATTTATACCCCGCCTTTTTTCCTGCAAGGAACCCAAGGCGGCTTACATAATCCTCCTCCTCTCCATTTTATCCTCACAACAACCCTGTGAGGTAGGTTAGGCTGAGTCAGTGACTGGCCCAAAGTCACCCAGTGAGTTTCATGGCTGAGCGGGGAATAGAACCCGGATCTCCCGAGTCCCAGTCCAACACTCTCACCAGTGGAAGATAATGTGGCCTGTGGCTCATGCTGGCTCAGCTGGTCTGCGTGTGGAAAGCTAAGCAGGGTCAGGCCTGGCTATTACTTGGATGGGAGACCCCTCCTCTAGTTTCCTGCATTGAGCAGGGGGTTGGACTCGATAGCCTTGTTGGCTCCTTCCAACTCTATAATCTATGAAATCTATGAAATCTATGTACATCAGTGGCTATCCAGAAATCACATGGGACTGTGCAGAAAACATAGGAGAAAGTACCTATTCTTCGAGAAAGTACCGTTAGGGACAATCAGACACAGATCTTGGAATAAGGTCCAGAATGCACCAGCTGGTGCTGAAGTACAGCAAACGCAGTACAGCATATGAAAAACAGCCAGTGCAGGCATACCCTGCCCACTCTTGAATCTGCTGCCAAGCTATTTGTGAATCCTAAGGCATCCCTTATCTGGGCATTCTGTGCCATGAATGTGGGAGTCCCACGGCTGACAAGGGGTGACATTATGTGCCCTCACTCAGACACTAAGACCCAAACCTCACAACTGTTTCATCAGCGCAGCAACTCAATCCATGGAAGTGGACTATAGTCATTTTAATTGTGATTGTTGGATTTTGTTAGATGATCTGAGCGCCTCCATTAGGAGGGGGAAAGCTGGATATTTTTTATAATTTAAATAAAATAAAAATAAACTCATAAGACAAATCAGGCTGCAATCCTATACTCACCTGGGAGTAAAACCCACTGAACCCAATGGGACTGACGTTTCAGTAGTCATGTATAGAATTGTGTGGTGAATAATTTGTTGTGTGTTTTATTAGGTACACAGAAAATTAGCCTTTGGACACTGGGTGCATTTTAGGAATTTAAAGTTGCTGTTATTATTGTTGTTGCTGTTATTAACACTAATAAGATGAGTCACCATATGCTTGATCTCCTGATTTTAATTCTTTGCATTTGCTTCCCAAAGACATGGAAGTTGCACTGTATTTGTCAACAAATCCAAAGACCAGCAGAACAGAAGGCATTACAGTAATACCTTGGATTGCAAGTAACTTGGTCTGAGAGCGTTTTGCAAGACAAGCAAATTTTTAAAATAAATTTTGACTTGATAAACAAGTGACGTCTTGCAATACAATAGTGTAGGGATGTAACCGCTCACCTCGAGCGGGCCGAAATCGGCCCTGCTCACGCCCGCCAGAGACTCGCTTTGATATAAGAGTGTTTTGGATTACAAGCACGTTTCCGGAACAAATTATGCTTGCAATCCAAAGTATTAATGTATTACAATTATTAGAACTTTCCCCTCAAATCAACTGAAACATTAAGATTTTAACAATCTGTGGATGTACAATTTATATGCAGAACAAAAGCCAAAAATTATAATTGATTTGTTACCCAGCTAGATTACACGTTGGCTCCATCCACACATTTCAAGTAATTTTCTTCCTCCTACAATAATACAGCCTATCCTTAATAACAAATGTTGCCTGAACAAACACAAATTAATTTGAGGAAAGGTCCCAGAGCCTATTATTAATGCCAGAGCTCAGCCTAGTAACACATGAAATAAATAATAACGAAGGAGAGGTTTTTGGCAAGAAGATGCTTCATCACCAGTGAATAAACAAAGCACCCCCAAATAAACTAAAGCACGGGTCCCCAACCTTTTTGGGCACATTTGGGAATTTGAGAAACTACGGTGGGCAGCACCACAAAATGCCTAATCAGTGAATCGCCGCTTTGGCATCTACCTGTTGTGTCTGTGGATCTTAGGCTGTGTCTTATTCAGCAAAAACTTTTGTTTCATGTCTATTGGACACTACAACTTCTCTTTAATAAGGGATTGTCTAATTCAGCTAATTGCTGGCAGTGCAATACAACTAATGCTTCTTTTAAACATATTTTGGCAATGTCCAGTAGTTGCTTCTTTTTGGGAGGAGGTTATTACACAGATAAATTTTGTACTGGAACAGTCTTTAATATTCACTGATGTACACGCTTTTAAATTATTCACCTGCTTCATGGAAATTAACAAATGGAAGGGGAAAATGGATTCCCTGTGCTCTTTCGACAGCTAAAAGACTGATATTACAAAATTAGAAGGATAAACACTCACCTCCTATAATGCAATGTATTGAGGACCTTACAACGGTTTCAATATATGAACAGGGTAGCATATAAATGCCAACTTCAAATGAATACTTACAGTCATGCCTTGGATTGAGAGCATAATTCGTTCCGGAAAGGTGCTTGTAATCCAAAACACTCTTATATCAAAACGAAATCCCCCCAAAAAAATTTGTACAGAGATTTTTAATTTAAGCCATACTACAGTACTTGTATTGCAAGACGACGCTTGTATATCAAGTAAAAAAAAATTAAATAAATATTAAAAATTTTGCTTGTCTTGCAAAACGCTCTCAAACCAAGTTACTTGTAATCCAAGGTATTACTGTATTTGGATATTTGTTCCGCTTTTGTTGAAGCCTATGTATAATTGCTAGAAAGTTGTGTGCATTTCTACAAATCCATCTATGCATATTAAAAGAATGGGGAAAATAAAAAAAAATTCTGGGTGCCACATTGGGGACCCCTGAACTAAAGTTATTTGCACAGTGCCGTTGAAATCAAGGGGTCTTATACCAATCACAGCTTACTTGTACCATCCATTTACATGGAACTAAAGCACAGCTAACGTTAGTTACACAAGCCCCCACCACCCACCACCCAAAATATGAGCGAGGGGCCCAACACACATAATTCACCGTACCTCCCTTTTTACCAAGTAATACATGTGACAAGGTAAATCTATCCAGAGAGAAAGAGATGCAAAAGCAACAACAATAAAACATGCCAAAAGTGACATAAATGTAGACACAGGCCTTGTTTGCCCACTTTTGTTTTTGGTGCAGCTCCTACAGTCTTCGTTCATGCAAAATGTATTTTTACCACAATGCTATAGAGGTCTGCAAAGTGAGAGATAACCTATATCATGATATTGCTGCTGCCAGAGCATACTGTCTGGGTACTTGGCTAGAGATTATGTGTTTTCTGTTAGTTTAGGAGATAAATGGGGAGAGGGAGCAGAGAACCATTTTATTCCAAAAGCCTGGGCATTCAGACAAAAATCCAAGTTTGTTTTAACCATGCAGTAACTGCTGCTTTTTCCAAATTTCAGCTTACACACACATACAAACTCCACAATCCTGCTAGTGTCACAGCTCAAACCACATTAAATTAGGATTTCCCTAGTGCCCAGATGTTTTTGTTTTGTTTTTCAGTTTGCAAAAACACACACACATTTCAGATCATTTCTAGTTTCATTTCCAGAAGACTATGACTCAGCGCACCCGTTGCTGGATGAGGCCATTCTGTGCCATGATGGCATCCAAAACTACCTCAGCCAATCATCAGGCAGTTGTTTTTTAAATTCAAATACAGACTATGGTGCCATTGGTTAAAACGGGTGCTTACTTTTCAAAGAAAGAAGTGCAGTTATTTGAGTTTGCCTGGAAGCTATTCCTCTGTACCCAGTACTCCTGCTGCTGCACAGACAGTAGCTGTGAGTTCTCAGCAGTGAAGGGAAAGATTCTTTGCATGTGCCTAGAGCAGCTTTCCCCAACCTGGTGACCGCCAGATGTGTTGGACTACAACTCTCATTATCTAAACATGTTCTTGCCAGCTGGGGCTCATGGAAGTTGTAGTCCAACACATCTGGAGGGCACCAATTTGGAGAAAGATGGCTTAAGAGGAACTCTCTTCTGCAGCCTGTCTAAAGGCTAAAATACAACAACAATACAACACAATCACGATTAATACACAACAGGAGAGACTTAGCTGGACACCAACTTCTGAAACATGTTCCACTTTGTGACTTACAGGATCAAACCATGACACTGAAAACTGATTCCTGGGCTTAGCTCTGACCAAGATCAAATCCTGATTACAATCAGCACTGTTTTTCAGATAATCCAGAAGTTGGGCTCATCCAATGAAACTGACTATCGGGGTTTGCACGATCACCACAGCCCACCATGGCTTATTTAAGCCACAGTGGATTGCTGTGTGTACCAGCTGCCCTTTTGAATGTTCACGCCACGGCAGGCGGTTGCCATGGCCTATCAAGTCATGTGAACCTGGTGATGGTGGCTTATGCGAGGGTTAAATAACTCTCACATAACCCTAAACAGCCCATGGGTTATGCAAGGGTTGCTTAACCCTCAGATAAGCCACCCTCATTGGGTTTGCATGACACAATAAGCCATGGCAACTGCCCACCATGGCTTGAATATTCAAAAGGGCAGACAGCACACACCGCAAACCAACGTAGCTTAAATAAGCCTCAGTGGGCTGCAGCGATCAGGGGAACCAGCCCACTTACAGTAGGTTTGGGACAGACAAAAGGAAGTGCTCATTCACTAAGCTATCTAGTGTTGGACTGGGACTCGAGAGATCCGGGTTCAAATCCCCGCTCGGCCATGAAACTCACTGGGTGACTTTGGACCAGTCACGGACTCTCAGCCTAACCTACCTCACAGGGTTGTTGTGAGGGTAAAATGGAGAGGAGGAGGAGGAGGAGGAGGAGCATTATGTAAGCCGCCTTGGGTTCCTTGCAGGAAAAAGGGCGGGGTATAAATATAATAAATAAAAATAAAAATAAATAAATCTAGACTGTTTATTTTATTTAATAATAATACTTGTATACTGCTTAATATAACAAAATCTCTAAGGTGCTTACATGCCGAAGTATTAAAAAATCACTACTGAAATGCTCAATAAACAATCACAGCTAAAACAGACTACAGTCATGCCTTGGATTGAGAGCATAATTCGTTCCGGAAATGTGCTTGTAATCCAAAACACTCTTATATCAAAACGAAATCCCACCAAAAAAATTTGTACAGAGATTTTTAATTTAAGCCGTACTACAGTACTTGTATTGCAAGACGTCGCTTGTATATCAAGTCAGAAAAAATTAAATAAATATTTAAAAATTTGCTTGTCTTGCAAAATGCTCTCAAACCAAGTTACTTGCAATCCAAGGTATTACTGTAGTGGCAAAGGATTACGTAGATAAATTCAGACAAAATAAGGTCTATCAATGGCTATGAGCCAGGCTAGTTAAATGGAATCTACCTCTGAATACCATATGCTGAAAACAACAATACAGGAGGAGTGTTGCCTGGATGTCCTGCCGATGAGCTTCCTGGAGACATCTGAATGAGCACTATTGAAATAAGGCTCTGGACTAGATCAAACTTTGGTCTGATCCAGCAGGGCTCTTCTTATGCTCTCATAACTAATATGGGCCATGTCTTACTTGCAAAAACTGCTAAGTTCCACAGGAGTCAAATTACAAAGTCAATTATTCAAACTGGACTCAAATAACACTGATAACATAGATGACAAAAGATGCAATTGGCTTAATGTTGCCAACAGAAATTACAGGATCAGATCTTTTTACACAGAGAAAGAGAACTTCAAAGGAGTCTTAGCTTACATGATGCCCTTATCAACTACTTTTTCTTTTGAGAGAGAAAGAGAAAATAAATGCCAACTATGTTGGAGAGGAGGTCATAAGGCAAGGGACAATGCAATTTCCCCCATACACCTACATTGTTGTAGGTTTTTATGAGGAAGACAGTCCAACATGTGAAGGGCTTTAAACCAGGAAAGCATTTCCATCTCATTTTATTAAACGGATTTTTTTCAGAGAAATCATTCTGGTGTACTGTTTTGTTATTATTCAGAATAAGCTAGGTACTTCTAATGTCTCTCCCGTCTCTTGTGGCTAACACTTATCCATTTCCCAGAAATTCATTCCTCTGTTTTCTCCATTAGCCCTGAAAACATTATAGGAAAAAAATAAAGGAAACAAACAAACAAACAAAGCCATCTATTTGTTGCTCCAGTTTATAGCACTCAGGAGAAAACCTGTCACTTCATTTCTGTCCTACAGCTTGGTTCTGGTGCACCACCCAAGAAAAATAAAAAGAAATACACTATTCTCTTGCAAATGAATGAACTGAAATCTTTCCCACACATTTAGGGTTATTGGCAAGATTACTTAGCCAAACACAATGGCTAAACTATTGTCTTAGCTCAGTCTTAGATATGCTGGCACGGACCAAATGGAAACCAGAGCTTGAAGTGGGTTAAATATTGAGCTCCAATTCAGAATAACTGACCAACTGAACTGTAACATAGTGTGTGCCAGGAAGCTGCGTAGAGGTGGACTTCACAACTCACAACAAGATTTGATAGGGGATCAATAACTTTGGATGTTGTGCAAGGACAGCCTTTAGGGAGATGGACCTGAACCATGTGATTATTCCACAGAACCACTTTTAATTATATCTCTCGTTATTATGAAATATGAAAGTACCCGCACAAACACATTTAAAATATACTGGGTGACGTTTTTCTGCAATCTGAAGCTTGAGTACTGTATACCGAAAAGTGGGCCTTTGAATCTTGCTGGGAATCTCCCCTCCCCACACCACACCACCTACAATCTGAAATGACCTTGATTCTCTTCCTGTATAATCAAACATGAGATAGATCTGTTAATTTGAAGTAACAACCCTGAAAACAATTTTAGTATTTCAGACATGTAAACGTTACATTGTAAAGCAGGTTTCCCCAACCTAGTACCCTTCAGATATTTTGGGCTACAACTCCCAGCATTCCTGACCATTGGCTATGCCAGCTAGGGCTAATGAGAGATGAAGTCCAAAACACCTGGAGGGCACCATGTTGGGGAAGGCTGTTGTAAAGACGCCCAAGTTGAAGCCACAACAACATGCCTTGATCTAGCTCATCAACTCAAAAAATTCAGTGTCAATTGAGCTGGGGACTCTATTTCAAATATTTAACAATATTTGTATAACACTTTTGTGAAGGACCAGCACCTGGGCCCTATGCGTGAGTTCGGCGCTTAACGGGTTAACCGGCACTGAGTTACAGCCTGTACAAGCAAGTGAAACCGACTAGGAGGTTTGCGTACACAAGAGGAAACTAGAGCCCTTTAAATGACCAAATAAGGCTTTATTTATTTACACAAGATACGGAGCGGAACTAACAGCTTTCTAGGAATACTATAATGTCAACACAACCTGAGGTGACCTCTACGTTTATCAATGAAACAGGCTCCCAGGCTAGCGCATTGGGATTAGTCAGTTACCTTAGACTAAAGACTTTATGCTAGTCAATTTCAGCCTGGCTCCGGGTCGGCTGATCCGGGGATGAGAACAGCTTACTCCAGCCGCCGCTTGGAGGATAAACCTTGTTCCAAAGCACCCTGTGTTCCCAACAACCCCTCACAGGAAGGGAGAGGGGTTTTCTACCCCTGAGTTTCCTGCTTTCCCCACCCTCCAGGTCAGGTGGGGGCTTATGCCTGCCCCTTCGTATCAGGTGGACTTATTCATAGATTTCATAGATCATAGAGTTGGAAGGAGCCTACAAGGCTATTGAGTCCAACCCCCTGCTCAATGCAGGAAACTAGAGGAGGGGTCTCCCATCCAAGTAATAACCAGGCTTGACCCTGCTTAGCTTTCCACACTCAGACAAGCTGAGCCAGCATAAGCCACTTATTCCTGCCCGGGAAGAAGGTGACGTACTGGGTACTTTACAGCTCTTTGAGACTGCCCTGATAGTTTGATGGTCTTGATGGTCCTTTCTTGGTCTTGATGGTCCTCCTCGCCCCCCTCCCCTGGACGGAGACTGTGTGTGTGTGTGTGTGTGTGTGTGTGTGTGTGCATGCATACTCATATCAGGCTTTCTCCACAACTTTCCAACCATAATGGTTCCCAAAGTGCTTCACAATAATGAAACAATATTTTTATGCAGGCCATATTGCCTGCCCCATGAAAAACACAGAATACCAGGTGCTATTGATGGTATCAAACAATGGAATCATATGGATCCTTTTTCTACTCCGCTCAAAGGTGGTTACAGTGCCAAAGAAAGGCCAGGGGCGGGAGGAGCGGTGTCAGAACTTCTTCACACTGCTCTCCCCAGTCTAAAAGGTGTTTCTGCTGCCAATACTGCTGAACAGCAAATTAACCTCCAGCCAACTTAATTACAAATGAAGCTCATACAAGGAGCGGATTGACACACTGAACTCTCACTGCCTAGTGCAAAATGAGAAGTCAATCAAACCTCTTTGCACCTATGCTTTCCCCGAAGATTCTCACTTTGGCCCTTGTTTCTGAAAACACAGCACTAAGACAAAGAAGGGAATACTAGATGGAATTTAAAACAAAATCAATCAAATCTGGGCAATTAGGCCTTGTTTACATCAGCTTCCCCAAAATCTAACCAATCTTCCTTTCTGCCTTCCATCCTTCCTTCCCAGAAAAAGTATAAATGCACCAACCGCTTCTGAAGATCACCCATGAAATATAGCCTTTTCTAGCACGTCACAGATTACTGCTCACATGCAGAAGGGAAAATGAGATAAGATGTGCACCATTATTTTAGTTAGCCTGTCTCCAGAAAATTCATAGCCTTGTTATCTCATAGAAGGGAGCAGGCAAAACACAAATCTGGATACAAACTTTTCCAGCCATTTGTTATTATTACTTTTATCAGCAAGAATTTATTTCTCATTGCTGCCTTAACTGAGCCCTTGGCAAACATGAACAAGTTTATCCTCACAAGACCCCTGTCAAGGGACGAAAGAAGAGGGGGGGGGGTCAATATTTTGCCCAAGGTCACACAGGAAGTTCCAAGAGAGACTAAAATAGAACAGAGTCTTGCTTTGACATATATTGTAGGAGACTAAGCCTATGTCAGATAAGCAACACAAAACAGAAAGATTAAGATACTAGGTTAAAACCTTAATCTTACAAGCTTCTGATAACTGTTTGCACTTTTCAGTCCTGTAGTTAGAGATGGGCCAAAAGACATTAGGGCCTCTATACCGAATCATATGATAGTGCCAAACACTATATGCCACATGCTCTCTGATGTTTTATCCAGCCCTTTTGTACTGTGTTGAGGAAGAACAGATGTAAACATTGGGCAGCAGCATCAAACACTTTAGGATTACTTTTTTAAAGTAAGCTTCTAGTCCTCTTGACTGTATTGGCAAGCTTGGTAATACATGGGCAATGGCTGCTGAGATCTCATAACCAGGTGACAGTCCACTAGTGGTTTGGATTGGGGTTTTGTTGGTTTGCATATTTTCTGAACCGTGCCCATAGTTAGATGGAAGAAGCAGAATAAATTATGGTGTATTAAGCAAATATATGCAAATAAATTTAATTTATTCAGGCCTGGGAATTTTACTCTTCTTGTCAAAGAATCTGGGGTATGACCCTTAGCCATGCAGGTGAAGCATTTGTGCACAGAGAGATCCTCCATAGGGCATAACAGAGCCAGCTCTGTTCCCTCACCTCACCCCTTGTTGCACATGTAGGAGATCATATGCAAGCACTGCACCAAGCTTTTAAGGGGAATGGGAAGCCTGTGTGTTCCCCAACCATCCCATCCCATGCTCAGGTAATGAACAGAAGCTGTGTGGGCAGTTGCAGAGTTGCAGACACCGTGCACCAAGCCGGGGGAAATAGGGTTATGGTTTGCCCAGTGGGAGCCCTCCGCATACAGGCACACGATCCATCTGGGAAAGGATTGCACCCCTGGCTTTTTTTTAGTACAGAGAAGATAAGGCCTGCCAATATATGTTTGTTTGTTAAATTTCTATCCCACTTTCCTCCAAGGAGCCCAAGGCGGTATATATGATCCTTCTCCTCTCCATTTTATCCTCACAACAACCCTGTGAGGTAAGTTAGGCTGAGAGTCAGTGACTGGCTCAAAGTCACCCAGTAAGCTTCAACCTTTAATTCAACCTTACCTACATTCCTCCAGCATACTGTGGAGTGATCATAAGTACCGTAGTCTTCAGATCTTGAAATAGTGGATGAAAAAAACAGGCCAACTATTTACCAAGGGGCAACTTACCATGATGTGTCTGTGTTGTTATCATCCTGCCAAATACTGAGGACTTTTAAAACCACGTTTTTGCATTTGGCAAGAAATTTGGGGAAGCAGCCGCATGGTAAAATTCCCGATTACTCAGAAGGGGAATACAGATACCTAGCCTTCGAAATGGTTACATGCACATTGTGGTAAATTACTCTAAATTGTAGTCACCCACAATTCGTGTAGATTCAGGTCCATTCATGTGCTGATACACAAATTTAAAAAGAGGCTGCATAAGAACATGATAAAAATCAGAAGAAAGGCTTATTTAAACATCGCTTTAATTATGTCTCATGAAATTTCATTCTCAATGCAGCTGACAGAAAGAGAGATAAAATAGCCCGTTTTTCTTTTCCTTTGCTGCTGATTACTTTCTGTATACCGTAATTTACCTTCATCTCTTTCTTAGGCTGTGCTCTGTCAAAATTCCGCACCACAGGGATGGTGGTGCAGAGTTGGGAATCACAGGAAAAGGCTGTAATCTTAACTCATATGGGCCAGATTTGGGAAACAGTTCAACTATGCAGGATAAGGAAACACTGTACACTAACACGTGCCCTCAAAGTTTTCTGCAATTTGTCATTCCTGAGTCATATGGGGCTGTTAAATTCTATTTGTGTCTGTAGAACCCTCCTCTCTTACTTCCTCACCCTTCCATTTTAAGCTAAATGCTCTTTTGTTGCAAGCATTCTCGGAGGAGGCCAAAAACTTAAAGAAATTTGGAATAAAACCAATTTTAAAAAATACTTCACAAAGCACTATTTATTTCCACATTATCCTACATTCTATCATTATGTTGTAATACACATTAAAGAAAAGCACAGCTCTCATCCTCCAGACACATCGGAAAATGCGACTCTCAAAGATACATGGACCCTTGAGAAACTGTATTCACACCTTCCTAGTGCTAATACAATCCATTTGTGGAGAAAATTGGACTTTGCTTTCTATTTCACTGTACTGTCACTGCTCAGTGGCACTTGATCACTAAAAGGAAGAAATAATAATAAAGGATAATACCAATGTTCACTTCTTAACAGTACGAAGGCAATGGATCGATGACAAGCCAATCCAGAATAATGTTCTCATCATGTACAGGCCCTATTCCCTGTCAAAGAACACTTGAGAGAAATGGAGAAGCTTGGAGTCAGGTAAGAACTTGACAGCACAGAGGACCTAACAGCTGGATCACTTTCCAGGTTTATTCTTCGCTTTAAGGGCTAAATTACACCAGACATTTTGCTGTACAGTCTTGACCATCCTCAGCGCATGTGAACTCTTCTGGGTGATCACAGATACAACTGGCAACAATTCCTGTGACAGCTCCAGCACTTTCCCCAGTTGCCAGCATCATGGAGTTGCTGCCAGCTCTACTGTGATCACTCCAATCATACATTACAATTGTCCATGTTACTGTGTACCCAGGAAAGATAGAAACTGCTCCCATTGTAGAAGAAAACTATAATATATACCTGCCCAGATCCTAAGATCATCTTCAGAGGCCCTCCTCTGGGTGCCCCCACCAAATGAAGTGAGGCAGGTGGCTACTAAAGTGAGGGAGTTTTCAGTGGTGGCACCCCAGTTGCAGTGTTTTCAGGGCCAGATAAATAACTTTTTATTCTCTTAGGCATTTTAGTCCTTCCATTTTTGCTGTTTTTAAATCTGTTGTATTCTGAGATCTTTACACTGCTGTTCGCTTCTACTTTGCCTTTATATAGTACTTTTAAACTTGTAAAAGTTTTTTTTTTTTTTTTTTGCCATGTTGTTGTATTTTATGGTTTTAAGTGTTGTGAACCACCCAGAGAGCTTCAGCTATTGGGAGGTATAGAAATGTAATTAAATAATTAAAAAATACTTTGCATGAATTGGCTCCAAGAGCTACTCCATACATGACACAACATGAGGTGGCAGACTGAAGAGGTTGTTGACTGTACCACTTCAGATGGCAAGGAGAGAGGTAACTCATATATCTGAATGCATCCTATGTTAAAAAAAATATGCATGTAGTAAATTCCCATATAAGAGAGAGGTTTAACCTGTGCCCATGGCTGGTTGACGCAAACAGAATAAACTGTGCAAGAATTAACAAAAGGTTGGATCGAAACTTAGTCATACTTAGAATAGATCCTCTGAAATCAATGGGACTTACGCTGGTCATTACTAACTTAAGCCCCATTGATTTAAGTGGGTCTACTCTAATCATGACTAAATCTGGATCCAACCCAATTATATTAAAAATTTGCAGTACTTCATTTTGCTTACAGAATTTGTCTTACCTTGGTACAGAATCTGGATTTTAAGATACCATACTATATTGATCCACCAAGTAAGTCAGGGGCGGGCAACACATGGTCCGTGCGATGCATGCAGCCCCCCATAGCTGTTTTTTGCAGCCCCCACTGTGTTCCCCTGCTGCTACTGCTGTTGAATTTGCTGCTGCAGCAGCAGCAAAATTCACAGCGATTTTGCAGGAAAGCAAGGCACATGGGGGGAGCACACACCTCGTTTTCCAAGCAGAATCACACTCCTGGAAGCCTCCCATATTTAATATTTGGATTATTTTCTAGGGAAGGGTAGTAGACAGAGATTATTGTTGTTTAGGGGATGAAATCCTATTTAGCTACCGTAATTTTAGGATCTAGATAGAACAGATGATGGAATAATATAGTATAGTATAGTGTAGTGACTAGAGCAGTGTTCTCCAACCTTGGGTCCCCAGATGTTTTTGGCCTACAACTCCCAGCATGCTCCAGCCAGCATAGCTGGGAGTTGTATGCCAAAAACATCTGGGGACCCAAAGTTGGAGAACACTGGACTAGAGAGTGTGAAACTAAGACTGGAGAAACCCATGTTCAATTCCCCACTTAGCCATGAAGCTCACCTTGGGCCAGTCACTATCTCTTAGCCTAACCTACCTCACACGGTTGTTGTGAGGATAAAATGGGATGGGGTATGCCACTTTGAGCTCTTTGGAGGAATGGAAAGATGTAAATGTAATAAACAAATAAATAAATGAAGTCAGGAGATCATGTTATAACAAGAGAAAATAATAGTGAATAAATATTGGCTGTTGATGGAGTGATAACATGTGCATTTAGGAAAAGCTTTGTTATACATTATCTACATAAACTAAACTAAGCAACGATAAGATGATAAATGATAGGATAGATAGATAGATACATAGATACATAGACAGACAGATAGATGGCACACCTACTGTTTGCAATGGTACACTACCAAATTCTACCATCTAGATCAGGGTTCTCCAACCTTGGGTCCCCAGATGTTGCTGGCCTACAGTTCCCAGAATACCCAGCCAGCATGGCTAATGGCAAGGGATTCTGGGAGCTGTAGTCCAGCAACATCTGGGGACTCAAGATTGGAGAGCCCTGATCTAGGTCAACCACCTCATTGTGCATAATGTATTGAAGGACTCTCCGTCTTTTTATATGACTTAACTCACATACAGTTAAAAATATCACTAAGCAATATCATCCTACAGAAAGGAACATGAAACTCATCACTGCACATTAATTCTTAGAACAGTTCATTTTTCCCTTTCTTTTTAATGGCAGGGCATTAAGGATGGTGCAAGGTATCTCCCAGTAGCTGCTTTGCAGCGGCAGCTTGTTTCATTCAGCAATTTCTTAACTCTCTTCCAGTCCACACTCTGGCACCTCCCCTGTCAGATGAATTATGAAGACATTGTTCTGGCTGGGTTTAAAAGGCAGTCCTGACACAATGAGGCTGGATTGAAGATTGAATTTTTCCTCCTATGCCCTAGGGAGAGGACTGGTTGTGTTTCCAATAGTACACGGTGACAAGGACTAAACAATAGGAGAAACCATTTATTGCATTCCATTTTTCAAAGTAAAATAGATCTTAATAATGTACATTTAAAAAAACAGTAACACTGACCATCTCAGCCAATCAAGGAATGCTGGGTTCCAGAGCTACAAACAAAATATGCTTCTGTTGGAAGCATTTTTCTGGCTATATATTACCTGCATTTTTGCCTGACTAGGCACAAAGTCTAAATGTCAAACGTAGCACAACAGCCAGAAGCACAGGCCACTAGCCAGATAGCAGAAGAGGATAATGTAGCTCTGTATTGTGGTAGGTCTACACTTTCCTGATTACTTGACCAGACTTACCCAAGAGGCACTAGATGGGCATCCTCCCATTAACCCACTGGTATCCACAGTTTCTTGAAACAGCAAAGAAGCTGCTTAAAGTAGTCCATCATCTGTGACAGCAACCCTTGCAAGGCAGGGAAATGCTTGTCAGGTACAGTTCCACCTGTCAATGCAGAACCTTTCCAGACACCAGAACCCTCTTTTGAGTCGGGA
The DNA here is from genome assembly GCA_021292165.1 of Shinisaurus crocodilurus. Classification (NCBI taxonomy): domain Eukaryota; kingdom Metazoa; phylum Chordata; class Lepidosauria; order Squamata; family Shinisauridae; genus Shinisaurus; species Shinisaurus crocodilurus. The sequence goes on from CM037876.1 coordinate 126,850,634, forward strand.
GTTAGTAATATCACTGCTGAGTATTATCACCATCATCAACAACAACCTTTCAAGTGTCCAAAACCCTACATAAACATTATCTCACTATTCTTTACAACAGCCAGGTAAAGTAGGCTATTATTAATATTCCCTTATTTCAAATAAGAACAGTCCTGCTGGATCTGCTGGTTCAACTGGATGGGTTTCAGTTTATTGGCCCTCATCCAGACCATTATCACTCAAACAGATAACTGTGTGTCACCAGAATGCCTCACCACAAACTATTCAAAATTAACTGCATCCGAGGTTTTATGTAAATAGGAAGCACCATAGATGTAAAAGGGGAGGGCCAGAGCACAGTGATAAGAGTACATGTGTTGCATGCAGACAATCCCAGGTTTGATCCTTGACGTTTCCAGTAGTGCTGCTGGGAAAGGCCTCTCTCTTAGCCTAAAGCTGTGGAGAGCCTCTTCTACCAGGCAAGGTAGAGAATTATAGACTAGATGGAGCAATGGTCTGACTCAGTATAAGGCAGCTTTCTATGTCAAAAAGTATAAGAGATATGTGCGACACCCTGCAGGGCAACTCCTATGTAGTAATCCTCCATCAGAACCAAAAGAGGACAGAAACCACTGCCAAGCAGTTCCACTGGTAGCACAGAACTATATCATGATTGATGGTATCAAATACCACCAAGTCGTTCAGAAGAATCAACACAGTCCCACTATCCCATCTCTTGGCAAAGGTTGCCCATGGGTTTAGGCCTTAAAAACAGGTCTGAAAGAAGCCAGACCAAAATGGCTTCATCCAATAAACTGCTTCATCCAAGAGAACATGTAGTTCACGGGTGGGCAACTTCCTGGGGTCAGGGGGCTGCACTGCTCCTCCATCAAAAGTGCCACCACCATGACAGCAAAAAAACCTGGTGATTTTGGAAGGAAACAAGGTGCATGGGGAGCGCACGCCTTCTTTACAAGCAGAATCGCACTCCTGTGATTCTTCTGCACCCAAACAAGGTGCATGCTCTCAATGTGCCTTGTTTTCTTGCCAAACCTCTGCTTGCTTTTTTCTTTTCTTTTTTGTTGCCACCACAATACCAAATTTGGCAGGAGCCATGGGGATGCTGCCTACCCCTGATCTAGCTGAATAGACCCCACCCTCAGATTACCTTATCCAGAAGTTGCAGATTTCAGACCAGTCTGTATTTTCTAAGGTTCTGATGTAGAGTGGCCTATCCAAAGCCTCCTTAATAAAGCCAGGGTCCACTCCCTCTCTCAATGAGGCATTTACTACTTTTCTAACAAAACCAACCACTCTTGGCTATCTTTAACCCGTTAAGTAGGGCAAGGATCTAGAGCACAAGTGGTAGGCCAAACAACTGCACAAGCCTTGCCCACATCATCTTCAGGCTGAAAACAGCTGAAACTCATCCAAAGCAACTGGATAAGTGGAGGCCAAGGACACCTCTTGAGCAGGAACTGTATTCAGAGTGGTGCCTAAGTCAGAGCGGATGTGAACAATTTTATCAGCAAAGTGCTTTGCAACATGTCAAGTGGGCTACCAAGTAATCTACCCCCTCAGCTTGAGACTTAGAACAAAGCCCAATAGTACCTGGAAAGGCTTCCCTAGATGGCACTGTCCTGTGCTGGCAGAGAAGAACATGAATTCACCACTATCACTGCCACATAGGTCAGGCCTTAATATGAGCTTTTGCCTACATTTAGTGCACTTCCTGGTCACAGATCACACTCCAGATATAAGCCTCCGTAGCCTTAATAAGCAAGAAGACCATAAGCTCTTAATGGAGCCAAACACCTGATATCTTAACACTCAGGCTATATCAGAGCTTCTATCGCAGGTGCCATCATTGCAACTAATTGGTGAAAACGGGCAATGGAGGGGCGTGAAATGGTGGGCAGGTGAGAAAGAAAGAGACAATGGAAGGGCAGGAATGGATTGATATACACACTCTGTAATTAAGGAAGAAAGACTACAGCCTTCTGCTGCACAATTCAAACATCTCTAGTATATGCACCCTTGCTCTCCAGCTCACAATAAAGGAATTCTGACACTGCTTTGTTTAGAGAAATTCCCTTTTTTGTTGCTTAAGTAAATGCTTTGTTTCGAGACTGCTTTTTTCCTCAAGATGTGCCTTCCCCACGCCACGCCATGCCCCAACACTCATAAATTTGGTCCAGCTCCATTGTTACCAAAAGCAAAATAATTCTAAGTGTGCGAGAGAGAGAGAGAGAGAGAGAGAGAGAGAGAGAGAGAGAGAGAGAGAATCAATTACTTCCTCTATCATTCTTACTAGCCAAGACTCTGCTATAAGTCATCATATTGTAAGATTCCAGATGAAAGGAGAGTCAAGGAAGAGGGCCCGAGTAGAAGTGCGTCCTGTTGAGTTGTTGGCCATCAGGAGTCTCATAGATCTCATATTTAATCATGCAAAGAACCATCTTTCTTGGATAATCTGCTACAAATTCATCTCTGAAGTCATCACGTTGTCTCTCCATACATGACGACAGTAAACTTGCTATACGAGTCATATTCACTTCTTGTCTGGGGTCTGTAATGGGGCCCCTCAGAGACCTCCCAGCATTACTGTTTCTCTTCTTCCCCACAACCCCATTTCATATTAACTTACCAGAAGGCTTCCATTTACACCCTAAAGGTTGCAGCAGCAGCCTTCAATACCACCACTTGCCTGCAGTAACTAATATGAAAGGGGAGTATTATCCCCTTTCATAGGAGAGCCCTATTCATAGCCTGAAGGCTCTAGGCCTGTCTCTAGGGCCTGGCCAGCCATGACAATGTTGGGGGCCTAGGCATCCAATCCACAGTCCAAATTCAGGCTGGATTTATCTTCTGAATGCCTGGAGGATGCCAGGGAGAATTCCACTGTTATTCCACTTATTTCTGGAGGGAGGAAGTGTTCACATATCTCTAATTAAGACGTTTAGAAGCTGCAGCCCGAGCTGTTTGTCAGTTGTGCGCTTTACTCTCAGGGAACATTTTATTTCTGTCATTCTGATATATATTTTTCTTCAAGAAGCACACAAGTCTCCTTTTCCTTTGGTTTTTTTTGTTGCTGCCATCTATTCCTCCGGCATGTGGACATATCCATATATGCTGTTGATGTTTTGATATTTCTTTAGTCCCATGTGAGCAGCTACTTGCTACCAGTGGCACAAGATGAACTCGACGACTATCCATATGCCTTTCTTGAAACACAGAGGGCTAGAACATTGGTCTTAAGAATTAATTTTGAGCTATTCATGCAGAGAAAACCTCTAAAATAATTTAAAATGTATAACACCATTATAACACCACACAAGTAAATAAAGTAAGTAAAACCACACAAGCTGATAGCTATGTTAACACTAGTATGATAGGCCCCTCTCTCTCTCTCTCTCTCTCTGTCACACACACACACACACACACACCACAAAAATCCACCAAAGAATCTCCCCCCCCCTCCCCGCCCCACCTTATAGATTTCAGAAACCTGTGTGGTTGCAAACTGCAGAAGTGAACAGACATCAGGAAGATAATAATCTCCATGCCAATATTTAGAAAGCTTCTTGAGTTAAAGCCACTTAATCCTCAAGTAGCTAGAAAAGAGCAATGTGCCAGGATTAGATGAGACAGAATTCTATTACAAGAATGCCAGAAAAGTTCCCTGTTACAAGTAGTAGAAGATAATAGATACCAACAACTGCGTACATGAACACTAGCACACTTCTCCAGAGGTATTATATCATCTCAATAATTGGCCGTATAACACTATACGGTTGCGACATCTATGGCCATGCTCATTGGCTATTTTTTACAATAAAATACTTGGATCTTTGCACCTGCCAATTTACGGTAATCTTATTTGGTTTTTTGTATACAATTGAAATTTGCTTTTCTTCCTGTGCATTTGTCTTCTGGTAAGTTACAAAGAGCTGTGTTGCATGATTGCTTCCTTATAGACATCTTAGGCTAAAACTAGTCATTAAGTTGCAGCCAACACATGACTACTGCAAAAAAACAAAAAACAAACCAGCAGCGCTGCATCCCTTTTTACCCTGCTTCTCACAACATTTAGTAACACAAAATGGGCCAATTCATACAATCGAAACACAGTGGCTGTGAACTGTGGTGCATGCCGGCAGCCATTTTGAATAGTCAATGCCTGGCCATAGTTTGTCATGGTCTGTTGTTGGGTTATGTGAGGATTTTTTAACCCTTGCATAACCCATGGTCCCCAGTTCCCATGACACAACAAGCCACAGCCAGGCGCTGAATATACACCGACAAAAATGGGGCTCACTGGCGGTTGTCCCCCGCCTCTTTCCCTATTGGTCTTTCTGCTGGTATCCCAGGGGACTTGGCAGCGGAATCCATCTTGTCTCCTCTCCCTGCTCTCATCGCAACCCTTTTTCGATCACCGCCACCACTCCCCCCTTTTTTTCTTTTCACAATGTCTCCAGTGACAGTCAGTGACTGTCAAGTAGCTAGTAGCTAGCCCCTCCAACGTCTCCAAGCTGTTTTCTACTTCTGGACTTTAAAATGTCTATAGCAGTGTTCTCCAGCTGGCTGGGGCATGCTGGAAATTGTAGGCCAAAAACATCTGGGGACCCAAGGTTGGAGAACACTGGTCTATAGGGAAAAAGTAACACAAGAAGCAATCCTTAAGAGTAATTTTTGTTACAGAAATCTTGTAGGTGTGTATATATAACCTGCTGTATGTAAGAACATAAGACCTGTGGCTTACGCTGGCTCAGCTTGTCTGAGCGTGGAAAGCTAAGCAGAGTCAGGATTGGTTATTACTTGGATGGGAGACCTCTGCTCTAGTTTCCTGCATTGAGCAGGGGGTTGGACTCGATAGCCTTGTAGGCTCCTTCCAACTCTATGATCTATGAAATCTATGAAAAGACCACCTATCTAGTCCAGCGCAACAACAGAAGGGATCAAAAATCCTTGCCCCAATGTCTCTTTTGGGGGGCAAAACATGACCAAAAAAAAGAGACATTGGTGCAACTGTCTCTTTTTTGTCTCATCCAATCCAGCACTCTGTTCCCACATTGGCCAACCAGATGCCTACGGGAAGTCCACATGAGTGCATTAGCACCTACAACTCATGTTCTCCAGCAACTTGTAAACAGAGGCATATTGCCTCTGATACCGGAACAATGGCGGAACATAGCATCATGACTAGTAGCCATTGATAAGCCTTATTCTTTATGAATTTGTCTAATCTCCCTTTAAAGTTCTTCAAGTTGATGGCCATTATTATATATTTTTGTAGCAAATTCCATAGTTCAGTTATGTGCTGTGTGAAGAAGTACTTCCTTTTATCTGTCCTGAATCTCCCACCATTTCACCACGTAGTTTATCAAATGAGTCACACACACACACACACACACACAACCATATCAGATATAGTTGTATGAGATAAAGCATGAGCATCTCAAGAAAGTAATTTCCCATCTACATTGCCATAAGGATTGAAATGCATGCCTTCATCCGCACTTCATTATGCAAAAAATGGGTTGCACTGGATGCTTCTAGTTTATGTGTTTGGTTTTCAATGCCACAAAAGAATCTATGAATGGAAGCCAGACCAAGGTAACAGTGCATATGTGCTCAGAAGTGTTGGCCATCCATGGCTCCACAGACCAGTCCTGCACAGCAGAAATTCCTTTGAGTGAAACATTATTTCCTACACAAGTGTCTTCTATGCAGTCATTGTGTCACCAATGCAGTCTTAAATGTGTAAACTTGGAAGTAAGCCCCATATGAATTCAGTGGGTCTTACTGCCAAGTAGGTGTGCATAGGACTGAGGCCTTACTTAAATTTTCAATAAACAAATAGAAATGTGGGGAGGTTATTCATTTTAATAGTGGCAACTCTGCCTAACAAATATATATGTTCAATTTCATCCATTTCTCTAAATAAAGGGTGGGCAGAAGGTAGATTAGGATTTTCAGTAGATCAGTAAGGGTTTCTACCTCAAGGGTTTAACAATGGCAACAGTAATAATGCTTCTTCCTCAACCCCAAATTAGGCTACTAAAATGAAGAAAACCAGAAGTTGATTTTTGTGTAACAGAACTGTGAATTCAGTTCTGGTGCTGAAAACAAAAAAGGCACTCTCTTCCTTAATTCTGAGTGTATGATCTCCCCTTCCCCTTTTTTTGCCCGACTCTGGCTGGTGAATCTTGGGGTTCATGTAAAAAAAGACGATCCTGCAAGCTTGAAGTCTGCCGACCCCTGGTTTAAATGGTTCATGAATAATATGGCTGAAAGAAACCCTTGATGGGTGCCTCCTTGCAGATAACTGCTTGAGTTTTGTCCATTAATTAACAGTTTTGTACAAGATTTACATTCCAGGAAGCGTCCATCTATTCCAAAACTCTGCAGTGCGGCAAAAAGATATTGCCACTCCACCTTATTGAAAGCTTTTTCTGCATCAATGAACATCAATACATCTTTCTTTGTCTCACTATACTTGTTAATTATGGATAAGGCTCTTCTAGTGTTGCCTGATAATTGCCGTTGTGCTGTAAAACCAGGTTGGTTATAATGTATACTATTACCAATTATCTTATTTAACCTACTGGCCCACAAAGACATACATTTAAATCCTAATTTAAAAGTGAAATGAGTCCAAACAAGTGTGTTTTTCTAGGATCTATCCGGTTTATATAAAAGCCTAATTCTTTTACCATTTCAGGAGCCCAGAATATGTAATCTCTCCATACATTCATTGAAAAGATTTGTTAGCTGTTGAATCGAAGTATCTGAAAAAGTTTTATAACATTCTGCTGGCAAGCTAACAGAACCTGGAGTTATATGTGGTATGAGATTTATAGTGGTCTGATGGACCTATACCTCAGTTGTTAAATTTAATAAGTATTTGTTGATATCATTTAAACTAGGATTCTCCAGATCTTGAAAAAAAGCTTCTAACATTTCTTCAATCCGAAGCATCAGATCAATACAGAACTCTGTAAAAATGTAAGAGTTCAGTTCTCAATTCTTCATTATTCTGAGTTGGTCTCTGCATCTTATTATATCTGATAGAGACAATCTCTCTTTTTAACATCTTTTAGCAATGCAACAAGCTAGTAATTTGTCTGCTTTGCTTCCTTTTTCAAATAATTGTTTCACAAAGCTCAGTGTTTTTGCAGCTCTAAAATGTGTCATCGGAATCCAAGTGCTTTCTACATAAATTTAGTTCATTAATGGTTTTAGAATTAACTGCCTTCTTAGCCTTCTTATGTATAAATTCTATCTTTAATTTTATATATTGTTTTGTTTGTTTTCCTTGTATTACTTATTCAAGTAGGCTGATATGTGTGTTTTTAAATGCCTTTAATGCAGGCTTCATTGCATCCCAAATTATGTTCCATTTGAAATTACCCATTCAATACTGACATGTGCAAGATCTGGGGGGAAAAAACGGCAAGCCAATTTCCACCAAAGTTGTAGAACAGGATGTTCTATGTCAAATCAAAACAATTCATATAAGTTTGGAAAACAAACACATACAAGGTATTATAGACCAGATGTTTCTTTAAATCAGGGAGAACAAGGAAATGATGTGCTTACATATATCTTCAGTTGCACAGTTTATATTTCTAGCAGCTTTCCCAATTCTAGAGATAAATTTGTATTGTTTTCCAAGCTTTTACGCATGAGCTAATTATTCATCAATTTTCAAAACACTGTCTAATTATCCACCAGTAATTGCTGCCTCAACTGCTCTTTGACCTCAGCTGATGGAAAGAAGACCGTTTGTAGCACTGCATTCTTGTGAGGAAGGACACAGCCATGGCTTGATGGTCTAAAATTATAATCATCAGCTGCCGTTTTGGTGTGTGTGTGTGTGTGTGTGTGTGTGTGTGCATAGGCAAGTCAAAACCATACTTCATGGACTCACTATTCTGCTTCCCTCCATTTAAACAACATTTAAAAGGGTAGGAAAAACAAAATTCACATTTACATAATATTCGTATTCTCCTGTAGGGTGTTACAAAATTGGCATGCAACAATTCCTGTTTCTGAAGCATTTGGTGTACTTTCACATAATGTTACTGTTCACCCATGAAGATACCCCAAAACACCCACCAACACCAACACCACCCTTTCCATTTAGATAATGCTTGGAGTGTTCAAAATGCTGGACATATATTATCCCAGTAATACTTATAACAACCCTGTAAGATAGGACAGCATTATTATCCACATAACACAGATGAGACCAATTAGATGATGGCTTACCTAAGATCACTGAATGAGCTCATTGCTAAGGTAAGATAAGAACCAGGGCCTTCTCAGTTCATAAGAGGCACTGGTACTGTAACAGGAGTGTCAGCTCCAAGTCCTATTCCCCAACAATCCTGTGAACATATTTATTTCCCATGAGCCCTTATGCCACTCCAATTTCTTCAAGAAAGCAGGAAGGTTGAACCACTGACTTCATACTGCGGCCTGCACTGCTCACCACTGGAAGCCCTATCACCCCATTGTGTGAATACATCCCAAGTTACTCAGAAACTAGAGTAACTCCATTTGAGTCCTGAAAGGTGTGCCTCTCACTGTAGTGATGCAGGGAAGTAGCCTGCTGCCCGCTAGCCCCTTGAGAATATGAAATTGCTCCTTAAACAGAAGAAAATGGCACAAATGGGCTTCCAAGCAGGCCAAAATTTTGCAGCAGCTGGAGGAAAACACTTTGTTCAGGTTCATATGATCTAGAAAGCAGAGTGACCAAACATTTTGCAGAGGCAGGCATTCAAAAATTGCTACCTCATTAGACAAATAATGCAAGTGTGACATGTTAAGGTGTCTACTCATTTCTCTTCAGCTCTCGTCATGCATTCTCCCGAATACATGAGGGCTAAAACTGGGGCTGGGGATGTGCACACTGGCCTTGCCCCTAATGGCCCCGTGTGTGCTGGCCCCACCTTCTCAGATCCCCAACCGTGCTATGTTGAGCAGCAAGGTCTGCAGGGGTGTTCTACTCGTGTTTGCCTGAGCACAAGTAGAACACTCAATACAGTTGGGGACCCTGCTTTATCTGGTTTCCTGGTTGCTCTGAGAGGTCTACTCATGTTCAAGCGGACATGAGTAGAACTCTCTTGCAGTCCTTGCTGCTCAACATGGCAGAGTCAGGGATCTGAGGGGGTGAGGCTGGCGCACACTTCCCCAGCCCCACGTTCAGGAGAACGCATGAAGAGGGCTTTAGTTTTCTATGAATGGTATGGATCCTTTGCAGCTTTTAGCAACTGATGGAAGGGGGGCATTTTCAACTGCACTACCCACCATGATGTCTGGAGGAAAAAGCCCCACATCCTGGGCTTAATAGCAACTACTATTCCAAGCACAGGTCTGGAAGGATCCTGTGCTAGGGAAAAGCACCTGGGGAAGAGGAGTTGTAGGGAAGCAGTGGGTGATCAGAAAGGTGGAAATTGCACCCTCCCAGCCCCTTCTTAATCTTGGAGAATCTCTGAAGGCATGTGATAAAGGCAGAATGTGCTGCTCTGCCCACAGTGACTATAAGGTTATGGTACTCCCAACGTTTTCCCAACCCACCCCAGGGTTTTTTTTTATGGAGGGTGGGATATAAATAGAGCTAAGTAAATAAATAATTTTTCCCATCTGGTGCAAAAACATCTGCTAGTGAAATCAAGTCAAAGAGCATGACTTTTGGCAAGGAAAGACTATCCAGGGGATATTTGAAATACTGGCATTCAGAAAACTCTTGGCTCAGCCTGTTCGGTCACAGGCTTCATCAGTAATCTGGAAGAAGTCACTTGTACACCTCAATGCTAAACATGTTTAGTTAGAAGTAGGCCTCACTGATTTCAGTAGGACCCACTGGAGTAAAAAGTATTGTAAATAAAGAAAGAAGTACAAATGCAGAGGATCACAGCCTGCTTCATTTTGATTCAGTTTTCCACATATGAAACTAGGGCAGCAATACCGCATAACACAGTAGTGACATGTCGGAAAGGAGCTTATGCTGAAGACTGAATCAGATACACAGTCCTAAGAGGAGGCAATTCTGCTCCTTAGGTAGACAGATGGATGATCTAGTGGACAGGATCTGGACTGACAGCTCAAAAGAATCAGGCTCAAATTCCAGAGCTGTCACTAACTTGCTCTCAGATCAGATCACTTCACTTAAGAACATAAGAAGAGCCATGCTGGATCAGGCCAAGGTCCATCTAGTCCAGCCCCTTGATCATTTTAGTAGTTGCTCTTTTCTGCACTTTTCCCAACTCTACAATATCCTTTTTTAGGTGCAGTGACCAGATCTGTACACAATATTCCAAGTGTGGTTGCATCATAGATTTGTATAAAGGGAGTATGATCTTGGCAGTTTTATTTTTTATTCCTTTCCTAACTATGCCTAACACGGAAGTTGCCTTTTTCGCAGCAACTGCACACTGTGTTGTCATTTTCACTGAGCTGTCCACCACAACCTCCTTCTTGGTCAGTCACCGCTAGCTCAGATCCCATCAGTGTATACTTGAAGTTGGGATTTTTTGCCCCAATGTACATCACTTTACACTTACTAACACTGAACTGCATTTGCCATTTTGATGCCCATTCTCCCAGTTTGAAGAGATCCTTTTGGAGCTCCTCACAATCCCTTTTTGTTTTAACTACCTATTTGCTGTCATCGACAAACTTGGCCACCTCGCTGTTCACTCCTAATTCCAGATGATTGAAAAGCATCCCTGTGGGACCCCACTGTTTACATCCCTCCATTGGGAGAATGTACCGTTTATTCCTACTCTCTGCTTTCTGTTCTGTAACCAGTTACTGATCTATCAGAGGACCTCTCCTCTTATTTCATGACTGCTAAGTTTGCTCAAGAGTCTTTGGTAGGAGACTTTGTTAAAAGCCTACTGGAAGCCCAAGTAAACAATGTCTACTGGATCACCCCTGTCCACATATTTATTGACACTCTCAAAGAACTTTAAAAGGTTAGTGAGACAGGACTTACCTTAGCAGAAGCCATGTTGTTTCATTCTCACAGGGCTTGTCCTTCTACACGCTTACTAATTTTATCTTTAATAATGCTTTCAACAAATTTACCCAGAATAGATGTTAAGCTAACCAGCCTCTAAGTTCCCGGACGCCCCCGCTCCAATCATTTTTTAAAAACTGGTGCTACATTGGCCATTCTCCAGTCCTCTGGTGCAGACACTGATCTTAGGGACATGTTGCATATTTTTGTTAGTAGATCAGCAATTTCATATTTGAGTTCTTTAAGAACTCTAGGATGGAAACCATCTGGGCCTAGTGATTTATTAACTTTCATTTTGTCAGTAAGGTTGAGAACTTCATATTTTGTCACCACTATTTGTCTCAGTTCTTCAGACCCCCCTCCTGACAACATCAGTTTAGGCACAAGCATCGGTCCTGTATCTTCTGCAGTGAAGACAGATGAAAACAATTCATTCAGCTTCTTCACAATCTCCCTATCCTCCTTTAGTACCCCTTTAACTCCATTGTCATCCAACAGTGCAACTACCTCCCTAGCTGGTTTCCTGCCTCTGATATATTTAAAGAATTCTTTACTGTCGAGCTTGATGTTGTTAGTGATATGCTCCTCAAAATGCATTTTTGCATCTCTTATTGTTTGTTTGCATTTCCTTCGTGCACATTTGTGTTCCCTTTTGTTCTCCTCATTTGGACAAGACTTCCATTTTCTAAAGGAAGCCTTCTTTGCTCTAGTAGCTTCCTTACCACTGCTCATTAACCATGCTGGTGACCTCTTGGACTTGGTGCTACCTTTCCTAATCTGTGGCATACATTCTAGCTGAACTTCTTTTATTGAAGCTTCTATCCATATCCTCCCCTTCTTTGTCTTTTGGACATGGAATGCCTCCTCCTGTATAGCTTTGCACACCACCTACAATATCAAGGCCCTTAAACAAGATGGGATGAAATAATTAAGAAGTAACATTGGCACACTGTAAGAAGAAAGAGATTGGGTTTTAAATCAATGCTGTTAATATACTCTGGAGGCGGTTGATCTGTTTTCCAGGATCAAGACAGCAGTGTTAAAGCACAATGCATAATACACCTAATGCAGGCTACATTTAAAGCCTGCTTCACTATACCCCATGATGATTTGCATGAATCTCCTGCAGTTCTTCACACTGCATTCTATGTTTGCTTATACTAAAACACACAGTTACAGAAAAAGAAAGAGAGAAAGAGATTTCACTTCAAGGTGGGCACTTGCATGTGGAATTTCAGAAACAACGTCTTTCTTAATTTCATAGTATCTCTTCGGCCACAGCCACCAATCTCGACAGCCATTTCTTTGAAAAACCAAAGTCTTGGCAGATCATGTGTCCTCTTTGACACTGTCACCACCAGAGGGGGCTGAAAGCTACTATTGCTGAAGCCACAGATGCACACATGAGAGTGGCAGAGACAGGCTGTCCACTGGATTACTCATACATACTGCAATCGAATGTCATGTTCAGTAAATGATGACGAGGGGAAACATGCTGGATTGGTTTTTATGGATCTTTTTTTGAAATGTTATTTGCAGTGGGAGATAGGCTGCTCCACTACGATACGGAGTGAGCGTGTTTATGAGAAACAGAGGGGATGAAAAGCCCATGGAACACCCAATACGATCCTCCAGCATGATTATTAGTCTAGTGTGGAACAGTGGGTGGCACATTTCAGCAGCATTAATTCAGAAAGTGGTCGGGTAGGGGGTTTGGGAAGAGAATGCATACATATGAATTCTAAAGTGAAACCTGAATTTGAAAGATGCTGTGGGAAGGAGGGGGGTGAATGGAAAAGGTGGGCCTTCAGTGCAGTGATTCACATACTGATGAGGTTTCAGAGTCGGATTTTCCAAAGCAGGCAAAGAACTGAGAAGCAGCAATTATAGAAGAACTGGGTAGGACAGCTACGTGACCAAGTGGATCTTGGGGGGGGGGGGGAGGAAATAAGTCATCATCTTCACTCAGCTCCAGGAAGGCTGGTTCAAGTCTCTCTCTCCCTGATCAAAAATAAACCTTGGCATGGGCAGGGCAGTGGGACTTTACCCGATGTAATGTGACAGAATGGCAACCTTTTAAAAAAGCAGCATGCTCTTTTCAAACTAGATGCCGCTTCCCGGTTCAAATAGCAGATACCCAATCCCACGGCATGGGGGGCTGAAGAGCAGCAGTAGGAAAACGGCAGCTGCACTCGCAGCGCTGAGAGGAAGAAATGGCAAGCAGACGGGGGCTATTACAGTTATTTCCTAATAGTTTGGCACGCCTCTAATCAGAGCTTCTGTTCCCCTTTCCCCTTTCGTTCTTGGTTTACTGCTGTGTCATTGCTTCTGAAGGGCAGCAGAGCAGACAATGGCTCAGCTTCCAACCCTCATTTCTGAAAAGTGCCCATCCTACAAGTATTAAGGGTCCCGGCTGTGCCTATCACAAACACACACAGGGTATAGTAACAGAAGGAAGCCAATTTTCTTGAGTTTTGAAGTGCTTTCCAAAACTAAGGAGCTTTCCTGGAGCAGAAACAAAGCCATGGGAGCAAAAGATGCTTTGATTGTGCCAAATGATTCCCTTCGTGGCAGGGAACGAAAAGGCAGAGTCTTTTCCTAGTGGAGATGGACACACACATATGCATGTGTGTGTGTGTGTGTGCACACACACACACACACACACCCTCCAAAAGAACAAATGAATGTGCCGCCATAAAACACTCAAAGTGGATACAAATAGAACATGAGCAGTGCACTTCATTTAGTCCTGTTTTTAATAGAATTTTTAAAATACATGATTGAAATCACACCTTTCTCTGAAGACAACATAGTATGGAAACTAGAGTTACGCCAAACATTACTAAGTTTTGATGAGGTACAAATTTCTTCTGAAAAACATTTTTTTGAATATACACCTTTTAAACATTTTTCAGCATCGTTCAGCTGCTGCTTCATCAGTAGCAATTTTGCCCCATGGTTGCTATTAATTCCTTTTCCCTGAATTAGTCAGATGGGTGATCCCACCCAGCCAGGAATCATACAGGGAATGGGCTGATCTGGCGATGATGTTCTGACGCTGTCCTAGGAAGCACACTCCGCCCTCTGCCAGGGGACCTGGGGCCACTGAGAGGCTCCACACCCCGTCTCCCCAGAAGAACATCAAGAGACCAGCCTGGCCTCATCCACCAGCCAAAGGAGGAGGAGCTGCAGGGAGCTTGGTTACCTCTCCTTCCCAGAAAGAACATTCATTTCCAACTGTCAGCTGCTCTGGGATTGCTGAAGGGAAAAGGAAGCACTCTCTTGCCAGGGGACTACTGGCTGCTAGGCTGTAGGAGTATTGGGGGGGGGGGCGCACACGTAATCAATGAGAGTAAGAGCAAGGTAAATTAATAAACAAACATTTGCACAAAACGTGCCCTCAAAATCATCAAGGGGGGGGCATTTTATTTTTTGGCTCTGCTAAAAATATGGAATCATTTTAGGCTCAGCCACAGTGAAAACTACATTACAAGTATCTAAGATTTCTATATTACATTATGCAAATTATATGCAACCATTTTGAAGCCCCAAATGCAGGAAGGCCAATTATGTATGTACAAGTGAGTTTCACAGCAACTTACAGTGAAGAACAGCATTAGGCACAAGTATGTTTTTTAAACCACTTTGTATATGTGGCTCTTGCATGTTTCAAGGTCAGACTCTAACTGTGCAAGCCTACTTCTAAGTAGACAAATCCCACTGTGACTTACTCCCATGTAAGTGGAGTAAGCAGCCTTATCCTTTAAAATGTAAACATATCACATTTAACAAAGTCTGAATGCTACTACTTCAAGCTGACCACATTAACCACAGATAAATTATGCAGACCTGCTGTAGGAAGCCTCACTTGCTACTGCGATCACACCAGTCCTCTCCTGGTGGGTCTTTCCAAATAATCATAGTCTAAAGGCCAGCACCTTCTACACAGCATTGTCCCATCATTTAATGAACTCTTGACTCTTTTTTGCATCTTGATTTAAATTTAGTTTTCTTTTAAGGTTGCCTCACAAAGGTTAAAATGCTATTCACACATCCACAGATGAGACATCCTGAATGCATACAATGGACATGGGTAGACCACCTGGAGCCCTCCAGATCTATTGGGCTACAACTCCCATCAACCCCAGCCAGCATGGCCAGTGGTCAGAGATTATGGGAGTTGTAGTCCAGAAATCTGGAGGGCGCCAAGTTGCCTACCCCTCACTGAGGTGACCATCATGAACAAGCTGATGCAACATCTTTTAGTCCATGAAATGTAGGCCAACGAACGGGTGTTCCCTGTACCAGTGCTGGACTCCATGAAATAGGGAAAGCTTTATGTTAGATCTTGAAGCCTCTCATACCAAACCTTAATTATTGTTTGGTGTGCTGTCTGACTTGACAAACCATGATTTTTAGCTAGTGAAGCAGGACCAGAACCTACAATATGAAATGGGATTTGCACACACCACAGTTTGGGCCAACTATACCTTGGTGTGATGTGTGAATTGACTCACCATGGTTACAGCTGTTGCTCTGCCTCCCGAAGCCTTTGCCACACTGAAATAGAAGCACTGAGCAGACAGAAACCAAAGGGAGCCAAAAATCATGGTTTGTGCTACCTATAGGTTAGAACCGAAGCTGTGACTTGGTCTGATGTCCATCCTTTGCCATGGAGAATCATCCCCTGCTGTGTTCACTTGCACTGCCTTTGGTGGTTCTTAGCAGTTTTACAACAGAAGTCAGGACACTACAGATAATCAGAGCAGTGTTTTATTTTATTTTTTTATTAATTGATTAAAATATTTATAAATTGCCTTTCGGCCCAGAAGGGCACCCCCCCCAGGCGATATACAAATTTTAAAACAATAACATATCAAACAAACAACTTTCAGAACAGAACGAAACCATATTTAAAACATGCCAGAGAGCAGAACTACCGGTAATCCCATTTTAAAACCCATCAAAAGCCAATCAGAACCAAAACCTTTTAACAGCCTTCCTAAAGCTAAGCAGAGATGGAACCTCCTTAGGGAGGGAATTCCATAGTCACAGTGTTGCCACAGAAAAGGCTCTGTCCTGTGTTCATACCAACCTAGCCTCTCTTTGTGGTGGGACAAACAACAAAGCCTCTGAAGAAGATTGTAAACTACAGACAGGTTCATACGGGAGGAGACAATCTTTCAGATATCCTGGCTAAAAACTATAGATTAGAACCAGCACCTCGAAATGGGCCCAGAAACAAACTGGAAGCCAGTGTAGTTCTTATAAGACTTGGTGTAATATGGTATACAAAGTGAACACCAGAAAGCAATCTGGCTCTCACATTTTCCACCAGCTACAGTTTCAATGCCCTTCAAAGACAGCCCCATGTATCAGCGCATTGCTGCAATCTAAACAGGACATGATTAAGGCATGGATCACTGTGGCCAGATCAGCTTTGGTGGACAAGGGTACTCATGTCTACAGCAGCCATCTAGTCCTCCATGAGCAATAGCAGGTCCAGATGCATCCCCAAGCTGCGAACTTGATCCAGGCTGTGCCCCCAAACCCAGTTTAGTTTGTCCACTGACCAAAAGAACTTCTATCTTGTCTAGATTGAGCCTCAGCTTGCATCCAGGCAATTCAGGACTTCCACAGTGAGTAATGACTTGAGCAATAGTCCCGCAGCACCAACTTCTCGGAATATAAAGCCAGATAGGAATAGAACCACTGCAAAATGGCGCCCCCAAATCCCATACAAGCCAAATGTCCGAGAAGCAGTTAATGCTATCAAAAGCTGCTGAGAGGTCCAAGAGAACCAACAGAGATGTACTCGCCCTGTTCTTGGCATATGTAATCCACCAAGACTAGCAAGAGTGTTTGTAGCCCAAAACTAGGCCTTAAACCCAGATTAGACAAGTTTCATGTGATCAGCTTCATCCAAAAAAGTACTTTTATGCATCTACTTCATTCTAGATTTTTATGGCCATTTTATTGATTCCTGTGCTGTTGTACTGTATTACAGTAACACCTTGGATTGCAAGTAACTTGGTTTGAGAGCGTTTTGCAAGACAAGCAAATTTTTAAATTATTTATTTATTTATCTTTTACTTGATATACAAGCGACGTCTTGCAATACAAGTACTGTAGTACGGCTTAAATTAAAAATCTCTGTACAAATTATTTTGGGGGGATTTCGTTTTGATATAAGAGTGTTTTGGATTACAAGCATGTTTCCGGAACGAATTATGCTCTCAATCCAAGGCATGACTGTATATTGTTTTAAATCTACGTAATTGCATTTTATATTTTTAACTGTTTGGGTGGCATTTTAGTCTTTTAACTGTTTGTAATCCGCCCATAGAGCATTGGTTATTGGG
The DNA here is from genome assembly GCA_021292165.1 of Shinisaurus crocodilurus. Taxonomy (NCBI): domain Eukaryota; kingdom Metazoa; phylum Chordata; class Lepidosauria; order Squamata; family Shinisauridae; genus Shinisaurus; species Shinisaurus crocodilurus. The sequence continues at coordinate 126,868,004 of CM037876.1, forward strand.
TGGATAAAAATTAAATAAATGAATAAATAAATACAATAATACCTTGGATTGCAAGTAACTTGGTCTGAGAGCGTTTTGCAAGAAAAGCAAAAAAAAAATTTAAAAATTGACTTGATAAATGAGCAAGGTCTTGCAAGACAAGTAGTCGTAGGGATGTAACCACTCGCCTCGAGCAGGCGTAAAGGGCCGAAATCGGCCCTGCTCACGCCCGCCAGAGACTCACTTTGATATAAGAGTGTTTTGGATTACAAGCTCGTTTCCGGAACGAATTATGCTCTCAATCCAAGGCATGACTGTACTGCAATATTTCACATGGGGATGGATAGATGAACCTGTTGGTGTCAGTTTCTCATTTTTCAATCTTAAATTTGTTACATCCCATTTTCACATCAGTTTGTGGGGAAAACATTAAGTGTGCATGAATATTTGTGCACATTTTTGCATGCATTTTTGCTTAATTTACATATTTTTGCAAAGCAATTTCCCCTAATATAATGCATTTTATATGTTACTTTTCACTATGCATTTTTATATGTTACTTTTCACTATTTGTGTGCACTTTCCCCTAATATATGAATTTCTGTGCACATTTTTGGATTGGAAAACTGCATTGCAAAGTTCGTAAGGGCAAATACCAAACCATAGCTGTATTTTGGTTTGCATATTTGTTCAGGAAATGCAAATTAGGGAAGTTAGCATTAAAAATATGAACCAAACAAAAATACGAACTGGGCAAATTTCTCCCCTATTCCTAGTTCCATAATCATATTGGAAAGTGCGAGAGTAGCTGCCATGAGTATCATTTGTGCAGCCAGTTAGCCAGCCCTTCAGCTACTGCATGCCATCCCTCTGAAATAAATGGAATTTAAAACCAATGCAGGATCAGGCCCAGTTCTAGACACTCAGGAAAAGCTGTACATTTTAGACAGCCTCTAGGCCAGAGACATTCAAACAGGGCTATAAGACCCAAGAGGCCACCTCATTAATTCATGCTTTTAATGGTGCTCACTGAAGCTGTTAATTATTCCTTACTAGCTGCTAATTGTTTTTCTTGGACATTCAGCTCCCTGATTTTGCAATCCACCAAATGCAGTAAAATTTGGCTGATTTGTGAAGGGGGGAAAGCAAACACCTTCTCCTCTTATGGGAATGTATATTAGAGCCCCCAAATCTAGGGTGACAAGCTGTAGAGGATGACGAAACTCTTGCACTAACAGTTTGGAAGAGAAAACTTTGGGAAGTGCAGCATTTTTCACCCCTGCCTGACAAGCTACACCTGCTGGAAAAAAATCAAAATAAAAGTCCTGCCCTCCTTTGTATCTGATCAACCTACCAGAATCTGATGACTACATTTGAGAATTAGACAATCATATAGTACTCTGATATAGATCTTCCGTTCATCATTGGGATTCAAGTATACTATCAAGGGGAGTAGCAGCAGTGGTCTTTTCCCCCAACAAATGGTCACATCATTATCCCATTGAGTCATTATCACTACCCCACAACAATGGGAGCTACTATGCTGGAATCATGAGAGTCAATTAAGACCAATGCTATTAAGGGAGCAATCTATGGCTAGACATCGTCTGGGGGGCCATAGGATACTTTGTGGATTCCCAGATTGATGGAAACAGCTCCAACCTCGGAGCTGGCTATCCAAGCTCTGATCCCCCTCCCCCCAATTGCAGCCGGTGTGAAAAGGGCTGTGCTGCTGGCTGCCTCTCCAAGGTCGGGAACCTCAGGAGAGGAGGTAAAGGGGATTCCAGGGGATGGGGAGGAAACTGCAGAGGCCAGGCGATGACATATCCCGTGTCCTCTGCAGCCTCCTTCCCTCCCCTTCTGAAGCGCCCAGCTAGAGAGCTGAAAACAGCCATCTAGCGAAAATGCAGAGCAGGAGGTGCAGGGAGGTGGAGATCGCCTCTGCTGCTCTTCCGGCTCTGCACAGGATGCATGTAAGCCTCAGAGTTCGAACATAAGAAGTTAGAACATAAGAAGAGGCCTGCTGGATCAAAGGCCTGCCTAGTCCTACATTCTGTTCCCACAGAGGCCAAGCAAATGCCTACAGGAAGCCAACTAGCAGGACATGAACACAAGAGCATCCTCCCACTCATGTTGCCCAGCAACTGGTACTGAGAGGCATTGCTGCCTCCAATAAATAGAAACACAGGGAGCTGCCTTATCCCAGGTCAGACTATTTTTCCATCAAGCCAACAATGGTCTACTGCAGGGCTCTCCAACCTTGGGTCCCCAGATGTTGCTGCTGGCCTACAGCTCCCAGAATCCCTTGCCATTAGCCATGCTGGCTGGGTATGCTGGGAGCTGTAGGCCAGCAACATCTGGGGACCCAAGGTTGGAGCGCCCTGGTCTACTGTGACTGGCAGTAGTTCTCCAAGATCTCAGTCAGGTTACTCCCGTCACCTGCTACCTGATCAAGCTCTTAACTGGAGATGCCAGGAATTGAATGTGGAGCCTTCTGCTTGCAAAGCAAGTGCTCTACCGCAGAGCTATGGTTCCTCCCTTATACTAGTCTGCGCACATGTAAGGCAGCTTTCTGTGCTCACCATTATGCTAACAGTAGGATTCTAAGCATGTCATTTTAAGTTCAGGTTGACCCCTGAATAAACTTACTTAGGATCACAATATAAAAGTATCATGTGGTGTAATGCTCCCAACCAAACAGGGGCTCTCACTAGGATGGGATCCCATACATTGCTTTGTTTCCCTGCAGCTCAGAAGAAGGTGGCTTTTCCCTTCCCACATCTGATGAACAAATTGCCACTTTTCCCAGCCATGAGGAAACTGAAAATATTGGGATGGTCTGCATAGCTTCTTCTGTGCACAAGTTGTAAGGGTAAGGATTAATGGGCACAGACATTCTGGACCCCAAAAGACAGTTCCATACACATTCCCAGCCTCCTTTAATCTAAACCCTGCAGCAAAGTAGTTAAGGCAATCCTGGATTTCAGTGCACCGCTGGAATTAACAGATGGAGTGTGTGTTCATGAAAAACGAGTAAGATAAAATAAGGGCTTATCAGACATTCTTGTTTATTAACTTTGCTCCAGATGTGATATATTTTATGCAACTTTTCAGAATGGCATCATCAGCTTCAGTTCCAAAGTTCCAACCTCCCACTCACCCACACTCCCTCCATTCCTCCAGCCCTCAGTGTCAGTTCTTATAGATATACTATGCACATCACATGGTGAAATTAAAGACAGCACAAGACCAAGAACCAGACAGATTTTTCAGGCCAGAACCGGGGGGGGGGGGGGGCAGGGGTGTAAGAAAAAAGGGGGGGAGCTCTTACTTGCAGTCATGTTTCTCAATTTCAAAATGAGGGTTGAAGTTGAGGATAATCTTCTGATTGGGTTCCGGGGCATAAATGATCCACTCACAGTTCTGATGGGAGGGGTAGTCCTGTGGGTAGCCAGGTGAAGTGATGTAGCCAGCATCTTTGGAATTCAAACGGCCCCCACACGATTGAGCTACAAACAAACAAACAAACAAAACCTAAAATAAAAAAGCAGCTGACATTGGTTATGAACTTCAAACACATTACAGTTTATTCCTCTGGGTTTGCACCAGTGGATGCCTGGGTTTGGGGGTTGTTGTATTTTTTAAAATGTTTTACAGATTTTTTGTTTTTGTTTTACAGCCATGTGAGTCTTTAAGTACAAAGCAAGACTCTGGACACTTTGAGTGAAGATGGTTACTATACACGACAATCCTCCCCACACACGGACACATTCCACATCTTAGACAGAGCAGAAAAAAGAACAGCTATAAATGGGCCCACCTACGCAATTTCAGATGTTTTATTTTCAAACAGCCAACACAGACATCAGATTATTTAGAAATAAATAGACATGCCTGTATTTCCTCCCTCCTGTTAAGCTCTTTTACAAGCACTCCTATGGCTTTCTTCCATAGTTGCCCTAACAGCACCTCACAGATATTATTACATCCAAACATAACAATGCCATCTTTGCAAAGTAGGAAAGAGAATCCCGGCTTTCCAAAACAGGAATACTCAGGTAGAGAAATTGGACTGACCATGATATGTTTGATGTCCTAGACAAAATTAGGGCCAGGATGTCCCTGGTCTTGTATTGCCCTCCCCCAACCCCAGTGCCCACCCCACTTCCTTCACCGAGTCATGTGACTATATATGATTGAGCAAAGCTTACATATCCATGCTTCGGTGCTTGACTGCCATTTTGTTTGACAAAAGAACCTCCCTGTGGTTGCCTAGCAGAAAACAGTCCAAATGATCTCTTGCCCTTCAGGGGCATAATTTCAGATGGATGTGGGGAAAGGAGGGGTTTCTGATGAAGGCCTGCAAGATTCAGCAAAGCCCAAAGACCTGTTTTTGCATACATTCAGGGTTAAGCTGTAGAAAAGCACCAAGATGGCATGTTAATGCTTTAAAAAAAAAGAGGAAAAAATCACAATTATAACACTATTATCAACACAGAATAAAGAGTCATCCTTTTTTTAATGCAAGAAGATTTCGTTTCATTTATTACTTATTTCATAGATTTCATAGATCATAGAGTTGGAAGGAGCCTACAAGGCTATCGAGTCCAACCCCCTGCTCAATGCAGGAAACTAGAGGAGGGGTCTCCCATCCAAGTAATAACCAGGCTTGACCCTGCTTAGCTTTCCACGCTCAGACAAGCTGAGCCAGCGTAAGCCACAGGCCTGTTGGTTTTATCCCACCCTTCTTCCAAGAAGCTCACAGTGGCATACATACCTCTCTATTTCATCCTCACAACAATCCATGAGGCAAGTTAGGCTAAGAGGTGGTGGTGACTGGTACAAAGTCACCCCACGAGCTTCCTGGCCAGGGGCAGATTCCAACCAGTGGCTCCCCAGTCCTAGTCCAACACTAATCCACCACATCACACTGGATCTTGGCACACCTATCACATCTACCAGCCTATTAACATTTTTATAAGACTAATCACAGCCCTATATAAAACTAGAAATACATGTGTTCCTCCTGAGGAACAATCATATATGGTCTGAAACAAACGGCATGCCTAAATGCACTTGAAGTGAGTGCTCAGAAGTAACCAAAGCAATTACTAAGCCACATAGTGGCTCTTCACAAGCTGGCATCCCAGACAAATATCTACTCTGTGCAACATCAGGGTTTGGTCTGTGTGAGAAGGTCTATGTATGTGTCCCACATAGGCCCACACATGAAGCATCTGGCACAGCTAGGAATCGCTTCCAGATCACATCTCAACATCCCTTGTTTCAGTTCCAACCACAAGACTGCACATCCACACCCCTCTCCACCTCCTTTCCAAATATTTCTCCCTCTTGGCTTTGCCTTCATCTCCTCCCTGTCTCCTCCAACATTTCAAGCCAAGCTAAGCAGTTGGAATTAAAGACTGCAATAATCAACAGTGGTGGTTTTTGTGGTGCTGGCCCACAAATAGCCTGGTAACAATTACATCTTGAGCGAAGAAAGCACTTTCAGCCCTTGGTTATATAGAAACAGACCCAGGAGGGTGATTTCATCTTCAAGAAAACATTTCATCTTACAAATGCCACAAATCTGATTTATTATTTCATTACTGGCTAAGGGGGGAGATCTGCATCATACACACAATTGATAACATACTAAAGAATCCCAACAATGCCCCTTTTTCTCACACAACATCTGTCTCTATGGCACAGAGCTTTTATTTTCACTGGGCCCATCAAAAGTAACAGAGCTGCACAGCAGCACCATTGCCACCAGCAGATGATCATGCCCTGTAGCAACCTAATCAGGATGGCTTCATAGGCTGTCCTTGATCTAGCTGTTTCAAATGGCTACATCCCTTGACAGATAACAGAAGAGGGGATAACAGAAGACTTAGGTGGCTCATTCTGAAGGCAGACACAAAAGAGTTACCGGTAAGTGATGTACTCTCTTGCAATCAGATCCTTGGCTGTGAGACATTATTTTCAGCATCACCAAGCCTGGGAAAGTGAACAATAAAGCAAACACTTGGTACAAGTATAATTGCATGTGTTTCTGTTGTGTAGAATATCTAGGACTGCAGTCCTAAGCATACTTGGAAGTAAAACCCATTGAAATCTATAGGATTTATAGCTGAGAAAATATAGGATTAATCAAGTTAGCAGGGTTGTCAGTTCCAACCCTGAGATCTGCCATGCACCTCTCTCTCTCTCTCTCTCTCTCTCTCTCTCTCTCTGTCTCTCTCTCTCACACACACACAGCCCATGAGAAACAAGGAGTGCTTCTAGATGAAGCTTTTATTGTCCAATTGCCCTGCCCAATTCATGGAATTTTACAGGGGATCCAGATGATGATGCCTTCCAGTTGTAAGCCTCTTGTGTTTTCCCATTACTTCCGTCTTTTTTTCTTACCAGAAAAAAAATCTGTTGAGGAAGAAAAGATGGAATAGCTGCACAAGGCCTTCTGAGAGGTATTGCTAGGAGCCCTCTGTTTGGAAACACCCTCAGACACCTCAGCTTCTGCTGCCTGTTCTGCAGGTAAGCAGTCTGCTCATCTACCCCCATTCCTCACCTAACATAGTAAGTCGGACTCTAGGCCTAGGATTCAAAGGGCCATACACTGAACACCACCCTGACAGACCCTGGGGCAGACCCTTTAACGTTCTCCTCCATCTGAACAGAAACAAGTTTTGAAGAGGTTCTTCTGTTATTATTGTACACTTCAGATTCTAATTCAACTTATGTGAACCAAGACACAGGGGCAAGTGGGGAGAACTCTGCCAAAGCCTTTTTTGCTGTTCACACTGGTAGGGAAAGCCCTGGTGTAGAGGGTGTTAAAAGGGCAATTTGTATCTATCCCAGCCATGGAAGGGAAAACAGCAGAGATGCCTCAAAAGGGGGTCCCTGTGGGGACCTCCTTGAGGCAGGTGGCAACAGAGCTCCTGGGCCTCAGCTACCAGTTGTCTGTCTCTGCCATAGCCTTGTGAGCCATGACACACACACACACACACACACACACACACACACACCCTCTTATTCTTTTTTCTCTCTCAAGGGACCATTTTAGTTCTACAAAAATGCAACGTTCTAGAATAAGGAATACCCTTTAAAACAAGGAACACCAGAAAGGCCTAATTGTATGTTCCCCACACCCAACTCTCCCAATGTAACCATGCAAAAATAATACTTCTGCTTATCCAAACCTTTGATTACCCAAATGCATTGAATGACCTCATGGTCCTTCAGAGAAAATGAGGATGAAGTGTATATGGGAAATGCTTCCTGGAGTGGATAGACATATAAGCAAAAGGTTGAAATTAGAGGACTAGAAGGAGCACTGTAAAATTATAGAGTGCTCGAAGTTTTCCAGGCTTGGGAAATTTTTTAACGCTGAGAGCTTCAACAGACCACAGCGAAGAGAGGAAGGAGAAAGGGCGAAGAAAATAAAAGCTTCAGAGATTTTGCTCCTCTAACGTCAGTCATGCTTGAATATCACCATCTGCGTGAAGCAGCATGGCCTTGTGAATTATATATTACTTCTCAGCAGCCACCTCTCAATAGGAGGACAGGGGCATTCTTCCCTATAGGTGCTGTTTCCCCAGCCCCCAACCTGACAGAGTTACAGCTTCCTTCATTTCTGCCTCAGGCAGGGCCTGCCAAAGAGGGCCCAAATGGGGGGGGGGGGGGAGGAAAAGAACTTGGCTTCTTCCCCGCAAACCCCTCCGCATTCTTGTCGCTGGGCCTTTTTTAAAGTCACCCAATCTCTGTATCTAGCTGGAGCTCAGATGAGGTAAACTAAGCAGCACTAAATCACATAACAAAATCAGGCCATTGCCTTTAATGGGTGTGCACAATCCTGTATTTAGTGACAACGCACAGGAGGGAGCCTGCTGCTCTCTGGCACATATTAACAATTACACCATTTCTAACACAATGGCAGAGATAATTAGCTCCTCACAAATCATCCCCACTTCTGAACAGTTCACCCAAGCTCTCACCCACCCCTCTTCCACAGTTGCAAGCAAACCAAATTGCATTTTCTCTAGGCGCTCCATGTATCCAATGAATACCAGAGGGGTGCCTTTAGCACAAGTGACTGAAAGCAGTATGAGAAGGCGGAGGCCAAGACACCTCAACTGGCACAGGCTAGCCCAAGGCAGCTCGTGAGCCACGTGCTGACTTCACCCAATAAGGACCTGGCCTTCCAGGTGTAATAACAGAGGCGACAGCTGGCTCCCAAGCTGCAAAGGGTGTAATTTTCCAATTTGTATGCTCCCCTGCTAACTCGGGCAGAAAACCTGCAACCCTGGAGTCAACATCCCCCATGCCAGAGTGAGACCAAGGAGAATAGCACAGCCAGAAGCCAGGAAGGCAAGCAGGAAGGTCCTGAAAAGCTACTTTAACTTAACAAACTGCCTCGCTCCCCCCCTCCCTTCCTCCCTGCGAGGCTGGAAGAAGAATCTCTCTCCTTCCCAAAAGAAAGACGCCCTGCTTTGCACAGAAGCAGAAGGGGAACAATGGCAACAGGAAACCTCCTCACATGTGGCTCCCTCTGTCCCTCTCACAAGAGAGTAGTCATCACTTCCTATTACAGAAAAGACTGTTTTTATCTTTCACAAATAAAGTCCATCTTCATGTGTGTGTGTGTGTGTGTGTGTGTGTGCGCGCGCGCACGCGCATGCATGTGCACGTGTGTTGCTTTGTTCTAAAACACACAGATTGTTGAAATACTTTCTCCTCTTCACACATCATCCAAAAGACTCTATGTGACTCCCTTTATGGAAACAAAGAATCCTGGAGAAATCACCGAGAAAGCATTTAAGAGGTAAGGACTTAGAAAAACATCTGGGTTTGTTCCATGGAGAGAACTTTCTCAACACAAAAAACATTTCTACAAACCCATAGTTTTTTCTAAAAATCTCTTTCCCTCGCTTGTAAGTAAGGCACACATACATGCCTGTATGCCAGTATACATTTTACACAGGCAAGCTATACACCCATCTTTCAGTTAATTTGACATATGCAGATAGATAGATAGATAGATAGATAGATAGATAGATAGATAGATCCTGTACACACTTTTGCACCCTCCTCATAAAAACAATCACTTGCCATTTGCGCAAGCATAAAGCTTTCCAACAACATTCAAGTGACACATTATATTTTGCTTGGAACACAAGGCAAAGTGTTCAAGTAAAGAAAACATGTTCACACCTTCTAGACCTCATCATCCCCTCACATGGCATACAGGATTCCCACGTACGCTTAGACTGAAAAAAAAGAGAGTATGACTGAAAAGAAACACAAGTGCATTTTCAGTTCCACATATGCCTACCTGCACACTATATGTCTGCCTGAAACTTCAAACCACTTGTTCTTAAACAGCTCCTATTACTTCACTTGCTACTGTACTAGAAGAATACAACATCCATATATAGCAGTCTTTCAGCCTAAACAGAAGTCAGGTCATTCACACATCACACAAGGCAAACTCCGGTTTTCCAAAAGCGTACCTTCAACAGGGAGCTGCAGTGAATCCTGGCTCCTTGAGAAGCATATATGTAGGATAGTCACGTTTACAATCACATGTTTGTTGCAGTCACACATTACATGTTTAGGTGTACACTTACAGCATCTTTGTGTTGTGCTTCTAGAAATGTACTGTTTATTTAGGCCTTTATCTGGGCTTCAGCACCTGTGATTTTACATACTCCCACTCAGCCCACATTTTAAAAAGGGAAAATAGCTGTGTTGGCCCATAACAATAAAAATCCAAAATCCAGTCATAATCCAGTTAATTAAGTACAACAAAAATGTCACAAAATAGCGAGCAAGCTTTCGAGTTCTCTGGGACTCTTCATCAGACCAGATGTTAAACCAAGCATTAGGGGGGGGAGGAGAGCTGGGTTCATGTTGAAGCCACAAAGTGTGCATTGGACACAGTCAGGCACAGATGGCGTGTAGGAAGAAGCAGCAGGCTTCATTGGATTGGGTTCTCCTAATCCAGTGGCAGGCAACCTGGTGCCCTCCAGATGTTTTGGACTACAGCTCCCATCGGCCACAGTCACCATCACCAATGCTGTTGGGCTGGGGATTGTGGGAGTTATAGTCCAAAACATCTGGAGGCCACTGGGTTACCCTCCATGCAAGTTTCAGTTTACACCTAGAGATGCTGGGTGCAATGTTTGCATATATACAATTCAGCAGTTACCCAGATCTTAGCTCCGGCCTTAACCCACACCAAGGAGGTTTGTGGGTGCATGCAGAATTCCAGGTTCTACTCAAGGCAAATGAGCCTGAAAACCCAGTTGCCCACTGGTGGCTTGTGTCCATTGAGGCTACTGGGGCAAGAGGGCAGAGCAAGTAAGCACAGGTGGAACCAACGGGTCTGCCCCACAGCAGGAACCCACTACAGAAAAAAGGGAAAACTGAAGCTCACAAGCACCAGACAGCAGAACCCTGTCCAGCCACTGCCAGCCTAATGGAGGTCAGGAGGATTCTATAAACTGGCGCTGCACAGAGTAAGTTATTTGCTCTTCAATGGGCTTTATTGGCAGTTCACCCTCCTTTCCCTTAATAAGAAACAGTGACCACCATAAACGGAGTGATCATGTACACTGAACTTAGGAGAGGCTCAAACTACACATTTCAGCAGATGTGGGGCAGCCACCAAAACAGCCTGCAAGAAAAGACTTTCTCCTCTCTCTTTGTAACATGCAGGTTCACTCACTCATAACATGACGTCGTCATATTGTGTGCTATCCAACAACAGCAGTCAATCATGTGAAGGAGAAAACACATGACATTATGGCTATCAATACATGGGATAAGTGAAAGGTCATTTTACAAGGAGAGAGAAAATAGAAGAAAGGGAGGCCATTCTCAGTGGCCACCCCATGTCTGCAATAACATTATTGAGTCCAAACCAGGGGTGCAGAACCTCAAGCCCGGGGGCTCAAATCTGGCCCTCCAAGATTTCCCAGATGGCCATGCTCCCTTCCCCCAGCCCCAGCCCTTTTCCTCTGACCACCAATCATTGAGTGGTTTCGTAGCTTTTGTGCAGTTTTCCCCTATTATAAAAGGCCGAAATGCGTCTCCTAATGCTTAGCTACTGGCAGTAACGTCTTTAAGCTAAAATATGCTGGTATTTTTTTTGTATTTCAGCCCTGCCCCTTTGCCTTTGGTGCTGCCCAACACGGGAATGTGGCACTCACGAGCTTCTCCGAAATGGAATCCGGGTCCTTGGTCTGAAATAGGTTCAACACCCCTGCTCTAAACCAACTCATTCACCACCTTGTTCTTCCCACTGTGCAGCATATTGGCTAAAGTACAGCATATTGTGGGGGAGGGGTGTGTCCACCAATTCTATTTAATTCTTGCCTTCCAATTCTATTTCAAATACACTAACAAAGAGTGTACGGACTCCTTAAATTATATTTAAAATAGCAATTTATTTATTACATGAAATGTGTGTGCGAATGGGTAACAAATCTTTGTTTGTTACCCAAGAACACCCACCATGGCATGGTCATGAGTAAAACAAGTAAGCTGCTTATTGGGTGGGAACACCCCTAAATCCCTTTGGAATAGTCACTTCAACACATTCAAGTTAAACTATCACAAATTTGTACATATTTGAGGATGTCACACAACATTTGATGTGTGTGTGTGTGTGTGGATTTCATACAAAGCAATACACATCAGTGAAATGCTTTTTTTGCAATGCCCAGATGGCTAGGGTTATGTAAGGACATTTTAAGAGGCATCAAATAAAGAGTCAGAGGCTGACAATCATTGCCTTATAATACAAGCAAGGTTTCTGGAGGCACTAAATTGCTCAAAATTCACCCATTACAACCTTACTGCAGGGAGCATGAGGAGGGGGAGAAAAAGGCAACCAGCATTACCGAATTTTAAACTACAAAACTGGTCACTGTGCACATTCACCACACCTCATGAACAGTATACACATCATCTGTCCGTGAAAGTGGAATTGTGCACATTTCCCGCTCAGTATACATAGTCTCCAACAGGCTTTGGGGGATGTGCATATCTCAGTAACACTTTTGCACATTCTCTGGTCAATACACATAATCTCCATGAAACTCACTGGGTGACTTTGGGCCAGTCACTGACTCTCAGCCTAACCTACCTCACAGGGTTGTTGTGAGGAAAAAATGGAGAGGAGGAGGACTATGTAAGCCGCCTTGGGTTCCTTGCAGGAAAAAAGGCGGGGTATACCGTATTTTTCACTCCATAAGATGCACTCCCCCCCCAAAAAAATAGGGGGAAATGTCTGTGCGTCTTATGGAATGAATATTGGAGGGGGGAAAGCCTTTGCAAATGGCTGGGCAGGCGGTGGCGGAGAAGTGTGGGTGAGGACAGCGGGAGGCCCTCCTCTTCGCTGGCCGGGCGCTGGGATCAGCTCCAGCCGGCGCGGCTTCAACCCTGGGCCCGGGCGGCGTGGCTTCATCGCCCGGGCTGGGGCCAGCGGTGGCACGTCATCGCGCCTGATCGGGAAGGGGCTGCAGAGGCCCGTCTTCTCCGCCGGCCAGGCTTTGGGAGCCCCGGCCTGGGCCTGGGCGGGGTGGAGCGCCTTCCTCGCCTGGGCTGGGGCCGGCGGCAGCGCGTCCTCGCACCTGATCGAGAAGGGCTTCGGAGGCCCCTCCTCCTTGCTGGCCAGGCGCTAGTGAGTGGGCCCCAATCCCACTGGGTGTCCTTGGCAGGCTGGAGACCCCCCCGGATGCCATCCAGTGCGGCGGCAGCTGCCAGAGCCACCGCCCCTCTCAGCCGCCCCCTCCCATCCCCGCAGCGATGAATATTTTTTTCTTGATTTCTTCCTCTAAAACCTTAAGTGCGTCTTATGGAGCGAAAAATACGGCGAATATAATAAATAAATAAACAGGACTTGGGGAATGTGTACCATATATCTCAACAACAATTTTGTACATTCTCCAGGCAATATGCATAATCTCCAACAGGCCTTGGTATCTGAAAGCCATAACTGATCAAAATGCTTACATATGAATAGCAAAGATACTTGTGATTCTAAAAGAAGAGGTTTTCTTTACCTCCAGACATATCAACCCCCAAGTTTTATGAAAATAAAAAACAAACACCACAACCTTCTCCACAAAAACAGATGCATTATACTAGCATCACTTCTAACAGGAGATGTTTTCTGTTTCTACTAGCCTGACAAGCTAGCACAATCTCAGTGCATTTCTACATTAAACACACACCAAAAAGAAAGGAGAAAAACCTGCAGTGAAAATATTACTCACATGCACAAAACAAATGTTTCTATATACAAACCTACTGAAAATTCAGACAGAATTTTCTCTTGAGCCTCACAGTGTTACTTTAAAGGGCTCCCAGTAACTGGAGACACAAGGCTGCTAGATTAATACTGTATCATTATTTTGGAAGAGGATTGATTGTATGAGGAAAGGACCTAGTGGGATTTAAAGCTCCCTGCAGCTAAACCGGGAGCATCTGTTTAGCAGCAAAGTGGCCCAGGTGTGATGCTGGAGCTGCCAATCCCAGGTGCTGCCCTGCCCACTCCCACAAAATGCATGTATCATCCAACCCAAAAGGAAAAAATAAAAGCAAGTATGCAGTTAAGAGTTACTGGCCCCTAAGATCCTTCCAAAATGAAATTTCTACTTCTGGAAATTATGTTGCGGAAGACAGGATGCTGGGGAAGCTCCAACTAAGAGCTCCGAGTCCAATTGCAAAGGAAGAAAGAGTATAGAAAGCTGAATTTCTGAGCTGCCAGAGCTCCATCCCCTTAAGCTGAATACCTTATTTACTCTTTTCTAAATGCCATGCACATTTGGGTCCACATTCGGCTCCTGCCTGCCTTCCAAGCAAAAATAAGATTTTCTGCTCATCACAATTCAGTACAGAAGAGGGAAGATTTCCCAAAGGCAGCTTTCCACACCAGCACGTGTGTCCATTTATAGCTCGCTAAAAGACTTCATCCAGTGAAGGCTGAGGGCCTCTTGTAAAAAGCACTGAGCATTCTCAACTCTCTAGGCAGAGAGTAAGCCTGGAAAGTAATCAGCACCACCCTGATGAGGCCTCCCACCACCTACCTTCTGCAAATCATAAACTTCCCTAGCAAAGCCCTGGAAGCGCACATGCACAGAAGTGTGCTTAGAGGTTCCATGGATCAATAGCTTAAAATCTCAGACCTGCAGGGTTCGAAGCACCGTTCTGCATAGCACTTAAGCACCCATTTGCCCAGGGCCACTTCATGTGTTATAGCAAAGATATGGCTTGACTACAAAGTGTCCTCTGACACCTTAAAGACAAACAGCCTAACTACATGTTATGTTCAATGCATAGTGTGCAGTGTCAGCAGCAGTTTGGGTTTGTTGTTGTTTTTTTAGTTACGTAATACTGAGTGTGGAGCGGGGAGGCAAAATTTACATCAGGACCTCAGCACACAGGAAGGGGAGGTTACTTTCGACCTTCCCTCCCCAGCTGCAATCCCCATGAAAATGCTCCTGCACGAACTAACCTTGTGTGTGCATCATCTGCCAGCTGAGGATGACACAGCAAACTCCCCATGAAACAGGCTGTAGTCCACAAATACTGATGCCCCAATTAATCTGGTAGTCTTTAGGGTGCCACAAAACACCTAGTGGCAGGGGATGCTCTGAGGGCACATGATGCAGCCGCCTTGCTGAAGCTAAGCAGGTCTGGTCTTGTCAATGACTGGATGGGAGACCCACTGCCTGGGAATCCCTACATTACCTTGAGTTTCACAATGGAAGAAAGGCAGGATAGAAATGTACTAAATAAATTCATTGAATCAACAGACAAATGCAGCTACCCATCTGGAAGTCATTTTTTAAAGCTGTTGATTTCAACAAGCTCATCTTGGATTTGTTCACAGGGGTAGGAAGTCTCAGAGTGATTTCACTACATCCCCTTATTCCAGCCTCTCCCAGCTGGCTGGGGGATGATGGATGTTGTAGTCTAACATATCTGGAGAGCTGGCTGGGGGATGAAGGATGTTGTAGTCCAACATATCAGGTTGGGGAAGGTTGTCTTATTCCATACCAAATCAAACATTTCCCTTGTGCTAAGGAAGCTCACACTATGACAAGATTTGGGAACGGGTGATCTAGGTTTTTGTGTGTAGTCACTTAGAAGTATCAGAGGCAAAAATATTCTAAAGATCACAAGACAAAATCCCAACAGAGAGCTGCAGCCTAGAGGCACAAACAGGGATCGAATAATGTAAATCCTCTGATTTAAACAACAGCGCTTATGAAAGTAATTTATCAAAGAACGACATCCAAGACAGGAGTCACTAATAAGGCACAGAAAAGACAGCTTCAGCCTGATGGCAAAGGTCATTTTTAAGAGATGTGTCAGGGTGGTTTAATTTGTGCTGTGGGGTAGGTTATAAGAGACTCCTGAAACAATTTAATAACAATGAAGAAGGAAAAAATAAGATACAGAAATACTTCCAAATATGTTAACTTGTACAATGCCACAGGCGTTTTGCAACAGAATCACAATCAAGTAAGCGCATATAGGAAGGAACACAACGTTGCCAATAAATCCTTCAGTGTTCACCCAGACAGATTTTTAACTAAATTTCATACTAGGGACACAGCTAAGATGGTTTTAAGTCGTCCCCCCCACACTTTCCCTGCAATATGAACTAGGATTCTGTTTTATTCAAAGTGACTTCAGCCTGTCATGAGACAACCTCATAAATGCCATGTCTGGGCTTAAGAGAAGGAGAGGAGCCAATCCATCAGCCTAAAAATGTGGCCGTTTGACCACTTCCTAAGGCAAAGTGGGAAGGGGTATAATATATCCACTTTATAGCACAGGACAACAGTGAGTAATGAACTCCTGAAATCTCAGCATATGGCTTTATTTTTCTCTGTGAACTTTCATGAGCAGGAACCAGCTTAAATCTTCCTTTCTCAAAGAAAGATAAAAAGGAGAGCAGTCTTTAAAGAAAGAAAAAAACCAGCCAAATTTTCTGACGTATTTTAGGTCTTCAAAGACTTGTTTACTTCAACAGCTTTTGAACGTTTTTATGTATTATATTTGTAACCCAACCTTCCTCCAAGGAGGTCAGGATGAAATACATGGTTTTCCCCCCACCCACCCACCCACCCTCTTTTATTCACACAACTTTATGTGTCGTGACCTAGGCTGGGATATAGTGAATGGCCCAAGATCACCCAGTGAATTTCATGGCTAAGTGGGGGATTTGAACCTGGTTTTCTCCAGTCCTAGTCGGACACTCTTAACCACCAGATTGTTGGAAATTGTAATACAGGCAGTCCCCAGGTTATGTTCTTAAGAAGTTGAATAATAGAATCATAGAAAAGTAGAGTTGGAAGGGGCCTACAAGGCCATCGAGTCCAACCCCCTGCTCAATGCAGGAATCTAGGTCAAAGCATCTCTGACAGATGTCTGTCCAGCTGCACCTTGAATGCCTCCAGAGTGGGAGAGCCCACAACCTCCCTAGGTAGTTGATTCCATTGTCTTATTGCTCTGACAGTCAGGAAATTTTTCCTGATGTTTAGGTGGAATCTAGGTTCCTGTAACTTGAGCCCATTATTCCGTGTCCTGCAAACTGGGATGACCGAGAAGAGTCATCCCTTAAGCTTCTCTTCTCCAGATTAAACATACCCAGCTCTTTCAACCGTTCCTCACAGGACCCGGTTTCCAGACCCCTCACCATCCTGGTTGCTCTTCTCTGGACATGCTCCAACTTGTCAACATCCTTCTTAAAATGGGGTGCCCAAAACCTGACACAGTCCTCCAAATGTGGCCTGACTAATGCAGAATAGCGTGGAATTATTACTTCCTGTGATCTGGACACGGTGCACCTGTTAACGCAGCCCAAGATTGCACTAGCAGTAGCTTTCTTAGCTGCTGCATCGCACTGCTGGCTCCTATTCAGCTTGTGATCCACTTAGGTCCTTTCCGTGCTTGAAAACTGTTCTATAAAACTCTGTCTTATGCCACAATCCTGTGGCCCCAGGGCAGGGGGCATCCCAGGGGTCATATGGTGGAGTGGCGTGCTCTCTCTCTACTCATGAAGGGCGAGGCATATGGAGAGAGAGGGAGATCTGCTCTTGCAAGCCCGCTCATTGTGGGTGCACAAACCTCTGCTTTTTTCTTTTCTCTTAACCAGTTTTGACGCTGGTAACAACAAATAGGGGGCTTTCTGGGGGCGGATCTGAGGAGGCTTTGGATGTGCAAGCTTCAAAGCCCCCAACACGAACATGGGATAGGGAAGACAGTGCACCAGCCCTGGAGCCAGTGTAATTATTTCCCCTCCTGCACCCCCCACTTTATGCCCAGCTGGCGCAAGCCCAGAAGCACTTGGGGCTACGCGGTTCCTCTGCCACAGCTACTCCTTCCCCTGTAGGATCGCTCTGCCTGTGGCCAATATTGGTAGAAGGATGTGGTATAACTTTAAAAATAAAGTCTGGCACTGCCTACTGACTTCAGTAAAAGGCTACCAGTTAACTGCTGCATTCCCTACGAAGGGAGAGAGACACAGTCCTGCAAGCCAGGAAGAGGAAGGTGCAAGGGGCTACACAAAAAGTGCTATTTTTTTAAAATGCTCAAATTATTTTTTTTAGTTTTAACCAACTGATTGGCTGTTTTACCATCCCCTGAAGGGTTTTAGGTAGGTTGACCAGTATCAGAGGCAGGATGCTGGGGAACACAAGCCGGTGGGTGCCATTGCACTCATGTCTGGTGCACGGCATCGGGACCATATTACATCTGTCCAGAAAGGCCTGCACTGGTTGCCGATCGCTTTCTGAGCTCAATTCAAGGTGTTGGTCTTTAAAGCTTTAAAGCCCTAAACAGCTTAGGGCCTGGCTATCTAAGGGACTGCCTGTCTCACTATAAACCTGTCCGAGTACAGTACTAAGATCTGCAGGAGAGGCCCTTTTGAGGGCATCGTTACCCATAGAGGCCTGTTTGTCGGGCATGTGTGAAAGTGCTTTCTCCTGCATTGCTCCCAAACTATGGAATGTGCTCCCTTAAGAACTACGATTGGCCCCCACTCTCTTAGCTTTTAGAAAGGGTATAAAGATGTATTTTTTTCAGTTCAGCCTTTTAAAATGTGTCATTTTTACTGTTTTAAATGCTCTTACTTTTATTGTTGCAAGGGTTTTGTTTTAAATTGTTGTACGCTGCCTTGTTGACTTTATAGCAGATAAGGCAATATATAAATGCTAATAATAAATATCCTACTTATGGGCTTCCCATAGGCAGCTAATTGGCCACTGTGTGAACAGAATGCTGGACTAGAAAGGCCTCTGGCCTGATCCAGAATGGCTCATCTTATGTTCTAATGACTTCTAATGAATTTGTATGTAAGTCGGAACAGCGTAGCGTTCTATACGTTAAAATCGGCATTTACGCAAATTGGGTACATTGTGCAAATTGCATAGTATACTACACTATGTACTCTACGTAAACGACGTAGTGACTGCCGGGGAACCCAGAAGTCCGTTCTTAAGTGTGGGTTGTCTGTAAGTCGGATGTTCTTAACTCGGGGACTGCCTGTATTGCCTGCTTAAATCAACGAGGTAATGTAGCCACTAGTTACAGTGGGAGGAAAGGGTTAATTGAACAATCCCCAGGGTGTATGTTTTCTAACCCCTCCTCCCTACTTCCTGCCTCTCTGTGGCCAACTCTCTGTCTCTCTCTCTACCTCTCCAACATGATGGACACACCCATATGAAACGGACTGTAAATAAAACTAATAAATGACTTCATTAGTTTGGACAATCAGTTTCCTTTTAAGAGCCTTTTAGCAGGGTTTAACAACCCACGTGTTGATAACCAGTTTCAATAACCAGGCTGTGCATAAGGGGGAAAACTCTGCTTCTGCCTAACCAGTATAGGACCGACTCCTTCCCATATCCTCCAACACAGATCACACTCACTCTCAGCAGTTCTAGTACCTCCTGTCCTGTCTCTCACACACATCTTTACAGATATCTGCCAGAATGTGTAATCCAATACATGTCTGACACACAAGATTCTAGCAGCACAATGTGCGTGCTCTGGAAAATAAAATGTTCAATTTTCAGATCCAGGTGTGTGTGTGTTTTGCATTCTGGATTCAGTGTTGTCTTTAAGGCTCAAAGTTATGGATTTTATACATCCAGTACCAGTATCCCTATGGTGGCCATGTGTCCATCCTACTTTGCAGAGGATAGTCCTTCATTTGAAAGGCTGTCAGTGGACAGTTCTCTATTTGAAGGGTTGTCCAGTCCAGGGCTGGTTTAAAGAGAAAGCACCATGAGAGGGAAATGAAGGGGCCTTGAAGTTGTCGATCTACAATTAGCACCTGGGCACCAGGCAGAGTGGACACACAGGTCACCTGGTCAGAGACTTCCCCATCACAGTGAGGTGTATTGTATTCCTAAGTAAATTATAGTAATTATTTTAAAAATTATATCTATAATATAAATTAGTATATGAAAATGTTATGCAAATCTGTTTCCACTTTTGTCCTCCTTTTTGTTGATGTATTTTCTCTTTTTTTCTCATGAATAAGTGGCCACCCTAAATATCCCAAAGCCTGTGAAATGGAATGACCTCAGGTATGCTCCCTCCACAAGTTTCATGGTTGGAGGGTGGCGCACAAATATGGTTGAGGGAAGCAGCAAGGGGATTCTCTCCTCCTCCAGCATCGGAGAACAAACTTTGATCCTAGAAGGAGGGAATTTCCCAACAACATCGTGAAGGAAGTTCATTTTATATTTAGCCCTACATCTGTATGGCTGTGTGTAACAGCAAGCATCATAGGCTGACACATTAGTACACTTGAAATTTCTTGTTATTCAAACAAATGTGAGTACGTACGTATATGTATTCCAGGGATGAGGAAGGTGTGGCCTTCCAGATGTTGTTGGACTGCAACTCCCATCATCTTTCACCAATGGCTATGCTGGCTAGGGAAGTTGCAGTCCAACAACATCTGGACAGCCATGCATTCCCCACCCCTGAGGTATTCCCAGGACTTGAAAACTTTTTGGTACAGAGACTCCTGAAGCAGAATCCTCACAGGGTAAAAGGAGAACAGAGATACATCTGCTCATTTACAAAGCAAGATGAACTTAGAGGCAAACTACACTCATGTGTGAAGTTCCATGCAAACGTACATAACAAAGCAGTCCCAATGGTCATTTGTTGGTATCTTTAATGAAAAGCCAGTTCGGGAGGGGTGGGATTTAGAATGATGGGATGCTTGACCCTTTCCCTGCCAGTCATATATGCTCTCCAGATCTCTCCCCAAAATTCTCCATGGTGAGGCTCCAGCCATGGTGAGGCCTTTTTGTAATAACAATCGCGCCCTTTGACCTTCCTGGGTCAAGGCTGCTGGCATGAAAAAGTGCCAAGGAAACAGGTAAGCATCCCACCGCTTCTTTACTCTAAATCTCCCCCTTCCATAGCTACTTTTCATTAAAAAATAAAAACAAAAACTGGTGTTCGGACTTCGCTACACATCATACACGTTTGTGCATAATGCGTAGCTTGCCCCTTAAGCCAACCACTATGAAAGTCAATAGAGAAAAGCTATTTACAGAAGGCTAGAGGGACAACCCACAATTTATCGTTTAATACTCACATTTTGCTTTTTCACAAATGTAACAGATGAGATTTTACATCCTGACTTACCCATAATGCCACCTGCACTAACATCATTATCTGTCATCTTATATCATAAACAAATGTAATTCCAATAGAACATATGATTTAATAGTGCTAATTTATATTTATGCCCATTATTGTCCAAGCATTACTGCAAATGCAATTCTGAGGCCATTGCTGATAGTTTTGGAATTATAATTCATAGCAACATCAATCATTGGTGCTACCTAATACACAGAAGTTCTGTTGCCTTGTATAATGTCAGCTCTTAGACCCCTTCACATGCTACCTTGCACTGGATGTAGCAGTGCAGATGCTGCTACCTCTATGGTTGCTCCCATACCAGCATGGGTATGTGTAACGGTGGCACCATTTTACTAGGTGCCCTATAGAAATGGATGGCCTAGAGTGGGAAAATACATTGTTCTCTATATCTTGTGTACACTTGGGATTCATTTGTTTAAAGGTTTCATCAAATCAAATGATGCTGATGTTTTCCCCCTCAAATATTGATATTTTATTTTATTTATTTATTATATTTATACTCCACCTTTTTTCCTGCAAGGAACCCAAGGCAGCTTACATAATCATCATCATCCTCTCCATTTTATCCTCGCAACAACCATGTGAGGTAGGTTAGGCTGAGAGTCAGTGACTGGCCCAAAGTCACCGAGTGAGTTTCATGGCCGAGCAAGGACTAGAACCCGGATCTCCCGAGTCCCAGTCCAACACTCTCACCACTATGCCACACTGGCTCTTACACTGCTGGCTCTTAGTGCCATTTTTGTCCTGTGTTTAGGCTATATATTATCTATGATGGCCAGGATCTCGGGGCTGCAATCTTAAACAAACTTACTAGGGAGTAAGTCCCACTGAACACAGCGGGACTGACTTCTGAGGTACACAGAACTGCATTGTGAATGCAACTTAGTTTGCATTTATTATTATTTTATTTATTTATTATATAGTTTATAAACTGTTCCACATTGAGAGATATTAGAGTGCTGTACAATACATTAAAACACAAAAATACAAAACATTACAGTAAAAACAGTGGCTGGAATTTACTCATCAGTCAGGAAATGCTTGTCTAAAAAGAAAAGCATTCAGCAAATGCCAAAAACAAAGTAATGCATGCCTGATCTCAGCTCAAAGGGTATTCCATAGGGTGGGAACCGCCACACTCAAGGCCCTACTCCTGGTGGTCTCCAAGCAGATCTCTGACCCATGTGGGACCACTAGGAATTCCTCTTTAGAGAACCTCAGTGGACCGGCAGGATGATAAGGGAGAATGTGTGTCCTCAAGTATCCTAATCCCAAATTGTTCAGGGTTTTATAGACTAGTACAAGAACCTTAAACATGGCCTGGTAGCATATGGGCAACCAGAGCAGAGCCTTCAGCAGAGGGGTTACATACTGATATGGAGTGGCACCTGACAACACTCCATTCAGGCTGTTATATTTTTTACTTGGGATGCTCAGCAAAACCTCTGAGGCAGTCAGGACAACACATCATTGCTCTAAAAAGTAGTTGCAGGTAGCCATTCCCATATGACTTTTGCATGCTTCCTAAGACACAGGCATGCACATCAGCATTACACTAAAGGCTCCAGTAAAGAACATAGCTGGAGAAAGATATAGGGCAGCCTTCCACATCCTGGCACCCTGGAGATCTGTTGGACTCTAACACCCTATCATCCCTAGCCAGCATGATTAT
Organism: Shinisaurus crocodilurus; assembly: GCA_021292165.1. Lineage (NCBI taxonomy): Eukaryota > Metazoa > Chordata > Lepidosauria > Squamata > Shinisauridae > Shinisaurus > Shinisaurus crocodilurus. Next base: position 126,890,364 of record CM037876.1, read on the forward strand.
AGCCCAACACATCTGGAGGGCACCAGGTTGGGGAAGCGGTTAGAGGGCACTCTCCATTCTTTATGGAGCCCAGACTGAAAAAAGTAATAAGTAGCACTTCCTCTAGTTCCTGTATTAACTCATAGCAAGGACCTGGTTCTTTCTCATGTCCTGTGTCCACAACGTCTGGAATTTCTCATCAAGGAGTACTGTCACATCAAAGTTTGCTCATTCTTCCTGTCCAGAACCACAACATCTGGACAAGTAATGTCAACAATATGATCAAATGTGGAGCCCAAGGTATCTTTATGCCAGAGAAATGTGAATTCTACTAAGAAATTTCCCGTCTTTGTTCAGCCTCTAACGTATGATTTTGCCATATGTTTTAGAGTCGCCCATAGTCAGGGTTTGCAAACACAAGATAAACTGAGGCTATATCCTGGATCAACTCCTGTTCAGTAGAGACAACAGTGTATTGATACTGTGCCACATGTATTTGTTTGTAACATTTATATCCTGCCTTTTCTTCCAGGGAGCCCAAGGCAGCGTACATGATCCTCGTCTTCTCCATTTTATCCTCACAACAACCCTGTGAGGTAGGTTAGGCTAAAGTCACCCAGTGAGCTTCATGGTCAAGCGGGGAACTAGAACCCGGGTCTCCCCAGTCCGAAAGTCTAATCACTACACCACACTGGCTCTCTCGCTCTGTGTGTGTGTGTGTGTGTGTGTGTACGTACGCACATACAGAGAGAGAGAGAGGGGTGCACTTGTGCAAAGGAAACTCAAATTCTCCACCAAGGAAGCTGAAATCCTGTGTTTGAAATGAATTATACAAAATAACGCAATGTATGCAAATGTAGGTGCCTTGTGTAAACTTGCTTAATATGACAGTTTTCTTCTGAATCTGAATTCTTCTGAAACTTCATAGTGGATGGACAGCTATGAGCAAGGGCCAATACTCACCTTACATTTGGTACTTGGATATGGATAATAAAGTACAAAATGCACGTATTTGCAATACAACCATTGTGGATGGAGGGCAGGTGCATTTAACTGTTCACACATTTTCTCACACAGTCTCTGTGGAAACAGGCCCTTGATCCTTTCCAGCTGCTGACCGCGCACATACAGCAAGAAAAGGCAAGGAGACCCAGTCACTTAGGCTGGAACTTCACACTGCAGCTGGTATTTGACTGCTGCTGCCTAAGGCGGTGGCTACACTGCATCCTCCTTTCTCCCCTGTAACATTTAGGAATGCAGAATATGAGACAGGATGTCACCATATTAAGAGTTTCTCTTCTCGACTTCATTGGCTGTCACTTGTGGGAGCAGAGACGCTCACAACAAAATGTCACATCACACATTTTTTACTACTAAACATTACAGAGGCGAAACAAAATGAGGATGCAAGGCTACAGCTTTGAGCTGTACTCCTGCATCAGCCATAACTTTTAGTTCCAGATGCATGTATGCCATTCACAGCTGACATACCGCACGTGCTCATACCCAAGTACAAAAAATAAAAGTCTGAATCAGCTCTGTGTGGGAGGCAGCAGAGGTATGTGGCTTGTGACACATAACTACAAACAATGACTGGTAACCATGCAGGACACAAGAGCTCTGCCCACTGAACCTTAGCATCATGAGGGCTAGAAACATGCAGGGAAGAAAGACAGCTGTGAACCTGGTTTCTTCAGCATTTACCCAGTTTTTTCCACTAGTACAGTTCAATCATGGCAACAGTATTCTAGGTGAACATACTCTCCTGCTTGTGTAGGATCCTCGAAGGGAACCAGCTTAGTAAAGGTGCAATAGCATTACCCCAATATGAACCGTGCCTTCTAAGTCCATTTGTATTGTTGCATTCTTGGAAAGCTCAGCTATTATGTGATTATCCTCTTATACGTTCGGCCATCTAAACGTTTTACCCCTCCTTGTGAGGAAGAGAGGCTGAGGCGCCACTAGGAAGGTGCCCTGGACAGGAGAACTGAAGTCAGTCAGTCTTCATATCCCAGCAGGTGGGGAAAGAACCATGCTGGTTGCAAGGGCAGGGGAGGAAGGGCACTATTTCCAAGGTCGCAGTGGGGAGTCCAACTTCTCCTATGGCCCCTCAGGCAAGGTCGGAGGGCCACAGGATTGCGCCCTAAGCCCCACATCTGAGATTGTGAGTGAACTGCCATAATCTGCTAAAACTATTGAGCATTTGGCAGGAGCTTGTCCAGCAGGCATGCCAGCACTGTGCTGCTGGGTTAGTTTGGGGCTTTTCTACAGAAGCACAGGAGTACAACGGATTATTCAGAGCCTTGCTGTGGGAGAGCTATTTTGTCTTTATCATGGCTTTCTCCAATTCTGCTACTGCTTGGAGCCTCAGTGCCACAGCAGAGAGGTTTTTACACATTCTGCAGAGTGCCTTAAACAAGCTGCTTCCCACTGAGCAAACTCTCAATATCAGGAAGGAAATGAGGAAGAAAGGGGAAGGGGAAGAGCATAAGCATATATGTGCATCCACAGACACATGTTCACATCTCTTTTATTCAGTATTTGGGGTGTGTGTGAGAATAACCCCCTGCTTATAGCTAGAGCACTCCTACAACATGATCCTATACGTGTCTACTCAGAAGTAGGCTTATTTCCAGGTAAGTATAAGGCTGCAATCCTATACACACTTACCTGGGAGTAAGCCCCATTGAACTCCATTGGGCTTACTTCTAAGTAGGCTTGCATAGAATTGCACTCTTAATAACCCAGTTGTATGACTCACTGCGTGGATAGGGCAGGCTTGTAAGACCTGGGAAAAGCTACATTTGTGTACTTACTTCTAATAATGAGTTGACTGAGCAGTAACAAGGCTGTATACATTTTCCCCACAAGGGCCAAGAATGTTCCTCAGCAATCCCACAAGCAGCTGATGGCACTGAAATGTGGGTGCTTGCCCTCTGCCTCTCTACTGGACGATTTCTCTTGTGCCTTTAAGAGAGGCGGGGCTGGGAAAGGTTCATCAGGTGGTGCTTTCCCCATCACTGCAGCACCTTACATCAGCCTTCCCCAACCTGGTACCCCCAGCTGTGTTGGGAGTACAAGTGGCAGCAGTCCAGACCACTGGCCATGCTGGCTGGGGCTTGTGGGAATTGGGAAGGCTGCAGTTACATTCCTGCTTGCAATGCAACTTTTAATGGCACAGGAGGAGGAGGAGAAGGAGGAGGAGGAGAAACAGTGGCAACCCTACTGGACTTGAGTGTCATTATTTTGAGAATAGTAGTAGGTGAAGTCATCTGAAGAGGCATTTCTTAAATGCTTGATACTTAATGTGGCACAGTCATGCTGACCTCAGTTGGTTTATACAGAGGCTCAATCATCATCTTCATCAGGAGTGAAAGCAAGAATTAGAAAATACCAAAATAACCACAGTTTTAAAAATCCAAAGGGATGGGTGGAGAAGAGGATGATGTTTGCAAGCCTTCTGGTTTTCCAGGATTGGCAGCCTTTCTTGTCACATGTCACGATATCTGGCCCAGAAACCAGAGCCCCAATCCTGGCCTGACCGCTGCCCTAGCACAGACATCACTGCTCGAACACTGGCCTGGATGTTCAGGTCCTCTACTACACATTAAAAGCATGGTAATCCAGGATCAGACTGCCAGCAACAATTTCAGCAATGGGGTATATGCAAGGACAATGGCAAATGTGCCTAGGATTGGAAGTTTAAAAGCTAAGGAAAGGGAGGATGGGAGTTTGACATAAAAATGGGTAGTTCGTAACTTAAAGCTGGAGAATTGGCATGTCTGTTGTAGTTGCCTAGCAACCACAGAGAGCTTCTTTCTGTCCCTCACACTGGCAAAACAAGGCATCCAGGGGGGATGTAATGCACAGATGGACCGTAGGAAGATCTGAATTATGGGTAGATCTCTGGCTGATTTGTAGTAGGCCGGCGAACATTTCTGACTCTCAATTGTTTAAGAATAACAGCAACAAAATGACACACACACACTTTCCCTAAATTATAATCCTGAAATGAAGAAAGCTTTGGATAACCAACAATGGGTTTTCGCATGGAAGGACTGTGAACTGTTCAGTTTTGGTAATCACAACCAGTTCCCGGGTCAGAATTCTCTACGTCTTTGGCACCTGGCTCCAGCTGGTGAGTCTTGGGGTTCTAGTCAAAACCAAAGCAGATCCAGCAAGCCTGAAATCTGCCCCATCTCTGATGTAAGGGACAGCTAGAGCAGGAGTGCTTACTGGCTGAGTGCATGGCACCCCTTTCAAGTCTGGAATGAGGGACAAGAATCCCACTTATCCAATATGTAGGCCAGCCTTTTCTTTTCTGCGCTTTAAAAAAAATGTAACACTGCTAGCCCTCTGAAAATTGAAAAATTATAAGTGATGTGGCGTAAAATATGTAATAACATGATCCTAAAAGTTCATAATTCAGTGGAAAATGCCATCCACATTGTGATTATTTTGAAAGAGCAACAAGAGGACTGGAACCTTGTATTGGAAAGTATACACCAGTGAATGTCAGCAAATTCCAGAAGGCTTTATTAAGGCAAAATTCCTACCGCAGTCAGTGAGGGGTTTTGGTCTGTAATTACACATAGAGAAACACAAGGACATCAGGGCCAGTCCTTTGAGGTTTTGATTTGACTTTGACTTCAAAGGGGCTTAGTCCTTTATTTTACAACCTAGTGACTAGAATCCATGCGTCTTCTGCTAAGCGCCAGTGTTAAACCATGACAAGAGCAGCAGTGATTTACAATACCACGATCATAGCTACTAGGAATTCAGGCAGTTGGACACGGAGAGAGCTTTTTGCAAAGAACCTCATTCTCCCTTTGCTTGCATGTGTATTAATTAGAAGTGCCAAAGGGCTGCGGTTAGGGTGAGAGTAAAGCTGGAATTGTTAACGCCTCCCTCACTCCCTTGGGTGTGCCTTCGCTGTCATCTCTCCACACTTCCTGGATTAGAAATCTGTAATCTGGGACCTCAAGGGGAACACAATGCTTGTATCTGCAACTGCATATCACGGAAATGGAGAGAGGCTTTAGCAGATTTCCAGTTTGTTGGTTTGTTTTTCTGCACAAAACTGCACCCATCCCCCACCATCACAGATAAATTCTCTGCTTTGATTTGCGATAGGATTCCCCCCCCCCCCCGCTGCACCCCCTGCTGTGCTGTTCTTCAATATCTGCAATTGTTTTTATAGCACAGCTGGTCCGCCAAAAGGTCACATGATTTGGCAGCCATCCCAGTGGTTAAAAATTAATTTTTCCTTATTAATACTACTGAGGGTCCCACAGGATAGGATCCCAGCCTTATCTGAACCTGACAGCTTCCTAAAGCCCATGAAGGATGCTTTCTCCTCTAAGGCTATTGGCGGTGCAAGGCCACTGCGTCCTGGAACTCAACTGTACTGGAATCCTGTTAAGAAACCAAACCAAATTCCTCCTCTTTATTTATTTGCATACGCGCGCGCACAGCGGTGTTTTCTTTCATTAGAGAGAAAAAGATGGCTTCTTCATAAAAACCTTGAGGTTGAAAAACAAGAATTTGCTACCTAACTACAGCCTCACGACTGTACACATACATGCGCAGCACATGGTGATATAATATGTGGAATCATCATATATTCTCATTCTAAGAGCTGGTCCTTATGTTGCCGAATGGTGTTAGGATATGGGTAGGTGTTTGATTCTTGTATGCACATACACATGTAACAGGATCATGGAATCTTTTGTGTTCTTCTATTTCTTGTATTTTCTTGTATTTCGCCTATGGTGACTTTTTTTTAAAAAACAAACAAACCTGTGTTTCCTTTGCAGGTTGCTGAAACTGGGAGTTTAAGAAACTTGTGGGACCCAAGATCCAAAATGAAAGAACACAGAAGAAGAATAGAAAGTGGGGAACCCAGCGTATACGAACTACAAACTGCCAACAAGAAAAGGGGTTGCTAGACCCTTGCAAGAAAGCACTTCAGGACATTTTAAGAATCAAAATATGTTGTTTGTTCCACATACAGCTGTGAAATCATTCAGCCTAACCCAGATGAACTGAAGAGATAGTGACTGGGTTTGCACGACACAACAACCCAGCGTGGTTTATCAGCCACGGTGGGTTGTGCGAACCCAGGATGGGTTTGTCAGGTTGGCTTATTTGGGGGTTATAAGCCACCCTGAAAACCCATGGCTTGTAGTTGGGGTTGTTTGACCCACGATGGGTTGTCATGTCAGCCTAATGGCACGACCCATCATGGGTCAATCCCGACTACAAGCGAGTCACTTGGCAAGAGGGGCAAAAACCACTTGCCACTCTTGCCAAGCAGCTAGCGGGCAGCCACCATTGCCAGCCACCCGAAAAGTGTCCAAGCAGCACTTGGGGGGGCTGGCAAAGACTTTCCCCTCTCCCCACCATGAGCAGCTTTCGGCTCGCTGCAGCTTGATTTTTATTTTTAAAGGTATTTTGGGGGGAGATCGTGAAAGCTGGCTGTCAAGCCAGCTTTAACGATCCCCCATGGGGGCATCCACAAAAGTGCCCTCCAAGGACCCCACAGTACCTCGGAGGGGCTTCCTGTGGTCACCCCCCCTTTAATTTTTTTTGAGTACGATAATGTGTGCAAATAATTGCACTTTTTTTTTTTAACATGCCCTGTTCGATTTGCGCAAATTGGGCATTCCACTCTTTTTGCAGTGCAATCCTCGACTTTCTTTGGGCGAGATCAGGTGTTGCTACTGGCCCCTCTGTTTTGAAAGGGTCCTCCCAATGCTGGCATCAGGGGAACATTCAAAACTAGAGGGGATTCCGCCCGACAGGAATGGAGTGCTGACTTTGATACATGTCAAAGACCTCCGTTTTTGATGTGGTCTTTCAAAGGGCTTAGCAATTTCTTTTTGCCAGTATAATGTACAGGTATATATACCTGTACACTTTCCTGGCAAAAATGAAATTTTTAACCTCTTCAGAGTCCCACTTTAAAAACACGAGCTCAGAGAATGACACGTCGGGAGTACTGTCACACTCTGCTTTCTCCCGTCAATGCAGATCCCCCCAGATTTGCAGCTCCCCAAGGTGCTATCATCTTGGAGACACTTGCAAAAGTACGGGGACCCTTGTGGCATGTGATCATCCCCCCAAAAAACCTGGGGATCCTGCTGGAAAGAGGGGGAATTGAGGGAGTGGCCCCCAAAATACCCTTTTCAACATTATATTTGAGTTTTTAGGGGGGGCTCTTGTGCCCCTGGGTTATCCACACTATGAAAAGTGAGGGCAGCCCAGGGGCACATGAGCACCCCCAAAAACTCCTAAAAGATTCTGCTGCTAAGGGTCCTTCCTACACCTACACGCCCCCTTTTTTTTACATGCTTGTAAAGTGGGTTTTGCAAAGTGCTACAATGTTGATTTTTGGGATGTACACTTGTTGGGAGACACAAAGGTTGCATCTGGGCTGTTGCATCTGAGTATGATCTTAGGAAACTATCTAAAATACAAAATAAAAGACTGGAAAATGAAAGAGAAGCAGAAAATGGTAGGAGCTTCTATGACCTTGTTTATTCTTTGACATGTTCCTGACCAGGTGGGTCTGCCACTGACCTGTGTCACACAATCACAGAGGGGAAATACAGTAAAACCTTGGATTGCAAGCATAATTTGTTCCGGAAACGTGCTTGTAATCCAAAGCACTCGTATATCAAAGCAAAATTTCCCATTAGAAATTTGTACACATATTTTTAATTTAAGCTGCAATAAAGAATGATAGTGTAAAGTCTTCATTTTTCTTGACCGTACTACAGTACTTGTATTGCAAGACGTCGCTTGTTTATCAAGTTAAAATTTAATTTTAAAAATTTGCATGTCTTGCAAAACACTTGGAGACCAAGTTACTTGCAATCCAAGGTTTTACTGTAAGTCAATGGCAGCTTATTTCCCCTCCCTGCATGTGCCGGGATTAGCATAATTACCCCAGCAGCCTGGCTTGTCATGGTGTGTGAACCCAGCCAGGGTGGCCTGTTGCCGTGGGTAACAAGCCACCCAGAACCCACAGCAACAAGCCACCCTGGCCGGGTTCACACGACACAACAAGCCGTGCGGCCGGGGGTAATTATGCTAATCCCCCTGGCACACATGGAAAGGGGAAATAAACTGCCATGGTTTATTAACCACCCTCATGCCCTGTGAACTAGGTCTCTCGCCGAAATGAATGAGCCTTCCAATTGTTTAACTGGCTGGGTTATGTCCTATTGTGGACACACATCTCTGAAAAGGCAGCATTTTCCCAATGATGGCTGAATACTCAGAGTCAATCAAAGCTTAGTTAGCTATTCAAGTGTGGCAGGCTTTCTGGGGTAGGAGGAGGGTTGACAAGCCCAAACAAAGGGCACAATCAAGAGTTTCCAAATATCGTAGCCAAGTTTGTTCCCTCTGGGGAACAGGGTGGGCTTTCCGTTGCAGATACCAGGACTCCCAAGCCCCAGAAGTTAGCACGGCAATATCCCTGTCCCAATAACAGGAATTAGCATTCTTAATTAAAGGCAAGCTAGGATGTTTTAATGATGCTTCTGACAGCTGTCCACTTCCTGTTGTAAGTCCTCATTTCCAATTTTTTAAAAAACCTCAAACCAGGATTTCAGCAGCTACGAAGCCAAACCAACCAGCAAGTGTGTACAAAATATTTGCTGCAGGCCTGCCTCTCTCCGCTGCAATATGTTCTGCTAGATTTACTGAAGTCATTTCTAAAAATACTAGCTTTTAGCAAAACATTTCCAAGTCTTTATGAGCACACATTACTCAGAGTTGCATAAACAATATATCTGAATCGCACCGTGCTATGGTCACCCAAAACTGGGAGTTTTTACCTCAGCTTACTGTTCTAACTAGCCAAGGGAGATGGAAATAGCCCACTGCCCAGCATCTGATGTACCTTTGGTCTCCCATCCACTGCCCTAAACTCTGGTCTTGACATTTACAAATTGGCAGTTGCACTGTTTACTTCCTCCAGTTTTAAAAAATGTATATACATTGCAGAACGCTTTTCTCTCTGTGCGTAGATTACCATATTATTGTCTATTTAAAACTCTTTCCTCTTCTCATCTTTCATTCCTTTGGGGAGCTGAGACAGACTTTCATAATGGGGAGAAAGCTTTCAAACGCACCAGATTTTGACATAAATTTATCCATCTCTAGCATGTTTTCTTACCCTCCTTTGTTAATTACCAAAGCCATCTGTGGTGAAGTCAGGGCTTCCTCCTTGTCACAATTTATCTTTATCTCTTGCTAGATTATGTAGTGAAGACACATTACTGGATCTCGGATATCACACTCATTTCTTTGATGACAGAGCCCAGCTGATATAAATAGGATTAGGATTTAATTACCAGATCCGGCACTAGGTCAATATATTTTTCAAACAACAGGCAATGGGCAGGAGCCTAGAAATGGCCTGCTTGTGTGAGGAAGACAGACTATTGCTGGGGAGGAAGATAATTTGGGGCAATTCCCATCTGCACCAATCCATAGATTACTTAACATCTGATGACTCACAGCTGGAGATGTGACTTGTCTTGATAAACACTTTGTTATAAGATGGCAACAAGTAAACAACCCCCATTCTTGAACTAGTCAGGGATTCATAGATTTCATAGATCATAGAGTTGGAAGGGGGCCTACAAGGCTATCGAGTCCAACCCCCTGCTCAATGCAGGAAACTAGAGGAGGGGTCTCCCATCCAAGTAATAACCAGGCCTGACACTCAGACAAGCTGGGCCAGTGTGAGCCACAGGCTTGTTGGAGGACTCTTCTATTCTTCCCCCCAGAGTCAGTCACCTATCACCCCTCCCTTTCCCTCCGACTTCATAAGAAGCAGGTTAGCCAGTGAGAATTTGTGAACAGTGTAAACTTTGCTTCCTCCCAGCACACATGAACAACTGTAAAATGGTAATATAATCTGTGCTTCTAGGAGTACTAGACACAATTTTTGCATTCTGTTTTAGTTATCCCCTATGAAACTAAGCTCACAAACAGGGAGAGAACAGCAGAAATTCCTGTAGACCAGAGGTTCCCAACCTTGGGTCCCCAGATGTTGCTGGCCTACAGCTCCCAGCATACCCAGCCAGCATGGCTAATGGCAAGGGATGCTGGGAGCTGTAGTCCAGAAATATCTGGGGACCCAAGGTTGGGAACCACTGCTGTAGACCCAGAGCCAAATGGGCAACCACTGAGCTTGATGTATCGTTCAGCAATGCAATGCAACGTTAGTATCTCTACAGTAAATACATGATATTTTGTTTACCACAGGCCTTGCTCTGAACACCAGGGATGAAAGACTGGAGCCATAGGATCATAGGAAGCTGCCTTATACCGAGTCAGACAATTAGTGGTGAGAGTGTTGGACTGGGACTTGGGGAATCTGGGTTCTAGTCCCCACTCGGCCATGAAGCTCACTGGGTGACTTTGGGCCCGTCACAGACTCTCAGCCTAACCTACCTCACAGGGTTGTTGTGGGGACATACATGGAGAGGAGGAGGAGGAGGAGGAGGAGGAGGAGGAGGAGGAGGAGGAGGAGGAGGAGGAGGATTATGTAAGCTGCCTTGGGTTCCTTGCAGGAAAAAAGGTGGGGTATAAATATAATAAATAAATAAATAAATAAATATTGTTGCTAGTGACTGGCAGCAACTCTCCAGGGTTTCAGGCAGGGTTTTTTCCAGCCCTACCTGGAGATGCTGGGGATTGAACCTGGACCTTCTGCATGCGAAGCAGGTGCTCTGCCTCTGAGCCACGCCCCCTCCCCTTAACTCCTACACATCCTAAAGTATGTCTGAGTTTGTATGAGCCAAGAAGGGGGAAATACTACCCATCTGGCCCTAGTTCTGAGTTATCTGCCTTCCATGTCTTACCCTCCCAGCCATGACCTGGACTGGCTCCACCCCACAACAACCCTGGGAAGGAAGATTGGGGCGGTGATTAAACCAAGACTGCACCACAAGTTCAAAGCAGAAATGGTAGCGGAACCAAGGTATTCCTGTTCCATGTCCAATTCTACGCCAGTGGGACTGGAGAGGCAGTCTTGAGATCCTGATATAAAGATTCGGAACTCTCAGGATCACTTCACAAGGGAGAAAGTGACTCAACACATCATCACGCTGTTTGAGCCTCATCTTCTATCTGCGGTGAGGTGGTCACTGTTTAAGACAGTGAAGCAGCCATCTGAACAGGGGAACAGCTGCTGTGCCAGCTCAACATTCAATCTGGGCTGACCAAAAAAAAGAAGAAGTCATCATGGAGGGCACCTGCAATTTAAGTAAGCCCCATTGAACTTACTGAGACTTACTTCCAAGAAAGCATGCTTGGGATCAGACTGTGAATCTATCATGGTATAACACAGGGCTGCAAAAAGTGCGGGCTGCAGGCCGCCCCTTGAGTCTTCTCTAGTGGCCCCCAGAAACCCAGCATCTGCTGCTGCCAAAAGAAATGGGGGAGGGGGAGAAAAACACTCTAGGAACAGGCTCTATTGCTTCTGTTACAGAAGCCTCATTCCTAGAGTGTCTCTAGAGCATCCTAGAATGCCATGCTTGAAGATTTCTGCCAGCTTCTTGGGACACTGGAGATGCTCCAGGAACGAGGCTTCTATGGCGAGAACCATACAGCTCATCCCTAATTTTTCCTCTCTTTGATGGCAATCAGGTTGGGGGCTTCAACACCTTGATGCTGTGGCATGCAACATATGCTGCTGCAAGACCAAGATCTGTTGCTGCTAGGCTGTGTGTAAGTGTTGTGAGTGAGGGTGTGTGCACATGTGCGGATGGTGTCTGCCACCCCAACAGACACCCAACGCAGCCCTCATGGCCAAAAAATTTTGTGCGCCCCTGGTATAACAGGACACAATCCTAAAAATATTTACTTGGAAGCCAGTCAAGTCCACTGATGTCAATGGAACTTACTTCCAAATAAGTATGTTTAGAACCGCAGTCTCTGCCCCACTCAGGGGCGGAGACTTCTCAATTTCGGGGGGGGGGCATAGGGCTAAACAGCTGGTTGCCTGGAGAGGGCTTTGCCAATTCTGGGAAATCCCAGAGGGGGCTTGAGCCCCCCCCATAGTTTACACCCCTGTTCTCCGCCTTCTCTTCCCCCCTCTTTCCTACACACTTTCTTCCACCCCTTCTCTCTCTCTCTCTCTCTCTCTCTCTCACACACACACACACACACACACTGCCTGGAGGTAATTTAGATTGCCCCCCAAACATGTAACAGCTGGTTGCCTAGAGAGGGCTTTGCCAATTCTGGGAAATCCCGGGGGGGGGGGCTTGAGCCCCGCCGCCCCGCCGCCCCTCCCCCGTAGTTTACGCCCCTGGCTCCACCACCAAAAAGGCTCCCACCATTCTCTGCATTTCGCACGCCATGTGCTGGCAGTGAAGGAAGCAAGGACTCTTTCCTTTGGGTTTCCTATTTATTTAAACATAACTGTTCTCCCACTGCCACAGCGCGGCAGCGGCACTTGGCAAAGGAAACTACTTGAAGTAGATTTGCTGGGAATGTTTACATTTGTTCTTGTAAAATATACTAAGCCTTTCATGCAGCAATGTGTTGTGCTTATAAATGTTGCTTAACTATAGAGTGTCAGATTGGGAGAGAGAAGAAACCCAGGGGAAACTGCATAAGGCAGTTGAAAGTTTTCTTGTAAATATATTCTAATTTCTTAGAATTATAAAGTAATTTGTTTGGTCTTCTGGGACTGATTTATTAACAATTTGTTAATTTTTTATCCCCTCTAGTCAACTTTTTCTTAATTTCTTCCATTCTTTGGAAAGCTATTTGACATCACTGAGAGTAAAATGTTCCCAACATTTGGAAAAGTTAAAATAATCTCACAGATGCATAATCAGCAGTCCCAGGGACCATCCTTGTGGACTTTGCTGAAACTTCATTTTGAAAGGTTAGTAATTCCCACAAATCCAGTGAGCATTTCTGAATTTCTGAAAAATCAAGTATCCCACATTCCGATATACAGTTGTTAATTACATAGTTTGGTGAGAATTTGCTGAGGAACACCTATATACTAAATGGGGGGGGGGAGCAGGGAGAGAGATTTTCACCTCTCAGGATTTATGAGAGGTGAGGCTTTGCCTGCAGATGAAGTATGAATATGCCACATTTTGTCTTCTTAGATTTTGTGGGAGATGGGATAGAATTTAGATATATCAACATCACATGCAAAGATATACATCAATTGTATGTATGTACATATGTATGTATGTACATATGTATGTACATGAAGCCATAAACAATGTTTTATGAAGCCATTGTATTAACAACTCTATTGTATGCCTGCGAAACATGGACTATCTATAAACGTCACTTCCACCTCCTTGAAAGATTTCATCAACGTTGCCCCCGGAAAATCCTGCGAATTACTTGGGAAGATAGGCGAACAAATGTCAGTGTACTGGAAGAAGCAAAGACTACTAGCATTGAAAAAATGATCCTTCAACGCCAACTTCAGTGGACCGGTCATGTTGTTCGAATGCCTGACTGCCGTCTCCCAAAGCAGTTACTTTATTCCCAACTCAAGGATGGAAAGCGGAATATCGGTGGTCAATATGGTAAGAGGTTTACTTAAGATTAATCTAAAAAAATGCAATATAAACATTGAAAACTGGGAAGCTCTGGCCCATGAACGATCTAAATGGAGGTTGGCCTTTCACAAAGGTTCTATGGACTTTGAAGAAGCCCGAGTGCAAGGTGAAAGGGAGAAATGTGCTAAGCGAA